>JAYJMM010000075.1:0-1356435 GCA_037349105.1 Limnomonas spitsbergensis | reverse complement strand
CCCCCTCTCCCCTTCCCTCAGCTTTAAGGGTGACACCTCCCCTCTCCCCTTCCCTCAGCTTTAAGGTGACACCCCCCCTCTCCCCTTCCCTCAGCTTTAAGGGTGACACCCCCCTCTCCCCTTCCCTCGCTTTAAGGGTGACACCCCCCCTCTCCCCTTCCCTCGCTTTAAGGGTGACACCCCCCCTCTCCCCTTCCCTCGCTTTAAGGGTGACACCCCCCTCTCCCCTTCCCTCGCTTTAAGGGTGACATCCCCCCTCTCCCCTTTCCCTCGCTTTAGGGTGACACCTCCCCTCTCCCCTTCCCTCTGGCTTTTAGAGGCGTGACACCCCCCCTCTCCCTGCTTCACTCGCTTTAAGGGTGGACACCCCCCTCTTCCCCTTCCCTCCGACTTTAAGCTGGTGACACCCCCCGTCTCCCCTTCCCTCGCTTTAAGGAGTGACACCCCCCTCTCCCCTTCCCCGCTCTTAAGGGTGACACCTCCCTCTCCCCTTCCCCTCGCTTTAGGGTGACACCCTCCCCTCTCCCCTTCCCTCACTTTAAGGGTGACACCTCCCCTCTACCCCTTCCCTCAGCTCTTAAAGGCGTGACATCCCCCCCTCTCCCCTTTCCCTCACTTGATAGGGTGCATACCCCCCCTCTCCCTTCCCGCGCTTTTAAGGGTGACACCCCCCTTCCCCTTCCTCGCTTTAAGGGTGACTCTTCCCCTCTCCCCCTTCCTCACTTTAAGGGTGACACCCCCCTCTCCCCTTCCCCTCGCTTTAAAGGGGTGACACCCCCCCTCATCCCCTTCCCTCGCTTTAAGGGTTGACACCCCCCTCTCCCCTTGCCCTCCACGTTAAGGGTGACACCCCCACTCTCCCCTTCCCCTCCGCTTTAAGGGTGACACCTCCCCTCTCCCCTTCCCTCGCTTAAAGGGGGACATCCCCCCTCTCCCCTTCCCTCGCTTTAAGGGTGACACCCCCCCTCTCCCCTTCCCTCGCTTTAAGGGTGACACCCCCCTCTCCCCTTCCCTCGCTTTAAGGGTGACACCTCCCCTCTCCCCTTCCCTCGCTTTAAGGGTGACACCTCCCTCTCCCCTTCCCTCGCTTTAAGGGTGACACCCCCCCTCTCCCCTTCCCTCGCTTTAAGGGTGACACCCCGCCTCTCCCCTTCCCTCGCTTTAAGGGTGACACCTCCCCTCTCCCCTTCCCTCGCTTTAAGGGTGACACCTCCCCTCTCCCCTTCCCTCACTTTAAGGGTGACACCTCCCCTCTCCCCTTCCCTCGCTTTAAGGGTGACACCCCCCCTCTCCCCTTCCCTCGCTTTAAGGGTGACACCCCCCCTCTCCCCTTCCCTCGCTTTAAGGGTGACACCCCCCCTCTCCCCTTCCCTCGCTTTAAGGGTGACACCCCCCTCTCCCCTTCCCTCGCTTTAAGGGTGACACCCCCCCTCTCCCCTTCCCTCGCTTTAAGGGTGACATCCCCCCTCTCCCCTTCCCTCGCTTTAAGGGTGACACCCCCCCTCTCCCCTTCCCTCGCTTTAAGGGTGACATCCCCCCTCTCCCCTTCCCTCGCTTTAAGGGTGACACCTCCCCCTCTCCCCTTCCCTCGCTTTAAGGGTGACACCCCCCCTCTCCCCTTCCCTCGCTTTAAGGGTGACACCCCCCCTCTCCCCTTCCCTCGCTTTAAGGGTGACACCCCCCCTCTCCCCTTCCCTCGCTTTAAGGGTGACACCCCCCCTCTCCCCTTCCCTCGCTTTAAGGGTGACACCCCCCCTCTCCCCTTCCCTCACTTTAAGGGTGACACCCCCCCTCTCCCCTTCCCTCGCTTTAAGGGTGACACCTCCCCTCTCCCCTTCCCTCGCTTAAAGGGGGACATCCCCCCTCTCCCCTTCCCTCGCTTTAAGGGTGACACCCCCCCTCTCCCCTTCCCTCGCTTTAAGGGTGACACCCCCCTCTCCCCTTCCCTCGCTTTAAGGGTGACACCTCCCCTCTCCCCTTCCCTCGCTTTAAGGGTGACACCTCCCTCTCCCCTTCCCTCGCTTTAAGGGTGACACCCCCCCTCTCCCCTTCCCTCGCTTTAAGGGTGACACCCCCCTCTCCCCTTCCCTCGCTTTAAGGGTGACACCTCCCCTCTCCCCTTCCCTCGCTTTAAGGGTGACACCTCCCCTCTCCCCTTCCCTCACTTTAAGGGTGACACCTCCCCTCTCCCCTTCCCTCGCTTTAAGGGTGACACCCCCCCTCTCCCCTTCCCTCGCTTTAAGGGTGACACCCCCCCTCTCCCCTTCCCTCGCTTTAAGGGTGACACCCCCCCTCTCCCCTTCCCTCGCTTTAAGGGTGACACCCCCCTCTCCCCTTCCCTCGCTTTAAGGGTGACACCCCCCTCTCCCCTTCCCTCGCTTTAAGGGTGACATCCCCCTCTCCCCTTCCCTCGCTTTAAGGGTGACACCCCCCCTCTCCCCTTCCCTCGCTTTAAGGGTGACATCCCCCCTCTCCCCTTCCCTCGCTTTAAGGGTGACACCTCCCCTCTCCCCTTCCCTCACTTTAAGGGTGACACCCCCCTCTCCCCTTCCCTCGCTTTAAGGGTGACACCCCCCTCTCCCCTTCCCTCGCTTTAAGGGTGACACCTCCCCTCTCCCCTTCCCTCGCTTTAAGGGTGACACCTCCCCTCTCCCCTTCCCTCACTGTAAGGGTGACACCCCACCTCTCCCCTTCCCTCGCTTTAAGGGTGACACCCCCCCTCTCCCCTTCCCTCACTTTAAGGGTGACACCCCCCCTCTCCCCTTCCCTCGCTTTAAGGGTGACACCTCCCCTCTCCCCTTCCCTCGCTTTAAGCGTGACACCCCCCTCTTCCCTTCCCTCGCTTTAAGGGTGACACCTCCCCTCTCCCCTTCCCTCGCTTTAAGGGTGACACCCCCCTCTCCCCTTCCCTCACTTGAAGGGTGACACCCCCCTTCTCCCCTTCCCTCACTTTAAGGGTGACACCCCCCCTCTCCCCTTCCCTCACTTTAAGCGTGACATCTCCCCTCTCCCCTTCCCTCGCTTTAAGGGTGACACCTCCCCTCTCCCCTTCCCTCGCTTTAAGGGTGACACCTCCCCTCTCCCCTTCCCTCACTTTAAGGGTGACATCCCCCCTCTCCCCTTCCCTCGCTTTAAGCGTGACATCTCCCCTCTCCCCTTCCCTCGCTTTAAGGGTGACACCTCCCCTCTCCCCTTCCCTCGCTTTAAGGGTGACAACCCCCTCTCCCCTTCCCTCGCTTTAAGCGTGACATCTCCCCTCTCCCCTTTCCTCGCTTTAAGGGTGACACCTCCCCTCTCCCCTTCCCTCGCTTTAAGGGTGACACCTCCCCTCTCCCCTTCCCTCACTTTAAGGGTGACACCCCCCCTCTCCCCTTCCCTCGCTTTAAGGGTGACACCTCCCCTCTCCCCTTCCCTCGCTTTAAGGGTGACACCTCCCCTCTCCCCTTCCCTCGCTTTAAGGGTGACACCCCCCTCTCCCCTTCCCTCGCTTTAAGGGTGACATCCCCCCTCTCCCCTTCCCTCGCTTTAAGGGTGACACCCCCCCTCTCCCCTTCCCTCGCTTTAAGGGTGACACCCCCCCTCTCCCCTTCCCTCGCTTTAAGGGTGACACCCCCCTCTCCCCTTCCCTCACTTTAAGGGTGACACCCCCCTCTCCCCTTCCCTCGCTTTGAGCGTAACACCCCCCTTCTCCCCTTCCCTCGCTTTAAGGGTGACATCCCCCCTCTCCCCTTCCCTCGCTTTAAGGGTGACACCCCCCCTCTCCCCTTCCCTCGCTTTAAGGGTGACACCCCCCCTCTCCCCTTCCCTCACTTTAAGCGTGACACCTCCCCTCTCCCCTTCCCTCGCTTTAAGGGTGACACCCCCCCTCTCCCCTTCCCTCGCTTTAAGGGTGACACCCCCCCTCTCCCCTCCCTCACTTTAAGGGTGACACCCCCCCTCTCCCCTTCCCTCGCTTTAAGGGTGACACCCCCCCTCTCCCCTTCCCTCGCTTTAAGGGTGACACCCCCCCTCTCCCCTTCCCTCACTTTAAGGGTGACACCCCCCCTCTCCCCTTCCCTCACTTTAAGGGTGACACCCCCCCTCTCCCCTTCCCTCGCTTTAAGGGTGACACCCCCCCTCTCCCCTTCCCTCACTTTAAGGGTGACACCCCCCTCTCCCCTTCCCTCACTTTAAGGGTGACACCCCCCTCTCCCCTTCCCTCGCTTTGAGCGTAACACCCCCCTTCTCCCCTTCCCTCACTTTAAGGGTGACACCCCCCCTCTCCCCTTCCCTCGCTTTAAGGGTGACACCTCCCCTCTCCCCTTCCCTCGCTTTAAGGGTGACATCCCCCCTCTCCCCTTCCCTCGCTTTAAGGGTGACACCCCCCCTCTCCCCTTCCCTCGCTTTAAGGGTGACACCCCCCTCTCCCCTTCCCTCGCTTTAAGGGTGACACCTCCCCTCTCCCCTTCCCTCGCTTTAAGGGTGACACCTCCCTCTCCCCTTCCCTCGCTTTAAGGGTGACACCCCCCCTCTCCCCTTCCCTCGCTTTAAGGGTGACACCCCCCTCTCCCCTTCCCTCGCTTTAAGGGTGACACCTCCCCTCTCCCCTTCCCTCGCTTTAAGGGTGACACCCCCCCTCTCCCCTTCCCTCACATTAAGCGTGACATCCCCCCTCTCCCCTTCCCTCGCTTTAAGGGTGACACCCCCCCTCTCCCCTTCCCTCGCTTTAAGGGTGACACCTCCCTCTCCCCTTCCCTCACATTAAGCGTGACACCTCCCTCTCCCCTTCCCTCACTTTAAGCGTGACATCCCCCTCTCCCCTTCCCTCACTTTAAGCGTGTGACATCCCCCTCCCCTTCCCTCACTTTAAGTGTGACATCCCCCCTCTCCCCTTCCCTCACTTAAAGCGTGACACCTCCCTCTCCCCTTCCCTCGCTTTAAGCGTGTGACATCCCCCCTCTCCCCTTCCCTCACTTTAAGCGTGTGACATCCCCCCTCTCCCCTTCCCTCACTTTAAGGGTGACACCTCCCCTCTCCCCTTCCCTCGCTTTAAGCGTGTGACATCTCCCCTCTCCCCTTCCCTCGCTTTAAGGGTGACACCCCCCCTCTCCCCTTCCCTCGCTTTAAGGGTGACACCTCCCCTCTCCCCTTCCCTCGCTTTAAGGGTGACACCCCCCTCTCCCCTTCCCTCACTTTAAGGGTGACATCCCCCTCTCCCCTTCCCTCACTTTAAGGGTGACATCCCCCTCTCCCCTTCCCTCGCTTTAAGGGTGACACCCCCCTCTCCCCTTCCCTCACTTTAAGGGTGACATCCCCCTCTCCCCTTCCCTCGCTTTAAGGGTGACACCCCCCTCTCCCCTTCCCTCGCTTTAAGGGTGACACCTCCCCTCTCCCCTTCCCTCGCTTTAAGGGTGACACCTCCCCTCTCCCCTTCCCTCGCTTTAAGGGTGACACCTCCCCTCTCCCCTTCCCTCGCTTTAAGGGTGACATCCCCCTCTCCCCTTCCCTCGCTTTAAGGGTGACACCCCCCTCTCCCCTTCCCTCGCTTTAAGGGTGACACCTCCCCTCTCCCCTTCCCTCGCTTTAAGCGTGACACCCCCCCTCTCCCCTTCCCTCGCTTTAAGGGTGACACCCCCCCTCTCCCCTTCCCTCGCTTTAAGCGTGTGACATCCCCCCTCTCCCCTTCCCTCGCTTTAAGGGTGACACCCCCCCTCTCCCCTTCCCTCACTTTAAGGGTGACACCCCCCCTCTCCCCTTCCCTCGCTTTAAGGGTGACACCCCCCCTCTCCCCTTCCCTCGCTTTAAGGGTGACACCCCCCCTCTCCCCTTCCCTCGCTTTAAGGGTGACACCCCCCTCTCCCCTTCCCTCACTTTAAGGGTGACACCCCCCCTCTCCCCTTCCCTCGCTTTAAGCGTGTGACATCCCCCCCTCTCCCCTTCCCTCGCTTTAAGGGTGACACCCCCCTCTCCCCTTCCCTCACTTTAAGGGTGACACCCCCCCTCTCCCCTTCCCTCGCTTTAAGCGTGTGACATCCCCCCTCTCCCCTTCCCTCGCTTTAAGGGTGACACCCCCCCTCTCCCCTTCCCTCGCTTAAAGGGTGACACCCCCCCTCTCCCCTTCCCTCGCTTTAAGGGTGACACCTCCCCTCTCCCCTTCCCACGCTTTAAGGGTGACACCTCCCCTCTCCCCTTCCCTCGCTTTAAGGGTGACATCCCCCCTCTCCCCTTCCCTCACTTTAAGCGTGACATCCCCCTCTCCCCTTCCCTCACTTTAAGCGTGACATCCCCCTCTCCTCTTCCCTCACATTCAGCGTGACATACCCCCTCTCCCCTTCCCTCACTTTAAGCATGACACCTCCCTCTCCCCTTCCCTCACTTTAAGCATGACATCCCCCTCTCCCATTCCCTCACTTAAAGCGTGACATCCCCCTCTCCCCTTCCCTCACTTTAAGCGTGACATCCCTCTCTCCCCTTCCCTAACTTTAAGCGTGACACCCCCCCTCTTCCCTTCCCTCACTTAAAGGGTGACACCTCCCTCTCCCCTTCCCTCGCTTTAAGCGTGACACCTCCCTCTCCCCTTCCCTCACTTTAAGCGTGACATCCCCCCTCTCCCCTTCCCTCACTTTAAGCGTGACATCCCCCTCTCCCCTTCCCTCACTTAAAGCGTGACATCCCCCCTCTTCCCTTCCCTCACTTTAAGCGTGACATCCCCCTCTCCCCTTCCCTCGCTTTAAGGGTGACACCTCCCCTCTCCCCTTCCCTCGCTTTAAGCGTGACACCTCCCTCTCCCCTTCCCTCACTTTAAGCGTGACATCCCCCCTCTCCCCTTCCCTCACTTTAAGCGTGACACCCCCCCCTCTCCCCTTCCCTCACTTAAAGCGTGACATCCCCCCTCTTCCCTTCCCTCGCTTTAAGGGTGACACCTCCCCTCTCCCCTTCCCTCGCTTTAAGGGTGACACCCCCCCTCTCCCCTTCCCTCGCTTTAAGGGTGACACCCCCCCCTCTCCCCTTCCCTCGCTTTAAGGGTGACACCCCCCCTCTCCCCTTCCCTCGCTTTAAGGGTGACACCCCCCTCTCCCCTTCCCTCGCTTTAAGGGTGACACACCCCTCTCCCCTTCCCTCGCTTTAAGGGTGACATCCCCCTCTCCCCTTCCCTCGCTTTAAGGGTGACACCCCCCCTCTCCCCTTCCCTCGCTTTAAGGGTGACATCCCCCCTCTCCCCTTCCCTCACTTTAAGGGTGACACCCCCCCTCTCCCCTTCCCTCGCTTTAAGGGTGACACCCCCCTCTCCCCTTCCCTCGCTTTAAGGGTGACACCCCCCCCTCTCCCCTTCCCTCGCTTTAAGGGTGACACCCCCCCTCTCCCCTTCCCTCGCTTTAAGGGTGACACCCCCCCTCTCCCCTTCCCTCGCTTTAAGGGTGACACCCCCCCTCTCCCCTTCCCTCGCTTTAAGGGTGACACTCCCCTCTCCCCTTCCCTCGCTTTAAGGGTGACACCCCCCCTCTCCCCTTCCCTCGCTTTAAGGGTGACACCCCCCCTCTCCCCTTCCCTCGCTTTAAGGGTGACACCCCCCCTCTCCCCTTCCCTCGCTTTAAGGGTGACACCCCCCCTCTCCCCTTCCCTCACTTTAAGGGTGACACCCCCCCCTCTCCCCTTCCCTCGCTTTAAGGGTGACACCCCCCCTCTCCCCTTCCCTCGCTTTAAGGGTGACACCCCCCCTCTCCCCTTCCCTCACTTTAAGGGTGACACCCCCCCTCTCCCCTTCCCTCGCTTTAAGGGTGACACCCCCCCTCTCCCCTTCCCTCACTTTAAGGGTGACACCCCCCCTCTCCCCTTCCCTCACTTTAAGGGTGACACCCCCCCTCTCCCCTTCCCTCGCTTTAAGGGTGACACCCCCCCTCTCCCCTTCCCTCACTTTAAGGGTGACACCCCCCCCTCTCCCCTTCCCTCGCTTTAAGGGTGACACCTCCCCTCTCCCCTTCCCTCGCTTTAAGGGTGACATCCCCCCTCTCCCCTTCCCTCGCTTTAAGGGTGACACCCCCCCTCTCCCCTTCCCTCGCTTTAAGGGTGACACCCCCCTCTCCCCTTCCCTCGCTTTAAGGGTGACACCTCCCCTCTCCCCTTCCCTCGCTTTAAGGGTGACACCTCCCTCTCCCCTTCCCTCGCTTTAAGGGTGACACCCCCCCTCTCCCCTTCCCTCGCTTTAAGGGTGACACCCCCCTCTCCCCTTCCCTCGCTTTAAGGGTGACACCTCCCCTCTCCCCTTCCCTCGCTTTAAGGGTGACACCCCCCTCTCCCCTTCCCTCGCTTTAAGGGTGACACCCCCCCTCTCCCCTTCCCTCGCTTTAAGGGTGACACCCCCCCTCTCCCCTTCCCTCGCTTTAAGGGTGACACCCCCCTCTCCCCTTCCCTCGCTTTAAGGGTGACACCTCCCCTCTCCCCTTCCCTCGCTTTAAGCGTGACACCCCCCCTCTCCCCTTCCCTCGCTTTAAGGGTGACACCCCCCCTCTCCCCTTCCCTCGCTTTAAGGGTGACACCTCCCCTCTCCCCTTCCCTCGCTTTAAGGGTGACACCCCCCCTCTCCCCTTCCCTCACTTTAAGGGTGACACCCCCCCTCTCCCCTTCCCTCGCTTTAAGGGTGACACCCCCCCTCTCCCCTTCCCTCGCTTTAAGGGTGACACCCCCCCTCTCCCCTTCCCTCGCTTTAAGGGTGACACCCCCCCTCTCCCCTTCCCTCGCTTTAAGGGTGACACCCCCCCTCTCCCCTTCCCTCGCTTTAAGGGTGACACCCCCCCTCTCCCCTTCCCTCGCTTTAAGGGTGACACCCCCCCTCTCCCCTTCCCTCGCTTTAAGGGTGACACCCCCCCTCTCCCCTTCCCTCGCTTTAAGGGTGACACCCCCCCTCTCCCCTTCCCTCGCTTTAAGGGTGACACCCCCCCTCTCCCCTTCCCTCACTTTAAGGGTGACACCCCCCCTCTCCCCTTCCCTCGCTTTAAGGGTGACACCCCCCCTCTCCCCTTCCCTCGCTTTAAGGGTGACACCCCCCCTCTCCCCTTCCCTCACTTTAAGGGTGACACCCCCCCTCTCCCCTTCCCTCGCTTTAAGGGTGACACCCCCCCTCTCCCCTTCCCTCACTTTAAGGGTGACACCCCCCCTCTCCCCTTCCCTCACTTTAAGGGTGACACCCCCCCTCTCCCCTTCCCTCGCTTTAAGGGTGACACCCCCCCTCTCCCCTTCCCTCACTTTAAGGGTGACACCCCCCCCTCTCCCCTTCCCTCGCTTTAAGGGTGACACCTCCCCTCTCCCCTTCCCTCGCTTTAAGGGTGACATCCCCCCTCTCCCCTTCCCTCGCTTTAAGGGTGACACCCCCCCTCTCCCCTTCCCTCGCTTTAAGGGTGACACCCCCCTCTCCCCTTCCCTCGCTTTAAGGGTGACACCTCCCCTCTCCCCTTCCCTCGCTTTAAGGGTGACACCTCCCTCTCCCCTTCCCTCGCTTTAAGGGTGACACCCCCCCTCTCCCCTTCCCTCGCTTTAAGGGTGACACCCCCCTCTCCCCTTCCCTCGCTTTAAGGGTGACACCTCCCCTCTCCCCTTCCCTCGCTTTAAGGGTGACACCCCCCTCTCCCCTTCCCTCGCTTTAAGGGTGACATCCCCCTCTCCCCTTCCCTCGCTTTAAGGGTGACACCCCCCCTCTCCCCTTCCCTCGCTTTAAGGGTGACACCCCCCTCTCCCCTTCCCTCGCTTTAAGGGTGACACCTCCCCTCTCCCCTTCCCTCGCTTTAAGCGTGACACCCCCCCTCTCCCCTTCCCTCGCTTTAAGGGTGACACCCCCCCTCTCCCCTTCCCTCGCTTTAAGGGTGACACCTCCCCTCTCCCCTTCCCTCGCTTTAAGGGTGACACCCCCCCTCTCCCCTTCCCTCACTTTAAGGGTGACACCCCCCCTCTCCCCTTCCCTCGCTTTAAGGGTGACACCCCCCCTCTCCCCTTCCCTCGCTTTAAGGGTGACACCCCCCCTCTCCCCTTCCCTCGCTTTAAGGGTGACACCCCCCCTCTCCCCTTCCCTCGCTTTAAGGGTGACACCCCCCCTCTCCCCTTCCCTCGCTTTAAGGGTGACACCCCCCCTCTCCCCTTCCCTCACTTTAAGGGTGACACCCCCCTCTCCCCTTCCCTCACTTTAAGGGTGACACCTCCCCTCTCCCCTTCCCTCGCTTTAAGGGTGACACCTCCCCTCTCCCCTTCCCTCGCTTTAAGCGTGTGACATCCCCCTCTCCCCTTCCCTCACATTAAGCGTGACATCCCCCCTCTCCCCTTCCCTCACTTTAAGCGTGACATCTCCCCTCTCCCCTTCCCTCGCTTTAAGGGTGACACCTCCCTCTCCCCTTCCCTCACATTAAGCGTGACATCCCCCCTCTCCCCTTCCCTCGCTTTAAGGGTGACACCCCCCCTCTCCCCTTCCCTCGCTTTAAGGGTGACACCTCCCTCTCCCCTTCCCTCACATTAAGCGTGACACCTCCCTCTTCCCTTCCCTCACTTTAAGCGTGACACCCCCCCTCTCCCCTTCCCTCGCTTTAAGCGTGACATCCCCCTCTCCCCTTCCCTCACTTTAAGCGTGACATCCCCCTCTCCTCTTCCCTCACATTCAGCGTGACATACCCCCTCTCCCCTTCCCTCACTTTAAGGATGACACCTCCCTCTCCCCTTCCCTCACTTTAAGCATGACATCCCCCTCTCCCATTCCCTCACTTAAAGCGTGACATCCCCCTCTCCCCTTCCCTCACTTTAAGCGTGACATCCCTCTCTCCCCTTCCCTAACTTTAAGCGTGACACCCCCCCTCTTCCCTTCCCTCACTTAAAGGGTGACACCTCCCTCTCCCCTTCCCTCGCTTTAAGCGTGACATCCCCCCTCTCCCCTTCCCTCACTTTAAGCGTGACATCCCCCTCTCCCCTTCCCTCACTTAAAGCGTGACATCCCCCCTCTTCCCTTCCCTCACTTTAAGCGTGACATCCCCCTCTCCCCTTCCCTCACTTTAAGCGTGACATCCCCCCTCTTCCCTTCCCTCACTTTAAGCGTGACACCTCCCCTCTCCCCTTCCCTCACTTTAAGCGTGACATCCCCCCTCTCCCCTTCCCTCACTTTAAGCGTGACATCCCCCTCTCCCCTTCCCTCACTTTAAGCGTGACACCCCCCCTCTCCCCTTCCCTTGCTTTAAGCGTGACATCCCCCTCTCCCCTTCCCTCGCTTTAAGGGTGATACCTCCCCTCTCCCCTTCCCTCACTTTAAGCGTGACATCCCCCCTCTCCCCTTCCCTCGCTTTAAGCGTGACATCCCCCCTCTCCCCTTCCCTCGCTTTAAGGGTGACACCTCCCCTCTCCCCTTCCCTCACTTTAAGCGTGACATCCCCCCTCTCCCCTTCCCTAACTTTAAGCGTGACACCCCCCCTCTTCCCTTCCCTCACTTAAAGGGTGACACCTCCCTCTCCCCTTCCCTCACTTTAAGCGTGACATCCCCCCTCTCCCCTTCCCTCACTTTAAGCGTGACACCTCCCCTCTCCCCTTCCCTCACTTAAAGCGTGACATCCCCCCTCTTCCCTTCCCTCACTTTAGGCGTGACATCCCCCTCTCCCCTTCCCTCACTTTAAGCGTGACATCCCCCCTCTCCCCTTCCCTCACTTTAAGCGTGACATCCCCCCTCTCCCCTTCCCTCGCTTTAAGCGTGACATCCCCCCTCTCCCCTTCCCTCGCTTTAAGGGTGACACCTCCCTCTCCCCTTCCCTCACATTAAGCGTGACATCCCCCCTCTCCCCTTCCCTCGCTTTAAGGGTGACACCCCCCCTCTCCCCTTCCCTCGCTTTAAGGGTGACACCTCCCTCTCCCCTTCCCTCACATTAAGCGTGACACCTCCCTCTCCCCTTCCCTCACTTTAAGCGTGACATCCCCCTCTCCCCTTCCCTCACTTTAAGCGTGACATCCCCCTCTCCCCTTCCCTCACTTTAAGCGTGACATCCCCCTCTCCTCTTCCCTCACATTCAGCGTGACATACCCCCTCTCCCCTTCCCTCACTTAAAGGATGACACCTCCCTCTCACCTTCCCTCACTTTAAGCATGACATCCCCCTCTCCCATTCCCTCACTTAAAGCGTGACATCCCCCTCTCCCCTTCCCTCACTTTAAGCGAGACATCCCTCTCTCCCCTTCCCTAACTTTAAGCGTGACACCCCCCCTCTTCACTTCCCTCACTTAAAGGGTGACACCTCCCTCGCCCCTTCCCTCGCTTTAAGCGTGACATCCCCCCTCTCCCCTTCCCTCACTTTAAGCGTGACATCCCCCTCTCCCCTTCCCTCACTTAAAGCGTGACATCCCCCCTCTTCCCTTCCCTCACTTTAAGCGTGACATCCCCCTCTCCCCTTCCCTCACTTTAAGCGTGACATCCCCCCTCTTCCCTTCCCTCACTTTAAGCGTGACACCTCCCCTCTCCCCTTCCCTCACTTTAAGCGTGACATCCCCCCTCTCCCCTTCCCTCACTTTAAGCGTGACATCCCCCTCTCCCCTTCCCTCACTTTAAGCGTGACACCCCCCCTCTCCCCTTCCCTTGCTTTAAGCGTGACATCCCCCTCTCCCCTTCCCTCGCTTTAAGGGTGATACCTCCCCTCTCCCCTTCCCTCACTTTAAGCGTGACATCCCCCCTCTCCCCTTCCCTCGCTTTAAGCGTGACATCCCCCCTCTCCCCTTCCCTCGCTTTAAGGGTGACACCTCCCCTCTCCCCTTCCCTCACTTTAAGCGTGACATCCCCCCTCTCCCCTTCCCTAACTTTAAGCGTGACACCCCCCCTCTTCCCTTCCCTCACTTAAAGGGTGACACCTCCCTCTCCCCTTCCCTCACTTTAAGCGTGACATCCCCCCTCTCCCCTTCCCTCACTCTAAGCGTGACATCCCCCTCTCCCCTTCCCTCACTTAAAGCGTGACATCCCCCCTCTTCCCTTCCCTCACTTTAGGCGTGACATCCCCCTCTCCCCTTCCCTCACTTTAAGCGTGACATCCCCCCTCTTCCCTTCCCTCACTTTAAGCGTGACACCTCCCCTCTCCCCTTCCCTCACTTTAAGCGTGACATCCCCCCTCTCCCCTTCCCTCACTTTAAGCGTGACATCCCCCTCTCCCCTTCCCTCACTTTAAGCGTGACACCCCCCCTCTCCCCTTCCCTTGCTTTAAGCGTGACATCCCCCTCTCCCCTTCCCTCACTTTAAGCGTGACACCTCCCTCTCCCCTTCCCTCACTTAAAGCGTGACATCCCCCTCTCCCCTTCCCTCACTTAAAGCGTGACATCCCCCCTCTTCCCTTCCCTCACTTTAAGCGTGACATCCCCCTCTCCCCTTCCCTCACTTTAAGCGTGACATCCCCCCTCTTCCCTTCCCTCACTTTAAGCGTGACACCTCCCCTCTCCCCTTCCCTCACTTTAAGCGTGACATCCCCCTCTCCCCTTCCCTCACTTTAAGCGTGTGACATCCCCCTCCCCTTCCCTCACTTTAAGTGTGACATCCCCCCTCTCCCCTTCCCTCACTTAAAGCGTGACACCTCCCTCTCCCCTTCCCTCGCTTTAAGCGTGTGACATCCCCCCTCTCCCCTTCCCTCACTTTAAGCGTGTGACATCCCCCCTCTCCCCTTCCCTCGCTTTAAGTGTGTGACACCTCCCCTCTCCCCTTCCCTCGCTTTAAGCGTGTGACATCTCCCCTCTCCCCTTCCCTCGCTTTAAGGGTGACACCCCCCCTCTCCCCTTCCCTCGCTTTAAGGGTGACACCCCCCCTCTCCCCTTCCCTCGCTTTAAGGGTGACACCTCCCCTCTCCCCTTCCCTCGCTTTAAGCGTGTGACATCTCCCCTCTCCCCTTCCCTCGCTTTAAGGGTGACACCTCCCCTCTCCCCTTCCCTCGCTTTAAGCGTGTGACATCTCCCCTCTCCCCTTCCCTCGCTTTAAGGGTGACATCTCCCCTCTCCCCTTCCCTCGCTTTAAGGGTGACACCCCCCTCTCCCCTTCCCTCACTTTAAGGGTGACACCTCCCTCTCCCCTTCCCTCACTTTAAGGGTGACACCTCCCTCTCCCCTTCCCTCGCTTTAAGGGTGACACCCCCCTCTCCCCTTCCCTCGCTTTAAGGGTGACATCTCCCCTCTCCCCTTCCCTCGCTTTAAGGGTGACACCCCCCTCTCCCCTTCCCTCACTTTAAGGGTGACACCCCCCTTCTCCCCTTCCCTCACTTTAAGGGTGACACCTCCCTCTCCCCTTCCCTCGCTTTAAGGGTGACACCTCCCCTCTCCCCTTCCCTCACTTTAAGGGTGACACCCCCCCTCTCCCCTTCCCTCGCTTTAAGGGTGACACCCCCCCTCTCCCCTTCCCTCGCTTTAAGGGTGACACCTCCCACTCCCCTTCCCTCGCTTTAAGGGTGACACCTCCCTCTCCCCTTCCCTCGCTTTAAGGGTGACACCTCCCCTCTCCCCTTCCCTCGCTTTAAGCGTGTGACATCTCCCCTCTCCCCTTCCCTCGCTTTAAGGGTGACATCTCCCCTCTCCCCTTCCCTCGCTTTAAGGGTGACATCTCCCCTCTCCCCTTCCCTCGCTTTAAGGGTGACACCCCCCTCTCCCCTTCCCTCACTTAAAGGGTGACACCTCCCTCTCCCCTTCCCTCGCTTTAAGGGTGACACCCCCCCTCTCCCCTTCCCTCGCTTTAAGGGTGACACCTCCCTCTCCCCTTCCCTCGCTTTAAGGGTGACACCTCCCTCTCCCCTTCCCTCGCTTTAAGGGTGACACCTCCCCTCTCCCCTTCCCTCACTTTAAGCGTGACATCCCCCCTCTCCCCTTCCCTCACTTTAAGGGTGACACCTCCCCTCTCCCCTTCCCTCACTTTAAGCGTGTGACATCCCCCTCCCCTTCCCTCACTTTAAGTGTGACATCCTCCCTCTCCCCTTCCCTCGCTTTAAGCGTGTGACATCTCCCCTCTCCCCTTCCCTCACTTAAAGGGTGACACCCCCCCTCTCCCCTTCCCTCGCTTTAAGCGTGTGACATCTCCTCTCTCCCCTTCCCTCGCTTTAAGGGTGACATCTCCCCTCTCCCCTTCCCTCGCTTTAAGGGTGACACCCCCCCTCTCCCCTTCCCTCACTTTAAGGGTGACACCTCCCCTCTCCCCTTCCCTCACTTTAAGCGTGTGACATTTCCCTTCTCCCCTTCCCTCGCTTTAAGGGTGACACCTCCCCTCTCCCCTTCCCTCGCTTTAAGCGTGTGACATTTCCCCTCTCCCCTTCCCTCGCTTTAAGGGTGACACCCCCCCTCTCCCCTTCCCTCGCTTTAAGGGTGACACCCCCCCTCTCCCCTTCCCTCGCCAGGCCATGGTCACGTTGCGGCGGCAGTACCGCATGGCCGCAGACATTATGTCCCTCAGCAACCGACTGGTGTACAGCGGGGGCATGCGCTGCGGCTCCGAGGCGGTGGCAAACGCAAGGCTCCACCTGCCGCTGTATGCACAGCTGCGGGGGCAACCGGCATGGCTGACTCAGGTAGGTTAATGAGATTATAACTCTGGGCCCTGCCCCCAAAGTGTCCGCCGCGTGGGCGTCCAACTGGCTGGCTGGAAACATAAGGGATGATTACCTGGTACCCTATGAGAAAGGAAGAAAGGGACTTCAGAAGAAGGCCGAGATTGAAATGAGGGAAATGCAGCTGTGGCTCCTGAGGTGTCCAGAACCCTAGAGCCTGAACCTCCTGACCCAGGGAGTGTTTTTGCACTGGCGGTTTTTTGTGCATTTTACTCAGGACTGGGCTTGGCGCTTCTCACTCCTGGGTTCGGTTTAAGCAGGGCCCAGAGGTGTAACGTCATTGGCTCCTGGGCTGGGTGCTTTTCATATTCCCTTGAGGCCCAGGTTTTGGGCACTCTTCAAGGCCGTATTCTCTGTTTGAAGTTTTGCACTCCTCCCAATGGATGTGCTCCCGCAGGTCCTGGATCCTGAGCGCCGCGTCATCCTCCTCGACACCAGCGGCTTGGCAGGCACCTCGGAGATGCAGCTGGCCGATGGCGTGAGCAACCCCGGCGAGGCCCTGCTGGTGGGCCTGCTGGTGCGGGGCCTGCTGGCTGCCGGGGCAGGCCCGGAGGATATCGGCCTGGTCTCCCCATACAAGGCGCAGGTGGCCGCGCTGCAGCGCCAGGCAGCATCCGCGCTGGCTGTGCACCGCAGTGCATGTGGTCGCTCCCGGGCGGGGCAGGAAGGAGGCGGCACGGAGCAAGAGGTAGGCGCCGTTTCAGCAGCGGTGGCTGGGGATCCTGGCCGGCAGGATTTCACTGGTTCAGGGGCTTGCCCAGGCGGGTCGGGTTTGGGAGCTCTTGTGGCTCAGATTGAGGCCCTGACGGTGGACAAGTACCAGGGCCGCGACAAGCCTTGCATCATCATGTCGTTTGTGCGGGCGAACAGCAGCGGGCAGGCAGGCAGGCTGCTGTCGGACTGGCAGCGAATCAATGTGGCGCTGACACGAGCGAGGCAGAAACTGATTCTGGTGGCGTGCGCGGAGAGCCTGAAGGGCCTGCCGTTGATCAGTGCGCTTCTGGAGACCATTGAGGAGCGCGGGTGGCGGATGCAGCTGCCGGAGGGTGCCCAGGACTGGGTTTTCTCCAACTGCTGAAAACTATTCAACTGACTGTCGTTTGTAGGTATTTAGATAATAGATTCAGACCCACATAATGATTCGCCCATGCGGCTGAGCCTTTTACATTATCAGGGTCTTTCCTTAGGGGGGAGGGGGGGATAGGAATATTTGTGTTCTCCTTTGTCTTCCTCTCTTACCTCTACCCTTTTACCTGAGTTCCCTTCTCCCAACTCTGCTGTTGTGCCCTTTCAGCAGGGCCCAGAGCTGTTACACCATAAACGTATGTTTACTTTTTGGAGTGTTGCTTCTCAAACATGCCGCCAACTCGTTGGATGTTGAAAGCTGACCTCCTTAGGTTCAAACAATTCTATAAATTATGCCCGGGCCTGCCGGACAAGTTGGTTTCCGCCATCGTATATTCTTCTAGTGACATCTTGAGAAGGTCGCAGGGTGTAGAGAAACTGGCTCTGTTTGGCTAGCTTGATGCCTGGCCTGGTATTCCTTACTTAAAGGACACTGTGATATTTCTTTAAGCTGCAACCGGAAGGGGAGTGTATCCGTGTTCGGTGCTCAGCCGCACTTTTGCAAGATTGAATTGGCCGTCGACATGTGACGTTTTGACAATCCGACGTAGCATCACATTTCATGCATGGGATAGGTGCCCGTAAACCAGTACAAGGACGAAATGAACTGGCCAGTGTCCCCTGGGCAAGTAACAAACCACAAACCAGTGGCATGGGAATGGAGTAATGAACTGATTGAACCCCAAGGTGAGGAAGGTTAGCCCCAATCATAGAACACAACGTGGGCGCAAAGGGGTTCGGTTGAGCACCACCTAAAACCTATAAAATAGTCTGGATGTTTTGGGATTATCCTCTCTTTCCAGCATGCATGGAAAGATAAAGGAACCCTACAAAATTAGAGGCACACAAATCAGTCTCTAGTTTGCGCCACTCTCCATTGTTATCCCGTTTCATAGCCCCATCCTCATCCGCAGGAAATGTTTTGAGAAGGAAGGTTGTACTCAAATTGAAGGTCTATTAAAGTGGGCAATGCATCAATTCAAGCTCATCTTTCATACAATTATTGCAACATTTGCAAAACCTCTCACTACGTGGCAAAATATAGTTATCCAACGCACCGTCTCGACATCCAACCAGTGTGACCCCATCCGATACCGGGCCACAGCAGAAAATAACATTAGGCCTGCTCTTCATCACCTGGTAAACATGAACAACCCCACTCGCTCTGAGCGAGGAGAAGCATATACTGACTGAGCCGTACACAGCCTTTGTAGGCACTGCACCTCTGGTCCCTCTCAAACATGCCTAACCGAACTGGGAAGTGTAGATGCAGCCATTCTCAAGCCCTGCATGGGCAACAACAGCTTCGTTTCAGAGCCAGGCACCATCTTGGTCAAGTACCATACCAGTACAATTGCAGAGGTGATTGTTGAAGCAAGGGGCAAGGCAACAAGAGGGCATTCAAAGCAAATCTGGCGCATGGATGTTCTGTGCGACCCGTAATACTTCTTCCTGTCCAACTCTCCGGTTCAGGGAAACCTGTTCGGGCGCGTTTGCGTTTGTGTGGGAGCTTTTGCAGGCCGATCTCCCCCTCTGCAGGAAGAGATTCAACCCCAAGGTGCCGGCACAACTGCTGAGATCCTGTTAAAGACCTCAGCAGCTGCTTGGGTATGGGTGAGGTAGGTCCATACCGCCAGCACGAGGCTCCAGCCCATGCATGCAATTTCAAAAGATAAATTGTCGACAATGCATGAGTAGAGACTGCGTTCCAAATCATGAGATATACATCAGTCATGACCTATGAAGGAATGGGATCAGAGCTAGTCTTGCATGGGCGCACCTGGTAAGAGTGACAGGCTGGACGGAGCTGTCCGACCAGTCTCTTGAGCCACTCTCATGCTGGCTGAGAAATGAATCTTACAGCAGTGATCTCAGACTCAACATTGGATGAGGCATGTGTGATTCTGTGTCATTCGTCAAGTATAAAGGAGATGCTGAAAGCTGAGGATGATGGTACTCCATTGATGCACTCGTCGTCTCCTCAACACCGGTACCACAGCGCGTTCGTGTCCTCTCCAGGTTGGTCTTGGTGAACGAGCATCCACAAGCAGTCTCGTGCGAAGCGGACTCAACTTAGGAAGCTCGGCCGCGGCCGGTGCAGGCGTGATCTTACTGAAACGAGAGGGGAGCTTTGCCCAAGGGAATTGCGAATAGATTGGATGACCCGTCCTGATTCAACAAAACGCCAGGGTACTGTGATCTCCGGCCCTGTGCAAGACATGCTAGCCTCTGTGATTTGATCTTCTTGGCGACGATGACGACGACATCAGAGAGCAACTCGATGCACGGTATGGTGATGGATCTTCCAGCTGGACAATCAGGGCATAACTTGATTGCGGCATGGACAAAATCAGGCGGCGGCCAGACGGTCCAGTTATTCCCGTGTGAAGCGTAGCGGAACGTAAGGGATAATAGGGGGGTAAATGGGGAGGTAGGTAGGTGATTGATTGATTGAGTAAACAAAATATTCTCCGATGGAAATAAAAAATGTTGTTATGGATCATGCACGAACTGTGTGATGTATTCACCGTGCCAAAAGTGTGAAATGTGTGAATTCCGACTTTTCGCCCGAAAGTCCGTTGAGCGGCATATGTTTTCCACAGCCATCGCTGACCAATTTCGCTTATTTTCGCAGGGTCGCTGTCAAGTTTTCTGTAACATTTTCGTCAGGCTTTCGCAAAGCTAAGCTATCGCGACGTTGTTCCGAAGCGTGGTAAGCAGTCAGTGCTGTGCTTCCTTACGGTTCGTGAAATTACTGTTTACGCTGACGGTGCAAATTGCGCGCAATTTACTAGGACCGCCCAGAATGCACCGCGATCTCTGCAAGTTGCTTACGGCGTAACCACATGCGAAACCCGGGTGAAGGACCGCATATGACGTTTTCGGCTCGGAACCTACCCGTCAATTGACGAAAGGTCGTGACATTTGAACATGGAAGCTGTTCTGATCGTCACGATATCTTCCTATGTGGTGACGTGCGACGATGTGCAACTTCCCACCTTGGAAAATGTATGACTGATGTCCCCAAAAGACAGAAATCCACTAGAACGTGCTTGCGGTCTAGATTACAGCTCGCTCTTACTCGCGTGCAACCTAAAAAGCCTTACTTGCGCGCATGCAATTACGTGTTACATACGCCGTAATTGACCGTAATTACTTACAGAAAAAACGGATTACGGCGTAATCGCACAGCACCGGTGGTAAGGGATAATAGTGGGATGTGTGAATGACGACTTTCCCCCAAATATCCGTTGAAATCATACTTTCCGTAGCCAGCTCTATCTTACCAGTCTCGCTTATTTTTCGCTGTCGATGTGAAGTTTTTCGGGAGCCTTTCGTCAGTGATTCGCAAAGTGTCAGCGATGTTGTTCGGTAGCGATGTTTTTCGGTAGCCTTTCGGTAGCCTTTCGTGGGTCGGTCGCTTAGTAGTTCTCTCGCTCGAAAAAATGCCGGTGTCTGAATGTCCGCTCGTTTTGTACAAGTAACCGATTTCCATTGCCAAAGCGGTCTAGGAGGTCTAGGACGCCTAAGAGGTTAGGAGGTCTAGGATCATATCGGTCTAGTAGGTCTAGTCATGGTAACACGATGCGGCATGATACGGTGCAATACAACACTGTACTAACAAAGTGCCAAGATACATACGGCACAATCCGGCTCGCTACGGCACAGATTCAGCCGAATTGTGCTACCATGGGTCTAGTAGGTCTAGTAGGTCTAGAGGTCTTGAGGGTTTAGTAGGTCTTAGGGTCTAGTAGGTCCAGAAGGTCTATTAGGTCTAGGAGGTCTATGAGGTATAGGATGTCTAGGATCATATATGTTTAGGAGGTCTAGAATGTACAAGAGGTCTAGGTCTCTAGGAGGTCTAGGAGGTCACCGATATAGGTCTTATAGGTCTAGTAGGTCTAGTATGTCATAATAAAGGTCTAATGGGTCTTATGGGTCTTGTAGGTTTCAAATGTCTATATGTCATCATGGTCATAACATGAGGATTTAGGGTTGAGGCATCAAGGTCAAGGTTCATGCAGAAGAAACGAGGGGGGAAGTGGAGCGCCCCGGGGTGAAACCGCCCCCGGGAGGGCTTGTAACTTGCACCTTTCGATCGGCGCACGTACAAGTACGCACTTTCCTGCAACTTTATCCCTCACCCCCGACGTTTGCTAACGTCTCTTGGGAGCGCTTGGACGTGTGCCACCATACCCTTGTAGGGCCAGGAGATGTGCCATGAAGTATCACTTGCCCAGTCTCACATACACCACGAAGTTAATCAGGGCATTCGGCACACAAACACTTGGAAGCACCTTTCCTACCGGTATACCCTTCACACGGGACTTGCGACAAAGGAGCCTACTTATATGCTGCTTGGACTTCAGGAAGTGGAGGGCCAACCGCCCAACCTCTGGCCCAACCCTAAAAAACCTGAGACGGACGCTGGCACAAAAATCAGCCCTCGTCGTCACCTAAGAAAAGGCGAATTGGAACAGGAACTAGTCACCGAACGTAGGCAAAGCAAACAAAGAAGGAACGGTCAAGATGAAACAAGAGTTCGCCTGGCACAAAAAAATGTGATGCCACGTGTCCCTCCAAGACGGGCTAGGCCAGACGCGATGTCTGCCTCAGGGACGCAGACGACCCTAAAAGCGCTACGACCTCACCCGCCAAACCCTGAAAGCCCTCGCAAAAATCTGAGGCACTTGGGCTACTGACAACGTTCGTAACTCGTAGGCAAGACAATAAAAGAAGTAATGGTCAAGAGGAATGAAAAGTCCGGCTGGCACAAAAAGTGTGATGCCACGTATCCCCCAAGACGGGCCAGGCATGACGCGACGTCTGCCTTTGGGACGCAGTCGACCCTAAAAGCGCTATGACCTCTTCCATTAAACCCTGGAAAACCTCGACAAAATCTGGAGCACTTGGGCTACTGACGAAGTTTGTAACTAGGATGCCGTACGTAAGCAAGACAAACAAAGAAGGAACTGTCAAGAAAAGAGACAAGTTCGGCTGGCACAAAAAGTGTGATGCCACGTATCCCCCCAAGACCAGGCGCCTCGGGGACGCAGTTTACCCTAACAGCGCTATGACCTCGACCGCCAAACCCTGAAAAACCTACCCAAAATCGGAGGCACTTGGGCTACTGACGACGTTCGTAACTAGGTCACCGAACGTAGGCAAGACAAACAAAAAAGGATGGTGAAGATGAAACAAGAGTTCGGCTGGCACAAGAAAGTGTGATGTCACGTGTCCCTCCTAGACGGGCCAGGCCTGACGCGATGCCTCGGGGACACAGTCGACCCTAAAAGCGCTATGACTTCCTCCGCCAAACCCTGAAAAACCTGACACCAAAATCTTGGGCATTTGGGCTACTGACGACGTTCGTAACTAGGATGTCGAACGTAGGCAAGACAAACAAAGAAGGAACGGTCAAGATTAAACAAGTGTTCGGCTGGCACAAAAGTGTGATGTCACGTGTCCCTGACGTCACGTCCGACAGCCTGCCTCGGGGACGCAGTTTGCCCTAAAAGCGCTATGACCACCTCCACCAAACCCTGAAAAACCTGACACAAAAATCTGGGGCATTTGGGCTACTGACGACGTTCGTAACTAGGTTGCCGAACGTAAGCAAGACAAACAAAGAAGGAACGGTCAAGAAGAAAGAAGAGTTCGGCTGGCACATAAAGTGTGATGTCACGTGTCCCTGACGTCACGTCCGACTGCGCGCGCCTCGGGGACGCAGTTTACCCTAAAAGCCCTATGACCTCTCCCAGCAAACCCTGAAAAATCTACCCAAAATCTGAGGCATTTGGGCTACTGACGACGTTCGTAACTAGTCACCGAACGTAGGCAAGACAAACAAAGAAGGAACAGTCAAGATGAAACAAGAGTTCGACTGGCACAAAAAAGTGTGATGTCACGGACGTCACGTGTCCCTGACGTCACGTCCGACTGCCTGCCTCGGGGACGCAGTTGACCCTAGAATCGCTATGACCTCACCCAGCAAACCCTGAAAGCCCTCTCCAAAATCTGGAGCACTTGGGCTACTGACGACGTTCGTAAATAGTCACCGAACGTAGGCAAGACAAACAAAGAAGGAACGGTCAAGAGGTAGAAAAGTTCGCTGGCACAAAAAGTGTGAAGCTAAGTACCCCTCCAAGACGGGCCAGGCCTGACACGACGTCTGCCTCGGGGACGGAGTCGACCCTAAAAGCGCTACAACCTCTCCCACCAAACCCTGAAAACTAAACCTGCACTGGGGCACTGGGGCTACTGACGACGTTCGTAACAAGCATGCACACAGCCGCAATAACGCATGCATACGACGTCAGGTTCACATCTAAAAAAATACCCGAGTGACTGAAAGGAACGAAAAGAGATAGGGTTTGGGTTTTCAGATGGTTTCACTGGGACATCGGTTGCCAACCGCCAACGTGTCCCACAATGTGGAAGGGTCGTTCTTCGCGGTCGCCTCAGTGTTTCGAGTCATTTTTTATTCCACTGGCGTATCTCGTGCTTCCCTACCTTATGACAGTGCACTGCAACGGAGATGCGCGGAGTCGATAGAACAAGCCGTACTTTTCTGGGCATGCTATTTTGAGGGGTTTACGTTGAAAACTGGTGCAGATTGCAGCAACAGGCCATTTCGTTGCTTTCCATTGGGCGCAAAGTCGTTTGCATGTCTGTTAGCAATGTATGTGCTCGTGGTGGGGCAGCCACGGCCTCGGCCACGTTGGTTTTGGACTTTTCCACCGAAAGTCCATACTGCACAGTACGTGTCATGCACTCGCGTTGCGCTGCTTTAAGCGCAAACTCGTTGAACATGATAGGCTTGGTTACAGGGCCGCTCGCGTTGATCCGCAGCGCTGCAGCCAGCGGCTGGCCAGTTTTCGAACTTGCAGGATGACAGTTGACACTGCAAAACATGTGAAATACCATCGTGGGGACTATCGTGCAGCTTTGTTCTAGGCGCAGACTCGTTGTCTATGCAAGTGTTGGCAGCGTCGGCAGATTTGCTTGCCCCCTTCAGTTTCCCGTGAATGAAGTGCGACGACCTTTCGACAGAGCGTCCAGTGCCATGCATGCACGAGCAATGTCATCCAAGCACAACACAACTGCAGCAGCTTTAAAGGAAACATATACACACTCACAGGTCAACATATAAAAACCTTTGTCTGTTCTGATTGAGGCTTGGGGACCTGCTGCTCAGATTTGGCCACCTGCTGCGTTCGGTGTGCAAACAGCATGTTGCTGTGTGCACAGTATCACCCACGGCATGAACCTTCTTATTGACAGTTCACGCTCAAGATCATGGCACGGGCCATGTGAGCATGACCTGCTGCTACGCAATAAGTCCCCGCACATGAAAGTATCCCACTTCATTTTCTGCTCCTACATGTTCACATGCACATGCCCTGCAATAGTAAATATGATGCCGCGCTGGACTGTAAAACAAGTGCTAGGCTGACATGGTGGCACAGCTGACATTCACAGCCCAGAAGCAACTAGACACACGCACAAGCAGTAGTACCCTACATGCACAACACCCTCAACCCCACCGCACAAGCAACACAGGCAGCATACACATCACCAGCACCACCCAACATTCACCCAACAAAGCAGCACCATCGCCCAACATGATCAGAACGCAAACAGAGGCAGGGGCATCCTTAGCAACGACTGACCAAACACATAGCATGGGACACCTCAACAGTTTTCAGGGCATACACGTCACTCGGGGGCTGCGCCAGAGGTACAGCTTTACATATAAGTATATAACAGCCACCCCTAAAGCTAAGCACGCTACCAGCACACCAACAGAAGCCCTCCCATAAGCGGTTAAAATCCGACTCCACCACAGCCAGAAAAACGGCAACCAACCAGCAGACGGAGACAAAAACCTGACAGGAAGCCAGAGAACTAAGGAGCTGCAGAGCAGGGCGGAGAACTGTTGTTCCCCACTTGTGGAAAGGATGGGCCTAGGATGAATGGTCACAGTCACCGGCGCCGGCAAAGTGGGCAAAATAGAAAGTATGACAACGCGAGAGGGGGGGGCAAAAGAGAAATGGACAGACCCCATCCTCCAACTTTGCGAGCTTGATGAGACATGCGATGAAACTCATCATACGGCACACTAGTTTTTAGTCCAAGGGTCATGGGGGGGACAATGGTGGGATGAAGGGGGGGGAAGTTATGGGGGGTCTCAGAAAAAATAAAACCGGATAGGGTCTGCGCATACTTGTTGAGAACTATTATATCAAATTCGTCGCGCAGGCAAAAAGTACCCTACCCCACGCACGTGCAGCTGTTTTTTTTTCCGTGTCGGAAACACTACTCCGCACCCCCAAAAGTGGTTGTTAAATATTATTCTGTCGCGCATTAACTCCGCACACCCCCAACATTAATGAATTGATAGCAGAGTCAATCGCGCATCAACTCCGTGCACCCCCAACAATAATTAATTAATAGCAGAGTCAAACCCGTTTTCCGGTACTGGTCGTATTTGTAATCCTTTTAAATTCCTGATGGTAATTTTGACATGCGTCGCTGATTTCATGCCGAAGGTCTCGCCCCAGCCCATACCATTGGATACCACATTTATGTTTTCCTACTGTTCTTTATTTGTGAAGGAACTGGAGACCTCACGCCATGCTGCACAGGATCGAGCTAGATCTGTTTTAGCCGGACCTCTTTGAAACCGAATTTGGCGAGATGGCAATTCAGCAGGCTAACGAACACAGAGCACATGTGACGCCAAGGCATGTGGATAACTTGGCCAGCGCTCAAATACCCTGCAGAATGGGTGGCTGATTTTGTAAGTACAGTGAGTGGAGCTCAAGCCTCTCGGGCCATGTACAAGGGTCAAGGGCACATAACGACCGAAGTGAGCGCCAGCAGGAATGCATGGCAAGCATCATGATGACAGCAACTCTGCAATCATGCTGGGCGTGCAAGCCGAGCTGCAAGAAATGAAAGACTTGGAAAGAGGTTTGCAAGGCAAACTTGCATGCATGCATGCATGCATGCGTGGTGACTAATGAGGGCCAGTTCGGGCCCATGCATGGGGCTTGGCAGGCTGCATCATTGTACTTTTGCTGGGCATGCTTGGCATCCCTGATTCACTATTGTGTGTGCCAAAAGGCCATGCATGGTGACTCTTGAGGCCCTGTTAGGACCTATGCTCAGTTGCTTGACATACTTTACTGTCACTTTTTCCCATACCGTACCCGTACCCGTACCCGTACAGTGCCGTTAGACCGTACCATATTTCGATACCGGGTGCATATTTGTATTACAGTTTTTTTAATAAATATATATAATCTTTAATTCTGATTTTCGCACATCGGAGAGGAAACTGAAGTATTTTTATGAGTTTTTCAGCCTATCACAGCAAAAAAAAAGGCAAGAAAAGGAATCAGAGGTGCTGAAGCGCATCACGAAAAACGCAGAGCGTCGTACACGCCATCTTAAAGAGAAAATGACAGAGAGACGGATCAGTTGCTGGACCTACTGAAGTATCCAGCATGCGCTAATCCTGCTAGAAGATTCCTTTCAGTCTCCAATGAGACACGTGGATGCTGCCGCAGCGAAGCCTTTGTTTGAGCAGGGCTGAAGGGTGTGACAAGGGATTATTTAGTGGTTACTGGACACGAGTCGTAACCAAAGTGGTAACCAAACAATTAATTCGGCAAAGCAGACGCTCAGTAGCGCGGTAACGAAAAACGACGAAATCAATTAGAATAGGGAAGTTCGGCGCCTGCGACGATCTCTTCACCAAGAGCTCCCTCAGACCTCCTTGCATGTGGTAACCACCCCCCTGTAACTTTTGAATGTCACTACAAAAATCCCTGGGTGTGACGTCGGTCATTAACACAATATACTAGGAGATCCCATCTCAAAGCATGTTCTACCGGTCCGCTATTACATGTCACAGGCATGCTGGCCCGCATGATGCTCAAACACAGGCAGGGTTCACGACGTTACACCTCTGGGCCCTGCTAAAAAAAAACTCAGCCAGGTTGGCAAAAGTCTGCTAGGAAACTCAAGAGAGAAGGCACAAAAGAAGATAAAGGAAATAGTCTCCACCCTCAAAACAAAACAAAACAACAACAACAACAACAACAAAAGGACTGGAGGACCAAATCCCCAGCCCCTCGAGATACTAGTTGTCAACTAGTTTGACAACATCTTCCACAAAAACTAGGGCCTCCCACCCCTGCCTGCCCCGGTACAGCTGGTTAAAGTCTGGAGGACCTCCCCCCCGCTCCTTAAGTGCCGCCTTGATGCTAGGGCATTGAAAGCAAGCATGGAGCGTGTCCTCGACATGCTCTCCATGTCCCCTAGCCCAGCATTGCTGGCAGTGGCGACGCATGGCCTTAATCATGCTTCCGCTCTCGTGCTGAATGATGCCCAAGAATTGAATTCGTGGACACGCTTCAACACTGTCCTATCTGGGCCATACACGCAGATATGGGCTGGATGCCGGCGCTGCGCTGTCGAATTCCAGGATCTCTGTCTTGCTGACGTTGAACTGGAGCTGTTTAATGCCGCATATCCATGCAAGGTATCTAGCGGGCGCTGCAGCCCTGCGGGGCTGACGGCTAGCAGGGTGAGATCATCCGCATGTAACAAGCACCGGAGTCGTCAACCCGCCTCCAGCTCAACCCCCTCTGCCGGGCACTTGGCTGCGATCAGGCCCGGCAGGTTGCTGATGTACAGGCTGAAGGTCAGGGGGTTCAGGGGGCAGCCCTGCCTGATGTCTCTGGTGCAAGGCACAGGGCCAGTGCTTTAATGGCCGTCTGTGAGCGTGTAGACTGCACCTTCATATAGCGCTTGCACAGCCCGCTACAGGCCTGAAGGCATGTGAAGGTGCTCAGACAAATGCTGCAGCCACCCTGCACGAGGCAGCAGCTGCCCTACAACGCCTACCCGTCACAGAGGTGTTGGCACTCGTTGACGCAGCCTACGAGCAAGCACAGCTGGACGCAAGTGGCGGTGGGGACCCCAGGGACCCTACCACCGTCGAGGGCGAAGAGCTGGTCTGCACTCAGCAGGACCTGCGCTTCCCCGTGACGCACTACGCGAAAAACATCGGGTCCGGCGTGTTCAAGGAGCTTCTGGTGGAGACGAAGTGCTGACCACGCACGTGTTTCTGGCTGTAGACAGGTGGTCGGAGGGGGCCCGACTGCCGGGCTTGTTGTACTGAGTCTCGCACTTGATTGAGGGTTGCTAGCTGGTGGTATGACCAACTGCAGCCCCTTCTGCTGTCTGTGGAGATGATGTATGGCCCCTACAGGCATGTATTGTGGCTTCAGCCCCTGCCACTGTCCACATGGTCCCCATGCACTGCCATGCTGTTTCCCATTCCAAATGCAGTTTCTTAATACAGCATGCAGACAAAACCGGTGCCTTACAGATATGTAGACGAAACACAGCCTGGTTCCAGTCCACGGCGGGTGCCGTGCTGGCGCAAGCCAAGAGCCGCACTAGCCAGAGGGAGTGTGCTTGTGTGCGCATAAATTTGCGATTGCGGCTCGGCGCGATCAGCACTGCTGATACCAGAGGACGGCACAACGGTCAGCGGCGAGAGGCACGCTGCTGCCAGCGGTGTTGGCACGGGGGGATAGTGAGCAGGTGGAGGATGCGCTACATGTGTGCCTCCAGTGCCCTAGTGTCAGGGAGCAGTTACGGGAGCGGGGGTGGGCAGGTCCTCCGGGCGCTGCCACTAACTTCTGCCAGTTGTACCAGGCTGAGCAGGGGTGGGACGCACTTGCTTTTGCCGACTGTGCTGTGGGCATTGTTGAGGGTTAGTCTCTAGGGATTCTGAGGCGCCGGTGTCGTTTGCCTTTCCGGCCTTCGCTTTTGGTCCTTTTTTGTTGTTGTTGTTGTTGTTGTTATTTGCCCCCTTTTTAGTTTCTTCTCCTCTCCCTTCTGATCAGTGGGGCGCCCTCGTGGCCAAGCAGGGGTGGGAAACGTTTGCTTTTGTGGACTTTTCTTTTCTTACAGGCTTTGTTGAGGGCTAGTCTCTAGTGGAACTCGGGTGTTGGACTTGGTCTTCTTTGCCTTCCCGGCCGCTCCTTTTGTTCCTTTCCCCCTCTCTTCCTTTTAGTTCCTTCTTTACTCCCTTCTGAACAGTTGGGCGCCCACGCGGCCGAGCTTTGAGCGGGCCCAGAGGTGTAACGTTATTGACACATTCCCATCAATTACTGACGTAAGGATGGCAGAGTGGGCAGGCCCGGCAGCCAACAATGCTACCCCAGCCCATAGGGCCTCTCTAGAAGTCTAGAACAGCATCCTTCCCTGGTGCAAACATGCCATTTGGCCTTGCCACAATTGTCTTGACAGTGTGTCGGGGGAGGCTGGCCATGCTGCTAGGGCCTGTATCTACAGATGGATCATGCATGGACCCCAGTCTGGCCTGTGGCATCTGCTGAAGGCGATCGTAATATGAAACACTTATTTCCATTGCACCGTTCTTTACTTAAGTCCATAAACCTGTCCTTCTGCTTGAGTTGAAAATGTTAGCCACGCGGGGTGGTAGGTCAGTCGTTACGGACTTGCGGCTACGTTCCCGCTTGCACCCCTGTCACCCTACGGTATGCAACAGCCCTGAGGGCGGGTGTGGCGTCAGCATCCACAGACCTGCCAGCAGCATCCCCTCTGGTTCACAGCTTTTCCAGCTGGGACATGCATCTGCCCTGCCGTGCGAATTTAAAGTCTGCTAAGCAGCTGAAGGAAGAGAGGTGCTGCAGTGCTGGCGGCAAGGGCAGGCAGAGCCCTCCGCTGCATGCAGCAGTGCCCTCGCCCAAGAGGTCAAGGGTCCCAGGGGCCTGGGTGTTGTGCTGGTGCAGAGCTGCACCAAGGTGAGGTTGGACAGTGTCTCGGCATGTTTATGACATAACACCTCGGGGCCATGCTTAAAATTTTAAAAGCTCGGCCGCGTGGGCGCCCAACTTTCGGGACGGGGGGAAAAGGAACAAAAGGCTAGAGGAGAAAGCGAATGAACTGTGTCTGGGCATGAGCTCAACTGCTCATACATTTTAGGTTGGGTCCGTCACCTCTTACAGGTTGTTCAGCTAAAAAGGGTCTAGGATCAACACGGATGGCCTGTAGTGTTTGCCTGTATGTTTCCTGCGGCATTGGTTGCCTCTCGAGCCTGACTGCATAAACAGGTCTCTGTTGGATCTGTGTGCAGCTCAGTGGAGGTGTTCGGATGCGAGTTCAACCTTTCAGGCATCTATGCAGCAAATAATTTGGGCGGCAATTTGGGACATGTTCTTGGATGCCGCACTATGCAGCAAGTCATCTGCCCTCCATGGGTTGGCCTTGCTGCTTCCGCAGTGTGACATGCTACTTCGGCCACCTCTACCTCATCTTCGTGACGTACGAGGAGCTGCAGATGTAACTAAAGGCTGGAGGAGAAAGGAAAGGAACAGACGGAAAAGTAGAAGGAAGAAGACCATCCCGTAAAGGTAGGGTAAGTAGCAATCCCACAGCTTGAAGGATTGTGCACAATCTTGGGCAAAATGTGCTTCCCCACCCAGACGTTGTTAACAAATAGGGTACTGGTCATCCCCCCTGCACCATCCTGAACTCGGACGATAATTTTGTTCTGTGCCGGTCTGTTTACAGCTGTTTTACAGCTTACGGCACAAGAATCGCAGTTACAATGGTCGAGTTTTATCGCAGATGGCGAGCATGTGGAGGACGCGCTGCATGTCTGCTTCAAGTGCCCTAGCGTGAAGGAGAGGCTTAGGGAGAGAGGTTGGACAGGCCCCCCGGAGGGCGCCACAGACTTTCAACAGTTGTACCGGGGCAGGCTTGTATGGGAGGCTCTGACTTTTGTTGAGGACGTCGCTCGCTTTGCTGAGGCCTAGTTTTGTTGTTTTTCTTTGCCTTCTTGGGGAATAGGCTTGAGAGGGGCAAGGTTTACTTTGGGCTGCCTTTTACTTCTAGGGGGGTATTCATTTCCTTTGTTTTCTTCTCCTCCTTTCCCCCATGAACTTACGTTTCTTTTCCTCCAACGAGACAGTTGGGCGCCCACGCGGCTGAGCCTTTTTGAGCAGGGCCCACAGGTGTAATGTCATTGACCTAAGGACTTTTGGGATGGTATCTCGGCTTCAGGAAAAAAACTAAAAGTTTGTTTAGGGGCTTGGACCCCCCCCTCCTAGTTTGACATGCGTTGACTGCCATCCACATGTTCGATAGCCTCTAACGCTAGGCAGGCCGGACGAGACAAATCGGAGAATCACCCTCCCACTCCGTGTGCCTCTGGTCACCCTGGATCACTATTGGAAGGATATCCTGAGCTCAAAGCCCATCACGTTCATTAAGGTGGGTCTACGGGGCGGTGGAGGGAGGGGAGGGAGGGGATTAAGGGCGGGGGGGGGGGGGAGGGGAAGGATATCCTGAGCCCTAAGCTCATCACGTTCATAAAGGTGGGTCTGATGGGGGGGGGAGGGAGGGGATTAAGGCGGGGGGGTGAGGGGAAGGATACCCTGGGCTCAAAGCCCATCACGTTTATTAAGGTGGGTCAGTGGGGGGGACAGGAGAGAGAGGAGGGGAAGGATATCCTGACCTCAGAGCCCATCACGTTCATAAAGGTGGGTCTGATGGGTAGGGAGGGGATAGAGGGTGGGGAGGGGAGGGAAAGGATATCAGCGGTGCGCGTGTCAGCGGGTTAGGGTTAAAGGGTTTAGGGCTATGAGCGTGTCAGCGTCCAGGAGGGGGCGTAAATTCTTTGTCCTGTAAATCGGTAAGGAGCTCGTGGATATGGCGCCACCTCAGCACCTGCTGGATGAGTACCTTATTGCGCAGGTCTTTGAATTACGATTTCAATTGCAGATCAGCATCCAGGTTTACGAATACTTGTTTTCCCCCTGGAGCCAATGGCCGCAGCGCCACCAAACTACCGGCTAGCGGAGTGCCTCCCTCTCCAGCCCATTTGAAATTTGAATTGAAAATGCTTGTCTGTCACACGCTATGAACTTGAGGTGCTGGATAGTACTAAGGAGATGATGGCGGTAGCGCCCCCGCACTACATGCTAGTGCTTAGTACAATACCACCCTCTGCAGCCCATTTGGAATTTGAATTTCAAATGCAGATCAGCGTCAGGGGCTATGAGCTTGAGGTGCTGGATGGCGCCAAGGAGATGATGGCCGCAGCGCCCCCACACTACATGCTAATGTTTAATACTATACCACTATAATACGGTACTTAACGTTGACCGTCGACATGCATAGGGGGTCGTCGGAGAGCCCTGGCCCTGCAATGGCCATGCCCTATGTAGTGAGATCTTCACGTCATCCAGTTTTCTCGGGGTTGAGATGTGAAGTTTTGTTAAGTTTTTACAGTCCAACGGGGCATCACGTTTGATGCATGGGACTTGTGCCCGTAAACCGGTACAGGCACTAAATATGCTAGGACAGCGAAAACCAGTGACCCCCCTGGGCAAGCAACCAACACACAACCACTGAGCAGTAGCGTGGGAATGAACCCCATAGTGCAGAAGATTAGCCCCAGCCATAGAACATGACGTGGGTGCAAAAGAGTTCGGTTGGACGCCTCCTAGGAAAATTAAGAAGGAAAGAAGAAGATCCAAGTGAAATTGTATAAGTCTGTGTAAAAAGTGTGTGATGCGTGAGCGACACTTCAATGAGTTTAAGTGTTTTTTAAAAAATTGTGAAATGTGTGAGGTACTATGTGATGCATAACTTAAGTGAGTAAAGTGTTAAAAAAGTGTGAACTGTGTTGTATAATCATTGAGATGAGTACCGGGTGTGAAACTTCTGTAAGTGAGCGATTTCAATGTTGCATAAGTAAATTAGAAACAATGATACAAACATATGGAGACCAGAGAAAGGAATTGTGATAATCAAGGGGACAGTCTTCCCATCAAGGACTGTTAGTCAAATCTCCCGTAAATCTCCCCTTTAACCTGACAAATGAGATCAAAACTCATGCGGCCACCTCCACACCATCGACAAAGAGCCGAGCACGTGTGAAAAACGCCCTGGACTTCATCTCCTTAGCCAACTGGAACTTGGGCCAGAGCTCATGCCGTGCCGACAGCTCTGCAGGGGACATATCATCCCAGATGGTGACACCCTTGTCTGCCAACTGAATCCTCCCATACACTATGCTCTCGGCCTCGTTGCGATTGTCCACGCGGAACTTGATCTTCCGCAAGAACTTGCCGTTGGGATCCGGCTTGCCCATGCGGAAGGCACTACTGACATTGATAGTGATGCCCATGAGCTTGCACACTGTCTCACAGACCTGAGCCGCACAGTCCTCCCCCAAACCACCCTCTGGTAGGCCGGATATGACAAAACTGGAATCCCTGCTGTCCTGCATGGCGGGCAGCGCAGTGCCGCTGGCACCCACGCTGTTGCCAGCCCCGCATGATGGTGCAGCCGCCGGGGCTGCTGCTTGCCGCTCTGTGTTTATGTTTCTGCTGATGTTGTCGTCGCTGGATCGTTCAGTCTCTGCTGTGAGTGTTGTTCCTGCTGTTGTTGCTGTTAGTGCTGCTGCTAAGAGATGTTAAATGTAAAATAAGCTTCTGTGAAATCTACGAAATCCTCATTGTTTGGCTTGTTTGGCTTGTTTCCTGTTGTTTTTTGCCCCCCCCTTGGAACCTGGGTGAGTATTCTGAACCACTCAAGCAGTGTTTCTTTTTTCGTGACTCGGCTACATGTCGGGAGGGGATGTCAGCTACCATCCGGCATGGGGCCGGAGTCCTCATTTATTTGTGGCTTGCCATACTGATTTGGCCACCAGCCGTAGGCCGGTCAAGATTAGCCCCCTATTGAGCCTGTAGCGGCCACAGGGCAGCATGTTCAAGGTGTAATCGTAGCCGAAAAAGAAACGCCGCACTCAAGAAGTTAAGGGCGGCCTTATTCGTTCCCTGAAACATTTTTGCTGGACTTAATCGGGAGTTCATGCCCAGTCCATACGAGGGGGCCTAGCAGTCTGTATGGGAAGAGGTGGTTACTTAGCCGAGTGGTTAATCAATGCCGCTGGGTCCTGCTCAAAAAGACTCGGCCGTTGATGAATAGTGCGTGTGGTTAGTGCCAACTGCCTGGGCGGGGGCACATGTTTCGGCACCTCTGCGTCGTGCCCAACGTCCCAAATCCAGTTCAGCGATGTATTCTTGTGTTTCATACAAATGTGCAACTTGGCCTTGACGGTGGCGCCTTCCAGTGGAAAACGAGAAGCTACCGAGATTTTGGTCTCTCACTTTTCTGGCGCCAATGTCACTCTTCAGTTTTTCAGGGTTAGGGTTTTGCTGCCCAACGTCAAATGTGTCATACCAGATACGCGCAAGGTGGACACCATAGACACGTCTCAGTTATCGGACAGTTCAACTCTTGTCCCATTTACATTATACGTAAAAGTGAGCATCCATAATATTTGATAGCAACATGGCCCTGACTTGCCCATCTGCAATCTCATGTGCGGATGTTGACCGTTTCGCTTTCGTTTTTCTCCCAGGACTATGGCTCATCTCATCAGTGTCGTTCTGCTATTTCTCCAGGTGAGAGAAATGCCTCAGACGTTGAAGTGAACCAAATAATCCAGTCCAGTTTCTCATCGACTTCTCCCCGCCCCGCGGCCTCTGTGCAACAATATTTCCTTTACCACATTTCAGTTCGCTGGATGGGGGACTGCGCTAGCGGGAATGGCTATCTTGACCAACAACTGCGCTAAGGTGAGTCAATCTTCAATTGAATATCTGCCTCGTCAGCATTGACACCGTCGCGCCTCTTCAGTCAATGTCAAGTTGTTGCGACATCAAATTGACCGAATCTCTATCTTCACAGGGAGTAGTTGGAGACTACTCGCTGAGCTTCTTCGGACTGAATCTGGTGCAGCAATTTCAAGCTGGAGCCGGAAACCAGGCAGCGGATACCAGCATGGCCTACCAATGCGGCATGCAATACTCATGGTACATCTAAGTGTCTGCGCATGAGACCTTGATAATTCCTGTGATGCTGCCCTGGCTGACAACTTAGCCTCATCATGTATTAGTCCTTCACTGTCCTAACACTAGCTGTTCACCATTGTGCTGCTCATTTCCAGGTACTGGACCGTTATTTTTCTGCAGCTCGTTGCCGTCCTAATTGGCTTGGCAGCTCAGTTCTCTAACCACAAGTCGCACATGGCCCTGATTGGCATGTATGGCACTGTCACGGCCCTCTGGTGAGAACTTGTGCCGCAGATATGTCTCGCCCTTTTTCCAAACGTTTCTTTGCCTATGTCAGTGTCCCCAACTCTCTGCTGTCTAAACCAATATGTGAATATTTGTGCAGGACTGTCTGGGTGTACCCTATCATCGCGAATGCCTACTTCTACTAGTGAGTGGCCTTTGTTGCATGACATGATGTGTTAGGGCTGGTAGCAGTTCGTGCACTCGCAGTGCAGAGCACAGTCCTCTGTGTGCAGTGTGGTGTGCAAGCAGTGTGCTAGGATGCTGAGGCTATTGCTTGACTAGCCTTAGAGTGGACAGGTATGCAATGACATTGTTTTTCTGTAACGCTGCCTTGATTGCTTTGCGGTGTGTCCACAGCACCATCATCAACGTCACCAACAACAAGTGGGGACAGGGATATGTGGTGGCTACTGCAGGAGCGATCGCTGTGCTTGTTGGCAACTATGCCTTCATGTTCGCTCAAGACATGGACCACGTTACCACCTACCAGCATCCCCCACCTGGAACGGTCCAGCCTCCATGTGAGTATATTGTGGCTGGAGGGGCCATCGTTTTCTGACAAAGGTTAAAATGTGCTTGCGTTTAGTGTTTGAAATGTTAGACTAAGGTTCTACATTCATTTGTCTCCACACTTCTGGCTACTCTCAGCCCTGTGTGGCCTAGCGTTCAGCAGGGCCTAGCAGGTGTGCACCATTCTAAACTTCTGACCACTCTATGCTTCACTCGCAGCCGGAGGTTTCCAAGTGGCGTAATAAGATGGATCAGGCTTGTAATAAGATCGAGCTACCTAGCCTGGTCAAGAATTGGAGTCTCTGGAAATCAGCAAAGTGCTGTTGGGGATTTGAACATAGGTTCTCTGATTTTAAACAAAACGTGATGACCAACTTTTTATGCCAGCCTTGAAAGCCCTTGCTCTTGTTTCAGTTTCAGCCATCTGCTGATTATCTGTTGCAGTTTTGTAAACCCCTGTTTGTTCGGTGGTTCTGTGGTGGTTGCTTGCCCAAGGAGGTCACTGGTTTTTGTTTCGTTTATTTAGTGTCTGTAACAGTTTACGTGCACAAGCCCCACGCATGAAATGTGATGCCCCGCTGGAGAGTCTTGCACAGATGAAAGGACGGGGGAAGCTCGGATTAGTCAGTTTCCTGCTGTGTTTAATTAGGGTCGGGGTTAAAACCACTGCACTTGCCTGTAGTATTATGGGCCATGCCTAAGGAAAGCATGGCTAAGGCTGCCTAACAAAACAAAACTGACTTGTGTCTCCTACCACGCCTAGGACGCCCCTAACAAGTCTGGTACTGAAAACTACTACTACCGGTAACAAAAAGAGATTGGGGTTGAGGTATCCCCCACATGCCCATGGTTGGCTGAGGGATGGACCGAGCGCATGGCCACTGGGGAAAAGCTATTACAAAAGCTCTTGGACGGTGATGGGGATGCTCCAAACACTGCTGGCCGACAGATGAAGATGTTAGGGTGGTTCAGAAATGGCTGAGTGCAGGGGAGCAGTTGAGTAACCCGTCGTCATGGTCACCTTCGATGCCAACGTCTGTTTTGTCGAGGCTCTTAGAAACCTGACGTTGGATTGATCAGAACTTCTCTAGGATTGTGTCTTGAGAATGTCAATTTCTCTGTGAACCAAGTAACGGTATCCATCATTGCAACTGCCATCACCGAACTGTCGTGCAACATCTGTACAGAATTGTGAATGACCAGGAGAAAAACGAGTTTAGCCAGGGACGTCCCGTCAGATTTTAGGGAGGCATTTTTACCAGCATGCATCTGCAGCAATTTATGTAAATGACGTTACACCCCTGGGCCATGCTGAAATGAAGTCGGCCACGTCGGCAAACAAAAAGTCAGCAATTTATGTGATCACCTAAGACAGAAAGAGGGCTTCAAAGACTCTGCAGGCCTGGTGAAAGTCGGTCAAAAAATGAACATAAGAAGTTTATTAGATAAATAAGGAAAATATCCTCCCCAAACGGTCTACTACAGGCAGGAGAATATGGAGTGCTACATATAAGATATACGTCACCAACTGAAAGCATACTACCAGCAACTAATAGGCTCCACCACCGTCCAAGGGGCAGGCGAAATTCTGTACAACCAGGTGTACAACGCTGTTATTGACAATATTACCCCCTATTAGTGCTTGCATGAGTTCTACTAGCGGGCTGACGGCGGCGTGCCAGGCTGGAACACTTGAGTGACCTTCTCCAAGACCTTCATGATCTGTGCGCCGGAAATGTGATGCAGTGACAGGCTTCAGGGTATGTAAGACACCATAGGGGGGGGTCAGTGGATTCCGAAGTGAAGGATTTTAGTTTGACACACCAAAAGCCTAGGAGACCCTGTTGTTCAGCATCGAAGCCCCAAATCCCTACAGCCCCGCTCAACGCAACAGCCCTGCTCTTGCAGGCCCCCCACCTGCACAACACAGCTCCGCTCTACATAACAGAGTTGCAACAACCCCGCATTACACAACAGCCCCATGACAGCCCTGCCCTTCGCAACAGACCTACGCTTGCAACAGGCCCACTCTACGCAACAGCCCCGTTCCAAGCAACAAGCCCACAACAGGCCCGCAACAGCATCCCTCTATGCAACGGGGGCTGCACCCTGTTGCGCCCCCCCCTCAAGCCTCGATCCCTGCATCCACCTCGGGGTCCTCCTGGTACTTTGTGATGTTCATGGGGTTCTGGCTGATGTCCATGATCGCGGCCTGAACCCTGGGGTTGGAGAAGCCAGCGGCCAGCTCCGGATCCGACATGACCTTGCCGATCACATCCTCGGGCTTGAGGCCCAGCTCGTCAAACTGGGAGTTCACCTTGGACTGCAGGGCGTGAGAGACGGGCCTTATTCAAGTTTTGCTTCAGCTTCACTTCAGCTACGTCAAGGCCTACCGCCGATGGGCAGCTGGTCCTGCCGCTCCAGCCACCGGCCATAGGCAGATCAAGCTTTCGTCCCAATCGGCCCAATGATGGCCACCCAGCGGCCCCCCCTAGCTGGTCTGGCACACATCAAAACAAACACTGCAGCGACACCCGTCGATATTAGTGCGCCGTGGTGAGTGTTTTGCAAGCATGCAACTGAAGCACAGGGAGGCAGTTCCCTAGCAGATTCGAGCCTGTACCCGCACCTGGTTCAAGTCCATACCCTAAATCCGCACCTGGTTGAAGTCCATACCCTTCATCATTTCCATCATTTCTGGAGACATCATGTTCTGCAGGGGAAGGGGGGGGGCATGTACGCATGAGCACACCACGTGGGCACCTGCCAGTGATTTCTTTAGTGAGAGATATACCACTATCAGCTACAGTTCAGCTACTCTGTGGCCCCTGGCCACAAGCCCCTGGTGCGGCTAGCCCTGCTGCGTGGGCCACCGGCCAGAGGCCGGTCCAGGTTTGGTGTGAAGCGGCTCAGAGGTGGCCGCAGGCGGCCCAGCAAATGTGGTCCCTTCCCCACTTGAAGAATCTCTGGCATCTGCCTCAAACAGCTCCTCAGGGAGCGAGCAAAGCATCCGCCAGTGCACAGCAAGGCCACTTGGACAAGCAGCATGACATCATTCCTCATCACCCTGGTCAACAGCCAAATACAGCCGGGTAGCCCAGTAGCCCACACAAATCGCTGTGCACACCAAGATAGATCAGCTGAAGTGTTTTTCCAACCTACCTGCTGTTCAAACATTTGAGCCATCTGCTTCTTGACCTCGGGGTTCTTCAACATCCACTCAATGCTGTTCGGGTTGCGCATCGGCTCAGGCAAGTACGGGTACATCATCTTCTGCATCTCGGGGTTACGGAGCATGGTCTCCATCATATTCATCATGTTCTCCGCTGCATCGTGAGGGAGGGTGGGGGGACATCAGGGGAGGTGAATACTTAGTCGGCTGTGAATCGGCAGGCAGGGCCATATCATCGCTGGGCCGCGCAGCATTGCCCCTATCATGTTCATCATATTGTTCGCTGCATCGTGAGGGAGGGTGGGGGGGCATCAGTGAAGGGGAGTCGGCTGTGGATCGGCAGGCAGGGCCATATCATCTCTGGTCAACGCAGCATTGCCCCTATCATGTTCATCATATTGTCCGCTGCATCATGAGGGAGGACGGGAAGGTGTCAGGGGAGGTGGTCATAACATCTCTGCGCTGCGCAGCGTTGCCTCTATCATGTTCATCATGCTGTCTGTCTGCGCAGCGCAAGCAGGATGGGGGCAGCTCGCAATGGCTCCCGGCAGGCACGTGCAAACACACGAGGCAACATGCAGTGTTGGGGAAGGACACGGTGCCTCAAATTTTGGTACACTACTGCCGCACAGTGTTTCTTTTTTCGTGATTCAGCAACATGTCAGCTACACTCCAGCCTCTGGCCGCAGGCCCCATTTGCTGTAAGCTATGCTGCTTTGGCCACCAGTCGTAGGCCGGTCCAGGTTTGGTCCCAATCGGGCCTTTGGCAGCCGCTGGGCGGCTTGCCAAAGATGGACTCGTGGCAAAAAAAGAAATACTGCTGCCACAGAAATCCAACATGCGAGTTGGGCAGATCAGCATCGTACATTCAGACAGCATTACTCACCTGACCATGAGAGATCCTTGACATCTGTATTTAAAACAAGACTCACATGCTCCCGAGTCTCCACCCCCTCCCGGCTGCTGCTGTTGCTGCTGTTGCTGCTGCTCAAACACATTAGCAGAGGACGCCGCAGCTTTAGCCGCGGCCTCTTGAAGGTTGACATCTGTGAAGAACCCCGGCTTTGGAGGGCTGCTGCTGCTGTTGCTGTTGTCGTTGGCTGAGGGTTCTTTGCCCTGAGGCTCCTGTAGGCAGTGCAAGAGTCACACTATTTATCTTGACCATGAAACGCAGGCAACGACCAACCAAGGTGAAGGTTCTCTGGGGCGTGAGCATGATCGCCCTGCTAGCTTCTCTCCAGGCTAGCGCAAAACAGCACAGCACTGCCCAGACGTGACCCAGCCACTGCCAACACGCTGATGCCCCACTGCACTCGGGTTGTCAAGACAACAACAGGCGGTAGTGTCCTCACCACTACGTTGAAATCAGACTTGCTGCCTGAAGCCTCAGCCTTAGTAGGCTCTGCCGGGGATGCGTTCGTCTTGAAACGCTCCCCCCTCAGTGCATCGCCATCATCAGAGGACTGAGCGGCAGGATTGGACGCCACGCCTCCCTCTGGGGTGTATGGGGGACTGAACCCGCCTTGAGGGGGTGCAAAGGGACTTGCGCCTGCAGCAGCGCCGAAAGGAGGCATGCCACCCGGTGCTCCGAAAGGGGACGAGCTGAAAGGCAAGGACAAACGAAATAGGAGGGTCAGGAGCTTCATGAGGTGGACCTTTCTACAAGAAATAACATGAAAGGTGAAGCCCAGCAAGAGGCATACATCATGACAAGGGGCGATTGCAAAATACATATGTTTTTCTGTTGGATGACCCCTTAATGTTTTTGTTTTACTTGTTGGTCTCCCCCCAATTCGCTCTGCCTGGCCCTTTCAAAAAAGGCATTGGGTGGTTGCGATAACTTTGTGGCAGCAACCCTTCTAAACCATTCTCCGCAAATGGAAGTGATCATCCAGTTGCAGTTCCTCGGACATCCAGGTGCACTACTGAAGACAGCCACATGACCGCATCCAGGTGCACTTCCTAGGACATGGTTGTGCTCACCCTGGCTGGCCCCCTCCCATGGCGCCCAACGCCTGTTTCATCATCTGCAGGGGGCGGGCAGGCGGAAATGTCATCATACATGAGATAAATCAAACTGAAGGCATGCGACAGATGTTGACAGCTGAGCACAAAGCCACGTACCATTTCTTGCAACATTTGCTGTGGATTCTTTGGATTGTTCATGTATTCCTGCACCTGCTCATGCAAACAGCAGCAGTCCAGGGGGGAGAAGGTCAAGAAAAATAACCTGGGCCTCAAGAGCCTGGGCCTTGAGGGCCTCCGCTGGGAGGGAAAATGTTGGTGAGGCTGCGGCACTATTTACTTAAAACAGGTCGAAGAAGATCATTCCGGAAGTGCTATCGAGATATCTGTACAGCCTGTCTTGTCGTTTATTTCCTAAAGATGGAAATGTGTGCATTGGCCAGGAAGCCCTGTTGCGCAGTTGCTCAGTGGGCAGGAGACCCCTGCCCCATGCTCAAATCATTCTCCTGGTCCGCACCTTCCCAAGCACCACAGCGCCTATCATGCCAGCTCCAACCCAGATGAACCAAGGCGGACCTGCAGCCGCCGCCTCTCTGGTTATGGGCGGAGCGTAAGGATAGTAGCCTGGGGGCGGTGCGGAATAGTACTCCTGAGGGCGTCCGCCTGGAACTGCACCGCCCTGTGCATTGCAATGGGTGAGGGATCCAACACACAGCTTGGTGGCATGACAAAGATGAAACAGAGGTTCGATTTGCGTGCCTGCCTGCCTGGACATGCACCACATAATGGTGTCAGCCTCCTGCACCAGTCACCATGATAGGGTCGAGGGGCAACATGGGCACCGACGCACCTGATAATAGCGTGGATCCATCTGGTATGAGGCCTCAGGAGGATACTGCGCATAAGCCGGCGGTGGGATAGCCGGGACAGGGACCTCGTCTGTCTTGTTGTCCGCGGTCGTGACGGGCTCGCCTGCAAATGGGTAAAAGAGGTCATAGGCAGTATCTGGGAAAATTAAGATGGGAACCTGATAATTACCTGCTTGGCAGACTAAACGTGCGCCTCTCCGCCCAATCGACGCGACGCGGGAGTAAAAAACCTGCCGACTGCGGCTACATTTCTGGTTGGGACAACTCCCGATGCGTGAGAGCATCGTAATTCCTGTCATATTTGGCCTCGCCAGATTTACTGATCGTTGTTGCGACGAAAGTTGTGCCTTATGTGTTTCGCCAAAATCACGAGCAGGGCAAGCCCTCAAGCTGAAATTTTGCTCCGCAGAGTTTGGCTCCGATAAGCTTTGGCATTCGGCAATTCTGTAATCATCTTACCCCCGGTGAACGTTACCTGGGATGGAGTAAGATCATTTTTTTCAGACCACAGTCCCCGACGACTGGGTCTACGCTAGTGTCGCGCGGCAGTTGAGTCGGTGATAGCTTTCCGGCAGTGGTATCGTTCGGCTGGTTGCCCAAAGAGACCGGGAGCCCTGTAGCCAGGCGTGGGCTCATCCACAGGAAATAAGCAGGTTCCGCCGAGGAATAAAGGCCTTGGCGCCAACGTTGAATATTTCGTCGTAATGGCTTCAGAATGGAAGGAGGAGACTGACGTGCCGAGGGACTTCAGTGGCGGCAACACTGGTACAAAGCGTGGCGCATAATTTTTCTTCGTCTGCGCGTCTGCTTGCACATGCCTGGGTGCATTTATGCCTTGGACATTGCATGGCCTTCTACTCTGAGCTGCATGATCACCCCAGCATGGCTGCGATTCAGCACAGACGATGCGGGCTCATCCGATTGGACAGCATGGGACTGTGCAACTAGGCTCACCACCTTGGATCTGAAACACTTGATGTTATCTTTTCTACAGGGAATTTGAATTTACCTCTGCGTCTCCTAGAAGACTACATGGTCGTCAGAGCTGACAAGCCCTCTGCCTGCGTCAGCCTGACGGAAGGCAAGGATCAGCAGCTGCTGCTCAGGGGCACGCTCCTGCATCCAAAGAACAAACCGCAAGCTTCGCGAGGCAAGTGGCGAGAAAAAGACCAGCGGCCGGGCTGTCAAAACAAACAAGCGCAGACTGCTCCTGCGACGCTCCCCTGCTTCTGGCAACAAACTCCCCGCTTCCTCTTTCAATCTGCAGGGAAGGGCGGCAAGCTGCAGATCGAGGCTGGGCCTGTGACGGACTGGGCCATCCAATATGGGGACAGCCCATGCGTATGGGCATGCACCTCCAAGGCCTGGTGAGCAAACTCTGAGCTGTGTCAGGAGTCACGCGCTAAAAGGAATCCAAGGCATGGGAGACCATTCTCGTGGCATATGACCACCCCCATGCACATCAGCAGATGCGTGTGGTCTGAATGGGAAAAAACAGGAAAAACTCTCAAGCTGTCCTGTGCGAATCCAGTCTCTTCAGCACCGTATCATCAGCACAGACTCCCCCCCCCCTATACCCGCGCCCGCGCATGCACAGGTACAAGCTGCTGACACCAGCCGCGAAATACATTGATGCTGCCAACACAGTGCAGCGCCGTCTGGACATGTGCAGCCGCGTGGCCGCAGCCCTGGGTGCGGACCCCGGCCTGACTGCTGAAAACGGGGAGGCGGCGGCCAGCCAGGCGCAGGTCAGCGCCATGACCAGTGCACCCGGCGGGCCGTCGTGGGACGCATACAGTCCCGAGCAGATCTCCGCGGAAGCTGGCTTCCTGCACGGCCAGCTGGTGGCCTGGGTCAAGGTGAGAGAGAAAGAAAACTACGCCCCGCAGGGGCGTGAGGGGTTAAGGACACAGCGCGGCATGGGCCAAGGCCGCGTTCGCGCCGTTACCATCTAAGGTGAGAAGGCAACACCGGGTCCTGAAGCCGGCCTTTAAAAACTAGAGGGCTGCACTGAGCTCTGAACCTGACGCTTGGCTGAGAATAGGGCTGTCCTGGGCTCTGCATATGATGCTTGACCTAGATGAGGGCTGCATCGGGTTCCAAGCCAACGCTTCGGCGGCCCAGGGTGTATAGAACATCGACCCTAAGTCGTGCCCTGCATGTTCATGTTTCCGGATGATGGTTTGGGCCTTGAGCCCCACACCTCGCCCGTGCGCAGGGCCAGCACCTGGAAGCCGCTCTGGACAGCCCATTCCTGCGTCACCTGCAAGTCACTGCGGCCAAGCAGGCCAACGCTGCCCTGGCCAAGGAAGCCATTCCGGATCGGGTAGGGTAAACATTCAAACTTGCCGCAATGCTTGCATTTCCGTCTGGAGGACTACTTGAGGTTGAATGTATGGAACTCGCGGCCATCTTAGCCCGGTCTCCTGCAAAAACCCTCCCTTGCTTGCAGAAGCGGCTGCGGAGAATACCTCTCGCTGTCGTCCCCAGCTCTGCCTCGCTGGCGGAGTCGCCTCAGGAGGAGAAGAACAGAGATGCTGCGATCAAGGTAGGCCTGAGATCAAGCCCTCTCTCTCACTCTCTGCACCTCACAGAAGCCTCTTAAGCCCTTGACCAGCCAGCTTTACAAAGAATAAAACAGCTTACCGGTAACCAAGAAGGTACCAGCTTTACCATCAATCCATCAGCTTTACATCAGAGACGACTCCTTTGACCTAACTTCAGGAGTGGGAGAGATGAGTTGATGCACACATGCCTGTCTGCTGTCTGTTCCCCAGAGCGCTGACCTGGCGGTGGTGGCAGCGCAGCGACAGCAGTCCAACCAGGACGCATCCATGGCGGCGGCGGAGCTGGACGGGGACGGTGCGCTGGACCTGGAGCACAGTGCCAGACTGCGAAGGAGCAGCTCACGTGTGGCCCTGGGTGCCGGCAGCGAGCGGCGGCGGCTGGAGTTTGAAGCAGACTCCAAGCGTGGGGACCCGCCGGCGCCTTCTTGTGACTGGTTGCTGGACGGGGACCTGGTGCCTGATCTGCTCGTCGTGTGGGAGATGTGCATGGTGAGGGCATGGGGTAGCTCATGGCCGTGTGATCTTGCGCGATTGATGCCATTCTTTGTGTCGGTTTCCTGCGCTTTACTTTTCTTTATAGTATGATATCTCTGGCTCTTGCAGTCGTTTCCGGTTAGGTGACAACTATGTGTTGAGATGCGTGGTGCTCATGCACATGCCGCATGCATCATCAAGGCTAGGCTGCCGAGCTGCTGTGGGCAGAGAGGGCCTCATTCCCAGTCGCCTCCTTGCGTTTATTGTTTTACGGTATCGAGCGTGTACGGGATGGCCTTGTGTTGTCCAGTGTTCCGTACTCGTGCACATGCTGGGTTTGATGCGGAGGCTGGGCTGCGGTGCTGCGGGACGGAACTCATGCAATCCTTTTTATTGTCATGCAGGTTGTCCCTCCCTGACCCTCAGCTCATGCCTTTAACCCACGGCCCATGCCTTAAACCCTCTAATCCCCAGGACTTCCTTTTGATTTCTCACCTCTGACTCCCTGCCCCCTCCTCGTACTCCCAGGCCTTTCCCTACCTCTTCGGTCTGCCGCCCATGTCGTTCCGCGCCTTGGAGGCAGCCATCTGCCCGCTGCCGCTCCGCCCCGCTCGGGAGCCGCCGGCACCAGCTAGCAATGCGGACGGCAACAGCCCTGCCGTCCAATCGGAGGAGCCTGCTCCAGAGCAGGCTGTCTTGGCCGCTGGCGCCGGCCCGGAGGGTCTCTTATACCCGTGTGTCTCTGCTTCGTCCCTGCTGCTCCGAGACCTGCACCACGGCTTCATCCGCGTCGCAGACGGCTGGAACCCAAAGCACATGCGTGCGGCGCCGGACTTTGCGCAGCCCGTGCCCGATGACCCGCGCGCGCAGCTGTGGCAGGAGCGGCTGTGGATGTGCCTGCTCGCCCCGGCGCATATAATGCATGTGGGGCCAGAGGCAAAGGTGGGTTCAGTGGATGTGCCTGCTTGCCCCGGCGCATGTAACCCATGTGGGGCCAGAGGCCAAGGTGGGTTCGGCGGAAGTGGATGTGCCTGCTCGCCCCGGCGCATGTAACCCATGTGGGGCCTGAGGCAAAGGTGGGTTTGGTGGTAGTGGATGTGTCTGCTCGCCCCGGCGCATGTAACCCATGTGGGGCCAGAGGCAAAGGTGGGTTCGGTTGTCGTGGATGTGCCTGCTTGCCCCGGCGCATGTAACCCATGTGGGGCCTGAGGCAAAGGTGGGTTCGGCGGAAGTGGATGTGCCTGCTCGCCCCGGCGCATGTAACGCATGTGGGGCCAGAGGCAAAGGTGGGTTCGGTGGTGGTGGATGGAAGGAGTAGAGGGGCTTTGGGGAGGCAAGTGTGGATTGTGGTGAAGGGAGCTTGTCTGGATGTTGAGGTGGGGGTAGGGTGGCGGCTGACTGGCTGGTTGGACTGGCTACCCATACGCCCGGCAGCTACCAGTGCCTGCGTAGGCTTGTGGGTGTAGGCTCATAACTCCATATAGTTTTCAATATCCTGGCCTAAGTTTTAAATATCCTGGCCTAAATGTTAAATATCCTGGCCTAAGTAATAAATATCCTGGCCTAAATGTTAAATATCCTGGCCTAAGTTTTAATGTCCTGGCCGGTGCCTGGGGGAGCTTAAGGGAGCAAGGCGGGGGTTTTCAAGTAGGAGTGTGGTCGCCATTGATGACCAGGAGGGTGAGTGGAAAGTATGTCAGATTGGCAAATTTGGCGTGTGTCCACTCGCCCTCAGCCCGTTCAAGCTTTGGTCCCAATTGGTGTAAGCGTTGACAGCCTCAGCCCGTTCAAGCTTTGGTCTCAATTGGCGTTAGCGTTGACAGCCACCTGGACCAGGTGAAAGGTTTGTGGTGCTCACTTTACTAGCGCCAGTCCTACTTGCCAGGTAGTGCCACTTGTACCTGCCAGGTACTTGCCAGGTAGTGCCACTCGTACCTGCCAGGACTTGCCAGGTAGTGCCACTCTTACTTGCCACTCGGCACTGCCTGGCAAGTAGGACTGGCCAAGGAGTCCAGCATGTATGTGTTGGTGGGTAGAGAACCCATGAAGTGCAAGTACCTTAACTTTGGTGGGAAGCGAAAGCTGCACCATCAACCGAGCACTGGCGCTCATCCCGTTTCCCACCCCACCCCACCCTGGCATGCCCGCAGGAAGCCGCCCTGCTGCTGCAGACGCGGGAGTACGTGGACCTGGACGCGCGGCAGCGGGTGGCCATCCTGCGGAGCCTGCTGGATATCGCCCTCTCGACAGACCTCATCCGATACCACGTGGCCTCCAAGATCGAATCTTTGGCAAACCCCGAGCTGCGGGCCGCAGCCGCGGTGGTCGGGCCCGGCGACATGATGGACGCGGACGATCAGTTTGGTTTCGGCGGCTCGCGAGGCGGCGTGCTGATCCACCACCCGCGGCCGCCGCCGCAGTGGAAGAAGCGGGGCCGCCCGTTCAAGGTCAAGCAGAACAGCTCGGATGAGGAGGCGGCCTTCCCCAACGAGCCTGACGAGGAGGAGGAGGAGGAGGAAGAGGAGGAGGAGCTGGAGCAGGGGATGGATGGGGCCGACGAGGACAACGCGGCGCAGGAACAGGAACAGGGCGACGAGGAGGACGAGACCCTCCAGCTCCAGGCGCCGCCGGAGAAGGAGGAAAAGGCTGGCCGCCGGACCTCCAAGATCCGGCAGAGCTCTAGCACCGCTAAGGTGGCGGTTCCGCCCAGGGGTCGGAGTAAGAGCCAGCGAGGGAAGCGGAAGAAGCGCCGGTCTAGCAGCTCGTCCCCCTCCTCGTCATCGGCCTCGTCAGAGGAGGAGGCCTCGGGGGACGAGGCACCAGCGGGCGCCACCGTCAGCAGTGGCAGGCAGGGCGGACAGCGGAGTGAGCCGCGGGGAAAGCGCGGCGGTGGCAGTGGCGGTGCTGGGCGCGGACAGTTCCCATGGGAGGGCAAGGCGGGCAAGTGCAAGAGCATGAGTAATCTGGTGGGCTCTGACGGCACGCCCGTGGAATCTCCTGCCGGGAGCAGGAGGCGGAAGCCGGGGAGAGTTGCGAAGCGCAGGCGTGGCGGGGGCGGCAGGCCCGCGGCTGCCCCGGGAAGTCGACGGGCGTCGGCCTACGGGAGAGGGTCGCCTGCTGACGCGTCTGCGGGTGGCGATGAGGACCCTGCCGCGCCCCCCGGCTCGCAAGAAGAGGACCGGCTGTCTCAGGATGAGGAGGAGGAGGAGCAGGACGGGGACAGCAGGTTTCCAGCCCTTGAGGATGGCCCGGAGCGGCCCGGAGGTCCACCATCTACTGCCGCGCTTGAAGCAGGGGCCGCTGATGGCCCGATGGCTGCTGATCGGACTGAGCGGGAGGGGATTAGTGCCAACGATCAGGCACCAGACCACGTGCCTGCTGCTGCTGCTGGTAATGATAACATGCAGGATGTGGTTGTCAGTGGGGAGGATGCTTCTGCTACGGCTGCTGCCCCTGCTGCACTTGTAGATTCTGCGGCTGCTGCAGACATGGAGGGCGTCATTGGTGGTGGAAATGACACTCCCGCCCCTGCCCCGGCCCCGGCTCCGGCTCCGGCCCTGGCTCCTGCTCCTGCTGCCGATCAGAATGGCACCCTGGCCACCCCTCCTGTTGCTGTCAGCACAGAGGCAGATGCAGCGGAGGTCGCTGGTATTGTGCAAGGCAGCATGAAAGCGGAGGCGTCACCTGGGCTGGCGCAGGAGGACAGCAAGTCGGGCGTGAAAGTGGAAGCGGGGGCGGTGGTGGATGTGAAGGCCTGGGGGGAGGAGGTGTCGACCAAGGATGAGATGGAGCCCAAGGCGGAGGCTGAGGCAGAGCTGCTTGCAGTGGACACGCTGCAAGAGGACCCGGAAGAGGCGGCACGCACATGGATCAGATGGATGGACGCAAACAGGTGCGTGGGGGCTCCCGGTGTGTGGATGAACGCAAAACATGTGTAGGTGGATGGACGCAAAGAGGTGCGTGGGGGCTCCCGGTGTGTGGATGAATGCAAAACATGTGTAGGTGGATGGACGCAAACAGGTGCGTGGGGGCTCCCGGTGTGTGGATGAACGCAAAACATGTGTAGGTGGATGGACGCAAACAGGTGCGTGGGGGCTCCCGGTGTGTGGATGAATGCAAAACATGTGTAGGTGGATGGACGCAAACAGGTGCGTGGGGGCTCCCGGTGTGTGGATGAATGCAAAACATGTGTAGGTGGATGGACGCAAACAGGTGCGTGGGGGCTCCCGGTGTGTGGATGAACGCAAAACATGTGTAGGTGGATGGACGCAAACAGGTGCGTGGGGGCTCCCGGTGTGTGGATGAGTGCAAAACATGTGTAGGTGGATGGACGCAAACAGGTGCGTGGGGGCTCCCGGTGTGTGGATGAATGCAAAACATGTGTAGGTGGATGGACGCAAACAGGTGCGTGGGGGCTCCCGGTGTGTGGATGAATGCAAAACATGTGTAGGTGGATGGACGCAAACAGGTGCGTGGGGGCTCCCGGTGTGTGGATGAATGCAAAACATGTGTAGGTGGATGGACGCAAACAGGTGCGTGGGGGCTCCCGGTGTGTGGATGAACGCAAAACATGTGTAGGTGGATGGACGCAAACAGGTGCGTGGGGGCTCCCGGTGTGTGGATGAACGCAAAACATGTGTAGGTGGATGGACGCAAACAGGTGCGTGGGGGCTCCCGGTGTGTGGATGAACGCAAAACATGTGTAGGTGGATGGACGCAAACAGGTGCGTGGGGGCTCCCGGTGTGTGGATGAATGCAAAACATGTGTAAGTGGATGGACGCAAACAGGTGCGTGGGGGCTCCCGGTGTGTGGATGAACGCAAAACATGTGTAGGTGGATGGACGCAAACAGGTGCGTGGGGGCTCCCGGTGTGTGGATGAATGCAAAACATGTGTAGGTGGATGGACGCAAACAGGTGCGTGGGGGCTCCCGGTGTGTGGATGAATGCAAAACATGTGTAGGTGGATGGACGCAAACAGGTGCGTGGGGGCTCCCGGTGTGTGGATGAATGCAAAACATGTGTAGGTGGATGGACGCAAAGAGGTGCGTGGGGGCTCCCGGTGTGTGGATGAATGCAAAACATGTGTAGGTGGATGGACGCAAACAGGTGCGTGGGGGCTCCCGGTGTGTGGATGAACGCAAAACATGTGTAGGTGGATGGACGCAAACAGGTGCGTGGGGGCTCCCGGTGTGTGGATGAATGCAAAACATGTGTAGGTGGATGGACGCAAACAGGTGCGTGGGGGCTCCCGGTGTGTGGATGAATGCAAAACATGTGTAGGTGGATGGACGCAAACAGGTGCGTGGGGGCTCCCGGTGTGTGGATGAACGCAAAACATGTGTAGGTGGATGGACGCAAACAGGTGCGTGGGGGCTCCCGGTGTGTGGATGAGTGCAAAACATGTGTAGGTGGATGGACGCAAACAGGTGCGTGGGGGCTCCCGGTGTGTGGATGAATGCAAAACATGTGTAGGTGGATGGACGCAAACAGGTGCGTGGGGGCTCCCGGTGTGTGGATGAATGCAAAACATGTGTAGGTGGATGGACGCAAACAGGTGCGTGGGGGCTCCCGGTGTGTGGATGAATGCAAAACATGTGTAGGTGGATGGACGCAAACAGGTGCGTGGGGGCTCCCGGTGTGTGGATGAACGCAAAACATGTGTAGGTGGATGGACGCAAACAGGTGCGTGGGGGCTCCCGGTGTGTGGATGAACGCAAAACATGTGTAGGTGGATGGACGCAAACAGGTGCGTGGGGGCTCCCGGTGTGTGGATGAACGCAAAACATGTGTAGGTGGATGGACGCAAACAGGTGCGTGGGGGCTCCCGGTGTGTGGATGAATGCAAAACATGTGTAAGTGGATGGACGCAAACAGGTGCGTGGGGGCTCCCGGTGTGTGGATGAACGCAAAACATGTGTAGGTGGATGGACGCAAACAGGTGCGTGGGGGCTCCCGGTGTGTGGATGAATGCAAAACATGTGTAGGTGGATGGACGCAAACAGGTGCGTGGGGGCTCCCGGTGTGTGGATGAATGCAAAACATGTGTAGGTGGATGGACGCAAACAGGTGCGTGGGGGCTCCCGGTGTGTGGATGAATGCAAAACATGTGTAGGTGGATGGACGCAAACAGGTGCGTGGGGGCTCCCGGTGTGTGGATGAACGCAAAACATGTGTAGGTGGATGGACGCAAACAGGTGTGTGGGGGCTCCCGGTGTGTGGATGAACGCAAAACATGTGTAGGTGGATGGACGCAAACAGGTGCGTGGGGGCTCCCGGTGTGTGGATGAACGCAAAACATGTGTAGGTGGATGGACGCAAACAGGTGCGTGGGGGCTCCCGGTGTGTGGATGAACGCAAAACATGTGTAGGTGGATGGACGCAAACAGGTGCGTGGGGGCTCCCGGTGTGTGGATGAATGCAAAACATGTGTAGGTGGGTAGACGCAAACAGGTGCGTGGGGGCTCCCGGTGTGTGGATGAATGCAAAACATGTGTAGGTGGATGGACGCAAACAGGTGCGTGGGGGCTCCCGGTGTGTGGATGAATGCAAAACATGTGTAGGTGGATGGACGCAAACAGGTGCGTGGGGGCTCCCGGTGTGTGGATGAATGCAAAACATGTGTAGGTGGATGGACGCAAACAGGTGCGTGGGGGCTCCCGGTGTGTGGATGAACGCAAAACATGTGTAGGTGGATGGACGCAAACAGGTGCGTGGGGGCTCCCGGTGTGTGGATGAACGCAAAACATGTGTAGGTGGATGGACGCAAACAGGTGCGTGGGGGCTCCCGGTGTGTGGATGAATGCAAAACATGTGTAAGTGGATGGACGCAAACAGGTGCGTGGGGGCTCCCGGTGTGTGGATGAACGCAAAACATGTGTAGGTGGATGGACGCAAACAGGTGCGTGGGGGCTCCCGGTGTGTGGATGAATGCAAAACATGTGTAGGTGGATGGACGCAAACAGGTGCGTGGGGGCTCCCGGTGTGTGGATGAATGCAAAACATGTGTAGGTGGATGGACGCAAACAGGTGTGTGGGGGCTCCCGGTGTGTGGATGAATGCAAAACATGTGTAGGTGGATGGACGCAAACAGGTGCGTGGGGGCTCCCGGTGTGTGGATGAATGCAAAACATGTGTAGGTGGATGGACGCAAACAGGTGCGTGGGGGCTCCCGGTGTGTGGATGAACGCAAAACATGTGAAGGTGGATGGACGCAAACAGGTGCGTGGGGGCTCCCGGTGTGTGGATGAATGCAAAACATGTGTAGGTGGATGGACGCAAACAGGTGCGTGGGGGCTCCCGGTGTGTGGATGAATGCAAGCAGGTGTGCAGGTCGTTGGATGCTGGCAGATGTGTGGGTGGATAGAACGTCAGGGTTTTAAATCCTGGAAGCCTCAAAGAAGGTTCGGAAGGTGGCCCGATTTGCATAACGTTCTTTGAGTACCTTCATACTTTGCACGCTCAGCAGGGCTCCCCGTTTAGCGCCTCTTTGATTTGCACACGTACTTGATATACGTCCATACTTTGCTGTTGCATGCTGAGCAGGGCTCCCCGTTTAGCGCCTCTTTGATTTGCACACGTACTTGGTATACGTCCATACTTTGCTGTTGCATGCTGAGCAGGGCTCCCCATTTAGCGCCTCTTTGATTTGCACACGTACTTGGTATACGTCCATACTTTGCTGTTGCATGCTGAGCAGGGCTCCCCATTTAGCGCCTCTTTGATTTGCACACGTACTTGGTATACGTCCATACTTTGCTGTTGCATGCTGAGCAGGGCTCCCCGTGTAGCGCCTCTTTGATTTGCACACGTACTTGGTATACGTCCATACTTTGCTGTTGCATGCTGAGCAGGGCTCCCCGTTTAGCGCCTCTTTGATTTGCACACGTACTTGGTATACGTCCATACTTTGCTGTTGCATGCTGAGCAGGGCTCCCCCTTTAGCGCCTCTTTAATTTGCACACGTACTTGGTATACGTCCATACTTTGCTGTTGCATGCTGAGCAGGGCTCCCCATTTAGCGCCTCGTTTATTTTCATACCGTTACCTTGGTTGGTGTACGTCTATACTTCGAACGCTGAGCAGGACCCCCCGTTTGGTGCCCCTTGATTGGCCCGTCCCTCGTCTGCTTGGCTCCCTGGGTGTGCCCCTCCTGCCCTAGCTGTTTGCGTGGGTCAGCTGCAGTCCACCTACCTTTGGACATCCAGCTGGAGGCCTCCTGCCATGCTGTTCGGGACGCAAGTGCAGGCCGGTCCGGGTGGTATACCTTTCACGTCTGTGGGGCGGCCGAAGTATATCCTTCCGTTTGTCCTGGTTTCACTCCGCCACGTCGTCGTCTTTCCGGCCATCCTGGGGCGGCCCACCTGTCCGTCTGTGGGGTATAATCCACCCGTCCTAATTGTGCCTCTCATGGCTGGCATGTGGCTGACCCTTCCTCATAAGGGTCCTGCCTTTAACTTGCATGGCATAATCCCCCCCCCTGTCCGTCTTGTGCCTTTCACGCGCATGGGGCAGCTCACCCAAGATTGCCTTGTAGCCTGAAAAGTAAACCCGGCCATACTCCTCGTGCAGGTTGGGTGTCCGCCGTAACCTTGGGACGGACTCCCGGCGGCGGCGCTACTGGGCCCTGGGCGCCCAGGCGGGCTGCTGGCGGGTGTACGTGGAGTGGAACGAGGGCCAGAACTGGGGCTGGTACGAGGGGGAGGCGCTCGCCGCGCTGCTGTCGTGGCTGCGCCGCGGCGGCGGCGGCCAGCGCGAGGCGGCGCTCATCCGCATGCTGTCTACCTGCCCCCTCGGGCCCGCGATGGCCGGCCTGGCTGGCAAGAGCGGTGAGCAACCCTGCTGCACAATGTGTGTGGATGGGAAAGCACTTGTCTTGCATTTTCTGAGTCGGTTTTGAGTCGTAACATACAGCGCAAGGAATCCTAACCCAAGACCCTAAACCGAGTCTAGGATTGCATGATGTGTGGGGCATGGGAGTAGTTTCCCATCCAGTGTACTTTGTAGCTACTTCCTGGCCTGCAGCAGAGGGGTCCTGGTGCAGCATACCCTGCTGCTTGGCCCACCCGCCATGCGCGGATCATGATTTCATCCCACCAGGCCCACCTGCCAAAAGCTGATCATGATTTCATCCCAACAGGCCCAGTGGCAGCTGCTCTGTACGCCCCCAAATGTTATCTGGTTCACACTTCGAGCAGCACTGGACGTATTGTATAAGATCCTGATTCAGCGTGCAAGGCAGAACCCAGTGCCTGTCAAACAATCTCGACCCATGAGTGCCTGCATGCCGTATCCACCTCGTCTGATTTTGACTCCCTGCTCCCTGCCTGTCCTAGGTCTTACCCTGTATCACTCTCCGGAGCAGCTGGCGGTCATGCGGCCTGACGGGTGAGAGTGCTACAGGGCGTATCCCTTTGCTTGCATTGGTTAGTCCTCATTTCCTGTGGAGTTGAATGTGGCTGCTCCTGCCCCTCCTCCTCTGGTCTTATGAATATTTCGCCGACCAAAAGCAAAGCTAAGAGCAGGCCAATCTTGTTTTGCTTCACTGCTCAAAACTGCAGACATCTAGACAACCCCGGGACAGGACTCCCTCGCTGGAAGGGAAAGCCTGCACAGTTCCTGCTGAGTGCGCCCCAGGCTTATAATCAGTGTTGTGCCGATGACGGTCCTTACAGTGGCTGAATTTCGTACCTGAGTTTCAGTCACCGTAATTTGCAGGCAAATTCAGCTACTTTTACCAGTAGGGGACGAGGGGGGGGCAAAAGAGCCAGGGACCCCATGCCCCCCCCCAAAACGAGCACCCAATGAGCCTACCACCCACCCACCCACCCACCCCACCCCCCGCCTCCGGAACCCATTGAAATTCAACTATCTCAGTCAAAATTCAAAGTTACAGGGCATGTTAGGGGTGTTTTCTGATCAGCTCGTCGAGGCGCTTCTACTGGTGTATTTCAATTCGTTAGGTGATGACCATTCATGCCAACAATCAATTGGGGTACTGGGCTCAGCCAGGCTATTGAGTACCAACTAATACTCGCTAGCAATCACAATGCGGAAGGAAAGCCTGGCGGGCTCGCAGGTGTTGGCTCAGCTGGGGCAGCAGCAGGGGTAGGGGTGGAACAGGAACAAACCCGAGCGTTCTCTGCTGCTTCGAATCGCGTGGTATCGCGGAAGCTGCCATCCGTGCCATGCACTCCCTCCCATTCTGGTGGCTTCTGACGTTTGCAGGGTCAGCGGATTTGAGGACCTTGCCACAACGCCCACAATTGATTGGTTCATTTATGATCCACCATACCAACACTACCATGTGCTGCGTATAATACAGCTCTTTCTAAGGCAGACTCAGCTGGTTTCGGGGGGTGTCCTATGGAGCCAAACCCTCAGTGTTGGGGAAGGGGGTCATGTGGTAATTCAAGCAACATTTTAGGATGTAAATGGACTCATGTTTGCAAGAAGAACACACAGGTGCCGCTGCCAGCCTCAACAGACCTCCAAAAAAGAGATACACAGTTTAGAAAGAAAGAAAAAAATGGTTTTTGGGGAGACCCCCCCCCCCCGCCAAATTTGCCCCCCCATATCTCCCACCCCCCTGGGCCAAAAAAACATTAAAAAAACAGCTATGGAACGCTCTCGCTAAGCTCTACAAAAAAGGGGCATGGGGTCGATGTTTTCGCCCCCCCCCCCCTCGCTAGGGAACGGTAATTACTCACATGATTCCTAAATTACAGTTTTTTTGCGCAGCACTGCTTTGAATGCCCTCAGAAGATTAAAAAAAGCATTGCCTTCTGTGCAGGTATGCCACCATGGTAGCCCCCCTGCTACGGGGTGAGAGCAACCGTGCGGGTCCAGCGAGCGGCCAGGCCCTGACGCTGCCCCAGCGCGTGGACGCGTGCTGCGAGGCGCTGCTGGGGGAGATGGAGTTCTGGCACGAGGGCTTGCCAGGGGCAGGCCCGCAGAGGGGCACCATGCGGCGAATGGTGTTGGCGCTAAATGGCGTTCGGGTGAGTGTGGGTGTGGAAGGGTGAGGCTGAGTGGTGGAAGGGTGGGTCTGAGTGGTGGAAGGGTGAGTCTGAGTGGTGGAAGGGTGGGGCTGAGTGGTGGAAGGGTGGGGCTGAGTGGTGGAAGGGTGAGTCTGAGTGGTGGAAGAGTGAGGCTGAGTGGTGGAATGGTGAGGCTGAGTGGTGGAAGGGTGGGGCTGAGTGGTGGAAGGGTGGGGCTGAGTGGTGGAAGGGTGAGGCTGACTGGTGGTAGGGTGGGGCTGAGTGGTGGAAGGGTGGGGCTGAGTGGTGGAAGGGTGCGGCTGAGTGGTGGAAAAGTGAGGCTGAGTGGTGGAAAAGTGAGGCTGAGTGGTGGAAGGGTGGGGTTGAGTGGTGGAAGGGTGGGGCTGAGTGGTGGAAGGGTGGGGCTGAGTGGAGGAAGGGTGGGGATGAGTGGTGGAAGGGTGGGGATGAGTGGTGGAAGGGTGGGGATGGGTGGTGGAAGGGTGGGGATGAGTGGTGGAAGGGTGGGGCTGAGTGGTGGAAGGGTGCGGCTGAGTGGTGGAAGGGTGCGGCTGAGTGGTGGAAAAGTGAGGCTGAGTGGTGGAAGGGTGAGGCTGAGTGGTGGAAGGGTGAGGCTGAGTGGTGGAAGGGTGGGGCTGAGTGGTGGAAGGGTGAGTCTGAGTGGTGGAAGGGTGAGGCTGAGTGGTGGAAGGGTGAGGCTGAGTGGTGGAAGGGTGGGGCTGAGTGGTGGAAGGGTGAGGCTGAGTGGTGGAAGGGTGAGGCTGAGTGGTGGAAGGGTGAGGCTGAGTGGTGGAAGGGTGAGGCTGAGTGGTGGAAAAGTGAGGCTGAGTGGTGGAAGGGTGAGGCTGAGTGGTGGAAGGGTGGGGCTGAGTGGTGGAAGGGTGGGGCTGAGTGGAGGAAGGGTGGGGCTGAGTGGTGGAAGGGTGGGGCTGAGTGGTGAAGGGTGAGGTTGAGTAGTGGAAGGGTTAGGGAGGGGGGGGGGAGGAGAGACTGTGGGAGGGAGGGGGGCACCATGTGGAAATAAGGATGACAGGTGGGGAGCATTGGTGAGGGAGGGGAAGGGAAGAGTGGGCCAAGCGGACGAGGAACACTAGGGTCCTCTAGTATTGTTATTCCTTGATGTCAGGCCGCCTCCCAAGCAGACCAGAAAGAAAGAAAGAAAACTACGCCCCGCAGGGGCGTGAGGGTTAAGAGGGACTGTGTGGCATGGGCTGATGCGTCGACCACGCCTTCCCAGCAGACCAGGTGTAACGTGTTTTGTTGTTTGTTCATTCAAGGCAAGGCTACTGATGAAGTGATGGACTTTGACTCCTTGCTGAGAGGGAGGGTATGAAGGTGAGCTCAAAGAGACACTCTTCGGCCCCCTGCTGTGCTGCCTCCTCGCCATCCCACCCCCCAAAGCCCCTCCCCCCCCATGGGCATGCTGTGTTGCTGAATTTAAATTGAGACTTGCTTCCCTAGGAGCTAACAGTGTGAAAAAATGTGAATGTGGGAACTTGTCTATGGCGATCCGCAGCGTCGTTTGGGGAGTGGCCAGGCTGAATTCGCCAACCCGACTCAAAGTTTCAACTCGCCCTTCTGGTCGCCAATGGCAACCCCTCACCTAATACAGAAGCACTGCTTGCATGCCCCGGATGCTTCCACAGTCCAGCATGTCCATTGCGAGGGCGGCCGAGGGTGTCCTGGAGGTGGAGCAGCTGCTGGCCGAGTCGGGCCGTCTCCTGCCCACCTGGAACGAAAGCTCCGCGCTGCGGCGGGCGTGGCTGGCCGCCTTGAGCGCGCCCGCGCTGCAGCTGGCCGGTATCGCGCTGCTGCTCATGGTGCTGCAGCAGCAGGTGCTTCCCTGCGCCGGCTACCTGACGCGCCAGGTCTTCATCCGGGAGGTGCGTGAGAGCAGGTGCCCGCTGCTCATCCCAGCGTCGGGGACCGACGCCGGGATCAGCGGCGGAGGAGGAGGTGGGGGAGGCGGAGGAGCCGCCGCCGCCCCGCGGTTCGCTGTTCTGCGCACGCCGCTGCTAGCGCACCTTGTGAAGCATGCGCGACTGGCCAAGGTCTGCGACGTGAGCGACCTCATGGCAGTGTACGGCAGGATGGAGTGCATGAGCGTGGTCAGGGTTTACCGCGTCGTGGCAGTGGCGTACCGCAGGTGAGCCTGAAGGGGGGGGGGCCTGAGGGCCGGAATAGCTCACACGCTTTGGGCTGTCTTGGCAAAGGACAGGTGAAAGGGTCAAAAGCCGCTAACTACCGTAGTGCAGGAGCAGCGTAAGGCTGGTTTGAAAGTATTAGAATAAATGAGTTTCGGGCTTCATCCTTCACTGGCAATGCATAAGGATGCCAAGGTCTCAGCCGAAAGCCTTGATTCATTTGACCTTTCAAATTTACTCAACGGACACTCTGCCCTGTCCGAGCCCCCCGCCCCACCCCCCCCCCACACACACTACCACCACCGCCATGCACCAAACCCTGCCCTATAACACCGTACACCTCCAGAGCCTTGTACCATGCTGCCCACTGCATTAGTGCATTCCAACACCATCAATAATTTGTAAGTATTTAAGTAGCGGTATGTGCCTCAACTCCATGACACCAAATGGCCACCAAAAGACACCGACACCTACATCATACCTCACCAATAACCCATCAATAGCTTGATTATAACTACCAGTAGCTCCATTGCAGCGTCCCGTGTAACTCTTGCAAGCAAAGGTGCTGCGGCCTCATGCGTTCTTATCCCTGGTCGGTCGCTGATCTTCTGCCTTCCTTGCACGTGCCACGCAGCTTCCCATCCACGCGGTTCAAGACCATCACAGCAAAGCAGACGGTGCAGGACCTGTCCGCTGCCTTGTCAGGGCCGGTCTTGCCCTCAGACGCGGGGGCAAGCCAGCAGGAGAGCAAGGGTGGTAGCAGCGGCAGCGCCGCAGCCGTGCCCGCTGCTTTGGGCACCGCCGCGCCGCCCGTGCTGTCTGGCGCTGCTGCGGCCAGCATGGCTATGGCTTCGTCGTCGCGCCCCTGCTGCGCGTGGATGCTGCTCCAGGCAGCGGATGACGGCGGGGAGGACGACGATCACGGCGTGGTTGCGCTGCCCATCCACATTGACGCCTCGCTGCCGGACTTCATCATCCCCATGGACGTTTACGAAAAGGGCTTTGCAGCAGGGAGGCGCTGGAAGGTGGGGCACGCTGACTGGGCATGCTGACTAGACACGCTGATTGGACACGCTGACCAGACATGCTGACTGGGCGCGTTCTGTGTCTGGGCTGTGTCTGTATGCATACCTGTCGTAGGTAACTCTGGATGACGTTATCGGTTCAGGAATGTGAACGGATCATGTACATGGTGAACTCCAAGCCCTGAATCCTCTGCCCTAAGCCCTGAACTACAAGCTATGAACCCGTATCCCTTAGCGACCAAGCCTAGGAAGCTTATGCTGGCCGTGCTCCTTGCTACAGCCCAGTATCCCTTCCAAGGGACCAGGAGAAGAGAAGTCCCAGGCAAGCTCTTCTACCACAAACCTCAGCTTCTCCATGCCCTCTAAAATCATAATAATTTCCTTTTTTATTTTGATTTATTTAACTAGGACAAAATATATTTGCTGCATGCAGGTTGGCGACCGGCTGCGCAGCAGCCCAAAGCCTGGCAGTCGCGCCCAGACAAGCCTCAGAGGCACGGTGCGTGGCATCAAGGTGGTGTCTGCGGAGGATGGGAGTGTGGAGTACAGCGCCACCGCCACGTCTTGCACCAGCAGGCCGGATGACGAGGGATCGGACAAGGCGTGGTGGGATCCCTGGGAGGCGCTTGCGGTGGAGTGGGACGCACGGGACGGGCGACCAGGAGTCGTGTCAAAGGTGTGGGTGGATGGAGGGGGGGGGTAAGAGGAGTGCGTAGCGTTGGTGCTGCTCTGATGGCTGTGTTGCTTCCTCCTGGGCATGCAGCTGTTGGATGGGCTAATACCTGTGCTCCAGTGGCAGGGCCTTCAATGTGACCTGCAGTGTAACCTGCAGTGTAACCTGTAGTGTAACCTCCAGGGTAACCTGTAGTGTAACCTGCAGTGTGACCTGCAGTGCCAAGACCCACGTTGTTTCCATTGCGCACGCCGCCTCGCCAGACCAGTCGTTCGGGGCGAGCGGCGGACGCAGCTGGGCCAGCGACCGGAATATACTGTCAGGGACCCAAGCACTCGGGCATGCTCTGCATCACGATACCTCATCTTCAGGCAGGGACGCAGCTGAATTGTAGCTGAAGCGCGGGTTTGACTGTAGCTAAAGCGCGCTCGAGACAAACCTGCTTGCTGACTGCCACGGTGTACTGCTCCCGCTCCTCCTCCGCTCCCTGCCTGCAGGTCAGTGCGTGGGAGGTTGAGGCTGATCCCGAGGAAGATGCGAGGATGGCCAGGGAGGAGGAGGAGCGCATCAAGTACGAGCGCAAGCTGGCGCGGGAGGAGGTGCTGCGGCTGCAGCGTGAGGAGGAGGCGCGGGTGCGGCAGGAGCAGAGGCGGGTGAGGGAGGAGGTGCTGAGGCTGCAGCGGGAGCAGGAGCGGGTCCTGCGGGAGGAGACGAAGAGGCTGCGCCAGGAGGCCAACCGGCAGGCAGTGGATCTCCAGCGTGCGGCAAGGGAGGAGGAGGATCGCGTGAAGGAGGAGAGACGGAGGACCCAGGAGGCGGTGGCCAAGCTGAAGCGGGACCGTGCGCGCGAGGAGAAGGAGCGGGCGTGGCAGGCGGAGCTTGAGGAACGGGAGAGGCTAGAGAGGCAGAAGCAGGCGCTGGGGCTGCCGGTCGCTGACGTGGACCTGGAGCAGCAGGCCTGGGAGCAGACGCTGCAGATGATCGAGCAGACGAGGGCCGCTGAGCTGCACAGCAGCGGCAGAAGGGACAGGGACCGCTTTCTGCCCACGGCTGGGGGCAGCAGCAGCGGCGGCGGAGGGCATGTTGAGGAGGACGAAGGCTTGGAGGAGGCGGCGGCGAAGGTCCGCTTGATGCAGGAGGCGCAGCAGAGATTGCTGTCGCTGCTTAGGAAGCGGAGGGCGGCAGAGGCAGAGACTGAGGGTCAGGTCAGGCAGCCGCCACCGCCGCAGCAGCAGCAGCAGCAGCAAGGCTCCTCCAAGTTCCCTGTCGGCTGGCCTTCGGGAGCTGATGGCCCGCAGAGCTTCCAGCCAGTGCCGAAGCCGTCCGGTCTGACCTACTCGCCGTCGCCGCAGCCGCAGCTGCAACCGCTGCAGAAGCACCAGCGGTATGTCGACTTTGGACCCACCATGGGCATGGTGTTGGTGGATGGAGCGGACACACAGGCTGGGTATGGCGAGGCTGGCGCAATGCCGCTGCTCGACCCCTCGACTTTGGATCCTGGATTCTGGGGTACCCCTGAGATCGTGCCACAGTCCCAGCCACCTCAGCAGCTGCCTCAGCAGGACAGCTATATGATGGCCCTGCCCCAGCAGCAGGGGTGGCAGCAGCAGCAGCAACTACCGCCCCAGGCTCAGCAACAGCACAATCCTCGGCCTCAGCAACAGCAACGGCAGCAGCAACAGCAGCAGCACCCGTCGCAGCAGCAGCAGCATAGCGTCATGTCGTCGCTGCCTAGCAGCCAGCAGTGGGAGCTGTCGCAGGGCCTGACGGACGGCTACAGCTCATTGCAACTGCAGCAGCAAGAACAGCAACAGGCAGCCATGGGCATGGCGTTGGGTGCACCTGGCAGCAGCAGTGACCAGGCGAGAAACCTAAGCTTCAAATTGAAAATGCCGACGGGCCGACCGCCCGGCTCTGGGCCTGCCAGCGCGGGCTCCTCGGGTGCCCCAGGCGTCAGCGCTGGCATCGAACGCCTTGACTTCCTGAGGCAGTTTGCTCAGTTCAGGCGGCACGGTCAGGTCCCCGGCCGGGTGGGGGACGATGGCGCGCTCACTGCCATGAACTGGAAGGTCAAGGTGGAGGGCTGCCCACAGCGGATCGACTTGTACGAGGTGAGGGAGATGGAGGCACGCAAAAATCTGCACTTGTTTGCACTCATGCCTTTTTACGGTATAAACAAGTTGAATACCGTACGTTACTGGACAAGCCACAAGGTAGAGACAGGTCTGAATTCACTCTTTGTGTTTGAAACAGTGGTGTGTATTTGCACCGTAATTTAGAAGCAAGTACCGGTATGTAATTTCGGTCCCTTACTTGTAAAAGCAGCTGGATTGGCCCAGCAATTACGGTGACTGAAACTCTGCTACGCAATTCAGCCACCGCAAGGACCGTAATCGCCACTGCACTGGTTTGAAAGTTGAATTGGCGCCCGGGGAGTGTTGAGCTACTGTGGCGGATCTCCATGCACACCCTTTTTGACCCCCACCCACCCACCCCGTGCTTGCAGTTGTTCATGTTGGTTTGCAACCTGGGCGGCTTCCTCAAGGTCATGTCCAGCAACCGCTGGGTGGTAGTGCTGCAACAGCTGGGCGTGGAGCGCCCCAGCCTGTCGGCCGTCAACCAGGTCAAGAGCAAATACGAGGAGATGCTGCTTGACTTTGAGCGCCAGTGCACCTCAGCAGCGCCCAGCCCCGCCGGGCCGCCGGTAAGCCAGGGCTGGCCGCCGTCCAGCCATGCGCGGGCCCACCCGGCAGCTGTGTCGCCCATGTACTCGGTTCCGGAGCCAAGGTATGTGGGGGAGGGCGTCGTCCAACCCCGGGGAGGGGGGGGGGCGACTGGGTCCTGGCCCGGCAGCATGATGGAATCTCCCGCTGGATCGATGCGTGCGGGCCACCCCGAGCACCAGAAGCCTGCCTCGGTTCGGTCTTCCGGAAGCGATGAACGGCATCTGGGTACCAAGGTCAGGCTGCCGCTGCCGGGACGTGCCTCGGCTGGCGGGCCCTCGGCTGCTGAGCTGCAGGGGTACATGAACGCTGCCTCTGGAGCCGGGTCGGGGCCAGAGGCAGCTGCGTGGCACTTGGGAACACGTCCGGGCAATCAATGAGTGGAGAGGGAGTTTGGCATCACTCGTGGCTGGGATGTGTGAACATTCAGGTCTGTGTGTTGGGAGCCGGCAGGGGAGCAGGCGTTTGGAAGGTGCAGTGTGCTATGATCAGTCAAGCATCGTAGTGCTGACATTTTGTTGCTAGGCACTCTTCTGAGGAGTTGTGGGCTGAAAGGTTGTTTGGATGGCTTGGCGAGCGAGGATTTGGTACCTGTGACAATACTTCTCTTGCAGTGTGTGTACTCAGCCCATATGCACGAGGTTTGTGTTAGTGCAGTTCCGCTGAAGGCTGACACTCATCAGATGGCTCTGTAGGCACTCGTGTTCTCATCATCGCATGAATGTAGAGATTGTCTCTTTTCACTCATCTGCATGTCCAGTTTATTTTAACATGTGCTCTGATCCAGTTTTAGCCTCAAGCCTTTTTAACTTGGGTATCATTATATTTCCATTTTTCATGTCGTTATGGTACTGTAAACTGCCTTGCCACATGCACTTGCTTCCATGATCAGTTTAGAACAGGGCATACCTGCTGATCATAACCAGTCCTAATCATTGCGAAAAGGCCTCTGTTGATTACCAGTGCTGGCAAGATGCTGGCAAAGCTGCGCCAAAAAAGAGGAGGGCCTGAGCTGATGCCGAAAATATATGACAGCCCCATCCTGCATTCTTTCAGCTCCAGGCTAACAGGCACTATGGCGGAATGCTCTTGCAAGCTAACTTCCTGGAGTTGCTACCGCGGGCCCCATGTCATCCCTTGGAATGTCTTCAACCTGATTGAAAATCGTGGATCATTTCATCAACAGAATGCTCTTGGTTAAACTGTGATCCAATGACATGAATAGCTGCATGAGACAGCATGGGGCGAGATGTACCATTACAAGGAACTAGCTAGCCAAGAACAACCCCGATGTCGACACATGGTAAATAATGATGACAGCTCTTGAAGGGGGCCGGCTGACATGAGGAACAGTTTATCTCAGGCGGCGTGCCTCACGCTCGGACTCAAGCAGAGTGAGGATGTCTCCTGCAAGCAGAGGTAGCAAAAGCTCAGCAGGGATGCTGGGGGGTGCGATGGGACGCATGCATGGACAGACATGGACGGAATAACGGAAACGGTATGCAAGTGCGAGTACAGCTCCCTTCCCCCTCTTACCCTCGCGGACAGGGCCCTTCACGTTGCGCATAATCAAGCGTTCCTGGTCGTCCAGGAACTTGACACGGACTTGAGTCACCTGTACCGCCAAGTGGCGAGTAAGATTCAAGAGCACTATGATTGCCCGCTACATTAAACAAACCTGGCCACGGGAGCCGGTGCGCCCAACAACCTTCATGACAATCGCAAGCTTGGCGGGTTGATCCTGCGCAAGGTTCGTGGCGTACAACATCAGCGAGTGCTACGATGCTACACCGTAGAGGTAAGAACTGCTTCCAAACGCACCATGCTGGTGACGATGTGAAAGGGGCAAGAGAAAGGACAACGCGCTCTGTGTCTTTTACGGCGGCTTGTACGGCAACGCGGGAAGAATTTTGCCAAACTTCACGGCTCGAGCATGACTTGCGCCACAGACTGCGCCAAGGTGCAGAATCATTGATCTTTTTCATTAGGAAACCAGTACTTGTAGCTGATGTCGCCGTACTGATATGTTCCAGTTCAGCTCACGCGTCACGCACAGGTTCACCCCTAGTTCATGAATGCAGAGCAGAGACTGGCAAGGGGGCGTACGTCTATCCATCTTTGAATGCACAAACCTTAAGGCTGGTGAGTGGGTGTCATGCACCGGGTTCCACCAACACGTGGCCATGCCATGGCCATGCAAGCTTGTTTACTACCAGGTGAGGGGGAGCCTGGTTACTACAGTGCAGAAAACGAGTGCCTCAGTTTAGAAAGGTGCATACCCGCTGGGGCCTGCTGAACACTCGGCCGCGTAGGGCTGGTAGGGAATGACTGCTCAATTTCTGCTACCAAGCGCAGCCTGGTCCATTGTGCAGCCATGCCATCCTCCTATGCCAGGGGTCAGGAACATGCAACCCAGTGGTCTAGACAGGGGGAGAGAGAGGATCATTTGGCGGGTTGATAAGGAACCTGAACGGATGTGATGATGCACTTACATTCTTAGGCACTCGTATGTTTTGTTTTTTTAAATTAGGGGCTCTGACAGGTTAAATGATGGTACGGTGACCCTCACGGACTAGCTCATGCGTTGTGGTTTAATGTGATGAGCAGCATGAGCCAGGAGGTTTGCAGGACTTACGTCCATTACCATATTCTCGTTCCTGACAGTGTTTGTTGATTGAGCCGCCTTGGATTTTGTTCGTGAGAGGGGGTGGGAGCCTGGGAGGGGGGCAAATAAAACTGATGGGACCCCATTCCCAGCTTTGTAGATCTTTATCGATCTTTATGCTAAGTTCTTAAACGTTACACATCACCTAAAAAGGAAAGATGCTGGGAGGAGAGGGAACCCCTTAACACCTAGGCCAACGAGGCCAGGATTCCACCATACATTATTTGTCTGTTGAAATACGAAGCACAAGGTACAAATTGGGAGGGCAAAGAAGTGGGGGGTGAGGAGTCTCAATATGTAGTCAGACAGCTACAAACAAAAGTGTTTTCTGACACATCTGGGGGGTCCACCTCATGGACTGGACCGGAAAAAACCTGAGTCCGCCCCAAACGGGAAGCCAGGCTGTCGAGGACACCAAACTTATCCGGGGTTGAATTCCATTACTCCTCATCCTTCAATGTCTAAGGGGCGGGTCGCGGAGCATAAAATGTCAGCAATCCAGCGGAGTCACATTTTATGCATGGGACAGGTGCATGCAAACTGGTTTGTGCCCTAAATAATCTTACACAGCAAGCAAAAGATCAGTGACCCCCCCACTTTCTGATTGACTGCTTGTGTGCAACCAACACACAACCCCAAGCCAGCACTGTGGCAGTCAACCTTGCAGTGCTGGATATGTGCACGAACCACAAGACATGACTTGGGACTGAGGTTTCGGTCTTGCTTTCGGGGGCGGATCTTTTCCCTTCCCCAAGAGTTCCCCTCTTGTTTGTATCCGCTCCGCTATTTTTACTCCGCGTCGGCTAGACTCAGAAGGGGCTAGGAAATGTTCGGACTGTCTTTCCTTTTGGGGTCGTCTTTTCATTATCCTTTTTCCCACTGTTTCTCTCCCTTCTCCTTACTGGTAGTTTATTTCCTCCCGATAAGACAGTTGGGCGCCCTTGCAGCCGAGCCTTTTGAGCAGGACCCAGAGGTGTAGCGTCATTGACAAGACAGGACTTGGATGCCAAATAGTTGAATATTAATCGTACCTGGGGAGGGTAGCAACCTGCCTTGCTCCCCGGAGGACCCCTTGTCACAAGTCTTGCAGCTGGCCTTCCAGCAACCTCTTGCAGTACCTTGTAAGAGGATGCTGACCTGCCAGCAACCTCTTACAGTAATCTAGTCAGTACTAGGTGTGCACGTCGTGTGAGGCCTTCAAGGTACGACTTACCCTGGCAGTACAGACATGCAACGCAAATCCCCCAGCAGTACACCGGTATATTCCCTTCGCTGCACAGTTTCCCTTTTGAAGTAAAGTGGTTACAAAGTTGTGAGTGGTATGAGTCCTTGTAAGTCTTGGGCCTGCCGTTTTCTGTATATTACGGTTACGGATGTCTTGCGCGACAGCAGTACAGCAGTAGCAGCACCACCTTCACAACCAGGAAACCTAATGTTTGGTCAAGTTTATGATTGAGTATCCATCCTCACTAAGGTAAAAACAAAGGAGACCTTTCTCCTCTGGTACATACACAATGCTGGCCTTGGACTCCACCGGTAATACCTCAAGGCCAGGTGGTTAGTTGCCCCCAGCCACTAAGCAGTGGCAGCACACAATGAGTTATGTGGAGGTGTTGCCAGGTATTTTGCCTGGCATGCTGACGCCACAGTCTTAAGAAATCCTTGCCTCACCTGTTAACGGAAAGTCAGGAAACAGATATTTAAGGAGTGTAACGGCTCTGCCCTGGTGACAGGCTTGCTGACAGATGTTTAAGTTCTCAAGAAAGTGTATTTGGATCCCCTGGTTTGGACTGACATTTCTCTTCCGTCCATAGGAGTATGTATGGATACCAACGCCCGTCACCAGAGAGCCCTAGCCTTAATCAACCTGAGAAACGAAGTTCTCACACATTCACAGAGGGAACCTGGACGGTACAATTCACCTCAGCACTTTCGGTGACATCATGGCGCCCACGCGGCTAAGCCTCTTCAGCATGGCCCAGAGGTGTAATGTCATTGGCTTTCGGTGACATCATCGGCCTGCCATGCAATGGTGGGGATATGGGGAAGTACCATACAAAAATCCATTTACAATCATAAGGACACAGGCTGATAAGCTCCACTTCCCTCCGTAGGCAATCTGTTTCACCCTCTGATTCTACTGATCAGCTTGTTGATCTATACCCAATCCACAACGTGTTTGTTGACCCTGGATTTAATTCATCCGGCTGATCAGCTTGTTGATCTGCTCCTCCCGGTTGCCAGCCTGGCCACCTTCCACGTAGTGCTTGCGCTTAATTCCCATACCGCCCACTGCAGGAAAAGGAAACAAAAGGATGGTGTAAGCAGCGGTGGCGAAAGCGTAGTAGACACACGAGCCCTTAAGGGCCCTTCACGGCATACCGATTGCCAGTTCCCAGTCCACTGCCTATCAAACGTTTTTTTAGGGGTTAAGTTAAACTTCTAGCCCTGGTTAAAGTCAGAAGGGCTACACAAATCATCAGTTGTCTTTGACTCACGGGCAGACGACAGCTTGAAAGGCCACAGGAAGTTGCTGGCAGGCTTGAAGTTTGGCCCCACAGTGTAGATCTCATGTACGAGGTCCTCCATGCAGATGATGCCGAACTTGCCCAGGTGCTGCACAAACATGACAGCCCGGCATTTCAGGAATGCCAGATTTACATGACCAACAGATATCACTATAATTACAGGTCTATGATCTCTATGATCTAAATAAATCTTATGTATCACTGTCACCACCCTCTCGTATGATGTGACACCCCTTGACTCTGGCCAGTCAATAACCAAATGAACTGTGTGCCCTGAAGGTGTGATCACAAGCATGTACCAAAGCAATTATCTGATCAAAGCATCAGGCAGTCAAGAAATATGTCACAGTGCCATTCGGGTAGCAAAAGGATAGTGAAGTTACCTATCTTTCAACTTGGGTAACTTCATATCCTGTAAGCATTCGAGGGCGCATTGCGACCATACATGGCACCCACCTCCTCGATCAGCTTGTTGTCCGTCAACGGGATCCGGTTGCCATTGATCTGCGAAAGATGCAGAGGGACAGAAAATGTTATTCACGCCATGCAAGCATGCAGATGTGCATGGGCAGTGACTGCGCATGAACATGCCTTCCACACAGCTGACAGGGCTGTGCTAGCGTGCTACCTTCCCGGTAAAATTCCATGCTAGATGTATGCTTATATGTACCTTCCCATATCCACGCTTGTAGATGAGCTCCTTCACTGACTTCAGGCTGGGGTTTCCGAAGGCAATGTAAGGCTCAATGCGCTTCAGCAGACCCGCAGTGGCCTTGTTCACCTGCACACCCAAGGGGGACCATGTCAAGGGTGCAGTCTGCCTCCTTAAAATGCATGAGCCATGCTTACCCTCACGAAGACGGCGTTGTTGATCTGACGCAAGCGCAGAAGCTGCAGGATCTTCTTCGTCTGCGCATGTGTAATGATAATCGGGTGTTCAGCCCAAGCTCAAGCACTCGACTGAGCGTGTCTCTGACCTTGGGGTGGACCTTGTTCAAGCCACGGATCCGGATGGCAAACAGCAGCTTCTGCTCGGGCTCGACATAAAAGCCACCCTTGGTCTTCGCCTCACGCTTTAGACGGACGGTCTCCTTCTCCTGAAAAGGTGTTCACAATAATATTCACAGCCGAACAGCGTTTCTTCGGGGTGGCCAAGAGCTTAGAGGTTAGTAGCAGCCTCCACTGCTGCCAGTAGAGGGAGTTGATGGCCGCTCTAGAAAGAAGAGAGGTATTACCTGAGTGCGGTACTCCTTAACATATTGCTCTGCCTTCTTGAAGAGAGTGGAGCGGGTCGTGCGGGCCTTCTTTTTGGCGTCTAACACAGCCCCAGCCTTCTCGGCTGCCCACTGCTCGTCCCTTCTCCTCTTCTTCGCGAGCAACTCTGCAAAACAGAGATTACACGCTCGTTACCGACAAAGAAGCGAATCACACATTGACGACATGCCCAGGCATCATAGCTTAACACACACCAGGAACGACAGGCATGTTTGTGATGTCCGGAATGAGATCCGGTGAAGGAGAGAGTCATTGTCAGTGCCGGCTAATGTGCCCCGTGTACCCTGAATACCCTTGTATGCCTGTCCAGGGTCGTGTGATTTTTATGGATGGGCGTCTGATGGGCATTCAACCAAGGTGTGCTGCATAAAAAATACGAAAACAATAATGCATTCATGCTTTCAGGAGTGTCGTTCCGGTCCCCAGAGTCCTGACTAAGGAGAGTGCCAGATACTACCTACCGGTCCTTCAGAGGTAACGACATCTAGGTAACTGTTCAGCTGCTAGCATAAACCGTCAACCCTGTCCAGTTCCATGACGAATAGACTATGAGCATGTACTTGTCCTTCACATGGACTATCATGGCCTCATGGGGATCGCCATAACATGGAGAGCAGTCCTCCCTAGGTCAGCCCAAATCTTTTCATCCCCAGCATGCTGATAGCCTGATACCAGGAATAATGTTCTCATGTTGGAACTTCTCGAGGGCTTGCACATTTGTAATGATATGGATGGTGCTTAGGAAAATGTACGTACTGTGTAGCAGATACCGATTTGTGCATACCGGCGTGTGGCCCTTCACATAGCACGCGGCATTCAGTGAATGGGCTATGTTGCAACATGTGCCGAGTACGTCTGACATGACAGCTTTGTTAGGTCTCGATTTTTGACATGGCGGCATGGCTGGGCTTCTGCTGCATCAGCTATGTGTATGCCTGTAAGCAGTGATGGTGTTTTGTGGTGTAGTACGATTATTATGGTGACGAGGGAAGCTTAGCGTGGCTACCCAGGCTTGCTTGACGTGTGTGTTTCTCCAATTTTGGTGGGTGGCGTGAAGATTGAGAAAGCCCAGCAGGCAGTCCTGGTACGACAGGGTGGGATACCGGGATGGCATGCAGCCCGCCCTGGCTAGACTGCCATCTGAATCATGAAAGCTTCAGGGTCCCTAAGCTACTCCACATGCTACTCTTGCCTGCATTGACAGGTGAGGTGCTGTTTGTCAGTATCTGTGTTTGAGTAAGAGCGTGGGCGTGGCAGGGGCTGGCCTCCACATTTTGAGAGGTTGGGTCGCAAGCAGGGGGGTAGAGTACAATGGCATCCTAGGGAGCAAAACCCCGAATTCCCTGCTAGTCTGAAACTGCAACCTGTTCTCAGCCAGTGTGTGCTGCAGTCAAACTCTGGCTTAGGTTTCCTTCCCGCTTCGTATGTACATTGTAACGACATGATGAGCCCGTAATACCCTTCTGCACAACCATCGACATCAATTTATTTGCTGTTACAGTCAATATTTATCTGAATGTTCAGCCTTTCCTGAGTTCAGCTAGGAATCAATTACCAATGGCTCTACGCAATCTCAAAGGGCATGCTGCGTACCACCCAGTTTGTCTGACTAGGAGCATGCAGGATTTATGTTGTCCACGTCGCCCAAGGGGTCCCAAGTAAAGCGTGATGTTAAAGACTTTCTGGTTTAATCTGAGCTGGCACAATTTTTTTGCTGTGGCCCAGGTATCGAACAGGGGCGCATTGGTTGACTGTTCAGATAGGGCGGTTTGACCAACCTTTCATGTCTAGTAGTGAGTTCTGTAAATGCTCCAATCGTAAATGTAGCAAGGATGAGCTTTATTTGATGGACTGCCCACATTACATGGACCTTGTGCTTCCAGTCATACCTTTCCACAATTTCGTGATGGATGAGGATGCGGCCATGACTATGAGAAAGTATATGAATGGCGAGGGGTGCAAGCTAAATACCGAGTTTTGTGCATCTACCTGTCGTAGGAGTTATGGCTCCCTTGTCTTCATAAAAAGGGTAGATATTTTTTTAATGTTGCCTCATTTTGTCTCCTTTCGAATCCCATAGGCTGTGCTCAACTCAAGTCCTTTGCACTCACGTCATCTTTTGTAATAGGGGCTCATCTCATGCACTATGGGGTTCCATCCCACGCCACGGGTCTCTGGTTGTGTGACGGTTGCTTGCCTATGGTGGTCACTCTTCTCTCTCGTCGCCGTACCTTATTTAGTGCTCTTAAAGGTTAATGGGCACAAGTCTTATCGAGAGCGACGCTCTGTTGTACAGGAACAAATTGACAGCTGTTCACAGGGAAGCTCATGGTGGTGTACTGGGGGATGCCGCAATGGGGTAAAGTTTGAGCCACTGGTAATTCCTACAATTTTTTTTACACATTTCATTCATTATTGCTTCCATGTGAGCGCATGTTGGTTGTATGCCTTCCCTGTTCCTCTGCGCCATTTCTCAGCTGACGACGAGGACCATCCACTAAGGCACCAAGGCTGTTTCTACTGTTTTTGGGCCTCACATGTTTAGGGATGGGGCAGCCTGCCAGTATGAGCTTGCCTCACACTTAATGAAGTCAAAACAGACGATGCGCCATCCTCCCCCAAACCTGCCATCCCCTATTTCCTCCACCTTGCACCTCTCCCAAGCATATGCCACTCCTCTTGGTCTTCTCCTTCCCCTATCACCCACACCACTCCCCCTCAAGCCTCTTCACACACCATCTCTCCCTATCTTGCCTTCTTATCTCATTATCTCACCCGCATCACGAAATGCAGAAATGTTGTGTCTCCTCATTATCTCCATCCCTCGCACCTCCAGCGCCAAGGCACCTGTAAAACCACCTACCCCCTTGCAAAAATAGACTCCAGTACCCTGCGAAGCGGTGCCCAGTATGCTTGCTTCTTTCCTGTTTGTTGAGGGCTAGGATCTGGACAGGCTGGAGATTCTTCAGACATTCTTCACTTTTGGGGGGGGCAGTCTTTTTCCTCTCTTTTTTCCGTCTGTTTCTTTCCTTCTTCATTTAACTTTCAGTTTATTTTCCTCCCGACCAGACAGTCGGGAGTCCTCGCAGCCAAGCCTTTTGAGCATGGCTCAGAGGTGTTATGTCATTGACCCTGTGCAACGGCACAAATCTGTCTTGTAACCGAGCCTTCCTTGAACGTCTGGTCTCGTTAGATGATTGCTTATGGTCAGCTATCCCTCAGTGCAATATGTCTGTCGACATCACTGCAGAAGATATGCGCCTGTTTAAGGAAGGCCCACAAAGGTGGTATGCCATCAAATGTGACATGCTGTTAATGATTGGGCAGTGGGTAAAAAATTAAGACTGTGAAATTGCCAATTTTGTCAAAGACGTTACACCTCTGGGCCCTGCTCAAAAAAAGGCTTGGCCGCGTGGGCGCCTCAGTAAAAGTGTGAGCAGGGCCCAGAGGTGTAACATCATTGATTGACATGCAGCCATCCATGTTAAGAGCGGGTACTGTATGCACCATTATAACCATGCAGTCGCACAGCAGCCACTGCCTGCCACCGTCGCAACATCCTTGCTCTAGCTGCCCCTTGAAGGAGCAGCAGAAGCGAGCCGGCCATGCAGTCCCTGATTGGAAGGCTGGCAGCATGCAATAGCCCCAATACTGGGCCAACGGTGGGCGGTAGCTGCTATGCGAATGCATGCGGTCCAGCTGCTTGCAAGAGGCAGGATGTTGGGACGGTGACAACCTGTCAATGACGTTACACCTCTGGGCCCTGCTCAAAAAGAAAAGACTCGACCGCATGGGCGCCTTACTCAAGGGTTGAGACGGTGACCACCTGTACAGATGATTGATGGTCTGTCCAGGATAGATCATGATCCTGATGATACTAACCCAGTCTGTGTCTCTTAAAAGAGATTTGCATGCCAATCTTTGCAATCCTTTGGGATCATCAATTGAAGGTGGTTATAGATGTTACGCTGTTTGAGTGTTTGATCCTTCAGACCTCAGAGTCAGAGAGTCTGTTCAGAGCGGTCCTGGAAGGGGATAGCAACTTCCGAGGGCTGAGTAGCTGAGAAGTAGCTGTGTAAGCGAAGGGGTGGGGCAAGGGCATACGGTGCGTGGGGTCATACTTTCATGGTATGAACCGCGTCAGAAAGCTGAATCAGAGCCGTATTCCCCGGCCACGGCCACGGCCGCAATCTTCAAGACACGCAGCGGCGTTATCTTTTTTTCAATAAACCGTATGTTTTATTCTGTCGTCCGAGTGCGATGCAAATTCGAGCCAAGTCTGTAACTCAATATGACTGAGATTATTGTGATTATAACACAGTTGCGACATGACCGCCGCTGCCGTGCTACATCGCAAGGCCAGCAGCCGGCATGCCCCTAGCTCGAACCAAAACATCATCACCACAAGCTACCCCCCCCATGCACATCCTCATTCCCACACAATCCGCTCTGCTGACACGCTGGAATAGCCATCCGCTGCTTTCATGTCATCTGGCATGCGAGCGCAAGGCACAAGGCCGTCACATCCTTAGAGCTGACCAAGCAGCAGCCAGACATGCAACAGCCTTGGGAGCTGCGGACATGGGGGATGCAGAGACGCCCATGCAGCCTGGCAGGTCTCAGGCAGCACCCCAGCACGCAAAGGAACCCGTCAGCACCCCAAAGCCAGGAGGTTGGAATCCCTCCAACCATTTCAAACGTGCTGGAAATCCTTCGGTAAGGTTCTGCTGGACATTGAACTGATAGCTGAGCAAAATATGGCATGTCCCTTGTCCTAGAGTAATCTCCAGCCTCAAAAGAGCAGGCCATCATCGCATTTGCTGTGGCTCCTCATGTGCCTCATGAAGCAAGTGCATGGACGCATGACTTGGTGTGCATGCCGCCTGAATATTTTCTCAGGAGTATGGGATCTCCGCCCTGATCAAAGCCGCCGGGACACTGCAAGAGCTGTCATGCTTGTTGCAAGAGCAAGGCAGCCGCTTCAATGTCATCCACGTCACAGCCATGCTGGTGAAGCTTGCCAAACTGGCAGCGGTCCGTCCCTCAGGCGGTGCCGGTAGCCAGTTTGGTAACAGACCCCAGAGCAGCTACACATCCTCTTCTAGGAGCCAAGACCAGGACGAGAGCGCGCCCCGGGCGGGCGCGCACTCAGGGCCGCCTCTGCGGCACCCTGTCCCGTCCCGCTCCAAGCTCGTGAACTCCATGGTGACTGAGCTCCTGCGCGCCATCCAGCTCCGCATCATCGACTTCGACAGCCAGGGCGTTGTCAACGTGTTATACTCCCTGGCCAAGCTGCGCCTGCTGGACACGCAGGCGTCTGCGTCAACGTCGGACGAGGCCTTCCGGGGCAGGGCCCCGCTCCGCCGCCGCCACGGGAAGCGCCCTGCCCTGCTGCTGCCGCCCTTGATGGAGGGGTCTTTAATATCATCCGTTTGCAGCGATTTGCTGTACGTGTCCACGCAGCTGCTGGGCAGCTTCACGCCCCAGGCCTTCTCCAATTTGCTCTACGCAATGGCCACTCTTGGGCTGCGGCCACAGAGGCAATGGCTGCTGGTTTTCTGCCGAAAATCTCTGGAGCACCTCCCAGATTTCTCGCCCCAATCGCTGGCCAACACCATCTGGGCCATGGCCAAGCTGGTGAGCTCCCTTTCTGGTCTGCAGGGTTGAAACGTCAAGGTGTGGCAGCCACTGCTAGGCTCCTTAGGTCAAACCACTGGCTTTCCTTATAACACATTTCTTTAAAGCATGTGGCACAATGAATCCGTTTTTCAAGAGCGTGCTCGTTTTCCCGCCAACCGCTGTCATATGATTGGTTGTCCCTTTGCTTCAGGAGCTGCACCCTGAGGGCGAGTGGGAGAAGGAGTTCTACCGACAGTGTGTGGCTCACAGCATGGAGATGACACCGCAGGTGTGGCTCTCTCCTGTTCAGGGTGATGTGTGCAGGAATGCAAGAATTGATGTGTGCAGGTATGCAGGAATTGATTTACCCTGTGTGTGCAGCAGAGCCTTGCGATCCAACGTTGACCTGCCAGGTGCATCATAGGGATACTGAAGGCAGGACTCTTCCCTTCGCACGTGAGAGAGACAGCGCTACAGCAGCTTGGAATGTGTGACCTGGATGCCCTAAGCATTAGCCCTGAACCGTGACCGACTCTCTGCCGGCAGATGGCATCCCGCCCCCGGGCATCCTGTTCGTCCACACTTTGCTTGTTTGTCAGACCCTGGGTAAGAATCCCTCCCCAACCTGGCATATCCTTTGGCAGCTTCTTAAACCCATCGCTTCCCCACCCGTGCTTGCTGTGAGAACCTCAGGCCCTGTCCAATATTGTATGGGCCCTCGCGACGCTTGATCTGCGAGCTGGCCTGGACCTCAAGTCTGCGTTGCTGGCAGCATGCGGTCCGGAGGTGCTCTCCAGTCAATTCACCAAGCAAGGCATCTGCAACCTACTCTGGGGCTTAGCGCACATCCACCCCAACGTCCCCGAACGCTGGTTGTCTGACTTCACCAAGGCCACGCTGCCACTGCTGCACGGTTACTCCCCGGAGCAGCTTGCCACGCTGTTGTACGCGGCGTCGCTCATAGGCAGCTTCCCCACGAGCGGATTCCCCGCAACGTGGCTCTCCCGAGTGCAGGTGGGGGCTGCATGGCTATCAGGGCTGTATGGCTATCAAGGGCTGCATAGCTATCAGGGCTGCATGGCTATCAGGGCTGCATGGCTATCAGGGCTGTATGGCTATTAAGGGCTGCATAGCTATCAGGGCTGCATAGCTATCAGGGCTGCATGGCTATCAGGGCTGCATGGCTATCATGGCTGCATAGCTATCAGGGCTGCATGGCTATCAGGGCTGCATGGCTATCAGGGCTGCATAGCTATCAGGGCTGCATGGCTATCAGGGCTGCATGGCTATCAGGGTTGCATGACTATCAGGGCTGCATAGCTATCAGGGCTGCATGGCTATCAGGGCTGCATGGCTATCAAGGGCTGCATGGCTATCAAGGGCTGCATGGCTATCATGGCTGCATAGCTATCAGGGCTGCATGGCTATCATGGCTGCATAGCTATCATGGCTGCATGGCTATCAGGGCTGCATGGCTATCAGGGCTGCATGGCTATCAGGGCTGCATGGCTATCAAGGGCTGCATGGCTATCAAGGGCTGCACGGCTATCAGGGCTGCATGACTATCAGGGCTGCATGGCTATCAGGGCTGCATAGCTATCAGGGCTGCATGGCTATCAGGGCTGCATGGCTATCAGGGCTGCATGGCTATCAAGGGCTGCATGACTATCAGGGCTGCATGGCTATCAAGGGCTGCACGGCTATCAGGGCTGCATGACTATCAGGGCTGCATGGCTATCAGGGCTGCATAGCTATCAGGGCTGCATGGCTATCAGGGCTGCATAGCTATCAGGGCTGCATGGCTATCAGGGCTGCATGGCTATCAGGGCTGCATGGCTATCAAGGGCTGCATGGCTATCAGGGCTGCATGGCTATCATGGCTGCATGGCTATCAGGGCTGCATGGCTATCATGGCTGCATGGCTATCAGGGCTGCATGGCTATCAGGGCTGCATGGCTATCAGGGCTGCATGGCTATCAGGGCTGCATGGCTATCATGGCTGCATGGCTATCAGGGCTGCATGGCTATCAGGGCTGCATGGCTATCAGGGCTGCATGACTATCAGGGCTGCATGGCTATCAGGGCTGCATAGCTATCAGGGCTGCATGGCTATCAGGGCTGCATGGCTATCAGGGCTGCATGGCTATCAGGGTTGCATGACTATCAGGGCTGCATGGCTATCAAGGGCTGCATGGCTATCAGGGCTGCATGGCTATCAGGGCTGCATGGCTATCATGTATTCAGGGTTTAAGGTGGGGTCTCGGGCTGCAGGGCTGCATGGCAGCATGGCTAACATAAATTCAAAAGTGCAGGTGGGGGGGCTGCATAGGGTTCCTTCGGGGATGTTTTAGCCTCTGGGACTCGTGAATTCATGCGGTACGACGCTTGCTTCGGCACAGGAGGCCAACATGCTTCCAGGGATGCGGCGGTCATTGCCGTCAAAAGCTCGTGACAAGCATCAGGGTGGCCGGCAAAATGAAGGGGCTACGGCGCAATGTGCATCCCGCAGCTTCCGCATGAATGTAGAGGGAGGGGAGGGAGGGGAAGATAGCAAAGCTATGTTTGCTGCTGCGCCCCCCTTGCAGGCCCTCGTCTCGGCCTCCGTCTCCTCAGCTTCCTCGCAGGTGCTGGCCAACTCAATGTACGCAATCGGGAAACTGCAGCTCCGTGCCCCGGCCAGAGATACGGCGCTGCTGCCCGCTCTGCTCTCCGCATCACGCCTTCAGCTGCCCGCCTTTACGCCTCAAGCACTCGCGAATTCAGTGTGGGCGCTGGCGCGCGTTGGGACACCCCCTGACCCCCGTTGGATGGCCGCGTTTGTTGAGGAGACCTTCCTCAAGATGAGCCTTTTCAATGCGCAGGTATGGCAGAGTGTGTGAGGGTGTGGGCAAGCATCCTGAACTTATCAATGCCTGCCCCCCTGCCTACCCCCCCAACTGAGCTTGTCAAAATCCCTCCCTCCCGCCCCCCACCAGCGCCCCCTCATCTGAACTTGTCAATGCTTGCCTCACTGCCAGGGGACCAAACCTTGACTGGCCATGTCCAGGGGATCAAACCTTGGCTGGCCTATGTCCAGGGGATCAAACCTTGACTGGCCCATGTCCAGGGGATCAAACCTTGACTGGCCCATGTCCAGGGGAACAAACCTTGGCTGGCCCATGTCCAGGGGATCAAACCTTGGCTGGCCTATGTCCAGGGGATCGAACCTTGACTGCCCCATGTCCAGGGGATCAAACCTTGACTGGCCTATGTCCAGGGGACCAAACCTTGGCTGCCCATGTCCAGGGGATCAAACCTTGGCTGGCCCATGTCCAGGGGATCAAACCTTGACTGGCCCATGTCCAGGGGACCAAACCTTGGCTGGCCCATGTCCAGGGGATCGAACCTTGACTGCCCCATGTCCAGGGGATCAAACCTTGACTGGCCTATGTCCAGGGGACCAAACCTTGGCTGCCCATGTCCAGGGGATCAAACCTTGGCTGGCCCATGTCCAGGGGATCAAACCTTGACTGGCCCATGTCCAGGGGACCAAACCTTGGCTGACCCATGTCCAGGGGATCAAACCTTGGCTGGCCTATGTCCAGGGGATCAAACCTTGACTGGCCCATGTCCAGGGGACCAAACATTGGCTGGCCGATGTCCAGGGGACCAAACCTTGGTTGGCCTATGTCCAGGGGAACAAGCAGCAAGGCTTGCTGTATGAGCCTCCCTAGTCTCTTGGCTGTATGAAGCTGATTTATAGTCAAACACCCTGAAATAATATGGTTGATGATCTGACAGGCGGCTCTTTCCTGTCATCCATTCCGGATGTCATCCACTCCCTGGTCCGCGCTGTTGTCTCCTGCATACAAAACATACATTATGCAGAAGCCAACAGCTAGGAGCCAGGTGCTGTAACGCTGTCGCTCCACAAGGCTTGCACTCCATGACTGCCATTGCTTCAAGCTCGCATCCTTGCTTCCCTGATTCCTGATGACTCCTGTGTATTATACGGTAGTGCACACCAGGCCACCTTCCGTGTCCGGCCGGGCGGCCACCACCGGGCCATTGGGACCAAAGCTTGACCGGTGGCCCAAGCACTAGGGCTTCCCGCACCAGGGGCCTCCAGCCCTAGGCCAGGATGAAGCTGACACCGTATTTAAACAGTGTTGATGTTATGCCCCGGTGCTGCTCCGCCTCCCTGCCCAGGAGCTGAGCAACATGACTTGGTCCTTGGCCATGCTGCACTACACACCTGACCCGATGTGGATGGCTCGTTTTGACCGAGAGAGCACTGAGCAGATGTCCTCCTACGTGCAGCAGAACCTGTCCAACACCGCGTGGGCGCTAGCAACCTTCAGGTTAGGGGATTGCTGCTAAGATCGGGCAGGGCCAATATTGTTATATATATCATGAGCTACCGCCTTACCGGTATGACAGTCATGACGGTAGAGCTGTAATTGATGCAACTACCGGCATTAAAATACGACACAAACTGGTCGTAAATTTGCATCCTGCGCCTTCTCCCTGCAACCTCAGGTACCGGCCCAGCCTAGAGTGGCGTGAGGCCTTCCTGCAGCAGCTGTCGGTAAAGCACCAATTGCTGAGCATCGTCCAAACGCTGGACGTGCTGGCGGCGCTGCCTGAGCTGGGCATGACCCGTCCCCCCCCTGTGCTGCTGTCCGCAATGTTCAAGCGGCTCACCCTGGAGCTGCCGTCGTCGTCTGGGAGGCAGCTGGCAAAGCTTTTGCAGGTACGAGGCAAGGAATGGGACCCCGGTCCCGCCTCAGAGGAATGCAAGCCTTTGTTGCTTGGGACGGCGTGTGTGCTGCTTTCACGACTGCGAGCTGCCGCGACATTCTGTTTGTCCAGTTTTTCGTGGCTAGGTTCTCGTTCAGCTCTACATTTTACCTGCCTCCTGGCCTCTGGCCTGAGACGCCATGTGCGGCCAGCCATGCTGCTCAGGCCTGTGTCTATGGGCCGGTCAACATTCGGCCCCAATCGTGCTACTGACGGCTGCAGGGTGGCCCGCCGAACTTGGACTCATAGCCAGAATCTAAAATCCAGGACATTTTTGTTGGCGGCTAAGGTTACTCCTGTACCTTGTGCGGTACGCAGGCCACTGCCAAGTTGGGTCTGCGGCCCTCTCCGGACTGGTTGGAGCTGGTGGCCCGGGAGCTTGGGCCGCAGCTTTATGGCATGGATCTGGACTCCCTTGCTGAGGCATGGTGGGGGTTTGGGGCGCTAGGCCACGACCCGGGCTGGGAATGGGTGGAGGCCTTTGTTCCGGCGCTGAGGACTGTTCTAGCAGCCGAGGGGAGCCAAGGGGCTGCGACGGGGGCAATGGCTGCCAGCCGTATTGTCATCAGCAGCGCGAGGGCCGGCTGGGCTGTCCCAGGGGGGCGGCCGATGGTGGAGGCGCTGATGCAACGGATCGTGGGCGGCGGCGTCGGTGACTTGGCGGCAGGGGGCGGGGGTCTTGCCCGGGGCGACTCCTCGCCTGCTGACAAAGCAAGTCCGTCACGCCAGGCGGCTGCCCCGCGACCCAGCAGGACGCCTGTTCAGACCGGTCTTGGCGGGCCCTCTGACCCCTTCGGAACTGGCGCAGGTGCTGGGTTCGACCCACGGTATCTGGGCCTGTTGGACCTGGATGGACCTCAGGTGCTGCTGCTGCTGGACGCACTCTTGGAGCTGGGCTATGGAGATGCCGGGTCCCTGCTCGGCATGTTTGCAACAAGGGCCAAACAGCAACGCTCAGCGGCGGCAGCCATGACGTCACAGCGGGCAGGGTGATGTGGCCATTCAAAAACTTGTTTGCCTCCGTTGCGAGCAGCTAGGTGGCTGCATACAGGTTTTATTGAAGTTTTAAGGACGCACAGACGCTTGATCCGCCCTCCTCATCCATCGTTATCTGATGTTGTCCAGGTTGAACTTTTTGATTTAACCTATTGCAGCCAGTCTGGCATTTTACTCCAGTTTCCGTTTTTCACTTAATGTGGCCCTCCTTGCTGGAGACTGATGTGGCATTTGCCTGTCTTTGTGTATCTATGGCCGCAGGGGATAAGGTAGGTGTGCTGGCCAGAATACCTGTCCGGCTCAATTCTGGCTCACAGTACTTAAAATCCAATGCTACGATCATGACGGGTGAATGAAGGAGCTTGATGGGAACAACCAGTAAACAAACTTTTCAGCCAGCAGCTGCAGGGTAAATTAAAACGCGCTTCGTAGTGTCAGTGTAATTCTGCGTGATGGTCAGCAAATTACATTTGCATGCATGAACTGCTGCCGTTCAGCTCGCATTCCAACTTTGACGGCAATGCTTACAATGTCCTTCCCACCATTTCTCCATCCATGCATGGCCAATGACGAATCTCACAGGTAGTAAAAGTGCCACCATGAGATTTGGGGACCAAAAGCGATGGCATGCCGGCCTCAAACACGTAAGCTAGTAAGCTTGCCAGGACAGGCTCCTTCTCAGCATGGCCACGGCTCATTTGAGTAGCCTTGCCCAGGGTTCCTGAAGTGCTAATAAGGAAGATTGAGGGAAGCTGGTGGGATGCATGTGGACAACGGTGAAATTAAGCCCATGACTGTGCGCGCATGGAATATGTGGTTTTCCTGTAAGGGGAATATCATGCAGCTATACCGTACATTTGCTTTGTCTTCCCTCATAATTTATGTTGCTTGGGGGTGAGGGATCCATGCTTTTACTTATGATCGATTTCCACCGCCTGTTTTCAGTCGGAAATGATGGGTTTTTGCACAGTTTGCCCTGAGGGCAGCATTAAAAGAAATCGACCTTGATGCCCAAGGGAAGGCAAATCAAATGTACGGTACAAGCATATGTGATTTCTTGGTATGATTTCATCATACATTCTTCTTGCAATCATTTAGTGATTTATTCTTGGGAGGTGGTTTGTATGTAACTTTGCAATTTCCGGTTTAGGAGAGCTCAGGGGGGCACGCGTGTATGGGAATGGATGTGGGGGTTCATATGCATATACAGCAGGTTTTGACCGAGGGAGAGGAGATCATGGACAACACATGCAAACAAGGGGGGACAAGACCATGGGGAAGGCCGGATGGGTCATGCATGTATGGATGTGAGGGTGGCTAAATTCATGGAGGGGGGATGGGGGGGTAGTATACATTAAAATCGTGCATACCCTTTGGGCCATTCTAAACGCTTGGCCGCTTGGGGCTGGTAGGGAATGACTATGCTCAATTTCAGCTATCATGCACAGCCTGACCATGGTGCAGACAGCAGGCCAACCTCCTGTGTGACGGGGGCAGGAACATGGGGAGAGAGAGGATTGTTTGGCGGGTTTGATCGGGGGAGGCACAGAGGCATTGGGGGGAGCTCATGGGTAAGTCTGCATGTTATCAGAGGGCGGGGTGAAATCCATGGGGAGAGGTCTCTCAAATATGGAGAGAGTGGACGAGCGCATGGAGCATGCATGCATGGGAGGGAGGGTGACTGAACCCATGTGTGGCAATATGCATGCACGAATGAGAGTTGGAGGGGAACACATTGAAGTGCACGTGAGCAAGGAAGGGATATAACTCTCTGGGAGGGTCTGGCAAGTCGAGCATCATGAAAAACGATACCTTCACTGTCCTGTCCGCTTCATATCACAGCCATTCACTCGCCCCCGAGCGGCAGCAAGGTGCGCTATGAATTGATGAGTGTCGCACGCAACCTTATCGCAGTCTTTGTACATTTCCATACGGAATGTCGGTCCCGAAGGCAATCATGATAAACAGCCGGCGGTACCCAAATCGCAGCCCCATGCACAAAGCATGTGCGACCTCAAAGTCCCCGTCTACCTTGAACCTAGACCTGCAGTCATTATACTGGCTCTTCACGTCAGTCACGGATTGCCGTAGCGGCTGCATGACCAACCAAGCAAACGTCCAGGCCGAGCGACGAACAGTCCTCGAACGAAACAGTCATCACAGCGGCTAGGTCCAAATACATGGCGCCAACACATCAGAGGACGTGCCCGTGGACAGTGGACTTAAGTCCAAGCAAGCTTGCAGTACGTGCGAGTGCATGGGGACCTACAAACTAGCATGCCTCCAGTGCTAAGGTTTTAAGGAGTGGAGAGAGTGCGTGTGTGTTCGCTCACGACCCCTGCTCACGACAGGTTCCCGTTTTGCCGTAAACCAGATAGGGGACACAATGAAACATTAGTTGCAACAGCATGCACGCGTACGGCACCACGCATTTCAGAAAAGCTAGCAGAATTGCCTGTCCCACGTACTGATTCCTAGTTCAGCTTAGCAGTCAGTCAGTCAGTGGAGTAGCCTGATTCATTATAATAGCACTGGCACTACTACCGTACTCACTCTTACGCTGGTCTTGAAAGTAATTTGGACCCCTGACAATCCAGTGACTACCTAATGGTACTGCGCGCCCTGGTAAATTGTGTCGAATGCAGCTGTCCCAATCGAACTCTCGGCGAATTCCTAGTGCGAGGAGTGAATAATTAGCTCACGCTAGTGAGCGACATGCATCACAAGATACCGGTAATGCGCACATCACAACATAACGCGACGTGCACGTGTGCAGCCGCATGTGCTCATACTAGACCCCAATCACATCAGGCGTGCACCGGACGGATGGGTTCCACGGCCATAATATGACTGGATGACAGATAGAGCCAGTCAACAAGTTGACAGCACATGGCAGCAGACGAGAGCGTACACATCTAGGAAATGTGTCATGTCATACACCAATCGCCAGATTGAACGGAGTAGCCAGACGGACCGTGATATGCCCCCGCAGCATGCTGGAATGTTCACAACGCGTATCCTCAGTCACTCCTATGTCTCAGATGTGGTCCAATCCGCCCACTGCCGTCCCCGCCCCAGCTATGTCAGCATGGCATTTAGCCATTCACCCACCCCTGCCTCGATATGTATGGCATATAAAAGCACTGGCTGGCACAGCGTCTCATATGCTTACCAGTCTTCATATGAGGGGATATAAGTGAAACAACGCATGTGCACCGGTAGTGAACCTCATACATGTACATTGCTAATGCCGTCACACAAGGGGTTGAGGAGGGGGCAATGTCGGATAGAGAGACTTCGCTGTACAACCGATCGACATTGTCGCACTGGGTCAATTACTGCATTGACATCCGCATAGGTGAATTGGAAAGCATTTCATCTCGGCTTTGTCTTGGCGGAACAGTATTTCTTTTAATAGCTGGAGCATACTTTGGATTATGCGAAAATTGTTGGTCGCACCGAGCATGTCGTCAATGTAAGTGATGCATGGATGAACGGAGTTTTTACTGAATATACACTCGGGGCCATTTCATATTCAGCATCACGTGGAATGGTACTCAGCAGGGATAGCGGATTGGGACCCTATGGATTCCCCAGTGATTTTCACCCACATCTCGGCATTGCTAGCTGTGCCTGGATAATGGACGGGGGGGATGACTTCACCCTTTAGAGACTGCGTATCATGTACACTGACGGCATCTTACAGAGCATGCTCTCTTAGCTGCGACAAAACCCGCCACCTGTATCAAGTGGGATACATCAAGTAGTGTCCCTTGAACAATGGACATGTCCTTAGCCTCCTAGCTGTTGCATGATCTGGCGACATGGCATATTCGTGATGCAGAACTCATCAATTGCACACTCGCAGTTAAGGGCGACTTCTTCAGTGGTTTTTGTCACGACGGGTGGGGCGGAAAAGGACGATGGACACAAATGATATCACAGGCGACAACGCGCCGGCGGATATAATACACGAAGAGCTGCATCAGCAGCTGAAAAGCTCGACGCCTATCCTTGGCAACGTCCCAGCTGTTGAATTGGTCGCAGGTACGGTTCCTTGGCACGCAGTAGGCGACAGGCACGACATCCCTCCACTGTTTACCTATGAATCTTGGGCAGCAGACTTGTCTTTTGTGCAGCTGGTAGATAACGTACTTGCACTGCCACCGATCATCCTGATTCGCTTACTAACAGGACTGGGAGCGGCGACCTACGCTATGGCTGAAGGGGCCTCGGAAGTGTTGCCAGACGACCAAGAAATCTTCTCAGACGCAAAGATCTCCATTCCTGAAGATGCCTTGGGCCTCTATGACCTAGATGTCATCCTCTCCTCTGGGTTGGACATCTTGGTAGAAGCTGAGGCGCATGGCGCATGTGATGCCATCTCACAGGCCTACCACGCGCAGATCGATTGCTATCAGGAGGATGACGGTAGCCCCTTTGGAGCGGTGCACTATGTGGTGGAGGCCGTGGGAGATCTTTACGACGCATTCCATGGATACAAAGTAAGAGGCTCCGGGAACAGTCTCCCTTGCTAGCAGGGAAAGGTCGCATTTCGTCCACAGCTCTTCCCGTTTTCCGTCATGTCTTGATGCCTGCTACTTTGCATGCCGGCAGGTCTCCTCCTGGAAGGCCATGGACCAGGCCAGCATCAGGCTGGCGCTTGCATGGAGCGATCATTCATATGAGGGCGGGGAGGGCCGGCCTAAGCCTTGGCAGCCTCCCCCTGTCCAAGAGGACTTTCGCTCAGATGTGGAGCTGCTAGAATCCAGCCAGGGTAGGATCCGGAGCCAATACTGCCGGCGCGAGGACACGACAGAGGTTGTTCCCTTCCGGAGAGTGAGTGTCAATTGCACTGACTGATACCGAGATCTGCGTATTCCGCTCTCTGAAGGTGACCCATGTTTTACCGTTTGACCTGAAGCAAGGAAGTGGCTTGCAGAAGATGCACTGCCCAACGATATTTATTTGCGTGGTGAGGCTGCAGGACAGGTGCAGGTCAGCAACCTCGTGGTCTCCAGTCGGAGGCCCCATGCGAGGACGTTGGCCTGTGTCTGTAGACCAGTCAAAATTTGGTCCCAATGGGGCCCTTGGCAGCCGCAAAGCAGGTCGCTCAAGGTGGTCTTAAAGACAAAACAAGAGACGCTGCTTTGCCCAACGCACGTTGGCCAACCTCTTAGCCGCTGTTATTTCAGGAGCTCCCAAAGCAAGGAGCACTGCCCTTTGGGCCCTCAATAAAGGCTGATTCCCCAGCATAGTCCCCCTTAAACCTGGAACAAATCCATGTGGCCGCAGGTGCTGGTGCAACCGATGCAAAAGGTGTCCATCCCTAGAGCTTTCCTCGAGGACAACTACGACGTGGAGGCGGCGCTGAAGGTCGGCCTGCACGTCCAGGTCAATGCAGAGGGTGCTGTTGACACAGACATTGACAAGCTCTTCCTGTACAAGTACCAGAACCCCGCAGGCTGGGTCCAGTACAAAGTCAACGGGATGACCAAGCTGTATGCGAGGTGCGGTGCAGCAGCTCCTTGCTGGGGGCTGCTCAACACTCAATTGGGAAGGGCGAGCAATAACGCGCGTCTGCTAGTGCCTGGGGCATTAGGCAGGGACAGTGGGAGGGACAGGAAAGCAATGTCCGCCCGTACAGCTAGAGACAGCCAGAACGATGCAGGCTGCAAGCTCTCTGCCGCTTGCAGCCCGCCTGCATCTCCTTCCACACTGTTTGCGACCTTCACGTTGTTTGGCCCCGGATCCGCAGGTACCGCTTCTGGGAGATTGTCAAGTGGAGCCGGGCTGACATGACGACTGTGTGCATGCACCTTGTGAGACCGCCAGAGGACTGGATGCCGAGGGGGAAAGCGGGGTCGGCACGGTCAGCAGCCTTCAACGCCGCTTTCCCGCCGGGCACTCGGGGCAGGCCCGCCCCTACGCCCAAGCTGGAGGCGTACACTACCGCGCGGTGGCAGCCGGGCTTTGTGCTCTCGCCCGATCAGGCTTACATGGGCGGCTACGACGTCGGAGGCTCGGAGGTGCAGCTCGGGGGAAACGGCGCCTCTAGGCCGGAAGAACCCCTGTCAGGCAGCGGCTCGGACGGCATGGGGCCGCAGGACCTGGATGAGGACGGCGGGGACGAGATGCCTCCCGACAAGCCGTTCTTGGGCACGACACCGTCTCAGGGGTTCATGGATGTGAAGTCCAAGGTGTGCATCCCTGCTATCAATACTGTCAGTATCCCTCACAAGATGTTGCTGAAGCTTCTTACCTGGCCCTCACCTCAGGCACACGCGCAGCAGCGCTAAACGAACTTGCTGGAGATGAGAACCTCACGCTCGATTTGATGAATGCTGCCTGATTTCGTAGCCCAACCAACAAGCTCACAAACATCCTCCCGCCCGCTGCCCACCCCCCCGTCCCCTCCCTGCTTTCCCAGCCACTGCTGAACGCCCGCGTCAACATCATGCCACGCCGCTTTGTGGAGCAAGTGATGGACCGCGACCGCCTGGTGCATCGGGGCCTGCTGGTGCAGCTGGCGCTGTTGCAGGAGGAGCAACGTGTCGGCTCTGACGCCGCTGACGCCGCGCAGTTCGTGGTCAAGCACGTGCCCGTGACTGTAGAGCACTTCCAGCACACGCAGGGATACAGCCAGTACAAGCTCAACGGGCTCAGGGGGGCCTGTGAGCAGTACAGGGACTGCCGGATCGACGCCTGGGTCAAGGTGGACGAGGACACCGTGCAGCTGAGGATCGGTGAGTGGGGGGTGTCGAGGATGAGAGGCGTGTGACATGTGGGGGTGTGAATTGGGTGGGTGGAGTTATGGGTGAGGGGCGTGTTATGGGTGTGGATGTGTAATGGATGAGGGGCATGTTATGAGTGTGGATGTGTAATGGGTGAGGAACCTGTTTTGTGTGTGAATTTGTAATGGGTGAAGGGCATGTCATGGGTGTGGATGTGTAATGGGTGAGGAACTTGTCTAGTGTGTGAATGTGTAATGGGTGAGGGGCATATTATGAGTGTGGATGTGTAATGGGTGAGGGGCGTGTCCTGGGTGTGGACGCGTAATGGCGAAGGGGCGTGTTATGGGTGTGTATGTGTAATGGGTGAGGATTTTTAGTAGGGGGGGGGATCTTATGCAAGGTAGACGCAAGGTGTGCTGATCCTCCCCCTACCCCTTCTGTCTTTTCGTAATCCTCGCAGTCAAGTCCAAGAAGAGCCAGTCCAACTGGCCTCCGTCGTCTTCTGATCACCATGCAGGCAGAAAGGCCCATGCCGAGCCAACGCTGTCAAGGCGCCTTAGCGGGGAGGGGCCATCCTTGACCAGCCTCGGCATGCCCAGGGTAGGATCTCAGCCATGATCTGGAAGTTGCCCTTGCTTGTGTGCCTTGGCATTGTCGGCACATTTTTGGCTTTGTCGGCACCAACCATGTAGTGGTTCCAAGTATGTTGACCGCCTGGATGCGCCCTAGCCTGGACCTGCCTACGGCCAATAATCTGGGCAGCAGGACTTGCTGCACCCGCCTCTCACAGCCAAAGGCCGTGATGCACCTGACTTGCAACTGAGCCAATTTGAGGTACCAATATTCCAGGGACTTCCAGGTACATCAAGGAGAAGCCTGTTAAGACTGACTACACCAGTTTGATGGTAAAGCCTCTGCATTGCACTCATTGGGGTGATTCTTGCCTGATTTCTTGGTAGATAGGGACCAGCTTGGCTGAGGAGTATGGGACGCTCTAGGCCTGCCTACAGCACTCTCTAAGCTTTGCAATCTCTTCGCCTCCTCTACCCCCCAGCCAGTTCCAATGTGCTCATGCTGCGATCTTTGCCAATGCAAAAAGCCTCCGCGTGTTTCAGGCATGCATATCCTCTTTCTGGCAGTCTAAGTAGTTGAGGCTCTGCAACTATGCTTATTGCAGCACCCACTGGCATGCAAATAGTTAGCTGTTTAGCTATAATATACGGCTAAGCCTGTGGGTCAGTAAAGCCCAGCGCATCATCAGGCACACACCCCTGCTTCCTGGAATCACAGGTCGGTGCTGCTGTACGCAGTGCGGAGCATATCTTTCACGTACCTGCCCAGCATCGTTCTGCCCATGCTCCCGCAAACACGCTCTTAGGCTGGGTTGCATGGAGCAGGGTAGGGCGGTCAGCATCCCGTGTCCTGTCTTCACGGAGCAGCTGTTTCTAATTCTTGCATGCTCAAGCTTGCTACTTTGCGTGCCCCCTCTGCAGATGCCGGTTTGCATTAAGCAGGGCCAGGCTGTCAGCATCCCGCGACCGTTCATGGAGCAGCTGTTCTGCACGGAGCAAATCCTTGAGAACGGCCTCATGGTGGAGGTCCAGCCTGACGGTCGCTCGCCGCTGCCGCAAATACTCTGCGGCGTGGTGTGCTACAGCAACGACCGCGGCTGGGCCCAGTATAGAATCCAGCATGACCTCAAGCATGTATGTGCGCAGCTGGCGGGCTGGAGTGAGTTCCTGGGGAAGGGGGGGGGGGCAAGGGTGAGGGTGCCAACTTTCGGTTTGAACTGCGTTTGGGGGAGTGAGTTCTGCGGGGAGTGAGTTCGGGGGGAAAGGGTGAGGGTGCCAACTTCCGGTTAACAACTGCGTTTGGGGGATTATGACGCGCACCTGCAGTGGTTTCTGCTGGCCTGTGTCAGTGCTCTCTCTTTCTCTCGCGGGACAAATTGCGCAGCACTTGCTGGCCCTGAACAGGCATCATGCCTTGCCCCGTGATGCGCCACCAAGAAACATGGCCTGCACCTGCTGTCCCCCTCAAGCCCATGTCCTCCTCCCCTCTCGATGTGCAGACGTGGTCACCTGGGAGCAAATTGATGAGGCCACTGCCCGCCTCATCGTGAGCGCTCCGAGTGGCATGGAGTGCACCACCGGCATAAAGCGGAGCTCACCGGACGTGCTCCCAAAGCTAGGGCCAGTCCTGCCTGGACCGGGGAGCAGGGGCAGCAAGAGGCAGGCCAGGCAGCACTCGCAGCATGGCTTGGGCGCAGGCCTCTCGCAGGCCTCAAACCGCACCGCCAAGGTGCGAGCTGCCATCCTGATTTTCTCCAGGAGGAAGAGGTAATGCCTTTTGGGGTGGGGTGTGCAGAGCTCTGTCCCTGGCTCTGTTTCTCTTATCGGCTATTCGCGTGTGGCAGCTGATTCAGCCCGGCTAGAAAATGCAAAGCTCTGCCGCTGCGTTTGTTTGCTTTGTCGAGACCTTGGCCTCTGCTTTCCTACCTGCATTCGCTATCTGTCATCGTTGCACGCTTGCTGCCTGCTGCTGCAGGGCATGGCTTTGATCAGCCCTGAGAAGTCTATCCACATTCCGAGCAGCTTCTTCCGGGTGCGGCGCATATGGGTGGTCCAAACATGCTAAAGATACAGGAGGGTGTGGGATGCACGCAAGTGGGCAGCAAGTGGTTAAGATGCAGGGGGGGGGGGGGTAATGCACGCCTTTGGATGGGAATCGTGTGCAAAGCCCTCGTCCACGTTCTCAGCAGCTTCTCCTAGGTGGTTCCCCTTCCTTGCCCTCATCAAGGCAAATGGGTGGGGAGCGCACAGGCCATGCCCTCATCCACACAGGGTCGACACTGGAACGCAGGAGCAGCCTGTGTCACCTCAGTAGATTAAACCAACTCCATCCTTTTTTCCTGGATACTTGCAGGATAACTATGATGTCCGCCAAGTTTGCCTGGATGGCCTCAATGTTCAGATCCGAGCCAATGGGAAGCTGCAAACACAGGTGAGGGTACCGTAGATTTGCTTTGCCTTCCCTCGTTATAAACTTTGCTTGGGGTTGAGGGATCCAGGAATGCACTCATTATCGATTGTCGACGCCAGTTTTCAGTAAGAAATTAAGAGTTTTGGTTTTGGTAAGAAATTGAGAGTGGCCAGCGTGAAAAGAAATCGTTTCTTCACACCCGAGGGAAGGCAAATCAAAGTACGGTAGGGAGATAAGCTTGCAGCGCCCCACATTCCTTCAAGCTCTAGCGGCTAGCTAGGGAAATTGTGAGTGGTGGGTGAGTGATGCACCTGAATGTCTGACCGAGGGTGCCCTCACAGCAGTAATGCAGTCTAGACACAAGTGCCATGGGTTCTGGCAGCTACACGGTTATGCACAGTCTTGACACAAATGCCAGAAGTCACCCATGTGTTCCTTCATTCCCTACCTAGCCCCCTAGCCTTCCCACAACCTACCACGTTCTCCTGCCCCTGTCATGCCATTCGCATCTGCTGGCCATCTCTTGATGCCTCCCATTGTCACCTGCTCTGCACACCCTCCGCCCCGCCCCTTCAGACCATTGCCACTTCTGTCGCCAGATACCAGAACAACTGCTCCTTCCGCCTGCTGGGGTTCAAACCTACCTGCCGCAAGTACTGTGGCTGGCGTTTGGATGGTTGGGAGTGCATCGACGGGGACACGGTGTGCATGAACGTCAGTGGGCCGTATGACAGCGGGTTGCAGCAGGATGGTTCCGGGGCCGAGGATTGGGGGGAGCAGCATGGGGAGGGGGCGAGCGGCAGGGCCTGGGCCGCCACGCATCCAGCCGCTCAGAGGGGAGACTGTGACTGGGAGCCTGGCCCGGATGGATCCGCCCGGGCGCGCTGGCAGGCCCTGGGTAACCGGGAGGAGGAGGACGACGGAGGCTATCGCGGGAGCCGGGCCAAGCAGCGGGATGCAGCGGGCAGTGCCCACGGCGAAGGCATGCCGCCAGAGACGGAGAGTCAGGTCCATCGTGCCCTCAAGGACATTGCGGCCCATCTCTGCCTCAACGTGCGCTCCTTCAGGGACATGGTCATGAGGGAGCACGTCAGGCTGCCCGCAGTGGTGCAGAGCGAGCTCATCAGCGTGCGTTTCAATGAAGGCTTTTTCGAGGTGGGTGCGTGGCTGCTTGCGCGCCTGGAGTGACAAGGGGGGGGGGCCATACGAGGCGCTGGGGCGCGGCCGCCCACCTGATGGCTGATGCGTCCAGCTTGCAAGAGGCTAGGCCTGAGCTGGGGTAGCAGGTTCGCCTATGCACTAGCCCTTGCCCCGCACTGCTCACTCTGCTGGCCGGGACAGGCTCGCTATCAAAACCCTGAACCTTTGTCCAAACACTGCCACGCTGCCTGCCTGTCGCGGCTTATTATACACTGCCCTGACCGCCGTGCTCGCGTGGCTCCCTTCGTTTGCATGACCAGACGCATTTCCCGGACTGCAAGCTCCCGAAGCACCTCCTCCTGGTCATCAACAAGGGCGGCGAGGTGCTGCAGGACAGGTTTGAGAGCCGCGTGGTCAAGGGACACGTCCACAGCAACGACTACCTCTTTCGCCTGCCGCACCCGCTGCGCCAGGCCTGCGCCGGCTGGGACATGGTCGCGCTGACCAAGCTCCTGGACAGCACGGTCATGCTGCACTTGGTGAGGGACTCGGCTGCGGCGTTGGGGTCGCGGCGGCGCGGCCAGACCAGGGTTGTCGGTGGCGACACCTCGAGCGGTCCGGGAGGCCAGGAGCAGCAAGCCGACCACGAGGCTGCGATGGCCATCATGACGCTAGCGCAGGCGGCCGCGCTCTCTGAGCCTGGTGCGGCTCGCGAGCAGCAGGCGGGGACGCCTTCTCTGCCAAGGCAGCTGCAGCAGGTGGCTGGTCTCAGTGCTGCTGAGCAGCTGCGGAGGGCAGCGCAGCAGAGGCCGGAGTCACGACCGGGCAGCAGCCAGCCAGATGGCACGGGGCAGGTCCAGATGTGGGATCAAACAAGGGAGTTGCTGCACAGCCAGCATGGAGGTCTTGCTGAGGAGCAGTCAACAGCTGCCTTGAGCTCGCATCACCACGCGAGGCTGCAACAACACCAGCAACAACAGCAACAACAGCATCCACAGCAGCAACAGGTTTTTGTGTCGACCGGACCCGGAGGGGGTGGCTACTTCATGTCTCTGGCCCAGGCTACCGCCGCAGGCGGCTGCATGGGCTTCCCGACCATGATGCCGGGGGGTGGCGGCAGTGGCGGCGGTGGCGGCGGCCAAGTGATGTACGTCCTGCCGCAACAGGAGGAAGGGGGCGGCGGTGCTGCCCTTGGCGGGCAAAGGATGGCAGTGGGAGGGGAAGCCTCCAACCACAGACCCATTTCGTTGGACTGCTACCTGCAGCAACAGCAACAGCAGCAGGAACAGCAGCAGCTGCCCAGCAGGAGCCGTGACGAAGATGACCAGAAGTACCACGAGGACGAGCAGCGTCAGCGGAAGCACCCGCACCAGCAGCACCAGCAGAGTAATGGCGGCGGCGCCCTGCCCGGTGGCATGATGTGGGGCGGTCAGCAGATGCAGGTGCTGCATGGCGGGCACGTGCTCAGCATGCTCGAGGGAGGGCAGCTGATGGGGATGCAGAACATGCAGCAGCAGGGCGGCGGCGGGGCGGGTCACGGTAACATCATGCGCTCCATGCAGGGCCATGGTGGTGGCGGTGGCATGCAGGTGATGCAGGTTGGACCGCAGGGGCAAGGGGGGCAGGGAGGCGTGCTGCAGATGAACAGCCGGGGACAGCTGGTCATGCAGGTCAGCGGGGCGCAGGGCGGGCAGCAGGTGATGATGCAGCAGGGTGGTGGCGGGGGTGCAATGATGATGCAGCCGCACATGTATATGATGGGCAGCCACCAGCAGGTCATGCAGTCGCAGTGGGCTGGAATGCCGTCGCAAGGGGAGGGTGGAGCCCATGCTTCAAACGGAGGCCAGCAGCCTTCCGAGCAGCAGCTGCACCGCAGGTCCTGAGTCGTTTTTTTCGTGTGTTAAGGATATTATCGTGCTCGTTATGGTGGTGACGCAGGCGTCACGCATTGTGGGTTTTTGTGCGAATTCATGGTGGTACCATTCTCTACTATTGACGCAATATTCTATGTCTTGGCTTGTGGGGATGCCTTGTTGGATTAAGGCGTGGTGCGGTTGACTGCCAGACCTGGCAGGTGTGTCCCAGTTTTACTCCTAAAGGTACCATACTTAGCACTCAAGGACGTAAGAATCGAATGGGAGTGAGAAGCCAAGGCGTATTGAAGTGTGTACCTACGAGAAGCAGAAATTTTGCGCAGCTGCCTCTCAATTTGTTTGTGGATTGCACTCATCGGACCAGGGTCCAGGCAGGTAGGCCGGGGGCCTTCGTTGTGCACTTCCCATTCCCTGTCATGTATTTTGAGCGTGCGCACTATCCTCTTACAGACATGCCCTGTCACGTATTAGCATGCATGCGAACACTGTCCAGGCATGCTTGGTCTTGTATTACGAGTTTGTCCCCCACCAGGCATGCGCCGTCATGCACAATGTGCGATGAGTTCCATTATTACGGAACTTTCTCTGCTGCCCTGGTGTACCTGCACTTCTACCATGAGGTTATTACTGGCGTCTTGGTATTTTTTGCTGCTTGCCTGACACAGGCTTGCATGTTTGTGGCTTCCCAATGATTGCGTGAGAACGATTGCGGTACTCTATGGATTTATGTCTCTGCCACAATTGCGCTGTCGTGGGTCTTTAGAGCTTGTGCTCATAAAAGAATCGTATTCAAGATATTATCTTGAACTGCCTTACCCAAGTATAGCAAAGATGGCAAGGGACGTGTTGAGGGGAATGTATCGTAATTCACCCTCAACGCTGTCTTGGATTACGGGGTTCTTATTAGTTTGTATCTATTCTGCTGGTTGTCCGAGCCATTGTGTCAGAAGACGTGCTTTGAAAGTTTGAAACCATGGATTTATGTTTCTGACGCTGGTGATGCTTAGAGTGACTCAGGGTTAGTACCGACATAAAACGATTTCAAGATATTATCTTGAAGTGCCAGGTATAACCAAAACAAACATGGCAAGTGAGGTATCAGAGGTATTGTGAGTCAACCTCAGCGTTGTATTGGTTATATAATGAGAGATACGTACATTTTTCTGTTGCCTTATGTGATTATGGGACATTCTTGCTTATGACCCGCTGCAGTCATAATCTCGTGTGTTCCACTAAATTGTTTTTGAGTCCCTGGCAAAGCCCACACCATTTGAGTCGATTAGCTTGCAAACCTGCACAAACGCTGAAGTACGAAATATAAAAGCAGTCAGCGCATGAGCCGTGAATGATCATCCGCAGTCGTCTGGCATATCCTGGTACCAAGCTGGTTCGAATTAATTAATGAGGTTGACGGTCAGTGTCTCAGCTCCTCGGTGACATTATAATAACACCCCTAGGACTTAGTCTGGGCCGTTTGGGCGCCTGACTGCATTGCCGGGAGGAAAAGAAGCCAGAGGAGAAATAAAATAAATGATATCTGAAGACCAGCGAGGCATCAGATTGATACATGGGACACATGTCTGCAAACCAGTTAGGGCCCTACATGAACTTACAGAGATAAAGATGGAACCAGAGATGAAACGGTGCATACTCGCTGGGCCCTGCTGAACGCCCGGCTGCATGGGGCTATTAGGGAATGACTAGAGATGAAGGTGAGATAGGTCTCCTGGGCTTTCTGTCGGGAAATAACCACGCTGTGCTGTGTATGTATGCATCATGCCCCCGGAAAAGTTCCGGGGTGTTTCCGGGGTGAAACGGGCACCCCGGAAAAGTACTGCCCATGCCGTTCGCACTAACTTACTTGACAATTTTCCGTACGTTTACCCTGGAAATCAGCATTTTTTTCGGGGACCCCCCCCCCTCCTCGGAAAAATTCCGGGGTGTTTCCATTGTCCAGCTGGCATGATCCTTCGAAAGATCGAATCGTCACGTTGATATAGCGCGCGCATTGCATTAGTTTCTTTACATGGTTCATCTGGGCGACGCTGTTTGGACAGGGTGTAGGGGAGGTGATCGTTGCGACGATCTTGTGGCCGATCTTGGGCAAATGACGCATCAGAGAGGCTCAAGATGCGCAGTTTCGAACGAATGGTTTGAAGAGCAGCTCCGCAAATCATGCCTATCCTCTTGTTCAGCAGTGGAGCTCATGAAATTCAAAAGTGCGCGCCATAAGCCGTACAGAAGAAGGGAGTTGCTAGATTCTGTCTCATGAGGTCAGTCGGAAACGACCACCCCGGAATATTTCCGGGGTCCATCGATCGTTTGCCTTGTTTTTTTTCCGGGGTCAATCGGAAACAGGCTGTGGGTGTGGCGCACACGATCCTCACTCATTCTTCTTGAATCGGCAAGGGGGATCGATAGGTCGGGAAAATAGTCTCTCGGGTGCCGACGCAGGAGCGTAAGACTAAAAAAAATATGTGATCCGAGTCTATATGTCTGCTTTACTGGCATAATTCGTGTCATGCAGTACCTACCGGCATTATTTTTGTGATCATTGATTCGACCACGAATTAATAGCGGGCTGCATTTACGAACATGCTTTAAATAACAAGAGTTTACAACCTCGTGTGCAGCATGTATTCAATAAGTGTTCGTCATGCAGCATTCATTCTTTTATGAAGTAATGTACCTTCATCAGGGATTCACCATTTTCCAGTCATAATTGGGGACGCAGGATTATCTACAGGCTCCAAGGAAGAGACGCATGGTTGCCCTCCGAACGAGGTGCACCAATGGGAACCGCTTACAGTGATGGATTGTCCCGCTCGCGGAGCCGTTGCCGTTCCGCCGCTGCCTTGAATGCAGACGATGACGTGCATGAGCCGTGGTACACCTCTGCGATTGGAAATGAGATTTCCACTTGAGAATGTTACGGAAATGAAACGGAAATGAGAAACACCGGTACGAATAGCTCAGCCATATGAGGAGGGATGAGTACTCGCAGCCGCTGCACCATTCAGACCTGACCTGCATCCTCTAGAAGCCGTGTAAAGAACACGCTCTTGACGATTAACGTGGCCTTTTTCCAGGTTCGGTAGTAGAGTCCAACAAGCTGCATCACAGCTGGAAGGTCGGCGATGCCACCAATGTCCAGCATCACCTGGGACCGGAAAGCAGTGTTTATTTCAGTGTATGCCAAACCATCTTTGGGGTGCCGCCAGCCGACCGCCACTGGGCCGATGGGGATCACACCTTGACAGGCCTAGGGCCCTGTGGCCTGAATAGCAGGGCTTGCTGAACCAGGCTCCCGCAGCCATAGGCTGCATCGTACCTGAATGGTAGCTGAAGCCCTCGGTATATTTTGTCGGAAATGAGATTATTAGATTGCAGATATGATTCATGCTCAGAGACAAGTGGTTTCCTATAGCATCTGAAAACAATGGGGAATCCCAGATGTTCCCACTACTAGTAAAATAGAAGCATAGGCGAATAGCACATCGATGTTGTCAGCATCAGTGTACACACTGCTTGGCAAGCAGCTGTTATAGCCCTGGTCCAGGAGGCCATGGAGCACGAAAACAGGTATTTCAAAATATTATAGTATGCGTAGATTTGAATCGCCTTCCCTCGGATGTGAATTATTTATTTATTTAATACCGGTACTTGCCTTGAAGCAAATATGGACAGAATCTCTCCATTTCCAACTGAAACTGGCAATAATGACAAATGAGAAATAGTATCTGAATGAATCCCTCCCACCTTAACAATTTGCAGGAAGGCGATTTGAATCTACTGTTAACTCACCTTGTCATATTGCCCACTCGGACTGAGAGCTTTCAACGCATCGATGTCACACCCATCGAGATTCTCAAAGCGAACATGTGGGAACTTTGCCTTTGCTCGTTCGATCGTGGTCTCGGACAGGTCCACCCCCACAGCCATTTGGCACCTCCCGTGAAGCATCGCTGTGGTTACTCCTGTCATGAGGCAGGTGGTGAGTTATCACAGCCTAGATCATCAATTCAGATTTGACCTCGATGACCGCGCCCTTTAGGCACCTTCATGACAGCCCACTTCGAGGCAGATATCCTCTGGGTTGACGTAGTACATGCATGCCTCACGGTACTCTCGGGTCGTCTCGGCTGTAATCACTCGTTTTGTGGGCTGCACAGAAGTGACAACATATTCATCGAAGAAGAAAGATAACAGGGATATTTCGTAAATTTTCAAGCGCGAATGTAAGCTGGCCCCAGCCCCCAATCAGGCATGCATGCAGCCTCCAGCCAGGCATGCATGGCTGCATGCGTTGTCACGTGCTGGGGCCAGCCACCATGCCCTACCAATACAATTCGCCTCAAGTTTGAAGGCCGTGCCCAATACGTCTTGCCATCTGGATATTGGACTTGCAGCCTGTTGTGGAATGCTTTTTGTGGGTCCTGCTGGAGCAGTTCGATTACTGTGGCTCGGCCGTAGGCCTTCACGTGAACCCAATCGCCTCGCTCAAAGTCCTCTTGCTTGGTAGGAATGGATTCAAGTTCAGAATGGTCGTCGGGAGGCTCCATTCCATCGCTGACAACAGATTTCCCGACCCCAACATCATGGGCCGCGGGTGCCCAAACCCTGAACCCGGTCAGTTCATGCTTGCTCGAAGCGGCTCGATTGTGTGACATGGATTATCGCCAAACATGGAAGAGGTCGACCCCAAAATTTCCAGTGGAGATGAAAATGCCTCGGGTGGCGACGTAGGGGAGCTCCCTGCAGGGGAAGGTGATATAAGTGACACATGAGAGAGGTGTCGCAGGACAAGTGCGGCATTAGCGGGGCATGACAATATATGTGTGTTTGTTTTACGCAGCTGAGTCACCTGGGTCAGCTGAGGGTGCAACCAGGATGTCAGTTGAAGGACAGGCTGTAGAAGCGACAGAGGAGGGCTCGAACACTGTTCTGCGGCCCGACTCTCCCGATATCATATCAACCTACACAACTAACGACGAGCCTAATTATGAAATTTCGAATGAGGTATCGCATCGGGCGTCTACAAGCAGCACGCTCCATCCCAGCCTCGATGAGACTCATATGTATGTCATGAGACCCATGCATCGGGGTTTATCATGTGAAAGGTCAATCTCAACAGCTGCAGTCCCTTGAGTATGGCCACCTATTTTTGGTATACAGGAAGTTCAAACGGAGGATGCTGGCCCGGCTTATGATGAAGCTGCAGATGGGGAGCTGGGCACCACTGAGACTGCATCTGGCCAAGACACAAGCGCCATGGATGAGCCAGCAGGCGAGGACATGAATCAGCCGGGACGTTCTAGACCAGAATCCAGACAAGAGGAGGAATCCCAGCGCGACTCTGCCACCATGGCCTCACCCTCGCATGAGGCGGAGCAGGACTCGCATGAGGCTGCAGCAGCCAGCAGCCGCGCGTCCTCACGCGTCGGGTCAGCTGCCTTGGCTCCTCCCGCAGAGGACGCTGGGCCTCAGGGAGTCTCTAGGAATAATTCAGCAGCATCTAACACCTGCCCAGCCTCACAGCAGAGCGCCCGCCCGATCTCGCAGCAAGATGCCCGCCCGGCCTCACAACAAAGCGCCCGCCCCGACTCGGAACAACGTGCCCGCCCCGAGTCTCAGCAGGACGTGCATCCCCCCTCACAGCAAAACACCCGCCCAGCCTCACGACAGAGCGTCCAATCGCCCTCGCAACAAGATGTCCGTACGGCCTCCCAGCAGAGCTTCCGCCCAGACTCTCCCCTGGATGCCCGCCCAGCGTCACAGCAGAGCTCACGCCAGCCCTCTCAACAGAGCGACATCACTCCCTCGACTCGGAGGACCAGCATGGCCGCCCCGCACGAGGACCCGTTCCCTGAAGCACCCGAGCAGGAGGAGATGCAGTCTCAGCAGGCGGCACCGGCGCCAGTGGACCCTGTGACCCTGGAGCAGCTGTCGCCCTCTCAAGCAGGCAGCCGTCCTGCTTCAATAGGCAGCCACACCAACATGAAGGTGGGAGGGAGATGTGATGTATAAATAAGCATGATGTGAGGGGTGACGACTAAAAGAGAGCATTCAACATGCCAGTGAAGGGGCTACGCACAGCTAGTTGGCTCCAGTGCCAGTGCGGACTGCGGACTGAGAAGCCACGCAACAAGCCAGTGCCAGTGTGCATACCATTATAAGTGCATGCCAACCACAATCCCAGAGTTGGTGGGCCACGATTCCTCTTATTCGCTCTCTGGCACGGGGCTCCTAAACCCTTAACCCTTAACCCTAAACCCTACCTATCCTGACGAGTGAGGATCGTGCCGTTGTGGCCCTGTCCCTGCAGGCGCTTGATGTGGAGGTGTACCAGGGCCCGGACCTCCCTTACAAGATGATGCGGGTCGCGCTAGATTACTCCCAGCAGCAGCAGAAGTCGTTCCTGGGAGGCTTCAAGAACAAGCGCACTGGTGCTGTCTACCACCATGCATGGACACAGACACCAAGGGCACCCAAGTACCAGGTGCGTGCTAGGCAGTATAGCTAGTATATGATATGCCAATTATATTCTTTATATGCCTTAACATGCCGATTCCTAGTAGTGTGGTTTGCGGAGTAGCTGAGTTGTATTGTTTATTTTAGTGCAGGGTATGACACCTTAAGAGGGCCTGCTGGGCGGCCACCCCTGGGCTTCGGGTGAACAAACATTGATCGGCACACGTCCCAAGCAGGAGGGCTTGCTGCACCAGGCCTCTAAGACTGCGATGCATTTCAAGAGAATCAACCGAACATAAACAGCATTTGAGCCAAAGTTAAATGGCCTTGGGTTCATCCTCAGCTGGCTGGCTGAGCATGCATTGCAAGCCTCTGTAAAAACAGTGATACGACTCATGCGAGTGATCTTGGGCAGGGATGTGGCTGATGGGATTTGGGATTTCCGGTAGGAAGGACCAAGCAAAAGTGCGTGAGGCCGGTGTGGGTTTCCTCTGTCCAACCCGGGAACCCTGTGCCCTTGCCCTTGATTCATGCAGGGCGTGGAAAGGAAGCTGGAGCGTGAGACGCAGACGGTCAAGATCAAGCAGCGCAGTATCCAGACGACGCGCGAGGCATCCACTCAGATGGAGCGACCGGGAGTCCTGGTAGACACCTCGGAGGACAGGTGAGCACAGGGCTTGCCTGACTGAGTGGGGTTGCCGGTGGGGTGCCCTGGGATGCCTGCCCTGGTGGGAGGCCCGAGTGGGGTTGCCATTTGGTTGCCCTGGGATGCCTGCCCTGGTGGGAGGCCCGAGTGAGGTTGTAATTTGGTTGCCCTGGGATGCCTGCCCTGGTGGGAGGCCCGAGTGGGATTGCCGGTGGGGTGTCCGCCTCGGTGGAGGGTCCAGGTGGGATTGCCATATGGTTGCCCTGGGATGCCTGCCCTGGTGGGAGGCCCGAGTGGGATTGCCATGTGGTTGCCCTAGGTTGCCTGCCCTGGTAGGAGGCCTGAGAAGGATTGCCAGTGGGGTGTCCGCCTCGGTGGAGGGTCCAGGTGGGATTGCCATTTGGTTGCCCTGGGATGCCTGCCCTGGTGGGAGGCCCGAGTGGGATTGCTGGTGGGGTGTCCGCCTCGGTGGAGGGTCCAGGTGGGATTGCCATTTGGTTGCCCTGGGATGCCTGCCCTGGTGGGAGGCCCGAGTGGGGTTGCCATTTGGTTGCCCTGGGATGCCTGCCCTGGTGGGAGGCCCGAGTGGGATTGCTGGTGGGGTGTCCGCCTCGGTGGAGGGTCCAGGTGGGATTGCCATTTGGTTGCCCTGGGATGCCTGCCCTGGTGGGAGGCCCGAGTGGGATTGCCATGTGGTTGCCCTGGGTTGCCTGCCCTGGTGGGAGGCCCGAGAAGGATTGCCGGTAGGGTGTCCGCCTTGGTGGAGGGCCTGAGTGGGGTTGCCATTTGGTTGCCATAGGGTGCCTGCCTAGAGGAGGGCCCTCCGAAGTTAGTGTGGGCAGGTCTGACGATGCTGACGCTCTCGACCGCCAAGTGTTTGATTCTGTGTGCGCCTCGGGCCACCTTTGGCAGGCCGCTTAGACCCCACCACGGGGCGATTGGGGACCAAACCTGGACTGGCCTGCAGCCAGAGGCTCACAAATCAGGGCAGGGCTTGCTACACCAGCTACCCAGTCTTGGGCCATGATTTAGCTGAATCGTAGCTGAATCATAGCTGAATTGCTCTGAAATAAACGGTGGTGTCCGCCCTCTCCATACCTCCCGGTACGCTGCGCCGTGCTTGCTTGCTCCATTTATTTGAGATTGGATGGTGTGCTTGTGACTGCTTCCTCAGAGGGCTCACCAGGTCTTACAGTATTCCGCAAGTCGTATGGCCCCACAGCGATTTTTTTCTGTCCTGGGCGTACGGCCTCCATAACTGGTACCGGTACCTTGTGCGCTCTTGTAGGCCCACTAATACAAAATTACAAACAGCAGTTTGCACAAGTTCATGCAGCAACAGCAGCGGCAGCCCAAGAAATACTAGCTGTGCCTCTCAAAATCCAGTTTTACAGAGGGAACGGTAGAGAGATGGCCTGGTAGCTGGGCCTGCCCCACGGTATCCAGCCTGCACATGATCCTGCCAGGCAAGCCCAACTGAAGGCATGTTCTGCAGGTCTGTTATTGCTTTGCATGCCTAAGCATCATGTGTGCACGGGTTGTGCCATCTTCACCCATGAGCAAAGCAAGGGGCATGCAAGGGGCATGGAAGGCCATATCTATGCATGCAAACCGCATGCCTTGTTGAGTTGCCTATTAGACAAGTGGGTCTCCCACCATGCCGGCTTACTGAATAAACTTATATACCTCCGTAGTTGAGGTGCCAAGGCTTCAGGTGGCCGCCACGGATAAACTGTGGGAAACTTCCTTCATCAGTGCATGTGTAACAAACTTGCATGATGAAAATTCCGATGTCGCTGTACACTACGTCCAAGCTGGCATGCAGTCTGGTGTTGTCACCGCACGCAAAACAGCAACTCGCCTCACGCGTCCTGGGACATGTCACGTCAGGTTTAGAAGTAGGCCCCTACTGATGCAAATCCTTTGCGACGACACAACAGGATGCCCCGCTTGCATCAGTGTAGGGTAGACCTTGGACCTGCCAGAGGCGGCAAATGTTCGGCAGAGATGCTATCACATGCACAAGGTCCCATGCCTCTTTGCATGCCTGTCCCATGCCACTTTGCATGGCTGCCCCAGGCCTCTTTGCCTGGCTGTCCCATGCCTCTTTGCACGGCTGTCCCATGCCTCTTTGCATGGCTGTCCCATGCCTCTTTGCCTGGCTGTCCCATGCCTCTTTGCCTGGCTGTTCCATGCCTCTTTGCATGTCTGTCCCATGCCTCTTTGCATGGCTGTCCCATGCCTCTTTGCATGGCTGTCCCATGCCTCTTTGCATGGCTGTCCCATGCCTTTTTGCATGGCTGTTCCATGCCTCTTTGCATGGCTGGCCCATGCCTCTTTGCATGGCTGTCCCATGCCTCTTTGCATGGCTGTCCCATGCCTCTTTGCATGGCTGTCCCATGCCTCTTTGCATGGCTGGCCCATGCCTCTTTGCATGGCTGGCCCATGCCTCTTTGTGTAGCTGGCCCATGCCTCTTTGCATGGCTGGCCCATGCTGAAATAATGCTCATGGTTAGGCCTATCCTTTGGGCACGGGCCATTACCGATGGAAATAACGTCACCCGAGCCACCCTCAAAGACGTTCAAAGAAACGTCACCCGAGCCACTTTCAAAGACCGTTCACCATCAACATCTGGCCTGCCCTCTCCCTGGCATTGACCTCGGTCTGCAGATACGTCACACCAGGTACGTATCAGACGTCCGAGGAGCGTCTGGCCATTGTGGTTGGGGCCACATGCACCATCCAGCGCTTCTGGCGCGGGTATCGCGGCCGCGTGCGCGCCGAGTACCTCCGGGGGAAGCGAGTTGAGCGGGAGGCCTTCCTGCGGGAGCAGGAGCGGCAGGCCAAGCAGGAAGCCGAGGAGCACCGCAGGAAGGAGATTGAGAGACGGATGCACCCGCGCACGGCAGCCGACTTTGAGATCCTGTACAACGAGCTTGAGGCATGGAGGCTGCAGGTACGGGCCACTGAGGGGAGATGGCGGCAGGGCGCGTGTCCAGACAATGGCATGATGTCACTACGGGGAGAACTTGCAGCGGAGACCTTGCAGCGGACTAAACCCTCAACCCTAAGCCCTTAATCCTATACCCTGAACAGAAGCGCATCCTCGGCGGTGCAAAGGTCTGGACATGCACCGCCGATGGTGCTCTCTTCTGTTTCGAGACCTTTCACACCTCTGCCTGCGCGGACACTCCCCAGGAGACGCGGAAGATCAAGCAGGCGGGCCTGCCTCAGGACAAGGAGCAGGAGGTGCTGCAGCAGCTGCTACACAAAGAGACAAAGCTGTTGCAGGTGATCCTCATCGCTCAACATGTTATTGAAGCTATAGGATAAATAATGTTTATTCGTTTTATGGTACCGGTACCTATCCTGCCCACACTTTTACAGCATCAATTTTGCCATTCTTTTTTTGTTCGCTTCGATATCAGGGCTGCTGGCACGGTGCATGAAGCATATCCTTGATTTTGCCCTCTCTCCACCTGCTCTCCTTAAGTTGGGTCCAGCTGAGAGGGGCTCCTGAATTATGATTACTACAGACGATTGACCATCCTTTGGCCAGTCCTTATCAATCCTTTGGTCGATCCTTATGATCCCTGCAGACGATTGACCATCCTTTGGCCAGTCCTTATCAATCCTTTGGTCAATCCTTATGATCCCTGCAGACGATTGACCATCCTTTGGCCAGTCCTTATCAATCCTTTGGTCAATCCTTATGATCCCTGCAGACGATTGACCACCTTTGGCCAGTCCTTATCAATCTTTGGTCAATCCTTATGATCCCTGCAGACGATTGACCGGCTCAAGATCAACGCCAACCATGAGAACAAGGACGTGCGCATCCAACGGACGCTGGCGGAGATGGGGAAGCCTAAAAAGTTTGAGCTCAAGAATGGCCAGACGGTGAGCCCCACGGTATCTGGATGACCTCCTGGTATGCCACCTCTTGTATGCCACCTGTATGCCACCTGTATGCCACCTGTATGCCACCTGTATGCCACCTCCTGGTATGCCACCTCTGCCCTTTCTTATGGCTGCATGTTTTGTCTCCGCGTATGGGTGGAAACCCTCTGGGGGCTGCTAGCTGCGGGGCCTGCTGCATGCCCACGGGACTGATGACTGGCCCTGCCTTGTTCCGAGCAGGTGGATGTCCACACCCCATTCACCACACGTGCTATGGAGTTAATGCAGCTGTACAACGGCCTCAACCTGCCCATGCTGACCATCGACGAGCGGCTGGACGTGCTGCTGCACGTTAAATGGACTGTGAAGGAGTTTGAGTGTAACCTCACACGCGAGCTGGTGGGACTGATTGAGCGAGAAGCAGACCTGCTGAACCGTGGACGCAACCCAAAGCTGCTGGAGGGCCTGAGGAAACGCATCAGCAGCTTGTTCTTGACGTTCATAGAAACGCCAGGTGAGCGCTCCAGTTTTGTCCAGCAGAGCAGGCTCTTGCAGCCTGTGCCTACCGCTGAATGGCGTATGGCGGTATGTTGTCCTAACATGCTCACTTCGGGATGCATTCTTCTCCACTATCCTAACAAGCACGGTACGGGATGCAGTCTTCTCTGTTGTCCTGACATGCTCACTCCTTGGACGCAGTCTTCTATGTTATCCTGACGAGTCCTTGCCTTAATTCCTGTCCACAGAATTCAACCCTGAAAGCTCTCGATTCCAGATTGTGCCTATGGAGTTCGAGTCCTACCTGTTTGAGCGTCTGGAGAAATCAAGAGCCACAGCTTCCCTTGGGAAACTCTCTAGCTGGGACTTGTAGAATAGGTCATGCTGATTGTGATTTTTAAATTTATTATGAGTCGGTAAATGCGTGGCTGATTTGCTCTATATTTTTTAGTGCTTGAATTGGCCAAGCACTCGAAATCCTGTGAATCAGATACGCCTCCTAAATACGACCACAGACTGGCAGCAGGGAATCAAGTACCAGTCTTGCATAATAGACTATGAGTGTATACCGGTAAATGAGGATCTGAGCCAACCCCTCAATCACTTAATAGAAGCAAGGGAAGAAGCTTTTACTTGTATGCGACTACCGGTTTGCCCTCTGATTTTACCTGTAAGGCTATCACAAATCATCGTGTTGAGTGTTTGGCAGGAGCTGCATGATGGGGGTCATACACATACAGCACAGCTGTGTAACGTCATTAACATACAGCACAGCGTGGTTATTTCCCGATAGAAAGCCAGGATACCTGTTTTGCCTTAATCCGATTAAAGGTAAAACAGGCTCTAGTCATTCCCTACCAGCCCCAAGCGGCAGAGCGGCAGGGCCCTGCGGGTAAGCACCGTTCTTTCTTAATCTCTGCAAGTTTATGTAGGGCCCAAATTGGTTTGCAAGCATGTGTCCCAAGAATCAATCTGTACCCCGCTGGACTTTAAAAACCATTTATTTCTCCTTAAGCTTCTTATCCTCCCGGTAAGATAGTCATGCGCCCGTGCGGCCCAGGGGTGTTATTCAGTTATCGACTTAGGGCCTCCACTATTTCTGCACACCCACTTTAAAGTATCACCCCTGGTATCACGCGACACATGACCAGTAATTCCCTTGAGCACCTCACTACGAATCGTATTAGGTGGTCCTAGTAATGCCCTTGAGCACCTCACGATATACTGTGGATTTCTGTGATCAAGTTATCAGGCCGGCACCCACAGTACTGGGTCACATGCACACGCAATGCAATAAATATGATGCCGTGATGCCTGAGCGCAGTGATACGTTAGGGTCACCGGTACCTCGTGACAGCCGCACTGGGCTGTAAAAACAAGTGCTAGGCTGACATGGTGACACAGCTGACATTGATCACAGCCGATCAGAAGCAAATAGGCACGCACGCAAACGCAGTAGAACCCTACATACACAATACCTACAACCCCACCGCACAAGCAACAAACGCAACACACACATCACCAGCACCACCCAACATGCCACCAACAAAGCAGCACCATCGCCCAACATGTTCAGACCGTACACAGAGGCAGGGACAAAATCGGCAACTCCTGCTGGAACACACAGCAGCCTAGGACAACGCAACAGTTTCCAGGGCACACACGTCACTCGGGGGCTGTGCCAAAGGCACAGCTTTTACAAATCATGATGCACGATGTCTGGCAAAGGCCCCGCCATACGCTCCTGACGCGGTGTCTCGCCACGGACCGTTACGACCACTGTACTTTAGGCGTTACGTACTCGATTCCCACCGGGCGTAAGCTCTCACACAACTCACACAAGTAGCATTGCGATAAAACGAGTGCCTACTTTCACAATTTCACAACAACTTTGTACAAGACAAATATCAACATGTCAAACATCGAGGATATGGGCACTTTGCCTTACACTAGCAAGGATTACAAGATTCCAGGGTGAGAGGAGGCGCGACTCAAATTCGTACGGAAGCTGTGCACCAGAATCACTTGTTGCAATGTAATTCAACGCCTGTTAAATACTTTCCAACCAGCTCTATTTTCCGAGCACACTATCACTCGAGCTCAAATGTTTCGCAACATGTTGTGTGCACATTTACGCAGGTACACTGGGTACATTGCAGGAGTCCAAGAGACGTTCAAGAAAGGCCCTATCCCATCTCAAATCGAGTGCAAAGCCCCCGATGACAACAGCTTCATCCACACGAGGACAGAGGTGGCACACAAGGCCCAGCCGACAAGAGATCCTTGCAACGACCCCTCGAACTTTATCAAAGCGCAACCAGGGAACATCTGGCCGGCACTGCAGGCATCTGCAACGCAGGACCCGTTCCGTCCCCCTGGCAGCTGCGTTGCACTGGGTGACCTGCGCGTAGATGTGTTCAGGACTTCTTACAATCAGGACTACAAGGTGCGTAAGGAAATCCTTGTCCTATTGTGTCTTCTCTACTAGCCATGAACATCTGACTCACAAACATGCCGACCGGTACACAGGCTCCATTCAACGACCACGAGAGGCTAAGAAGCCCAAACAGGAACCTGGACTTGATTAAGACAACGTCATCACTGTCCGAACACTACGCCAGTGCCTACCAGAGAGTGGGAGAGTGAGTCATGGGGCAGATGTGATGTTGCTGCAAATCCACACTGTACCAGTAGCATGGTAGCATGGTGCACCTTCCAATCAAGTGTCCAAACGACAGCTCCCTGAATGTTTCGACAAGTGAGGGCCTAACGTGACTCCAAATTCCTCCCTACCATCGCAGTAAGCGTCTGCAGAAAATAATTAGCACCATGCGGGAGCGGCTGGAGGCGAAGATGGGGAACTGCAACAACAACGGCTTCAAGTTCCGCATGCTTTTCCAGATGTACGACAAGGGGAAGACTGGACAGGTGAGCAGGCTAATTATGAAGGCTGCGCTAAAACCTGCTGATTTCACAAGATTTGCTTTGAAGCCACAAATGATGTGCCGTCTGCATCCTTGCCTTTGTGTGCAATTTGGGACTCCAAAGCACAGCAGGCCATTCAGGGCTTCGTCAGGGTATACGCTTGCTGTGAATTGTCCAGTGATCACAGATGCCTGCCTGTAAAGGGATTAAAAGGTGATGTTAGAGACAAGCATCATCACTTAGCATGATGACCTTTCTGAAGGCAGCACCACCACATTTTGTCATTGCATGATTACTTTTCTCGGGGGTTGCGAAGCCACATTTGTGAGCAAATTTTCTCTTTTCCTTAGGTTCACTACGAGGACTTCCGGAACATGTGCGAGACATTCGGCATGCAGCTAGACGATGACTCCCTGCTCGCCGTCTTCTATGTCTACGATCCCGAGGGCACGGGCTACCTTATGTACCACGATCTGGCCAAGCAGCTCATGGACCCCGACTGCTATGCATTGTGAGTGAATGGCAGAAATGTGAACTCAGGGCTACTTGATGGCTGCTGTTGGGGTCAAAGGCACTGCTAGATGCGGCTCATGTGCCTGACTCCTGTGGTGTGGCTGCGTTGGAGTTGAAGGCACTGCTAGGCTAGACTCAGGTGCATGACTCTTGTGGTGTGGCTGCGATACAGGTGAAGGCAGTGCCTTTGCCCCACAGGCACTGCTAGACGCGGCTCATGTGCCTGACTCCTGTGGTGTGGCTACGTTTGGGTTGAAGGCACAGCTAGGCTAGGCTCAGGTGTATGACTCTTGTAGTTTGGGTGCTCTAGGGGTGAAGGCAGTGCCTTTGCCCCACAGGTACTGCTGGGCTAGGCTCATGCCCGTGACTCTTGTGGTTTGGCTGCGTTACAGGTGAAGGCAGTGCCTGCACCCCACAGGTACTGCTAGACTAGGCTCAGGTGCATGACTCTTGTGGTGAAGTGCCCTGAACGTCCTAGCTTATCATGTCCTATATTTCTCAGTCTTATGTATTATGCTGTGAGGTTTGCTCGTCAGCTGGAGACTAGTTGGATTCACCTCCCTGCAAGCCTAACATGCAACACATTTCGACCGTTGATGTTTTCTTGGGTTTGTCGTAGGTATGTGAACGACGTGGACCTCAGTCAGGCAAAGGTGGATGAAAACATCATTACGACACAGCTCAGGACTGTCAAGGCAAAGTTCGGGCACCTGGTGCCAGACTTCCTGAAGATTCTTCAGGTAAGAGCTTGAGAACTGCAGGGTTCGGTTCTCAGAGGACACCAAATTTGTGCACTCGGCGTGGGGCCAAGCAGGATCGGTTTGTACCATTCTTTTACTTTCATTGTGTATGGTTTATTTACGGTAGTGTTGAGTATGAATAGGGTCTACCGTAGTATGTCAAGCTGGTGAGTCTTAGAAATATGTAAGTTGATATTTACCGGTTACTGTTGCGATGTTTATGGGTGTCCAGACCAAAATCGTAGCATGCGACTGTAGACGTGCTTTCCCTTCCCTCATAATCAGCGTAGTTCAGGATTGAGGGATACATTTGAATACTAGTTATGGATCTTTGACGCAACTTCCAGTCAGATCTCAAGAGTTGTTGTCAAATTCTGATGCCAGCGTTAAAACAACTAATTAATTATGCCAGAGGGAAGGCAATCAAATACGGTATGTGGTATTTGGGAATTTCAGAATATGCCTTGGTTGTTGCATCCCTGCTGCCGTCTGTTTAATTTTCATCCGTGGTGCCTGAGTCTTGCATGATGTTATCATTTCTGATCTCATGCTCATATGCTCTGAATCGGTAGTCTTGCATGATAGTCTAGTTTTTTCCTTCCATATCTCATCTTGAGCTGATCTGCCATGAATCAAACAGGGATTCGACCAGGAAAAATCGGGCTTGTCAAGTAAGCACGAGATCACCGGAGCATGTGCAAGCCTGGGACTGGTTTTGACACCTAAGGAGTTTGTTGGGTTGACTGCGGGCTGCACGGATGCTCAAGGCAGGATCAGCTACACGGGATTCTGTCAAGCAATGGGCAGCCTCTAAATCCTCGCCTGCCTCTCTTCATAAGCGGCATTGACTTCGCATCAGCTGCTGTTGTCTTGGTCCCTGCTGCGGAAGCATGGACTTTCCCAGCCACTGCGGCCAGCATTCCTTTGATTTTGTTACATGGGGTTTCGTCCAACATCAGTGCTTGCGTAGTAGCGGGATTTTCATGTTTTTCTTTTCTGGGATATCCTTGCATGCAAATGCAGCTCAAGTGTATTTAAACTTTTCAATGTACCGGTATTATCCTTAGATATAAATTCTGCTAAACGAAATAAATAAGGTGCTTCATAGTTGTGGCATGTTTTAGCGAGTATGCGCAGACGCTAGCTTGAGGAGGAAGATTTGAGGGAGATTCACGGTCTACCTGTAACAAATGACAAGATTACAAGGGTATCTGACTTCTGATGATTGGCCGATTTCATGAACATTTTTATCATCTTGTGAAGACTTATCCATGCGCTGTGCTTGACGCTGCTTAGTGCACAGGACTGATGCACACCATTAATCAAGAGCATCTCAGGTGTAATCTAGGTACATCATGGCCCAAGGCTTGGGAGGCTAGTGCATCAAGCTCTCCTGCTGGAGCCTCAAGTAAAGGTCGACTCTGGATCTCAATGGGCGCTGGTGAGGCAGCCCAGCAACATGCCAAGGACGTGGTGATTTGTCCCAAATGGAAAGGTCACTGGAAAAGTTTCGCCTCAAACCTCATATGATGCCTCACAAGTATCAGGCATCTCGACAGGGGGGCAGTATCTGCAATATGCACGCCCATATTAAGACGGAATATGCAGCTGAAGTTGACCCTTGTTAACTCAACCAAATGAAGGTTTTACCAGCCCCCCAAAGACCATGGCCCAGAGGTGTAACGTCATTACCCTGCCCCCCAAAGACTGCCACAAGCTTTGGCAGTCCCCAATCAATTTCTTCCAGGCACGGCACAGCACAGCACAATCTCAACTAGGTTGCCATACCCAGGAGTTTGGGAACGCCTACCCGACGCGCCCTTGCATTGTTGCTACTCTTTTGTGTAGCATGGCTGCCATTTGTTTGTAAGATTACGGTGTGTGTGATCATCAGTGGGACGCATGAAATCTGTGCTCGTAAACAACGTGCGGTCGCTACCTTGGGCTGGGAGTTACTCACAGTCCTCAACTTTGTAAATAACAGGTCAAATAAAGTGGAACCTCATCCCTACTGGAGTCCAGACTGGGGTCCATGATAGGCAGGGCCGCAGTAGGGGCAACTGATGCGTTCATGTACCATGCTGATCTCTGCACTGTGGAAACCTGAAATCTTAGGGTGGAAGGACATGTTGGTATTGGCTTCAGTGAAAATTTTATTAAAAAGATCAGCAATTTACAAGAAAACCTGTGGGGAATTACCGGCACCTCTCCTTGAAGTCCTTCACTCGCTTCTTTCCTTTAACGTTTAGTCCAAGGGTAAACTGCAAGGTGGCTGAAACAGAGTAGCAGCATATGGTAGCATATACTATAATGAGGGTCTTAAGTGAGTTTTAGCTATTAAACTAAAATTACGACCCACTTCTCGATGGAAGGGCTGATCGGGTAATATTGTCTCGTCTGTCGACCGGTAACTGTCGCCCACCCCGATTTTTGAACACCTGCAGGTTTGAACCCTGTTCGAACCCGGTTTGAACTGCCTTTTGCCCACACTTCAGGTACAGGTGTGCTCAATTAGATGCAGCTGTAGCCAGAGTAGACAATTCAGAATAGTGATAATATTGTCATACGTGTATCACGCGCAATATAATAACGTTTCTCCAGCGCCTGTCGCGTGTTTCAGTTTCGAGAATGAGGGCTGAGAACAAGACGCACGACAAGCCTTACCCTTTCTTACTGACAGCTGTTGTCGTCAGCTGCTGGTATGCTGCCAACATCCTCCTGTTACTGCTGAACAAGTTTCTGCTGTCGTCGACTTCTTTCAGACAGCCAGTTTTCTTGACTCTTTGCCACATGATCGCTTGTTTGTTGATGAGCCTCATGATTTGTGGTTCTGGATTCATGCCCGTCACGAAGCTCAAGTCCAAGGCGCAGGTTGTCAAGATTTGCTTGCTTTCTGTCATATTCTGCGGTACAATCGTCCTCGGAAACGCCAGTTTGAAATATCTGCCCGTCAGCTTTACGCAAGCGATTGGCTCAACAACCCCACTCTTCACTGCAATCTTCGCGTTCGTGCTTATGGGATCGAGGGAAAACATGATCACGTACCTGGCCTTGGTCCCCATCATGGCTGGCATTGCCATTGCTAGTGGTGGAGAGCCGCTGTTCCACCTCATTGGATTTCTCTTCTGCATGGTGGCGACGGCTGGGAGAGCACTCAAGAGTGTGGCTCAGTCCATGATTATGTCCGACCCATCTGAGAAGCTGGACCCTATGTGAGTGTTCCTGTACTGTGCATGCCACTAGGGTCTTCACTCCTAAGGGCTGGGCGGCCTTCCTCATACTTTGTTAAGTCCAAGCGAAAGAGCGGTGTGGAACTTAAGACCCCAATACGAGGGCTGACTTTTACTTGTTGATGACCCACAATAACCCTCGTCCTTCCAATCGTTTTTGCAGGAGCCTACTGCTGTATATGTCCGTCGTGTGCGTTGGCATCTTGGTTCCTCTGACTATGATCCTGGAGCCAACATCGCTAGCCATGGCAGTTCAGATCTCTGTCGCCAACCCAAGCTTCACATGGTGGCTTCTAGGCAACTCGATCCTGGCATACTTCGTCAACCTGACCAAGTAAGATGTTGTGCTGAAATGCCTGAGCACCAGTTTCCACCTACGGTATTGCAAAAGCTGCACACAAACAGGTATCAAAGCATCGCATCAGCTCCCTTCGCACAGAACATTCTGACAGGTACACATACTCCTGCAGCTTCCTTGTGACCAAGTTCACCAGTCCTCTCACCCTTCAAGTCCTCGGGAACGCCAAGGGAGTCTTGGCTGCGATCATATCAGTCATGATTTTTGTCAACCCAGTCACATCCACAGGTATGTCCTCTTTCTCCCAGCCTAGGGTAAAGTGTTCGATTTGAAATCGCTAGCAGTGGACTCGTTGTACTTCCTGAGATTGCGCAATTCCATGAACTGAACTGGCATTTTACTCAATGCTCTTCTTGGAATTATGCAATATGCTGGCAAAATCGTCATTGCCCTTGTGCTGTCCCTGCATACAGGCATTCTCGGGTATGCGCTCACTGTAGCCGGAGTCTTTATGTACTCTGAAGCCAAGAGGAGGACAGCAAAGCCAGCACCAAGCCACATCCCCACCTCGACTACGTCATCAAACATCTGCACCGCTGCAAGCATGGCTCCTCTTGGAGATGCCACTGTCGTTGTCTCCATCTCCTCCTCTCCACTCCGCTCAAAAGACGTGGCCAACCACAACTTCTCCAAGTCGCCACGCCACGAATCACCTTATTCAAAGCCAGTGCGCTCAAAAGACAGCCCAGTCCATGGCGGTGAGGGCAACGGGAAGTCGGCATCCCTCCTGAGAGACATTTTTTATCGTATGGATGGGGCGCAACACCGCCTGAACGTCTAGTACAGCAGCATAAAGAAACTTGCCATTCATGCTGCATCTTTGGACAGGTTCATCCATTGGCAGTCTACTTGCTCCAAATCGAAGCAAAAAATTGATCAGGCATTGTGGCAGGTGTCACCCCTCTTTCACACACGTTCATAAATTCCATCATAATTCTGGCCCGGTAGGTAGGTAGGATGGCAAGGGTTCCAAATTGTACGCATGACTACTACTTCGGCTCTTTGATTTTAAAACCTTTGTTTGGCTTTTTTGATGAAGCTGAACTCTATTTAGCCAAGACAGGTCCTGCAAAGTTCAAGTAGGAACTTGCGGCTGAAAATGCTTCATATAAAGCCTGATGGCATGACGGATGCTGCTTTGTGCAAGCTGCATGACTTAGATGTATTAAGAAGTTTGCTTAATGTCAGATGATGGCAATGACGAGAGGTCCTTTCCCTCTCTTGCGTGTTGTGGTGGCCAGGTTTTATTGCAGTACATTACAGTGAATGTTACGATACATAACGGATGTAAATAATAACGGTATCTATAGATCTCCCTGTATATGAAGTGTTCATAACAATTCATTCACATTGCAGAGAATGCCCTGTAAACTTGTGTATACTGGTCAAGCAGAAGATGTGCATTGCCCAGTTGTTATCACACTGCATGAAGAAACGTCAAATCGCTGGTGTCACTTTTAAGGGGGAAGCCATATCAGTGTACCCATACTGTATACCAAAATAAGTGATATGATGTTCCTAATCTAATGCGGTACATTTTTCTATACCTCTATATCGTGATATCTATTTATATATGATTCAGAGGCACAAGTAGCAGATCAGGGTAGTAAGCTTGCCTTAAAATCTTGTGACTAAACTTCAGTGAGCTTGGCAGGCACAACTAAATCAGCCAGCTCCTCTGGGAAGCATGGCTCATCACTTTGGACACGTGCTTTTGTAAAAGTATTGGCACTTTTTATTAAGGGCATCCATCCATGAGGGAGGTACAACCCTGGTTTTGAAAGAGAAACATTTCGAGGTGCAGATGAAGGAGGGTGTGAGACTGTGAGGCCTAGCCCTCATTAAATTCGGGCCAATCATAAGCCCACTGCCAACGCGGCAAGGATATTCCGTAGACCATGACGGGCCCACCAATGATTAGGCATGGCTAACGTATTCCTAATCCAAACCATCCTGCCTTAAGTTGTCTGAATCAAATATTTGTCTTGTTCTGTGTATGCCAGAGACAGGACCCCCAAAGGCCTTGTTTCAGGGGGACCTACAATTTGACAGGACGCTATTCACCCTCACGGCCCCTACCCATCGTTCCTGGAGGGAACGATCCAGGAGTACAAACATAGTCATGGACAGCTGTAAATAGCCAAGGAAACCGTAGGAAGCAGACCACCTCCATGGCCTTGACACCTCCGTACAGTTGCATCCGTGCTATCCTGACAGGAAGTTATAAATGGAGGTAATGGCTAGGATCTAGGGAGATATGGCTTTAAGGCAGTGGGGGCACTATTCCAACTTATCCTCAATTTATATTTATACCAGGCCTTTCCTGCAAAAAACTAGCCATTCAAATCGGGATCTCTTTAGAAAATCATGTTCGTGAACTTGATAAAGCTACTCCCCATATACCCCCTCGTCCTTACAAGCTACCGATTAAAAAGTTGATTATATAAACGACAGGGCGCCTACACAAAATCCCGTGAAGACAGGGACAACTGGTACTGCCAGGACAGCATGGTCACATCCACATTCGTGTGCATTTACCTCAAAATATCTGTGAAGATCTTGCCACCAAGCATTTACAACTGTACATAAATAATTCCAGGCATCCTCGAGGTTGACTTCGTCATGAGCTAGAAAGTGTGGACACCTTGACTGGTCAGACAATATCATGCACAACAAAAGAACTAAATGGACCACAATGCCGAACCAATGTCTGAAGCAGCTTGGCAGCTTTCACTGATCGCCAAGGATCCGTCACTTATCGCCAACGGACCGTCTGATTAAGTGCGCTCCAGCTCCATTAGTCCTGCTTGCGCGCAGGACGTACATTAAACAATGGGCTTCCTGTGACGGGGAACAATCAATGATGAAACTGTTATCAGATTGACAAAGTACAAGGTGTTACAGAATGCCTCAGAGAATCCCTCGGTTCATGTATAATTTGTTGGCCCTTACGTTCACGTAAAAGCCATGGCTTAAGCATCATGCGTGTCAGCTCAGGCTGTACCTTACACCTCTTGAATATTACTGGATCTGCTTCACACCTGGGTATTGGCTGGGCAAGAAGAGTTCTTTGTCCTGGCTCCGGAACCTTCCGTTTGGTGAGGAAGCCATGAATGGGTCACCACCCGCAACCGTGCGTTGGCCCTGGTCAGTTTCATCATCAGGAATCTCCTCCTTGGGCTGCATCGCAATGGCACCACCAATCAAATCAGACACGTGGGTGCAAGCAGACATTCTTTCGAAACTGGGCCTCTGCAAGATCAAAATAATCAGGAATAGGAGGCAGGTTTCCTAGGACCCACTGGTAATTGGTAAATGGTAGAAATCCATAAGATAATACATCTATGACGGAATGCTGGGTCCCCACATATGGCCCAATTGTAGAGCATCCTTTCCCACAGCAGCTACATCTTACCTTTTGGAATTTCTTGAGGTGGTCCTTGATGTTGAACACGGCATCCTCGCCGCCTACAATTTGGTCAATGAGGCCATACTCTTTGGCCTCGATCGGGGACATGTAGCGGTCGCGATCCGTGTCCTCCTCAATCTTGCTCAGGGGCTGTAGCGTGTAGTCCGCAATGATGCGATTGAGGTTGGCCTTGTGGTACATGATCTCCTTGGCCTGTTGGGCGCAACAAGCCATGCAAAATGGACCTCAATTTCCATAAACCTCAAAATGCCCATGCATATCTTACTCAGGTCACAGCAGGTGTATGGATCAGTCCAGCATGCATCCGTTTTCCTGACAGGATTCATCCTTATTGAGAGACGTGCCTGGATCTCAATGTCGACTGCCTGACCACTAGCACCGCCGAGCGGCTGATGGATCATGATGCGCGAGTTGGGCATGCTGTATCGCTTGCCCCTCTTGCCCGCACCAAGCAGGAAGGCACCCATGGAAGCCGCCAGGCCAAAGCAGTATGTAGACACGTCAGACCGGCACAGCATCATGGCATCGTAGATACCCATCCCAGCGCTCACTGATCCACCTGCACATCCAGCATGATAGCGTCAGGGCTGGGGGTTATGGTCACACACATGCACTGCTTCGCAAAGTCTATCTGCACATGATACCAACCTGGTGAGTTGATGAACAGTTTGATGTCCTTCCCTTGGTCCTGAGAATCGAGAAGGAGCAGCTGGCTGACAAGGGCATCTGCTGAGAAGTCCTCGACCTCGCCACCCATGAAAATTGTGCGCTGTCTGAGAAGGGATCCAAAAGGATCGCCTCGCATCTCTTCCGTCCTCGGGGCAAGAATCGGCTGCCCATCGGCCCGAATGTTGATCCGAGAACGATCGCTTCCCACATTTCTATCAGATTGGGTCCATGAGACTGCTTTCACTTGCAGTCGATTGGATCGACTGTGGCTAGCGCGACCAAGGCCCACATGATTTGTTCGTGGGATAAGGGCTGCCATTCAGGTTGGACGTTGGAAATCACTGGTTATTCTTATCAACTAGTGAATGTCAGCAACCTACCAAGTCATGAGGTGGCCATCAGGTGGCCACCACCGTACGGAAGTGTAACGTGGGGAACATACCTCCCACACCTTGTTCTTGGGTGTCTGCTGGGGTCGCCTGTGGCAGTTATCTGCTCTATTGAAAATGGCTTGGGGAAGAGGAACTGCTTCACAGGGTCTGGATGATCTATGCACTCGGTTGAAGGGTAACGACCCTAACCTGGCTTCACTGACGATCTTGAAGCATCGCAAGTTTGATACAACGGAGGTCCAGAAGCTTTGTAATAGTCTTGTGTCGAACACAGTCCTGAAGGAGCTGTACGCTAGCAACCATCCGCTCACAGCCGAGGCTGCAGCCTTGATTGGCGGCCTACTTAGCCAAAATAGAACTCTCACAGCGCTTTGCATAGGCGACGGGAACTTTGGAGATGCTGGCGTCTCCGCCCTCAGTGCTGGCCTCCTAAAATGCTCTCTGAACTCTTTAGACTTGGAAAATAAGGTGAATGAATGCAATACTACCTGCGAGGAAATAAGAGCTTGAAATCTAGGATTAGGACCATCGCATGGCCGATGAGCACATGCATCTGAGGCTATCATTGGCAAGCCATTTCTTCTTCTTCTCATGACAATGACCATCCCGTGCATCCCATGCGCAGAACATCACGGCCTCTGGGGCACAGGCACTCTCACAGGTCCTGGCAGAGAATGGGAGTCTGAAGCGATTGAACATAGCACGGAACCCAATGGGAGACACAGGTTAGCAACTTTGTGAAGTGTGAACAATTCAAAAACGAGGCATGCAAACTGGTACCAAACACCTGTGAAATGTGAACATTCAGTAAACTATGGTAGGCATGCGTGCTCAGAGCCTGACATTGTTTTTTTAATACTACGCGCAGGCGCCCTGTCCTTGTCAAAACTTGAATGGCCTCATCTTGCACACCTGGACTTGCGTGCTTGTGGATTCGGAGCCGATTCAGCATCCTACCTAGCTGCGGCCTTTGAGAGACCGCCGGGCTGCCTGTCCTCTCTGGACCTGTCGGACAACGACCTGGGCCCCGGAGCAGGCCCAGATCTGGGCCGGATCCTCCAGCGGTCTTCGACGTTGACGGAGCTGTGCCTACGTGGCTGCAGTCTTGGTGACGCCGGCGTGTCGGGGCTTGCGGGGGGCTTGGCTGCTCAGTCCGGCCTGACATCGTTGAACCTGTCCTTTAATCAGTTTGGCAACATTGGCGGGTGCGTCCCGGCCAAGTCTGTGAGGGATCTCCTTGTTTCGATAGCCGAAGCTCGTCGTGGACAAGGATGATTGTTTTAGTGCGCATCAGACCACCTTTGAGGGGGCCACCGGGTAGACACCACTGGGTGGGCAGGGACCAAATCTGGACTGGCTCACAGTCGGTGGCCCGAGCAGCAGGGCTTGCTACACCAAGCCCCCACAGCCATAGGCGGTGATGTAGATGAGTTGCTGCTGAACTTCTGGAGCACCCTCAAGTAGGCAGTGGTGGAGGATGGTCTGAAATGGAGTTCGGTTATCCCCTGTACCTAGCTATCCCCCCCTAGCTCCATGAGGAGCTCAGTTATCCCCCCCTAGCTAGCTATCCCCCCCTAGCTCCATGAGGAGCTCAGGTTTCCCCACCTAGCTAGCTATCCCCCCCTAGCTCCATGAGGAGCTCAGGTTTCCCCACCTAGCTAGCTATCCCCCCCTAGCTCCATGAGGAGCTCAGGTATCCCCCCCTAGCTCCATGAGGAGCTCAGGTATCCCACCCTAGCTCCATGAGGAGCTCAGGTGTCTCCCCCTAGCTCCATGAGGAGCCCAGGTATCCCCCCCTAGCTACTTATCCCCCCTAGCTAGATATCCCTCAAGCTAGTTATCTCCCCTCGCTAGATATCCCCCCCTAGCTTGACATCTCCCCTAGCACCATGAGCACCTCGAGTCCTTGTATGTCCTCGCATCTCTTGCAACTGAACGCAAACTCTCCGTGTCCTCAGGGTGGCGCTGGCCTCTGCGTTGGCGGGCAACACATCCCTTTTGCGCCTGGATCTGGGGAGCAACTCAGAGTTATCGGCTGAAGCCATCCTGCGCATCGCTGCAGCTATAAACGGCAGTGGGGCAGGATCTCAGTTGTTGTCTTTGGACTTATCAGCAGCCAAGCTTCAGGTGCCAGATCTCAGCCTTACCATTGCACATTTATCTTGCCTGCCCTCACTTGTGCTTGCCATTGCCTGTGCAAGGGAACGTGCACCTGAGGTGTTGGGAAGTGCTCCTCCATCGGCCTTGTGCTGGTCCTTGTAGATGACACTTCCACGAGCATGAAGGGGCCACAGTCTGTGAATAATTTCATCTTGAATGTGCTCAAGGTCTGGATGTTGCAGCGTCATTTAAAATTTGCCACCTGCTGCCCATTCCTGTGCAGGGCGAGGAGGGCGCTGAGGCTCTGGCCGCACTGTCGTCCTCTAAACTGAAGCAGCTCTGCCTGCTTGGAACTGGCTGTGGCAGTGAAGGGGCTAAGAGGCTTGTGGGCTGCCTGGAGGACGGAGGCTTTGCTGCTTTACAGGAGCTGAGTGTGTCGGCTTGCAACTTGGATCTTGATGCGGGGATGGGTCCCCTGCTGACCGTGCTGGGAGCAGGATTTGCAAAATCCTTGAAGGTGGGGTTAATGGTGGCTATCATGTAATGTGATTACAATGGCAGGGGTATAGCGGTATCTTAAACAGTGTCTTGGTGCGATAATTAACCAGTAATTTTATTAATTATCCCAGTCCTGAAATAGCTGCTTTAAATCATCAAAGGACTGAGCGTATGTTTTATTCGTTTATTCATTAATTATTTTTAAAACAGAACGACGCACAGTTGCTGGTATGTAGCTGTATTTGAACTGAAAATTAGGAATGTAGGATGCTATTCCTGGGGTCATTCATGCATGGCTATTGCAATTTGATGCTGAGGAAAGTCGCTGAGTCATGCATACCGTAGAACCGGATAGGGTTTGAGTACCTCTATTTCAATTAGTTTTCTGAAACACTCTGGCAGGCAAAGAACACATCGATCCGTGCAGCGCAGCTGCAAAATTTTGAAGATTGTCTTTTTGCTGTATCGTGCTGCTAATCCAAAAACTTCATTAAGATCCGCGCAGCGCTTATAGCCGCTGCTGTAAATAAACTCCGCGCAGCGCTTATAACCACTACGTATACTGTAGTCAACTCAATCAAAAACCTCGTTTGACGCCTGGACGAACAGTGCACGGTCAGGAATCAATTAATGGATGTTGAATCAATCAGTCGCGCTCGCTAGTGCTCGGCCTTTTTTGATAGCTTGTTCTGGCAAATTACTCCGCGTACCCCCCAAATGGTTATTTTCGCCTGTGACTGACTGGCCGGACAGCCCTGATTTTAAATCATATTAAAATGTGCGCCGGGGCACACCAATTGCGCTCCCTAAAAGAAGAACGCATCAACGGGCAGCGCAAACCTGCTGCGCGCTTCATATTAATTTCAAAATGGAGCCTTCGCACTATTTCCGCAGTCTGGTGAGAATGCGATATTTTCTGGCCCTCGAGCGCGCCAGTAGTGGAAAGCTAGGTTCCCACAGCTAGGTTCTGTGTCCTCTCAGCAAAGCATGATCCGTCTATGCAGCATATTGTTTTAAAAATCTCTCACAATGGCCAGTACTGGTACCGATACAAACGCTTTCAAGTGACAACGGCACAGGCTAGACAGATCCAAGCCTGTCTCTTCCTAGTGGGCATGAATTTCCTCAGGAAATCCGTCTGCATGGAGTTCCAATCTGGACAAACGGTAGGTCGCTGGTGCCACAGTCAGTTCTTCAAGCAATGGCTTTTGAAGGTGATGCTTGGCAGCTGAAGCGCTGCACAATCGATTGCAATTTTAGCCCTGCCTGCTAATTTTTGCTGCAGCGATAGGTGATTTAATTTGTTTCGGCGTGAGAGAATTAAATGACGCGCGGTAAATTTAAATAATTGTTTTTAAGGGGTGCCGCGAAGGCTAACGACGACGACCGGTACGGTCTTTGTGTAGTGGAGCCGGTTCTACGGTTGCTCAGATATGTATGCACTCAAGTTGGATAATGGCCCTGCTTACTTCCTGAATTATGTTTGCTTGTTCTGCAGGTTCTGGAGTGTGGGGCCAACCCTGCATGTCAAGAGGAGCGAATGGCTGATATGGTTCTGGCCTTGAGAGAGTCCCGGCCTCAGTTGCATGTTCACTGGAATGCTGGGGACGAGGCTGGCAATGTGGAGCAAGCAGCAGGATCGGGAATTCCTTCAGGAGAAGCGTGACGACTGACTAGCAGAGTTGGACATGTTTCCTCCGCGACCTCTGCTCGTTATAAATGAAATCAACGCGACTGCATAACTGAATTCAATTATCGTAACATTTGAATGACTGAAAGATACCTGACGCGGCTATTTATTATGAGTTAACGGTAGTTACCGTTGCTCCCTTACTGGTCTTGGCTGGCTGGCATGCCAGTAAGGCGGTGGCCACCGTCTCGTCACAGATTATTGGACCTACTTGCCATTGCAGCTGGTCAAACTCTGTCCCTCTGGGCATGTTTTTAAACCGTTTTTGTCCTGAATGTTTCCAATTCTGTGCTTCCAACTGACGATCCCCAACAGAAATGGTTACATTCCGCTTTTTGCACCCAAGTATTCCCAAGTATATTAGGGAATTTTGTGCCATGGGTATATAATTAAAAAAACAGGATAAATATCCTCATGCCCCTTTTCAGTGAGCTGGCTTCGGGGTGGTGAAGGGCAGGAACAGATGAACCTGGGCCAAATGGCAGCAAGATGTGTGCCATGTCTGGATGACCATTCCGACTGCAGACCGGGCGGGTACTAATACTGGGGACACACTTTGACCCGAACTGTACGTGTATACGGGGACCTGTTATTGTATGGTCTTAGTTTGCACAGGAAAGCCTGACCATTCTAACAGCCATTTCCAAAACCGCCATTTGTCCATCAAAACTTGGCATAAAGCTGGGATGAGGCCAGGATGAGGCTACCTTATTAGCCCCAGTGGTAGGCCCCCCTGGTGACCTGGTGGTACCAAGCCCGGGTGCGGGTGTGGGCGGTACTGTGGGTGGAAAACCCCAAAACCTAAGTGCGTCCCAATTTCATCAACATTCAGTGTAAGCTACATGGCTAACTTTACAGTCTAGCGACATGGCAGACGACGAAATCTCGTTGAGGCCAATAGTGCTGCGGCCAGTCGGCCTTGGGGCCGGCATCAATCCGTTTAGCTCTTTTGCGAAGGGCAGTGGTCAAGGTCTAAAAAATAAACAGGTGAACGAGGGTTGAATGCAAGCTTTCCCGGATCTGCCACTGAACCGAAGATCTTACATGACCCAGACGTCAAAATCAGCTGGAGGCGACGACACGAAGCCCAAACGGGATGGCGAGAGGATCAAGTTCTCCAAGGAATTTCTTATGCAGTTCATGGACGTGAGTGGCGGCATGGCCAGAACAGAAACGGGACATTCACTGGCATGCGAATTTGCGTGTGCCACTGTAAGTCTCTTATGGGCCCGTCATACTAATACTATACGTGCCCAAATCATTGTGCAGAGGTACACGAAGTCCCCAGCCGAACTGCAACAACAAGCCCAGTTAAACGCAGAGATCGTCATATCAGAGCAATCTGAAAAGGACCAGCATCGACAGGCTATTCAGGTAGCGTTTCCTCCTTCAGCTTGTCTGGCATATCACCGAGCTCACTTTTCGCCGTAATTGCAGAAAGTTGTGGGGGAGGAGGGCGACGATAGAGATTGGCGGACCCGCAATGTAGTCGAGACCGTTCCTGGGGGAAAGGATGACGGCAGCAGCTGGGAGCAGTCTCGAGAGCAGCCAGCAGCGAAGGAGGAGCAGAGGGCGCAGTCGAAGCCAGCTGCGCAGCAGCAGAAGGCTGCCCCTGCTGCCCAGCAGCAGCAGGGAGAGGTAAGGAGTTAACTTTGTGAACTCCCATGCGATCGAGGTCTGAAGCCTTGGCGCTAACTGCAGGACGCTGCCAAGACGGTGCGTGCGACCGAGGCCAAGATAGTACGTCTTGCCGACAGCGGGGGCCAAGCCTATCGTCCTGGAGCCGTCGTATCATCCGAAGAAAAGGTCTGCTTTTTCTGCCTCAGTTTTTCAAGCCAGCTTTCCCGAGCGTCATGAGTGCGCTGACCCCTTTTACCCTCCCCCGGAACGACCCATGCAGGCCATCCGCCAAATCAAGGGTATCCTGAACAAGCTGACGCCTGAAAAGTTTGAGCGCCTCCTGCAGCAAATCCTTGGAGTCATAACGACAGCCGACGTTCTGAGGACCACCATTGCCATTGTGTTTGAGAATGCAGTGGAGCAGCCCACGTATTGCGCTCTGTACGCTGACCTGTGCCTGCAGCTGTCCAAGGAGCTCCCTTCCTTCCCGCCGCCCCCGGGTGGGGACAAGGCCATCACGTTTGCGCAGATCCTGCTGAACACCTGCCAGGACGAGTTTGAAGGCGCAGAGGATGCTCGACTGGTGCGTTTCACTGGCCCTTGCATGGGAAGTTCCCTGACGCACGGGGCCCATGGGCTGCATGAGTCATAGAGGCTGACTTGGGAATTTTAAGCTAAGCGATATGTAGCGGTCAGTGAAGGGCCTTAATATCTGTCTGTGCTTACTTCTATGCAGCAAATGCAAGATGTTAGTGAGCCCTCTGCACGCGATGAGCTGGAGCGCTCAGTCAAGAAGCGTGTCATGGGCACCATGCGCCTCATATCCGAGCTGTACAAGAAGGACATGGTTCGCGACTGGATCATCACGACGTGCATGGAGTCACTGCTGGCCAAGGAGAAGGGAAAGGTCACTGCGTCAGAGGATAGCATTGAGGTGGGCTTGGGTTGTGAGGGCACCAAGCTGCCGGATAATAACGATTAGTCATCCTGGGAATATTTGCACAGGGTGACTGCATCAGATTGTCAGCAATGATTGGTCGTCATGTGGTGGGGGAGTGGGGTCGTACCTCCAAAGGTTGAAAGGGCATTAGATTGCCTGTGACTGATTATAATTCATCATAAGGGGAACATTTGTCTCCATGGGAGTTTTGCTTGAAGATTATGGGACATCCTTGATATACCCTGGGTACCCAGGCTTGGCTGTATGCTAGACGCCAAGATAAGGCGATGGCTTGAGATGAGGTATCCCTGCTGCCAGCAACGCAGAGATGCTGAATTCCCTGGCTTGGTTGCATGCCCGCTCCCGTGCAGGCTGCGTGTGAGATGCTGAGCACTGCTGGATCCAAAGTGGCCAAGAGCGAGAGCGATAAGATGCGCAAGAAGCTGGAGGATGTGTTCAAGCAGCTGCAAGGGCTGGAGAAGGAGAAGAGCCTGTCCAGCAGGATCCGCTTTGTCATCCGTGACGTCATTGTGAGTCTCACCCGCGTCCTGACGCTTTCTATGCATGTGGGCTTGATAAGCTCCACATGGGTTCATGCACAGCTCCTGTTGGAAGCCTGCCTACCACACATGCTGAGCAGACCCTATCTACCAGTCTGTCTCCCTGTGCACATTTCTGACTCTGAAAGGTCGCGAGGACTGTTTTCATTTCTGTCATGTCCTCCCTGAACAGGACCTGAGGCGAAGTAACTGGGTGCCTCGCCGCGAGACCTTCACGGCCAAGAAGCTGGACCAGGTCCGCGCTGAGGCTGAAGCTGAACTGGGCATGATCTCGTCTGTGCTCACATGTGGGTGGATGGACAGGTCATGGGTGAATAGATGGGTGGATGGATGCCTGCGTTGGTGACCTGGTGATTATGAGATGGTGGAAGAGAGAACAATGTGTCTTATTTGAGCTCTGAGCTTCCTTGTAACCCTGCCAGGCCACTTAGAAGTGGATGCCTCATTAGATGGCCTGTGAATGGCGAGATATTGGCAACAAGATTTTTGTGTCTTAAACATGTGAATCAATTCTGGAATCCCTCGAGGCTGCTTGGTATGGCTCACCCTTGTGTTGCCCTCTTGCAGCTGCTCTTCCCGCGCTCCCCACGCACCAGCGCCTGGGCGGGCCAACTGAGGACTTTGCCCTCATCCCACCACTGCGCGGGGGGGACGCCGAAGCGTGGAACTTCCCCGCGTTCCGGGGGGATGGCCCTTCTGCGGCAGGCTCAGGGTACAAGTTTGGCAATGGCCAGTCGGCCTTGTTGGGCGACTTCAGGCCACCTCAGTCTGCGGTTCAGCCTGTGGCATCAACAACAAAGTGAGGGGAGGCCAACGGCCTGGGGAAGCTGCTTGAAGCATTGGATGCCTGGCTCAATGTACTAATTTCTTGTATATTTTACCTACTGGTGATACTGACCTGCTTGGTGTTTTGTGCAGGCCGGGACCCGTGGCTGCTGCTCCTGCTCCTGCACCTGCCGCCACTTCGGATGGCCCCCAGCTGCCGGAAGACGAACTCAAACGCAAGGCGGAGTCTCTGTTCCAGGAGTACTTGTCTACTCTGGACAAAAAGGAGGCACTGACTTGTGTGAAGGAGCTGGCCGCGCCGGCGTTCATGGCTCAGCTGGTGGAGATCGGACTGACCACCATGCTGAACAGTATGAAGGAGAAGGTGGGTTAATGGGGAAGGGCAGAGGATGATTAGTATGTCAATGCAGCAACTTTGCTCGACTTCTCAAGAGGATCGAACCGTATCGTTCTTTTTATTTCCAGAGCCAGGGATCCTCCCTGTCTGATTGCCCTGCTCCTTGCTCAACCGATGCCTGTTGATTCACTCAGGAGGTGACAGCCTTGGAGGAGCTGCTGCTGCACTTGCACGCCCAGGGGCTTGTCACGAATGCCGATGTGCTGTCTGGCCTCGCCACCTACACCGTGCAGCTAGAGGACATCAGGTGTGTTGCTGGGGTGGACCTGGGGTTGAGGGCTATTGAAACAGCTCAGGCCGCAATGGAAGATACCTCCTGTTGGCAGGAGGCACACAAACCTAATTCTAGGTGACGCCCTGACTAGAAATATTGAGTGGGGGGAGTGGGAGCAGTGGCTGGAGTTGTACACCACAGAATTCTGAATCACAGTTTTGAATCACACGATGAAGGATACGACAGCTTTGCAATGATAAGTTGGTAGTGTGGAAGAGGCTGATGAGCTGATCGCCGTGTCCCTTGCTTGTCTTGCAGCCTTGATTTCCCCAAGGCGACTGCCCTCCTGGGGCACATGGCGGGCAGTGCAGTTCTTCAGGGCATCATGGCGCTGGACGCGCTACCACAGCTGTTGGAAGGTGACTTTGGAGTGGAGCCGAAGCGCGAGTTTGCTGCGGCTGTCCTAAAGCGTGTGTTGTCGCAAGCGGGTGCCGAAGGCCTGACTGAGATGTGCGCCAAGGCGGATGTCAAGGCATCCGTGTTCCTTAGCGCTGATGCTGCCGACGGGGAGGTCGAGAGTGTGGAAGCTTTCTTGAAGCGGGAGGGGCTTGCAGCTGTGCCTATTTAAGCTTTAATCGAGCAATGACTGGATGCTTCTGAGCAGGCCCAGTAACGTCATTGAATAGATTGTTGTTGATATTTATTTCAGCTGGCGGGACGTTGAGTTGTGCATGGGAGGAGTATGCTTGTTAGGAACTTTTTCTTCTGACCATAGGTAGAGTATCACATCTCCTAAAAGTTACGATTCCATACACTGACCCCTGCCGTCCACGCCTGTCCTTCATTATACATTTATAACGCATTTATGCTGCAGTTTCAATGTGGTTACAAAGGAGCTGGAATGTTCAGTGCTACCTATGTTTGACGCCCTGAGGAATGTTCCATTCTTTGTTGTGTAATTGGTATGTAGCCAATTACTGATGTTCATGACTTTGCTCTACTGGACCCTGCTCGAAAGGCTCTGTGCCCGACAGTCTGGTTGGGATACTTGATGATTGATGAAGCAGGAAAGAAGGGGAAAAGGGAAGCGAAAAAGAAAACAGGGACAAACAAACTTTCTTCAAAAACTTTTCCCAACAAATTAATATATTATTTCATTGCTATGGAATCACACCAGCACCTCATGAAGGGAGAGGTAGGAAGCTAGGCTACCCTGCACTCACTCGAAGGCAGTGTCACACAACTGCACTCGCCTGATATGCCAAGAGCCAGGCCCTCTTGAACAAATCGAATCACCGTCGTATCTGCAACCATTCCGGAGGATGAGATCCAGGAGCAGATTAGCTTAACATGCTCGTAGTGAAACAAAATAACCCAGACCGTGACGACCGCTCATGAATAAAAAGTGCTGCAGAGCGCAGATTGAAGGAATCTGGCACCTCAGTGCTGCAATCTTGCAGCTCGCTGGGCTTCACACTGCCATGTCCTGAAGAACCAAGGGCATGACAGCGTGAACGTATGTACAAGATATCGTCACTGCCGACAAACGCCATGATGTCGGCCCCATGACTTTTAATGCCTTCGGCTCTCACAACCAGAAGCTTCACACTGCATATGCTTGCCAAGCTGCGCCCACCCCTGCCATACATATCTGAGGTGCAAGGGTAAGGTGAGCCATGACCACCATGTCAGGTGTGAGGTGAGCCATCAATTTGCCAAGTGCCATAAATACCTTTTACTCCCCACGTCACCTGGTATTTCCCCATGCGATCCCGCATGTTAGAACTTGGAACCTCCACAGCACATTCTGCTGCGTCACCTATCAAGTACAGTCATGGACATCAAAGGAAATAAATGATTGTGTCGCCAGATGCTGTCTTCCTGCCTCTCTGTTCGTCCTTAACGAATTCATGACTGATCAGCGTCATCGAGTTGAGTATCCCAATTACTTTCATATTTGTTTGATGTCAGAGGGGAGCAGAACGCTGAAAAGGCGTGAACGTTTTGCAAGTAGCCAAGACCGGGACACTGTCACTGTCGCTGTCGGCTGTCGTCCCCTGTGATTGCGTCGTACCAGGGGTTTAAGGGTCTGAGCGGCGTCTTTCACCCCGAGTGCATTAGCTTCTTTCTCTTTAAGCATAGGGACCCAATGGTAGGCTAGCGTTGTTAGCCGTCATGGACTGAAGTTCTTGATCGATTAACGAAACAATGCTGGTTCACTGTGACAACTTATACATAAACGTTTCCGTGTGTAGGCTCCAAAGAAGAAGGTTGCTTCCGCTCCGGCTGCGGCCAGGAAGGTACGTTCTGGGCAGACTGCCCCCCCCCCCACTGAATTAACTCCATTGACATGATAGCTAGTAAGCTATTTCTCCTCTTCACCTCTTTTACACAGGCTGTGGCAGCACCCACGAAAGTCGTCAACCCCTTGTATGAGAAGAGGCCCAAGGTTTTCGGTGAGGATTCCGGCATACGGGGGCTAGACGTTTGGAGCCAATCCTGCGGAAGGGCGAGCTTGGCAGATTAAACTCTAGTGTATGCTGATAGGATTGGTTTCCAATCTGATCGGCCGCATTCGAGCCCGCTCGGGCTGAAGCGCAGAATTATTCAGCCTTGGCATAGCGCCATGGACTGGCGCTATTCACAGCATGGCTAATCTGCATAATTTTGTAGTATTTTTGTAAGCTTCTTGGGTGTCAGCATCCCTAGCCTCAAGGCTAACCCGCATGACTGCACCCCCCCTCTGCCTCTCAGGCTTGGCTGGTGCCCCACCTCCCAAGACGGACCTGCACCGCTTCGTCAAGTGGCCCAAGTACGTGCGCCTGCAGAGGCAAAAACGCGTGCTGTCCATGCGCCTGAAGGTGCCCCCCGTCATCAACCAGTTTGTCACGAGGGCTGTTGACAAGAACCAGGCGGAGACTCTGTTCAAGCTGCTGCTCAAGTACCGCCCGGAGGACAAGCAACAGAAGCGGGACAGGCTCAAGGCTGAGGCCGAGGCCCGCGCTGCTGGCAAGGAGGCAGACAAGAAGAAGCCCATCGTCGTCAAGTTTGGCCTCAACCACATCACCAACCTGATTGAGAGCGGGAAGGCACAGATGGTCTGCATCGCCCACGATGTTGACCCCATTGAGCTGGTGGTGTGGCTGCCTGCCCTGTGCAAGAAGATGGGAGTGCCTTACTGCATCGTCAAGGTGGGGAGCGTGCTTAGGCTAGCCCCATGGGGGGGTCTTGAAGCAGGGTCATGGGGTCTTACCTTGGGTGAATGACGCATGCAAAGCAAGCATGCTCCTCATCAGGGTCGATCCTGATAGAATGTGCTTGTTGAAGCATAAGACAATTTGTTTGCAACCTCGGCTTCTTCCATGACAAGGCCTCCTGAGGTTGTGTCATGTAATGCATAATTGAAAGCGAGTTTTTGAGTACTGCATGGGGTAGATGTTGAGTTGTTTCCCTTTCTGGTTCCCCTCCGATTCCGCAGGGCAAGGCCCGCCTGGGAGCTGTGGTCCACAAGAAGAACGCGACAGCGCTCGCCATCACAGCAGTGAAGAATGTGAGTGCCTGGATATTCATATTTTAGTGCAAACCAGAGCAAGTCGGGCTGGCAACTGGGCGGCCACCCTGGGCTGATGGGGACTTCAAGCAATTTTTTGCATGCTACACCTGGCTCCATGGCTGTGAGCCGAGCTGGCGCCTAAGCTGAATTGCATAGCTGAAGCGCGCTAAAGGAACAATGGTGCCTTGGTATTTCGTGATCCCTGGGATGATGGCGTGTCCATGATACTGGCAGGGTTTGATTGTCCTCGTTTGACGCGGATGCTGTGCTCATGTTCGCGCACATGGATTGAAGAATCTCGAGGGAATCGCAGGGCATTGAGTTTCTTAAAGGAGATGCCCTGCGTTTAGTGGACTGTAGTGCGGGTTTCCTGCAACGCTGAATAGTGTTTCTCTGAGGGGTTTTCAGCTACACTTGGCGACATTGCTGCAATGTGACCTAGGGCTAGTGGTGGACTAGTCTGGCAAGCCCTGCTGCTGCGGCCATGAGCCATACTTGGCCCAGCGGTGGCTGCCCAGCGGCCCCACAGGGGTTATCAGGGGTGCACGGAAATAAACTGTGCTGGTAGTGGACATATTTTGCCGGAAAGCTCAGCTTCCTTATACAAACTTTGAAAAAGTTGCGAGCTTGAAAGTCAGCTTTTCAGGAATGGACAGATAATGACATGAAAATCATCTCCCCCGCGCTTGATGTCTTCATATCCTCTCACGTCCTCTCGCAGTTTTTTGGGCAGGTGTAGCAACCTCAGTTGCTACAGAATATAATATGTGTATTTCCGTGTAAAGAGCCCCAGACGTGTAACGACATGAACATATCCTCTCACTCATTTTCTTTTGCACAGGAGGACCAGCGTGAGTTCTCCAAGCTCGTAGACAGCTTCAAGGCACACTTCAACGATGGAGCACGTCTCCAGTGGGGAGGCCACATCCTGGGGCCCAAGTCCCAGCACAAGCTAAAGAAGCGCGAGCGGGCTATTGCTAAGGAGTTGGCTCAACGCGTCAAGTAAATGGACGCACTGGCCAGACTAAATTAGTTTAATCATTATGAAGTGTATCAGAGATGTAATGTGAAGCGCTGTTTCATTGTTGTGGTTCGAAGTGTCTCACATTAATCAGTTATTCCAACCATGTATTGGGACAAAAAGAATCGACGTGCAACTGCCTGCAGGGGGTGGGCGTGGCCGGAGGGGGCGAATTTATTGGGACCCTGTTATGTGATGTTACTACAGCTTCGTGCTTCAGCCTCATTTAGTCATTTGATGTGGGCGGTCCGCTCTACATGGCCAGGTGACTTACAAGCAATTGCATTTCGGCATGCATCCACTCAAATATACACAGTATCTAGCCAAATATACACAGTATCTAGCCTGAGTATTCCTGCTTACTGGTGTCATGCAGACACCTAATGAAGTGGCTCATTTATCACCCCCCTTCAAGAAGTTCACAGGCCCTGCCCTGTTTGACCGACTGACCAGCACTCTTTATGCACACCGGCGAATGTAAGCGAATATATCATCAAATGCACTTTTGTCGTCCGCTCAAAATTGATGTCATTAGTGGATTGCACGGAATAGCTAAATAGCTGTGCGTTGTTCAGGAATTCATACTCTGAAGGTGAGGGCGGGCAGAAATATAGGCTGAAACCCCGTCCTAGAAACACCTGAGTCACTGACTGAAAGGAAAGAAAGGGATTGGTAACCGGATACAGTTGAGGTATTGGGCCCTGCGTGCCTGCTTGAGGGCCGACTGCCTGCTCAATTTGCCACCGCTGACAAAATAAGCGGAAACGCTTGTCCGCTGCCTTCATTTACATAAATTGATCTTACCAGTACAGGCAGGCAGGATGGTAGTGCACACGGCTACTTAACCTTTCTTGTTTCCGTCTCAATTTTCCTAGGAGGCGTCCAACCGAATTTTTTTGCATCCACGTCATGTTTCATGGCTGGGGCTGATCTTCTGCACTATGGGATTCATTCCCACGCTACCGCTCGGTGGTTGTGTGTTGGTTGCTTGCCCAGGGGGTCACTGGTTTTCGCTCGCTGTCCTAGCGTATTTAGCGCGTGTACCGGTTTACGGGTACAAGTCCCATGCATAAATGTGATGCCCCGTTGGACAGTAAAAAGTTCACAACACTGCACGGCTCCGAGGTATCACATCGGCAGATAAAGCACGGCTTGATACATATTACGTTAATTTGTGTAGAAGGTTGGTTCCAGCCTCGACCCACGGCCTCTTCCGGTAATGAGCAATACCTCGCCCACCACGAACGGCACAGGCAGTGGTTTTGACTTTGGAAATGCGACAGCGCTGTCACGGCGCTGTCGTGGGGTTCACCGTTGAGCTCCATCCGTGGAATGGTGAGGCAACGGGTAGCGACTAGCGAGGCAGCAAGCAAGAAGTGCGCATTATTAGATGCTTCAAAACAGGCTTACAACAAGCAATGCTGCCAAACAGGCAGAACATGCCACGCAAAGAACGCGCCCCTGGTATCTCCCGTACCCGTATACATGTTGTATATATCGCATTTCCCGTTATTCTCGCCCGGCCAGAAAAACTGCCACTGGGACATATTCCTGCAAGCGCCCAATTGGAAATGGGCCCAACGTGATAGACCAGTCTCAAGATAAATCCATGTTCATGTCAGGGCATGCATGATGCGAGGTTATGACACAATGGCCGACATTTCATCGACTGACCCTCTCGACTTCCCGACGGCAGTCCAGCGTTTGGATTCGGAGCGGATGCGCAATGCCTATTTACTCGCGACCCCGCCCTTATCACAGCCATATCTGCATGCACACTTAATATTTACTCGGGTTCGTGAAGAGGCCATCTCCTGTCTGCCATCCAAGTGACTGAAGTGCTTGTGACATCTCAACAATCGCCCGACGAGGCAGAGTAACTTACACTGGTAGGTCCCGAGTGTGAAGGGTCGACGCACGAGCATAATATTCTACTGTGATTGAGACGTGATTGTAAACTCATTAATAAGTAGGACTTTGTAACAAACATTTACGAGAATTCATGACAAGTGAGGTACTTGTGCCTACATCGTGAAAACTGTCCGTCTTGCGTTTTCCAACATCCGTACTAACGTGAAGACGTCGCTATTCATCACGACGTAGGTCACCCCAGTTCGACCCAAGAAAAGGTGAGCAGGGTTTCCTGGGCGCGGCACATACCGCGCGTACGGGAGGGTTAGTTGCGGCAGTTGTTATGTTCCTCGCACTCGACAGAGCCGGCTCCGTTACCTCCGTCAAAGGCAATCATGGGAAGGTTTCTAATCGACCTGCTGGATTCTGATAATACCCATGGCCTCAATTGCTGATACATGCCTCTGTCAAAAGAAAGCACTGGTTGTCGATGTCAAGGTCTTCAAGCTGCACTCAACATCTAAACATAGTGCTTAAATGACCCCCCGACCCCCGTGGCACACTCCTGACTTTCTTGTGCACGTTCTCCCTGCACCTCTGTAGCAAGCGACGGCCTAGCTGACTCCTGATTCAGAAGTTATAACGTAATCCAAAGCTGCGCTGTCTTTACATCAAACCTGATCTCCTCTCCTCATCTCGGTTCATTCCCTTGGGAAGGATGATGAGGCGGTGCAATGGAAAAGCAGTGCCATCGTCACACATTTCATGCCTGCATGCCTGCATGCCAGAGCCACATGGATCTTGCCCCCTTGCTCTCCTGCATCTCCTCATGATCGTGATCTGAGTTTGATGGTCTCCATGATGGCACACAGGTCAAGTGAAGACTGTCGTCCAAGCAGCACGCTCATACGCCATGCTCCTGACTCAATTCTCCAGCAGAGCCAGCAGGCCCTGCTCCCTCAAGCAATCCATCTGCGTGCCTGTGAGGCTAGCAAAGGCATCACCACCACTGCTGATTTCATCGCATCTGAGACCATCCCTGGTCAGCCTAGCAAGCTGTCCTGATCAGCAGCAGCAATGCCATCCATGGAAGGAAGGCTTCACGGCCCGGTCGAAACTTATCACCCAGGTGAGTAATCGGCTCTCGTCCTTGAGGGAATGCATCCCTCAGACAGCCAGGCTGTGGCGCCATACTATAGCTATTGCTATGTGCACAATCGCACATACCGGTACCCAATGTTCATGCGGCACTCTAGGGGGGGGGGTGCAGACATGCTGCCTGATATTTTTTGAACTTTTCTATCATTGTGGCAGCTCTAGAGGCGGCGGAGGGAGGCAGGGGCATTCAGAAAGCGTGCTGCCACTGAACGGGGATGCTTTCGACCAATGTTGCTGAACAACATTTGATGGATCGGAGATGTCTCAGCACACCAGCAGAGAGCTGCTGCCGCTGCCTTATTTTCCTCTCATGAAGCCCGGACTTGTTTTTTGCCCATTATCCCACTGATGCTGCTGCGAATGTTTCTTATGCAGGCAAGGGGGAAAGATACACCTGAACCCGATGGGCAGAGGAGTGAGGGTTGGTATCAGAGGGCAAAAAGAGTTGTGGAGGCACGTGATGCTGTAAAGAATGGGACATTCACCCCAGAAGACCTCATCCTACTGGCTAAGCTGAAAAAGGGGGAACTGGAAAAAATCAGTGACTCTTTCGAGCATCATGAGGCAGGATGTTGTAAGGGCGGTGAGACCACGCAGAGGAAGCGGCGCGAGCTAGAAGAGAAGAAGCTGTCAGGTACTGCTTCGGAGGATGAGAAAGCAAAGCTCAGCAAGATGCTAGGAGGTAAGCAGTCACACTCGGCGACTGCATCAAGTGTTAGATAGGCTGAAACCTAACCCAAGCTAAGCTACCAGTCTCTATACCCAGTGTGAGGTCAAATATGTGGTGCTGTTTCTATTGCAGACAGAAAACGCCAAAAGGCTTGGTTGCTTCATGTAGTGATCAATGATCCTGCAGCTATTCAGTAGCTGCTATTGCTCCCGCCATGTTTTGATATTGAGGCAATGTCTTATTAAGGAAACTAGAGTGACACTCTCTGTGCTTGCTCTGACCCTTATGACAGGACGCCCAAGCTCTCGTGAAGATCCCTGGAAAGACATAACGTACAATAAAGAGCGAAACGTATTCCGCACCAACCTCCGGAACATCAAGATCAACGGAGTGGAGGTTTGTTGAATTGTCGTTTCTGAAGTTTGGGAATTTACCTGCATGGCTAACAGCTTTCTGTTTCAGAGATGATTGATGAGGCATGTGCATGTCGTCAGCCTCGTCACTGGCTCTGAAACTTTCAAGATTTCTCATTGGGTCATGTGTGCTTCAATCAAGTTTATTAGCGTCCTTATCCACGAAGCTAGTTTGGCTATGGCAACTACAGAAATAGGGGCGGCAAGGATACAAGATAGAGGGACTCCTTCTATTTTTTTTGCACTGCTGGAAATTATTTACGGGTGTGGTTTGCGTGGGCCTCAGCCATTGCAAACCATGCAATGAAAATACCTCGATGTCAGTTATTAAATCTGGCATGTTTGGTGTGATGGCTGGCCACCTTGGGGTGGTAGCTCACATTCCATGAACACATTTGCTGATGAAGGCCTTGGTATTTCTCATGGCATCGAACTTGGCTCATGTCCCCATGGCTGGTCAACCATTGTACTTCCCATAGCCTCCAAGGTAATCTTGCTCATAGTGTTTATCGCCTGGGAAGCTGGCTGCTGCTGCTGCTGCTGCTGCTTTCTTTGCTACCCCATGGACCAGACATATATTGAATCTGATTCGTATCTGAAGGATGCCTCAATACTGGTGTATGGCTAAATCCGAAGTGCCGTGAATCATGATCTTCATCATGCTTGCCCTCAGGTGAAGGTGCCCAGCAAGTCTTTTCGTGTCAGCAAGTACGGAAGCATGGAAGCAGCTGCAACGATGGCTGCATTGTATGTTGGTGAGTGCGGGGAATGTCTTAAGGAATCATTTCCGAAGCAGTATTGAACTTTGAGGACTGTCATCAGGCAGGGGTTGATGACTGACAGAATCATGTTCACAGAATCACTCATGGCAGTGTTGGACAAGTCTGACCTGATCAGCGATTTCCAGTGTTATTTTGTGTCCTAACCTGGCGTTCATTGATTGCCTGAGTCCATGGCCATGCACGCGGCATTGCACGGGCTTAAAAGTAAATTGCAGTATCATGGGAAACGGGTAACCATTACCTCGGAAGCTGAGTACCTGAAAGGATAGACATGGACTTGGCACCGACACCAACTTGTGCTGTCCTCAGAAGACCACTAGTACCTTGCACAACCCTGACAGGGGGAGCGCCAATGGAACACTATGCTTGATGTCGGTGTATCTGGATAATATTGTGTTGCGGCACCCCTCTTACCCATGCATGTTTTAGATTTTATCCGCCGAGATCGGGCCAAGGAGTGCAAGTACCCTGAAGAGGCATCGAAGCTGCTGAGCAAAACTAACTACGAGAGGATAATCATGAGCGGTGAATGCCCTGAGCCCTTCTTGCAGCTTTACAAAGACCTAAGTAAGCCCCATCTATAGGTGTAATAGGATTTTTCTTTCTGATTGCTGACACTGGTAGTTACAGTTTTGGTAACATTCCACTGCTAGCATTCTGCTACCTGAGGGTTGGTCGCAAGAACTTTGTACTGTTCAGTTGAACCACCCAATGCCTTGCATGTGCATGCCAGAGACTGGCAGGGCTAGAATGCATGTTTCGGGGCACCGAGGTGCCATGGCCTTGAAAGCCACTAAGACAATGCCGAACTTTGATTTATTAGCAGATACCGGCATCATCATGCGGGCATTATGCACAATGTATGATAAGTGTGTTTTCTGATTTTATGTTACTGACAGCAACATGCATGATGCATGATTGATTATGCAGATTGATTGAATAATATTATGCAAAATCATGGAGGCATGACGATTGACCTTGCACAAGTCACAGTGATTCAAGGACGGTGCTTGATTATGCGCATGGATTTCAGTAACGGCATCATGCACCATTTAGATTCAAGAATTTTCAAGGATGATGATAGACCATGCACCATGATTTAAGGATGACAATGGATTACCGTTATATACTGCGCACAATGATTGATGGGCATCATGCACTATGATTTGAGGATACCTGCAGCATCTTGCACGGTTTTGATTGATGTGTTTTCTTGTTGGGGTACAACAACTGCACATGTAATTGCATAGCACCCCAGATTATTCTGGATTATGGCACCCCTTTATTCAACCATGTATTTCAATATGTCTTGCTGTCAGAGATTGCTGTGGAGGATGAGTTCAACAAGTCACAGGGAGGAGGTAAGCAGCCACACTCGGGGACTGCATCAAATCTTAGATAGGCTGATGCCTATCTCACGCGAAGCTACCATTCTCTATACCCAGTGTGAGGTCCAATTTGTGGTGCTGTTCCTATTGCAGACAGAAAACGCCAAAAGGCTTGGTTGCTTCATCTAGTGATTAATGATCCTGCAGGTGTTCAGTAGCTGCTATTGCTCCCGCCATGTTCTGGAATCGAGGCAATGTCTTATCAAGGAAACTCAAGTGACACTCTCTGTGATGATGCTCTGACCCTCATGGCAGGACACCCAAGCTCTCGTGATGATCCCTACAGTTATCTGTCCTATGATGGAAACACGTTCCGCACCAACCTCCGGAGCATCAAGATCGACGGAGTGAAGGTGTGTTGAATTCTCGTTTTCTTAAGTTTGGGAATTTACCTGCATGGCTAACAGCTGCCAGTTACAGGGATGATTGATAAAGCATGTGCATATTACCAGCCACATCATGGGCTCTGGAACTTTCCAGATTTCTCATCGGGTCTTGTGTGCTTCAAGCACGCTTGTACTTATCGACAAAGCTAGTTTTGGCTTTGGCAACGACAAAGAGGGGCAGCAGGAGTACCAGGGAGAGGACCTCGGTGTTTCTTTTTTCGTGACTCAGCAACATGTCAGCAACACTCCGGCCTCTGGCCGGCAGCCCCGTTTGTAGGCAGCTGTGCTGCTTTGGCCACCAGTCGAAGGTTGGTCAAAGTTAGGTCCCCATTGGGCTAAGGCGGCCGTGGGGCGGCCTGCAGAAAGTGGACTTATCGCCGAAAAAATAAACACTGGAGGAACTCCCTGTATTTATCCAAGAAGCTAGATTTGGCTTTGACAGATACAAAATAGAGGCAGCAAGGGATGAGCAAGGATACAGGTGCGGAACTCCTTGCATTTTTCTTGCAGTGCTGGAAACTATTTACGGGTGTGGTTCTCGTGGGCCTCGGTCGTTGCACACCATGAAATGAAAACATCAAACTAAAATGTCTGTTACTAAATCTGGCATGTTCGGTGTGATGGCTGGCCACCTTGAGGTGGCAGCTCACATTCCATGAACACCGTTGCTGATGAAGGCCTTGATATTTCTCATGGCATGGAAATTGGCTGATGTCCCTATGGCTGGTCAACCATTGTGTTTGCCATAGTCTCCAAGAGAATCTTGCTCATAGAGTTTATCACCCAGGAAGCTGGCTGCTGCTGCTGCTACTACTTTCTTGGTTGCCCATAATCGATACAAATATCGAATCTGATTCATATTTGAAGGATGCCTCAATACTGGTGTATGGCTAAATCTGAAGTGCCGTGAATCATGATCTTCATCATGCTTGCCCTCAGGTGAAGGTGCCCAGCAAGTCTTTTCGTGTCAGCGAGTACGGAAGCATGGAAGCAGCTGCAACGATGGCTGCACTTTGGGTTGGTGAGTGCGGGGAATGTCTTAAGGAATCATTTCCGAAGCAGTATTGAACTTTGAGGACTGTCATCAGGCAGGGGTTGATGACTGACAGAATCATGTTCACAGAATCACTCATGGCAGTGTTGGACAAGTCTGACCTGATCAGCAATTTCCAGCGTTACTTTGTGTCCTAACCTGGCGTTCATTGATTGCCTGAGTCCATAGCCATGCACGCGGCATTGCACAGGCTTAAAAGTAAATTGCAGTATAATGGAAAACGGGTAACCATTACCTCGGAAGCTGAGTACCTGAAAGGATAGACATGGATTTGGCACCGACACCAACTTGTGCTGTCCTCAGAAGACCACTAGTACCTTGCACAACCCTGACAGGGGGAGCGCCAACGGGACACTATGCTTGATGTGTATCTGGATCATCATGTGTTGCGGCACCCCTCTTGCCCATGCATGTTTTTAGATTCCATCCTCCGAGATCTGGCCAAGAAGTACCCTGAAGAGGCATCGAAGCTGCTGAGCAAAACTAACTACGAGAGGATAATCAAGAGCGGTAAATGCCCCGAGCCCTATTTGCAGCTTTGGAAAGACCGTGGTGGAAAACTTCCTCCCTAGGTCACTTACGACATTTTAATATTGCTGATTACTGAGGTGCAAGTTTAGCAACAATCCATTGCTAGCATTCTGCTACCTGAGGGTTGGTCGCAAGGACTTTGTACCGATAATTTGAATTGCACCACCCAATGCCTTAAACATGCATGCCAAAGACTGGCAGAGCTGAATGCATATTTTGGGGCACGAAGGTGACATGGTCTAGGAAGCCAATAAGACAATGCCGAACTTTGATTTATTAGCATATACCGGCATCATCATGCGGGCATTATGCATAATGATATATTGATGTGTTTTCTGAATTGATGGTACCAACAGCATGGTAGCAACATGCACAATGATTGAATAATGTCATGCAAAATCATGCAAGGGCAATGAACTAAAGATTGATCATGCACAAGTCACAGTGATTCAAGGATGGTGATTGATGATGCGCACTGAATTATTAACGGCATCATGCACCATTTAGATTGAAGTATTTTCAAGGATGATGATAGACCATGCATCATGCACCATGATTTAAGGATGACAATTGATTACCGGTATGTACTATGCACATTGATTGATGGGCATCATGCACTATGAATTGAGGATACCTGCAGCATCTTGCACGGTTTTGATTAATGTGTTTTCTTATTGAGGTACAACAACTGCACATTTCAGTGCACAGCACCCCAGATTATTCAGGATTACGACACCCCTGATTACATTGGATATTTCAAAGCTCTACAGAGGTTAGGATACTCTGTTTTGTGCATGTGTGTGAGGGCCCAGAGTTGGGCGATTTACCGGTACTATCTACTGCGGATCTGTTAAAGCAAATTTTGTAATAATCAACATATTTACATATGGCTCATCTGCCGTGGACCCATGTTCGTAACCATGTTCGCAATAGCCATATCAATATGCGCTACATGCAGAGGCCTAAGTAACATCTTTGCAAGCGGGGTGCAATAGGGGTCTAGTCAGTCTCTTCTAGTCCGCTAGTTCAAAACAAATAGGCACAAACAGCCAGTTGTCACAATCCTTCGCGTTAAACAAGGCATCACACTGCTGGCGGTTGTAAGTTTACCTTTGTAAACTTTGCCAAACACATCTGAAATAATGAGCAGTAATTGCCTAGAGCTGCTATGATATCGTGCAAGGCTGGCTAACAGCAGCAGCTGCCAGACGGGTAGTGCCAGCAGTTGTACTTCACCGGCAGAGTCCTCCTTGCTGGGTCATCCATGCCAGGTCCTCCTTGCTGGGTCATCCATGCCAGGTCCTCCTTGCTGGGACGTCCATGCCAGGACCTCCTTGTAGGGTCTTCCATGCCAGGCCCTCCTGGCTGGGTCATCCATGCCAGGTCCTAGCAGAGTCCCTTGAAGCCCTTTGCAGACAGCTCCATACTGTTTTGGGACGCTCTGTCGTGGCCATGCAACCTCTGGCTGCGGAATGCAATGGACAGGTGGACTGCACCTGAGAAGTGAAGGGAAAAGGCAAGCACCAAAGGCCAGAGAAAGACGCTCAACTAACATGCATGGGGCATGGGAGGTCAGGAGGCGGGCTAGCATGCAGAAGTAGAAAGCTACAGCTCACATGGAGTGTGCCTCAAAGGCTTTCAACCTGATCAGAGAAGGTATTACTTCTTACCATTACTTCTTACCATAACTTCTTACCATTACTTCTTACCATTACTTCTTACCATTCTTGCCCCCTGCCTACCTCCGCTCAGCCGGAGGAGCTAGGCGTGTCAACTGCACAGCTTGCCTCTTGCTTCGACAGGGCTTTCTACCGCATGCGCATGCACACCGTGGCAGGCCTAGACGGTCTGGCAGCACCCTTCATCAAGCTGGCCGTGGTAGAGGACGATTCAGAGGGGGAGCAACGGCACTGGCTGAGGGATCTGCTGCATGACTGGTCTACCGCGATGGCGGTGCGGGGGGGAATGCCTAGTGCCTGGCAGGTTAGGATTCAGCGTATTAACAAATTACAAGAAGGGCGACCCCCTTGACCCTGTCATTACCGGCCCATCGCCATCACCAGACTGCTTTACTGGCTGTAGGCGAGCATGCTCACAGCCATCACTGATGACTGGGCACGATTGCACGGCCACATCCCTCCTGAGCAGTTTGGGCTTCAACGTCACCGTAGCATGCTCCAGGCCGCTTTCCTCAGGCATGCAGTCCATGCTCAAAGGGCAGCTGCAGGCCGTGGCAAGCTGCATGTAGCCTTTGTGGACTTCACCAAGGCCTACGACAGCGTGTCGCAGGGACAGTTGTGGCGGCATGTATGCGAGCACCTTCACATGCCTGCATGTCTGTTACACGCTGTGCAAGCGCTATATGCCGGTACAGTTTACACGGCCACGGCCACAAGCGTACTGGTCCTGTGCCTTGCACCAGAGGCATCAAGCAGGGCTGTCCTCTGAGCCCCCTGCTATTTAGTCTATACCTCAGCGACCTGCCGGCCATTCTTGCAGCCACGTGCCCTGCAGAGGGCATTGCGCTACAGGCGGGGCGACAGCTATGCTACCTGCTGTATACGGATGATCTCTCCCTGCTAGCCTGCACCCCAGCAGGGCTGCAGCGCATGCTTGATGCCCTGCATAAGTATGCGGCAGATAAACAGCTCCAGGTCAACATCGGCAGACAGAGATCATGGAGTTCGGCAGCCGCTTAGCAGCGCAGCGCCGACAGCCAGCCCATTTGTGCGTGTACAGCCCTGACCGCGCCGTGCTGAAGCGTGTCCAAGAATTCAAGCTCTTGGGCATCATTCAGCACGAAAGCAGCAGCTTGAAGAGGGCCATGCAAGGTAGAGAGGCGCCTTTGGCTGCCGTGCTGCACCGCGTTCGCCGCATGGCCGCCAAGGTGCGCCTAAGGCATCATCTACCAACTCGCATCAGGTTGGCAGCTGTTCACGCAGCGCCTGCGGCCAAGTACGGCGACGTGGTGTGGGCCACCAGCCACCTTCGGCTGTGGCAATGTCCCCACAACAAGATGCAGTCCAACCTGCTTCAGCACATGCGCCGGGCTGCGGGGCTATCCGCATCAGCTGCCAGCTGGGGAGTCATGAGAGAGCTGCAGATCCAGCCTTTACAGCGAGACTGGTGGACCCATATCCTCCGCTTCTACAATACAGCGATGGCACCGACAGCACAGCAAGACAGCCCTCTAATGGCGGAGGCCATGGCAGCAGATATGCAGCTGGCAGTCAGCTAGGGCACTGAAGGATGCACTTGTAGCTCTGATCTGCTGGGTATACTGGAGGAGCTGGAGCGGGGGGCAGCCGCCCCCACATTGTGCGAGGCAGCAGCTGACCTACAGCGCCTACCCGTCACAGAGGTGCTGGCATTTGTTGACGCAGCCTACGAGCTGGACGCAAGCGGCGGGGGGGACCCTAGGGACCCTGCCACTGAGCAGACACAAGCCAGGAGCCGCACCAGCACGGGGGAGTGTGCTTGTGTTCGCAAAAATTTGCGACTACGGCTTGGCGCGATCAGCGCGGCTGACACCAGAGGACGGCGCAGCGGTCAGCGACGAGAGGCACGCTACTACCAACGATGTTGGTCAAGGGGTGATGGCGAGCATGTAGAGGATGCACTACATGCTTGCTTCCAATGCCCTTGTGTCAGGAAGCAGTTACGGGAGCGGGGGTGGGCAGGTCCCCCGAACGATGCCACAAACTTCCACCAGCTGTACCAGGCCGGGCAGGAGTGGGATGCACTTGCTTTTGTGGACGCTATTGTAGACTTTATTAAGGGCTAGTTGCTAGAGGGGCTGAGATGCCGTCGGACTTGTTTGCCCTCCCAGCTTCTCCTTTTGTTCCTTTATTTTGTGTTCCCTCTTTCTTTTAGTTTTTCTTTACTGAACAGTTGGGCGCCCACGCGGCCGAGCCTTCTTGTGCATGGCCCAGAGGTGTAACGTCATTGACTTCTTACCATTACAGTGGTGAGTGGCGCTAGTTGGACCAGACCTCTGACCGTACTTTTGCAGTCCCCTGTGACCGTACTGCAAAAAAACCTAAATTCTCTACAATTATATTGCAATCTACTGTACTGTTAGTATCTTATTTTAATTAGTATCTTGTGTTAATGCAAGGCATGCATGATGTTCTTTTCAGATGCAGAGACCCTGGTCAATGGAGTGTGGGAGAAGGTGCCTCTGCACATCAACGTTGAGAAGGATGCTAGTAGGCCCCCTCCGCGGCTTTGCTTCAGGGGCAGCGATAAAAACGAAAACTACTTTCGCCATTTTCATGATATCCTGAGTGGCGGGTATAATTCTGTCGCCACTCGCCAATGCCACACGCCTGATGTCTGTGAAAAACCTGGCTTGGAATCTGGACAGAACAGCAGAAAGGGCAGGAGGAGTCACATATGAGTGATATGACTGCTATGATCTACCTCTAATGGTCACAGCCAATGCTTCAGCTCAGCAAGCTAAGGTTGCCCTGCAATGCCCAGGCATGTTTGACCTGCCTGAAACATAGGAGCTGTTCTTGTTTGAGTACCTTGACCGTCAGCTGCTCCCAGCGGGTGTGTCTAATGAGGAGAAGCTCATCAAGGAGACTAAGCAGCTCCTCAGATCGCGCCGGGGAGCACCGGCAGCCTGGCGTCCTGCATCTCCCCCATCCCTTCAGGACTTGGGACTTGCTGCATTGGCAGAAGCACGTGGTGACCCCCAACACCTTATGCTGCTATCTGATCATGCATTCATGCTGCAAGCCAGCTTGGAGGTGCTGCCCCCGCCCTGCCTCAGCTGGCTAGACCTCTTGAAGCCCGGGGCAGCATGCAACAGCTTGGAGGTGCTGCCTCCCCCCTGCCTCAGCTGGCTTGGCCTCTTGGAGCCCGGGGCAGCATGCAACAGCTTGGAGGTGCTGCCTCCCCCCTGCCTCAGCTGGCTAGGCCTCTTGGAGCCCAGGTCAGCATGCAACAGCTTGGAGGTGCTGCCTCCCCCCTGCCTCAGCTGGCTAGGCCTGTTGGAGTCCAGAGCAGCATGCTGCAACAGCTTGGAGATGCTGTTTCCCCTTGCCTCAGCTGGCTAGGCCTCTTGGAGCCCAGGGCAGCATGCAACAGCTTGGAGGTGCTGCCTCCCCCCTGCCTCAGCTGGCTAGGCCTGCTGGAGCCCAGGGCAGCATGATGCAGCTTGGAGGTGCTGCCTCCCCCCTGTCTCAGCTGGCTAGGCCTGCTGGAGGCCAGGTCAGCATGCAACAGCTTGGAGGTGCTGCCCTCCCCCCTGCCTCAGCTGGCTAGGCCTCTTGGAGCCCAGGTCAGCATGCAACAGCTTGGGGGTGCTGCCTCCCCTCTGCCTCAGCTGGCTAGGCCTCTTGGAGCCCAGGGCAGCATGCAACAGCTTGGAGGTGCTGCCTCCCCCCTGCCTCAGCTGGCTAGGCCTGTTGGAGCCCAGGGCAGCATGCAACAGCTTGGACGTGTTGCCTCCCCCCTGCCTCAGCTGGCTAGGCCTGTTGGAGGCCAGGGCAGCATGATGCAGCTTGGAGGTGCTGCCTCCCCCTTGTTTCAGCTGGCTAGGCCTGCTGGAGGCCAGGTCAGCATGCAACAGCTTGGAGGTGCTGCCTCCCCCCTGCCTCAGCTGGCTAGGCCTCTTGGAGCCCAGGGCAGCATGCAACAGCTTGGAGGTTTTGCCCTCCCCCCTGCCTCAGCTGGCTAGGCCTCTTGGAGCCCAGGTCAGCATGCAACAGCTTGGGGGTGCTGCCCTCCCCTGCCTCAGCTGGCTAGGCCTGTTGGGTCCCAGGGCAGCATGATGCAGCTTGGAGGTGCTACCTCACTCTGCCCCAGCTGGATAGGCCTGTTGGAGCCCAGGTCAGCATGCAACAGCTTGGAGGTGCTGTCTCCCCCCTGCCACAGCTGGCTAGGCCTGCTGGAGCCCAGGGCAGCATGATGCAGCTTGGAGATGCTGCCTCCTCCTTGTCTCAGCTGGCTAGGCCTGCTGGAGTCATGCTGCAACTGCTTGGAGCTGCTGCCACCCCCCTGTACCTGATGGCTAGGCCTGCTGGAGCTCAAGTCATGCTGCGACAGCCTGGAGCTGCTGCCACCCCCCTTGGCCTGTCATCTTCATTGTACAGCCACGTCCCTTCACAGGAGTGCCCTCGGCTCAAGAGGCCTGCTCCTCAGGATAAGGCACCCAACAAGCAGGCCAAGGTGGGTGTGGTCAAGTCCAATCAGAGGAAAGGGAGGTGGCTCAGGCACAATGTGGGGGCTAAGCGTGCTATATTGTCGTCAGCATGCACGCCTATCAGTATCCCATCAGGGATATCCCTGTTCAACAAGCTCTCCCCCAACTACTCAAGCACAGGGCGGAGGACAGAATGGGATGCAATGGCTTGGGGGAACAATAATGAGGCGGTCCCTGGACTCCATGCCCTGGGCCAACAATAGTCAGTAGGGGCCCAGAGAAAGGAAGCCCCGGCCGCTGAAACGACTCAGCCTCATCGAAAACTACCACGCCCTCCACAAAAGTCAGAGCATCCCACCCTAGCCTGCCCTTGTACAAAGCATGGAAGTCTTAAGCACCGTCCGGGGGCCTGCCCATCTGAAGCGTTCCTAAAGCTACTAGGTCTGAGATGGAATACTGATGTACATGTGATGTACATCTGGACTGTGCAATGGATGATATACCGCATCCTAAGGAGGCACAGACAGTATAGAGCGAGGCTGTGCTCTTTACAACTTAACTATTATAGTACATCTGCACCAGGTGTGCAGGTTGCTACATTGATTTCTCGAGCAGTGTTGGGGGCAGGTATCGACTTGCCTCTGATCGATTGAGGGACCTAGGGGGGTGTCAAACAATTGGCACCGAAACGCAAAGCCCTTCACGTGTGTGCAAGCACTCGTAAGGCGCGTGTGAAAACACGTTTCCCTTGGGCGTCTGTTAAACACAGTCGCACCAAGAGCTCACTTCGGTGAAGCTAAAGGCAGACCACGAGTCTGACCTCCGGCAGACCCAGTGTCTGACCAACGGCAGACAAAACGTCTGACCAAGGATTTCTCAAAAGAAATTCCGCCCAGTTTCGATCGAGGTCTTCACAGATCTTAACAGCCAAAAGTCTCTCCTATAAGGAGGATAAAAGGCATTTCGTTCATTCGGAAGTCATCGTTTGTGGCAAGCCTCATATAAAAGCAATTAGTGTCACCACAACAGTGATACGCAATGCCGCTGCGACAGCCACCACTGAATCAATAACAGATTTATAAGAAGGCAAAGAAGTCAGCCATGAAAAAGGCGTAGCGCTTACCAAACAAAATGTCCACCTTCGAACCAACCTTCGAGGTGTCAAGGCCAGGGTCACAGCAGGCCTGGCGGCCCTCCGCTTGGCTATCCAAGCACCCAACGTGGTGAACAGCCATGAGCAGCTGAGCAGCTGGAGAAACATAAGGCTGGCAAAAAGGCAGGAGCTTCGGCTTTGACTGTCGCAGGACCTTCGGCTATGGCTGAGGTAAGCCCAACGGTCGAAATACCTACCACTGACCGCGCGCACAACAGATGCCGTGTGCCGGAGCCCCTAAAATTTAAAGGGGGGGCTGATGACATAATTGAGGACTCACTTATGTTATTTGCAAACTACCTGTCCGGAAACAAGGTACCTATGCAAGATTGGGCAGTGCATGGCATGAACATGCTTGCTGGCAAAGCTCTAGAAGCTTACCTGGCATTTGCTGAACCCATCCTGAATAAGCAAGAGACCATCTCATGGGATCAGTTTAAAGCTGCTCTGCTAGCTGCATTCAGCAAACCAGGCCGACAACGTGTGGCACGATCGGCACTGCACCACATAAGCCAAAAGGGCTCACCAACCGAGAACCAAACCTCATTTAAAGTACTCCTCAACAGGGCTGGCCCACCATCACCATCTGCACCTGATCTGGTATTAATGTACTGGCAAGGGCTCAAGAAAGAAACACGGGAGACCTCTAAGGTCGACCCCCGCACTGGTGCTGCATGGACAGATTGGGAAGATCTTGCAAAACACACTGTGGTCATGCAATTGCAAGGCATGGTCCCTGTTCATGATCAAGCACATGACCGACAACCTTATCGCCCTAAATTGAAAGGCATTCCCAATGTCCACCCACAGGGCAGCAAGGGCAAGAAGGAGCCTTGGAAGATCCAGGGTGGCGTGAAGAAAGACTCAAGCCAGAAGAGGCCAGACTTCCGTACCGTTTGCCCGATGTGCAAGCACTCAGACTTCTCTCACGATGAAGGCTGCCTGGTACACCTCGCCTTCAAAATGACGGCAGAGAAGAGGAAGAAGATGATGCCTCCTGCGCAGGGCGGCCGGCCAAACCGGAAGGGCTAGAGCAACAGCTAGCCCGCCCTCCACCACTGACTTATGGGGATGAAAGGTTTGTTAACCTCCTCGATTTCAGTAGGATCCAAGATCTGACTGGTAGTCCATTCACCATGGATGCCTTTAGTGACAATCAGGGAGACAATGCCTTGTGCACTTCTTATTGCTCACCTAACAAGTCATTTTTTAAACAAACGTTATGTAATAATCATTTATGGATTAATCCTCCATGGCCCATGCTTATGCCGGCTATTGAATATTATTATAAACAGAAGGGTCAAAATCCCTTGTCACTATCAGCATGTTTCTTAGTGCCCAAATGGCATGGAGCCGCATGGACACCACTGTTGCAAGGCTTGCGCAAAATAGCTGACTACCCTGAAGGGTATCCTCTTTTCCATCAGAAAAATGAGGGCATTACTAAATGTTCGCGCGGGCTCAAATGGCCTATGGAGGTTTACTTTGACCCCGCTTACAACAAAGTAAAAATGAAAGTCGCTTTGACCGAAACTGAGTCAGATTTAACTATGCAATTTGAATGCACCCTGGATGGGGCTCTCACTGTGTGCACCTTGGACTCAGGGGCTACTCATAGTTTTATCAACTCAAGAAAAGCTAAAGCGATTGGTCTTGTCACCGTACCGGATCACCATATCGTAGAATTAGCGGATGGCTCTTTTGCTACTTCCACAGCTCGGTGTCAAGCAACACTTTGCATTCGTTCCGAAAATGGGATGAAATACAAACACCAAATTAATGCATTTGTTGTGGACTTAGGTCCATCTTTGGATGTCATTCTTGGGGATGATTGGCTGCTAAAGCAAAAAGCCATAATCTCATACGAACACTCTACTTGCTCAATCAAAAATAAGCAAGGTAAGGTAATCGTACTCACGCCGATTCCACAAGAGAAACCGGTGGTTCCATCCAACCCTATGATAAATTATGTTCAAATGAAACGACTTCATCGTAAAGGAGCAAAGTTGTTTGCGGTCAATGTGGTTGACACGGGTATACACCCGTATGTAAGTGCTACAGATTGTACTGATTTGCACGAACCAGAACTCACTGATCGGCCGTCACATGTTGATTTCTCCGAAGATCTCACACCCAGCATTCGCAATGTACTGGTTAAATACAAACATATTTTCCAGGATAGTGTACGCATGCCAGACCAAACAAACACTTTACCACTTCTCATTGAACTTAAGCAGGACAGCACACCCGTGTTTCGCCCTAGCTATCGCCTCAGCCCAGCTGAGCGATTAGAGGTCGAATCACATGTCGGTGACCTTCTAAAAAGGGGGCTAATACAACCCAGTACTTCTCCATGGGGTAGTCCAATCGTATTTGCTGCCAAACCCGATGGTACTTTGCGGTTTACCGTAGACTATCGGTTACTTAACGGACAAACTGTACCCATGAAAGGGCATCATCCAAGAGCGGATGACCTTTTTGATAAGTTACAAGGATGTAAATATTTCTCTTCCTGTGATTTAACATCAGGATACTGGCAGTTACCGTTACATGCAACGGATATACCAAAAACACAATTCATAACGCCCTTCGGGACTTACGCATGGAAAACTCTACCGATGGGCTTAACAAATGCACCAATCGGCTTCCAATCATTATGAATCGGATTTTCCGGCCATTAAACCATTGTGTTTCAGTTTATCTCGATGATATAATCATCTTCAGTAAAACAATTGAAGAGCATACTCAACACTTAGAAGAAGTGATGAAAATACTGGATTCCAATAAATTATACGTCAAACTAAAAAAATGTACCTTCGAACGGCCAGAGATTAAATTCCTGGGCCATATCGTGGGAACAGACGGCATTAAAGTCGACCCATCTAAAGCTGAGGTGGTTAAAAATTGGCCAGTACCAACAACCGTAAAAGAAGTTCGCTCTTTTAATGGTTTAACAAATTATTTCCGCAAGCACATTGCGCAGTATGCGGCTATGGTTGCACCACTGACACATTTAACCAGAAAAGACATTAAGTGGAATTGGACATCAAATTGCCAACAAGCATTTGACAAAGTTAAAGCAGCATTAATTGCAGCCCCAGTTCTGGCCATGCCAGATTTTAAAAATCCAGTGGAAATGGAAGTAATTTGCGATGCATCTATTCAGGGCATCGGGGCGGTCCTTACTCAATTTGGCCGACCCATCGCTTTTGAGAGCCGTAAATTAAGTTCTGCTGAACTTAATTGGACAACAGGTGACCAAGAATTATGGGCCGTCGTCCACGCTCTTAAAACATGGCGTTGCTATTTGGAAGGAATTGATTTTAAAGTAATCACTGATCATAACCCTCTCATTCATTTGCAAACACAGCCGACACTCTCGCGAAGACAGTGTAGGTGGAGTGAATATTTGCAGCGTTTCAAATTCAAATGGGAATGGCGGCAAGGCGTTACAAATGTAGCGGATCCCTTGTCCCGCCACCCATCATTTAACAGTACTTTGGCCATGATAGTGACCAGAGGTAAAACCTTCATCCTACCAGAAGCTTTATCCAAAAAGAAGCGCAGACGGGAGACTGTGGGGTCCCCAGATCTGGAGACAATTGTTGAGGAGATTCATCAAGATCTACCGACGGAAAAAGCTGATATTTCTGACGTCTTAGCACGCGGAGAAATCACGCCTAGTACCGATATAGTGACAGACATCACTCAACTATTGCGACACGGCTATGACAATGATCCATGGTTTGCACTTCCTGAGAATCTAAACAAACTCAGTCATAAAGATGGCTTGTGGTGGAAAAACCATCAACTGATGGTCCCGCATGACGATGAAATTCGTAAACAAATCCTATGTGAGATGCACGATGCACCATACAGTGGACACGGGGGTTTTACCAAAACGTACAGAGCTGTTACTTGCATGTTTTGGTGGCCACAAATCAAGGACTATATTAAAAATTATATATCCACTTGTGCTTGCTGCCAACGCAATAAAAGTTCAAACCAGCTACCAGCAGGCTTATTACAGCCCCTGGCCATACCCGCAGCTCCTTGGGACTCGGTTAGCATGGACTTTATTCAACAGCTCCCCAAAACAAGGAAAGGCTTTGATACCATCATTGTGTTTGTCTGTCGACTTACCAAAATGGTTCATTTTGCTCCTACCAAATCCACCATTGACAGTGCGGGCACTGCTCAGCTCTTTGTGGATACGGTATGGAAACATCATGGCCTTCCCCTTGATATGGTTTCGGATCGAGGCTCCGTATTTACGGGTAAATTCTGGACCGAGTTGCTTCGCATCATCGGTACCAGTCACAGCCGATCTACTGCATTTCACCCTCAAAGTGATGGTCAAACTGAAAGAGTCAATCGAGTATTGGAAGATATGATCAGGCATTATGTCGGTCATCTCGAACATACAGAATGGGACAGTTGTTTATCAACTGCAGAATTTGCAATCAACAATTCTTACCATGAATCTATTGGTACAACTCCATTTCGATTAAATCATGGACGTGATCCACGTCTCCCTCTTACGGTTATGCCTGGAAGTACCAAAGTACCTACCGCTTCAGCATTTGCAGATAAAATGTCTGAAGGTTTATCTGAGGCTAGAAAGTTTCTCGTTGCCGCTCAGCAGCGTCAGAAACTCTATTATGACCAACATCACAGGGATGTTTCGTGTAATATTGGGGACATGGTCCTCCTGAATACTAAACATATTCATTTAAAAAGAGCCGCTGGACGGCGCAGTACTCCGAAACTATTGCCTAAGTGGATTGGACCTTTCCCAATTTCCGCTACTATCAAAGGCACGAACTTGGCATACAAACTTGATTTACCAGATACTCTACGTATTCACCCGGTTTTTCATGTATCCAAGCTCAAACCATTTCAAACTGACGGGCGGGTGCAGCCGCCGGACCCTGTCATGATTGATGGGGAACCTAATTTCGTCATCGAACGGATTTTGGATCATCGAAAGAAATCCAAATCACGTCGATCCAATGAAATTTTGGTCAAATGGAAAACATTTGGCCCTGAGCATAATTCATGAGAGCCTGAGTCCTCGGTCACACGTGATGCAGAGGGGGCCACACTCAAGGCCTACTGGGATTACATTGACACTACAACCAATGTTCTTTCTTGAGCTTGTGCTAGCTACACATTGCTCTCTTCTTTCAGGTGATGCTGCAGCATACATCCTGTCATTTTCGTGCTGCAATACACGTTAACCAAATCAGTCTAACCTCCAGGGTCAGTGTCATTATGGGACGCCACATGCACTATCAAAAATCCCTATTTCCTACAGATCTTTCATCCTCTCAAAAATGGGGTTTGTTCTAAGTGGGGGGTTATGTAGCGTTCCTAAAGCTACTAGGTCTGAGATGGAATACTGATGTACATGTGATGTACATCTGGACTGTGCAATGGATGATATACCGCATCCTAAGGAGGCACAGACAGTATAGAGCGAGGCGGTGCTCTTTACAACTTAACTATTATAGTACATCTGCACCAGGTGTGCAGGTTGCTACACCATCCCTGCTCCCTGGTGCGGCTCCTTGCCTGCGCCAAGCGCCCGCTGTGGGGTGCACCAGGCGCGGTATGTGGTTTCAGACCTATGCTACATCGCTCTGGGATCCCCTAGACCGGTGACCTGCTGAGGAAGTCACAGTGATACCTGCTTACGTGCCCTTGGCTTCTCGACTGACTGGGATTCCTTGCTTGCTATCCGAGCCTGATCATGTATGCTATCCCATTCTCCCCCACGCCCATCTGTCTCGGTAGGTTATTTCTTTAGCTCCTATTATTGTTTATTATAGAGGCAGCATGGACAAAGTAGTGAGGGAACTGAGTGCGGCTGCGAGCGACAGCATGGATATGGGGGGGGGGCAGGGTTGGCTAATGGACATGCATACTTAGAGATACATGGAGATGCAGCATGGACCTTGGGGAAGTATTAGTGATATGGCCCGCGTTAAGACAGGTGCATACCTGTAACGTCCCAGGACGTTAACGTCTAAGGCTGTACAGACGTACACTGATGTACATAGATATAATGGACAGTGTAACAGATCCAAGAGGATATGTTGAGGAAACACTGACAGTATAGAGCGCGGCGGGGCTCTTTACACTTTATAACATATATTCTATTCAACCTTATAGCAGAGTGCCACATTGGTTTCAGAGGCTGACGGACGCTCGGTCTGAAGACAGACCGGACTTCTTTCCTTGGCAACGTAAGTGTGCATCCCCAACTGCTACGCCAGAGCGGGCACCACGGGTTGGGACGTGGTCCAAAGTTCGATGCTGGGTCGAGGGCTGAAGGCTAACCCAAAACGGAAAATTGGGAGAGGGAAGCCACCCTCGACTCGAGGACGGACAGGTGGATTAAGGGGGAGGTGTGTAGCGATCTGGGTTATATATGCACCCTATGAGACGCTCCAATACATCTAGATCCTTTTACATCACGATCAATGCCCCTCGTAGTGGCAATCGTTACAGCTCAGGCCGTGGGCAAAATTAACATTTGTTTTAAATAAAAAATGGCTCCCGATACCGCCAGAAAATACAAGTCATGGTGGTTGACTTAGGGGACTCGTTAGATGTCATCCTCGGTCAAGATTGGTTACGTTAGGAAAAGGCTGCTCTACTATATAGAGGCAATCCACACTGCACCTTAATGTCTCAGAATGGCACAATTACTACCGTACTCTCTTGGCCATCCTCCCAGAGAGGGAGGAAGCTGAGGAAGTTGAACCTAAAGATCCTAAGATTTCTTTGATTCAGACGAAACGGATCCACCGCAAGGGCGGCCGGTGATTCCATGTGAATGTGGTTGATACTGGGGTCAGTCCTTACATTACACTTTCAGATTCAGATGAGGAATTTTATGATCTATCGGACATCCTTAAACCTCCAGAACAGTGGTTTTCCCTCCAACGTCTGCCGTCGTGCATGACGTGCTCATGAAATATAGCAGGGTTTTTAAAAGACCAGATGAAAATGCCTGATGACACCAATCTATTAAATATGATTGAGCTACAACCTGGCAGCAGACCTGTCTACAGACCTGGCTTTCGCCTCAGTCCTGCTGAGAAACTAGAGGTCGAAACGCAGGCTGGGGACATGCTTAAAAAGGGATTGATTGAGCCGAGCTCTTCTCCTTATGGCAGTCCTATCATCTTTGCAATTTAGCCAGATGGTACCGTAGCTTGCGTTTTACTGTTGATTACAGGTTACTCAATAATCAAACTGTCCCAATTAAAGGATATCATCCCAGAGCAGATGACTTTTTTGACAAATTGCATGGATGTAAATTATTCTCTTCTATGGATCTTGTCAGTGGGTATTGGCAGCTGCCTCTTCAACCAGAGGACAGACCAAAGACACAGTTTATAACACCGTTCGGCACGTACGCTTGGAAGGTTCTGCCTATGGGTCTGACCAATGCACCCCAAGGCTTCCAAGCAGTCATGGAACGTTTGTTTCGACATCTTCCGTTTGTATCTGTATACCTCGATGAACTCATCATCTGCTCGACAACTGAAGAGGAACATGCGCTACATCTCGATCAGGTGCTCGCTATTATGGACAAACAACACCTGTTTGTTCGGCTCCGAAAATGTACGTTTGAACGTCCCCAGATAAAGTTTCTCGGGCACCTCGTCGGACAGGAAGGAGTGCGAGTTGATCCCGCTAAAATTGAAGTAGTGAAGAACTGGCCTACCCCTACTTCGGTAAAGGAGGTTCGATCCTGAAACGGACTGTCCAACTACTTTCGAAAGCACGTTGAGAATTACAGCTCCATGGTCGCTCCCCTTACCAGCCTCACGAGGAAATCTGCTGAGTGGAATTGGAGTCCTGACTGCCAGCTGGCATTTGATAAGGTGAAGCACGCCTTAGTCCATGCACCTGTCTTGGCTCTCCCAGATTTATCCCAGCCAGTGGACATAGAAGTCATATGTGATGCTTCTATGAGAGGTATTGGGGCTGTTCTCACTCAGTTTGGGAAACCATTAGCTTATGAAAGTCGTAAACTTAGCTCAGCTGGGCTCAATTGGACGACAGGTGACCAGGAAGTGTGGGCTGTAATCCATGCTTTAAAGACATGGCGGTGTTACCTCGAGGGAATCCCTTCACAGTAGTCACTGATCACAATCCCCTGGTTCATCTTCAATCACAACCGAATTTGTTGCGAAGGCAAAGTCAGTGGAGTGAATATCTGCAACGTTTTCAGTTCACATGGCAATGGCGAAAGGGCATCAACAATGTGGCTGATCCACTGTCTAGACACCCAGACTTTCTGCTTAAATTGACAGCCATGGTGACTAGAAAAAGCAGTACTGCGGAGCCTGCCCTTCAACCTGATACACAGTGGCCTTTAAAAGACAAACGTAAACGGGGGAGTATTATGGAACCCCCTGGTCAGGAGGTAGAAGCATCTCCTGCACCTAGTCCACGGATGGATATCCCGACCTCCCCAGATGACTCTGGACACAGGGGAGACATGGATATCAATATGGATCAAGATGTAGAAGACCTTTTGCGTCAGGGTTATGCCCAAGATCCATGGTTTGCGGTTGTGGCCAACACGCAGAATCTCATAAATCGTGACGGCCTCTGGTGGCGGAAACATCAGCTCATGGTTCCGGATCATGAAGAGATCAGGCGAGTAATTTTATATGGGTTGCATGATGCCCCATTCAGTTGCTGACCATGGTGACAGCCTTAAAGGTTCTTAAAAACCTTAAAGGGTGTCACCTCTCATTTCTGGTGGCCTAAGGTTCGGCCTTACGTGGAAAATTATGTGCGCACTTGTTCTAGCTGCCAACGTAATGAAAGCTCCAATCAGCTCCCTGGTGGGCTTTTACAGCCGTTACCCATTCCGTCTGAACGTTGGGAATCAGTGGGCATGGACTTTATCGTGCAGCTGCCACGAACTAAACATGGCTTTAATTCCATAATTGTTTTTGTCGACAGACTTCATCTCGCCCCCACTACGACTGATGTCGATAGCAAGGGAACAGCTCAGCTGTTTGTTGATTATGTATGGAGACATCATGGACTCCCTGCTAATATCGTCTCTGATCGTGGATCGGTCTTCACGGGTAAATTCTTTACTGAGTTACTCCGGCTGATTGGCACGAAACATAATCGGACAACTGCATTTCACCCTCAAAATGATGGGCAAACTGAACAAGTCAATCGGGTACTGAAGGATATGCTCCGCCACTATGTGGGTCATATTGCCCATGACCAATGGGATTCATGTCTTGCCACTGCTGAGTTCGCTATTAACAATGCGTATCATTCTTCTACTGGAACTACTCCATTCCGGTTAAATACTGGCTGTGATCCCCGATTACCATTGTCCATTCCATGTACTCCCTCTTAAGTTCCCAATGCTGCAGCATTTGCGGATCAAATGGCTGAAGGCCTGTCCAGTGCTAACAAGTTTGTATTGGCTGCTCAACAGCGTCAAAAGATTTCTTATGACAGACACCATCGGGATGTTTCTTTTGCGGTTGGGGACTTTGTCCTCCTGTCCACTAAAGATATTAACATGAAGCGCACAGCGCTGGGGCGAAACACTCCGAAACTCTTTCCCAAATGGATTGGGCCGTTTCCAGTAATTGCACAAATACCTGGAACGGATCTGGCGTATAAATTGGATCTGCCTGACTCTATGAGAGTTCACCCAGTTTTTCACGTCTCTAAATTGAAATTATACCGAGCTGATGGGCGGTTGCAGCCGCCAGGACCTATCGTGGTTGATGGTGATCCTAGTTCTTTCATCGCTCAACGCATCCTTGATCACAGACCTGGATTGCGAAAATCTCGTGAATTTCTGGTCGCCTGGCAGGGATTTGGACCTGAACATAATTCATGGGAGCCTGAGTCGTCCATTCAATTAATTGAGGGCGGGGCTTTACTCAGCAAATACGAGGCTTACCTGTTTACCACACCTCCACAGGAACCTTAATGAGAATTTGCATCGAACAATTTTCTCAGGATAAGTGTTGTCTCTGACACCTTATACCCAACCCTTCAGCGTGCTGCAACACACGCTTCACACTCAGTCACATGTATTAGCTGGCCAGCACTGCAAAATTTGCACATGCTCGACTATGTGACAGCTCTTTTTAATTCCATACCTTGTGGGTCATGATTAAATCCCACACTTCTCTGGTTCTTTTACCATCTGATATGGGTTTTGTACCAGGCGGGGGGGTATGTAACATCCCAGGACGTTAACGTCTAAGGCTGTACAGAGGTATACTGATGTACATAGATATAATGCTCGCAGCCAAGTGCCCGGCAGAGGGCATTGAGATGCAGGCGGGGCGACAGCTACGCTGCCTGCTGAATGCGGATGACCTCTCCTTGCTAGCCCGCACCCCAGCAGGGCTGCAACGCATGCTTGATGCCTTGCATGAATATGCGGCACATAAACAGCTTCAGGTCAATGTCAGTAAGACAGAGATCATGGATTTTGGCAGCCGCTTAGCAGCGCAGCGCCGACAGCCAGCCCATGTTTGCGTTTACGGCCCTGACCGTACCGTGTTGAAGCGTGTCCAAGAATTCAAGTTCTTGGGCATCACTCAGCACGAAAGCGGCGGCATGAAGAGGGCCATGGAGGGTAGACATACGCCTTTGGCTGCCGTGTTGCACCGTGTTCGCCGCATGGCAGCCAAGGTGGTCCAAAGGCGCCATCTTCCAACCCGCATCAGGCTGGCAGCTGTGTACGCAGCGCCTGCGGCCAACTACGGCGACGTGGTGTGGGCCACCAGCCACCTTCGGCCGCGGCAATGTCTCTCCAGTAAAATGCAGTCCAGCTTGCTTCAGCACCTACGCCAGGCTGCGGGGCTACCTGCATCAGCTGCCAGTTGGGGAGGCATGAGAGAGCTGCAGATCCAATCACTACAGCGAGACTGGTGGGCTCATATCCTCCGCTTCTACAATGCAGCGGTGGCACCGGAGGCACAGCAATACAGCCCTCTCATGGCTGAAGCCATGGCAGCAGATATGCTGCTTGCAATCAGCCAGGGCACTGGCGGCCGCACGTGGTGCTCTGATCTGCTGGGTGCATTAGAGGAGCTGGAGCGGGGGGCAGCCACCCCCACCTTGCGCGAGACAGCAGCTGCCCTACAGCGCCTACCCGTCACAGAGGTGTTGGCACTCGTTGACGCAGCCTACGAGCAAGCACAGCTGGACGCAAGCGGCAGTGGGGACCCCAGGGACCCTACCACCGATCACAGATCTGCGGCGACCTACCGTGCCTGGTTCCAGTCCACGGCGGGTGCCGTGCTGGCGCAAGCCAAGAGCCGCCCTAGTCAGAGGGCCTAAACCCTAAACCCTAAACCCTAAACCCTAAACCCATCGTTGATGGAGTTCAAAATTTTAATGAAACCAAGGGCTGGCAGGATTCTGCAGTTTTACAAAAGGTGTGGAACACTGATGTGGAGTTACAAGCCTGCATAAAACACAGTAGGAGTTTTAAGTGGGAGGAGCGAGTGGCAAGTTAAAAATGCATGATGAGTAATATATTGAGAGTCAGGGCCCTATATAGGCGTCTAAAGATATCATAGCCGACCTTAACACTGCTGTGGTGGGAGATGCCATGCATGCTACCATTCTGATTAAATACCTTGACGCAGTAAATTGTTTTATTTAATTTGTCCCCAAGCGCATGTACTCGCCTACCGTACAAAACCTTTTGGCACTGTTGCGCTCGATATAAATTGGCTTTTGAAGTCCCCTGACCAGCAGGCTGCAGCTTTTAAGGCGATCGCTGCCGGAAAAAACTGCTTTACCAAGGCTCTATAGAACCCATGGTCCTGGTGGCACTGGAAACTCCTTATTCGTCAAAACTTTAATCGGTGCCCTCATGAGAGCGAATGAAAAGTGATACATTGTGCCTCCACTGCCAAGGCTTTCTATGAGTTAACAACAAGGTTACAACGCCAGCACATCCCATAGTTCATTTGAGTTTACTGGGTCTGATGACACAGCTTATAACACTACTCAAACAGAAGGCATAGAAACAAGGCTGCCAGCAATCTGCAATCGTGTCGACTTCGAGTGTCACTCCAGCTGTTGGTGCTGCATTACCTTGCATGCATACGTCAATGTCTGAAACACGATTTGCGTTTTAGTTTCCCCATGGTGTGCCCGCCCCCCCAACATAGCCCTTGATGGGTAGCAGTTCCCTGTTTCATACATACCGGTATTGTCGCTGGTGCATGCCAGTATCCGACGAACTTTGATTGTGGCCTCAATAGCCTTAATGGTTGGGCTTTCCTTTGTAAACTGTAAAACATGAGACTATTCTTAATGAAGCCAACTCTGCAACGCAAAAAGTGCTTAGTTCATACCAGGCAAGTCGGACTCACCAATTGAAAGTGTCCCCCCCTTATTCCACTAATCGTGAATGAAACCGGGCCTATAACCACCATTACACGTGGTGATTGACATAGATATAATGGACAGTGCAACAGATCCAAGAGGATATGTTGAGGAGACACTGACAGTATAGAGCGAGGCGGGGCTCTTTACAATGGATGACACATATTCTATTCAACCTTATAGCAGAGTACTACAATACCCGCTGGGGAGCCCTAGACATGGTGGGGACCGCTCACATGGTCCACATGGAGGTGGGAAAGATCTTTGGAGTGGATGGTGCCACGTTCTTTTCACGAGTTGTACAGGGGCAACATGGATGGGAGGCCTTGGCTTTGGGGGAGATGTGGTCGATCTCGTTGAAGGCTTAGACGCAGGGCTGGGGATTCACACATCCTATCCTTTTAGGTGGGCCTCTGTTCCTTATTATGTTTCTTCCCTTTTTAGTATATAACCTGACAGTTGTACGCCGTCGCGGCCGTGCCTTTTAGCAGGGCCCTGACTCTGAGAGGCGGAACATCACTGAGACATGGTACAATGAGAAACATTTTATAATGTTGATTAGCTTTCGAAAGCTTTAAAATGTTTTGGTGGACGGGCTGTTGCACGGGGTGCACGCGCGTGGCACTCCTCGAGCGCTAGTGGCCGGCTGGATTATGCCTCCCCGGGGTTTACGGGTTGGAGATTTTCCCTTCAGCCCAGCGCCGTATGCCCACGTCGCGGCCTACGTAGCCATAGCCATAAGGAATAATACGAGTCACAATCTGCCGATAGACAGAAGGAGTTTTTGCTTAGTTCGCCCCCCTGGTTCGACAGGCTACACCCTTTCCCTCTTGCAGACCCCCTGACCAACCTCCACCGATTTAAAACATCGCGTCCGAATGCATTTGATGCAGCCACAGCTCGTTGCATAGGCATAGCTATAACGCTGTTTAACAACACAAATCAGTGCCCCTGACTCGCTTCTGCTGCCGACACATCCCATCGGTCGCTCCAATTTGCCAACGATGAGCAAAGCACAGGCTCGTTACTAGATATTGATCCTACCACAATGAGCCAGTAAGTCTGACCTCATACTGGCATCGTGTTGTTGTGACTGTATCGTCATATTATGCAACCTCCAATGACGTGGCACACATGTCAAAGTGTCGTCTTTACTGCCAATCGTTGTCTCCGCCCCGCTTTATTGGTTTCTTATCATTGCAGGGAGAATGGAAGGACTATTCTCGTCTCTGAAAATTGCCCCAGCGCCATGCAGAGGCGAGATGTGTGGTAAGACTGAGCTGATGGACTGTCATGAAATCTGTTTGTATGATGACATCAAATTCGCTGGATTCTGCAGGCGCATCGACCAGTTTAACTTGATAAAAAAAATCGGAACCGGTTACGCATCGACTGTGTATCTGGCGTCGTGCCGTTCATGCGGCAAGCATGCTGCTGTCAAACTGTATCATAAGGATAAGATCAGTGAGCTCAACCTTCGCCAAATCAGCAGGGAAATACTCATACATGGTGGCCTGGACCATCAGAACATCATCCAGCTGGTGAGGGTATCAGTGTAGTTTCCGCTCCAATCTGACAACTGTCTCAGTCATGGATTTCACCTGCCTTCTGGGTGGGCGTTTGTTCTTGGGTACATACATTCCTTACCCTCATGTGAAGAGCTTCTTAAGGTTGGGATCCCATGGGCATGCCCTTCTGTGCTACCAGTAAATCTGGCACTGAGTTGCATGAATAGTGGGCCAGTATAGAAGGGGGGGAGGCAGGACTCAAACTGAGGCGCTGGTAGGGGAGGGCCTGCACCATCCTTGAAAATTGTGTGCCTCTCTGCATGTCTCAGTGGGCTGCGTTTGAAGACGAGTGCGGCATCTACCTCGTGAGCGAGTATGCCAGCAAGGTACGCCATGCACACGCACACAATCGGCCCGCTATCTCTACCCGCTTTTTTCTGGATTTAGCTTGTCATGCGCAACCCCTGATTGCTCTGCACGATTGATTTGCAGTGCATCCTGAATGCTGCAGGGGGATGTGCTTATGGATGTCGAGAAACGTGGCGGACGCATGACTGAAGACTACAGTGTGCGGCATGTGGTGAATCCATTTCTGCTCGCACTCGCCTACCTGCACGATAACAATATTATCCACCGGGACATCAAGCCGGAGAACCTGCTCTTCTCAGCTGCTGGCGTTCTTAAAGTGGCTGGTGAGTCGTGAGCCCATGCTTGTTGGAGACCGTTTGGCTGAGTGAGAAAAGTGCTGTAGCGGCTGCTCGCAGAAGGGTGCCTTTTGTAAGCCCAGGCTGTACGAGGGAAGATCTTGTCCCATGTGCCGCTGATATGCCCTGAGAGTAGAAAGTAAACTATCAAACGCTCAGCACACGAGGCGTATAAATTTTGTCAACTGCTGCTGACCTGGCGGCTCTCCTGCTGTTCCCTCTGCAGATTTTGGCCTTTCGATCAATTTCGAATCAGAGCGCCCGGTGACTAGAGTTGGCACATTGGAATATATGGCACCAGAGGCAAGTGTTTTGGTAAATACGTTGGGCCTTAGGGACTGAGCCATGAATCAGATCATTCTCAGCAAAATGCCCTGACTCATGGCTTTGTGGACTGAATGTGCTTGCATTGTCAGAGCACACTTTTGTCACATGTCAACACATGCTCGTGCTGCATGGACATGAATTGCTATTTATTTGCGCATAATGTGGCAGGTCGTATCATGCCCTGACAAGCACAAGCCTGATGACAACAAAGAAAAGGAGAGCTTGGGCTACACCTCCGTTGTGGACGCCTGGGCAGTTGGAGTTCTTGCGTACGAGCTCATCATAGGACGGTCGCCGTTTGGCAAGGTTGGTAATGGATTTCAGGTTACAGTGAGCAGGCCTGCTGCTCTAGAAGCATTGCTGAAAACTGTAGGCATGAAAGCACGCAAAAGGAATGTAGGAGGGCTTGAGCCAGAGATGCCGATTAAGGGGTTTGCCATAATACGACGGTGCGTGCGTGGAGAGCACCTTTGTATGCCTTCCACGCATCTTGCACGAGGGGCCCACAGTCAGTGTTTAATTTTCGTGATTCAGCTGCAAGTCAGCTACAATACAGTCTTCAGCCGGAGGCCCCAGATATGGCCAGCCATGCTGCTTGGGCTGCCGGCCGTAGGTCAGTCCAGGTTTGTTACCAATCAGGCCTTTGGCGGCCGCGGGGAATCCGGCCAAAGCCGAAAAAAACAACCACTGCTCCCATTGCAACTGTCACTGCCTGCTTGCATGTGACAGGGCAAGCAGAAGCTCACCATTGCGGAGATACTGAACAGTGAGGCCCTCATCCCCGCCGGCGTGTCTGAAGACGCAGCCAGCTTCATCCAGTGGGCGCTGACCAAGGACCAGCACGCGCGGCCGACTGTGCAGCAGCTCATCGAGCACCCCTGGATCACCACGCACATGAATCTGCAGCAGCCCGTGCCGCGCCAGACAGAGACGCTGGAGATGCTGCGGGACAAGGACCTGCAGTGTGCAGGCCCGAGGGTCTGCAGCCCACCCCATTCACCCCCTAGTTCCCACGTGGTGTTTGGAGCTGCAGGCCCCACCTGCGTGCAGGCCCACCCAGGCACCAGAGCTGGCCCGAGAGTCTGCAGCCCTCCTCATTCGCCAAGCACTCGCATGGCCTGCGGCTCTGCTGGCCATCCTAGAGTGCAGGCCCACCCATTCGCCAGTTTAGAAACTGCTGGCCTGAGGTCCTGCAGCCCTCCCCCGTCACCGAGCTCTCGTATGGCCTGCAGGCCCGAGGATCAGGCGCGCTCTATCTCTAATCATGGGGACAAGCCTCAGGCTACGGCGCCCACGAGTGAACCCACAGTCGCCTCAGCCAAGCTTAAGATTGAGCAAACGGATGGGAAGGAGGCCCGTGTGCCTTTGCACGTTGCGGATGTGCTGCCGAGGATGCTCTTGAGCGGTTCGCCCCCGGGAGGAAGCCCGAGGTTCTCTCGGGCCACCAGCGGTGTCGACTCCCCCAACAGCTACTCTCGGTCCATGTCCCGCGAGGAGATGCTTTCGAGTTTGCAGGTGACGGCACAATGCCGCAATCAGACTTTCACGAAACAGCAGCAGCAGGTGCAGCTGCAAGAGCAACAGCTTTTGCAGCAACGACTCCAGCAGCAACAGCAGCTACAGCAGCAACAGCAGCAGCAGGGATCATCAGTTGCCCGCCCGGCCCCCATCTTGCAGAAGATGGTGCCCAGATCTCCTGGTGAAGCTATGATGCCTGCTTCCAGCCAGCTGACTACTTCCAGTAGCGAGACGCTTGGTCCTCCGGCGCCATCCAGGGTAGACAACGGGTCAGGAACCGGCAGCCACCACTTCATCCAGGATCAAAACTCGTTGCTGCAGCTGTTGCCCCCACCCGCCCTTTCAGCTCTGAAGGGCCCAGAGGGCAGCAGCTTTTACATGCGAGACTCATTGAAGCTCTCAACGACCCCTCTAGGGCCCAGCCGCCTCAGCTCCACGGTCGTCGCAGAAGTTGTACCTCATGCAGAGCTTGGTGGCCTTCCAGGGCCGCCCAGCGCTGGTCTTGGGACACGTCCCTCTCCAAGCTTAACGCCGGAGTCTTCTCGCGCCAGCTCGACTCGCAGTGACTCATACACTTTGAAGCAGGACTCGATGAAGATACAGGGATCGGTTTTGTCCAAGCAACTGTCTCACAGAGGGCTGGAGATGGATAGAGATGTGTTCTTATTAGAGAAGAGCAGCTCCGTGAAAGCTAAGAGCGGGCTGTTTAGCGGAATCAGGAATGTGTTTGGATGACGTCGTACCTCAGGCGCAATTCTGCCGAATCTGAGCTGTACCCGCCGCGTTACCTGTCGTAAGGGCTTCAGGATTTTGGATGTCCTTTATTATGTGCACACACGATTTGTCCCTGCCTGATCAGTGCATCTGCTGAGCATACCAACGATAAATTTGTATCATTGAAGATTTTGCTCTGCTTGCCGTTTGTTGTTTTCTTTGTATTTCGAGCTTTAAATTTACGGCAAATACGAAAAATCTCATTTTCATGAAAGAGAGATTTTGCTTGCTGCTTGTTGACGGTTGGCTGTTAGGCATTATTAGGGTAATTATAGACTTACTTCTGGTCCTGCGGCTGTGGCCAGCCATAAAAGACTTGAAACTATCAGCCAGGACTCCTGTACTGAAATAAAAACATTTGTGGAATGTAGCCTTTAGTTTGGTTTGTTTATGTTTTGTTCTCCCTTGGTTCTTATGCGAAATTCAACTATCTGTTCTTAACGGCTAAAATAAGGATGTCAAGGAGTGGTGGTTTTATTCTGCCCCACATGTCAAATCCCGATGGCCTGCACCATGACCCAGCAGCTGCTGTCATCCACCTATCATCGGCAGCTGCATCCCACTACACATGAGTCTGAGGTGTCTCCTTTGTCGCGGTGAGGCACTGCACTGACTAAACACAGCACCAGTATCTACCAGGTCAGTCCCTGTCATACGTCATGACATTTATAACATAAAGTCCGACGAAGAGTCAACAACAACTTCAGGCGTATCAAAGATTTGTCTGGGCAGCGCCCATGGAACGTGCCTCACCATTGCCATGGCATACAACAAGTAATGCCCTGTTGTATGCCATGACCTACGACGCATTTGAACCATGCCAATGATGAGGAGACTTTGGGGAGGTTAATCATTTGAGCAACAGTATGGGTTGAGCCACACTCGTTGATTTGCATTCTCTTTCTTGTAACGTTATAAAACTTGCTGTGAAGTGTATGTCCATGGCGTTAAACCACTCTGTGAATGAATGATAGGCTGTGTGGTCACATGAAAGAAATGTCAGGAGTTTACCTGCTACCTGGGTATGCGGGTATGCACTGTTCTAAACCTGCTACGTGGACCCGTCGGAGCCTAGAATTTAGGACAGTGTACACCCGCTGGGCCCTGCTTAACTCTCGGCTGCGTAGGAGTGGGAGGGGATGATCAGTTTCATATCCAGCTACCATATACACCTAGGACCATGGTGCAGGCCGTGCAGCCATGCAACCCACATAAAGGCAAATGTCGTTACACTTCTGGGCCCTGCCCCCATACAGGCATATGTGGGGAGGCAGGAACATGTGGGCACCCAGCAACTTGATGGAAAGTGCATCCATGCTTACAACCTATGTGATAGAGTGGGAATGAGGAACCCAGCAATCAGATCCAGGGTGCAGCGATGCCCGTCTTATGTAATGGGGCACTCAGCAGTCAGCCCTGTATAAACACCCATGGCATTGTACCGGTACTGCTAGCCCGTTGCTGGTGGCCTTGGATGTGTTCGCATCATTACCACCATTGTCTATTCCAATCGTTAAAGCCCGAATTCACACTGCCCCAGAGTTTTGAATAAAGATAGCCTCTCAACACATGGAGGATGGGAATGGGTAGTGAGGATGTCTTTCATGAAGTACTGCTCGAGTCCAAGGTGTGTCAATGACATTACACCTCTGGGCCCTGCTCATATAGGCTCGGCCACGTGGGCGCCCAACTGTCCCGGTGGGAGAAAATAATAGAAACTCAAGGTAAGAGGGAAAGAAGGAAAAAACAAAAAGGAGAAAGAAATACCTCGAGAAATACCCCCCCCCCAAAGGAAAAGGCAGCCCGAAGTATCCCTGCCCCTCTCAAGCCTATTCTCCAAGAAGGCAAAGAAAAGCAACAAACTAGGCCTCAACAATGCCTACCACGTCCTACCAAGTCCTGCTTGAGTCCAAGGTGTGTGTGGCGTCATCTTATTTCGCGCTGGCGGCAGTGGAGCTCCATCCTGAAAATAGTGGCTTGACAGGTTATCGAGCAGAATAAGCCTAGGTTCATGCAGCTCAGCGAATCTGAATACTCCGGATAAACTGGGTGCCAGAATCATGGACATGGTGAGCGGGTTAAAATTTTGAAAACAGGCTTCGATCCAGTAAGTACGCCCGGCGAATAGATACAACAAACAAGCTTCTCATACGGTGATAACTGAGGTACAGAAAGCCATCCGTGGGTAGTTTGGTACAGAGCAAAACTCAGCGTCCAGCCAAGATACGCAATCCTAGACAAAACCTAATTATTTTAATGTTTCACTATCCTTATAATAATTGCAATTGATGGAGTGCTAACATGCCTCTTCTAGACAGCCTAGCTTTGTACACAGATGAATGGCAAAGTAGGACGAGAAATCACTAATGTCGATGAGGTACAAAAAAATTCTGGTGACTCGACCATGCGTTTATACTGTATATTCTGCCGAAATATACACATATATACGTGTATAAGTGTACGTATATGGGGTCCTGAAAATTTAAAAAAGCCTTGAAACCTAGGGCATTTCATGTCTTGACCACCACCTAACACTTATTTAAAGAAAAAATTGAGTTTAGTCATGTCAGCCTCGAATTCAGCTCAAATACAGCAATAAATCAAGTATCGGGTTCACGGCCAGCCATCTGTGGTGATGGCATAGCACTGTGCAGTCTTGAGGTCTGCTTGCACAGTGGCCAGCACTAATGCATGCTCTTTGTCCAGCAGCTAGCGGGTATGTGACTTTTCAGAGGGCAGGTGCAGGTGTGGACGGATTCACTTGGACCTCATGCGACTCCCCTTGCCATGTTACATGATTTCAAAGAAAGAGTTACAACTCTATCGCTGGCCAGGTCCGTGTTATTAATGATGTGCATCGAATTGCGCGTGGAGAAGAACGGACGGACGGACGGACGGATACGTGCGAGGTGACTCTGGGGGCTTCGGCCCCAGCGACCTTCGGCCACCCTGGGAGGCTCTGCCGAAAAGAGTAGAAACGAGAATGCAGATGCGGCATTACAGAGCACTAGCGAAGACCAAATAGGGCACGCGCTTTTAAAATTTGGCACGCAAAATAGGGCACGCAATTTTAAACATCTATGCGTATACGGTATGGGATATACGCGTATATACGTATATTTCCATATACGCCACCCGTCAGCCTTAACCATGTGACGGCCCATGTTGCAATGATGGGCCTCTATGCAAGACAGCAGTGAGCGAGTGCACGGCAGATGATGCTGAACAGGCAAATGTACAACAAGCAGTGCGTAACGGATGCCGCAAAACAGAAAGAAAGAATGCAAGTAGGGCATGGACGATGCTGTGTATCAAAGACGAAGACTGACAAAAACAAAGCAGTGCAACGCAGATATTGCGAAACATGTGTGTAGGCAGCAAGCACGGCACGGTGGATGCAGCAGCACAGGCAGCAAAAAAGCAAGCAATGCACGGCATATGCTGCAAAACAGAAAAATAGCAAGCGATGCACAGCGGTCGCTGCCAAACAATCGGAACTGGAACCAAACTGCATATCCCACAAACCCATGATGCATGCATGCTACCGGTATGTCCAAACGCCCGCCCTTCAGCTCGGCAAGCTTGCCAATCAACATTTATCAGTGCACAACACGACACCTACCTACCTCACTCGCTTGGGGCCCAGTAATAGTTGCTATCACAATGGGTGTAAGATTTGAAAGTTGTCATGTTTGCTGGTTTTGGAATATGAATATTTTGCGCAGCAGGAGCTGTTTTATGAATGTGCAACGGGTCACTCGGGCATAGCGCCACGAAGGCGCTCCCTCCAACGTATGCCTGACCCTGCTCCTCACTGTTGTACGAATGGGCAGGCCGAGGGAGGTTTGGCCATGGGTTTTTAGGAAGTCTGAGGCATGCATGGCCCTTTCTCGCCTCTCTCAGACTTGTCTGCTGCTCACCTTTTAAAATGGCAAGTGAATGAAGGGGGCCGATTTAGCAGCCGCCTGATTAGGCCATAGCTAGGGATCGTTTACAGGAAACTATTTGGAAATTTACATACGTTCACATACAGCTTTTGTTCCTGATCAAGGGTGGATGAATGACAGGAGTTTTGCTCGCGTTGTACAGGTGCTGCAATCAGACATTGATCTACTCAACCCTCCCAAGGAGCATGACCAGAATAAGCACAAGAGGAAGCGACTGGTTCAGAGCCCGAACTCTTTCTTCATGGACGTGAAGTGGGTATTGGCAAGGAGGGGCTGCGGGCTGGAGAGTTTATAGATAATCGTCCTGCAGCGTTGATGTCATGGGTACTTTACTTGCCCTTATGCTAAGGGAAGTTTTTCTTCGACTCTGGCCTCTTGAAGGTACCTCCCCGCCTTAACCCTTTTCCGCGACGTCGACGCCTCCTTGATATTCCAGGTGCCAGGGCTGCTTTAACATCACGACGGTGTTTAGCCACTCTCAGACCGTGTGCCTGTGTGGCAGCTGCTCCGCTGTCCTATGCACACCGACCGGGGGCAAGGCCCGCTTGACAGAGGGTGAGTTTTCAAGGTTTGCCCTAGTTCCCTCCTCAATTGAGCCAATGAAGGACCCATGGTGGGCCAACGAATTGTGCCTTGGTGTACACATGTGAAGTCCATGCAGTGCTTGGGCGCAGATGTGTGGCTACGTGATCTGTTCATGACCCAATTTCAGTGTCTGGCAGATGCGCCATGCACCCAAGATTTTTTGTGTAGCAACCTGTGCCCCCATCTGTGGCTGTGCAGGTTGCTCATTCCGCAAGAAGCAGGATTGAAGAAATAGTTCAAGATTTTCAAGCCTCATGTCAGTACAGCAGAACGCTGGCGTCCGTTTTTCCATGACCATGGCATGCGCGCAGGTCCTGATCGCGGCTGTTAGCAGTGGGTAGGCTTAGGAATGTGCCAGGAAATGCTGCCATTCACTGACAGGCCCATTTATGTGATTGGAGAGACCATAGGTTGCAGTGCATCCAGATATTTTGAACTCAAACAAATTAATGCCGTGCTGGACCTCGTATGAGCTTGTCATTTACCGTACATTGTTATTTCCTCAGGTTAGATGAAAGGTCCATGAGCCTGTCAGGAGTAGTGTCCAGGACGGAATGCTTGGCTGCAGAGGTTCCATGCTCATGATCCTATCAACAATCGCAGTGGTGTCGGATGGAAGCAAGCCCAAAACTTGTACACAAAATGACGGGGACACTGCAGAGAACACCACGACCTGATCAATTCCTGTTTTGGCACCGTTGACACTGTCAAGGTACCGAACCGGTGTCGGTATACTGTACCATCAGCTCAAGGATACACACCAGGGCATCAGCCCATTGCAGCACAAGACACAAGGCATCCTTTCTGATATCGTTAGCCTCGTTGGATCGGTACCAGAGATTTTGTAAATAGTGCTGGCCATTTAATCATCTAAGCTTCATCCTTTTCTAGCCCTCCGTACTGGTGGTGAGTGAGCCGCCCCAGAGTACATCAGTATTTTCTGCCAGTATTGGGCATGCCAGGCTGAAAACCGTTGTTTGGAAATCCCCCTCCTCATTCCTGAATGGTTCGAGTAGGTGCTGAGTCATCATAATGCAGCAATCATGCCACTCTCTTATCCTGCCTTACATTATCAATCATTCGAGTAATTACAGTGCCAGCAGGAGCTTAGAGCTCTCACAGACCGTAGGGTCAACTTTAGCAAAAACCAATTGTAGAGGCAGAATACAAGGTCATGTCCACCCTTTGGGCTGTTAGCCAGCTCCTTATCTCCCTGCAACTTTTGGAAGTGGTGTTGGGTAAGCCTCCTATAAAGCAAGAGGATTCCACTCCAGACAAACCACCAGGTTCAAGAGACGTAACACAGGTACCGTACCTGCGTGGAGATTCTGGATATTCAATACTTTAGGTTTTCAGTCCATTTGGCCATTTGGCGCAGAGGATGCATAAGGCAGAACCGGTCAAAGGAAGGGCTGCTTCGTGCCACACGGCCAATTTACTGGGACAGACTGCGCAACTGGGCCCTGCTAAAAAAAGGCTCGGCCACGAGGGCGCCCATTCGCCCAACTGTCTGATTGGTAGAAAAGTTATCTTACGGCAAGAGGAAGAAAGAACAGTGCATACTTGCTGGGCCCTGCTGAACACTCGGCCGCCTGAAGCTGGTAGGGAATGACTGCTCAATTCCAGCTACCATGCACAGCCTGGGCCATGGTGCAGCCATGCCATCCTCCTATGTAAGGGGGGCAGGAACATGGAACCAGGGGACCTAGACGGGAGAGAGAAGGAAAAAGAAAGAGAGGAGATTAAATTAAAGGATAATATCTCCCCCCTCAAGGAAAAAGGCCGGCCAGAGATTCCCCAGCCCATGGAAAAGGTAAAAAGAGGAGAGAGAGTAAATGGGGACCCAAAAGGAAAAGACCCAGAAAGAAAGATCTCCATGGAGATCTCCCGGAAAAAAACAGATTCCTTAGCCTTTCAAGAAACCAGCCCTCAACAATACCTACCACATCTTCCACAAAAGCTGGGGCATCCCATCCATGCCTGCCCCAGTACCGAGTTCTGGGGGGCCCCTCTGCCGGTCGACGCCATTTGCACCTGCTTGTAGGCTGTGTCCACAAGCTGTAGCACCTCTGGTATGGGTAGCGGCTGTAAGAAAGGGACTGCCTGACACAGTTTGGGGGCAGCTGCTCCTCGCTCCAACTCCTCCAGTGCCCCCATCAGTTCAAAATGCATCATGTGCGCCCTCCAGTGTTCTGCATATTGCCGCAATGAGTGGGTTGTCTTCTGTGCTGCCGGTGCTACCGCTGCGTTGTAGATGCGGAGCACGTGCTGCCACCAGTCTCATTGTGATGGCTGAATCTGCTCCCTCACGACCCCCCAGCTGGCAGCGGACGCAGGTAGCCCCGCAGCCTGGCGCAGGTGATGAAGTAGGCTGGACTGCATCTTGCTCCATAGACAGTGCCGTGGCCAGAGGTGACCGGGGACTCACACTACATCTCTGTAGTACTCCGCAGGCGCTGCATAGACAGCCACTAGCTGGATGGGTGTAGGTAGATGATGCCTCAAACGCACCTGGTTGGCCATGTGGTGAACACGCTGCAGCGCAGCGGCCATAGGCGACTCTCTACCTTGCATGGCCTTCCTCATACGACTGCTTTCGTGCTGAGTGATGCCCAAGAACTTGAATTCTTTGACACGCTTCAGCACAGTCCTATCTGGGCCGAACTCGCAGACCTGGGCTGGCTGTCGGCGCTGTGCTGCTGAGCGTCTGCCAAGCTCCAAGATATCTGTCTTGCTGATGTTCACCTAGAGCTACTTATCCGCTGCTTACGCATAAAGGGCATCCAGCATGCGTTTCCATAAAGGGCATCTAGCATGCGTTTAACAGGCCTGATGGCACTTATAGGTGCTCAGACAGATGCAGCCATAGCTGCCCCCGTGGCACACAGTTACAGGCCTTGGTGAAGTCCACAAAGGCCACATGCAGCTTGCCAGGGCCTCCATCTGCCCGCTGCACATGAATTGCATGCGTCAAGAGGAAAGAAGCCTGGAGTGTGCTACGGCGCCGCTGAAATCCGAACTGTACAGGACTACAGGAGGGATGTGCTCGTGCAAGCACGCCCGATAATCAGTGATGTCCGTGAGCATGCTAGCATACAGCTGGTACAGCATGCTGGTGATGGCCATTGGCCGGTAATTACCGGGATTGAGGGGGTCTCCCTTCCTGTAGAAAGGCTGGATCCTGACTGGCTGCCAGGCACTAGGCATTCCCCCCCGCATCACCATAAATTCATCCAGTCCTGCATTAAGTCCCGAAGCACTTGCCACTGCCGCCTTCAGAGTTGTGTACCAAGACCAGCTTGATGAAGTGAGCTGCCATACCATCCAGGCCCACCGCTGTATGCACGCGCTTACGGGAAAAAGCCCGGAGAAAGCAAGAGGCTAGCTGCCCGGCTGACAGGCCTGGTCGTCATGCTGCCTGCTGACCGGGGACAGACTTGGCTTTGGCGCTGCGGCAGATGGGGGCATTATGGCGGTAAATTGCTGCCTCAAGTGTGCCTCCCACCTCTGAAAGGAGACAGACTTGGTGGGGCAGGGCTGCCGCCTGTCAGCTGCTACCGATAGACGGGGTAGGTGGGACGCTGCAGCCTGTCCGCTATAGCCGCGGCCATATGGCGTGTGCGATGCCGGCGGCGGCGGCGTGCTGCGGACTTCTACCGCTGCCTTGCTGTCATACGCTCGGGCACCAAGGCACTGCTTAGCGACATCGATCGATCCTGTTCCAGCAACGGTCGGCGGCATCTCAGCCGTGGGCACAAGTCCCATTATGGCTGGCAGCGCACACGTGACAGCTTGCAGAAACCTTCAGGATTCCCACGCCCTTGTCCACGCCCTTGTCCACGCCCTTGTCCACGCCCTTACCCTTGCCCATGCCCATGCCCACGCCCACGCCCACGCCCACGCCCACGCCCACGCCCACGCCCACGCCCACGCCCACGCCCACGCCCACGCCCACGCCCACGCCCACGCTCACGCCCATGCCCACGCCCACGCCCACGCCCACGCCCACGCCCTAGTTTAGGGTTTAGGGTTTAGGCAGGGAATCGCTGAAGCCGGAGGGCCGAAGCACCCCGCGGTGATTTGAATTTAGCTTCTCTCAACTGCAACAGGTTGCGTGGCTCTGACCTGAGAGCCGCAGTCCAGGGCGCCTGGAGTGCTTGGGATGCAAGGGCATTTCTGGCTGTGGCTGTGGCTGTGGCTGTTGCTGGCTGCCAGCTGAGTCACGCGGGCCTATAGCTGGGCCATGCGTGCCATAATGATTTAAATTAATTGCTGCTGTCACAGCTGCTGCTGCCGCTGCTGCTGTTGCTGCTTCCTCTACCCCTGCTGTTTTGTTGCTGCTGCTGTGGCGGTGGCGTGCACCGCTGCTGCTGGACCCGCAGCTGTCGACCCATCCTGCCCTTCCTCCACAAGACTGCGCAAGTACGGTACACAGCACAAGGAAATCATTTGAAGGCTTTGAACACACTGAATCGAAGTTCAGTCATTCCCTGAATAGCTATGGGCCAGAGATGGAGGGGAATCTAAGACAAGCCTAGCTCTAGGGTATGTAAAATTAAGGAAGAAATCCAGGATACCAGAGCAGTCAAATAACAGGTGCCGGACACTAAACGCTGAAAAGAAATTGGATGCAAAAGGCCGAGCCTAGCAATACGAACCTCAAAAGCAAAACCAGCCGCTGGCCGAACCCAAGAAACCTGGGAGAAAGCAACACCAAAGAAGCAGCAGAGAAATCAACCCGCTCTTGCTGGCTACTAAGTGTTCTGCCGGCTTATCTGGCAGCAACCTAAGGCTAGGGAGGACGCATTTGTGGACGCTGGGCAAATGTGCATGGAAAAAGTTGAAGTAATATCTGCCGATGAAATATCAGTCCCTGCATATGCTGATGCTGATGCTGATGCCGGAAATGCTGCCTAAGGAATTGCGAGGGAAGTGGTAACTGCCCTGGAGGTTTAGCTGATCTCGGAGCTGAAGTGAAAACCGGTGCTGACGAGCTGGCTTCTGTTGCTGCTGACTGGGTCGAAGGTGCTGAAGTTTCTTAATCCGGAGGCGGCAGTCCACAACCTAGCCCTAACCAATGAAGGCCCCTTCCTCCTTCCTGTTGTATATTATTTAGCACTTCCAACAGTCCAGGAGGTGGTCTCTCAGCCCCCAAAGAAAACAGCTTTAAAAAGGCATGGGGAGGACAGGGTTTGGGAGGAGAGAGACCCCTCCATAATGCCCAGGCCAAGCCCTAGCCCACCGCAACCGTACAATGACCGTTTCAAAGGATAGGCCCAAGAAGTACATGGCTAAGGCACACTCTTTGACAAAACAAATCACCATTTTGTCCTGCCCTGTACAGGTCGACTACAGGCCTACAAGCCTAAGAGTGAGGAAAAATTCCAGGCATGTGCCTCTCATTGAAATTGCTACTCTCCTAAAGCCTTCAGAATTTTGAGCAAGTGCAAACAAAAGGGCACGTAGACTGAAATGATCAAGCATTGTTTCCTTGCCGCCCCGGGCCTGGTCCTTGAACCATGGAACACAAGTAGGGGACTTCATCCAATCCCCCTATTGTCAGGCGTAGTGGACTAGTGGTGTAGGACGCATGAGGTTCTCACCAGCAGCACGGTCAGACAAGGACTCAAGGCCGCTAAATTGAGGGGGAAATCCATCAAACTATTGCCTACTAAAACGCCTCAAAGTCACTCTTGGCACTCCCAAGGAGGCATGGTGCAAAGTATCACGTGAAAAACATACAAACCATACAATGGGGTAACGTGAAAATTGGATAATGTAAAAAGTCAAGCTGGGTAACGTAGAACTCATACGGTACTGGGATATGTAAAAAATCAAACTGGGTAACGTAAAAACCAAACTGGGTTATGTAAAATCCTACTTCGGGTAACTGGGTAACGTATCTGTTTCACTCTGTACCCAGGGTACTGCTTGAGTAGTGGTACCAAGGAGCAAGTCCTTAGTACAGGCACCGTACTATCATCTCCATTTGCAGTGCCCCCAAGAATAATCCAGAGGATGAAACAGTCTTGAGGTGCATCCCTCAGCCCTGAATAAACAAATCGTTTACTTATCCAAGAGCAGGACTCAGGGAAAGCATGGTTATGGCACGCTTTGCCGCGCAAGAATCACCGCTCTGTCCTACTTACCCTGTACTGTGTTCCAGTAGCTACTGGCCAAAGTCGGAATGAAAACCCTAAAAAGTCTGGCCCTAAGGGACTCGCAAATTGATCAGGGGTTGCGCCCAACTCCCTCTCACCCTTTACTCCTGACCGCGGTAGTCCAGGAGCTCTGGCATGGCCTGAGGCACTAGAACAATAGAGCCCGGATGCAGCAGACGATGAACTTGGCCACGATGTCTCAGGCTGCTTCCTGCAGGGTTAAGTTGGAAGTATTATCTCCGGACCAGAGAGATGAAAGAGCACAAGTGCTTGAGACTGCACTGTAACAACTGGAAAAGAGAAAGCCGGCGCAAGCATAGTAAGCGGCTTTTCATAGGAGGATGGTCCCCAAAGCCATGTTTCGGTGAGTTATGGAAAGAAGGGGCAGAACCATTGGCAAACGGAGGACCAGAAGAATAAGGGGAAACTTAGAAAAACTAACAAAAACAAGTAGCTGAAGGAGCAGAAGTCTGTAGGCGAGATGCATGCATGTCTGGGACCCTGCTCTTGACCGCTTAGGGCCATGTGGCATCAATTGTTACTGATTGCGGGGCACAATGAATACTGTCAACGGTTGATTATTGACCAGGAAGGAAAATAAATGATCTAATAGGCAGAAGAAGGACGAGGCCTACAAGGGGAGGGCCAGCAGTGGCTTTGGACTCCCAACATGCAGGTTGCCATGACTCCTACGCCCCTGGGTCAGATGACACTGTCCTGAAGTAAACGGAAAAGGGAGGAGGATGGGAGGAGAGGGGAAAGGAGAGACACCGAGGAGAAGAAAAAGAAAAGGGGAAAGAGAAAGGGGGATAGCAAAGCATTTTAAGGAGAAAAAGGAATAAGAGAGGGAGAGGGGACTAGGTAGAAGTAAAGGAGGAGAAGTTGGGGGGGGGAGAAAACAAATAAGGGAGGTGCCAGGATTTTGTAGAAGGAGGAATCAGAGGACAAAGGAGTGAAGAAAAAGGAGAAGAAGGAGTCAATGAGCTACACCTCTGGTCCCAGCTAAAAAGGCTCGGCTGTGGCGGCGGCCAACTGTCTGGATGGAAATTTGAGAGAAAGAGAGGAAGGAGTGAGACCCAATTCGTAAACCAATATACCGTAAAACGCCTTAGACTCCGCGCACCCCGAAAAAAATAATTATTTAATTAGTCCGCGCACCCCAAAAAGAATTTAATTTTAGTTCGCGCAGCGACGAAATTTTAATTTAATTTAACGCCGCGCAGCACAGAATTTAATTGCACATCGCGCATCACTGAAATAATTTAAATTTTAGTCCGCGCAGCACTTTCAGCCTGTACCGGAAAGCTCAGTTAAACTTCGTTTGATGCTAGCACCCGCCTGCTAGCAACGATACCGTAATCGTCACCCTCCTCCCCCGCCGGTTTCTGGCCTCAGGAAACGTGTGGTTATATAAACGTGGGGGGCTCAGTGGTACAATGCAATGTGGCAGTCCAACCTGAGGTCTGCGGTTCGAATCCTGTCAATGTTCATTTATCGCTCATAGAAATGCTATCTATGAGTATCGGTAGTGCTCATCTGAGTCATCAGTAGTGTTGCTGTGCATGGCAATTTGAGCAGACTTGACAAGGATGACTAAACGGATGTCGAATCAAACAGTCGCGCGCTAGCGCACGATTTTTGTAAAAAGTGCTGTTTTAAATTCATACCGCGCACCCCCAAAATAGTTTTTTGGGCACCTGACTGACGCTCCGCGCAGCGGACTTTTTTGAATTAATATTATCGCGCACCATGTCCGCGCACCCCTATAATTATTTAATTTGTGCGCGGAGTCAAAGACGGTTTACGGTATATTGTGTGGACTTCTTTTGCCTGGACTTCACGAGTGTGAGGCTGGCCGCCCAACCCTTGAAATCCTGAGACTCTAACACAGAAAAAGAGCCCGGGAGCGCTTGTCGCCCTCGTCGTCAGCTAAGAAAAGGCGAGCAAGAACAGGAAAGGCACGCAACCAACAAGCACTCACACGAACCGCAATAACTCATGTGTAAGAAGTTAGATTTCGGTCTGGTAAAAAAACTAAACTGCTACCCCGCCTCAGCACCCCTGTAGCTAGAGCATGCTATAACACCAGAAGCCCTCCCATTAGCAGTTGCAAACGTCTCCACCATGCCGAAAATGGCAACCAACCTGCACAAGGAGACAAAAACCAGACAGGAAGCCAGAGAAGGTGCTGCCTGGACACTAAGAGGAAAAGGGCTTACAGTTCACCAGAAAGCGTTGCCCTCTGCCCGCAAAAACACAGCTCGTACACTAGCAGCCATGAGGCCCCATCTGCCCATCTGCCCTCACAACACGAAGCAAGAGCGCAAGCTGGACAAGCATGGCCTAAACTAGGGATTGAGTCACGAAGGGGGCGAGGAGGGGCACGGTGACCCAAAGATTACAGTTTTAATTCAAAGCATATATCGATGCCTCCCGGGGATCAGCTGGCGCTGAAAGGCAGATGCTAAATGTCATCTTGGTCACCACGGAGCAGGGAGGCTCGGGAAATTGAACAGATATATCAGGCCTCAAGAAAAATGATACGAGACAGAGGACACCCTGCCCCCAGGAGCAGGGGGCTTGTGAGAAAGAAAAGCAGGATACCCCTCTCCTCAGAAGTATCGGGGCCCCTGAAAATCAAGATCTATTGAGGGAACAAGGCCCACGGGCATGTTAAGGTGCAGGATAGAGGGTGGGGGGGCACCTGGGGTGCTAGGGCCGCCGCCTCCCTAGATGAAGGGGTGTTGTGGTGAAAAGATAGCCCCCCAGGCTGGTGGGAGGGTTTGGAGGTCCACAAAGTTTTGGAGAAAGCACCGGAATTAGGCTACTGCAGCCCGGGAAGCAGCGAGGGAGCCCGTTAGGCCTGGAAGGGCACGTGCTGGAGGCTCCCAGGGCCTCCAGCGCCCTTGCTCCCTAGTGTGGAGGGCGATCATGCAAACGAAAGCCCACTCACCCGGTTTTATGTTGCGGGCAGATTGGGGCTGGAGAAGCCAGGCATCTGCCAAAGTGAGCGGTGGACCAGGCGGGGGGCACCCGCAAGCTCTGCCACCATGGCTCAGGCAACGGGGCAACTCCAGAAGGAGTGTGGTCGGAGGTGCGCTCCGTGGAAGGGGGGGCTGCCGGGTCATGGGTACCCGGGGAACATCCGCATTGGCACGTGTGCTTGAGTGCGACATCATGGCCATTGGCTGCCTTCACGAGTTCACGCCATTCAAGGTCAGGCGCCAAAGGGTATCCTTGCAGCGGTGGTCGTACCGGATGCCCCAACGGTGGCCTGGAGGAGGAGGAGAGAAACAGCCCACGGAAGCCACCAATATGCGCGTGGCCTTGTCCGTGAGAGCATGATTCGCGGCACTGGCTGGGTGTGTATGTATACATGTGAGTGGCAGGACAGCCACGAGAATGGACACTCGGAGCAGGACGGGTACGAGAGTTGTTGGGTCGAGCCATACTGCCACGTTGGCGTTCAGGGAAGAGGAAAGACCATGAGGTCTCCGAGGGATGCGGGGATGGCTGATGCGGATCGAAGCGAAGCCCTCAGCCCAAATCGGGGTCGGTGGGGGAAGGGAGGGGAGGGTGAGGGGGGATGGAGGCTGCAGCATGAGCGGCCACGTGAGCGTCCGATGGTGATCGGGTAGCTCTAGGTGCAGGAGTGGGTCACCCCAGAGAGGCACGGCAACACACCAGGGACCAGGGGATGCACTGAGCTCTTGGACAATGGAGGCTGCCCCCACCGCCTGGATCCCTGCCGTCATATACAGTTGATGGGGCCCATGAGGAGCGCGGGGGATGGAAGGCCATGGGGCGGGGCAGGGAGGAGGCATGTGGCCGCTTCTTGGTCAGTGGTGAGGGCTTATGTGAGGAGGGCGAGAGGAGGAGGGTGGAGGGGCAGGAATGTTGGAGGATATCCTTGGCCCAGCCTGATCCAGAGCGGACGGCATGGCACAAGGGTGAGGAGGAGTTCCTCGATCGTGAGACCTTGTCCGGGTTGCGGTCCATAGCTTCAACAAGGTGGTGCTGGTCCCCAGGGATCGTGCCCTGACCGCCTTCCTTTGGCTGCCCATCATCAGCAGTCCTGACCATATCCATACTACTTTTTGTTGGAGAAGTTGTTGTTTCAAAGTTGATGCAACCACCCACAGCGTTGGAGAAGTCAGGATAGTGGCTGGCGTCCTCAAGATCGTTGTCATCACGTAGCAAGTCTAAGAGGGAGCAGGAAGAGGAAGCGCATCTCAAAAAAGCAAGGCCATGTGTGATAGGTGATGCCTCCAAGGTCCTGTGCTGGCCCTAGCAGCGGGCTGGGAGACTTTCATTGAGAGCTTCACAATTATACAAGAAGGAAAGTGTGGGGTGCCGTGATCTGGAGGTGAGATCATGCTGTAGAAGGAACATTGGACATCGGATTGAGACACAGGCAAGTGCAATCAACCTTCTTTCAGATTATTAAGGCCACTCACCCTCTGTGGGTGGAGGCCACCGGTGATCCGGAACAGCATCCTTAAAATAGGCAGGCCTTAAAGGAGTTATGGGACAGGCCAACCACGGTCCGGGCAAGCCAACTGTCAAAACCCGCTGACAGGGCTGGCTGACAGGGAGTTTGTGAGGAACATCTTCCTATTAATCGAGCGGAAATTATTGTTTAAGCTCGAGCACATACTTATTCTTCAAATTAAAGCTGTCATGACGAAACTCGTCGCGGCTCTCGCCTTGCTGGCTTTGTTCGCTGGAACCTCTGTCCAGGCAAAGATTGTGCACAGCGTTGTATCTGTGGATGACAGGCAGCTTATACCTCTCTCGGAGGCATTTGGGTTCGCTGTCGGAGGGAAACTGACCTTTACCATTAGCAACATTGCCATTTATCAGGAACACACCACAGATATGCAGCCAGATTATGATATCATGGGGCTCTTCCTATCACCAATGGAAGCGGACGCTGCTTTAGAGGCAGATCTTGCGGACGAGACGATGTGCATTCTGGAGGATATAGAGCGGAATAGCCTGCCGATGTTTTCAGATAGCCTGATTCGCAAGATTATGAAGGGCGAGCTGAAGGAGGCAACTTTTGACTTCACTCTGGAGAATGGTGGCCTGTTCTACTTGTACTTTGCCAACTGTGAGAAAGACACACCCGTGTCATTTGACATGCATATCGAGGTAAAGGATTGGATTTCGGACGGATATGGCCCATGACCTTACCCCTCACCTAGGAGCACTGACCTCCATGCAGATGTACAATCTGGATCGCCATGACCACAGGAACTATCTGTCGATTGGGGAGAGTAAGCTGGAGACTCTCTACTGGGTAAGTTTGGGCTGTGTCTCTCCGTCTTGGATACAGCAGCAATGCTCGCCCTGAAAGTCCTTTGTGCACCCGAGGGACAGGCTACATGGTGTCTACACCTTATCTGTCCATGCCTTATTCCTCCTGCAGGTCATGTTCAGTCTGTTCACAGTCATCACAGGGGCATGGTGTGCCCTGGTGTGGAAGCAGCGCGAGCATTCTCAGAGGATTCACTACCTGATGGGCCTTCTTGGTTTCTTCAAGGCCCTCACCGACCTGTCTCAGGCTGTCATGACGCATCACATCTCCCAGACAGGCCATGCTGATGGCTGGAACATTGCCTTTTACATCTTCACGTTCTTTCGCGGAATTCTGTTTTTCACGGTCATAGTTCTGATTGGCACTGGATGGAGCTACATGAAGGTGTGACTTATCTCGTCTGCTCTGAAGCTGATCCTGCCGATTTTGCCGCAATGAAATGCTGCACAGACCATGGTTCAGAAATTGGAATCAATCTAATTCCTCGATGCATTCATCGTTGTTTTAAACTAAATTCCCACTTATCGTATACAGATTTTTTCTTCCCACCGGCACTCAATTATTTCCCTCCTGCTCACTTTTTAACACTCGCCCGCAGCCATTCCTTGGAGACAGGGAGAAGCGCATCCTGATGGTCGTCATTCCTCTTCAGGTGCGATAATTGTAGAATTCAAGTTGAACAGAGTTGGTGATGAGGAAGACACACGTGAGGGTGGGGGACCATGTTGGGGAACGTCGAGCAGGATGGCCTTCATAAATATGCCAGGCTACCACGGCACCATGCCTATTTTTTCCTGGAATATTCTCTCGGATTGTGTCTACTTTACTTCTTTCTGATCACCTCTTTAACAATCCTGCTTAGGTGTTTGCGAACATCGCCATCATCGTCATGGATGAGGAGAGCCCATCTGTCAGGGACTGGTTCACCTGGAGAGATGTCTTTCACCTGGTTGATATCGTCTGCTGCTGCGCTATTCTGTTCCCGATCGTCTGGTCCATTAAGCACTTGCGGGAGGCCTCACAGACGGACGGCAAAGCTGCCCGCAACTTGGAGAAGCTGCAGCTGTTCCGTCAGTTTTACATCATGGTGGTCGTCTACATTTACTTCACGCGGATTGTTGTTTATCTGCTTCGGAGCACTATGGAGTACGAGTATGAGTGGCTGAGTGAGGCGGCTGATGAGGTGGGGACAGGATGATCTTGGGGTGGCCCTGGCAATGATAATGTTTTGGGCATGGGAGCCCATGGCCTGTGCTATTTTTCTTGAGTGCTTGGGCTGAAGGTTTTACATATGAGGGTTAACTGGATGGGTCAAGGAAAATAGCTGCAATGTACCGGGGGAAATAAAAACAAAGGAGCATGATATTGCTATGTTGACGTCCTTTGTCACTGAAAGTTTATTTGCCTTCACTGCTTTCTAACTACGGTACTTCCAAAGATGCCACTGTGGCTTAGCATGCGATATTAAAAGATTGCTGACGAGCTTCACACCTCGAGCCCTCCACACCTTGGCCGTACCAGTGCACTTGCTTTATCTGCAATGCCACGATAGACCTAGCAAGATGCGCACTGTGATATGCGTATCATCCAGAACATGGAATTCCTTGGGACAGTTTCCCAGCAAGGGTTGTGGCTGATGAATAAGATGTACAGCGCAAGAATTGGCCCTTTGGGTGGTAGAGCTGTGAGGTGGGGGGGAATGCAATTTGAATTCTTACAAATCTATAAATCTAATGATAGATAAAAATTCAGCATGCTTCGCTGCAAGTTGGCATAGTTTATCTTTCTATAAGTATTACGTATTTATTTTAATTAAAATTAAAAAAAGAAACCGTAATAGTAATGACACGCTCCTAACAGTCAACCATGCATGCATCTGGCATGCACCTGACTTTTCTTGGCGCTTGTGGAGGCATGCCAATTCTATGGGAGCTGATTGATGCGTTGCCCCCTCTTCTTTTGCCTCACAGTTGGCAACCTTGCTTTTCTACGTGTGGACGGCTGTGATGTTCCGCCCACATTCGGCTAACCCTTACCTCAAGCTGGAAACCACTGACAGCGAAATTGAGCTGGAAGGGCGTGCATAGGGTTGGAGGCTTGTATTGTGGAGGCATGAATTGTTGTGGAAGATGGCGTTGATGTCAATGTGTCCTCATATGGCCATGTTGCCTTGAAGCTGATGGTGCTTGAATTGATTTGCCTTCCATGCGCTGACCAGTGCCATGGACTCTAATGATGACGGGCACATCAAGATAGTGATGCTGAGTCATATGCAGGGATAGCATTTTTGGCACAATTATTAAAAGGGGCTGTGGCTGGTTTTAGAATTTCTTAGTTCTTAGAACCCTCCCAGTCCTGTGCAAATGCTAATATGCCCAATGTGTTGTATATACCAGGAGATTCACGCTCTCAAACCAGGGCAATTTGACATCATTCATTATTTAAATGTCATATCGAAGTGAAAACACGAAGGATTTTCTTTTTACATCAATAGGAACTACAAAAATTCCACAGCAAGGTCACTAACTGCTGCATGCTATAACAAGCTAGTACACCATTTCTTTGAAGGAAACAGGAGTAACATCAGGCATCTTGTTGGCCTCTGCGGCTTGACAGAGTCGAAGTCAAGCTAATACCTGAGCCAGTAAGACCTGCAGTGCAAAGAATCACAATGTCATGGATGGGAATTACGGACAGGAAGGTTGCCCTTGCATTGCAAACAAAGCGTTTAAATAAAAAAACGTATTCCCCACCTTCGCCTGAACCAGTTGTAATCAGGCATGTACTGCGCGTCACCTACGGCAGACACAACCATGTCCTGCACAGAAAGATAGCAGAGTCATCAGCCATCATAATTATTAGTTTGCGAACCAGGGTCACATATGCAGTAGAACTTAAGTCCCAACTTTATTTTGAGCCAGGGAACCTTTTTGCAGTAGAACTTTGTCCCAGCTATCACATTCAAGACAGTCACACACCTGGTCGTAGATGAAGCGGTCAGCCACAGCACGCACAGTGTTGGCATCCACAGCATCAATGCGCGCCAAGAGCTCAGCCTTCGGCATACGGCGCCCATAGACCAGCAGATCGCGGCCAATGGACTCAGCCACGTCTGTTTTAGGGTACAAGAAAAACAAAAAAAACACAATTCAGATTTCCCAAATATATATTTGGCAGGCAAGGTGCGAAAATACAGAGGCCTGGCACTCATTGTACCGTATAGTGCAAATTAACGAGATATTGCAGCGTTAGATGTCTGAAGTGCAACAAGCAAGAGAGAGATCACAGGACTTCAATTCTTCCTTCATGAGAGGATGACCAAGGCTGAATGTGGGGTGCGCGAACACTATGCACGGAAAAACAATTCAAGAATACATGCTGCGCAAATTTAGAAGTCGCAGGCGAAAAAACAACTATTTGAGGGGGTGTGCGGACTAATTTCCTGTACAAAATATCAAAAAAACATCGGCATAACGCCACTGTCCACTATCTAGCAGCACTATCTAGCAGGGCTGTTCTGTTTAGGGCAGTCGGCCTCTTCTTCTGCCGGAAACACACGCGACCAAGGCCTGTACTCGGCGGTGTTTGCCCTGCGCGAAGTTGGCTTGTTTGTAGCTGCGCGGACCTTTCTTAATATGATCGGAAGGGCTGCGCGCTCAGGAAATAAAAGCATTTGCTGTAAATGGCTGCTGCGCGGTAAATGCGCTGCGCGAACACATACCGGTAGCTTATTTTGCAGCGCGCACGATTTGCTAAAATATTCTAATCCAGGGTGCGCGAACCCTATCCAGTTCTATAGTAATGAAAAAATAGATCACCTTGAGTGGAATCCTGAGAGAACAAGAGCGAGGCCTTGATTTGGTTCTTGGCCCGGGTGACATCCCACTCCTTGACGTCATAGCACATCTTGGTCATCTGAGACAGAACGCTGTGCGAGAAGTCCTCGCAATGGTTCCTGCATGACAAGCTCACAAGTTATTACCCAGGAGCCCAATACACTAATTTCAGCTTTGCCACATATAATTATATTACGGTACAGAGGGTACATGTCCACGCTACACAAGTGTTTCTTTTAGGTGACAGGTATGGACAGAGCACCCTGGTCAGGTCACCTGTCCGTCACACCGTACACCCCAAAGAGGCCAGAGTCGAGATAGCTCGTGCTGAAAGCCTTGAACGAATCAGCCAAGCCCTCCACCGCCACAGTCTGCGTCAGCTGACTAGTGGCATGCTTGCCGACAGTGCTGTTGCAGTCATAAGAACCTGCAAAGCAACAGATCGCAAAGCTTGTAAGCAAGAGCCTAGCTCAATCATACCATTCACATTAAAACAGGATATTTTACTTGAAGCTTTGGGCAGCAGGTGGCTTGATGAAAAACACTCACCCAGCATTGCCTGCATGACCATCAGAGGGACGGAGTCGGGGTCGGTCGCAGATGCACCCCTGAAAGCCACTGCCATTGCGCACTCAGTGGCGCCCGGGAAGCGATCATGGACGTATGAGCCAGTGTACAGGGCAGGCTCCTGCACAAGGTTGGGGGCATGCCTGAAGTCTGTGCAGGATTGGATACAAAGTAAAAAAAAATGCAGACTTGCAAGCAAACCACACAAGCTCGTGTTTGAGCCTCTGTAGGCAGAGGCACCAGATGAGAAGCCTCCAAATCTCACCTTCTGAAGCATTGTACGGATGCTGGAGGACATGTCCTCGTCTGGGACAGATCCAAACGCATCAGTCGCCATTTTCACCAGCTCATCGTGGTTCACTGCTCCAGCTGCAGCCAAAACCTAGAAGGAAAACATGTGAATGCTGTGATTTTGTGCATCTGGACAGCTGACATCGCCCTGCGCTGTTCCACTTACCATGCGAGGTCCCCTGTAATGGGTCTTCACGTACTGGGCCAGATGATCCCTGTTCATGCTCTTGACATTGTTGACAGGGCCGCGGATGGTGCGGCCCAGAGGGCTGTGCTGGAAAGCTGTGGCATGCAAGTGGTCAAAGAGAAGGCCTGACGAGTCCTTTGTCACCTGCAGTACACGTACCATCGGTTAGACCAGGGGAACATGGGGCATGGAAGGTATGTGGATTAAGGCACATGAGGTACCCAGTAATCGGTCTCACCTGATCCTCCATCTCGCGCAAGATGATATCCCTCTCCACGTTGATCGCGTTCTCATCCAGGTTAGAGTTAAGCAAGATATCAGACAATATGTCAACACCCTTCTTAACGTCCTTGCCCAGAACGTTGGCAGAGAAGCAAGTCTGCTCCCGGCCGGTGTACGCGCTGAGCTTCCCACCCATGCTGTCGACCTCGATAGCCAGCTCTTTAGCAGTGCGCGTCTATAATAAAACAGTCTCGTAAGTTCCAGTTGAGATAAGTACTGGGCAAACCCGGGGCACAAATAACTTTCTGACCTTCGTGCCCTTGAAATGAATACGCTCCAGAAAATTCGCAACCCCGTTGTTAGCATCGGTCTCAAATCTGCTTCCAGAATTTATCCAGACTCCCACAGTTGCTGTCTCCGCAAACGGAATCGTCTCCGTCGCCACCCTCATCCCATTGGGTAAAGTAGTGATCTGTGCGTGTAGATATAGGATCACACGTTTGACAACATCATGACCCGTGTGTTATGCCGTCTGAACCTTGCACACACCTGCGTCTCTGGAAGGGTGGCCAGTAGAGGACTGTGATCAATATTAGCTGGCATCGGTGACGAGAATCGCAAGTATGGGGACTTGTCGCTGGAGACGAGGGCCCCATATGCCCGTGAAGCTACACGGCCGACATCTCGCTGCCGATGCAGCAAACCAATGAGGGCCTGCATATTTTCTACACTGCCTCTGACCTTGCCAAGATGAGACTTCGCCAGATGAACAGCTCTCCAAGAATCCACACCTTCACACACATGCTATCCGTACATGACTCAGGTAGAGTTTCTGGGTAGATGCATGGGTCACAAGGTCAATGCCTCTGATTCGTTTTCCTCAAGACACCCTGGTGACACGCGTTTTGTTTCTTTCCTATCTATGCCTCTCCTTATCTTAATCCATGTGAACACCTAAATCGTAACCTCCCTCAGAGGCTCGAAGACAATATTTTGCAATCTTTTCATACCGGTAATCAAGTTGCCCTACATCTTCCTGATCAAATGGGGCCGGCGTGCCAAGGCACTGCAGAAAGTGCATCCATGTGCCTGCAAGACTGGGGAGATTGGCCCCGAGATTGGCCCCGAAAGTTGGAATGATGTAAAGATTCTGAATGACCAATATAGCTGCGGCCAGGTCTGCACCCGGCCGGCCGTGATCAATTGAGAGGTAAATCAACCCATACCGGTTAACTTAGAATACTCTGGCGAGGCAGGCGGCCCTGCCATAAAAACTTATTATGGGCACAAGGCTACAGTGCTACACCATTATCATAGAATATATCGCACACATTCGTATATGAACAGTACTGTAAAGTGTAATGGTACGTAAAAGCTCAGCAGTAGTCACTCAGCCAGTCATTCGGTCGCAGCGAAAAGCCACAGAGAAAAGCCACAGCGAAAATTTCTAAATTTCTAAAATTTCTGAAGATGTATCTAAACCAAACCGAAGGTAACCGAAACAGCATTGTGTCAAAAAGATGTACAGATGTAAGGCTACACCGCATCCTGAATGAATTTAACACCGGAGTTCTTGAAATCATCCACAATTCACTGATTCCCACACAGGGTCTATGATGTGATACAGGCCAGACACTTGGGCGTCCAATTGGCCCAGCCCTCTTCAGCAGGGCCCAGAGGTGTGATGTCTTTCACATGCCAGTTTGACTGAACAGGTGATACATGCCAATTTGACTGAACAGATGCAGCCTATGTGAAACCAGTGATGGTTAACAAAATAAGAGGGTCTTATGAATTAAAAACAGCACTGACCTCACCAAAGGGTGCCAATACCAGGGGCCAATACCAAGTGATCAAGGCAGGGCCATATCATGATGGGCTGGGCTCCAAGCTGAAATTAGAACCCGGCAAGGAGGAGGATTTGAATTTCTGAACCTGCTGAAGCGAGCCTGACACCAAGTCCCTTGCCTCTGGGCTTGCCAGACCTGGCATTAAAAAGGCCTGCCCTGCTCGAGCCCACAACGGCCACTCCGGCTTCAATCGTGCAACAAGCACAGCTGCTTCTCCGCTGCTCGCCAGCTCCCCAGACCCACTATGAATCTCTTGCTGCAGTTCGAGACAGACCTTGTCAGCCCTCGTAACCAATACTGGGGCGGCCTTCTGCAGGAGCACCACGAGCGGTTCCAGATTCTGAGGCAGTGAGTATATGCCAGCATTCTGCCTTGACATCACACTGGCAATGCTGGCAAGAGTGTCCAGAAGCGCGGACGTCTTTAGCTGCTCAATCGAGGCAGTGAGCCTGGGTGTACACTTGAGAAGCAGCTCCTGTGGGCGCAGGAATGTGCATGCAGTCCTGATTAGCATTGATCGAACATCAGACTCCCTGTCCAAATATTGTCAGCCTTGAGATTTTGACATTTTGAGAGGCTTCCACCCGAAACCAACTCTTCAGCTCACCATCGTGAGAGCATTCAAATCGGCCAGCGCTCTCAAAAGCTGCACAAGATCCCGCAGCTCAAATTCACTCAAGTGAGCTGTGGCCATCTCAGCCAACGCATCCAGCATGGAGTCCTCACCCAGGTGCCGCACCTACAAACAAAGAAACAATGCAAGCAGATATTAAACAACAGTTCTGCCCACGCGAGTCACACCTGCACATTCGCGCTCAGATCCAAACCCTCCAGTCTAAAACAGGCAATCAAACAGATTCAAGGCCACAGGGCAACTGTCAGCGCGTCTAGGCAGCTTTCCCGCTTTTCCCCACACCTCAGCCCACACCACACACCTCGCAGCTCAGCCCCAGGCCTGCACATACCACTGCCCCGATATAAGTTTGGTACCAATACCCAAATGGCGATGACAATGGTCTACAACCATAAGCCAAATGGCAAACTCTTCTCTGCCAGGCTGTCATTGGTAAAGCAAGTGGAAGATGGTACGTTGCTGCAGTGTTGCTGTGTCAGAGTTACCAGGTAATGGATTGGCTTCTGCTTTTATAACTATATGGCATGCACTTGCAAGCCAACCGAATCCTTAACTTGCCTCAGAGAATGACCAGGCTAACTGGGAGAGCTGGTGGGCTGAGAAGCGCGGCATGCAGTTGACAGAGAGCTTGGCCACTTGTTTAAACAACCGTCGATCATAGACCTGCGCGCCACAACAACACCCTTTGGGGACTGCAAAACGCCCATTAGTGCACCATGCTCAGCCACTCCTCCATGAGACCATGACGCCAGTGTTCCGGTATGGTAAGCACAACGTTTGACGGCGTTTAAAAATAAAATGCATCAGGCCGCAGAGTCAGGCATCCATGAATGCTTGACAACGACAGCACCAGCAACTTTTGACGCAACAGAAGGCTTCTCCTCACCTTGGCCTTCGCAAATCCTCCAGCCAGCTTGATTACATCCTGTCCACAGGCGAGTCCATTGGTGAGACTTGTAAGGCAGATTGAGAATCCACAAAATCCCCCCCAGCTTTCCAAAATGCAGTCATGTGAATGCCAGGCTAGCGTTCTGATTCTAATATGCTCTGACACTGTAACCTGCACAGACCACTCCCTGCCTTACATCTGGTTCCATGCGACGCATCAGTTCCGTGTTTTGGATCAGTAGGCGGCTCATTTGTCCCCAGACCTTGTGATGGTGCTTCACATGACCAAACGCCCATGCGGCAGTGGCCAACAGGTTGGGAAGGGCTTCCAGCCTTTTCCCGTCAGAAACCATGTTGAGGCTTGGCTGCCTGGGCCGGCCTACTGCCCGCATGGACCTGTCATTCATTGGAGACACCTGCATGCATGAGTGTCCCGGCATTATGAGGGAATGCGGAAGGTGGTGATTCATCAGTCATCCATGCATCCAAGCTCAAGCTCCGCTGCGATATCCATACCTGCTGGACTTTCGCGTTTGATTTTTGATCTTTAGAAAGCCTGCAGGAGGGAGGATTTGGTCACAGGTCAGCATCTTGCCCACTGATTGACATGGGCCCATGGGCCATGGCACAACTGCAGATCCGGCATGCAGGATAACCCAGAGCGGGTAGGGAAATCACCTGGCGAACAGGTCTTGCAGCTGCGGGTCCACGGAGATGGGTGCCTCCACGTTTCCATTTACAGATCCTGAAGTCCCCGCTTGGCTAGCAGATTTGTCGAAACTGCAGAAGGCACGTGCCGAGGAGTAAATGAACTGTGCAGGGCCGCGACACCGATGATAAGTGTTCATCATTTTGAGGGATTTCCTTTAAAGATTGGATCATGCAGTCACCAATCGGCCGGGAACAGCCGCTGAAAGGGGCAACTTCCCGTTATGGATAACCCCAACCCCGAACCAGTTTTGTCGAACCACTTGGCAGCACCAACCGCAACCGTCCCCCACTGGTCCCACCTGGGTGGGTCCCACCCACGCTTTCGAGTGCGAGTGAATTGAGAGGGCAGGGAAACATTTTTTTCTTGTTAGACTTCGCGAGTTGAGATTACCGGTACAGTGGGGCTCGGCCCAGCTCAGCATGCAGCTGCAACTCTTCAGCCCAGCACCATACAGCAAGACAGCTTCAAAAACCCAGATCTGTAGTCCTTCAAACAGGAACGTCGCGGAGAACAGTCTTCACAAACGTCCATTTCACAGCCGATTCAGAACCGTGGTCAGGTCCAAGAAGAGAAATAGTGACGCTGCCAGTGGGTCACAAGACATAGTTCCAGCTGAGTTCAAGGATCTGAAACCCGCGGTCAAGTGGTTCACAGGTGGGACTGCATTGACTCTGCAGGATGCATGCACGGGATGCATGTGCTTAAGCTGCATTGCCAGCATCCGATTCCTGCATAACGCATGCAGCACTTGGCATGCAGGTCTCAGCACAAACAAAGCCCCTTGTCAAGACCCATGGTGGCGACAGAAGCAGACTCAAGTTCCGAGACAGGCCGAATCAAAGCACCAAGCTGACTGTGGTAGCCCAGTGTACACACTCGTTGCAGCACTGGCCTTTATGTTTGCGCTGTCTCAGGGGATCAATGAGTTTTCTCCGGCCACAGAATTCGGTCTCAGCCTGAAGAACCCTCGGCTGTGGCAGATCATTTCCAGTGGCTTCATGTGCATGAGCAGCCGACACCTGTATGAGGTCATGTTTATGACTTATGTGTTTGGAAGGCTTGTTGAACGTAGCCTCGGCCTACTTGGATTGTGGGCAACTTTCATCGCCTCGGTCGTTGGTGAGTGACACGGCTGTGATGATCTGTTGTAGCCACATTACTACATGAGTGACAGACAATGTGACATGGAACAATGATTCAATACAATTCAAGCTGAACCAGACAAACAATGTTGTTGCGGGTCTGAGGCTGGTTATGACAATTGCTATCCATAGGACTTCCGTTGTGTGGGGGCTGAGCAGCTGGAACCCGGGCGGCGAGGGTTGCCTTTTGTGGGCATTTATTCATTCCTGTCCTCTGCTCGCCACTGCCATTATGCCAGCGCAGGTGCCAATGCTGCGGCTCTGTGGCTGCTGCCGCAAAAGGCCATCATTGCCCCTTTCGCTACATCTGCCGGCGTGTTCGGACTCTTTGTGGCCGGCCTTGTACTACCAAGGCTGCTGCGGAAACCCCTCGAAGTGGCATGCCTCGCCCCCTTGGTGCTTTGGGCTACCATGCAGCAGTTGAGTCGTTCCTGGACCGCTGATCTCTTACTGGGAGGTTATAACCCGTCTGAGGCACCTTCCTTGACCATCGCACCTTCCTGCCCTCAGGTACGCTCCCCTAGCCGGGCTGGCCACTGTCAAAGGCGTCGACGTCGGCCACCTCGTCCATTTGGGGGGGGCTTGCCTTAGCGCCAGTCTCATTTGGTCGTTGCTTACCATCTCGAACATAATCAAGGTCAGACGAGAATCCTTCGTTAGGGGCAGGCAGATGAGAGGGTAGCGCAACACATCCGAAAGATCTAGATCCAGACAGTTGTGAAGAAGGATTTGAACCCTTGTGGCTATGTATAGCATCAGGTACTAGCTTCAACTACTGAACTTTCTATATGAAAATGCTCGTAGGGGCATTATGACGCTGAGCACTTGTGGGTCTCAGCTGCCTTATTTTTGCTGTCAGCAACTGTCATTCAATGACATGACACCGCTGGTTTATGCTGAAAGGCTCGGTCGTGTGAGCGCCTAACTGTCATTGCAATCAGCTGCCTACAGAATTATGATGGCAGAAAGGAGTGACAGCTAGCAGCTTGCATCGCTTGAGTACGATTCCCTTGGAGTTTCTGAACTCATGTGTATGATGGTCCTTGCTGCAGAGTGATAGCAATGCTCATAATCTGTTGTATTTCTTGGTTTTCAGGTTAATGCTGAACTGGAGGAGGCCGATCGTGAGAGGCGAGAGCATTCAAGACAGCGGCGTGAGAGGGCGTCAGTCATGGAGGACGCCATGGCAGAGGCGATGAACACAGCAGCTTTGGCCGCTTCACAGGCCGCAAAAAAGTTTCTCTGACGACCGGTTTATTAAAAGGCTCACAACAGTCACAAAAAGAAGCATGGGTAAAGGCGTGTAATAGTAAACTAGTAATCTATGAATCTCAAAAGAAAATGACCATGCTCAATGAGTCGTGCGTGTTCCGATGTAAGGTCTAAATCCATGCTCCTCCTGGCCCCTCACGGGTTTCAGATTGACTGTAAATTTGAGCAATCCTGAATAAGCTAGCCTGCCAGACCAGAGAACTAAAAGGGCAGAAGCACAGATGTGTGCAAAAGAACATGATATGTCCGTGATTTTGCAGTCGTTCCCACTATCCGTGGTCAGGTGAGAATCAGTAGAAGCAGTTCCAGACAGTGCAGGATATCACCAGCATGACGGTGCATAAGAGTATATGAACTGGAAGCAAAGTGACAGTGCCCACTGCCTAGCTACAACCTCGGGCATAGCAAAAATTGATATCCTCCCATCATCAGTGAACCACAAGCAGAAAGCTTTATGTTCATCAGCTTTTGATAGGCTCATCAGCACAGCGGGCTCTCTTCCTCTGCAGTGTTGGCGTGGCTCACACCTCCTGGTACGAGGGCTTGAGACCGCCCCGCACCCTCTCGTCCTGTCGAGCGTCGTGGATTTGAGGGAGGGGCTATTTCCCTGTTGTCCCATCAAGATGAAAAACATAAAAGGTTAGTAAGAAAAAAAACCATGCAGGATGGCCATGAATACGCATCTTTATTCACTTCAGAAAATCCTGCAGAGTTACAGCTCATAAAGATTGGCGCAGATTCAATACCAGCAGTGCCCCCCTGATGTTAGGTACCTGTTTCCGTAGGCAGAGGGATGAAGCCTGAACCCAAATACACGGGGCACATAGAGTTCCACACTCTTAGGCGGCCGGTATGTAGGGTACGTCATCATCATGAGGTGCGGGAAAGTTGTGCTGAAGTAGGCTCCGTCGATTGAGCATTGGTATTCTGATCTGAAAACGATTCAAATAAATGCAATCAGCTTTTTGCATGGGGGTGCATGCTCTGCATGCGCTTGACGTCATGTGGTAAGGACAAGAAATGCAAGAAAGTGGGGATACCTTGGATAGTAGATGTCCTCGCACTTAGGGCAGAAGATCTTGACAGTGCTCTGGCCTGGGATGTCGGAGGTGCCCACTGGGAGGCATGGCTGGCCCTCGCAAAGGCATCGAGGGCACCTCCCAAAGTCACAGTTTTTGAACTTCTCCAGCATGGCTGCCAGGCCACGTGCAGTGACTATGTACCTGCGGTATTCATTTCACACGGAAATCATTGCACAATTCCTTCTGAGGCGTAGTCGCAGATCCATCCTATCCACCAGATACTACTTACATCTCTCATGAAGAAAACGCATGCCCCCATATGAGGTCCACCTTGAGTTCTCCCCCAGACTGCATGAGCCATATTGCTGTCCCACCTTGCATGTATCAAGCCATAGAGCATCTCTGCAGCGCTTTCCAGCAGTTCATGCTGCTGGTCTGTGAGCATGACATCATGCGGGGGATCGTTGTCCAGGATCATGTCGAGAGCATAGTCATAGTAGGGCACTTGTGAGCTGAGGCCGCTGAGATTGAAGTCATCTTCGATGTAATCCTCATCAATCTCGCAGAAGAACTCGTTGCCCCGCAAACTGCAGAACCACTGTATCCAGCTGGGTTCCTCCTCCTGATCGGAACCGGACACGTCCTCCTCGGACTCTTCAGAGTCTGAGCATAGGTCAACGGCCTCTGCAGGATTAGAGCCTCTGTTTGCGGGCACTCTCCCGCTCCAACCATTCTCGGCTGGAGCTCCGCTGGAACCTCCTGGCGCAACAGGCGAACCGCTTGATCCCCCTCGGCTTGCACCAGCCAGCTCACGAGCCATTCGTTGATTAGAAATTGGCCGAGGTCACTGAATAGCTCACGGGTTTACAAAAGATAGATGAACACCAAAGTATTGACTCGAACTCATTCGCGATCCATGGTACAGGTAGTAAATGAAAGGAGCATTCCCGAGTTTCAAATGATATTGCTAAGTCGATGATTCAAAAATGGGAATAATCGAGTTGCCCCTGAGTTTTTACTGGGCGACAGGGCAGTATCTGCGCAGATATGCACGGCAGCCCAATGATTGTTACTTGAAGGTGGTCGAAGCGCCTGAACGCGAGTCTCACGTGAGCTCCAAGACACCGGGACCAAAAGTCTGGATTCAAGATTTGTGTCGGATGTGTGGAAGAAAGTGTGAGAGCTCAATCAATGACCTCCCTCTCTCCAAGGCAGAGGTCTCTGCTACAAGGCGAATGGTAGGCATGGACAGCTGAGAATGGGCATGGGTGTTGAGGAACGTAGGTTGTCACAATGCCCCTACATACCTCATCATTAGGGCACTTTTGCACCAAACATAATCTTTTAAACTGACTTCCCTGAACACTGTATCCCTCATGTAGATGATGTCCACATGCAGCACCAATGCTGGTACAGGTAGTCATTGGTGACTCACTGAGAAAGTGCCTATATCCTATGAAGATATCCTGCACCTCATTTATACCTTGCTTTCCAATCGCTCCATACCTCTCTCTCCTCACAGAACTCGAACAGTCAAATCTCAAAGTTTCAAATCTGCCTTTTCCATCATTAATCTTCAGCATCACCTCAGTCATCATCCAGTTCAGGTCAGTGACTACAGATCAACTCCCCGGTTCTTACAGACCCTTTTATGTTCCATGTCTCCTTTTAGGCCCGTACTTGCGCATCTCATTCTCCATGAACTTTCCAAAGTGTAAGCTGCTGGCTAGGCACAAGCACGCACAAACGCATGGATGCATGAACGAGAAGAGACGTGCTTGGAGTTGCTTAAGTTAAAATTCCCACCCTTCACCATGCCCATTTCTCGTTTCTTTCAAACAACCTTGCATGTACGCTCAGACAAATCTTCAGCCTTCAAAGAAATCCTCAATCCATATCCATCTCCTCCAACGTCTGATCTCTCTTTGCCCTGAAAAAACAGCATTCGCCGAATGCACTGCATTCCATGCTGCTGATTACACAGTGATTGCTCAACTGATTGGGGTAGAACCTGCCTCTCATCATCAATTCATTCCCTGACAAGGTACTTGCAGATGCGCCTGGAGCTATTCCAGAGCCTACTGCCAATGCCAGCCTTGCCCCAGGTCACACTACAGTATCTGCACACCACGCATTGCGAACGCATCACTCTTGCACCCAACGCCACACTTGCCACACCACCATACAGTGTCACGTACAGGTAATTACCCGCCCATCACCATCACTAACGTGCTTTACTGGCTGTATGCCAGAAAGCTCACCACCATGGCTGATCAGTTGGCACTCTCGCACAGTCACATCCCTCTTGAGCAATTTATATTTCAGCGGCCCTGTAGCAGGCTCCAGGCAGCTTTCCTCTCGACGCATGCAGGTCATGTGCAGCGGGCAGCTGGAGGGCCGTGGCAAGCTGCATGTGGCCTTTGTGGACTTCACCAAAGCCTATGACTGTGTGCCACAGTGGCAACTATGGCGGCATCTGTCTCAGCACCTTCACATGCCATCAGGCCTGCTATGCGCTATGCAGCCGCCCTCTCAAGGTGCAGTCTATACGCTCATAGATGGCCATAAAAGCACCGGCCTGTGCCTTGCACCAGAGGTATCAAGCAGGGTTGTCCACTGAGCCCTCTGCTCTTCAGCCTCTACCTCTGCGACTTGCCGGGCATGATCGTAGCCAAGTGCCCGGCAGAGTGCGTTCTGCTAGAGGATGGGCGACGCCTTTGGTGCCTGCTATATGTGGATGACCTCTCCCTGCTAGCCAGCAGCCCGGCAGGGCTACAGCGCACGCTAGATGCCCTTCATGTGTAGGCAGCGGACAAACAGCTTCAGGTCAACGTCAGCAAGACAGAGATCTTGGAGTTTGGCAGCCGCTTAGAGCAGCGCAGCGCCGACAGCCAGCCCACGTCTGTGTGAACAGCCCAGATAGGACAGTGCTGAAGCATGTCCAAGAATACAAGTTCGTGGGCATCATTCAGCACGACAGCGGCAATATGAGGACGGCCATACTCAGGCGCCTCTGGCTGCTGCTTGCATCGTGTTCGCTGCACGGCTGCCAACGTGCTTCTTAGGATCATCTGCCTACATGCATCTGGCTAGCGGCTGTCTATGCAGCGAACTACAGCGATATGGTGCGGGCCGCCGGTCACCTCTGACTGCAGCACTGGCTGCAGAGCAAGATGCAGTCCAGATTACTACAACATCTGCGCCAGGCTGCGGGGCTACCTGCGTCTGCTGCCAGCTGGGTCCTCAGCTGGGTCCTCAGTGAGCTGTAGATCCAGCCGTTACTATGAGATTGGTGGCGGTACTTGCTTCGCTTCCATATCGCAACTGGGGCACCGGCAGCACAGCAAGACAGCCCACTTATGGCGGCAGCCATGGCGGCCGACATGCAGCTTACGGCTCAACAGAACAGCGGAGGGCGCACTTGGTGCAGTGAAGTGATGGGGCCTTTGGAGGAGTTGGAGCAGGAAGTAGATGTCCCCAAACTGTGTCCAACAGTCTCTGACCTACAGCCCCTTCCCGTCTAAGAGGTGCTATAGCTAGTGGCACAGCCTGCAAAAAGGTGTAACTGCAGGCGACTGGCAGAGGGGACCCCTGGGACAGGTCTGGGACGGCCTCCCACGCTTAGTGTCAGCCTAAGGCGGACGCCGTGCTGGCGCTTGCTGGGAGCCGCACTAGCAACAGCGCTTGTGCTCGTGTGCGCACAATGCTTACTGCTGCGGCTTGGTGCGGTTGGCATGGCTGATACAAGAGGACGGCGCAGCAGTCAAGAACATGAGATACGCTGCTGCCAGCGGTCCTGGGAAGGAGGAGATGGTACGCATGTGGAGGATGCGCTACATGTTTGCTTGTAATGCCCTAGCGTCAAGGAGAAGCTCAGGCAGCGGGTTTGGGCAGGCCACCCGGAGGGCGCCACTAACTTTCACCACTTGTACCGGGGCAGGCATGGGTGGCAGACACTCTGGCTTATGTACAATATGTGGTTGACATTGTAAGAGGCTACTTTGTAGAAGGGCTGAGGTGTCGGTTTCCCTGTGGAGGTGTATATTTTCCCCTCGTTTTCCTCTCATGCTTTAAATTCTCTCCGTGTTTTTACTTGTTGTAAGCTTGACTCAAAAGGGGCTAGGGAATCCCTAATGAGGATTCTGGGATTCTCCGGACTTTCTTTCATATTGGGGGTGGGCTTTTGATAATTTTTCTTCTCCTTTATTTTCCTCCTTGCCCTCCCTTTTCCCTCTCGACTAGTCGGTCGGGCACCCGCGCGGCTGAAGTTTTTGGGGCAGGGCCCAGAGGTTAATGACGATACCCCTCTGGGCCCAGACTCCCGGAGGTGTAACGTCATCGACACTGTCACGTTCCCCAGGGACCACATTCTGCTGAACCAATCACCATGACTACGGGTGTTAAGTAAGCAAGCAACAAAAACCGTCTGAATCCGGCTATCCACATGTATAAGATGTTGATGTCCTTCAAGTGTGGACCAACCGACGACGCATTCCCCTCAAGAGGCAGCCATTATTAGTAGTCTGCTGCACCTTTTCCTGAGGGCGCTTGCTTGGCTTGCTGAAAGGCAAACTGACGAAGGTAGTGAGGACGGGGCTTAGGTCTATTAGGCTGTATCTCAGGAGCTTGTCTCTGATGCAGCAGCAGGAACTGGCTGACGATGTTGGGTCATTGGGTTCATGACAAATCAACTTGCAGTCAATTGTGCCATAGCATGTGTCTCTTGTGTATGCCTGAGTATACTAAAATCTGTATCATAGGCCAGGCAACCACTTGCCCCAGTCGGAATAGACGCATGAGAATGAGGCAGTGCAATACGTTTGCAACAACACAAGACTTACAGCAAGCCAATTATTCATTATAATTAAGTTTGAAAACATGTGTGATTCCCGGCCTGACCCCAACCCAGCGTAAACTTCACAAGTTGGCTAAAACATCCTGCAAGAAGCTGTCAGAATTAAGGATGATTTCAGCTGAATACAAACTGAAAATTGCCATCATAAAACAAACCCCAAACTCCTTCTACAGTCCCGGTAGCAAAGGAACAAGAGGAAATGACAGATACATGAAATCTGACACCGATAAGTACATCACATAGGCTTACCTTCATCGACGTTTTATGACAGCATGTTGATCTTAAATTTATAAATAGAAGTCATGAAAAATGATTAATAAATGAAATCGGGAATTAAATTATCGCCAGTAGGAATGGACAAGACAAATGCAACAGCAGTAGCAGCAGCAGGAGTGGCAGATTCCTCGCTTGCTACGCAACAGCCTGCGGCCTAATCAAATTACATGGTGTAGCAGAGCTTGGTGTCTATGCTGGCCAGAGCAATGGAAAACGCAGAGAAGATGCTCAGAGGGTGGGCAAAGTCCAGGGCGAAGAGATCATTCTCGATCTTGCCAAACTGGAGCAGCACGTCCCCTCCCCGTCGATCGGTGTTGTGATCCCAGGACACCAGCTGGAAATTTTTGACCGAAGCCTCCTTGACGCGGCCGTGGAAGTCTAACGTAAAAGCTGCGCGCATAAGAGGTGGCTTGCAGTCAGCATGCATTTATTGAGGCAGGTTTCATAACTCTCATCAAATGACCGAATCTAGGCTAAGAGCGAAGACGATTCTTCCTGTGCTGCGGCATACAATGCACACCTCAAGCTACCTTGCTTGCCAGCCTAGCAACATGCCTGCTACCTGTTACTCACCCTTCATTGAGGGGTCGAACTCTGGCTGCTTGGTGCTCAGGATCGCCACCTTCCGCTCCAGGAGAGGTGGCAAGGCTCTGTTCTTCGCCGCGTCCAGGGAGTGGCTCAGGCTGTCGCTGCCGTCGGGCGCGGAGGGCTGCCAGTTGCTGTCAGGCAAAGGGAGGATGACGTGCATGGACCGCGGCCCGCCCATGGACTTGAGCTTAGACGCAGTGTAGCTGATGCATAGCTGCTCAGAGCCATACCCCTTCTTGCATTGCACGTCATCAGTCTTGCCCCACAGCATGTACTCAGTCCCAATGAAGTTTGACTTCAACTGCACAGATCATTTATTTGAAACGTTAGCAACTGCTAGACCAGGGGATTACCAGGGGAGTGCTTGTCAGCCACATGGACAAAAATGCATTTAGGATAAGAAAAATGCATTACCGGTAGAGAGTGCAAGCACTAGACGCAAGCAGTAGGGATTTTGAGCACATATAAATCAAGGCGTACACTAATAAATGCACAGGTTGAGGAAGCTGCCCAATTTGGCCGAAGCATGGGACATGGCTGTCGTAGTAAGCACACACATTGACATAATTCCAAACAATTCCGAGGCTGGATTTCCCACCTTCGCAATGCAGTTGTCTGTGTCCCTCTTCAGGTCATCCAGATCCTGTGAGATGACGTACGAGGACACCTTGCTCTTCTTCCGTCGCCGTGCTGCCAGCAGGAACACATCACCATTGTCAAGATACAGGTGGAAGGAGCAGTGGCCGCCGAAGAAACCCTTGACTCGCTTGATGTAGCAGCGCACTAGGCCGACGCCCCCTGAGGGTGCGGCTAGGTGAATAGCCTCATGTCGCATGCTGCTTGATATCAACTGCTTCAGCTCAACCTCCCAAGTTCCAACAGTCTTCTCTCTTGCAACCCTGCACAGAGCAACAATTAATTTTGATTGTGTCCCTAGATTTTCTGGCCGCCGGCAGGGAATGTGATGGTTAAGATGGTGGCACAACATGCAGAGAAAAAACTCACGGTGTTGCGGCAGCAGCGCGAGGTCTTGCAGCAACCTGGACATGGTCTTCGTCCTCAGCCTCAAAAGCCTGTACCATGGTCCCTGCTGATTCCTCATTTCGCCTGCACATCACATGAACATCCATGATTAGGCTTCTTGCATGACCCACAGGAAGCAAACCAAAGAGCAGCATGGGCTTTGCACAGCCTCATGTCTGTAGAGCTGGACTCACTCGGATGGCCCCTTGCGGAAGAAGTTGATCATGGAGGGTCCACGTGCCTCCGCCGATGTCGATGCTGGTGCTCCCTCCTGAGCAAACGAGGAGGAGGTGCGCCCTCCTTTCTGGGGTGTGCTCTGCTGATCCACCTGCCTGTCTCGAGTGCTGGGCTCATCAAACAAGTTGTTGAGCTTGATGGTTCCTGGCTTAGAGGGAGTGGCCGCTGGGGAAGACGCTGAGTCATCCGACTCGAAAGCTGCATTGCCCCATACTTTCTCGAACTTGCTGTTGCGTCGCAGGTCTGCCTCTGGCAGATGTGACGCCTCCGCACTGAAGGCACTGTAGGTGCTGCGCAAACCTGAAACAAACAGTGGATTTAAAGTGAGTTGAAGCTCAATTATATGTGCGTAGGCAAGTTGGAAACGGCACAGCCTCCGACGTGTATTAACGAGACTTGGCTTACCTCCTTTCGTGGCAGGGATGAAGTCGAGGCCCTGGAGGCCGAAATCCAAGCCTCCCTTCGATGGGGCCAGGTAGTATTGATTAAACATCTTGCCCTCAACTTCCTGCTGAAACGAAAGCATAGAGCCAGAGTAAATATCAATGTTGCACATCATTTATCACTAAATTCAGATGCGCAGGATCCAAACCATATTACTGTTTCATGGCAGTGACAGCGCAGAAAGGATTCGAGACATGTCTGATGTCTCCCAAACCAGAATGCTTAGGAATCTGCGTACCCCGGGCGTCAGGTTGTCCCTTGAGGCCGAATGAGCGAGCATGTTCACCATGTTCACGCGAGAATGTCCAGGGTTTTGTTGATGTAAAATCTTATGCCAAAATCGTATTAATGTAGTATTGTTGCAGCAAATGCAGTCCTGGTTAAGAGTTGGTGGGCTGCGCTTCTAAGCCCTGGTGGTCCCGACCGTGACCCCGCGACCCACCAAGGCACAACACTGTACTACGCGCTTCCCTCCAGAAGAGTGTCTTCACGTGACTCCACGATCTCTAGGATGTCGCGTAAACAATCTGTTGCATCCGGGCGGCATGCAAAGGTGTGTTGCACGCAGGTTCGACCAGCTGGCACTGAATTAAATAAAGCGGGGGGTCTCGTCAGTCTCCTTTTTTCCCCACGTCTTCTTCAACATGCGTTGTCATTTCCTCATCAGCAACGCTCACCTGATTCTGGTAGTCTAAACCCATACGCTTCTTGGATCTACAAGCTATCTTTCCAATCTGGAAGGACTCAACAACCACCTTGGAGGGCCCAACAAGGCAACGACCACTACCAGTTGACCAGTGCACTACATGTACTCAAGCTGAGAGCTGTATATGGCAATATGGCATAAGCTGATCCTCCACAGCTTATACCATATACCATATTACCATACATTGTTTTCTTTGGCTCATAGATGGGATAAATAGAGTGAACAGTAACAGTACAGGTACTTCTGTTTGTTGAGCTGCCTAAACTGTCCCCTTATGCCAAAATGACTTGCCAGGGGGGCATGATGGTGTTGCATGCCATATGTCATGGTGGAAATCGGCAGCGTTTGACATGAGGAATGCAGTAGCGTAGTTCTCTTTTCAATGTTATGCCTCCAAAGTTAACAATTTCTTATATTTACTTTATTTGGTGAGACCCCCAGTCTACCCCCCTCACTTTGCCGCTTCATATCGACTCATTATCGACCCCACCCCTACTTAGGCCATTCTTTTTAAGGCCAGGTTAAGATAGCTTTCGTCAACCTCTCTAACTTCGGAGGCGGGGGTACATACTCTAAAACGGGATAGGGTCCGTGCAACCTGGCTGAAAATCAATATATCAAATTCGTCACGCAGGCAAAACGTACTCTACTCCGCGCACGCGCAGCTGACTTGTTTATATATTTGGGGCTGGAAACACTACTCCGCGCACCCCCCCAAATATTTATTAATAATTATTCTGTCGCGCACCACTCCGCGCACCTCGCGAATCAACGAATCAGACTAACTTGTTATATCAAGCGTCCATGGGCCTGCCCTGCCCACCCTGCATTCGATCAGCCTGACCATTTTCCTTAATACGCCCTTTCTCAACCTTCCATGCACATCCCTACCCTTCCCCACTCTACAGCCAGCCTCCACGGACGTCCTACCTGTCGCCAATGAGATTGAATCTCGGCCTGCGGCTTCAAGGGCCAACGAGCTGCGCCAAAGCATGCTAGGTACGCCAACATCTATCTGGCAGCTCAGATTGCCACGATCATGTCTCTAGCATGACAGTGAGGGTTTTGTAGAGCAGCCCGTGGAGGCGTGTACATGACAGAGGGGGCCACAACTCATTCTCGTGTTGGGATTGCGCGACGTTGAGCTAGAATTGAGCCTCTCTCACTAAGCTGTTCCTGGAGTCCACACTGCCGTCTGCCGCTACATTGTGTTCATATTGATTGGGTGCAGCCATGTTGTTTAGCTTGTGACAGACCACCCTTCACTTTGGGGGGAACAGGCTGACCATCAGGAACAAAATATTGAGCGACTTCCAGCCGATGGCCCAACAGGGCTTGCTGCAGCAGCCCCCCAAGTAGTTGGCTGTGATGTAGCTGAATTGTAGCAGAGCCGCCCTCAGAGAATTTTAATTTGATGTAAGGCGTGTGTATGTAATTACGTATCAGTGTGCAAGTGCAGTCACAGGCCACCTCAAGTGCAAGCGTCCCGCTTCATCAGGTGGCTGCAAGTGTTTTTGTTAATCCACGCCTCCGGGCGTTTTGTGGATTAATTGATCCATTACTGTGCACTGAGCATTGATCCACACCAGGGTGTGTGTCTGTGACAAGTGCAACGCTCTCGGCTGCAAGTGAGTGTGACAACAACTGCAACTGTGAGAATGTGATGGGCACTACTGGTAGCAGGACTGAGTGCCCCAGAAATACAACTGAGTGCGAGAGAACATATGATGGTCCCTGTCTTATTAATGTAGCATGGCTCTGGTTTCACTGAAGACATTGAACGATGCCCCCTCCTGACAGTGACCTCCTTGCTTCTCTGATTGTGCATGCTGTGCTGCTGCAGGTATTTGCACCTCAAGCTACACTGTCGTTTCCGGAGACACCTGCAACAAGGTCTCTACGAAGATGGGCGTCAGCGTGGCCACGATCTGAATCCGACTGTGAATTCGGGCTGCACGAACCTGCAGATCGGACGGAAGCTGTGCCTCTCTATGTCCACGACGCCCTCTACGTCCCCGACCCCCGCCCCATCCCCATCCACAGGTAAACCCTGAACCCTTGACATAAAACTGTCTTAAACCCTTGTTTTGCAGCCTCTACCGACCCTTCGACCTTCAATCCTTCACTCTAAGCCCGCCACGTCACCCTCTGCACGCAGGTACTGCCCTGCTCTCTGTTGCAACCCCGACCTTAAGCCTTAACCCTGAACCTGCCCTGTCACCCTCTGCACGCAGGTACTGCCCTGCTCTCTGTTGCAACCCCGACCTTAAGCCTTAACCCTGAACCTGCCCTGTCACCCTCTGCACGCAGGTACTGCCCTGCTCTCTGTTGCAACCCCGACCTTAAGCCTTAACCCTGAACCTGCCCTGTCACCCTCTGCACGCAGGTACTGCCCTGCTCTCTGTTGCAGCATCGGCCAGCTCAGGCACATACTAATATGTTCTCGACAGCTTCCCCGGCCCGACCTGTAGCAGCCAGTCTCTGCCCTCCTTTGTTGCCCAGAACAATGCTGACGTCGCCGTCCCTGCTTGCGCTAGCTAAACACCAGGTGAGTAGTGTTAATCTGAAGCACCCATATCCCCTTGCGCATGCCGCAGGGTGGCTGGGTCACCAGTGGGCGGATTTGGACCTACCTTGACCAACCTATTTTACCCCTCTTTATTTATTTACCTCTGTTTTTTTCAATGCTCTCAGGCCCCAACCAACAAAACTACAAGCTGTTAAACAGCAACAACATCATCGCCATCGGGCAATTGTTTGGGGCTAGCGCTTCAGCAAGGGCGCTGTACTGTGGGAAGCAGGTACATGCCTTTTAGCACTGTAAACACAACTTATGCTCGTTCAGACTTTCACTACTGCACAACAGGCAGGAACGGCATGCCTTAAGTGCAGTGCATGACAGGCAGGAAAGGCATGCCCCACTTTCATACCTCATCAGCAAAGCTGATGCTTGGCCAGGGACACCATGTCACCTTCTGCAAAGAAGCGACAGGTGTTGTCCCAGGCCAAACAACATTTTTTTGACGGAAGTATGAAAGTGCAGCCAAAATTTTCCGCTTTAGAGTCATGGTCATGGTAATGTCTGTCATGTCTTAACATGAATGATTAAATGATGGTTCTTGCGGTAGTGATTGTGTCATGCTATGGCCGAAATGTGACTCTAGGCATTACTGAAAGACTTGATTTATCTATGCAACAGGTGCTCGTCACTGTCGACGGCAAGCAGGTTACCCCCCCAGATGGTGGCAGCTTCTTTGTCTGGGACGGCTGCCAAGCTTGCAACCAAGTATACAACTTCAAGAACATTCACTTCTTGCTTTCAGGGCTGGGGAAGGTTGCGGGCAGTGTCGCCAGTGCCTGCCAGCAGGGCGTGGTCCATGGCGTCGCGTTCACAGTGAACAACGTGCAAGTCAAAGCTTTTGTCCCTTGAGGAACCTTCACCCCGGACATAAATGTCTGGGCTATGGGTTCTGCCACAAGCCCACTGGCCAAGTGACCTATCCCTAGCTATCTCAGACTGGCCACATACTTTCTGGAAATGTATACTAGTATGATAGTATTTCAGATCACGAATAATTGTATACACACAACCACTTTCCCTGAATGGTCACCTGACTCCTCTCAAGCCCCTGTGAGGCGTATTTTCCATTGTGTTAGTTGGACCTTGCCAAGCACCATGAAGCAATGCGTTTTACCTTGCGTAATGCAAGGGTCTATGTGCCACTTATCAGAAAGAGGTAACATTATATCATCTAACGGAAATTGCTATGGCCAAGACTCCTCTCTGAACCCACGACTCATGTCAGAGTGTCACCTTGACCTGTCAGCAAGCTTGGTATTTGAACTGGGCACCTGCCACATCATCAATGTTTCACCTGGTTTTCCTAAGGTGATTCTCCAGCCAGCATCATCCAACTGGGATTTCAGGTTGACCTGGCCTTCGTTTTTTCGCTGGTTTTCTGTCTAAAATCTGCCAGAAAGGATGAAGGTCCAGCTGCCACCGACTAGTCCTTGTCAATGATCAAAGCAAGGTCCCCAGAGTCCCACTTCAAGGCAATCATTAGTGCCCCGTGCTGTTAAACTGACTATAATTGATATTTCTCCAATTGATATATCCTATTTCGCCAAGCATTAGAAGGCCAGTCCTAGCTGCTGTCGATGCACAGCATCTTGTCTATTGCTTTGAAATTGCTGGAGGCGGGTGGCAGCTTATATCCCTGCTACTTCATCTGCAAACATATACCTCAGAAAGAAAGCAAAAACTGGAGAGGTGGTCCGAATCAGGCCCAGCTGCAACCTATGAGGGACTGAGGGAAGAGATTACAATTCAGCCAATCGAGATCCCCACAAATCTGAAAACCTTGATACAGACGGTGAAACAACCCACACCGAGGGAAGTCAGACAAATCAAAGTAGGCTTGCCACTCCAGGGGCACCCGGGGTGAACCCTGAATCCGGCTTATCCTTGTCTGTTTAACGCTTAACCCGTTAAATGCTGAGCCCTAAGCCCTAATTCAAATCCATTGACTTCCCAGTTCCCACTCGCCTCCAAGGCGGACTGAAGGGGCTGGCAGCACCTACAAGTCGCAGCGCTTAACGGCGCGGTGCGACCGCGTGCCGCACCGTGCGCTTGACGGCGTGGTGCGACCGAGTGCTGGACGGTGCGGAATATTCGTGCAGGGAGGCCCAGGTGAAGAGGGCAGGCCTAGGTGAGGGCAGAAGACTAAAGGAAGTGCAGGCAGGCCCGGGTGAAAGAGGGCAGAGGGGGGCAGACAGGCCCAATCGAGGGCAGAGGAGCTGCAGGCAGGCCCAATCGAGGGCAGAAGAGGTGCAGGCAGGCCCAGGTGAAAGGGGACAGAGAGGGCAGGCAGGCCCAGGTAGGACAGAGGAGGTACAGGCAGGCCCAATGGAAGGTAGAGGAAGGAAGGCCGGCAGGCCTAATCGAGTTCAGAAGAGTTGCAGGCAGGCCCAGGTGAAAGAGGGAAGAGAGGGCAGGCAGGCCCAGGTAGGACAGAGGAGGTGCAGGCAAGCCCTGGTGAGGGAGGGCAGAGGGATAGCAGGCAGCCCCAGGTAAGGAAATACAGAGATGGGAGATGTGTATGGGAGATCTAAAAAACAAGGATTGGATGTGACTTGACCAAGCTTGATGGGTCGCACATGCTTATATGTACATGACAAATATATTAGGATGTTTGCATTGGTGCAAACACCTGCTTTTAACAGCCCTTCATAGCCTAGAAGTGCAAACAGCCTGACGTCAACACTCAACAGCCCTTCATGGCATAGGGCTGGCAGCGTTTAGTCAACAGGCATTTGTGGCACTTGGCTAGCAGTGTGTGGTCAAAAGCTCCTCACATCCCAGGGCAAACACGGTGTAGTCAATAGCTCATGGGCCCTTTTTGGTCCAGGGCAAGCAGACTGTAGCCAATTAGCCCTTACTAGCCCAGGATAAACAGCATGTAGTGAATAGCCCGCCATGAAGTCAAAAAAGCATATGGCTTTAATGCAAACTAAAGCCCTTCATGACCCAGAGATGAGCATTGAGTTCATAGCCTTCCGTGTCCCCGTTCCTGAAGCAGGCAGCCTTGAGGCAATCGAACTCCATGGCCCAGGTTCCCAAAGCGAGCAGCAGTGAGGTGTGTCTTGTCTGCAAGCGGACGGTACTCATTTGCAACCGGAACGGCAAGCAGTGCAGTGTGAAGCGCCATCAAGACGAGCTGAGGTCTCAGCAGGAGGATGAGATAAAATGTCTGCTGTTGTATCTCACTGTCCATTGTCTGTGCACAGTCTAGATGAAAGACCACCGAGAGCTACCTATAGTTACAGACTTACAGCTTCTGCTCGAGGAGCTGCTGAGCGTTGTTGCAGTCATTCGTGTGACGCACAAGGGATTCATGTTGAGGAATGATCTTATCCAATTACTCGAGTTGCTGAGTGTGCTAACTGCAATGTGCTTCGCACGGTAAGTGTCACCGGAAGTGACAGAGTTAGAATACGCTGCATCGTGGCTTGAGGAATACAGCACTGTTGGTACGGTACATCATGGGGAAAAAGACAGGCAGGAAGTGGTGTTATGATAGAGGATATACCGGTGAAGATCAGAAGAGGTTATGTAAAGGCAGGCATCGGGTGGGCAGGCATAACATCTGTCTTCCATGGCATGCTGGTAGTCCGGTACAACAGCAAAGTGTGAACGTGTGGAATATTTAGAAGATTTGATGAACTCTGTCATTTGATGTGCACCCACAGTTAATATCACGATATAATTATTCCAAGCTTGTTACACATGTAACATCTTCTGGTTTAATTTTTAGCCGTCTCACATTTTGACATTTGCAGTCGTGGTTCAAATCGACATTGACGACAATCTATTGTCCATCGTGACAGCTCGGGCACTAGCTTCAGCAATGGTCAATAAAAGGCTCCAACCAGATCAGCCGGGAAGCTCACCCAAGAAACCGTGCATCATTTCGCTTTGTGTGAGTCCTTCGGCTTGTATACATCCACGATACCGGGCGATTCATAGGCCACTGGGATATTTAGAGGTTTGCTTATTCTTTATCTTGTATTGACTCTTGACCACATCGCGTACCGTATCTGACTGTGGTACAGTAATTTGTACTTTCCCCACGGTGCCGATGGATGTTCCTTGTTGCTCCGTCAGGGCCGTATCTGTCAAGTGAAATCGAGCCCAGACCGTGCACTGAGCCCTGATTTGGGCGAGGCAGTGGCTTCATGCATCCTCAACCTGAGCTCCTCTGGCAATGGAGCATCACAGATTGATCACTGGCGAAGTCCAGCAAAGCTGTACGGGACAGGCCGAAGGCTTCCAGGCGGCCACAAACGCAAGCTGGAGGTCTCACCAGGCTTTTCTCCCAGCAGCTGCAGACCCACCAAACAACCACCTCCCCACCGAGCCATGAATGAGGATCCTGCAGGGGCAGCTCCTGCAAGATCACATCGCATGGTGAGTCTATCTGAACAAAAGTAATGCATGCGCATGCTTATGCAGAATGACTGTTGAAACTTACTGGAAGTGGCTTATCATGGTACTGCATGCCACCTCAGGAAGAAGACGACACTGAATGGCAACGACTATTCAACGTCCTTCAGCTCGACACCAGTACGAGCCACAGGTCAAACCCAGTGTGGGCGTCTGCTGCATACAACCGAGGAGGGGGGATTAGACCTATCACAATCTCGCCACACGCCGCAAAACCCGAGAACCGTAAGTTTAGGCCGGATTCACTAACTAAACTTGATAAAATGTATAGATTGGTAGCAGCTTGCATGAGCAAACGATTTGCTATTTTTTTGAAATGCTAAGAGAGAGTTGCCAATCATCTGCGCCTGCAGGCAGCGGCGCCTCCTCATGCGGAGCTCCTGCAGGCGCAAGTGAATGCGCCAGCACGTCCACGGGCATGACACATGTAGATGAACCATGTGCCAGCCAAGCACCTTGCAAGACTAGTTTCCTTTCTGCAGAGTTTAGGAGGGTTTCAAATAGCCAGTCTGCAGTGTCTCGAGACTGCTGATATGATGACCAGTATGATGCCGGATTCTCAAAAGAAATGCACTTGATGGATCTTATGCAGACAATCAGCCTTGACTCGTGTTCTGTATTTTCTGGCTCTCTTATATCAAAGTACGTAGCAGTAAACAATTTCAATTAAGTAGTAGTATATCGAACTTGCCGGAAATTATTCGTTTTCCCCCCGGTATCCAATACGTTCCACATCTAAATTCAGCTGATGCGCTGTAGCACCGCTTCTATTTTTTGTTTTGGCAAATTTTAATTCCATGGGTATCCCTTGAACAGATCAACCGCTTGCCAGTCAGTGCACTTCAGGGGTTTTCAGCATGTGCGCATGTGTTCTCAGCGTGACTGCATGAGGGTTCGTAACATGAGAGCATGCTGGTAGACAGCAAAAGTGCATGGGGGGTGGCAGCATGCGCAACTGATGATGTTCACTGTTTCACACTGCCCGAGGGAATTTTGCTTTCAGGACCTTTTTTGATTGGACTACGCCCTCTCCCAGGCGGCATCCCACCGAGCATGGATACGTACCGCCCTGTTTCCTCGCTGACGCCTGTAAGCTACTCCTCTCCATCAGCCGGCGGATCCTTGGCGTCAGCTAGCAACACTACCAGTACCAAGGGTGGTGACGTGGAGGCAGCCAGCGGTGACCCTCACAGGCTGGTTCAGCTACAGTTCAATGCCTTGGTACTGGAACGGTTTAGTCCCATGACCAGACAGCAACAGGCGACATCTGCGGATACCGCAGCTCATCAGCAGTGCAATCCGGGGCCTTCCCAGGAGCCTCCTCCTCTGTCTCAACAGCTGGGTTGTCCTAGTCGACCCGCGGCACCCTCACCCATCTGCATGAGGAGTGATATCGTGCTTGCAAGGATGCCAGGCGTGGAGGGGCAGAGGGCACAGCAGCGACTGCAGCAGACTATCCTGAGGGCTGGCAAAGCCAAAGGCAGTCCTTCAGGTGGGCCAAAACCTCTTTTAAAATGGGACTTGTTCGTGGATGATCCTCATGTTGTAGTGCTCTACCTGAATCTGTGCCAGCTGCTTTGTCAACCCATTTCCGTGGTCCTCTAAACTGACAACATGCTGCCCTGTGCTCCATGCTGTTGCAGGTGCAGACATCAGGACGCTCTTTCCTGCTGTTTCCTCCAAGGTCTCCAAGGCAGATGCTGTGACGCGCACTGTGGTCCCGCAGTGCCCGGTGTGCGGAAATGAGCTGACAGGAAGCAACATTGACATGAATGTGCACTTAGACAGGTGCCTCGCTGATTTTGAGGACACTTGATGTACTTTCCAAGCAGGTGAGGAGCTGTAGTATGGACAAGATGAGGGAAGCAGCAGTGAGGTTGTACATCAGCTTATGATTACAGCTCAGCTTTGTCACGTGTTTACCAGATGGACCAACAGTACCACAGTCAAAGGATATTTGGACCTGGACTTCGATGAAGGGATCATATTCGTCGGCAATCTGATGTATGCCATTATTGCCATGTTAGATATCTCAGCACATCAGCTGGTATCAAGCGATGCTTTTACTCTATATTTGATGTTGGAAACCTGCGTTGAGCGTCTGACATTACACCATCACAACAGTTTGTCACGGCGCGCTAAGGAATCCGTGCCTGAGGGTCTCATTTTGACTAGGCTGTTCTGTTTGAGTTTGTAGGGAAACAGTTGTATAATAAATTCGATTCTCACATAAACTGCTTGATTCTGACTTCTTGGAGAGAAGCCTTGTAGGCGTTGTTTTTGTCTAGGAACCCCTCATTTCACCCCAGAGAAGTTCTCTGGTTCACCCCACCTCCATTGGGAAAGCTAGCTAAACTCCGTCCTTAAACACGTGAAGACCACCTTACGGAACGCATGGGTCGACGTCGATTGACTGCTATTATTTCTTTCAGCCCGAGATTATCCAGGGCAGGACATCCCTGGATAATCAGATTATCCAAGAAAGCAGGACAAATTTGTGTGCCCTTAGTCAGCAGTACTAGTTCGGCAACTGAAATATCTCAACAGGTGTAAAGCTTTGTCAGATTCTATGCAGTATTTTTTATTTTGGTGCGTTCCAGACCATCTCTGGCAGGCTGTTGGGGGGTGGCTACCACAGGGCCAAGGAGGACCTGGCCTAGCCGTTGGCCCAAGCGACAGACCTTGTGCATGAGGCCCCATCGGCCGTGGGTCATGCTGCTTCAGAGTTGTAGCTGTGGTGTGCCAAAATAAACACTAGTGCTACTGCAAGCTAGCAAAACAAGTACTGGCACCGTAAGTTCTCAATCCGGGTCCTCTTGTGCTCTAGCAGGGATGCATGGTGGCAAGCCTTGCAACCAGAAATCTCCAAGGGCAGCCCTATAAGGCGATGTCGTTCTACACTGATCTACCAGACCACTTCTCCTGACATGCATGCTCCCAGACCACCCCCCCTGACCATGTAGAACGCTCACATTCTCCAGATCACAGCCCATACGGATCATCACATCATGCAACCCATATAGATCACATCGCATGTAATACAAGCACATTACAGCCCAGATTGCATATACAAGGTGTGGAATGCATGCGCGATTTCCCTCACCTACAAGCCGAAATGTGAGCCGCCATAGCCTACCTATCAAGGCGCTGCCTTCTGGCATACAGTAGTGGTATTGTCCTTGATGTGGGTTCGACCCCAGGCTGCCCATCAAACTCAAAGCGGCTCAGGACTAGCCTGAGCTTGGCCTCCTGGATTCAGGAGGGGGGCAGAGGGACAGGAATTGACCAGACCCCGGGCCAGCCTCCAGCATTTTCTTCCCTGCTTGAGAGAGGTGTCACCATCAGGACTATCTGCCGAGTTTTTTTTTTAAACATCGGATTGAGACGATAGCTACACCGTTGCATTCCTACTGTCATTTGCTACAGATATGCATCATAAGAAAATTGACACAGAATACCAGACCCTTCCTGGCATGCAATTTTGGCATGGGGGGGTGCCATGGCTCTGGAACCACATGCACGGCTGTGCGTACACCCATTATGGACTCACACGGTGTAGCTGCATTGGTAGTTACTATGAATTAAGCAATGACAACCTGCTGTGAGCATTGGCATTGTTTGAAGGTTAAAATTCACAGACAACCCAGTGGCCCTAAAGAATCACCAACAGGGGAAAGAGTGCAAGAGAGGAGCTGAGAAGCTGGCAAGGAGCACTCGGCGAAGCGACAGCGCACAATCACATCATTATATTACGGTACTGTGCTACTCCTGCTACTCCTTCAGCTCTTGCTCCGGCTGCTGCTGCTGCTATCGAGCATGCGGCTGCCGTAGAGCCTCTCGCTCTAGCAACAGCTGCTGGTCCCGCTGCTGAGGCTTCACCCGAGAGCCCGCAGCAGCAGCTCCTATCTTTGGATGTAGCGACCCAAGCGACCCCTCATGTTGTGGTGTTGCGAGAGCTTTCCAGCTGCCCCGGCTACGCACCTCCTGTCGGCCGACTCTTCGTCGCAAATTGGCCATTTGCGGCTCACTCCTTTTAAGTTCGAGGAGTCTGGCCTGCGGTCTGTGGACTGTGCCGGTGTCCACCAATGCTTGCACCAACAGACCAGTGGCTTGCACCATCTACAGGAGCATCGCGGGCACCGTCCGCCCTTATGTGTGGAGCTATCACTTCTTAGATCACATGGAGTCAGCCCACCCTGGTCAGGAACTGACGGAGGCAGATGTGACGAGATATGCCATCAGCGCTGAGGAGTTTGAGGGGGGGGGGGGCAAGGAGGTCCCCAAGGAGCAGAAGGCCAAGCTTCTGAAGGAGCACGTCAGCACGCTCACGCTAGATGCTAGTTTGCTGCCACTCGTGCCAGAGTCCTCTCGTTTCTGGAGCCTCATGGTCTCTAGCGTGGATAGGTAGCTGACAGGTGGTAGCAAGAGCATTGGTATATTCTTTTCACCACTTGACATGTGTGAACCATCCACATTTATCAACACCATTAGAAGCGCACTATTCAGCTGATTGAAATTGACCCCTTAAATTCCGATGCTTGACTGAGAAATTAAGGTTTTACTAGGTTCCGGAGGCGGGGGGGGGGGGGGGGGTAGCCAGGGGGCGTTTCACATTTTTGTATGATGGGGTCTTTGACTTTTTTTGCCCCCCCCCCTCGCTATCTGCTGCCAATCTTAGCAAGGTGCTTAGGAAGCATGGCAGTCAGGTTGTTCAAGCCTGCATGCAGCAAATGTCACAGTTGGACATCCGGACCTAGGAGATATACAATTGCAACACATGCCCGAGGGGGAATTGTCCATAATGACCCTTACGGTACCACTGATCTACAGGGGGATAAAGGAATCCCAGACCACTTCCACCCACCTCTGTTAACAATCTCCTCCCAGACCACTTCCCCTGGATCCACACAAATGGGCCCAGGGACCCAAATTTGCCATGGGGCCACACCTGTTGAATCCATATGTATCAGATTGGTTTATGTTTTGGATGCCTCTGGTCTAGTCCTGCACTTGGCTGACCACCCAGGTACGTATTGTGGCTGAATGGCTGACACCATGTAGCTGACACTGGAGTTCATCGACTGGTAGTGCAATTTTCGAATTGGCCTACACGTTCCAATGACGACGATCAGGCGATTTACCTGCAATGATCTGTTCACTTACAACAACGTCAATCTCGATATTCTGACGGAGACCTACAACCTTAGCTTTTATCTGACTTACTTGGCACGATGGCCTGAATACTGCCAAATGGCCGATGGACCGGGGAGCCAGGCCATGGGTTACATCTTGGGGAAGGCCGAAGGCGACGGCGACTTATGGCATGGTCACGTCACTGCCGTCACTGTTGCGCCCGATTTCCGGCGGCAGCACCTCGCCCAGAAGCTCATGAAGCTCCTCGAGGACGTGACGGAGAAGGTGCATCAATCAGGGTCTCAAGTCATAAACGGTCCCGAGCCAGCCATGCTTAAAGCATCTGAGCATCAGCGCATGCATGCCATTTCAGTACGGTACTATGGTGTCAGGCTTTTGCTTCCATGAGTGTTTTTCTGTATCATCCGCTTGTGGCATTTGATGTTACCACCACCTCTATCTCGCACCTCTGTCTAAATTGTACACCTTAACCATGCAATGTATGAGATGCGCAATCACCTAAGACAGCGATCTTGACTCGCACCTTCATGCACATCAATGCATATTTTATTGCGCACCAGACCACCATTGGCAGGCTGCTGGTCAGCCACCACTGGACCAAACCTTGCCGGGCTTGCGGCCGGCAGCCCAGGCAGCAAGGCCTGATGATACAACAGGCCCCCCTGGTCGTTGGCCTTCATGTAGCGGAGTTATAGCTGATGCCAAGGCTAAACCACCACCAAATATGCACTTATGCACATGTAGGTTCATGACGGCTACTTCGTCGACCTGTTTGTGAGGAAGTCTAATGGAGTCGCAATATCCATGTACGAAAAATTTGGCTACATCAAGTATCGGGAAGTCCTGGGCTACTACTGCGGTGATGAGAACGCGTATGACATGCGAAAAGCAATGCCCAGGGACGTGAGGAAGACTTCCGTTATACCACTGAAGCGACCAATCAAACCTGAAGAACTGGAGTTTGATTGAAAAAGCACAGCAGCATGCTTATTTGAAGACAGCAGGGTACTCAAGACCCCGATGGCACATGCAGTGGTTTCAGGATGGCATCTCTGACTTCTCTGTGCCTGTGATACTATATTTCTGTGATTTTTTAAAAACAAACGAATTGGTACGCAGGGGACTGGCAGGGGTGATGGTCTCGGTAAATAAATTTGAAATGTATTTGAGTTTGTTGTACCAATTGCTGAAGAAGGTTCCTTCCCTCTGTAGCATACGTCAGGTTTAATTGAAGTTCCACAGTATGGGACTATGGGTTATTAGAAGTCCTTTAGCAGCTTGGCAGCATGTGCATTTCGCAAGTAAATTTGCATGTCTAATGCAAATGTTGCTAATGTCATCATATCCCCTTCTTTGAATACCTGTCTCCATGCCTGATTGAGTGACATATTGCTTCACAACAGAGGGGTGTGACGCATGTGCGATCAGTAAGGGCATGGTCATCTTTACATGTTGGAGCACTAAATGCCTCCAGATGGGTGCTTAACAACACTGCAAGATTTTACAGCACCCAGCCATTTGACCTGCATGCTTAAGGCAATCACCACGTGCACAACTTGCAACTCAATTGGCATGCACATGTTCAAACCTTCACAACATATCACGGTGCGCAACATTGAGCCAGCACTACGTCAACCACCACCGGGGTCCCGAGGGGAGGGGGGGGGCGATGCACACTCATGTCATGGCATACCTTTGCAAACTCCTGGCTGCAACCTGTCATTTGCGTACCTCCAACCCCTGCCTCCAGCGATCAATAAATCCAAGTACAATTCATGGCATAGCCCTTGTCCCAGCCCCAGCCCTAGCCCCAGCCTCGATCCCGACTTAGAACCAGCCAAGCCACCAGGGCCATAACTAGTCCCAGCTCCAAGTCCTTTTTCTTAGGTTCCTCCGGCAAGTGAGAAAGCGAGTGATACTTGTCACGCGGCCGAGCTTTGAGCGGGCCCAGAGGTGTAACGTTATTGACTTGTCATGGAGAAGTCAAGAACACAAGTTCACACCACAGTGTGAACAACGTAGGCCTACCTGTTCACGCTCGCGCTCGGCTTTTGTACCGGTATTAGATCCGAATGCAACCCGACAGCGATCAAAAGTGTTTTCGACCTTGAATCCCCATGACGTCACACCGTAGTAGCAGCTGCAAAGATCTGACGACTAAGGAAGGGTGTTTCTTCCTCTTCGTTGAGTGGCATGAGGGAGGCTCGTTCGATGTGAAGCTGACAAACTGCAAGCATTGCTGGGAAAAGAATGGTAAAGTCTGCATATGACATGCATGATAACTGCTGTCCCTAAAGCACCTTGTCCAAAAGCCCAACTGGATGAACTGCCTGGCCCCGTCATTGCATGCACAGATGTGGTCCCTCCTAGCAATCATTTGTTTTCTCGGTTGGAGTGGATTGCTCATGCTAAGGAGGCTCTGCATGATTTAGATCCAGTGCGCCCCTTTACGTACGAAATTGAGCACGATGGTCCAGATGTCCAGGTGAGAGGTGGGGCCAAGAGAGAGATGGTCAACCTGGCTTGCACCGTACTGTAGCCAAGTTACACTATTTGCATGACAGGGATCCAAGCTCAGATGCTATGCTCATGGCATTTTCCTGGACCCTTCAACAAATTGTCACGAGCCATGCCTTGTATCCCACAAGCATCAACTGTGTTTCCATTTGAAATACTGCAGCTTGAATGGACCGCACCGTATGATGGTGAAATGCTCTACGTGTGCGCTTGCTCCCTTCCAGCTTCCCCTGACAGTGCTGCAGCCATGTGGCACATGATGTCGTACCTGACTCAATCCTACAAGACCTTGAGGGTAAGTCACTAAGGTGCCGTGGCTTGGTATAGAGTGTGTGAGGCAGCAACAGACACTAGTTCTGCTCATGAGCCGTTTGCCCTTGTGGAACTTGCTGATTCATTTATTCAGAGGCATTCTTCCTTCCCTCAAACCAGCCTCTCTAACCTGCCATCAGGGAGCGACAACGCGGATGCAAACAGACCATTATAGGATGACAAACCTCCTAACTTTGGCGCAAACTGAGCAGAAGGCTCAAACAGAAGCCACCAGGCAGCGTGAGCAAGATCTGTTCATCAAGGTGCGCCCATCCCTGCTGTTAAGCACGTTACTGGCCCATTGCTGCCCGGGTCAATTTTGGTCTAAGTACAAGCCAAGGCCATTATGGTCCCAGACAGCACGTAGAATCGAATGTAGGATCTGGCACGACTTCACAACCCAATGGCGCGCATGCTTGCGCAGTTCACCCTTGTGCTCAACTCCAAGAAGGAGCGAATCAAGAGCCTCACGGAGAGTCTGGCTGTTGCGCAGTCTGAGGTGGATAACTTGACGCAGCAGCTTACCAGGGCTCAGGTGCGTGTAGAGCCTGCAAGAGGCACAGTGGCACACACTGCACGGAACCGCTCGTCAGGCCGTGGCGTACTCCGACCAACTGGGGACTGATGAGCTGTTACTTGCCCATATTTTCGCATGTATTGGGGCAGAGTGAGTATGCCTGAGGGCGATGTGCAGCTCTCTGGTGTGCAGTCTGAGATGCATGGTATTTTTTACACGCTGGCACAGTGTGGAGACGAGGACTTGGCTCAGGCAACAACCGAGGAAGAGGACATGATATCAGATGAGGATGAGCGACCGGGACCTGATCTCACACCAACTGCTGCCGGCATGGCGTCTGGCTTACCGAGCTGGGATGATGCTAGGGGAGGCTCGCAGCAGGGCCCTGAGGCCTCCGAGAACCCTGCATTTGAATCGCAGATGCCCGGCAATCACCGACAGGTGAGGTCAGAAATTGGTCAGGTGCATCTGGTCAGTGTCGGCTGCATTGATTCCGGGAATGACCGATTGTTGGAGGTTTTGAGTGTGGGTGCACGGCATTGACTTGACCCCACACATAAGTCCAGGTAAAACTTGCTGCCTTCAGGTGGATGACGCTTCAACGGAGGCGCTTGTGCAAGCACAGGGAGTACATGACCAAGACAGTAGGATGGATCTGCTGGATGATCTAGGATTTTGAAGCTGTTTGATTCTGGAACCCTCACGTTCGGTGGATAAAGGCCGCAGCACTTCCCTTCAATATTATGATTGCATGCCGTACTTGAGGAACAGGAGGAAGGTCAAGACTGGTGATGGAACACGAAGAACATTGGCTGGTTACTTGTCATGGTCATGTTTGGGGCATCAAAATACACCTAGGATCCTGCTAGCCTGGGATTACATAGCTCCCAGCAGCACGTCACATACTTTAATGCCATGCGTAAGTTCCGCACAAGTTCCATGTCTTTGCAAGGCCTCGAAGCCAGCTGCAGTTTTTCGTGGAGATCAGTATGTTGGTCTGCAATCTTCATGGTCTCCACCACCAGTAGTAGGGTCCCTGGCTCTCTGCCATTTTCATTAGGGGATGAGTTTCTTTGCCTGGATTTGATAATGGCATTCTTCGTTTATTTTACTACAGATGTCATTGTCGTTGAATACGTAGCTAATTTGCTTGCAAGGTCTCCTGCCCTGTCATGTTAATTATTCCCTTCACACTCAGGATTATTCTTTTCGGCCGGACTTTGAACTAGTTTACAATGCATGCTATCAGGTAGGCCTGATTTTGACGCTTATTCGAGGGATCAAGTGTGCGATGAAATTTCCATGATCTCGTAAGATTTACTAAAATCAATTCTGTCATCAACATTGTTCATCATCAAATACAAGTTGAGCAGTGCTTGACCAGTGAGCATTGGTGTCTGACCCTGGCGGCTGCACAGGTGGCTTACCTCCACCCTCCCACCGACTCTTTCCTATCTGACTCGTTTGATGTAACCATCAACATCCTAGGCCGTTGAATGAAGCCGGGTTCTGTTGTCAAGATCTCACCTCTGTCGTCCTTGAGGCTTCCAGCTGTCCCCCTTCTTCATGAGTTCATGGTGCATGGCCTAACTGAAAGCCCCCCTAGTTCCTCTGACCACGGTCCCATATTCTTGACAATTTTAACCAGTTAACACCATCAGAGACCTCTGACCAACATCGTATATTTCTCCCCTACTGATCCTGGCATGATCCTTCCTACCCACTCCTCATGGTCCTTCACCTGGGCACTGGATGGGCAGGCAACCTGCCTAACTTGAGCCTGTTGTCCAGTCGGCTCATCCGGCCTTCCCTTACAACATACCCCCGCAGAGACACTCACTACTCCCATGCTTCCCCCCCTCTTTTGCGCTCAAACCCCGGATCCCGCTACACCATCGCTCTTCCCTACTACTCCATCCGCCGCATACCCCCCTCGCACCCGTTACCCCCCCCCGTCATCTTCCCCTGTTGGACACTCGCCCCAACTTCGCCGCATTTCCACCTACAACGCACCTTCTACGTCACGGCCACCGCGTCACGGCCCCATCTCTGGGTCACGGCACTCCCCTCGTTTGCTTCTCCTCCTCCTGGGCCGCCCGTCTCTCAGGCCAGGTCTCTTATTTAATTTTCCTATCCATCTTCCCCTTAACGGTGAAAATGTCAAAACCAGTAGGATCCCAGCAGGTGCATACCCCTGGATCCCAGTTAAGACAACTGAAATACCAAACCCTAGCGGTATCCAAAGTTCCACACTGGTTTCCCTATTCGTTCCATTCAGCCAATCGGGTACTAATTCATCCATTGTGTGCGCAGTCAAGCACAATCATGCTGAAGCACCAGGATGATCAGCCTGGGAAATTAGCGAATGATGGCTTCCAAGAACGCGATGCATCACGAAGCATGCAAAGAACTGAGCTGGCCCTTTATAGCAGCTACTTCTTGGCAGCTTGTAAGAACCTGAAAGCATGAGTTGGCTTCATGATGAAAATATTTAACATACGTGACGCCCGATTTTGAACCGCAGGGGCATGGCGGGGCATGGAGTTCACCATCGCCTTGGTTTTGATTCAGTTGTACCCGGACTCTCTACTTCTCATCAGCGTGTATGGCATGCTAGACAATGCATGCCGGGTGCTGCTGGGGGGCGTGATGGGAGCATACATTGACAGGGCCGAAAGATGGCAGGGTGCCCGGAACTGCTACATCCTGCAGAACACATGCGTGGCAGGAGCAGGGCTGGGCATGGCTGTGGTATTGTCAGGCCTAGTGGGCCAACCAGGGGCCCTTGATACGAATGAAAAGGTAGGAGATCCTTGCAGCATGGGGCAGGAGCTGCTGATGGGGGGCTTACTATGCGCTCTGCTCTGCCATAATTATTTGGGGGGGGCGGTGAATCTGCACATGTCCCTTCTACAGCAAGTACAAGCGAGTTATAGAAGCTGTAATATCCACAGTTGCTGTCCGGAGTGACTCTCCATGCTGTATCCCCAGGTGCCCTATTGGGCCCTCGTTTCCGCCTCATTGCTTTTCAGCTCTGGCAGCACCATTGGCAGCACTGGGGTCATGATTGCAGTGGAGAAGGTGAGCAAGGTTCAAGAGGTGGACGTCACACATGGTGGAGTATTTCAGTTATCTTCATGCTTCCTGGACCCCTTTTTTGCCACCGGTTTCAGCTGACCCTCTTATACCATCCTCAGAACATGCCCAAGCAGCTGTGTGGTGGGGATAGCGTGGCGCTCAGCAAGATGAACTCTGGTGGGTTTACTGCGTGTGGTCACCAGATGTTTTCTGTATGCCTGATTTGAATAGTCAGGCTGGCTTGGATCAACATCAGTGCTTGCTTGCTTTGTGACATTGTGAACCATATATCTTTCTCTCATGATAAGGTACCTTCTTTCTCCAACTTTAGGAACCATTGATGTGGCAAAGTTTTGATTGATTAGCATATCGAATACTGGCAACCATATCCTCCATTGCTTGATTTGTGTACTTCCCCATCCCTCCTCATGGCCCAGTATTCCGCGCAATCGATCTGGTGTGCCTGCTGGCCTCACCCATCTTATCTGGATGCCTCATGACCTTCTACAGCCCATTGTCCGCCGTGCTCCTGCTCGGAGGGTACTGCCTACTAGCATGGGCTCCAGAGCTTAGTCTGCTTCAATCGGCATTCAAGATGTCAGCGTCCCTCAGGTGCTGCATGAGGCTGAATCAAATTTATTTTGCGTTCAATTCCTGCAACAAAAGGACTGCCTTGAGCTGTCGTATCGAGACTTGCTTCTTGCACCACCGCTTATTTTTACACAAATCAGTTACAATTCAGCTACACAACACGGCCTGCGGCCAGGGAGGCCTGAAGCTGCAAGCTCTGCTGCTTCAGCCAAGTATTGGTTGAACCAACACTTGGCTCAAGAAGCAGAGCTTGCAACTTGGCTCCCGCAGCCTTATTTTTACACAATTCAGTTACAATTCAGCTACACAACTTGGTTCCCCTCGGCCTAGTGGTGGCTGCCCTGCAGCCAGATGATGATGGTCTGGGATGCAGTACAAAAACACTGTCTTACACCCCCATGTGCCATGCCATCATGCAGTGCTCCCAAAGTGAGGCCACCTCCCACGAGTGAGGATATTAATAATAGCGGCGGCGGCAAGAAGGCCAGGAAAGCTGGAGGGTGGAGCGTGTACTGCCGCCAGACTGTACTGCTAGCAAATATTTCTCTAGCCGCTTTGTACATGACGGTGAGCCAACATTGTGAATGGCTGGGAAAGAGGATAAGTTGAGCGGCTTCATGACCATGCACCACGTTCTACCTGCAACCGTCAAGAAGTGCATGGCGTCAAATGCCTCAGCATGGCAGGATGGAAACCAGCCGATGCTTCCAGCATGGCCTGTTGCATGCACGCATGAATGGAGAAATTGAGGGCATGCAATTTTGCATTCTCCGCCCCACAGGTCCTGTCCCTGGGATTCCTCATGACCTCTTACCTTAAGTGGAGTGGACTGACGGAAGCAGAGGTCAGCTTATACCGCGGAATGGGCGCCATCACGGGACTGCTCGCAACGGTCGTGTATCCTTTCCTGCGACAAAAAATAGGTTGGCGTGGATCTTTCACCATGTGCAATTTTGCATCATTTCTAACGGGGTCTGATGCAGGGAATTGCAACCCGGCCGGTTACCGGGCAAAATAGGAAGACTTGGACAAAAACTGTTGGGGGGAGAAACTTGGTCACAGTGCAAGCCAGGCAGCTGGATCCCACTTATATTCCTTCAGTCATGGGGAGACCTTGGGAAGGTGCATATGCGAGCCTTTTTTACCAGTGCACCTGACCACATGGCTACTGGAGGCCACCACTAAGCCGATTGGGATGGAGCCTTGCCTGGCCTAAGGCCAGTGGCCCAAGCAACCAGGCTTGCTGCACCAAGCCCTGCAAGCTATAAGACGGGGTGCAGCTGAACTGTGGCTGAATCACCTAAAATACACCGTGGTGTTCACCCCACTCAACAGCCTGCTCCTTGCTTGTGCCCATGCCCTTGGCAGGCTTGATCAGGTGTGGTCTGCTGGGCATCAGCTACCAGATGGTCTGCCTGGGCGTTGGCGTCCTGCCAGTAGTTTACTTCACACTTGGGTGGGACTTTCTGGGACGGGAGAGTGAGCCTTCGGCTGGCTCCAGGGGGCTGAAGGAGGCCCATTCAAGCCTGGCTTTCGAACGCCTGCTGATTGGTGGAGTTGTGGCCAGTCGCACGGGGCTGTGGCTGTTCGATCTGGCCGTCACACAGCTTGTTCAGGAGCAGGTGCTGCCTCACGAGCTAGGTGAGTTGGGAAATTGTTTAGGAGAAGCAGGCCATCGGCGTGAAATACTTGATTACTTGGGGGTCCTTGATCTCTTGGTGTCTAAGATCCTATGAGCGGATGTAGGACAGGGTCAATTCCACCTTCGTTGATGTTTCGACTGCCTTGAATGACCTACGTTATGTTCTCAGTCATTTGGAGTCATGGAGTAACATTTATGGAGTTACATGTTTTCCAGAGTCGTGGTATGGTAAAGTATGCAGACATCATTTCGCCTATGTCTTCGCACTCTCTCATGCATTAAGGCAAAAACTAATGTGTTAAGGGCTGTCACCCTAAATGTGATCAGGTTTAAGGATGATTGGGAGTGCATCGCATGTAGGGTCCTGCCATGATGCAGGCAAATGGCTGACCTGCGTGTATACGTTCTTGGAGGCAGCAGTACCTGGGTTCCACCGGTTACTGAACCCTCTGCCATTGCTACACAGGGGTCGTGTGTGGCGTGCAGAGCAGCCTCCAAGCATGCTTCGAAACCGCCTCCTTCCTGGCCGGCACTTTCTGTACGGACCCAATGCAGTTCTGGGTGCTCATGCTGGCTTCATGGGGAGTGGTGTGCTGCTCCATGCTGCTTTACGTGGTGTTCATGTTACGTTTTGGCGAAGTGGGTACAGCTGCTGAGGAGCAGGTGTATGAGGCGCTGCTGGCGGATGAGGTGCCTGTCATGGATGAGGATCCTGATGTTGAGCACTAAGGACCGTAGGTGCCGTGCGTTGGGCAAGACATTTCAGCTGTACATCTGGCTCCTGACTGGGATATTTCGTTCCAGGTGATGAACTACCCTATCAGGGTAGACAGTAAGAAGTAAGAAGCCAAGCTGCCACATCTCGATCAGCTGGACTTAGTTCATGAATGCAGGTACTCCTTTCCTTCTCCCATCGACATTATTTCATTTCTAAACCCTCCCCTCTTACCTTTTCTTCTCTCCCAACCAAATAGCAAGGCCCGAAGGTGTAACATCATTCCATGCGTGCATTTATGATCATGCTCTTGTTTCAAGCTTCTTATTGCCAAACTCTTTAACTCTTCAAAGCTGCACGGGACCAGGTCCACAGATTTCAATAAATGTTGGGTCCGTCATTGCCAGCTCCGTGGATTTACAGGGGTAGATTTACTGGTGTAAGCCACATTGGATGCCACACTATAATAGTATCCGTTTGCAGTCCAGCATCGTTGCACATGCCATAGTGGCCAAAACATATGATAAACCATTGAAATTTGAAGCCTGGGGCATATGGCATTTATTTGTGGAGCTGCCCAACAGATCAACTGAGGAACACTCTCTAGTCTGTTGCCTTCAACGCCTACACAGAGCTGACGAGAAAGTCGTCCGAGGCAGTCGATCCCAGCTCAGTGCAGCATCAACTCCAGGCCCGAAAATTCAAATAAATTCACTGATCGATCGTCACCAAGCCAGCCTGTCAGGACTCAGCGCCTGCACACAGTCTGCTGGCAGGCAAGAGGCCTCTGCATCCACCAGCAGCTCCGCCACCAGCATCCCGGTGGCAGGCCCATTGAGTATGCCCCAGCAGGAGTGTCCAGATGCCACAAACACCCCTGGCACCCCTGGCACCTCCCCAATCACCGGGAGACCGTCCGGAGGTATCGGCAGGTAACAGGCCTGCTGCGCCTCCACGGGAGCAGCTGCAAGACTAGAGGACAAGCTAGCAGCCACCGCACGGATGTTGTCACACAGCTGTGGCTCCACATGTACTGCTGAGGGCGAGGGAGGAACCTCCAGGTCCTGGGGCTCGCCACAGACGTAAACGGTGCCATCTGGCCTGGGGTACACCTCCGGCTCAACTTTCCGGCCTGGACACGGCAGCCGACCGGCAGCGAAAGCTCGGGAGGCAAGTGACCACGCTAGACAGTAAGCAGGTCAACTGGACTAGGAATGAAAATAATTACCAGAAACATGGCGGCACTGACGACTCCTGCCCCTCCCCTCCACCTGACGCATCCCTGCCCTTCCCCAAGTCCACGCAAAGGAAAAATGCACTTCAATCGACTCGAAAAGCTGCCAAGAAAATGGCGGCCCTGAAGCCCCCCTCCCCTCCCTAAATCAATGCCTATTGCAATGCGCACCAGACAAACTTCAGCAGGCTCCTGGGCAGCCACCACTATGCCGATGGGGACCAAACCTTAACCGGCCTACTGCCCGTGGTCTATGTGACATGGCTTGATGCACCCCACCCCCCCAGTCGCTGGCCGTGCTGCAGCTGCATTGTGGCTGAAGCACCCTAAAATATGCACTGCGGCCTTCCTTTAGGAATATTGTAGCCGAAGCACCCTAAATACGCACTGCCCTTTCCTAAGGAACATGGTAGCTGATGCACACTCAAACATGCACTACCCTCCATCCCAGGATCACCTGATGCATACTTGAAGCTCGTGAACAGGCAGTGGGCCGACACGCCCTCTTGCGGCCTGAGCACAATGCTGTGGTACTTCTGTCCCATGAAGCCACCTAGCCCGATGGCACCGTCCAGCCAGGCAGAGGCTGCGGCCGTCCATGGCCCCATGGCCAGCACCACAGCATCCGCGGCAATCTCTTGGCCCCCCTCCAGCAGCACACCTGCAAACAAGTGGCGAAATCAGGGCCACCTTCAGGGTTCTGTCTTTCAGGGATGGTAGCTGTAATGATGGGGAGCATTCAACGCGTAGCTATGACAAGTGGAGGCTTACCCTGTAGGCGCGGAGCGCCCATACCAGTGGGGGGCCTCGTTGTGAATACAAGACGCTCAACTTGCAGTAAAGCCTGCAGTTTCTAAAGGCTGACGTGATCTTGCCGAGCCATCTAGCTATGCCAATGTCCCCACTTTAGTGTGGATGTTGAGGAATAGCTGGCATGGACCTCAAGGTGTAAGCCACGGTGTAAATGGTGTCTGTGTGGCCTGCCTTTCCCCCCTTTTTTAGGGATATTTCGAGCATCCACCCGTCCAGGAGGTGGGTCCTCCAGCTCTGAAAGAGAAAAAGTTGCACATCTCCGATGCAGGAAAGAGGTCGGGCAGAGACCAAGAGCCCCCTAACCCTCAGCCTTACCATGTATGCCTCCACCGTCGGCTGCCAGCCTCAGCCCAGTGACGGTGCCCTTCACCAGCTGTGCACCCCGTGACTGGGCGCTGTCCATGAGGGCGTGTGTGAGCAGCCGGGGATGGACTTGTGCCGTGGTAGAAAGGCTGCCCATTTTCTGAAAGTTGGGGGCGGAGCGGGGTCGGGTGGGGCAGGGCAGGGCTTCACCAGGGGGCATTCAAAACATGAAGCCGGACGGCTGTCTTCCAGGAAATACTCACCCCTACAGATAGCACTTGGCTGTCTATCCAGCTAGGCAAGAGCTTGGCTCCTGCCCGCTGCCCGCTGCTGTCTGTTCTGCCGGCCCCCTCAACTGCCGACACCTGTAGCGTGTGCACCGCGCGGTATCCTATGGCTTCCGCATCGAACCTGCAGTGACAAGAACCCGAGTCCAGGGGTCCGATAAGTCGAAATAACAACTGACTAACATGGGTCTCTGCCTTCATCCTCGAATGAGGGGCGAGAAAATAAAAATACATCAGGTAAAGGAAAGGAGCTTCGATAGGATCATGTGGTGAGGCACTCAGTGAGGCACTGCTGCTTTCTCAACGCCCTCCCGCACCGTTTGGCTAAATCAGCATGAAGCTTGTAGCTCAACCGGGCCAAGCCACCGACCTGTAGAGCATGGCAGCAGTGTTTACTGAAGTGCGCTCCTTACAACCTTTGGCAGGCTGCTTGTCAGGCACCATTGGGAGAATGGGGACCGAGCCTTGACCGGCCTAAGGTCGGTGGCCCAAGCAGCAGGGCTTGCTGCACCAAGCCCCCGGCTGCATGCCATGATGCAGCTGAACTGTAGCGGAAGCTCCCTAAAACAAATCCCTGTGTGCATGGCAGACATCATTCATGACGTAGCAGCAGGCTTGTAAAAACTGAGAGCATGGTTCATCCTGACAGCGGTACCCGGGAATTCTCACAGGAGAGTTGTCATTCCAGTCCAGGGCTAGGAACCCGCCAGCATTGCCTGTTCCGTGAGGAAAAGCCGTCAGAATGAACCGACTGTGGGAGTGCCTGGCAGCAAGAGTGGCAACCCTCACCAGATGCTGCGCATGCTACGCTGTCTCGCTCCACAACAGTGGCTGCAACACCTTTCTCTGCCAGATAATAGGAAATGCTGGCACCGATGATGCCACCTCCAACAACAACTACCCTGCACTCGTTCATGTGTAAAGCCTGGATGGGACTCAAATTTCAGAGGCTGGAATGCATGCAGATTGCAGATGCTGCATACTGAGTGACCATACCGTTTGTTTTCTCCTATTGCTGGCTTTGAGCTGTCTGCCTGAGTAGTCAGCAAACCGGTATGAAGATTGGCATTTGAATCAGGATGGGTGTGCTTCTGTGCTTGAGTTGCTTGCCCATGGAGGATAGATACAACCACTGGCCAACAGCCCTCTGTACCATTTGTGCTGATGCTCTGACCTTGCGTCTCTGACAGGGCTGATTGAGATGTACAGCCTTTCCTGGGAAAAGATGTCTCGAATGCGAAATATGACAATGAACGTTGCAGCTTGAACGTGAAGACGCAAGCATCAGCTGGTGCATCGCAATCAGCACTTGAAAATATTCAGATTAAATTGAGTAATTATCGTTGTCGACGACGATGGATATCGCCTGCACGAGAAAGCAAATTCTCATATTCCTCGAACAGGGGTTCAGGATGTTTAGATCCTAAACCCTGCAGATTGCCCCCAGAACCTGACCCTCCTTTCTGATCCTGGGGGATATTACGAAATAACCACGTTGGTCGAGTCACTTGGACGAACTCCAGTGCCAAGTGTTCATGGGCATCTAGACATGCTTGATTTCAGCCTCTAATCAATTGCTTTTGTGTGTGGCTACCGGACATACCTTCCAGGCTACCGTATAGAGGGGGGACTCCAGTCATGTGAGACCCTCATGACCCTGTTATAGATCATTCTGGTTTGAGGGCACTCTGGCCTGGTCTGACGCATGCTGTTGCTGAAACATTCCCAGAAATGACTGATGGGCAGGCAGTCACTACAGCAGGCTCAGTGTGGCTGCTGTAGTAGACTAGCAGCTGCAGTGAGGCAATGCTAGGGAGCAAATGAGGCGCCCGTCGCCCGACAGTTTGATCAGGTGAGCCATGGGCCCTGACCATGGGACAGCTGACCCGGAAAAGAGTTATCACAAAGATGAAAAAACAGAGGGACTCTGTCCAAGATTGATTCAGTACAACCCTCCCCTACTCTTCTGTCCACACTGTCGATGAGCTTAAATGTTTGGAACAGTTGAAGCGTCCTAGGTGCGTGCTGCTGCCATTGGGCCACAAAATAAAGCCATGAAAACGCGTGCTGTCGCTGTCAGCCACATCCATAATGGCTGCCTGTCAAATCTGCCTGTGCCTATCATGTTGCGCTGTTGCAGGTCGGCGAGCTTGGTGACGTTGCTGCATGACTGCTGCTCCGGACCTCGGGAAAGGGCGCAGCGAGGGGCTGGCTGATACCACAGTGTAAGTTGGGAATGACATACCGTACATGTTTGTGACGCTAGTGGCCTCGACAAGCATTGCAAAATACGCACGCTCAAGGCTTACTTGAGGTTGTTTGTTGCAAGTTCTGCGGACTGGGCAGGACAAAGGTGTGGAGGGGACTAGGCAGTAGGAGGGCGTCGAGAGGGCTAGGCAGCAGCGGGTACGACTTCGAGAGGTAGGGGCAGCAGGAAGCCATGGATGGCGTCAGCGGGGAGGGTCCCTGGATTTGGGGCTTAAGGTGCCAGTGTTTGTGGCTGGGCTGAGCATGATGACATATGGCTGCCTAGTACGGCAGGTGCGGGGAAGGCGTTGTGTTGAGGGGACATGGCTGACTGAAAGTAGCATTTCAGCCGTCCTGATCAACAACATCTGGATTTGTCCTTTACGGTACCGTATCTGGATCCCAACCTGGATTGGGATTGGAAGGGATGCAGGTTGGTCACCCTATTTGTAGTTAGAGGTTGGTGTAATGTAGGTAAGTTCTGATTATAGTTAATTTGTACAGTAAGCCGGCACAGGCTTTTCACCTTGCTCTGCGTCCAGTGTGCTAAGTTGCAATCTAATCAGTGTCGGTCACAGCTGTAAAACGGCAAACTGCACGTTTAAGGTTGTGGACCATGAAAATCGCCGCGACGGGGAATCGAACCCCGGTCTCCCGCGAGCTGGGACTGTGATGAGTTATCAACACTGACAGGCGGGGATAATTACCATTATACGATCGCGACTTGATGATCATCCTCCTTCTTCTTGATACCTATACCATTCATGCATGAAGCAAAGATAAAAGCCGTTGGCTTCTCAGCAGTCGGCCCCCCGTTGTAATCAAAATCAAACCGTGTTTTCCCCCATGGCCGCAGGATAGCCCGCATGACGGCAGATGCTTTTGCGGCTATCTCTGTCGGCCCTGCCCCTGTCCCAACCGCCATGGAGGCAGTCCTTACAGCTGTCAGCAAGCATGTCACCCCTATCCCAGAGGACCTAGCTGCAGCTGCAGGATCTGAGACTGTCAGAGCCAACGAAGGCAACGAGGTTCAGAATGCTGCCCACCTGGCCCAGCCTGGCACAGCGCCGGGCCTTGATGGCTTGCCTCCTGAGCTCTGGCGGGGCAGGTAATTGCTGTACCCTCTGCTCGCCAAGGTCTTCACAGCCATGGATCACCTAGGAGAATTTCCTGAAGAGCTGCTGTCGGGAATTGTCAGCCCCATCTTCAAGGCTGGTACCGTTGTTGTTATGGGCAACTACCACCCCATCACACTCATGGACACGGACTATCGGTTGCTCGCCTAAGTCCTATGTGCACGGCTCACGCCTGTGCTTTGCCGCGTCCTAGGTCCAGAGCAAATAGCCTTCCTCCCGGGGCGCCTCATTGGCGACATTGTGGCCTTCATGCAGTTGCTCCCAGAAGTGTTTTGCTCCAACGCCGCTTGATGCCTGTCTGCCAGCTGTCCTTGCCTTCCTTTACTTCAGGAAATCATATGACACAGTCAGTTCCTCTTCGCAGTCATGAAGGCCGCGGGGGCCGGAGACTGTCAACCTCAGCTCTTTTGTCCTCCATGTGGGCAGCAGCAATAATGATCAAAAGTCACGTATCTCCTCTCGTCCCAAGGCCGCCCCCTGGCATTTGCTCTCTACCTCATCGCTGGCTAAAAGAGTGCTCCTCGCTAGAGTGGCCACATCGTGCATGCCCCTCAGTATGCAGAAGACACCCAGCCCCTCTTGAAGTCTCGCAGGGGGGTCAGTGGGTCACTGGTTTTCGCTCGCTATCCTAGCGTATCCATTGCCTGTACCGGTCTATGGGCAGATGTCCCATGCATCAAATGTGATGCTCTGCTGGACTGTAGAAACTTCACAGACTTCACTCGACAGGCCGGTGGTTTAGGCTTTCTTGGACCACATAACTATGCTGCGGCAAGCCTCTGGCCAGGCTCTCAACCTTGCCAAAACCCAAATCCTCTTTGTTGTTCATGCGTCTGCCGCCGAGCTTTGCAGCCTGCAAGTCTGTGGCATCCATCAATCCATGTAGTAAAGCATGCCGCGTCGCTAGGGATTCCCTCCAGCAATGACCTAACCTCACTGGGCTTACTGACATGGGAGCAGCGCCTGGTCGGCTGAAGGCCTCCTATACGCGCGGATCTCGTGCCTAGGCCTGCCTGTCTTTGGTCGTGCCCAGGCGGTAGTCTCCTACAGAGTCAGCGGCAGCTTGTACCCTCTGGAGCACTTCAGCATGTCAGATGCAGCGCACTAGGTAGTGCTCACTACCCGCCTTGTAGACAAGGGCCAGGTGGCACTTCCTTCCGGGCAACAGCGCTGGCAGATGCTGGTGGCCCTCTCAGCGCTGCTTGGCATGCTCAGCCATGGATCAGGCACCTTGTGAGTATGTTCATGCCAGAGGCGTTTGCATATTTGCAGCAGACATCTTCAGAGCATGCCCCTCCTTCGCCAGCCCCTCCCAGCCTCGTTCTTGCATGGGCGTATGCACAGCGTTCACAAAAAAGGCACTCGGGAGGTCCCGCGAAGTGACCCTTTCATGTACTTGTGTCTGAACCGGTTTGTGGGCACCTGTCCCAAGCAGGAAACGTGATCCTTAGCTGGACTGTAAAACTTCACAACAAAACTTTACAGAATGTGTGATTCCAATTGACAGCATTTGCTTTGCATTCCTGTCATTTAAATGTGTGATACAACTGTGTGGCTCTTTACACAATCTCATGCCTAAGACACTGCCCCTAATGTAAAATGCCGGTAGCTTTCTGAGCAGAGGCAAGAAACGCTTGGCAGCAAGCCAAGTGCAGAGTCCAAGTTTCAGGCCATGTACTCCGTCCCTCAATTGGAGCGTAATAAATCGAGAACATGATTCATGATTGGCTTGCTGGTCCCGCCTCTATCAACACCAGCATAAAACAAAGATAGATCTACTCCCCTCAGCCAGTGCCAGTACCTGTTTACCGTATAGCACCGAATAAGCATGAAGGGCGAGAGCAAGACACAGAGGCGTTTCTGATTTACTGGTACATGCTGCATAGCCCACACTTGTTTCAGAAAGAATGACTTTGGCAGGAAAACCAGCAATGATCAATGAAGTGGGCATCAAGTGGCCTTGACCTTGCCATGGTGCGGGGCGTCCACATCGCAGTCTGGAGCGGGAGGCGCCGAGGGTGCAAGATGCTTCTGAGCTGGAACACCCTCTACAGGATGCCTGCCCGGTGTCGGGCCTCTAGCCTTGAGCTCTGCCTCCAGGCACTGGACCTTTCCTTTCAATTTATTGTGCTCCATCATCAGTGCGTAGAAGCGATACAGCAGCCTGTTGCGACGGGAGCAGGAATTTAGCAGGAGGTAGCCGGCAATTTGTTTTGCAGTTAAGTGTGATAGCCGAATCTGCAGATTGCTGTTTGGCATAGCTGTATATAATATATATTGATAAATTAAATAAATGTTACCTACCCCCAGAGAAGGAATGTCAAGACGCTGATCCTGCATGTGGTGGGAGGGAACAGGCATTAGTGTGCATGCACTGGGAGGCAGCGTATTGAAAGGAATCCTGCAGCTGAGCCAAAGGAATAGGCATTTGAGCTCATACTACAAATTGTGCAACACATCCTCCTCCTATGTTCACGATACAGATCGGAAATCACAGCCACCAGTTGTAGATGTCTTTACAAGCACCCACCAGAAATTCCTTTCCTCTCGCCAAATTTGTGCCATTTGTGCCATGTGCTGGTTGGGTGTCAGCCCGGCCTTAATTCCTTGACGAAGTGCTTGCATGTGAAAAGCATTCCCTGCAAGTAATAACAACCCAGGGTCAAATATGGGGCCGCTGTTGCTGATGTCTGTTCCATGCCGAATAATCATGCCTTAATGTCACGCCCTTAATTCAAATCAGCAACCAGATGACCAATCATGCTTGTTGGTGCGTGGTTTACATGCATGCAAGGTTGGCAGTTTTCATGTAGTTTCCATGTAAATCCCTGACTTATGGCATACATCTCTTTGCATGGATACTAACTCTTCCAATGGACATAACATTGTCCCCGTACTTTCCATGCAAAGGCCTCTGATACCAAATACCGGTAATGCCACTTGTTTACGTCAAGACGACCTCTTTGCATGGGAACTGCCATTTCCCCAGTAGTTTCCACCCACTTTGCACCACTTACGAGTAAGCATCATTCCCGTGATCAAAAGCATGAAGTGTACCAGCTTCATGCCACCCAAGCATGGGCAGAACAAAACATTTTTTGCGAAGGCCAGAAGCGACTTGTTGACAACCCGCGGTGTCGGCACGACAAGAAGGATTGTCAAAATTAAGGGAGGGGGGATCATGTAATGCACCACGACTTTCATCGCACTGAGAGACGACATTGTAGAGGTAACGAAGCCACTGAATTGATATCTGTACACACACCCACACTGGACGCCGAGCCAAATGGCGTTGTGTGACACGTATGTGCAATCTGTTATCTCTCCGCTGCACCCTCTCAGCCGATCCGATCAAGCCGTCCCCTAGGGTCGAGAGGGTGGGCACTCCCGCCGTACCACGTATGAGTGACAGCTCGCCAGGGCCAGGGTGAGTGGGTGACAGACTGTCTTGCAGGCCATGCAGAAACGTTTCGGGGCCTGGCAGAAAGACATGTGTATGCTACAGGAAGGTATCTTTCCTCCAGGGACCCTTCAAAGGAGCACTTTCTGCTTAACCAGCCAAACCGGTACTTCAACGGTGTTTGAGTTTGTGTAGTGGCGTTATATTCACATGGATCTCCCTGCCCACAACGTCGTAATTTTGTGTAATATCGTGCCTCTCTAGTGATAAACCGACCCCTTACCAGGGCCGGACCCTGAAACAGTGTGGGACTGCACATATCAGTTCCTGTCTGTGTGCCACTGATGTCACCCTGGGGTCTTTAGAACTTGCAATCAAAGGAGGTTTTCCTGACACTAGCAGTCATGAGAGGATGCTATGGTGCAGCTGGAGATGGCACAATTTGACAGCGCTGAACAAAATAGCAATATTTAAAAGCGACCAGTCTCATCAGGCATAGCAACCTCTTCAATTGAGTGGGGAAATCGTAAAACCCTACTTAGAAACCCACAACGGATTTCACCAGGGTTTTGACTGATAAAAGTATTGACCCCTGGATTTGACAAAAGTATGAAATGCCTTGGGAAGTTCAAAAATAAAATAGACGTAAAAAGTACGGGTAATCCACTGGGTAATCCAGGAGAAGAAACAAGGGTCAATAAATACGGTTGAAAGGAAGCACTTGCATGGCGGTCATGGTCAGGTTAAGGCGCCCACGCGGCCGAGCCTTCTTGAGCATGGCCCAGAGGTGTAACGTCATTGACATGGTCAGATTAAGCACTCTGCACCTCCTCCATGCAACGGAGTCAACGTAGAAGGCCCTTTCCAATCCTCATGTGAAATGCACGGTGCAGCAACAATTCGACAGCGTCCAATTAACACAAGGGAATCCCCCCCTGATTCTCCCTAGCTGTCTACAACTCGGCCAGCTTCAGGCGCGGGATGATGTTCATGGACTGGAGCTCCTGGAACAGCAGCTTGCACGCGTACGGGATCTTGATGGTCGCCATGTTGGCAGACGTGTGCGTCACCTGATCATGTGAAGGAACACACGTTAGACACACAAGTGAGGGCACTCGGTATATTCCCAGCGCAATGACACTATTATTTTGCTTGGACTTGACAAATTGTGAGGCCGGCCACCCAACCTAATAAAACCTGAGACGCTGACACAAGGAACCAGCCCGGTGCGCATTCACTGGTATTACTGGGCTATGCAGTATACCAGTATAATGACAGGATCAAGGTGTGGATTGTTTGCAAACAACAGGACAGCAATATCAATCTCAGCCACAAGCTCCCCTGTGCAACAAAGCTGGCAAACAGGATTGCAATAATGGCGCACAGTACAAGTCCTGCCCAGACACAAGGGACCTAAGTTGCCCCCTTCCCCTCCCCTCCGAGCTCACCGGCGACATTGCACAATTCCGGTTGGCATCCCAATAGCCCATGAGCCCGGAGTCCGTGTCGACGTGAACCTCGAACTGATCGCTGCTGATCATCAGGCGCTCCAACAGCAGCATGCTCGCACCATAGGCAATCAAGCAGTCACGCTCCATCTCACCTGGGGACATTCCAGATTTCAATGATTTAGATGTTTAATTATTATATATTCTTATATCCAAACCGAACAAATGAAGTGAAGGGCATGGTCCTCCCTGTCTCTGACAGTCTGGTAACAAATCTGTGCATCACTTAGACTGACCCCTCGTGGTCCCAGCACGCAGTACAACGCCCTAGAAGGCAAAGAAACTAGGCCACCTTTGCATCAGATACTGAAACACTGCTAGGCCAAAGCAGCCCCCTGGGTTCCCTGCTTCTCTCACCCAGCCTCAGGCCGCCGTCCCTGGATCGCCCCTCTGTCGGCTGTCTCGTGAGCACCACCCGCGGGCCACGAGACCTCGCGTGCATCTTGTCCATCACCATGTGCTTTAGCTTCTGGTAGTACACGGGCCCCATGAAGATGTAGGCCTCAAGCGGTTCCCCTTCACAGCGAGGACAGGAGGGTGCAGTATAGCAGGGTTAAAGGATAACAGCTAGGGAACTCAGATGTAGGCCTCAAGCGGTTCCTCTTCGCAGCAAGGACAGGAGGGTGCAGTATAGCAGGGTTAAAGGATAACAGCTAGGGAACTCAGATGTAGGCCTCAAGCGGTTCCCCTTCGCAGCGAGGACAGGAGGGTGCACTATAGCAGGGTTAAAGGATAACAGCTAGGGAACTCAGATGTAGGCCTCAAGCGGTTCCTCTTCGCAGCGAGGACAGGAGGGTGCAGTATAGCAGGGTTAAAGGATAACAGCTAGGGAACTCAGATGTAGGCCTCAAGCGGTTCCCCTTCACAGCAAGGACAGGAGGGTGCAGTATAGCAGGGTTAAAGGATAACAGCTAGGGGACTCAGATGTAGGCCTCAAGCGGTTCCTCTTCGCAGCAAGGACAGGAGGGTGCAGTATAGCAGGGTTAAAGGATAACAGCTAGGGAACTCAAATGTAGGCCTCAAGCGGTTCCCCTTCGGAGCGAGGACAGGAGGGTGCAGTATAGCAGGGTTAAAGGATAACAGCTAGGGGACTCAGATGTAGGCCTCAAGCGGTTCCCCTTCGCAGCAAGGACAGGAGGGTGCAGTATAGCAGGGTTAAAGGATAACAGCTAGGGGACTCAGATGTAGGCCTCAAGCGGTTCCTCTTCGCAGCAAGGACAGGAGGGTGCAGTATAGCAGGGTTAAAGGATAAATGCTAGGGGACTCAAATGTAGGCCTCAAGCGGTTCCCCTTCGCAGCGAGGACAGGAGGGTGCAGTATAGCAGGGTTAAAGGATAACAGCTAGGGGACTCAGATGTAGGCCTCAAGCGGTTCCCCTTCGCAGCAAGGACAGGAGGGTGCAGTATAGCAGGGTTAAAAGATAACAGCTAGGGAACTCAAATGTAGGCCTCAAGCGGTTCCCCTTCGCAGCGAGGACAGGAGGGTGCAGTATAGCAGGGTTAAAGGATAACAGCTAGGGGACTCAGATGTAGACCTCAAGCGGTTCCCCTTCGCAGCAAGGACAGGAGGGTGCAGTATAGCAGGGTTAAAGGATAACAGCTAGGGGACTCAGATGTAGGCCTCAAGCGGTTCCCCTTCACAGCGAGGACAGAGTGCGAGGGACAGCAGGGTGCAGTGCAGCAGACTTGGTTGAAGGACAGCAGCGAAGGCACTTGGATGGGGGCAGCGACTACGAGCAGCGTAGCATGGGTTGGCAAGCGGGCTGCAAGGACTGGTAGGATAAAAACACTAAATCCTAGGCGTTTGAAAATGTTGAACCTAGTTTCCTTGCCATGCGGCTGATGGGAAGTAGGTGGAACACAGCCAGGCAACATGAGGTCTCCTCCCTAGGCCAGCGAGCGAGGCAAGCAAGTAGGGTGTGGTGCTTAAGATTTATTACTACCGCATTTGGGACTAAATTGCCCCCCCCCCCCTCTTCCCCCCCCCCTCCTGCGCACCTGTGATTCCGGACATGAGCATGTCCTTGCCGCTATAGCTGAATCCGTGCTCCACCAGCGTAGCGCTGATGTCCTCCACCTTGTCGGCCAGGCCGCTGGGCTCACCAAACGCCGTCCCATAGTGGAAGCGACCGCAGCTGACGCCGGCTTTGGAGCCAAGCAGCTCGATCATCTTTCCGACTGGGTCAAGCATCAAGTGGGAAACAGCAAGGGGAGTCCAGAGCGGTAAAGAAACGGCGAAAACGGGGATAGGGGACAGAGCTGTGCGCTCCTAACAAGACAGGACGCCTCGTCTGGACTCCCGGCGTTGTGTACCTCAGACGTAGTCCAACTCCCTAAGTCAGTGCGTCGGTTTCTAATCGAGGTAAGTCAAAGTGCTCCCCCTCGCCACAGGGAGCAATGCCGGCCTGTTGACACACACCTGTCATGCGCGAGGGGAAGCCGTGAGGGTTCATGATGAGGTCTGGGCAGATGCCCCGCTCGCTGAATGGGAAATCCTCTTGGCGAACAATGTTACCCAGCACGCCCTTCTGCCCATGTCGGCTGCTGAACTTGTCGCCCAGCTCCGGCCGGCGCGTGTGCCGTATCATCACCTTGATGTTGCAGTGAGAGTCGTCGTTTCCTATGGGGTTGCAACAAGGGGCAAGAGTGAGTCAGTGTGAGGAAGTTCAAGCCTGATGGCAAGAAGGACTGAGTGCTATGGAGGTTAAACCACGGGGCAAGAGTGAGTCAGTGTGAGAAGGTTCAAGCCTGGTGGCAAGAGGGACTGGGTGGGACGAAGGTTACACCAAGGGGCCAGAGGGACAGAGTGTTGGAGGGGGTCACACCAAAGGGCTTGAGTGAGTGAGTGCGACGGGGGATAAACAGGGGGCAAGCAATACTCACATGTTTAAGGGGGTCACACCATGGAGCAGGAGGGACAGTGTGAGAGAAGTCACAGTGCAAGACAAAGTAGATCTGCATAAAGTAAAGCGCTCCCATGAACAAGCAAAAGTGCCCCCTCCCCATGTATGTGCAACAGGCGGAAGGCGCCAGCCCTTGGCTCCCTTTCTCTCATTTACTTCTGTGCCTCAAACCCACAGGGGTGATTCTGTGCACCACATATTTTGCTTTTCCATAACTCTGGCCCTCAGCTTGCTCATTGGACACAACCAACGCTGCCACCGCTCCCCTCAGTCCTCCGTTCACCTGTCAACATAACCTTGTCAATAATACACTTCTCTCCCGCCATGGCGGGCGCGTGCTTCCAGCTCATGGGCGTGGGCCGGTAGAAGTTGTCGGGCAGGTTGGTACTGAGGACCGGGTTGAGCGTGTTGGTGGGCCGCTGCATGTTGATGTATACATCCCCGGGGAGAACAAAGTCCCCGACAGTGGCAATGCCATCGCGGTCCAGCAGGCGGAATCGGGGCGCAACGGTCTTCTGGCCTGGAGGGTCACATACAGGAAGGCGCATGAGTTCAGTGACAGGGTTCAGTCCCAGGGTTGAGCGATCGTGGCGTGTCGAACTGTGCATTGTTTTGGTGCAGCAAGGGTGCCTGCTCTTAGGGGGGCTTAAGTGCAGCAAGGGCACCAGCATGGGCACCTGATTTCAGGGGATTGGGGCACACAGCAACACACCCCTCAATGCAGTCCCCCCCCCCCCTCATGGCATGCATGCGCCCCCCCCCCCCCCCCCAAGGGTCACCTGGCAGGGGCACCGGCGCCACAATTCGGTCGTTGGTCCTATTTCCGTACTTGCGCAGGGACACGCCGTACTTCTTCAGCACGATGCAGCGCCCGAACCCGCGGTCCATGCTGTACTTGTTCATGACGATCGCGTCCTCAATGTCGTACCTGGCGGTTCACAGATATGAAGATCGTTTTTGTGTCACACGTTGTGATTATGTGTAGCAAAGGGGAGGAGGGCCGGAGGCGATGTACTGGCAATGTACTGGCAATGTACAGGCAGTGTACTGGCATTGTGCTGGCAGTGTACTGATCATGTTCTGGTTGTGTACAGGCAATGTACTGGCAGCGTGCTGGCATTGTGCTGGCAGTAAACTGACAAAGTACTGGAATTGTGCTGGCAATATACGCCTGGCTACTAGGATAAGAATGAAAGGGGCCTGCACGGCAGGCTCGAGGCACCATCTGGCGGTATCACATTTCACTTGTGTCGTCCACAACACCGGCACCACTCACATCAGTGGGTCCTACCGGCTACCTCCTAACTTCCCTGCACCTTCTCAGGCATCCTGCGAAACTACGTAAAGAGTGGCTGTCACACGCCTGCCTGTAGGAGGAGGAAACCTTTGTAGCCTGTGACACGCACTCTGCTCGTGGTTCAAACAGTTTGCATGCAGCCGGGCACACGTTGCTGGATCAAACCCTCGTGGCTCCCTCCCCCCTTGATCGAAAGCATGCCTACCCGCTGTAGCTCATCACTGCCACCGTCGCGTTTTGTCCCGCGCCGAGCTTATCAAAGCCAACGAGCTCGATGGTGCGCGTGGTGAGCAGCGGGCGTTGCGGGTAGCAGAGGTGGTACATCAACGTGTCCATCCGGTTCATCTGGTTGTAGGCGATGTTGCCCATAGACTGCTTGCCCATGGCACACTGAGAGGAGGGGCAGGGGGGGGGGGGTAATGTGGTTAAAGTGTGAAGAGAGGTCCATAAAGGGCGGAGGGCGGGGGGGGTGTACGTGGTTCAAACAAGGTTGTAAACGGTGCGGAAGAGAAGGGGAAGGGAAGCAGCCACAGCAGCTGTAGCAACTGGATATGGGCACATTTTGACCAAGGTTTGACTGACCGACGGCGGGTGGCCAGGGCAGCATGGCTTGCTGCACTCAGCCCACTTTGCCATACACCGAGACGCAGCTGGATTGTAGCTGAATTGCAGCTGAATTACGCCAAACACTGCAGCGGCCTACCTGGTACGTGTTGCGCGGCGACTGGTTATGGTGCGGGAAGGGGATGAGGCCCGACACCACCCCCATGATGGTGAAGGGCTCGATCTCAAGGTGGGTCGTCAGGGGGTTGCAGTAGCTTTCATACAGGGCAATGAGGGACACATTCTCCTCGTTCACGTCCAGGTACTCAATCAGGCCGCGACGGAGGAAGTCTGGGAAGCCCCATTCACCTGCAAGGAGGATGCAGGGAAGATGCAGGGGGGGGGAGGCAGCACCTGGGAACTTGCGGCTGGCAACCCGTGTATATTTTTGCATGCTTCAGCAAAAAAATGAGCGAGCGTGCTTCAGCCACATCACGGCTTATGGCCCCCCGGCCGGTCAATGTTTGAGTCTCAAGTTGCCCGAAGGTGGTACACCATAGCGTGCACTAATATAAACACTGTTTGCAGCAGTTTTGGGGGTGGGATGTAAGCCTGGAGGAGACACTCCCTGGCAGGCAGGTAATCTGGACTTTTGAAGCTAGAGTAATGCTAGAACAGGACAGAGCATGCACTGTCAATTTTCGACTTCATAAAGGTGTCCTTTAACCTTGGGAATTGCAAGCTGAAGGTTTTCAAGACAGTTGAGGGCAGGGCATGATTTTATATTTTTATCTTGGACCCTAACAGGACGCGTGCTGCAGGAAGCACATCACAAGGTGCCTTCTACAGGCCACATGCCCAGGATCCCTCGAGTGCTGCAGAATGACGTTCACATCTATCACACAGCCACGCTCTTCACCAGACTCGAAAGACTCCAGGCTGGTGCAGAGCATGGCTAACCTACTGGTATCACACTACACTCGCCATGGCTTCTTTGCAACGGTAAGCATGCCCGCATTTCCAAGCAAAAATCAGCATGGACGCACCCGCTTTGATCTTGTTGATGTGATCTTGCGTGACGCGTGGCACCCCGTTGTCACAGATGATGAGCGGGCGGCACACCCGGCCGCCGTCGCAAGAGACGTGGCAGGACTCGCCCTGAGCGTGCACGTGCACAAACTCGTTGACAAAGCCTTTCCGCCGCATGTCCCTGTATGCACGAGGAGGCAAAGGCGGGGTGGGGGGGTTAAGTCTGTGGCATGCCTGGTGATCTAGGAGCTTGGTATCACAGCGCAGTGCAGTTTAAGTTAAAATACCCCATACGTTGCTTTTAAATACTGCACCATACATTCAAATCCAAATAATGTACAATATAATTACAAAAAATGTGCCTCGTGGTGGGCATTTTGGGAGCCCCTTAAACTCCCCGACCATACCAGTATTAAGTTGATATAATTTGCAGGATCTACAACGAAAAGAGGAGAGGACGGTGCGCGAAGGCCGGAGATCTTAAAAACCAGCGTTGCTGTTTTCAAGAGCAAGACCACCGTTCCTGGCACGCCGCACACTTCAGTGCCACTTTGCAGGATAGGTTGCCAGACAGCACTGCATCTGTTAAGACCCTTGTCTGCCTATCAGCTAGCCCACCTGCCAGCCCCCCACCTGCCTGCAAAACTGCCAGGCCTTCTACCTGCCAGGCCCATCAGCCCATCTGCAAGGCTCACGTGCTCATCTACCACGTCCTTTACCTGCCAAACCCTTCAGCCAGCCCAGCTGTCAGCCCCCCACCTGCAAATCTACCACGTCCTTTACCTGCCAAACCCATCTGCCAGCCCAGCTGTCAGCCCCCCACCTGCCTGCAAATCTACCAGGCCCTCTACCTGCCAAACCCATCTACCAGCCCAGCTGTCAGCCCCCCACCTGCCTGCAAATCTACCAGGCCCTCTACCTGCCAAACCCATCTACCAGCCCAGCTGTCAGCCCCCCACCTGCAAATCTACCAGGCCCTCTACCTGCCGAACCCATCAGCCATCCCAGCTGTCAGCCCCCCACCTGCCTGCAAATCTACCAGGCCCTCTACCTGCCAAACCCATCAGCCAGCCCAGCTGTCAGCCCCCCACCTGCAAATCTACCAGGCCCTCTACCTGCCAAACCCATCTGCCAGCCCAGCTGTCAGCCCCCCACCTGCCTGCAAATCTACCAGGCCCTCTACCTGCCAAACCCATCAGCCAGCCCAGCTGTCAGCCCCCCACCTGCAAATCTACCAGGCCCTCTACCTACCAAACCCATCTGCTAGCCCAGCTGTCAGCCCCCCACCTGCCTGCAAATCTACCAGGCCCTCTACCTGCCAAACCCATCAGCCAGCCCAGCTGTCAGCCCCCCACCTGCCTGCAAATCTACTAGGCCCTCTACCTGCCAAACCCATCAGCCAGCCCAGCTGTCAGCCCCCCACCTGCCTGCAAGTCTACCAGGCCCTCTACCTGCCAGGCCCATCAGCCCATCTGCAAGGCCCACGTGCTCATCTACCAGGCCCATATGCCAGCCCCTGCCTACCACCTCGACCGCGCACCTCATCGCTCGCACCAGCCTGTGTGGCTGGCGGTGCACGCCCAGCAGGCCTCCGTTCAGGAAGACCATGGCAGAGCCTGCAGAGTGCAGCTCGCCGCCAGACAGCGTCGCGACAGGCTCCGTCCCCAGCATGTAGCAGGTGTTGGCGATGGGGACCTCCTCCTGGTCTGTGGGGGGGAAGCATGACATGGGGAGGGGGGCATGATAGACGGTCCCAAGGGGGGCAGGTGGAGGGGAAGGGGGGCATGATAGACGGACCCAAGGGGGGCAGGTGGAGGGGAAGGGGGGCATGATAGACGGACCCAAGGGGGGCAGGATGAGGGGAAGGGGGGCATGATAGACGGTCCCAAGGGGGGCAGGTGGAGGGGAAGGGGGGCATGATAGACGGACCCAAGGGGGGCAGGTGGAGGGGAAGGGGGGCATGATAGGTGGACCCAAGGGGGGCAGGTGGAGGGGAAGGGGGGCATGATAGACGGTCCCAAGGGGGGCAGGTGGAGGGGAAGGGGGGCATGATAGACGGACCCAAGGGGGGCAGGTGGAGGGGAAGGGGGGCATGATAGACGGACCCAAGGGGGGCAGGTGGAGGGGAAGGGGGGCATGATAGACGGTCCCAAGGGGGGCAGGTGGAGGGGAAGGGGGGCATGATAGACGGACCCAAGGGGGGCAGGTGGAGGGGAAGGGGGGCATGATAGACGGTCCCAAGGGGGGCAGGTGGAGGGGAAGGGGGGCATGATAGACGGTCCCAAGGGGGGCAGGTGGAGGGGAAGGGGGGCATGATAGACGGTCCCAAGGGGGGCAGGTGGAGGGGAAGGGGGGCATGATAGACGGACCCAAGGGGAGCAGGTGGAGGGGAAGGGGGGCATGATAGACGGTCCCAAGGGGGGCAGGTGGAGGGGAAGGGGGGCATGATAGACGGACCCAAGGGGGGCAGGTGGACGGGAAGGGGGGCATGATAGGCGGTCCCAAGGGGGGCAGGTGGAGGGGAAGGGGGGCATGATAGACGGTCCCAAGCGGGGCAGGTGGAGGGGAAGGGGGGCATGATAGACGGTCCCAAGGGGGGCAGGTGGAGGGGAAGGGGGGCATGATAGACGGTCCCAAGGGGGGCAGGTGGAGGGGAAAGGAGCAGGAATGACAGTTGCAAATGGGGCAGAAATGGGGGCTGCAAAGCGATCTGGAGGCATAGTGACAAACATGACTACATCTGTGCGTCAGACAAACTGCCGGAAGCCGACCCAGAAATGTCAAGAAACAGGATTTGCAATATTTAGTCTACTCGAGCCTACCAAAACAGTACAAAATATTGACAAAATACCAAGCTCTCAGGGGGGAAAGCCCGCTCTACTCCCATCCCCCCCCCTAATTCCCTATCCACCCCCCCCCTCCCTCAGCCCCCCCCTCCCTCCGTCTCCTTCCATCTCCCCCCAGCCCCCCCTCCCTCCATCTCCCTCACCTGTTGTGATGTGAGTCATGAGCGCAAGGTTCTTGACCAGGCCGCAGCTCTCTCCCTCGGGCGTGTCAGCCGGGCAGAGCATGCCCCACTGGCTAGGGTGCAAGGCACGGGGGCCACTGACCTACAATGCACAAGAGCAAGAGAGAAAAATGGGGACGTTGGACGCCCACGCGGCCGAGCCTTTTGAGCATGGCCCAGAGGGGTATCGTTGCTGATAGATTGGGACGTTGAAGCGTATACTTAGGGTGCGGGTAAGGCCAGCGGCCGAGACGCAAGCAGGGAAGTGACCCTGAAGATCAGCACGGGGGCGCTGGGGGTGCAGGGAAGTGACCCTGAAGATCAGCACGGGGGCGCTGGGGGTGCAGGGAAGTGACCCTAAAGATCAGCACGGGGGCGCTGGGGTGCAGGGAAGTGGCCCTGAAGATCAGCACGGGGGCGCTGGGGATGCAGGGAAGTGACCCTGAAGATCAGCACGGGGGCGCTGGGGGTGCAGGGAAGTGACCCTGAAGATCAGCACGGGGGCGCTGGGGGTGCAGGGAAGTGACCCTGAAGATCAGCACGGGGGCGCTGGGGGTGCAGGGAAGTGACCCTGAAGATCAGCACGGGGGCGCTGGGGGTGCAGGGAAGTGACCCTGAAGATCAGCACGGGGGCGCTGGGGTGCAGGGAAGTGACCCTGAAGATCAGCACGGGGGCGCTGGGGTGCAGGGAAGGCGGAGGAGCACAGTTGGACCCTGACTCTTTAGAAACGCAGGCATGCAACCTGCTGGGACTGTCACTTGAGGTCAGTCAGGTATGTTACCCGAGAGAAGCCACGCATGGCCCCAGTGCATGCCAAAGCGTGCATGGCTGCATGCCTAAGCGTGCATGGCTGGATGCCTAAGCGTGTATGGCTGCATGCCTAAGCGTGCATGGCTGCATGCCTAAGCGTGCATGGCCCAGTGCATGCCAAAGCGTGCATGGCTGCATGCCTACAGCTGAGCCACCTAGAGCAGGAACCGCAGCAGAGAGTCGGGCATACGCGGCTTACCTTCCTAGTCTTCTCAAACTGGCTGGTCATGCGAGTCATCATGCCCATGCCGGCAATGAAGGACAGTCGTGACAGCACCTGCACGCATTAGTATAAACTACGAATTAACAAACAGGCAGCAGTCTGGACCGGCGGCAAAAAACAAGGCAGCAGTATCAAAATCAGCATGCGCCATTTTATATGACATACTCGCTTCATGAACAAGTTTGCCTTGTCAAACACCTATCGTCAATATTTTGAGCTTAAGTACCGGTATCATATTCACCCACACGATGAGATTTTTGTATTTGTTTAACCTTTCCGTCCCGCTTCAAATTCTCTAGAATATATTACCGTATTAACTGCTATATTGCCTTTCTCTGCTGTACTTGCCCATTTATCACGGGTCCTGCAGCATCCCAGCTGCACTTCTCCACGGGCCTAGCAAACACATCACCAACCCCATCGGCCGGGGAGCAACATCACCCAGATATCGAAAGTTGAGGGCCTCTGCACACCTGCACCCTCCAAGGTCAAGCCTTCCACAGCCACACCCTCCCCACCTGCATCACTCCCCTGCGCTCCCTCAACCCCTCCCCACCTGCATCCCTCCCTTGCGCTCCCTGCTAAAGCCTGAAACCCTCCCCACCTGCGTCACCCCCTTGCGCTCCATGCGGAAGCGCTTGATGATCCAGTTCCCACTGCTCAGCGAGCTCTCCAGCCCATACGTGATGGTATCCGTTCGGATGCACTTGGCCACGTCAAACAGCGTCGCGCGGTTGGCCTTGGACAGCACTGAGTCCGCCATGCGCTTCAGGTCCGAGGTGAGGCGCTTGAACAGGTCCTCAAACAGCAGTGACATGAGGCCACCTGCAATAGGCCATGCAAGCAGGCGAGGTCGTGGAGGATTAAGGGACAGGGAGTCAGGGGGCAGAGAAACCATGATCGAGGGGATCTGTGGGTCAATCCCATGCAGGTAGGCAGTATCGTGGAGGTGGAATGGTCAGGGGCCAGAGAGGTCGTGACCGAGGGGACCTGTGGGTCAATCCCATTGGAGCTCTTGCAGCGCCTGAGGCACACAGGGCGTGCAAGCAAGAATGCTTGCACCAGTTGCATGTGATTCAAGCACGTCAGATTTGACAGGCATGACAGCGAAAAACTCCTGAGCAGGACAGGTAGCATCCTGCTCCTATACTGCCTCCATGTCGGGCACGGCCCTTCGAATGTACACCTGTTTCCGTTCTTCGAAACAGGCACTCCTTTCTCATGCACACGCCCTCCTCTCTCATGCACAAAGACACACCCAGACACACGTCATGCACACACAAACACAACGTCATGCACACACCATCATGCACACCTGCCAGCTCCAGCCTCTTGTTGCCGTAGTAGTCGCGATCGTCCACGAACGAGGGGTCCAGCACCGCCATGAGCATGCGCCTCAGCATGACCGCGACGTACCTTTAGGTCCAGCGCAAGAGTTAGCAAAGGAACTTACCATCAATATCAATATGCACCTCAATTCACTATGAGTATCAAGATCAATATGCACCTCAATTTATCATCAATACCAATATGCCCCTTAATTTACCACCAAAGTGCCCCTCAGCATGGCTGCCAGCACCTTCAGGCGCATTGCAACTAAGAGCACCACAGCAGATGCAGCCTTGAGACAACAAACATGTGGTGGTTTGCAAACACATTTTAGACGCACGCGTACTTATCCTGCAGGTCACGCTCTCAAGGGGGGACAGGAAAGCAAGGCAAAGTCCATGCCCCTGCAGGGCACCGGGGCACGTCTCGCCAATTGACTGCCTCTGGACTGGACAAGGCAAGCTGTCCTACTGTCAATGTGCGTGGAAGGGGGGATGAGGCAGACAGCTCCTCATCCACCGCCTTTGCGTCAGGCACTCACGCTAGCTTGTGCTGGAAGTTGTACTTGGGTGCGCTGACGTGGCAGACCACAACGTGTGCCAAGATGTCTCGAGCCTCGTCCACCTTGCTCTTGCGTCGTTTTTCAGTAGAGAAGCGCGGACTGGCCTTCACCTGGGAGCCTGGGCAAACAGGGCATGGACACAGCAGCAGCCCTCAGGGACGGATGCATTTACCCGCAAACGCAGCGCAGAGCATGATGAGTTGCCCCCTGGTTAATGGTCCTTGGAATTTTTTTCCAGAGGACGTCCGGGAGAAAGCAGATTTTGCTTAAAAGTCTGTATGTCAAACAGGAACATCTTCTTGCCAGGCACGTTTTGCAGCTTCGTGGCGATCAAGCCATATTCAGGCTTCCCGACCATTTCCCCAGGTCTAGTCTGCAGGTTCCAGCTTTCTGTTGGTTCATTTGGGGCTTGATCTGGCAACCCGGCCTCCCTATCCCAGCCCCAGCCAGTTCCCGGCCCTCTCGTCATCAGGCCCAGCTGGGCTCACGGCCCTGCCCCCACACCTCATCCAGGCAACCAGTACTTCGCTCCAACCCTCAACCCGCCCCCCCACCTCACCTAGGCAGCCCAACAAGCTTTCAACCCTCAACCCTCAACCCTCAAAACCCTCAACCCGCCCCACCTCCCCATCAAGGCAGTCCAGCACTTCACTTTTTTTTCAACCCTCCCCCTTCAAAATCCTCCACCTGCTCCCCCCACACAACTAGGTAGTCCAGCACTTACCTTTCAACCCTTCCCCCTTAAAACCCTCCACTTGCTCCCCCCCCCACACACCTAGGTAGTCCAGCACTTACCTTTCAACCCTTCCCCCTCAAAACCCTCCACTTGCCCCCCCCCCCACACACCTAGGTAGTCCAGCGCCTGGCTCTGCGTGAAGATCCCCTTCTGCTTGCAGTCCTGTATGGTGGGCACCAGCAGCATGGCCAGCGCCTCCTCCTCCCCCACCAGCTGAATGATCTCCTGGTCACTCTCAGCACCCATCGCCTTCATCACTACGACGATGTTCACGTCCTCCCTGTGGAGAGGGGGGGGATGATGTTGAGCTGAGGGTCGTGCTTTACCACTAGATGCATCGAGCGCTAGGTGGCAGGAGAGGGGGCTGAACCAGCGAGGGGTGTCGGCGTCGTGAACAAAATGAAATAGGCGTGACTGTGACGGCCTGCAATCGGAGGGCAAGGAGAGTGTGCCACCCTTTCTCAGGGCTGCAACACAGGCCTGCAAATCTAATTGACACGCATTGGTTCCTGTCACCTTCAGGAACGTGTTGTGCCTAAAAGCATTTGGGGCGTGCATTGGTTGCCACACACTTTTCGAATATTTTCATGTCTTTGGTCTAATACATATCATGGAGCATGCATCCTTTGCTGCAACATGCTACGATGCATTGCGGTTTGCTTGAGCAACCTCCTGAAGCATGTTGAGGTTGTTGCCACCTACTGGAATGCATTGTGCCGGAGGAACATCTTAGACTTGCTCATGGCGATGTTGGTCTTGGATTTTCGCTCGTGTGTGCTGCTGGTGACGCTGGCGCACACCTCCCCGTGGCTATCCATATCAATGATGATGCGGTTCTTGCTCAGCTGCTCCTGAATCAAGATGACCTGGGGTAGCATCAGGAGGACAGGGACAACCGGGGGCAGGTGAGACAAGCGAGGAGCACAGTATACCTCGGGGCACTTCAGCTACACTTCAGCTACGTCACGGCTTGCGTCCGTAAGGGTTTGCTACAGCCAGCTGTGCTGCTTAGGTCACCTGCCATAGGCCGGTCAAGGTTTGATCCCCATCGACCCAGTGGTGGCTACCCAGCAGATTGCCCAAGGTGGTGTCGTGCTCATAAAAATAAACACTGGCGTGGAGGGAACCTTTTTGGATGCTGAGAAGCTCCGGGCGAATGAGCGGTCCGAACTCAAGCTTTTGTGTGTCCATTCACCTTCTCAGTGCCGCGGATCACAAAGTAGCCCCCGGGATCCAGCGGGCATTCCCCCAGCTTGGCCAGCTGTTGCTCATTCTTGTTGTAGAGAACACACCTGCCAGTCATGAATCAAGGTCATGAATGACAGACAACCGTGAGGACGTGAGTCATAAGCTGTGCATGCAAGACCTAATAAAAGGCCCCAGGAAGATACAAAAAGGTTTATTTATAATCCGCACCCAGGGGCGTCTGTGGGTATAAAGCTTTGACATGGTTGTGGAGGAGGGGTGCTTTCAGAACAAACGTGGTTGATCTTCCGGGTAAACAGGCCTGCTAATGCAGCACTCATGAAGAACATGGTCTTTGCATGCTCAGCGCCCATGCGCTGCTCCTCCTGCTTCTGCGCTCACCTGTCACATCGAAGCATGAGCGGCATGCGGCCAATGCAGACGGCCCCCTGGCCGTTGCGCCCCTTCTTGACCACGATCTCCTTGCCACGCGTGTACTCGATGTCCACGGTGATGGGCGCAGCGTAGGTGATGTCTCGCAGCCGGCACTGCTGCGGGGTGATGTCGGTCGCCACCATATCCTCTTCCACGCTGGGCCGGCCCACAAAGATGTCAAGGAACCTGGGGGGGCAGCCGGCCAGCGGATCAGGGGACATGTGGCAACTAGCGCGGTGCAACCACAGGCTCAACCAGGTAGCACGCATGGCTGGCATCATTTACAAAACTGTCCGTTTTACTATTCATTCTGACATTTGAGACTGGTGCACAGTCGGGGCGGGCACCAAGTTGGACATCCGTCATTATCTGAGATGTGGCGCTTGAGGGGCAAGTAGCCGGGTTAGTAGGGAGTCGTTGGCAATTGTTCTAAGCATGCAGTATTTCGACGTTCTCAATCTTCGTAAGCTGTAGCCATGGCCCCCCCCTGTTGCTGCGTGCGGAGTTCCCCTGTCATGGGGCAGGGTTCATGCTCTGGACCCACTTGAGGTAGAAGTTGGGATCTGTATCGCATGTGACCCTCTCGTTGGCATGCACAATCTTCCTCAGCTCGTGGTTGATCAGGTAGTTGAAGCTGTCAATGTGCTGCTTCACCAGGCCCCTGACTTTGAGGAAGGCTGGCAGCAGCTGGAATTTGTCCTCTACGCTCTTGATGGGGTCGGTGAGCTTAGTGGGGTCATAGAGGCTGTCCTCTTTCGCACAGACGTCGCCTCCCCCGCTGTCGACGTCCATCATCTAGTTAAGGTACCTCTCACGGAGCCGTCGCCAAGGTCAAGCCAGGTGGATTGATAAAGCAGTTTGAAGATTGAGGAAGCTTGATCAGCCAGGAGGCGTGGCTGTCGAGGTACTGTCTCGGGGCCTTGGCCGCATCAGCCGACTCAGCTGGCTCCGAATCCACTTCCGGTGCTAAACCGTGTCCGCCTCCCACATTGCTACATTTCCACTCCCTGCACCGCCTTAACTCCTCATAACTCCCAGTAGGAGAGGTATCCACTGCCTTAACTTGATTTTGAACTCGTGCCACGGTTCGTGGCTGCCGGACTTCACTTCCCAGCCCACCAACCCTTTCATAGCGTAGAGAATTTCGCTTTCTCGGCCGCCCCCCCTGAAGACGTGAATGCCCGCATACTCTCCGCTAGTGGAGTGGCTCGCATGCCTTCAATAATCGGAAACGAGCATTTTGAAGTCTCTCAGCTGTGCACCGTTTGGACTGACAAATGGTAAGTGCCAAGACTGAGGGCTGCATGAGCACTGACCACTGGCTGCTATCATATCATGGATCTTGACATGGGGTGCCTACCATGCAGGTTTGGTATTTGTCCAGAGAGCATTTCAGCTCCCCAGTCTGGCGCAGGCGAGGCGGGCATGTCCGGACGGGAGGATCCCTGGCTCTCGGATGAATATCATTCACCTTCGCTATGTAGCTTGGTCGAATCTCCCTATGCCAGTCCCTATATCCACGCTTCAACGGCCGCCATGCAACAGGTGCCTCGCTTTTCCATGCACATGGTAAGCTGGCACTCCCGTGACTTCGTATTAATTCTTGTCCCAACAGTGAACCATGTAAAAGGAGAAGAAAAAGTCCTCTTCTCCTATATATGAATATATCCAAGGGACCACGCAGGCTCATGAGCAGTGTTTCTTTTACCGTGATTCAGCTTCAATTCAGCTTCATCATGGCCCAGAGCCGTGCAGCAAGCGCTCCTGCTCAGACCACCGGCAGTAAACTAGTCATGTTTTGGTCGCAACTGACCCTGCGGTGGCTGCCCGGCAGCCCCCCAAGGTGGTCTGGTACGCACCAAGAGAATATCTGCTCATAACTGATCCCCTTCGAATGCACCTGTCACTACATTTTTTCTACCTATGATCATGTAAGAAATACAAGCCCATTGTTTCAGGGCTGCAGCAAAAACGTTGCTGCAAACTCAAATGCCCCGTTATTGCCCTCCAGGATTACCGCAACGGACAGGCTGGCAGGCTTGGAATGGCTCGCTCATCATCAGATCCGTCCATCGCGTTACCTCCATCATCACCAACTCAATGCGCCATGCCGACAGGCAGACAGACGGGCCCTACTGCTATCAACAGCCGTCCTTTCCCGCTGGGAACCTGGGCCAACAGACAAGTGCACCACGCCAAGCAGCCCTGTGAGGCCGCCCATAGTCATCACACCGACACGTCCACCAGCTCCATCGTGACTCGGGGCCTCAGAGACATGCAGGCCACTAAGGACGCAGCCATGGCAGTGCATGCTGCAGGACAGAAAGACGAGGATGTTGCGGGTGCCGCATGGAGATGGAAGTTTGCCAGGAGGTGGAACGCTGAGCAGACTCGCGACATTGACCCGGATGAAGCAGGCAGGGCTGTCGACAAGACGGACGAGGCTTTGCAGCTGCTGCAGGCCGGGGGGGGCGTTGGATGGAACATGCAGATGGTCGGGAGCAAGAACTCGGATGCCTCCTCATTCTTGAAGGTCAGCAGCCTCAACAGCGGCAGCCTGGTCGGCTTTGACACGGCAATGCTGTCTGAGGAGGCCGACTCCACAGGCTGGTCCCGTCCCGCGGGAATGGAGGCGACTCGTGAGCTGAGCTCCCTGCACAGACGCGCTGAGAAACTGGCCCAGCACGGCCGGGAGTTAGAGATAAAAGCGGACCTGAGGTGGCAAGCAGCAAGGTCAACAGGGACTGCCGGGGAGCCGACCTGGGCTGGCAGCCTTATTCCTGCCGTGGAGGTGGACGACTGGGGCACCTTCTGCTTTGTGGTGATGAAGGTCTTTGACCAGGCTGGCCGGCAGCAGATTGTGGTCCACGGCCGCAATCAGGCAACAGAGGCATCCATCATAGAGCACACCAATTTGAAGGTGAGGGGTGGACGTGCGCGCTGCATGTGAGCGCAGATCCACACTCTAGAATAGCTTGAACTCCTGAAATGTGGCGCTTTTTCGCATCTGTCATGCTGGCCTAGGTTCATTTTGTATCTCATGGAGTTATGTTGTCCACAACGTAGCAACGATGCATGTTATGTGCTCTGCCTTTTTACTGATGTCATGCTGCAAAGGATGTTGCATCTAATGCTGTTCAGCTTTCCTCAGTTTCACACAATTGCGTGCTGTTTGTGCTTTGTGTTTTCACATTCAACATCTTGGCATGGATCTTGTATCTGTTGAAGTTCAGCTTTCCTCTACTAAGCACCACCGTGTGTGCTTTGCAATGCTGGCAGTTGCAGCAGCAGGCGCGCGGCAGCGGCATCAGCGCAGATACCCTGGTGTTGGGTGGGGGCATCATGGAATGGACGACCGGTTTGATGGATCGCAACAAGAAAGTGCGCATGCATTCAGCGCATAGCTACGATAAGGGCCACGGCGGGAACGTGGGCCCTTGGTCTTCGGATATCTTAAATCTAGCTGCAGTGCTGGTTCGGCAGAAGTTCCCAGCCTCCTACCTAGTCACCACTGCATAAGTAAGTGTCATTTCACTCATTTTGTCAACATCACTGGACATTTGGCAGCATGAGGCCTGCACAAATTCGTATGTTCTCTGGATCTATGCCACATTGAAATAAGCTAGGTAGATATCTGGAGGTGTCCACCATTGCATGAGTGCATAAGTCATTCTTTCCTATGGTTCATAATGTTGTGCTTCATTGCGAAAGTAAAACGGATTACAGCATGAACGAGTTATAGTTGGCCCAGAGGCAAGAAGGGACACGGCATCTACTATCATCTATATTACGTTCAACCTATATGGTCAAATTAACATGCTGATGCCCCATCATTTAAGCAGTGTCTGCTTGTTGAAAATTATTTACATCAAATGGAGTCGAGAATGGAGTCATCTTTTTTCCGGATCCCTGCCCTGTTGCATGGTGACTAATTGCCATGTACCGCACACTGTCAGCAGGTGCTCGCTGCTTGAACACAATTTGTCTATGGCATCACATATCTGGGAACTGCTTACTGTTTGGGGGCACAAGTACTGTACGTGTCATTTCGGACCACATCCCTTATCCTGTGAGATTACGTTCCATTTGACAGGAATACTTTTGTCAGACACGTTATACTCTACTTTTGCCAGTCTCGAGATCGATTATCTTCCACTCCGGAAACCACTCCTTGTTTTTTCTCTCCAATTCCTTGATATCCCGATTCACTTGGTTGCTAATGCCGTTGAATGATTCTCAATCAATGCCAGGTTAATGTAATCACGATTTGCTCCTTCTTCAGTAGAAAAGTGAACTGTTCGAAATCACTGAAGCACCGCACCCCAAAATATCAAAACTAGTCAAGAGTATCAGGAGCACTGCGAAGATACAAGCGCGTGGTCACAGGATGGTACATGAATTCATATCCTTGCAAAAAAGCCTAGACGTTGTACTGCAGAAAAAGATTTGGAGAGTACAAACAACCAATTCGTTTGTCGTCTGTGTTAACGTAACCTTGTGTAACCTTCCATTCAGGCCTTCAGGGTTAGGGGCCCTCAAGTCACGATTTACAAAATTAAAAACTCAGTGCGTGCAATGTCATTCAGCTGAACCTGCAGGCTCTCCTCAACCCTAAGTCTATGCGTCCTCCTCCTCGCCCTCACCCTCTCCCTCCTCCTCTGCGGAGGCGTCCTGGTACTGCTGGTACTCTGACACGAGGTCATTCATGTTGGACTCAGCCTCCGTGAATTCCATCTCGTCCATGCCCTCACCGGTGTACCAGTGGAGGAAGGCCTTGCGCCTGAACATGGCCGTGAACTGCTCGCCCACGCGCTTGAACATCTCCTGAACAGCAGTGGAGTTACCGATGAAGGTAGCAGACATCTTGAGGCCCTTGGGGGGGATGTCGCAGACTGACGACTTCACATTGTTGGGGATCCACTCCACAAAGTATGAGCTGTTCTTGTTCTGCACGTTGAGCATCTGCTCATCCACCTCCTTGGTGGACATGCGGCCGCGGAACATGGCAGCAGCCGTCAGGTAGCGGCCGTGGCGAGGGTCAGAGGCGCACATCATGTTCTTGGCATCCCACATCTGCTGGGTCAGCTCAGGGACAGTCAGGGCGCGGTACTGCTGGGAGCCACGGCTGGTGAGGGGGGTGAAGCCGACCAGGAAAAAGTGCAGACGGGGGAAGGGGATCAGGTTGACTGCCAGCTTGCGCAGGTCGGCGTTCAGCTGGCCAGGGAAGCGCAGGCAGCAGGTGATTCCAGACATGACAGCTGAAATGAGATGGTTGAGGTCACCGAAAGTGGGTGTGGTCAGCTTCAGGGTGCGGAAGCAGATATCGTACAAGGCCTCGTTATCGAGCAGCATGCACTCGTCAGCGTTCTCAACCAGCTGGTGGACAGACAGGGTGCAGTTGTAGGGCTCCACAACGGTGTCAGAAACCTTGGGGGAGGGGACGACGGAGAAGGTGAGCATCATCCTGTCGGGGTACTCCTCACGAATCTTGGAGATGAGCAGCGTGCCCATGCCAGAGCCAGTGCCGCCACCCAAGGAGTGGGTGACTTGGAATCCTGCAGGACCAGCGTTCAAAGCGATTTAAGAAGGTTGAAGATATGAAGAAGGATTAGCATGCCTGAGACATGAGCCGCAACCATGCCAGGAAACAGGTTGCTTACCCAAGCAAGGACAGGTTCAGGCATGGAATCATCGGTCATGAACAGCATGCCAGAGATCAGCCGCAACCATGCCAGGAAACAGGTTGCTTACCCTGCAGGCAGTCACATGACTCAGCCTCCTTGCGAACGACATCCAGGACAGAGTCAATCAGCTCAGCACCCTCAGTGTAGTGACCCTTGGCCCAGTTGTTTCCAGCACCGGTCTGGCCGAACACGAAGTTGTCAGGGCGAAAGATCTGACCGAATGGGCCCGAGCGGACAGAGTCCATGGTGCCAGGCTCCAGATCCATCAAGATGGCGCGGGGGACGTAGCGTCCTGCGAATTCAAATATGTGTGTTAGAATAATTGCGAGTAGGGGGAAGGAGCGGACGATTGGCAAAGGGGGAAAAGGGGCAAGCGAACATGTTACAATGCTTTTCTGTCAAAAAATATGCGTGATCAAGCGTGATTGATCAGCTCACCTCCAGTAGCCTCATTGAAGTAGACATTGATGCGCTCCAGCTGAAGGTCAGAGTCGCCATGGTAAGTGCCGGTGGGATCAATGCCGTGCTCATCGCTCAGAACCTCCCAGAACTTGGAGCCAATCTGGTTGCCGCACTGGCCACCTTGGATATGGACAATTTCACTGCAAACAGCAGAACATGAGTGAGCCACGGTGAATGTCTAAGGAGCGCAAGATGAACATTCAAAATCAGAATGGTGCTAGCTTACCGCATGATTTAGGGTAGAAAATAGCAGAATGATAGTATATATTTTGCTTTGCAAGACTATGCTTCGAGGGCACACACGGTAATTTATGGGCTGCCGTCACAGGGCTGCCGTGCAAGTACTGGACGCGGAACATGTACTGCACCATCGAGGTTCCAGTAAGGGGTTCCAGTACCACATCTCGGGTTGTCGACTTGTCGGGTTGCTTGTCGTCATACACTTGACGGTGTTGCTGATGTCAATATCGAATTTATTGCCTTATTACTTCAACCTAGTTTACCGCTGAGCTATTCTGAGAGCACGGTAGTACATGACTATTTAAACCCTATGACTATGACGCTGTCACCCTGAGCTGTCACCCTACCAGTCATCGCCAGCCATGACCTCCGCCTGTGTCCTGCATCCCCTTAGAAGACCCCAACCCTTTGCGCTCTGACCGACAGTGAGATTCGTGTCTGATGCTACCGGTGAGTATGGCAACCAAATTGCGACACTCTCTTGACAGGGTGATGAGCAAGGCCTATCTTGCTTGTGACCCCTCTGGCTTGAACCTAGGCCGAGTAGAGGTCATTTGTCACACACTCACACCAATCAGATGCTCTGATCCGTTTTCGTGTTTGGGCTTCCGTCACCTTGTCGATGTAAAATATGCTGATAGATTTATGCTCCTCAGAGATATACCTGCTTACACTTGAACAGGAAAAATCAAGGCAAAGCTCCTGGATGACAGCTACCGGTTAATGGTTTCTAATATTTAATCTAGTCACATGATGGACATGCGCTTCAATCTCAATGCGAGTGTTCAATATCTCTGAACACTGACGTGGAGATACAATTAAAAGATCATCAGAGACACAGTGAAGGACAGTTTCTTTGCATTGCTGATATGCAAGTTCTTTCTTAAGAGACCGCCTTCAGTCAAAATCAGCAATTATGCATACCTGTATGTTACTGTATGGTATACTAGCATTTGGTGACCTGATCGTCAGGTTCTTTTTGTTGGGGATATTGATTTCCCTCGAAGTGGCACCTCATTAACTTTGCATTCATGAATCCAGCTCGGAATTTATTTTTTGTCATTTGCATGCTCCTGTTTGAGCACGAAGCGCACCGCTTGCATGGAACGACACATAACTTTCCTTTCTTGGTTTCCATGATTTCTTGCGTCTTCTGTTTAATAGTTTCTCTCGCTGTAAGAAAACAGGCAGATCATTGTAACATAATTTATCTAGAAAGAGGCAATTTTCAAATGCCCCTATTTTAGATCACCTAAATGGGGTACGGTACCTCATACGTTACCTAGCATACCGTACGCGTACGTGGTACTGTACCACATTTTGTGGCTGCAAAATTGTATTACTGACTGCCACAGTGGCAGCCCAATAATTTCTCAGGAACTGCCATCGGATGGCTTGAATAGTTGAATGTACCAATTGGGAAATACCCCGGTGATGCCGGCTAAGCGTGGGTAATGGGCCTTCGCCACATACGGTGTTTCATATTTCAGATTCCATTCCCTATTTCCCTCCCTCTCCTTTTCATTTGTTCCCTTGTCTCCCGATCAGAGAGTTGGCTGCACATGCGGCCAAGCCTCTTGAGCAGGGCCTAGAGGTTGACGGTAATTGATTGACATGCTTCAGGTTTTGATGAATAGTTAATAACGTTACACCTCTGGGCCCTGCTTCAGGAGGTCACGTATTGTTGAAAAGTGTGGTCAGGAGTAGTTGTGCGCTGGTGGAGGCTGAAGGGGGCTGGCAGGTCCCATATTATTTGGAGTGTCTAATTAGCAGGCACAAGTCCCATGCATCTCTCAACCCCAATCCAAACTCACACCTCATATGTTCCCAGTCCATTCAGCACAAATAATGTGCATGGGCGTGTGCCCACAAAAGAACAGGCAGCATCGGTATCCAAACCCTTCAGTTCTTGAGCAGCCCCATTATACTGCCATGCGGCGGCAGCAACAGCATGGGCGCCGCTGGCCCAGCAGGACAGCAGGGATTCAGGCCTCGTCATATCCTGCGCCTGCTAGAGTGTGGGCCGAGGGAAGACTGTCCAGCCCAGGTTTGTAAGACCGTGTCCCAACGAATGGGATAAATCAGTAGCGCCTTCTGGCTGGGCAAGCTGGAAGTCTAGAACCCAACGGCGCATTATTGCAGAATATCAAATTCCACGTGGATAATCGTAGAACGGGCGGAGAACATAGTATGTAAGCGGACTCAGTTGGCATGCGAGGGCCCACTTGACTCACGCCTTTTTTAGCAGGGCACAGAGTCCCAGACATGTACTCATGTAGTTATCATACTGATCTCTATGATTGATACAGATATTTCACAAATTTTAGATCACTTTCATCCACTTGATGAGATTCCGCATACCAAGCATGCTAATTTGCTTACCATAAATCAGACATTCCACCGACATTTCCGGAGAAACCTTCCTTTGTAGGTGGTGCATAACTTACCTGCGTTGCACCCGCGTCATGTCTCCGGACTGAGGCTTCTGCACTACCGTATGGGATTCACTCCCACGCCACTCGTATGCAGATGTGTTGGTCCTTTGCTCAGTAGGGTCGCTTTTTGGCTAGGGGAGACAGCTAGCATGGGGAGCCAAAGCCTCAGCGTGCAAGATCAGCTTAGGAAGCGGGGATCAGTCTCGGCAATAGAGTCTTCCACGCCTTGTACCAGGGCAGGACAGGGTGGGATGCTTTGGCTTGTTTTTCCTGACCAACCGATCTATGTTTCTTTCCTCCCAACCGATTAATTGGGCACCCACGCGGCCGAGCCTTTTGAGTAGGGCCTGGAGGTGTAACGCCTTCAATTGTTTTTCACTGTCGTAGGTTTTTGTGCTGGAACCGGGTTTCGGGCATTTGCAACATGCACCAAATACCAAACTCATAACATATAAAAACGAACGATAGAGCACAAGACCTAGCATACCGTAGTTATACCTGACCGGGTCTGGAAGCGTATTTGTTGGCCAGATTATAATGTCATTAACATTCGTTTACAAAAAGCATTCCGTGTTATATACCGGTAATGCAATGTCAAAGTTGCCATCATTTATGAAGATAAAGCACATGGCTGCAGAGGTGCTTGATCACTGAACTGAAAATGATTCGTGGATCTCTATGTCGCGGACCGAAAGAAAAGTCGATAGTCATCGGAAACCAGGGGCTAATTCCCCCTGCTAATACTGGGCATCAAGACAGAGAGGGCTTCTTCTACACTACAATCCCAGCCCCTGTGGGCGTGCTGGCAGTAGATGCGGCCTTCGCATCTGGTACTGCCAGCCTAGAGATCTCCGCCACAACTGACTTGAGCTGGCGCCTACAGTTCATTTGGAGAGAATAGGATTATAATAAGAGGGGGAGGCCATCACATTAGGCCCAGAGACCATGCAGTTTTGCAGGAATTGCAGCGCCTTATATATCACACAAGCCTTCTATATCACACATGCAACCAGTAAGGGAGAGAACATCAGGTCAGAGCAATCATCCAATGTGGCTTCAAAAGCCAGGGAGAACACAGTCATGCGTCGTGACAAACAGGCATCCACTGTGGTTCTCACCAAGCACTCTCCCGAGCAGTATCAGCCTCGGCCTGCTCCTTCTTCAATAAAAGTAGACGGTCCTGCGGATTTGTAATCATTGAAGTTAGCGCCAGCTTCCTAAGGTGGAATCTCTTGAGTCAAGGGACTTGGCCCAAGTCATTGATGACAGATCTGCATGACTGACACAGGAGACGTTTTGCTGGGCACTACAGCTTGTTCACCAGCCAGTCCAGCATATCTGTCTACATTTAAATATCAGGTTAGATCTGGGCAAGGATGAGCACCTGCAGCTTCTCAATATGCTCGTTTGAGGCAACAGGCGCGCCCGCGCCCGAATTCAAAGTTGCCCTCGACTTGAGCTCGGCAATCTCAGCATCCTTCTCAGCTAATTGAACCTTCATGCTCAAAATCTCTCGCTTTGCTGCCTCAAGCTCCTTGAGAGCTTCCAGCTGCTCCGCACTGCTGTCATCTTTAATATCTTCGACAACAACAGGTGCTTCTGCTTCCGGTTGTGCTTGTATCTTTATGTCCTCTTGCGTAGTGCTGGGAGAATCGAACGAGGCATCTGGGGCAGGTGACTCTGCCCTCTCAGTTTCCTCAATGCTGGCCGAGGCAGCAGGGTTAAGGGGAGCAGCTTTTTTATTCTTCTTCGCCATTTTCCTTATGGTAGAGGCGTAGAACACACACGCTCGACCCAAATATTTGTGCAAAAATCCTCTACGCAAAAGTGGGTTTTAGGCAGAGGTTTTCCAGAGGTTTTAGGGAATTTCGGGATGACTGCTTGTGTTTTCGGCACTGCTGTAACTCATCCATTTATCAAGCCCTTTGTCCACACTCTTTCACGCCGTTTCAAGCGGCTCTTCACATGTCCTAAGGAGATAACAGATCATATCATATATATAAGAGATCAATACCGGTAATCATGAGATCACAACCGCAATGAATTGCCATGACGATGCACTACGCTCGCCTATAAATTTATCATGGGCTTCCATGCACTTGTCCATAAGCAGAATCATGGGCACATACGACAGGATACAATGAAAGCGGGTGCATGCACTCATGCAGCCATGCAGACGGAGGCACCTCATTATGATGTTGAAAAGCCTGTTATCCACCTCCGTCCGTGATGTGACAACGTGAAGTTGATGTGGATTTTCAAAGGAAAAGCAGCTTGTGACCATTTTGACCCTGTGTTACCTCACTTCTGCACAATCTCCCCTTCGGACATGCACTCATGCCTGTACGACCCCACTCTTAGAGACTACCCTCGTCTCATCATTTGCGCTTCCTGTAAGGCCTCATTGCATTGTTCTGGAGCTCTTTCCATCAATTGACATCTATGTCGTGCATCATGACATTGTAATGCAACTACTTGATTTGATTATAATTAAGTCCTTGCTTCTCCATACATTCGTTTACTACCGGTAATGATTCTAGGCTAACCATTCATTTCAAACTCAGATTTCGTAATCTACACGAAGTGGGAAAAATTGGCAGCAGGCAGTTTCAAGTTGCAAAAGTTTCAACATACACAGTAGATGAAGGCCTGCTGGCATGCTCACTGCTGATGCTGCGCATTTTCCATAAAAGCACATGTCACTTAAGTTACACCTCTGGACCCTGCTCAAACAGGCTCAGCATCGTCGGCATAAACGCATCAACAATCTGGCGCATACGGACAGGGGTGCACAGCAGGTGTGTACAACAGGTGTGCACTGACAGATTACCTGGCATGCAAATACTGACAGGTGTTACCACAAGTGTGAACTAGAGCAAGACCCGGCAGGCGTATGCCGCCAGGCGTGAACCGCAGATGTTAATGCAGGCGACCTGGCAGGTGGTGCTGCATAATAGGCTGGTGATTCCTCTGAGGGAAGGTGGGTGAGCAAAGATTGGGGGAATACTTTTAGAAACTCACAGATGGGGCCCACCACCAACCTTTCTGGAAAGGACTGACGCCGTGGCACGCTTGGGATAGGAAACTTGGAGAACCCACATACCTCAAGTCGGCAACGAACTTGCTTAAATCATAGCAAGTGTGGTCCTCCCACATTACCGTAGGAATGGGCTGTGCTGGTCCTCCTTGGCCAGTCCATCTTGGCCCGCATGTGGGTGAGGGGCAACCTGGTCTTGCAAAGGAAAGAGTGCAAGCACCTCGCAGATGTCAGTCGTCACGAGTGGGGCAGAGCAGGGCATAAGCTGGCCACGCTCATTCGCGGCTTGGCATGTGTCGGCCCACTTCTGGCACAGCTCCCACTGCGTAACTCTGTACGCAGAGGAAAGTGTGAACTGGAGGAATTCAGGCTCAGCTTGATTCATACACTTGCCCGACCCCTCTTGGTGCTTGAGACGGTGGGACACCGAGTACTTCTCAGGCATGCTACGATTTCAATCTGCACTGGAGCGCTGTATTGCTCTGAAAACGATCTTAGAGGCCTTGGCACCCTGCCATAGAGTCTGACCTGAGTCCACAGTGGACACTATTTGAATGCCTCACCCTGCTTGTGCACATGGTGCGCCACGTGCACCAAAGACTGGAGGTGTACTGTCACTGACCGGAGGCTCGAGGCCTGAGAAAATCTCACTGTGCTCTCCTGTTCCCATGGAAGGCTCCTGGCGGACCGTGTTGTCATCAAAGGGAGGTTCAAATCTTGACCCTGTGGGCTCTGCTTAAATCGACCAGGGTCATGGGGACGTGTTTCTTTGTCCGGAAAGTCGGTGGGATTGCTCAAGCTGGTCCCAAACATACCCTGCACCTTCTCAGTCATAAATGACCAAATGCATGGAGCACTGGTCAAACCATAATCTGTCGCGGCTGTGGGGTGCACCCTCAGGAATGGGTGACCCAAGCAAAAAGAGTACAAGAGAGAGACACGGTGAAACACACGGTGCAGTCAATTATGACAAATCTGTTAGGCCTGATATTGTACTGGCCTCGATTTCATATTTCGGTGCGTAACAAACAAGCTTCACAAAAGTATTTTCATTCAAGCATTGAGGAAATATCAAATACAGGTATGCTTAGTAAACTGCCTGTTGTAGGTAGAGGACGAGTAAATACAAATACATGACTGCCAGTTTGTACCATTATTAAAAGATATCAAGGATGAAAAACATCGTTCACTAGCAACCTGCGCGGTTTGAAGACCTATGATGCCTAAACACAATTAGTAGATACATCTCAAAAACTCATTGTGTCATACATCAGTTGATTGGACAGGGCCTTATCTCTATCAATCCACGGGATCGTAGTCCGGCAGATCATCCGGGTGGCTATCCATGAGATACTTGCATAGGCCACCACACGAGAGGATGAGCGCACTCACCTACACCAGACAACAGGGGGTGACATTGTAAGCAAGAACAGTAAGATAGATCCACTAAGGTACATTCAGACATGAGGAGCCTGTGCAATCTGTCAGATGTGGACACATGCTAGACGGTTTTGTGCTGCATGCAGCCCTGCTATTCATCTGGCATGCAGTAGCACCTACCATGGCACTACATTCCTCGATGCTGGTTGTCGAGGCAAAGTCCGGGGATGGCACATCGACCACCTGAAGACGTGAGGAAGTCATTCAATAACGGAGAAAAAACAGGCAGGACATTGACCAGTAATCATACCTCTGAACTTACACTGGCTATATCTGTCTCATCTTGTACGAGTACCCGAAATAGTATGCAGGTACAAATCCCATGCCCCTTCTGTGCCCCAATGAAACTGAAGTAAAGAAATCTTGGGGCCGAGACTTGAGATGAAAATGTGACGAATTTGAGCTGTCTCGATCAAACTTGCTAGCAACATAGAAAAGTTGAGAATCTGCGTAGACAAAGATAGCTTATAGCTCAACAGTAATCTCAGTATACATCAGGCATACGCATTGGTTGTCTCGTTTGTCCGGAACAGAGGACCCGGACGGCAAATGAGCAAGTGACATCCTTGTCCTCACAAATGGACTGTAAACTTAAAGTGAGGGACAAGCCTGAAGCATGCCATGCTACCCAGCCCTCCCCCGGCAGTCGCCATTGCACCAACCCACCATTTTCGATGATGAAAATGCCTGCCTCAGGATCCACGAAAGCTGCATGGGCAGCAGCGCAAAGCCGCCCTTTGCGAGCATGATGCCTTCGCTCTCATAGCCGCTGAAGCAGGTGAGCAAGCAAATCTGCAAAGCGTGCGATTGGGGCAGGATTTGCTCAACTGGCCCAGACCAGCACCTGCCCTGAAACGTATTTCTGCCATGGACTACCATCACCACTTCTGCATTGTACCAGTATGGAGATTTTTGTGACTAAGTGAGCCCACCCTTCATAGTCCATACACGACCTGTACTAGCCTCTTTGAACTAAAGCAGCGATCTGAGTCTGAGTCTTACCTTATTGTTGTAGTGCTCCCAGTGCTCTGCTGGCACCTGGCTCAGCATCTCATTGTGAAGATCTCGGTCCAGAACCTGAGCTCGCATGTAGGCATGAGGGCCAGTCACAAGTAGGTACTCAACAGGGGTTGAGTTTTCCCCAGCGACAAGCCCACATTTGGTAAGCCGCTCCTTGGCCAATAACAACCAGGTGGTCCAGACCTATGGCCAGCGGCCCAAACAGCATGGTAGGTCAAGTATCAGGCCTTAGGCCGGTAGTAACTAGTGAGCAGAGGTGTGTCTGAACGCCTGCACGTTTGGTGAGCCACGGAAAACAAAACTGAAGGGAAGAATGCCCGACAGGTGCATGCTAGCATGATAGCCAGTCCTGTCAATTATGGGGTGTTATCACTTGTGCGTGCTAAAACTCACCAGCACTAGGTCGTATCGATCCAGGTCAGCAGTGTCAAACATTTCCACTGGTCTGGCCAGGCCACGCGTCCACAGTCCCTGCACGGGAAGAGGAACAGATGGGTCACACTGTTGCACGAGTATCACATGTAGCTGGGTCAAAGTTTCTACCAGACAGGTTTGACATGTCTGCGGTATGCCGAGTAATAACATCCGCTTGTGGCATATCAAAATAAAAGGGGACAGAGAAGTTTATAAGCAGCAGCTTACCAAGGATGAACCCTCGCTGAAGATGGCTGCCATTTTTGAGACGCTGGTCTCTCTGCCCTCGTCCGCAGCATCGTCCGCATGCAGGCCACAGGACGAGGGTATGAGGGCTCTGCTCCAGCCGTTCCACTCAGCAATCCGCTCAAACAACCCGGCTGCGAATCGTGACCGTACAGACCCTGATCTATGAATCACAGCGTTTGATGGGAAATCATGTGTATACTGTATAACCAGGTAATGGCAGATCAACAAGAGTACACTCAACAACAGTGCCTCTGGGAAATAAATCTGAATCTGACTCAATTTACCAGTATCAGTCAGTGTTTCATACCGCAGTACCTACACAGGTCTCTTAAACACAGGGAAGATACTCATGGAGTTCTTCGGGGCTACAAAAAAGTTACCAAACTCACCACAACCACCCTGGACAAGCACCAACATTATCGGTGACCTGTCTCACCTGTCAACGAAAAGGAGCTGCAAATGATACCGTGACCTGTTTGAGGCAGGCACGAAAATTAGGTCGCAACCAGAACCACAAAAAACACCAGGGAAAGCATTCGGTGACCATGCTGTTCACTTAATTAAGCATTCCTGTTGAGGGCTGCAAGGCATGGAGTGCTGTCATGGTTTGAAGGGCCCCATGCACACTCCTCACCAGTCCACACTGGGCCAGCGGGTAGGCTGCATGGATGAAACGGGGACGGAAGGTTCATTCACGGAGACTGTGAACAAGTTCTCCAAGCCTGCTCGGACTGACTGCGCAGCGGACTCCCCGGCGGACTCCTCCCCACTTTGAGAGTTAAGGTCGCGCCCGCTGCATCTCAGCCACCTCAGATTTGTAGCATTTCTAACGGGTGGAACGCACGGACTTCTAGAGAAACAGCTACGAGCGCCCAAGCAACGGAAACGACCTTGCATTGACAGGTAATTCAGAGTATTTCTCCGGAGAATCGACAGTAAGACTTTGGCCGAGATTTAAATAGTGTTTATATTTAATCTTAGTCGATGGGCTTCGTAGTTGCAGTAGCGTTGAGATTTTCGCCTGATTGTAAGAGCCCTAGTACCTAGTCAGAGGGGACCCTGAATCAGTGGCCTCAGTCATTTTGGCCCGCTCCGAAGCCCAAGGGGATTTTGCAGTCCGCACGAGTTTGCTTCGGCACACGTGGAATCGACATGGATGGCTCACCAAGTGAATAGGCTGGTCCAGTCCCTGCCATGGACGGCATCATGCAGCGACAGCATCATTCCTGCCAGCATGCACATGGATCCCAGCAGATCCTGGCGATTGCATGCAACGTCCACCCGAGCAGCAAGCAGCACGCCAAGGCCAGTGATCCTTCAGCCTGCAAAGTTTGATGTCAATCTCAGCCCAGGGCCTCGGTCGGGGCATAGCCAGTTTGGAAGGGCAGGGGTGGAGATATATCCGCTGCCCGGGGACCCACCACTGGGACGCGATTGGGAGCAGTTCGATGTGCTATGGTAAGGCACGATAGGCATAAATTAAGGCCTGCAGAGTGTTTGAAATGATCGGTTCAATGGACAGAGTACCTTACCCAGGCATGGTAATGCCCCGTTGGTAGCCATGCTGCCACTCTCAAGGGCCACTAGTTGCGAGGCCAAACTTCAATGCCGTGCTAACACTCTCAGAGCATACGGACGGCTCCACAGTCAAAGGACCTGATCCACCTCGTAGGTACCGCCTGGCTCGGGAGCTGCAGGTTGGGAAGAGGGCAGCATCTGCCGTATCGTCTCTTGTGCGCAAGGTATGGGACCGAGCAAGGAGGAACTCCCAGCCACAAGCGCTTGCCATATGGTGAACAGCTCCTGCATCTCTTCCATGGCAAGAATATATTAGCTTCTTTTGTTTTACCCATTGCCTTCAGGGTCAGCTGCCGTGTGATGCCACCCTACTGCATGACAGGGCCAAGGCCTTCCTTGAGATGCAGTTACCGCCCAGGTCACAGTCTTTGCTGGCAGGAGCAGGTTCCGGCAGCTTCCTCCCCCGGCTTGTGCTGTCTGAGCAGGCAGGGCAGGTACTCAGGTGGGATGACAGAGTGTGGGAGACTGAGCTTCACTTTTAGTACCGTTACGCAGCCGGCCACTTCCGGCAGGCTGCCGGGCGACCACCACAAGGCTTACGTGGACAAAACTTTGAATGGCCAGCGGCCCATGCGCCTGGCCCCCACGACTGTAGGTCTTGAATCTTGATGTAGCTGAATCGTAGGTAATTAGGTGAAGCAACCCAAGATCAGCTGTGTTGAGAACGTGAGCGTGATGATGTACAACAAACATCCATTTCTTGGACATTTTCGAAGTTGCGGAACAGGGCTCCCCTGGCGCCACACATGCAACGTTGGTTTGGCGTATTTAGCAAACGACTCTTACCATGACCTCTAGAACGTGCTCCCTGCTGGCTCGTCAGGTACCCTCACATCCCACTCTCCCGCACACTGCGGCGGCTGGCTGCGCTGCTGCCCGAGGTGGACCCCTCGCTGGCGATTGGGACCTTGATGGGAGACGTGCATAGAATGGCTCCTGAGCTCCTGGCACTCAAGGTGGCCACACGCTGGTGTGCGGTACCATCACTGCCATATTCCTTGAGCCATGCTGCAGTGTTCTCTTCCTTCCTTTCTTCAAGCCTCCAAATTTGGCACCTGATTTTGCCTTCAATTGGTTGTGTCATGAATTTCACTTGAGTGTCCCCAGATCGGCTGTTGAATTCAATATTTTCAGCCGCACTTCAGGTTCGCCCCAAACAGGCCCAGATATTATCATGTCCTATCCCCGCCCCCCCCCCTGTGGCCCTCTATGCAGTTCTTGGAGCTGAACTGGATCTTCCGAGCTGTGTTTGGCACAGATATTCCGCAGCAAACCTTTTCATATCTGACCGCCGGTGATGAGGAGCAGCGGCTCCGGAGCAGGATGAGGCAGCAGCAGCTGGTGCAGCAACAGCTGTGGGGGCAGGGGGGGCAGGGGAAGCAGCTGGTCTGGCCTCTACCGTCTGCCACTGCAATCGGCGCACCAGAGGCAGATAGTGCTGGAATACGCCCTCTTCAGCTACAGGCAAGCTGGCCGTGTGATTCATACTCGCCCTACTTGTCACCATATTGCCTGCTAGCTGCTGCTTGAGATGTCCAGGCATGACCTTGTGCATGCCCTGGTGACTTGTTCTAGAGTATTCAGTTACACTTCAGGTGCCAGTGTTTTATTTTACGGCCCGCAGGGCTTGGTGCAGCAAGTCTTGTAGCTCAAGTCACCCGCTGAAGGCCAATCAATGTCCCCATGGTCCCAGTGGTGGCCGCCCAGCAGCCCCCCAAACGTGTGCTGGTAATATCCGAGACAAACAAGGGTCCTGGTCCCTTTGTTGGAAGGCCTGCCCCGATGCACTTAACTGCACTGCTGGATTTGAGCCTAGTCATCCCCTACCAGCCCCACGTGGCCGAGCGTTCAGCAGGGCCCATCGGGTATGCACCGTTCTTAACTTAACTGCACTGCGCACTGCAATCAACATCGACTCTGGTCTGCGTGCAGGAGCGCCTATCCTCAATGTCAGCCACCCTGGGGCGGGAAGTTGCGTTTGTCGTGCTCCGTAGCCACCCCCAGCTGCTGGACCTGCCAGCTGGACTGGTTGCATCGCGCTGCGCTGCGCTGGCTGACTTGCTAAGTCTGAACCGCAACCAGGGCCAGCTCCTGCCTGTGGTAAACTCCCATCCTCGGCGGGATGATGAGCCGGGAACTGGAACCGAAGCCCCTAAGGCAGGCGACAGAAGATTTCCCTCTGCGCATGGTATGGATGGTATGGATAGTATGGACGTTGTGTGGCAGGTTGTGGAGCGGCGAGGTGACATCCTGCTTCTGCCTTCAGAGCAGCTGAGGGTCAACCTGGAAGCTCTGGTGGAGGGGCTCAGGTCAGTGTTTGTTGAAATGCACGTCACCTCTTGGTCGATGGGGACCAAAGCTGCACCGGCCTACACTTGGTGGCCCAAGCAGCAAGGCTTGCTGCAATGGGCCCCATCTGGAAATTCATCTGCACCTGCCGCAGGCTGTGATGTTACTGAAATGCTTATTGTGCACGCTAGAATAAACTGTGACTCGGGTAATCAGGTGTGAGCCGCATCACATGGGATTTGAAGCGCGGATCTGAAGCGCAGATGAGTTGGCTCCTCATGCTCGTATGAGTCATCAATCTCAGAAAAGGGGATCCCAGACAGGTTTTAATGTGCGCAGCTTTTTTTGTCGAAAGATGGCTGAGATCCAGTGAAGAACGCTGAGCACCTGGCACGCGGCGCCCCACCCGCCCACTCCCCGCTGCTCTGCAGATGGCGTGGCGGGCGCACTGAGGTTCTGGAGCTGGTCGTGTCTGAGCCGCTTGCGCTGCTGTCGGACTGGCGGGAGGTGGTGTCACGTGCGGGGAGGCTGGAAATGGCTGTGTCCCTCGGAGTGGCAGTGCAGCGCAGGGAGCACTGGAAGAAAGAGGTGGGAGCAAGCAGGCGGGGCAGGGAGCAGGCGGCTCCACAGTTTTTATCCTAGGATGCTTCCAAAACAAAAAGCAGATACATTATGATTTATGACCTATGGCTGGAGGGGGCCTGGTGCAGCAAGCCCTGCTGGTTGGTCCTCCGGCTGTAGGCTGGTCAAGGTTAAGTTTATATTGGCCCAGTGCTGGCTGATCAACGGCATTCCAAAGGTGGTCTGGTTTACGTTAAATAAATACCGCAGCTCACACATAACTTTGGCATGCCGCTCACCATGCCAACGGGGGAGCAGGGGCCGTATCTGACTGTCAGGGCGCTCCTCCTTTGAGGCTGTCTGCTTGACCTGGCCTGTGCCCATGCGCGCCCCCGCCCTGACTGCAGCTGGAGGCTTCTCGCGTGGAGCTGGTGGCGTTGGCGCTGCGTCGTAGCTCTGAGGTCCTCGAAAGGATTGACTACCTCCTGCATAGCACCGGTGCCCCACAGCGTTGGGACGCAAGCCTGGCGCGCATCCTGTCTGAAGCCAAAGCAGACTTCCTGCGCCTCAGCCCTGGGTACTCAAGGTGGCGGGCGGGGGGTGCAGGCTCTGAGGAGCTCCCATTGGAGCAGCAGCTGCGGTGGGCTCAGGAGGCTGCTGCAGTCATGGGCGCGCCGAAGCGCCCGCCTGGCGTTTCTTCAGCTTGGGCGTTTGGGGCAAAAGAGGGCTTTCAAGCAGACAGACAGGCGACCAGCGCCAACAAACGTGACTTTATTGCTCCTCGGCCATTGAGACCGGAGGGGAGTGTGGCCCATGCGAGCAGTAGCAGCCCTGGCTACGGGGGATCTGGCAGATCCTTTGAAAGCGCATCAGGCGCTGCACCTGCGTTTCAAGAAATGGGCGTCGCAAGATCTGCAGAAACAGCATCGCCAAGGGAAACAAATGTCAAGAGTGATGGTGATGGCGGGGCTAGTGAATTAAGGTCTAGGGGTGATGGGGATAGCAAGCTAAGGCAAGTAAGTTTGAGGAGTGATGGAGAGAGAGGCCTCATGAGTGTGGAGGAGCCTAGGCCCGATGATCGCGGGCCAGGGGTGTTGACCACAGGGACACAGGCTAGTCCATTGAGAGGGGCGCAACCTGTCCAAGGCAGCGGCAGAGGCGCAGAATCGGGAGGTCAGGAGCGGCAGGTCTCCACTGCCCAGCTGCCAGCACGGGGTGCAGGAGAGTGGAGCCAACCCACTAGATCTCCAGTTGGCAATCAGGCTGGTGTGGCTCCAGCCAGGCGGATGACCCGTGCAGAGCGAAAGAGTGCGGATGCTGTGCAGAGTGCAGAGCGGGCGGCACAATCTGCTGCGCTGCATACGGCAGCTCTGTTGTTGGGTCAGTCAGTGGACTTTGATGACCCTGGCATGGTGGTGCTGGGCGATGGGTATGAGGTATAACTTGGGGATAATGGGAGAGGGCGCTGCTGCGAGGTAAAATAGCTGGACACAGACTTGAGCCACAAGACTCGCGAGGTGCAACCATTCTGTAGCATGAGACACCTGGTGCATGATGCATATATTATTAAATCGGTGCTGTCATGTAAAACGTAATAAATAATTCCCATATACCGGTACAGCTTCTCTGTTCAGAGGTTGCTTGCAATTTATGGGTGAAAATCATAAATTGTTATTCATGTCATCCGCTGCTGCAAAACAAGTCATAAGCCCCCCCCGTGAGCATACCGTAGTACCTTGGGGCATCTGCTGCACAGCGATGGTGGGTACGTGCATTTTTGTTTCAATCAAGGAAGCTGGAGGATTATTAAAAATGCATCCTACGGTATGTTAAACCTCTGCAAGCTTCTTTGCCGATGGCCCATGTTGACAGGGGAGCAACACTGTGAAAAATAGCAGCCTGGACACACTCCTTTAAAAGCCCCCCCCAAGGGGAGAGCATCTTTACCCCTATCATTCTCTAAGGCGCATAGCGCCCTCACCGTCTGGGGCCCAAATTTTTTGCGTTGCTTTGTGCAGAGCATGTGCTTTACATATCAAAACGACAGCATTAACACACAGTCAGGAACCCTTAAGGTCATGCAAGCAAGGTGATGGTAAACACCAAGATCGTGAGCATGAACCGCCCCTCTGATCAGCTCTCCATTGTACCAGAAGTGCGGCACTCGACATCAAGTAACGTGTGTGTGCCCTACCCCGCACTCTCTCAGTTACAAATTTGAGCCTAGCTCGTCTATGATGCCGATGAACAAAGTAGCGAGGCAGTGCTGAGTAGCGCCCTCACGGACATCAGGTCCAGGTTGCCTAGACGTGTACTTTTCCAACTTGCAGAAGGAGAGGATAACTGAAAGGTAGGCAGAGAAAGAGCTGCCTGGACACGAATGGAGAAAAGGGCAAACATATTACCATGAGGCATGACCCCCACAAAGACACAGCTCACACACTAGCAGCCATACAGCCCGAGCCACCCAGAGGCTCTCACAACACGTTGCAAGACCGCAAACAGGACTAGCATAACCTTTACCAGGAATAAGTTAAAAGGGGGCAAGACGAGGCACAGCGACCCAATGATTCAAGTTAATTGCAAAGCATACAGTTATACCTCCCAGGTACCAGCTGACGCCCAAAGGCAGAGGTTGATCGTCATCTTGGTAAGCATGGATCAGAGGGGCTTAAAATACTGAAAAATAGGAGACCCCTCTCAGCCTCTCCTCCTGAGTTTCAAGCCCTCCGGCAAAAATGAAACAAGCCAGAGGACACCATGCCCCCAGGAGCAGGGGGGGCTCAAGAGAAAAAAAAGCAGGAATCGAAGCTGTGATCACTTGCTTGAAGGGGCGTGGTGTGTACAGGGTCTCGGACTGCTCACACTTACCTCTCAGGGGTGGGCTGGGGCGAAATCGGGTTGATCCCCTGATGTTGCTTCTGTTGCTGTCGTTGCTTCTGCTTCTGCTTCTACTGCTGCTCTTTCTAACATGCCTGTAGCCTCAGGGCTGACAAAAGCCCCCCAAACGGACCTCGCTCGCCAGCAAGCCGCGGCTTCGAAAGAGGTGTTGTCGTTGTGAGATCATTGTGATTTTCTAAAACTGGTCAGGATTCCGGTGCTCCGGCCTGTAAACCCTGGTCAGTAGTTACCCTCGGCCTCGGGTGCCGCTTGCTGCACTCCCCCCGCAATCTGTATTTCTGTCGTACGGGTTTTGCACCCTTCTGATGGACAGGAAATCAGGAATGTTGACAGCAGGTATCCGGCACTTAATTTTCTCTAAATCATATCCTGTCAGCCCTTAACCAACTTCGTTTCCATATCCGTTTCCATATCCATTTTCTGTCTAATCGGCTCGATCGTTACTGTCATGACGTCTTGAGGGCACTCTCGGCTGCCCCGGGGCATGAGGAAATGGGCCGGAAAACTCATCACCAGCCCCCCTTGTGTCCTCGCGCTCCTCACTGGTCCCCCGGCCTCCCGGTCATTGAGGAGGCCGGCCTCCAGCCAATCTGGGAGGAATGCAACATGGTGACCGAGGTTGTCCCCGCTAGGGTGGCTTCCCGTCCCAATTTTCAGGCCAGCAGCAAGAGCACGGTCTTGAATACCGATGGACGATATGACCTAGAGGAATGGACGTCTACATACGCCGACGTGTCGAAAGGGCAAGGGATTTCCTTCCGCCAACTGCGATCCTTTAATCGACAGCCGTTCGTACTCATCACCAGGTATAGTGACTGGACTCATGAAGGATCCTCTTTCATGCAGGTCAAGGCCCGGCCTTCATTGACATGACCTGTGCCCTCCCCATCCCTCAGGCGAACCCTCTCCCTCTGCCTCGCCTCCGGCCTTGCTTTCTTCTTGATGCTGAAGATGTTCACACCCCTCCAGTGTGGGAGCTTCCCCTGCCCCCATGGCACGGTGCAACAGGCGGCCAGCTATCATTTGGAGGCGGGTGACCTGTACCTGCCCAGGCGGCTGCGTGTGATGATGCAATCCCAGTACCAGCAGCAGGGAGGCTGGAAGGGTCAGCTTTTGGCAGCGCAGCAGGTCCCAATGCTCATCCCAAGAGTCATCCATCAGGCGACCCTCGGGAATGTACATGGGGTGAGAATACCCTGACGTCTGCTTGGGTTCACTGTATGTGCATTCTCTTTGAAGACGACAGTCTCTGATGGATACCGTAATGCCTTTCATGTGACGCCCGTGACTTACACCTCATGCTGGCATGCAACTCTTTATGTCCACACTTCTTGTTTTGCCCTGAAACTGGGTCTTGGTTGCAATTCGGTTCCGGTTCCATTTTGGGTATTGGTTCCAGTTAGTGTGTCAGCAACGATGTGCCCTTTGCAGTATTTCCCCCGACTTGTTTTACGCCTTTGGATGTGGACTGATATTGCCCCCCCTCCTCCCCACCCTGTAGGGCATGGCGAAGATTCGAGGAAGCTGGAAGCTGATCAACAGTGGAGGATGGGAGTATAGGCTATACGACAAAGCCGCTTGCCTCGCCCTCGTCAGAGGAGAGCTGCCGCACTATCTACATGCCTACCAGACCTTGACTTCAGACGCAGACCGCGCAAACTTCTTCCGGTAAGTGATGCTCTGATGTACGGACCGCCTATTTCCGTCCTAGCGGCTGACTTCCTGGCACCCTCTTCCCCACACAGGTTTTTGGTCATTCTGAAGTATGGCGGTGTGCACGCCGACCTGAACGTGGAGTGCCGGAAACCTCTGGACGGCGTCCTTAAGCCCTTAGACACCTTAGTGTCAGGCTGGGAACCCAATGAGGCCGGGCAGACTGAGGTGGTTCCTATCGGGAGTCCTCACCGGCAGCACTTGCTTCCTTGGTTCTTTGCTGCTGCGCCATACCACCCAGCTCTTGTTGAAATCTGTGACGGCATTGCTGCTGCTGCTACTGCTGTTGGCACCGCTAATGTTCCCGGGCAGGAAGCCCAGGGGGCGGCTCAGGCCCTGCGCGCTGCGACGGGCAAGTGGGCGGACTTGGTCCTGCGGCATGCCACACAGGTGCTGCCTGCCACTCAGGTGAGAGATCTCTAGCACGCTCAGTCGCCTGGTCTTAGCCTTCCTGCATCAGCTGTGTTCTGCTCAATCTGGCATTTGCAGTGGCTCGCGAAGCCTCACATTTTCATAACTCGTCGCATTGTCGCGTATTTTCTGATGACGCGAAATACCGGCGGGGGGGTGCGATGACTTAACAGTGCCTGATCTCTTTCTGAACTGCACAACCTCTCTGTTTGCCTTTGCACCGGTTAGTCCTGTGCCTACTGTTAACCTTCGCTGGTTTGCATCCATCATGGCCACAGGTGGGCAGCCGCTCTTGGTCTGTCAGGATCCTGCCTCAAGCTGCTTTTTCGATCCAGACTGTAGGGCAATCCCAGCCCCCAGCTTCTCATGCTGAAACCATATTCATCAGACATCCAGCCAGGGAGATCCCCCAAGGCTGCCACATTTGGGAGTGTGTGCGGAACTGGCTTCATGATGAAAGGTGAGAAATTGACAGAAGCTGCTCGAACAAACAGCAGTTTCACTGACTAGTCTTGGTTATCTTGACCAACCAAACTTTCGTGTCCGCCATGAGAACCAAGCACTTACTTCGTCGTCGTACCGGCTGAGTCATATTCTTAGATTTGATGCAAGCACATCAGCGTGCTCACCTTTTATTGTGTCCGTTTTTGTGCCCTGCGCTGCACCTGCTTTGCAGATTCGCAGTTTCGCACCGCCCATGGTTTCCGCTTCAAAGTTGTCCCCTCTGACCCTCTGTGTGCAGGCCAGACGCGAATGGACCTTCTGTTCAACCCAGTGAGGAAAACGCTTTCAGCCCAGCTGCCACGGCTCTCCTGCCAGTCAGTGTGAGCTTTGAACCAAGCTTCACGATGATGGTCGACGCAGCCGCGCAGGGTGACACGCAGTGGGGCAAGGACGTCAGTGCGGGCATTACCCAGTGGGGGACTTGGCAAGCTGCTCTCTGGCCCCCGACGCGGCGGCCGTCCGCTGCTGAGGCGCTAGTGGGCTCCCTTGGCAGCCGCTCAACACGCTCCACCCTCGTCGACGTAGGTGCAGCGCAGGGTCTGTTCTCGTTGGCAGCCGCGGCTCGCGGGCACCGTGCGATCGCGTTTGAAGCATCAGGTCCTAGCATCGCTTCCCTGCAGGCCAGCGTGCAGCTCAATGCTTTAGACGGTCTGGTCGAGCTGCACGCCATGCAGCTGGGTGCGAGGAACGAGCTCATCTGCCTGCAGCGAAGGGGCGTGCTCGGAGAGGCTGATGCCGCTGACGTCGAAATGCGGCGCGGGTATGGTGACCCGTTGGTGCACGCTTTGGGTGCTGACCCTGAGCTGTGCAACGTCACGGGGCAGCGGAGGACGCTCCCCGAGGCGCTGGGCATTCTAGGGAGCGGCGAGGTTGGGGCGCTGAGGCTGAGCGCCAACGGGTGGGAGGGATGGATCATCGTGGGGGCCGCGCAGTGGCTTCAAAGGAGCCCCCCCGGCATTGTGCTGTTGGAGTTTGCGCCGAGCCTGGTGCGCAAGGCAGGCTACGAGCCTGTGAAGATCTTTCAGCTCCTGAACCGCCTTGGCTACACGCATGCTGCACATGCTGGCAGGGTCTGTGACGAGAGGTGGCGCAACCTGACTTGGGCCCATGACCATGGAGCCGCTTCATCCCTTCCCGATGTCAAAGAGGCCAATGCCAAGCTGGGCGGGCAGCTCGGGGATGGCCTTGGCGAGACTCATGATTCTACGTGGTGTCATCTCAAGCCAGACACGTATGAGATGCTGGTAGATCATGCGCATGGAGATTCTCCAGAGGATGTTCTCTTCATTCATGCAGGCCACCGAAGCGTGGCGGCCTTGTAGCGGGAAGGATAAGGACCTTGTTGCCGGTGTCAATGGCTTGTCTTTTTGTGCTGTTCTGCGTTTATTAAGGTGGGATTCAGTTGACTGCAATCTTGTGATCCGCTGCGGGGAAAGGGTTTGTCTTTAATTGCATATGCTTTTGTGTGAAAGGATATCCATTTAGATGTCTGCTTGATGAGAATTTCTTTACGGTAAATGACTTTCCCTCCATAATAAAGGTTGAGGCATCAACGTCACCTACGGAAACTGTTGAGTATTTGTTTAGTTTGAATGTTGCTGCCTTAGCCAAGTCTCCTCGGCTCATACTACTCATGACTCAACATGATGAGCAAATTCCAAGGCCTGTGTTGGCATCTCTGGTTTTCTCTTGCTGCCTGTAGAGGCTCGTGACTGTGCAGTTTCCAGGCATCAGACCCTCACAAAACCCTCTTAAATCAGTCATAGTGAGCAATTTTGCCCAAAAAATACGCCCTATAATCCACGATACGCAGATGTCTATTTCCTTGTATGTTGATATCTGCTCTGTATTTTCAGTTTAATTCTTGAATACAGGAATATTTCTGTCGCTATGCTGGCTGCCTTGTTTTGGGGCATGGGGACAACTTGAAACGCCTCCAGGGCTGTGTAGGTATTGTAGTTGTCCATCCATTGTACATGGCCGTATCTGGCAGACCTCCCCCACCTGTATGCTAGAGGTAACATGGGAGCTGCTGAGGGTACTGGAAGGTTTTGAATGTAGATTGAATGAACGTGATCTTTGGCCACGCTGTTAGGAGGGCCCTCAGGTGGCGGGTTCCCGTTTACACTGGCTACGCTGCCTGTTTTCAATGCCCTGTTCAATTATTACAGCTCCCTTTGAGCACGCCCATAAGCAAGAACGCTACACCAAATCTGTAGCCTAGGTTTCGGCGAGTTTTCTGATTTCTAGGAGAGTTGCCTGGAATTAGCGGATGGAATGATGGTTGGGTTGCGCCGCTTATGCTCACTCCTAGAGAAAGGTAAAATGCTGAATTGACACCGCAGATGCATTGGTGTGTTGGAAGCAGTTTTTGTCCAAGCAATGGATGGTTTAAAGGGCAGGTAGTCTGATACTGGAGTCAGCCATGACCTTCATGCCAATATCCATAACGTATGACTGCACCTGTTGGTGTAATGTAAACGTTTATTTCGTTTCCTCATTTACGGTCGTCCTCTTTTGGTACTACAGGAGTGCTACTGTGCCAGGCTCTGTAGACACTCTTCATGTTGCAAAAATCCACATATTTCTATAACCCTAAACGCTCTAAACTCTGCATCCGTATCTGTTATCAAGAGCTATCTAATCTTCCTAGATCTTTTTTCAACTATCTCAGCTCTTGCCTCTCTCCAAGGATTTCAATACTGCATTGAGCAAGTTTGGCCCTACACTTAACTTATCCCGAATTACAACCCGGACTTGGTCAGCAGCCATCCTATTTGCAACAAGTTGTCCAGGGGGAGACCTTCGTTCAGGGTAGTCGGCCTAAAAAAAAGTACAGCGAGAAGCATCATCATCCCCAAGATCTTTGACCGTCCTCAGCTCTAAGATTCCTTCACTATCCCAAGATCCCTCTTATGTCCAATTTAACAAGTTGAAGACACTGAGAATTGTATTGCAGAGTTCAGGTCTCAACAGATGCATCTGAGCCCACAATTTAGCATACATTGAGCCCGTTGTCGCCGAGCCTGAAAATCCGAGTAATTCTACAAGCAATTAACCCTTGCGGAGCACACTTTTAAACAACATTCTTACATTCCTGGCAGAAGACCTCAGGTCAGTCACGCTTTTAATTAGCCTGAGACGAGTCTATAACGGAAATGTTCATATCAATTGTGATAATGAAGGATCTAAACCAAGGGGAAATAATTTTACGACAGGTCATGCCTCACCACATGAAAAATTTGGTACGTAATTCCCTCCCCCAACCAGGCCAGAGATCTTGCCAAACTGGTACTAGGGCAAATGTTAAAATGTTACGTCTCCCCTGGGGAGTGGCTGCGAGGCATAAACACTACCAATAGCCACTAGCAACAACTCCTAACACGGTATGTCGGTATCTGTGAATGTCCTTCAAAACGTGTCATCGACCGAGGCATCTGTGTGAATTGGTCACAAGGGGGCTAGACTAAAGCACCAGGGATTGCATGCATCTCATCCCCCAAAGAAATATGAAGTTCTTAACCTCTCCTACCAGATTGCCCATGAACTCAGTTGACTTGGTAATCAGCAGGTCCATGAGGCCATGCATGATCGCCCTTTCAGTAACAGGTGTCACGAAAGTGCGAACTCCACAAATCCCCCTGTAGAACCTAGAACTGGCCAATTCACGCCAAGCCCTTCAAAAAATATAAATCTTGCACATTTATATTAAATTACCAACCCTGTCAATACCCTGGCCTTGCCTCACGGACTAGTCAGCCCTGAAGCGCTTCGTGTCAAGGCCTGCTGTTTTCTGTCAGCCTCCTTGATGGACGGACTTCCTCGGAGGAGCTCAATCTTCGAACAAGTGGGAGGGCACGTCACAGTGAGCAAGCTTGACAGCCCTGACTTCAACCAGAGAGAGTAAGGACCAAGTGCAAGCTACAGAACCAACATGCCCATGCAACAGCCCTACCATAGAGTTCCGACAAGCACATTCCACACATGCGGCCCTTCACACCTGCGGCCGGGCACGCCTGGCTGCCCTGGCCATGTCTTCCTCGAAATCTCCCAGGCTGAAGAAATTGACGCCGCTCTTGGGTGAGTTTACCACTGTGACGTTGGCCTCTCCAGCTTCTGTGACGCTATCCTTCCCGCTGAACGGCGAGCTCCTAACAGCATGCAGGAGCAGAGGATCATCAGCGTGACCAAGCTTAGGCTAGAGTGGGGGACGGCACAAATGCCTCATCCTGCTGGGGCACTTACATCTTCTCAACAGCAACTGCCAAAAATCAGCAATCCTTGCCAAGTATCCACAGCTGCTCTTTGTGCTGAAAGAGAGTCATGCATGTATGCAGGCGTAAAACCTCTCGTGAGCAGGTGTAACCTCTCATTCTCGACCTTGACCTCACCTTCGAATGACATGAACCAGGCATGGTGGCAGGCGGCCACCCTCATGCATCTTGCCCGCTGATGCTAGCTGATCCCGCCTCCGGTCTCGCCAGGCCTTGAGGCCGATTCTATCCACCACCCCGCCATCCTTGAAGGGGTTCTGGCCTCCGAAACCTTAAGCAAGCAGCAACAGACCAACTATGCATAACTGCTACTTAAAATATCCAGATAGAGAGTGATACCCACACAATGTGCTGAAGGTATGCACGTGCATGACATCAGAAGGCTGATGAGAGGCTAGAGGTGTGTCTTGTTGGACTCACCGGGAATGTTCACGCTCTGAAATATCAGAGGGATGGCGGCAGATGCCGCCACGGCTTCAGGCAGCGGGCCTTGGTCTACTAGCACGTAACGACCTTGTGAGTTGACCACGCCCACCTGCAGCCGGGTTGGTCTACAGATAAGGCCGCATTCGGAGGATATAAATTCAGCAGAGTAGTGCGCGTTCACGCGGGCATCAGATGCGCAAATGCATGTGCCAATATATGAACTAGGGGTATGAAAACCAGGGGTACCCCTGACATAAGCAGACAGGTTTCCTTAGTTTTTGACTCTGCATCAAGGGAGGCTTTTGCCTGCCTGGACCTTGAATTCAAACCTAAGACCTAGTTTTTCATTATGCGTGCAGGCAAGCAAGAGCCTGTGCGCACCGCAAACTCCCTGTGAAGCTCCTCAAACGTGGCAGGCAGGAGCTCTCGCAGCCGCTCCACAACCGGGTCCAGAGACAATAGCCCCCCTTCCCAAGGGGTTTTTGACGGGTTCAGCAACTTGATGGGCGGGTCACGAGACAGCTCTTGCGCCACCTGTGTCCGCAGCAGTGTCAGAAGAGGGGAGCATCTGGTACTGATGTGCATGTCTGCCTCTCTGCCTACCTGACTAGACGCATGACGTGACTGAACTAGGGCTCCATGGTGGAAAGCCATGTATATGCGAGCAGTTAATCTGCCTCAAGGTAATCAACAGCTGGATGCTGTCATTATGTGTCCTTCAGGGCAACTCACTTGTCTGGGAGTGTAGCCAGCACAATAAAGACTGCCTGCCAGGGCCCCGGCGCTTGTCCCCATTATGCCTGCAACCCGTAGTCCAGCCTGTACAGGGGTATATCATGGATGTATTGATTTGCATGGTCATCAGCCTGTCGTAATGCAAGGGACGATTCAAACCATTCAAACATGCAGAAATTTCAATAGGCATTTGCCCTGTCTGGAACTTGCTCATTGCATGGCGGTGCATGGCAACCACCAGCATGATGATGGTTCGGGATCAGGCGCACCTCTTCGACCGATGCGAGGAACCCACTATGGTTTGCAAACGCCAAGAAGCCGGACGAAAGAACTAGGTCATAGTAATTATTACCCCCTACAGGGAAGGGCAGGTAAGGATGGAGTGAGACACTCATGGGCTGGGGAAACCCCAAACGTACGAGGAAGCAGGGTTGCATAACGTCCGAACCTTACTACTTATTTAAAATAACAGAACGCTGCAATATCGACTCCGGTATTGCCTTTATGCAGCTCCTGCAACCGTCGGTAGCGGGGGGGCAGAAACGAGCGGTGACAATCCAGTAGAGGGAAGCTCACCGGAAACAGGAACGAAGCGACTGCTCCTTAAAGCGCTTGCTTTGCATCCTTCCCATCGATCATGCCTGGTCAGTGGCCGAGCTGTACCATGCAGGCCGCATCTGGGGCTGCTGGAGGCGAAGCTTGTGCACCGCAGCGTGCCACCTATTTCTTTGCAAGAAGATCGAAGCACTGTAGACATAGCGTATATGGTACAGACTAGAGTGAACAAAGCTCCTAGCGATGGGGTTCATTCACACGGTTGCGGTAAGTGAAACCCTTAGGGTCGACGCCTCATCGGGATGCACGTTGGGCCTGGGAGCGTCCAAGGGACCGAACGGGTGGGAACTGCGGGGTACATTCCGGGTGTAACGGGATCCCCGTACCGCGTACACCGGTAATTCTGGCCTGCCCAATGCGAGGCACTTAAGGCTTTCAACATCGAACTTGCTGCTAGATACTTGCATGAAGGAAAGGTTTCCTTGACGTCATCCATGCGCAGTCGACGCCAGGGTTGGATGCCGCTCCACATGCACACCCGGATGGCCGGATGCACACTGCACATCTCTGACATGCATACAGAGGAACATTGTCACGTGTTTAGTCGGTGCTTATCTGGATTTAGACAAGAGTTATTCAATAATCCTGCAGCAATCGAAGGAGTTGTAGCTCATGGAGTCATTGGTGCGCGCCTGATGCATGAAGTTGGAATTTCGGCTGGGAGAAGGGATTGCCTGGCTTTACATGTTGGTCATATTCATTGTTGACCTCCACATGTCGACCTGCAAACTTTTGTGTGACGCAGCATAATGTGTGCGCTCATCAGTTACCATTCTCTACCCAGACTGATTGACAACCACAGATTTTAGAAACTAGGAAGTGCTGACGACGTAAACTGTACAGCGGCAGGCCCTCGCGATTAACTTCGGACGTGGACAGATACGACTATACCAGTGAGCTCTGGCAAAGATAAATGAGGGCCTGAAACACTAAACTCTGCATGCCGAAGCTGGCGTAAATGCCTGGAATACCCTGGGAGGTCATCACCGAAAGTGTCGACCTGACACGTGTGCACGATAGGCTCAAGGTCAGCGCTCATAGTGATCATCGAGGCATGGATGCAAATTCTTATCTGCTACCCCTTATCTGTTCTCTGCAGGACAATTATTTGAATGGTCACTCTGATTTTCAGCCTGGAACGCCATTAGACCTACAAGACAGCATCCGGCATTTGATGGCAAGAAAAGTTCTGCCTTTATCTCGGTTCAGATTGTACATTTCATACTTGCATGGAGCTGCTGCATCTATGATAGGGGCTTACTGCAAGGCATGCATGTCAGGAACCCTGACGGACGTAACCCGATGCCATCATGACATGCATGAGATGTGCGCAGGAATCATCTGGCCATGCCTCATACATTCGGAACATGGCTTTTGCGATATCTGAGAGGATGGCGTTTGCATACCAGCTGGAAGGTTGCCTCCAGGAGCAGGAAGTAATCTATCGTGATAAAGCAGAGGAGGTACTAAATGGTGGCGGTGCTATGCATGGGGCAGACCTAATCAAGTGCTCCTGTCATGCAAGAAATGCATCTTGACATGAATGTGTCCAAAGTTGATGATGTAAAACATATTTTTTACAAAATAACGTTTCGCTGCATTTTCGATTCACTCCCTGTGCAGGGTGAGGCACACTCAGACCTGTCCAGAGCCGGTGAAAAGCTGCACGATTTTGCGTGTCAGAGATTAAGGGAGCTGCAGTTGCTGACCCGCTGGCCTCTGGTCCAACCTGCTAAGAGCTGGGAGCAACTGAACGAGCTCAGAGCAAACCTAGGTTTGTACAAGCCAGCTCGCATACAACATTTGAAACGCCAGTCCATCTGGAACACCTCACCCTACAGGCGCCACGATCTTTGATCGCTCTCATAAGGAAGTGCTGCCTTGAAACACATCCTTAACAAGTACCACACTTGATTTGTCTTTCGTTTCTTGCATGCAGAGCATTGCAGCCCTTGGGACTTGCTGGGAGAGCAGGGCTCCCAAGCTGTCGTGCTTCCAACCTTGCCTGCTCTGGTCAGACGGGACCTGCTCGGATCCATGGAAATCCTGCTGGCACTGGCAGGGCAGATGGGCAGGGTGAGCAGCGAGGACATCCTTTGCCCCTTCCCTGATCTGATCGGTCCCTCATAAACAGTATGGAAACATTGCCCGAATGCCTCACTACATCCGACTGGGCGTTGCGTGATGTATGATGCAACTGTACGGCCTGCCTGCGTTCTCCGCGCAGGAGCCTCCTCAGCCCACTTCTTCGACGGCCCCGGCAAACAGGGGCGGCATGCCCTGGGCACTTGGCCTGGTCACCTTCCTACCAGCTCTGCGCACCTTGCAGGCACCTGCCCTGAGCACTCTAAGGACCCTGTTTGCTGACCTGCGGCCGCAGCAGCGCCACGTGAGTACCACTGTGTCCATTATAGTGGGTACCGGACCACCTTTCCCAGGCCGCCACGCGGCCACCCCTGGGCCGATGCACACCAAACCTGGACCGGCCTCCGGCTGGTGGCCCAAGTAGCAGGACAGGCTGCACCAGGGGCTTGTGGCGGGGGCACAGTGTAGCTGAACTGTAGCTGATAGTGGTATACTATTCCCTAAAAAAGACACTGGAGTACCAGGCAGCCAGCGCACTGATCCAGGGCTTGTTGTAAGTGTTAACGAAGTACCTGACCCATGATGTAAAAGGTCGATCATCAACTGAGGGCCCAGCCATGTTCCTTCATTCTGTGATAACGCAGGTTGGTGTGGACGACCGGCACCACCCGTGGTTCAAAGACGTCAAGCTCCGATCCGCGCGAGCTCTGCTGAAGGAACGCTCAGGGCCTATGTGCCGCTCCTTCCTCAGGTGACCTCACCCATGCCTGAGCTCCTCTACTCAACCGCTTTTTTTTGAAGCATAGCATTATGCCCCGAGCACCAGGGCAACTGGTGCTTGGAAAATAGGTTGCTTGAGTTACTCTTCATTGTACATGGTCTGCTCAAGTGTCTCTATCTTGCTGTTCCCTGAATGTGCTTTCTGTGATACGGTATGCTGCAGATTCGGATTTCCCTCAATGTGCTTCCTGTGATATGCTGCAGATTCGGACTTCCCTCAATGTACTTTCTGTGCTCTTCTTCTCCCTCAGTTTCGCCGCTCCCTCAATGCGCTCTACAGATTCGGAGTTCCCTCAATGTGCTTGCCATTCCCACAATGTGCTTTCTGTGATGAGCTGCAGATTCGGAGCGCCCCAGGGCGTGCGCCCCTTCTTATGGGAGGCTGCACTGTGTCTCCCGCCTCTGAGGCCGCAGGACCTGGAGGAGTACTCGGAGCTGTGCAATGCAGCGCTGACGAGGCAGGCGCTGCTGGACGTTGCGATATGTGCAGATGTGGAGTCCATATCAGACTCCGAGCACTTCTTCTTGTTCGAGGAGTTGATCAGGTGCGGACTCCTGGCCAAGCATTTTCTTATCGTTCATCGTGCATCGTGCATTAAGGGTCATGCTCATGGGTAGCCCTAGTATTTTCTTTACCGTTGATGACTGAATAGCACGCTGGCATTGCAATGTCATAACAGGCTGTGTTTGTTTTGGTGCGCACCTGACCACTTTTGGCTGGCTGCTAGTCAGCCACCACTAGCCCGATGGGTACCAAATCTTGACCGGTGGGACAAGTAGCTGGGCTTGCTGCACCCGGCCCATATGCTCCCGGCCCCCATGCCGCTGAATTATAGCTGAAGGTCCCTCATTTTAAAAGCTCACTAAATTTAACAGTGTCGTGGGGCATGCAGGGCAGTGCTGCTGGCATTTGCCAGGGACCACCAAGTGCCGAGCCGCACATCGGTGGAGCAGCGAACTGGAACGAGGAGAGAAGGGCCATCCACATCTACAATGCCCAGCGGAGCGAGTGCCGATAAAGCACAGCAATCAGTCCCAAACGGCTTACTGCCGGTCCGCGGGCTCGCTGTCCTGACTGCACCTCTATGTTACCTGTATGAACATCCAGCGGCGGTGTTTCGGTTGCTGAGGTCCCTATACTGTCGGTAGGTGCAATTCTAAATGATGATGATGCCTTCAAACTGACCTAACTTACCAGTAGGTACATTCATGCTTGCTTTATAACAGTTTCAGGGGGAGGTACTGCTGCTTCATCACTCTTTCAATCGCGATGCAGGTATTGGTGCAAGCTCCACAGCCTCGTTCCGGTTTCTGGCCAAAGCCCAGCCTTGCCTGTGTTGATCAAGACGTACGAGCAGCTCCTGCAGGTAATTAATTTCAATGGATGTGCTGAAGCGACGGTGCCTATCGGTTGTGATATGTTAACGACGTGACACCTCTGGGCCATGCTGAAATGAAGTTCGGCCAGGTCGGCCAACAAAAAGTCAGCTAGGAAAGTCTAGGGAGAAGGCACAAGAGGAAAGAAAGGATAGCAAGTTCACCCACCAAACAACAAGAACTCAAAGGTTGAGATATGTGAAAGTCTATGCGACTCTCCTGATTTCAATATTCTCTTGCAATATCCCCTCAGGAGCTGGATCCCGAGGTGGTGGCTCATGTCCATGGCCTGGGTCTGCCCATCTCTGCTCTGGCCGTACCCTGGATATGCTCAGCCTTTGCTGGACATCTGCACATGGAGGAGGTCCTTCTGCTGTGGGACAGAGTGCTTGGCCTTGACTCCCTGCTGCCCTTGCCTCTCATGGCAGTGGCCATTGTTTGCTTCAGGTAAGAAGCTGCCTTAGCTTGACCCTGTCCCTCTTCTCAGCAGTTTGTTTTGTTGTTCCTATCAATGTGAAAAGAAAAAGGTGCTCTGCTTGTCTGCTGTGATGCCTGTACCCTTCAGGCTGTATTCCATTGAGAAAGCTGAATAGTTATGTGCACTTGCTGTGTAGGCGGCAAGTGATTCTGGCATGTCAAAGCAGCAGTGAGGTCTTCGACGTGATGGCGGACATCTCCCAGCTCCAAACTATGCCCCTTCTCCAAGCTGTGCTATTCCAAGGATGATCAAATAACTCTCTGCCAAGCAGGGTATCATAATTGCATCTGGACACCTCGTCGATTGACTAGCGTAGCCATTGCAAAATTTCATGTATATTGACAGCAAGTATTCAAGCAATGGTAATGAAATAAACATGCTGGTTGATGTGGCCCAGGATAAGCAGCAAAGTGTTACTTTACTTTATGCACTTGCTGTTCAGCACATAATTAAATATATTTGGTACTGGTCAGGTGTGGAACAAAATCTCGGGGGATCTATGCGGGTTCTATGCAAATCTGAGATACTCATACTTCTCATAGAGCTACTGTGTAGATAGCACATGGGCAAGTGAGCCCAGCGTCCGCAGTTTGGAAAACAGGAAACTTCAAGCGAAGCCCTTGACTGGCCAACCACTTCTCTTCCAATCCCAACTTTTCCAATCAGTTCACCTCACGTTATCATCTACCGAGCCTTGTAATGTCATTAACCTACCGAGCCTTAAGTTACCTGCTTCCTGTACGACCCTCAAGCTATAACTTCATCCGTACCGGTAGCAGGTTCAGCTGGCACATCTGCCGTCCAATGGGCCAGTCACCTGGTGACAAGTAATCGGAGGTGCTGCTGTGAAGCACGAAGAACGACACAGCACTTGGGTATGTGAGTTTTCAAGATGCAGGTTAGGCCGGGGTAACCTTGACCCCATGCAGAGTTGCAAACCCCCTTGCTTGCCATGTTACAGGATTTCAAAAAAATAGTCACAACTCTATCGCTGTTGTGTGCGTGTTGGTAATAATGCGCATCGAATTGCGCGTAGAGAAGCGAAGTTGCAGCTGTCGCGTGACACCTCACGTCACCCTCTGTGAGATCCAGCCTTGGTAGCTGGGGTTCTCATTTCTGCACCTCGGCCTTGAAGGTCTCATATGAATTCACTGTATACATACAGCCGATTGATATGCACGGCAGCGCATAAAGTTTCCGAGACGCACCAGAGACATCAGACGGACGGACGGATACGGGGTGACTCCGGGGGGCGGGGGCTTCACCCCCAGCGGCCTACGGCCGCACGGGGAGGACACTGCCGAAAAGCCGGCGAAGTGAAATTCGAAGAAACGAGAATACGAGACTCTGTGGTGGTATCAGTATACGAGCGACTCGCCATGTGGGAATGTGGGATAGGGTTGGGTCGCGCGAGTTTCCTAGGGCCGCGGGCTATACAGGACTGTAGAGCGAAGCAGTACAAGGGGCGCGAGCGTATGCCTGTAAAATGCTCACACAGCTCGAGATTGTCACTGTTCAATTTAGTTTCAGCCCAATCCCACCTCATTCAATAATTTTCAGAAATGCGGTAAGTCGATGTTGGGGTAGCCATTCTTTGACCATAGGTGGGGCCCCTCCAAGATAGCGCCTGACGTTATTTTTGCACTGCAGTGAGATTGTCCATATCCAAGGTGGTCAGTGCGGAAACCAGATTGGTTCCAAGTTCTGGGAAGTCCTTAGCGATGAGCACGGCATTGATCCCACCGGCACTTACCATGGCGACTCTGACCTTCAGCTGGAGCGCATCAATGTCTACTTCAACGAGGCCACTGGAGGTAAGCAAAACAAATGTCCTTTGATCATGCACCTGTCTTGACTGCAAAGTGTTGTAACAATCTCGTTTACTCCTTCCTCCTCTTAATAGCCCATCCTCTTCCTAGAAGCCAATCGTCTGCTCCATCCCCCTTCTCTCAGTCTCCTAAATCACGTCCCGGTATTCAAATTTGCAGGACGCTACGTACCTCGCGCCATCTTGATGGATCTGGAGCCAGGCACCATGGACTCTGTCCGCTCTGGCCCCTTCGGTCAGATCTTCCGCCCTGATAACTTCGTGTTCGGCCAGACTGGTGCTGGAAACAACTGGGCCAAGGGTCACTACACTGAGGGTGCTGAGCTGATTGACTCCGTCCTGGACGTCGTCCGCAAGGAGGCTGAGTCATGCGACTGCCTGCAAGGTAAGCAACCTGTGATCCCTGGCATGGCTGTGCCTGTTCTCGACCTCTGAATCCCAGCTTGAACCTGTTCTTACATGCTTTCTTCTTGGTGATCCTGCAGGATTCCAGGTCACCCACTCCTTGGGTGGCGGCACTGGCTCTGGCATGGGCACGCTGCTCATCTCCAAGATTCGTGAGGAGTACCCTGACAGGATGATGCTCACCTTCTCCGTCGTCCCCTCCCCCAAGGTGTCTGACACAGTTGTGGAGCCCTACAACTGCACCCTGTCTGTCCACCAGCTGGTTGAGAACGCTGACGAGTGCATGCTCCTGGATAACGAGGCCCTGTACGACATCTGCTTCCGCACCCTGAAGCTGACCACACCCACTTTCGGTGACCTCAACCATCTCATTTCAGCCGTCATGTCTGGTATCACCTGCTGCCTGCGCTTCCCTGGCCAGCTGAACGCCGACCTGCGCAAGCTGGCAGTCAACCTGATCCCCTTCCCCCGTCTGCACTTCTTCCTGGTCGGCTTCACCCCCCTCACCAGCCGTGGCTCCCAGCAGTACCGCGCCCTGACTGTCCCTGAGCTGACCCAGCAGATGTGGGATGCCAAGAACATGATGTGCGCCTCTGACCCTCGCCACGGCCGCTACCTGACGGCTGCTGCCATGTTCCGCGGCCGCATGTCCACCAAGGAGGTGGATGAGCAGATGCTCAACGTGCAGAACAAGAACAGCTCATACTTTGTGGAGTGGATCCCCAACAACGTCAAGGCTTCAGTCTGCGACATCCCCCCCAAGGGCCTCAAGATGTCTGCTACCTTCATCGGTAACTCCACCGCTGTTCAGGAGATGTTCAAGCGCGTGGGCGAGCAGTTCACGGCCATGTTCAGGCGCAAGGCCTTCCTCCACTGGTACACCGGTGAGGGCATGGACGAGATGGAGTTCACGGAGGCTGAGTCCAACATGAATGACCTCGTGTCAGAGTACCAGCAGTACCAGGACGCCTCCGCAGAGGAGGAGGGCGAGGGTGAGGGCGAGGAGGAGGACGCATAGACATGTGGTCCTGTAGTACGCATTATATAACTGCACCATAAATGATTTGTATTAATATGCAGTCAACAGTAATTCGAGTCTTGAGGGCACTTACACCTGAAAGTAAGCTTTACTTGTAACTTGCAAACAGCTGTATTAACGGATGGTTATATTTGTGCGGATGCTTTAATTTTTCAATCTAATTTCTGTAATCATCTATGATCATACCACATTTAATCTTTAAGGGCCATGTGGTTTGGCCAGACTGATTAGTTGCTTGGTTAAGAGCTTGCCCTACACGAACACAGACCAGTGATGGTTGTTTGTGGCACACGGAGATTGTAACCTGGATTTAAATTTATGGATTGGTAAAGGAAGCAAGTTGCCTGGAAGTGGCTTGGGGCAACAAAAGGGGAGGCAGCACATCACAAGGACAGCCAAACACCCTCACCTCAAACTGGTGTTCGTCCGTGACAAGGGCCATGTCTGGTACATAAAGTTCACAATTTTGGCCAGAATATTCACTGCATATGTGGAGGCAAATACTGACATAGGGCAACCTGCTGTCTGGATTGTTAAGCTTGTAGTGGATGTGCATGATGAATGGATAAGCCATGATACCATTGCCATAAGTGTTGTTTCAAAAGGTGCTTCCTTTGGCCTCCTTGTACAAACACCAAGCACCCTGAGTAGGTGCAAGACACTTGTTGTCAGTTGGTCACGGAGGAGACAAAGTACAAAACTACTGGTAGCAATTATGAATGGCCAACAGTTCATCAAAACCTTAGGGGCACAAATGCGTCAGCCCGAAGTTGCCATCCCTCACAGCCTCCATGATCTCAATGTATGCAAAGCTACCGACTGCTACCTCCCCTAGGATCATGACAGTTGCCAGCGCCAATACCACCAGGGATGACCGTCCCATCCGTCGAATGGCCCTACAACGAAACAGTGAGAGCAGTAATTATGCAGGGTCGCACAGGTATGTATAACTCCTTTTTATTTGTAACTGGTAGGTATGTTAGGGCTCTATAGTGGGCCGTATTTTGCTCCTAAGTTTCCTGTGATAAACTATGGGTGGACTTTTAGCATAACGGTAATTGAATTGTGCACTGGTAGTGCCTCATGAAGGAATACAGGTAAGATGCTGTGGGCTGGCTTATATTTTGACCCTTGATCCCTTTCCAGTTCTCCCAGTCCCTGGGGTACCAAAAGGTGCATGGGACCTGTCTAAGACACCCACCCTAGGAGCCATCTCTCCCTTCAGCAGAGTCCTACCTGCCACATACTTCTTGGGTCCTGACACCGGTGATTGTTAAGTGCGCACCAGGTCACCTTTGAGGGGAAGCAGAGGGCCGATGGAGACCAATCCTTTACCAGGCAGCGGCCCAAGCAGCAGGGCTAGCTGTGACAGCCGCCTCTGTTGTGTGCCGTGGTGTAGCTTATTGTGACTGGTGCACACTAAAATAAAGCCACTCACCCTCCTATGACGAGCGATCCCAGCAGTGCCGACACCATGCTGGCCAATGAAAAGGCCGTGGCGTACTGGAGGTTCAGCCGGCCTGCACTGGCCAATGTGGCGAGCGCCGTTGAGGCCGAGATGAGGACCATTGAGCCACTGGTTGCTGCGCCAATCTGCAGAAAGCATGGGAGACAGACTCAGGTAAGATACATTCAGTACATAGACGGGCTTGCTTGTGTTTATGTAGGTCAATGACTTCACACCTCTGGGCCCTGTATTTATGTAGGTGAGCATGCTATGTTGTTGATGGCTGCCTTTCAGCTGACTCGTCGCTTATAGCAAGCTGCATGCACCTTGTTGGATGATAGCCTGCTTGAGCCTGGCATTGGGCTGAAAGGGGTGGACTTCCCATGTTTCTACCGGAGCTAGAAACAAGTTTATAATACAAATTACAAAGCGTCACCTGAGGGTGCACACCCAGCTCAAGGAGCATCAAGCCAACCACAGTGCCTCCACTCAGTCCGAGTAGGCCTCCTGCAGGGCACGTGTGGCAATGCACGAGCTTTAGAGGCATGATGGATCAGGGATGTCTATGCTCTCTATTTGTTTCTGTTTGTCGGTCCTCATGACAGCCCTATGCATGGCAGTATTGGAGCATGATGAACCCTGCCAGAATTCCTAAAATGTTCTCCCTGCTAATACTATTCAGTCGTGGCACCGACAAAAGTTCTTCTTAAGATAGTGATCGTGTCAACCTGTGATAGAAGCAGATGTTCCTTGAACAGTGACACCATCTATTAGGGCATGATTCATTCCTTAAATTCCCTCAGGGGGTAATTTATTCCCTGAATACCGGCACCGGTACTTTATGGCAGATTGGCAGGGTGATATTTATTTATGAAAAGAGTGTCTACATTTTCTTGCATATCGGTAACGGCTGGTATTATTCATTCACCCATCTCACCTAAGAAGCCGGCCACCAGCGCAAACACCTGAAAGAGCAAAAGGCTTGGTTGAGATGCAGCCACTTCCCCCTCCTCCTCCTCCTCCATCCCTTGCTGATCCTCAGCAATTGCTGTCCAGGCCCGTTCATCCTGCGCATACATCGCGAACGGACTGTCCCCCTCATATGCCGCTCCCGAGGTCTGCTCACGCTCGACAGCCTCCGTGTCCATGCCTGCCAGCATATCCACGCACTCCTGCTCCTCGTCCTCCCGCTGCTGCTTCGCCTCGCTCGCGAGCCACTTGGCCACGCACACACTGAATGCCAGCATGACAACGATCTGCGCAGCCATCAAGCTCCAGTAAAGCACCGAGCAGCGCGTCACCAAGCCGTTGGTCACCTCCAGTGCCACGTTAACGGTCCAGCAGGTTGTCAGCAGCAACAGCAACGGCTTGGGCACACGCGCCCATCCCTTCCGCATGTGCACCCACAGGCTGGAGTAGCTTGGGGTCAGAGCAGGCGCAGCACTGTCTGGGATATCCGGAACGAGCCTGGATGGTGCTGCCTCGGCTTCGACCAGCAGCTTCAGCAAGCTGTTGTCCCTGCGGCCGGCAGTGAGCTGCCAGTGGTCGGGATCCGGACGCTGCCACGCGCGGCGGGGGACCACAGCTGCCGCCATAGCATCTGCAGAAAGCAGGGGCCCCTGGTGCTGCAGAGGCATAGACAGGCACCGCCGGTGCATCCCACTCGGTGACAAGGTGTGGCCCTGTCTAGCCTCGTGCGGCGCCATGGCCGCTACAAAGCTGTGCTGCAGAGCGGCAGACTCCACCTCGACATGCTCGCTGCAGTTGTGCAGGAAGCGCCACATCCACGCGTTACGGCGCTTTGTCCAGGCGGCAGGCAGGTCCCCACTTGGATGCCGGCTGTGCAGCAGAGGGTGCAGCTCGGCATGGTTGCCGCCAACCATTAAGAGTCGTAGGGCGCCTGAGCTTGCGATGTTGGACCGCAGCTGTATCGTGATGGCGCTGGGCTGCCTTGAGATGGTCCTATGGCCCGGCCGCGCGTCTCTGCGAGGTGACTCAACCGGCGAAGCTGCTGCTTCTTGCGTCAGCAGTGGGCTCGTCTCCGTCGGTATTGCTTTCTGGACAGAGGCACGGCCGATGCTATCAGCCTGTCTGCCGCGAGCAAGGAATAGGTCCGGAAGCGGTGGAGTGGTGGAGCCTTCCTCAAGGTCCCCGGCAGAGCTTGTGTGTTTTAGCCCCAGCAGCCCTTTCGAGTTAGTCCTCATATGGCTCAGGGGGGAGGTCTGCTGAGCTGGGGCGTCCCCGGCCCTCTCGCCACCAGAGACCATGGAATAGGTGATGTGATCTGCAGCAGACCTCGCAACATCATTTTCGTCCTGCCACATGCGAACACCCTGCAGCGGTCAACACACCAAGTTAAGCCTGAGCTAAGGTAAGCGAAACTAGTAAAGAAATAATTAATTACATTGAGGAAGGCAGCCCACTTCCTTATTAATTCAACAGAGCCCTCCTGGAAGCCGGAGGCCGCTGGTCCCACTGATAAGACAAGCACGCAGGAACTTATGTGCAGCAATGCTTTTGATAGAGCGTCTTGGCCGGATTTTGTAAGGCACCTTACACTTGTTTTCAAAATCATCACGAAAGTGTCATATTGTGGTCGTGGTGCTCATCCTGCATCTAGTCCTGCCTGCCCCCATTCACCTTCCCAAGGCTCTGCGATATCATGACGGCCATCAGCAGCAGCAGCACCAGGGAGATGGAGTAGGATGGCAAGATCAAGTTGAACATAAGGCCACTGCCTCTGTTGGGTGAAGGGGGTAGACAATGAATACCTGCATGGGTCCATCTTCAAAGCCACCATGCCATGGTAGGGGGATCTGTTGCAGGACAGCCCTATCCTGACAAATTCAATGCAATCAGAGATTCCCAAAACAGAACAAATAACAGCAAGCCAGTAATGCGCGTGGTGCAGTCATACAACATGATAGATCATCTAATATGTACGACTTACACTCCCACCAGGACCATGGGTGTCAACAGCAGGACCAGGGTGAAGTCGATCAGCGGCTTCTTGGGGTCGAGGGGAGATGGGCTGAAAAGGTTGATGGACACTGAGACCAGTGCGCCAGAGGTGATAAGGGCCTGGGACAGAGCTGTGGATTCCTTGAGGGGGAATCCGATTAGGGCTTGGAAGAGGGGGACGAAAATTGCCCCACCGCCAACGCCAGCAGTTGTAGCCAGGGAGCCGATCTGCAGCAGAATTCGTGGCTTGCGGTGAGCGTTGTCATTACCAGGATAGTTGGTTCGAAATTTATTACCAGGATCACGAAGACGAGTCCGGCAATGTTCCGAGGATCGGCGTCCATCTTGCTGTTCACGTCTTTCGCACCGACCGCGAGACCCATCGCAGAAAATTCCGACATGCTGTAGTCGGACTCGGACGCAAGTCCGATAAGATGCGGATGTTCCTCTACTTGTACCGCCTGTTCTGAATGAAAATTGTGGGCGCCATGGAGAAGTGACAGGCAATTGTGTTCCAGTCCGCGCCGGTATCCTTTCCCCCAAAGCACAATAGGATCAGGGCTCCAGAACCCCGTCAAACCCGCCTAGGAGAACCCACAGAACAAAACCTCAGCCAGTGGTACAACGCTAGATGTATCCTAACCCAGAGGTTCATGGATCGAACCCACCACACAATCTTCTCTCTCTCCCCGCCTATGACGCTGGGTTCTATGTGTCTGCTCCCTCACAGAGGAGAATGGAATGGCTACACCATGGCCCAGGCTGTAGCTAGAATTGGGCCTAGGCATTCCCTACCAGCCCCATGCGGCCGTGCATTCAGCAGGGCCCAGCGAATATGCACGGTTTAAACAAACCTCAAATGTTAGCTGGGAATTCCAGCTTCTAGACAGACATCTTACTGCCTCCCTCAACTCCTCTTCACTGACGGCAACAGGGTCATCTCCCGCCTGCTTCGACTGCACATCCCCCCCACCAGGAACACACATCATCTGAATACAACTCCCATTTAAATTACGGTGCAGCCACAATTCAGCTATGTGACAGCGAACTGCCAGGGGGTAGAGATGGGCAGGCCCTGCTGCATGAGCCGCCAAGAGTAGGCCAGTCAGGATTTGTGGGCCATCCTGTGCTAGCTATCCAGGCGCCAGTTGTAGGTGGTCTTCAGTACACTGTCAGAAGCACTGATGCACGTGGCCGAGCTTTGAGCGGGCCCAGAGGTGTAACTGATGCACCTAGATTCGACTTGGATTGCAGATTTCCGACAAGTCCAACGGCAACTAAGTAAGGCCGTGTTTTTTGTAGAAATAGTATCAAATTCCGTCCCGTTATCGATCCCTATGGTGCGAGAGTGAAGCAGATCCCAATGTACAGGAAAGCAGTTTCAACTTGCATACGCCACTGCATGTCATACACATCTTTTATCAGACTTAACAGCTCGATTCTTTCAAAATTGTAGCCTAGGCAATCCGCCTGTATACAGGCCTAGGCAATTCCCAGGGCAATCCACCCTGTATTGCTATGTATAAACGGCTCAGTCAGACCCGCCAACATCAGCAACATCCACCTTAGTAGTGGAATCCTCAATCCATCACGTCCATTCGAAGGGGTTAAACCCCAACACCGGCAAGCGTTCAGGGGAAAGCATTCTGCACCCAACCCTTGAACTTCTCACAGGCCTGCAGGAGCCCCTTCTCCGAGCTGTCACCAATAACCTGCAGTGCAGAACAGGCGGGTCCCAGAGGGATTATTACTTATGATACATACCAGCGGGTGTGCACTGTTCTAAATTGTGATACATACAACAACAGGGCTCATTCCTCGGCCAATCCAGGCATACGGTTTGTCATACAAGCAAGGCGAGTGCAACATGCGATAAGACGCTGTTCCCCAACCCCCGTACCCCAGTGAAGCAAACTGAAATGGTGAGAGGAGAAAACATGGCATTTGACACCAGATCATCGAAACAGCAGTGACAAATGCGCCCGGCCAGCCCGTCAGATGTGCCAAGGCCGCGGACATCCCCCAATCATAACAGGGCGGCAACAGGTCAGTACACACCTCATCTCCATGCGCAAGGATGATCTGCATGTCCAGATCTGGCTCCGATCCAGGAGCCATGGCAGGCCCCTTGGCTACCGCCTCCTCGTACTCTTTTAGCTCCTCGACCAGCTGCAACAACGGTGATACCACAGCAAAGGGACAGGCATTGGGAGGGGGGGGGAACGTGGCCGAAGGGGCAATCAATACACTATGAACACACAACATGCATCTCGCAACAAACCACCAGTCAGATCCATCAACAGTCATGCAGCCATGAGCACAGGGTTTAGTGTTGGGTTGGGTAGGGTGGGGTTGAGGTCAAATGCTGGGCAATTTACAGTTGTGACGGCCAGGCTTTTGACAGTGCAACAAATATTTTACGGTTCTCCAGTCAACATTTCACTGTTTTGTTTGTGGTAACACACAGTCTTATGTTACACCTGAGTCCTTCTTACGGTGTCAGAGCCCGACACTGTTTAGGTCGCCATCGCGTCAAGACCGTCCCACCTTGTTTTTCAGCGGCTGGTTCAGCTCCCCCACCCACGCATCAGCAGACAACGGCTTGCCAGTCAGCTTCTCCACCACTGCAGAGCAATCAAGCAGAGGCTCAACCCAGTCATCATGGCCAGGGCTCGATCAGGCAGGAGCAGCAGCAGTGACAGGCAGGGCACAGCAAAGAAATCGCCAAGGCAAGTTGCACGGTATCATACAAAATGTACTTGCATGCCAGTCATATTGGTGTGCCTACAATGCACCCCCGACCACAAACACATTCGTCAGCGCCCACTCGCGCGCATTCATCCATGTCCACAATGCCCTCCCAGAATCAGTGCCCGCACCCATGATGCACACATGACCGCACCCGACCCTCGCCACCCCCTAGCTTCACAGTCAAATATTTAAATATTTTACTTGTTAACAAAGTCAGACCTAAATAAACCCCCTCAACCCATTTAAGTCTCACAGTCCAGAAACATCTCGCTGTTCCCCGGCTTCCAGTACGACTGCGCCAGGTCAGCGCCGATGCGGGGGTTGTCAACCAGCTGGTTGTACTTGGCTTTAAAGTACGCGCGCGTGTGGTGCACACTCATCTCAGCGAGCACGTAGCCATGGTCTGCGCGGGAGAAGAGACGGGAGTCTGACATGATACCCACTTGAGCAGTTGCAAGGAGTATGCAACGGCAGTGGAGTATCCTAAATGGGCTTGAGCGAAGCCTCTGCACTCAGGCAGTGGAGCATCCTACATGGGCATGAGACACGCCTTTGCACTAAGATAATGGGAGCATCCTGCATGGGCATGAGTGATGTCTTGTACTTACAGTAGCAGCTTGACTCGTCAGCCAGAATGTGGGGCACCTGCAGGGCATGGGCTAGTGGGTTACACGGCTCAAGGACGCAACATATTGTCCATTCATAACTCCGTCAAGTAAGAGAATACGATGCAAAGAAGTTGCTAAGATCAGCCTTCTCGCGCCTCCTTGATCTGCCGATCCAAGTGGCTCAGGCGGACGGCAGCACAGATTACACCGCTCTCGCAAAGGAGCACCCGTGGCTGTGCATTGCAAACTCACCGACATAAGGGGACGGGGGGAAAGTCCACCCTGATGGCAAAGACACAGAGGCAGTGCGTTAGTTCGATCTGGGCCCAGGCAAAGCGAGCATCACGGCATCACGCGCAGTCACCGGCACATCAAAGTTTTGTATCAGGTGAGCAATAATCTGTCTCACTCCCAACTACCGGTACTTGCCCTTCACTCAACTGAACGTCCTCTACCACATGAATGTCCTCTTACACATAAACATCCTGACAGCTACTGCACTCACCAGGACGTCCTTCACCCAATTGAATATCCACACTCCTCTCCATGTCCTCTCCTACCTGTATCCTCACCCAACCCTTAACCCTAAACTCCTAAAAGGTTTTAGGTTAGGGTTTAGGGTTGGGTGAGGATTCACCCAGCCCTAGGCTATGCACCCACCTGGATGTCCTCCTCAATCTTGTCGGCCAGGCTCATGACTGCCTGCACGTTCAGCTGGTCCTCAGGCAGCTCGTAAAGAGCCTTCTCGAAGTAAGGGACCGCAAGCATCGCGCGAAGAGCAAACACCTGACAGCAGGCAAGCACAATGCATGGCACACGAGACAGATGGCTATCAAGAGGTACACAAAACTGCTTGTGTGTCCCAGATCAGAGTGTTGCATTTTGGGGGGGGTGGCAATCGCGTCGTTATGCACTGCGTAGCCTCTAAGCGCACCTCGTACGGGTGGGTTGCCTTGATATGCTCCTCAATGACCGACCAAGGGATGACGGATCCCTCCTTGTTTCTTGCGTACCTGCACCAAGATGAGATCGGGGAATGACATGGGAGTATAGGACACCCAGCGGCAGCAATGCGCATGACAGCATCAAGCCTCAAAAGCCTCCATCCAACAAACGCTGGACCGAAACCGGGAGTCTTCTTAGTAGTACAATCCAAAGCAGTCGACATGCACAAATTTCCCTGCAGGAGAGGTTCTTGCAGAACGACCTCCAGACCTGCATGGCCTACCTGCCCAGCCAGGCGGCGTCATTGGCGTACGCGTCCAGGAACATGCTCTGGTTCTCCGCCATGGCAACGCTGAAGGGCGCACGCTCCTGGCCGAAGAAGGGGCTCGGCTGGTCGATGTTGGCCATGTGGGCTGCGTGGCCACCCTCATGCAGCAGTGTCACCAGGGCTGTCCGGCCGCTGCCAACCTATGCGGACACGAAACGGAATTAGGACTCATGAGTACAGGTCACTCAGTGTCGTAGGGCAATTCAGAAGGTAAGGTCACGGGGGCCTGGTGCAGCCAGCCTTGCTGCTTGGGCCACTGGCCGCAGGCCGCTCAAGGCCCCTATCGGCCAGTGGTGGCCACCAGGGGGGCCCCAAATGTTGTTGTGCGAGTGCTCAATAGACAGTGGCACCGGCAAAGGCAGAGCTGAGTGAAGGTTTAAAACCAGCACCATGCCTAATGTACGGGCAAGATGGGCGCCCATCTCATCCGCAGGCAGTTGTGGTATAAGCTGGCGCCAGATGTTTTTAGTGGCATTGCGAAGCCTATACCACAACAAGCAAAACAAACAAGTACACATGACACCACAGGATGCTCCTGCGGACCCACCTGGTTGGGTGTGGCCAGCGACGTGAAGTTGGCCCGGGAGGGGGTCAACGACCCGTCCGGCTTGCGCCAAGCTACTTGCGGCCAGTGGCAGAAACCGTTGCTGTACTTGTTGTCACGGTCACACCTGGGAGGAAGGTGGGAGGAGGGTGGGAGGCAAGGGGGAGGAAGGTGGGAGGAAGGTGGGAGGAAAGGGGGGACCTGGAGAAATGGCAGGTCAGGAGGCCGTTGTTGTGTTTGTTATGATGGTCACAACTATGAGGATGCAGCCAGGGAGGAGGGTGGGGATCCCAGGGAAACATGGCACTTCGGAAAAGAAAAAAAATCTCCCCCTTAAGGAGGCGTACAAGTATGTGAATAAAGCTCACATTTCACTTGCAAAGGATTGCAGAAACACTGCCAAGAAAATCATTAATTCTGAAAGTTTTGACTAAAAGAAACCAACCCAGCCATCCGCCAATGTGAAGGGGGACATACAAAGACCCGCCTCTATGCAGAGCGGTCCATGAAAGGAAGCAATGACGGTCAGAGGCAGGGTCTATAAGACAGCTGAAAAAGAGGTACGTAGCTAAGGGGCAAGCCAGTGACCGTCTGGCCAGGTAAGCCTGCATGGCTGATGTGGAGGCTTTGGAAGCCACAGGGCAACAGGGAGGGCATTGAGCACCCTGGCCTGCCTAACAGACGCCCTGGCCTGCCTAACAAGGACTCCCTGGCTACCCAACAGACACCCTGGCCTGCCTTACATATGCCCTGGCCTGCCTAACAGACACCCTGGCCTGCCTAACAGACACCCTGGCCTGCCTAACAGACGCCCTGGCCTGCCTAACAGACGCCCTGGCCTGCCTAACAGACACCCTGGCCTGCCTAACAGACGCCCTGGCCTGCCTTACAGACGCCCTGGCCTGCCTAACAGACACCCTGGCCTGCCTTACAGACACCTGGGCCTGCCTAACAGACGCCCTGGCATGCCTAGCCGCCAGCCCAATCTCACAGGTCCAGCGTCATGGTCGCCCCGTGGTACTTGATGCCCAGCCCGGCAAAGGTGCGCGCCCACACGTCTACCGCATCCTCAAAGGGGAAGTAGGGGTCCAGCGCCTTCTCAGTGTCGCCGGCCAGCGAGTAGGAGATGTTGTGCGGCTCCAGTGCCGATGCACCCTTGGTCTCCGCCAGCACCTTGAGCGCCGCTGTCATGACGGGCCGGGTCTTAGCCTCCAGGTCGTCCAGAATCTCAAACAGACGCAGCTTGCCGAACCCCTCGGCGCTGGTCACCTACGCGGATCCGGAGAGGGCCAGGCGAGGGCGGGCATGGGATGAACAAAGGCAGCGTATGTTGAGAGAGAACATGCGTTGGTTTATGATCCGTTGGAGAGTGATAACCAGAGGGCAGTGGATAATTAATTTGAGCGTTGTAGGTATTACCCTCCCAGAGAGGAAGGCGTTATTGGCCAGCAGCCTCCGTAGGCTCAGGTCCTGTACACAATGCCCTCTATCCGACCGCCACCCCCCAATGTTTCTTCTTCGTGGCTGAGCAACTATCCAGCAACAGTTCCGGTTAACCTCATGCATGGCCTACCTTGCTGCGTGGACCAACGGCCGCTGGGCGATGCAGGTATGATCCCAAACAGGCTTTTTGCGGACAAGGGAGGCTTGTAAAAGGAAGCAAAATAAGGAACATTGGGGTTTACCCGTTGCTCGTAAAAGGAAGCAAAATAAGGAACATTAGGGTTTACCTGTTGCTCGTAAAAGGAAGCAAAATAAGGAACATTAGGGTTTACCCGTTGCTCGTAAAAGGAAGCAAAAGAAGCAACATTAGGGTTTACCCGTTGCTCGTAAAAGGAAGCAAAAGAAGCAACATTAGGGTCTACCCGTTGCTCGTAAAAGGAAGCAAAAGAAGCAACATTAGGGTTTACCCGTTGCTTGTAAAAGGAAGCAAAAGAAGCAACATTAGGGTCTACCCGTTGCTCGTAAAAGGAAGCAAAAGAAGCAACATTAGGGTTTACCCGTTGCTCGTAAAAGGAAGCAAAAGAAGCAACATTAGGGTTTACCCGTTGCTCTCCGCTCTCACCTTTAAGTCGTAGTAGTCCATGTAGCCCAGGCTGCGTGCCAGCGAGTTGCGGCATTTGACGATCTCGATGAAGCGCTCTACCACAAAGGGCCCGATGGAGCGCATGCCCTGCAGAGCATGCAAATTTCAAAGTTGTCGAACGGAGCTTCTGCGATTTCAAACACCAGAGGTTCATGCCTGTCTGACCTTCCAACCTGCCTGTCCATGAATCAATTCCCGATTCAGGGCACGATGCCGAGCAGTAGGGCTGCACCAAGCACGTGCATGACAACCAGCGTTTCCTATTTCTGCTTCAAGTTTAACACAAGCAGGCCGCCCAGCAGCCGCCAGAGGCCCAATCGGGACCATACCTGGTCCCGATTGGGCCTTTGGCCTGCAACTAGTGACCAAAGCAGCTAGGCTGGCCACGAATAGGGTCTCTAGCCAGTAGCCAGAGTGTAGCTAACATGTAGCTGAGACACGAGAAAAGAAACACTGATGACCACCCTACCAGCCCTTACCAGTTTTCATGCATTCACTTTCAAAAACAGCCAGACCAACCTGCAGCTGCCCCCACTTCATGTAATAGCAAGATGGCTGGGTTCCCTCAAGACAACCCTACCAGCCATTACCTGCAAAATCTGATACTTCTTATCAATTTACATTCGAAATCAACTTCCAGCTGCCCCCACCTCGTAGCATGCCTTGCGCGAAGCCTCGTCGTCGCTGACCCGCATGATGCTGCGGAGCTGCACGCTGCTTGCCTTCTTGAACTCACCACCTGCCTGCAATGAAGACAGAGAAACAGGCGGGAGGGTACACAGGTGAGCGCTAATGCATGGCAGACGTCATTGTCAAAATCAGCTGTCCATCATTGAAAGGGATCATACAGTCCGGCACAAAGGCTGGCATTTGATGATTATGACATGCTGCGCCAAAGGTCCATCGATGGTACAGGGTTTGTGGTTTGCTGAGCCTTCGGGTCCTTACAGGGTACAGGGTTCGGGATTTGCTGCGCCTTGAGTCCTTCAAGGGTACAGGGTTGATGGTTTCCTGCATCTGAATGACCTTCTAGGGTCCAAGGTTTTAGGATTTGCTGTACCCTTGGTTTTTCCTAAGGTACATGCTTTATGGTTTGCTGCGCCTTTGGGTCCTTCAAGGTACAGGATTTAGGGGTTGCTGTACCTTTGGGTCCTTGTATCCCAACGCCAGCAGGTTGCGAGCCTCGGATAGCTCGGCCTCCAGCGTGTTCAGCCGCTCCTTAACCACCTGGGTACACAGGGACACCTCAATTAGAATTGCCAAACGGCCATGTGCAAGAGACGTAGACCGGTTGCCCTCTCCTTGTCATCAGCAAATCACCTGGTCCGGTGCTCAAGCGGGCACACATGCATGCAAATACATCTGCAATCACTCAATGAATACTGGTCTGCCATGAGTTGATTAAAAGCTCTGTATGCACCACCTTGATAGCCTACATCATGCTGACAACCGAGAATGAATACGGCTCAGGGCGAGGGCCGGTCTCAACAGAAAACATGTTTCGGTTGCATTCTTGAGCATTATTATGTCCATTCTCTGCTAGGGACTGCTTATTAGATCTTGCATACCTGGCCCCAGGGCTCATTCTAAAACATCGTTTTGATCTGCCATTTTCTTTTTTCGGAAAAAGGATGTTCCGCACAGGTCGGCGAGTGTGATGAACCGGTTCCTTAATTGATGCCCACCCTATGCCTCTCATCACCCCCTGGCTAACAAGAATCTGACCCCTGCATGCACTGGTCATGACAGATCCCCTCATCTCCCCACAGACCTTGGCGGAAGGATCTTCAATGATATTACATTGGAAAGTGCGCTCAAAGATCTTCAGGACCTTGAGCTGATCCGCAGTCAAGTTCGGGTCCTACATCAGGTGCACGACAAAACAGGACAGTTCTGAAAATCCGGGACATACGCTGCCACCCACACAAAACAACACAGGGATCAGTGCTGTGCCATTGCGCCGTATTTCAAAAATCATGTAAGTAATTACGGTCCCTTACTGGTAAAAGTACTTGAATTTGCCTTGAAATTGCGGTGATTGAAAGTCAGCTATGTAATTCAGCCTCCGTAATCAGCACAGCACTGACAGGGATGTAGGGCACCCAAATATTGGAAGCACATGCCAGGATTTACTGAGGGATTTACACAATTGTTTGAAAAAGGAGAACAGCTCAGATCCGGTTTCCAGCATCGTGCAGTGCTGCTGTGACCTCTGCTTGAGGCAGTGTTTCTTTTTTCGTGTCTCAGCTTCATGTCATCAGCACTCCGGCCGCTGGCAGGAGGCCCAATTTGTGGCCAGCTTTGCTGCTTTGGTCACCAGTTGCAGGCCGGTCCAGACACAGTCCCGATTGGGCCTTTCGCAGTGCTGGGAGGCCTGCTGAAGGTGATCTTGTAGCCTAGAAAGGAAACACTGGATTGAGCTCACCTGCATCCTTGCACGGACTTCCTTGAGTTTGACGGGGTCACCCAGAAACTCTTCGTACTCCGTCTTGGTGCGAGCCAGGGCCTCGCTGCTGCTCCCCTGTCATCGGTGTAAATATAAGAATGCAGGCAGGCTGGCGGAGGCGGAGAACCCTCAGAAAGCCAGAGGTCTGGCCGGCTCCTTCAAGGTCAGGCATCATCTTAACTATGCAAAGCTTGCTTGCGGATGGCATTTAGACACCTTGAAAGGACTTAATACAGTACTTCATGATGGCTGCCATCAAACAAAACCGCCAAACCTGTCATAGATTCGTACCTTCAGCGCCATCTGCAAGGACAAAATTGTTGCATGAAACCCAGAATTTGGTAATCTACTCATACCGGTGGTTCAACCTGAAACTGAGTGAAAGCATGATGTAAAAAATAGCACCACTACGGACCATCAGGGGCCATTCATGCGGGGCTCGTACGAGACTTAAACCCAATTTAGTTTGATGCTGACCTTGGTGGACCAGAAATTGTTCTCGAACGCAACATGCATCTGGAAGGCATGCATGAAAGTTCATGTCGAAGTTAATCACCGGAGATCTAGCGTGGGAACGGAACGGAATGGACTGACGAACCTGTTCGTAAGAGTTATTCAAGTCGTCTATCAGCTTCTGTGCCGGCATTGAAGCAGTTGTTGCGGCCATCCTGAAAGATCCTGTGGAGATGGTTCGGCAAGACGACAGAAGATAACGAGGTGAGTTGGATGTGTGCAGTCTAGAGATAGATCTCATAATAAGCAGGGCAGCGATTCAGCCTGTCTCTTTAGCAGATGTTCAGGCCTTCTAGGAGACGCTCCAGACGTCGGAAGTGTGGCGTGTCGAGACCGAAACCAAAGTGGACCTACCCGACTGACACTGACACGTTGTCATGCTCCGGAACCATTATAAGGCGGATAAATCCACCCAATATTCCGTTGGTGCGTTCGATACCATCGGAAGCACCGATCGGAAGTGTGGCGTCGAGGCCGAAAGTGGTCTGAAGCTATCATGCGCCGGTGCCGTACTGCTGGAGCACTAGGAGTTGGTTAGACAACTAGGGCGCAGCGCAAGCTGCCGTCAAATAGATCGCGGCATTCGAAGAGGTTTCACCCCCTGGTTTCACCGTTGCCATGTCAATGATATGAGTAATCATCTCCGTGACACGTGAACCTTTTAGGTAGCTGGACAAACGTTCCTTGTTCCCATGTCTTCTTAAGCTTCTTAAAGTTTGCTGTGAACCTACTCTTCCTGCAATATACCGGTTGCTGACATCCACGCGAGACCCGGCCGACGCACGGACAACGGTGTTGGATGCCACCTGGCTTCAACTGGTTTCTGATTCTTGTTGCGGTCATAGTCTCCATTTTAGTCCTCCTGTCCAACATATATGTCTTGATATACTACAGTCACCCCGAGGACAGGAACCAGGTCAGGGGGGATCCGGGGAGTGAAGTTAAGGCATGCCTGCGCCTCATGGTCCTAGCAGATAGTGCTTAGCTTGGTACAAATGTTAGATCAAACCATCAATACCGGTACCGGTAGTTCCCACTTGTGAGCAGTGCATGCAATGACTGTCAGACTGGCTTGAGTCCGAAGCACAATCCACCCTTCTTGCAGGCATGGGTTCCAAAGATCGTGATTGTGCTGGGGCTGACCATTGCCGTCTTTGCGGTGCTGATGTACCCACTGGACATTGCCAACAAAGCAGCCTGTTCCAGTGCCCTCTCGCCGACCGCATGCACGTACACACTTCCGATGTACACCCTCTGGATGGCACTTTTCATCACCATGCTGGTACTTTCCTTCGCAATCATTCCCTTCACGCTTTTCTTCTACGAAGCTGACAGTGACTTGTGAGTGTAAGCCATCATACAGCACCGGAAGTGAGGCCTCTTACTTGTTGGCTACTTGGCTACCGGTATCACACTGATTAATATTGGACATTCAAATTGCATCGACTTGGGGGAACGAGGAACCTCATTGATGATGTAGGGTTTGGAGGCTCTTTTTTCTTCAAGCATCGCAAGGCATGGCATTAAAATGCAAGGTGTTAAATGGCTTTCATCATGCCCATGCTTGATCGTGCATGTAGACAATGATGTCACTGACAGGGCTGGTCTAACGCTGATCTCTCCTCATCATGCATCGCAGTACATGGTTTCAAAAGTGCAAGGGGGCGTTTGCCTACACCTTGCTCATGATGGTAATTGTGGGCCTCATCATCGGGATCATGTATGGTAAGGACTCAAACCAGAAAGGTCATGTCATAAACTGTCGTCGTCTGGTGCAGTTTCTTAAGAGCTCATTCCTCATGGTTCATTCTTAAAGCCTAGCTGATCACATCCTCCTTGCATGCCTCACCCGATGCAGCTCTCATAGGCTACGTTGTTTGGGACGTGCAGCTCCTGACATCCGGCACGCTCCCATTGACTGCACTCTCGACCTACACCAAGACGGCAGGGTACCCTTGCATCCTGATCCCAACTTCCAATGTCTCCAGCACTTTGTTTCCTCCAACTCCACCCCCGGCCCCTACTTCTCCACCACCCCCGCCAAATGTACCCCCAAAGCCGCCTCCTCCCAAGCCATGGCCCCCTGAGCAAGTTCCTCCGAGCCCTCCCTTGCCACCCAGGCCCCCTCCCTTGCCACCCAGGCCCCCTGCACCACCTGGGCCTCCATCAGGGTCGTTTGAAACGCTGCAGGTGAGCCATTCAAAACCCAAGGATTGGGACTGCAGCTTTGTCTCAAAATCCCAAAAGACAAAAGCCCTTTCGATTTGTTTGTTAAAATCTTACATTTAAATCATTTATCATTAAATCCATCTTCTTGTTCAGGTTTTGGGACCTTCAGGGTTTGGGACCTAATTAACCCCCTTGCCATCATAAATTTACGTCCTGTACCTCCCCGCCACTACTGCGCTTGAACCTCCTGGGCGTTGACTTGAACCTCCTCGTTTCCTCCTCCTGCTCAGTGCATTTCCAACCTTCCAAACAGCGACATGATCAAAACATCCGTCTTCAAGCAGCGTGTCTCCTTGCTGGTCTATATCATCGCCATTCAGTCGATCATAGGTGGGCAGCAAGTGCTCAAGCATGTGCGCAGTCAGAGCCGCACAAATAGCTACACTCAGCAAGATGAGGCCTTCTACTACTGCATGTGAACATAGCAGCCCAGTGTCCAAAGAGGGTTGGACGTATATTAGTTACTTCTGCTGGTTACTGTTTGCTCAAAGAGGGTTAGACGCATATTCTTTACTTCTGCTGGCTACCGATGCCCCGTCACTACTGTTTCTGGCACAGAAAGAGCGGGCAGAGTATATGAGCCATGTCCCTCGAGACAGAAGCACTGGCCACCACTGTTTATTTTAACTTGCTTCAGCTTCTCATTAGCTACATCACGGCCAACCGTCGAGGGGGCCTGGTGCAGCGAGACCTGCTGCATGGTCCACCTGCCAAAGCCGGTCAAGGTTTGGTTGCCAACGGTCCAGTGATTGCCGCCCGGCGCCCCTCCAAAGGTGGCCTGGTGTGTGCTTGCGTATTTTAATAAGCATCGCTGGACACCCTTAAATGTCGGACCTTGTTCCTGAACTCCTCAGGCTGGCTTCTGTTCATGGTGTTCGCGGGCGTCGGGATGTTTTCTGCACCCATCAGCTGGATCCAGGAGTTCCTCTCCCGGCCACGCTCCACCATCACAAAGTCAGAGTACATGCGGCGAGGGCATCAAATTTTTGAGCGTGCCAAGGAGTGCGTGGTGAGTGGCCGGTTCAGCACTCAACCCTACACCCCTAAAACGCGGAACCAAGGTGACCCAGCTTCCACCAGAATGCTCCTCTTTCTATAAGTGCATTGACACAGCTTTCTGCGGAGATATCATAATTAATCAGAGGACCTTCTTTGACTCTTTTCCACTGGTTGCACCACCTGCCCTGCTGCATGCTACTGTGTTTATTATAGTGCACGCCTGACCACCTTCTGAGGGCCACCAAGTGGCCACCCCTAGGCCATTGGGGACCAACCCTTGACCGGCCTACGGCCGGAGGCCCGAGCTTAAGGGCATGCTACAGGCCCCCAGGGCCTTAGGCTGTGATGCAGCTGACTTGTAGCTGAATCACGCTGAACTAAGCTGTGGCATTCTGGTCCCTGAAGTTAGCGTTGCCTCTCCCCTCCTTTGCAGAACATGGCGAACCTGCTGCGTAAGCAGGAGAAGAACCGAAGGTGGCGAGGCAACTATAAGAGGTTGGAACGGCAGATCAACTCTCTGGAGGAGGATGAGTACCAGCTTGAGAGGGTTTTTCCACAGGTGCGGGCAGGTCAATGACGTTGCACCTCTGGGCCCGGCTCAAAAAAGGCTCGGCCGTGTGGGCGCCCAACAGTTAAGTTGGGACACGGGGAGGGAATTTTAGAGGGAAAAGGAAAGAAAGAGAAACACTAGGGTAAGAAATCCCCCCCCCCCCACACACACAAAAGGAATGGCAGTGCAGGTAACGCAGCTTGTGAGAGGGTAAGGGTTAGGTTCTAGATTCAGGTCACACGGTCATTGTCACTTGCGGTATGTTCTGCATGTACGGCGCCCCCTTACAGCCACATTCTCAAATGATCCCTCCTCACTTTCCATTCCGACCCCAGAACCCCCACTTCGCGCGCACAAACCTGAAGCCTTGCAAAACCAATCCAGTTTACATCCCCCGCTGCTCTCAGGGCGAGGATGAGGCGTCCTGCTAGATCCCGGTCATGCTCACCTCTTCCCTCTCTTTGACCTCTTGCGCCTCAACCCTTGCCTCCCACCCTCACCCTTCTGACCTCTTGCCCTTCACCCTTCTGCCTCTCACCTCTCACCCCTTGCCTCTCACCCTCACCCCTTGCCTCTCACCCTCACCCCTCACCCTCACCTCTTGCCTCTCACCCCTCCCCCCTCCCCCCTGACGCCTCACCCTCACCACTCTCAGGGAGAGGATGGACAGTCCCGCTGGGTCCTCTTCATGCTTGGCTTCTACTTCATGGGCTTAATGGGCGTCATCGGTGTCGTCTTGTCCCTGGCATGGGTGGCGCACATCTGCCTCTACATGCTGCCGCCGACAGGGCCAGTGTCACCCATGCTCAACGCAGCGTTTGTTGCGCTGGACCAGGCGTTTGCCCTGCTAGGAGTGCTCTTCTTCAGTCTGTTCTGCCTGTACCTTATGGGTAAGCGAGCGGAGTTGTCTTTTCCACGGTTTACGTAGGTTACAATTCAGCTACATAGTGGCAAAGGAGCAGGCGGCTTGGTGCTTCGAACCTTGTTGCCTGGGCCGCTGGTCGTAGGCCTGTCCAGATTTGGACCCAATAGGCCCAGTCGTGGCTGCCCAGCGGCCTGCCGAAGATGTTAGGGTGCGCATGAAGACATGCACTGGCATCCTTTCGATGCTGTAGGTAGTATCCGCACTTTGTGCAGTATGCCGTTATGAGTACACGGATTTAATTGTGTGGTCTCTTCCAGGCTCGAACCTCATCCTGATAGCCTTGGCTGTCTGGATGTCCATCCCGTTCCTCGTCCCCTGCCCTCCTGTCCCTACTCCTTTTCCTCGCACACGCCCTCGCCACGCAGTTGTGGCCATGAAGGGCAACTTCCTAATGGGGCTCAACTTCGTATTTATCAAGCTGTACCCCATGCGCCCGGGCGCGACCATGGTCAGCAGCCTGCTGGTCAACACGGGCATCATTATTGTTATGGCGCCCGCCATCCTGCAATTCTGTGCCCAAGCGTTTGGACAGTATGCCAGCAACAGCGACATCTTCGATATCTTTGGGGTTCAGGTGCGGGAGATACACCAATTCAGGTCGGACGCTTGGGGGCTGGCCACGTGTGCTGTTGCTTTCCTTTCTCCTGTAGCCATTAGTTTAGTTTCCACCCGACCAGGCACTTGGGCGCCCACGCAGCCGAGCCTTTTGGGCAGGCCCCAGAGGCGTAATGTCATTGACAGGTGCTGTAGTGGCACCGCCATGAAGGTATCGGTACCAGTTATACCACTGTCAGTGCAATTTTGATGGGATGTGGTAAAATAATGCTCTTGTATGTCAGTACATTTAGGAAGGGATTGTCATGAAACGAATGATGGCCATGCATCTTAATTCGTCCGGGGCACCTGACCATTCTGTCTTTCACTGATACGGCCGTTTGCTTGACTCCCCCCTCCCAGGTCGGGTACTTGGTGGGCATCTCCTGGATATACAGCAACAACTTCTTCCTGTACTGCATGTTGGCCATCATGGCCATCAGCTCTGTCATGATGATGTTCAGAGGCTCCAAGCAGTGGCAGCGCAAAAAGTAAGTTGTGATGAGTCTTGCTTGGCCCTTGCCATGAGAGGGGTCCCAAATGTCTCCCACCCTAAATTGTGTGTTCTCTCTTTCATGTAGGCCAACGGATGTCTATCTGGAGGATGACTGAAGCTAGACGAAGATTATCACACGAGCACCTGTTTCACGCACCCAACCCAACCCAACCCAAGATGCTCCACTGGGCTGTTAAGTCTCAAAATGAACGTGCTGTTTTCTTGCAATTGTGTGGTTTGCATGACTCATGAGTAGGCATTGTGTAGGCCCGTCTGAGATACTCAGCGTGAAATCAATATTCTTTAGCAATGTGAGCGTCAGCTGAGAAGCCAGTGGTTCCCATTTTTAGGGTCTTTGTTTCGAGATTGCAAGAAGAATTGTTGCAATCAAAATGTCAGCTGCAGGTGTTTTATGATAAGTTGTAGTGTAGATGGGTGCTTCTTAGTTGCAGTTTAGTACCTCCGCTGATTTATCTGATGGTCTAGCAGCATCAGCTTTTGACTGCCCATGGCCATCCATAGAAGGCAGTTTATAGAAATGTACATATGGTACCGGTGATCTGGTAGGTCCTGATAGACCACATTATTTATTGATGTATGTGACAGGTAGGGCTGACAACTGTCCATGGCCAGTCATGGAGAATTTCAAGCTGTAATGCTAGTCTCACTTGTTATATGCACAGGCTTCAGGTTCATCATCAAACAATGCTGGAGTAGATTTAATCTTCAGCTTTAACACAAGCAATCACCTATCTTTCCTCATGCCCTAAGTTCCTCTCTTTCTTCATCCCAACGAGACAGTTGGGCGCATTGAGGCTGACCTTTTTTTTAGCAGGGCCCTAAGGCCCAAAGGCACGTCATTGACTTGTGGTATGGGCAGGGCCTAGTTTCCTTTCTTTTCTACTTTGCCTTCTCTCTTCAGTTTCCTGGCAGCTTTTCAGTCAGCCAACGTGTGGCCATTTTTTAATTAGGAGGGCCCTCAGGGGTAACGTCACTAACTCGAAATATGAGCAGGACCTAGCTATGCAAAATCACCGACTTGTGAGGATTATAGGCTGCAAGACGGGTTGGTCAAACATCGTGTGAGCGTTACTGTTTGATAACATTAACCTGACATACTAAAAGGCCATGCCATTTTTGAAAACACAGTCATGAAACAAAAATAATTCACCAATGATAGCCGTCAAGTCTGCCCTGTCAAGACATGACTAAGCCACAAGTCAGCGCTTCACCCCAAAATTCTCAGATTCGAAAGCAGTGCAAGGCTCCAAACTGGATAAATAAGAGTGGCCATTAGCGCAGAGACCTACTGCGCTCATAGCGCAAGTTAATGAAATCAAGCAGCCAGCATGGTGGTACATAATAGACATTTGCAGACACAGTCAGCACTAAATACTATCACAGCAAATGTACAAAAACTGTGACACACTTTTGATGGAGGTCAGTATCATAAGGAATTGGAGGAAGCGTTGGCTCATAAGCTGACACAATTAAGCTTAACCTTTATGCAAGATGAAGTCACATTGGAATGCCTCCACCCAATTAGTAAACTTCCAGCTCAGCCACGCAAGCTCGTCAATCCATGTAAATCCGGTGGATCTGCTTAATCGCCACAGTTTTCCGGCATTTAGGACTGCAGCATGGGTAGCGTAGGTAGGCAATTTGTTTCACGCTTGGTCACAATTTATCATTGAACTTAACAGGCCATGCATACGTAGCAAACAATTGTTAGCATCCATCTTTCAACCAACAAATCAATCTAAGTGATGGGCACCCCCCCATACTATACATATCATTTCCTTTGAGTCTTCACACAATCCAGGAGACAATAGTGGCAGAATGCATGCTTTCTTCCCCAGCATCCCCCACATCACACCTACCATTTTCTTTGGGCCTTGACACAATCCAGGAGACATTGGTGGCAGAAGACATGCCTGGAAATGACAGGATTCAGGGGTTCCAGAGCATGAATTATTTCAGCACCACGCAAGAGAGCCTGAAAAAGAACAGGATCACTGGACTCACCCGCATGGAGTAGATGCCATGGCGTCCATCTTCTCAAGGCAAATTGCGCACTTTCTCCCCTCAGGTGATGGCGGCGCTTGCGGAATAGCAGGGGCTGCAGGGCCCTGGGCAATGGCTGTGAATGGGTGTGGTAGAGCCATAGCAGCCCTTGGTCGTTTCAAAGGTGTTGCATGCCGTCTGGAGCCTTGCTTTACTCTGACCACCACCACATCATCGTCGTCGTCACTCTCTATTGTTATAACCGGTGAAGTAGCCTGAAAGACATGGTCGTTGTTACAAAGCCCGATTGTCAAGTACAGAAGAAGACCAAACTCACGGCGACACCTCGTGGGCCATTATTTTGAGACCTTGGCTCTCCTGTACCAGTGGTGATGACGAAAATATTCAGTATTCCGACTCATTATTGGACGAGCTTTCAACAAACGTTACGCACCAGGTCTTGTTTCAGAAGGTGTTTGCCGTGGCCCAGCTTGCGCCTGCAAGGCCCAGCAAGAAGCAAATAAACAACAGCTCTCTTGTTTGATCAGCAAGCAGCTCTTCCTACTCCTGCAAGTGTCCTCAGATTCGCGGGCGCACTCTCAGCGGTGTCGCTCATGGCCAGAGGAATGAGATGAAGGATTATAAATAAAAAATATTGAAGCGACGTGATCATGTAATGCTTGATATGGTATTTGAGCACGCTCGGTTTCGATGCAAGGGTTGTGGGCATGCCACCGGGAAAATCACCTGTGGGATGGTGATTGATGACGTTGGGAAAAGAGGAACGTCAAACGCTGATCGAAGGCAAGCTGGATCTCCAGCATGTCTCAGACATTTATAAAACAATTACCTGTCCCCAAAGCTGCCTGTTTCTAGCTTCAATGGAGTCTGTGGATTTGTGAAGAGCACCTTCACAAATCGGCCGGCATGCCAACTGCCAACTGTAGCAGCTGCTGCCAAATGTAAACAACTGAACCTCAGTCCTGTTTCACAACCGGTCCTTTAGCCTGCAGCCCTGTAGCCACTTGGAATCTGGTCATAATTTGTCCGTATACCGGTAAACAACAAAATCAGTGCGCCAAGTTGACAGGATGGCCAATGGATGGCCTGTAGTGGATGGGAATTCAGTCACTATTTTACGATGTTTGCTATTAAGCCCATTTGCTCTGTTCCAATTTGAACCTACACCCACGTACCGCACCAGGCAGAAGAAATTCAGTTTACTTGTAACTGATTATGACAGTTAACTATGCTACGTTCCCGACGAAACCATTTCCGTACAGAAAAAAATAAAAACAACTCGGGCGCACTGAGTTTAGAGAGTCGAGGCCTGAGATCAGGAATGGGACAAGATACCGATTTGTTTTCTAGGACTTTGTAAGATATGCCAGTCGCATACACTGTGCGAGAAGTGAACTTATCCACCACTTACCACTCGATCACTCATCCAGCCAGCAGGCGGTGGTCGAGGGCGGTGGTGACAGGCGACGAACTCGAAGTATAGCTTCTCACGCAGATATTGGAATACCGATCATGAGTTAAACGTACCTTGCCAACTAATCTCTAAGGTCAGCGTGCGTGTTGGAGCAAACCTACACAAAGCCGAGGGCGGCCTGGTCGGAGTCGTCAGGCAGAGGTGCCATTAGTGCGCAGGTGACACATACAAATTGATACAAATTGGGTCTTTAGATCGCAAGTCGTAATCGGGATCACTGCTAGAAAGGCAAGTCGCTGCGATGAGGGCCCGGTCGGAGCAGATGGGTCGCAGGCGATGCACGGCTCCGCGGCATGTGCAAGCAAGCCATCAATTGAATCGAGTGTGCACACGTAATCAAAACAATAACTATCTTGACAGGAAAGATCGCTGCCACTCAGTCTAGCCGCAACAATGGGGGTCCCAGCGAAATTCTGGCCTGGGCGAGACACATGACCCACGGGTATGGTTTCCGGCACTGAAACGGCCTTTTCGGAGACGGGGCCGTTCGCTGCCAAAATAGGCTAGCCAGAAAGAGCGCATTTTTGCGATTTTTTCGGTAAGAATTATGCCAGTCCCGTGGCCGGAGCGCGAACCTCGATCCTGGGGGGCGGGGCAGGGAAGGGTGCCGGATGCCGAATGCTGACGTTTCGGGCCCCAACGGCCTCGCGATTTCCTGTGGCCAGGAACCGGCCAGAGTGATCTTCTCCAGACCCCAGAGGGTTCGGATCTTGATGCTTCACCTAGCGCTAGCTAAAAGAACCATTTCTGGAAATAATAAGTCGCTTTGTTTGCACATCGCAATGCTCATGTTCAAGATGCTTGCTGACGTGTCGAACCGATTCTAAATCACAATCGAAGCTGTCGACCTGTCAAACGCTAAATCACGCGACCCCTGCCGAAGTCCGGCGGGAACAAGCAAGGCTCATACGAAGGCTGGCGTACAAGATGTTTGCCTTCATTGTGCCAGATTTCGTGCTGACATAAGTACCTACAAGCAACTACCATCCAGGTGTAACGTCATTGACCTTCCATCCTGGTAGTGCAAGGTTACCCCTGGGCGGTATGTTACTGAAAAGTTTAATTTAGCGCATTCCACATGGGGGCAGTTGGCATGTACCAGACGACCAGTGGACCAGGCATAATCGTTTGTGTTGCGTTTGTTGTCATTGTGGTGTGACATCAATGTGGTCCCTCACCTTATTATTCATTTGTTTGAATTGCGACCCCCAGTGGGTCAAGTGGGTCATATTTATAGCCCCCCAATGAACTCGCAGTGGAAGCAGTGGCAGCACTGCCTCCTTTATTACCAACACACCACCCGCAGCTATACCCATGCCTCCTCCTCCACCTGCACTAAAAGAAGACAGGCCGCTGACAAATCCTGCAGCACTGCCCTTCCTGCATCATATCCTGCAGCTGACAGGGCACCCTCCGGGGCGATGGGTCTGCAGCTGACAGGGCACCCTCTGGGGCTGCCTCTGTATCCACTTCTGGAAATGCCTCCATATCCAGATGCTGCTCCACCATATGCGCCAGGAGATAAAGCCTGGCTATAATGCTCCTGGCCCACATCCGTCAGATGAGGAGCCATAGCTGACGGGCTTGGCTGTGAATTGTATTGGGAACCATATGAAGGAGCTTGCATTACTGATTCGATCCCATGACGCGAGAGGGTACTGAAGACAAAGGTGCAGATACCGCTGCCAACAGCCTGCTGTAGAGGATCAGGGCCACCTTTGGCCATGCAGATCAGATCCATGCAAGCAGGACTCTGATGCAAATCCTCCCTGGTTACCATAACTGAGCCTCTGTAGAGGACGGCAGAGGATGTGGCCAGGCATAGGGTACATCAGTTTTTTGTTACGGTATAGAATTTATGCTGCAACTAGTGATTGGCACTTGGCAGCATGAGCATCCACTCCAATTTATGATGCTGTGAAACAAATGCCGCACTGCTTCGTTAAAGAGGGTTAACTTACCTAAAAGCTTCAGCCATGGATCAATAGAAATGTGACAAAATAATGCCGCAGGTGAACAATTATTGATGGCACCTCTCTACTGTCATGACTTGGAACGACCAGGCGTTCACGTATGTTAATCAGGGCCATGATCTTCAAGCACGTGCCAATCCTGGTGCCAATCTCTTGCCCAATCATGTCATTACAATCTGGTATTCAAAGTAGCCTAATCTAGGCGTGCCGGTATACATTTGCACTATTGGAACAGATCTTGGAGACTCTATCCCGAATGGGAAACACGGGAGGTAATGTACCCTAATAGAGCATCACGTCCCACCTGCAAAGTAACTGTCAGTCTCGCAATAAAGGACATGATTTCATAGTTTCAAAAATTAGATGCTACAATATAATTCAAATGTACAAGTAAGTCCACTCATAAGTCCCCAAACCCTACATCCATGGCCAGGCCATAGCTAGCTGCTGCCTTGGACACAGCCTTTACTCGGCCCCTCCTATGCCAGATCTAGCAAGCCCTGCTCGAGAATCCAAGAGCGGGCTAATCTTGAATGCCTAATTGCTGAATTGGAGACGAGGGCTTGAGAATGTTGCTCATGCTGTTACACCTGGCTTTTGTTAGGCTGCTGCTCACGTTGAGGCTCCCGGCTTGCAAGCCCTCACTTTCATCACTCCCAAACCTACATTTGAAAAGAGTGAGACGCTGTGGGCAGATTGCAGGTCCAACCAGAAACTACATCCCTGAGCTGATACACAATTTTGTCCAGTGCGGAGCAAGCAACTGTAATACTGCACCATAATTTCTTTCACAGTGCTTCTACTACACTTTGGCTACATCACGGCCTACAGCCGTAGGGGGGGTGGGCGACCTGGTGCAGCATGCCCTGCTGCTTTGGCCACCAACCATCGGCGTGTCAAGATTTTGTCCCTGAGGCCCGGTGATGGCCCAGCCCTTCCGCCTGCCAAGGGTGGCCAGCTGCAGATCGACACCAACACTGCCATGCACCACGCTTGCCATTCCTGCCCCCCCTACTTGCGTCAAAGCTCACCTGTGACCGTTATCGGCCCCATGCACGAGCCGCCTCCCTTCCTCAGCCTCTGCAGCATTGCGAGCATGGTGTTCCAGGGCACCTCCGAGCTGCGGCTGCACCAAGCCGCACTGGGAGCCAAGCACAGCCTTCCCAGCAGCGCTGAGAGGATAGAGAGGCGGAGTGCTGGCCAGGTTCTTGGGGCTGCCGTAGGGCTGTGTCGACACCGTCTGCCTCCCTGGCTGCTCAGCACCCTGCATCCTCCTGTCATTCCTGAGGCCCTCATCGCTTCCTTCCCGGTAGAAGTTCTCGCCAGAGTATCTGTACGGACTAGTCGGGGCAGCTGGAGCAGCTGCTGCTGCCGCTCCGGCCGCCGCCGCCGCCGAAGCAGCCTTGGTAAGAATGGTCAAGTGCTGCAGCTCGAGTCGAGGCATCGAATCAGCATTTAAGGGGGCCCACGAGACAGACCTGTCTGACGTCAAAATTGAAATAGGTGCCCTCCCCTCAAGCATGCAGCCAGCATGAGCAGGCGTACAGCTGTCAACCAAGCCTGCGGCAAAGGCCGCCTCGCTCACTTGGCCATGCTGGCGCAGCTGGAACGTGAGCACAGCAGCAGGGCCGTGAGCGGGCGGGATCTGGCCCTGATACCCACGAGCAAGCCCGTCGCCACGCTCTTCCGGTGCGGCCCTGTCCTGGCCGTGTTCCACAGCTGGGGGCCACGCCGGCAGATCCAGTACCGCAGCTAGCGAAGCTTGCTGCTGCGCCACCAGACGCTCTATGTCCTCACCGCTCAGCACCGCTGCCACAGCCGTGGGAGGGGCAGGCAGCTTCCGCCTGCTGGCGCCGCTGGGATGCCATGGGGAGAAGGAAACAGGCGAGGGAGCAGGAGGGGGCGAAGCCTCCTCGCTGGCGTACCTCCGGTAGCCTTGTCCCGCCATCTGCATGGCCACAGCAGCAGGACCGCTCCTGCTGCCCTGCCCGCGTTCCGCAGCCTCCTCCACCGCCAAGCGCTGCTGTTGCAACTGATGCTGCTGTTGCTGCTGATGCTGTAGGCTGCTGATATACATGCTGTAGGCCGGATGTAATCCATACTGCCCGTACCCATGCTGCTGCTGCTGTTGATGTTGCTGCTGCTGTTGAGGCTGCTGCTGCTGATGTTGCTGCTGCTGTTGATGTTGCTGCTGCTGTTGATGTTGCTGCTGCTGTTGAGGCTGCTGCTGCTGATGTTGCTGCTGCTGTTGAGGCTGCTGCTGCTGATATTGCTGCTGCTGATGCTGTTGATGTTGCTGCTGCTTATGTTGCTGCTGCTGCTGATGTTGCTGCTGCTGTTGAGGCTGCTGCTGCTGATGTTGCTGCTGCTGTTGAGGCTGTTGCTGCTGCTGTTGTTGCTGCCCCCTGGACACTTGCAGTGGAAGCCACGAAGGCTGCTGCTGATGTTGCTGCTGCTTCATCCGGGCATGATTTTCATAAGAAGCTGATGAGGACGGAGGGAGCCCGCCGCCCCCAGATGAAGTAAAAGACGCGCCCTGGGGCAGCCACCCAGAGGGGGGAGGAGGACCGCCACTGCTGCCGCTGCTGCCACTGTGGCTGTTGCCCCGCCTGCGGCTAACATCGGGCGCTGGCGGGACAGGGTCGCTGGTGCTTACCGCACTGCTGCCATTGGTGACGGGTGGGCCTGCTGCATAATGACTGGGTCGCTGCTGTGGCAGCTGCTGCCACATGCCGGCCGAGCCCCCCGGCTGCCTTACGCCCATCGGACCCGGCATCATGGGCAGGCCCAGGTGCGCGAGTGTGGCCATGTTCATACCAGAAAAGTCGAAAAGCGCCGTGGGCATCGGCATCAAGTAGCCACCGGGCATCTGAACGAGGCTGTGAGACCCCACTTGCCTTTGCTGCATCAGCAGCTGCTGCTGCCAGGCGAGCTGCTGCTGCTGCTGCGGGCCGTGCTGGCCAAAAGCTGTGGCCGCAGCAGCCGCCGATGCCATGGCTGCGCTGTACGCCTCTGGGGGGACTGCCATCAGGAAAGGCGGCATCGGGGCGTACTGGCCGAAGGGGAAAGGGGGCATCGCTCTCAAGCCAGAGGGAGGCTTGAGCTCTGATGCTTGATGAGGGTTCTGCGCTCGCGGGCGGGAGGCAGGTTGCGAAGCATTCAGACACGGCTGAAGGTTGTCACGGTCGAGGACAAAAACATACCCTCCAGTAAAGCAGCTTTTCAGACAGGCAAAAGCTGCAATCCAAGACAGGATAGCTGCATTTGATCAAGACGTACGCCTGCAAAGACTCTGCATATTCCGGACTTTGTCCCTAGGAATGCCTACATATCTCCTCACTTAATACAGGGAAAGAATCGCGACGTACATGGTCAGGTGATAGGGAAAGACCTTACACTGAAATGATGAAATGAAGCTCTGAAATGACCAGAGGGCAGGGAAGGACTAACAACAGAGACAATCATATGGGTTTAGGGTTAAGGGTTGAGCTAGTGGGTTAAGGGTTCATCTACCCTCAGCCCTCAACCCTAAAGACTTACCATCGAGATAATCAGATGATGGACTTAGGGTCCTGAGCAGACTCACCATTGCCCGGTCCTGCCTTTGAACCGACTGGAATTCCGCCTGGGGTGACGACGATTGCACAAAGGACAACATTGCGGGTTCCGACGCTGCTCGCAGCTGCGGCGGCGCAGGCGGCTGAGGCCGGTCGCCTCCCTGCGGCCCATGCAGCTTTTCGTTGCCCCCGGCAGCTCCGTAACCGGGCAGCGTAAACATAGCGCTGGCGTGCCCCATATCCCCCGTCGCAGGCCTTGCTGTGGCCGGGCCCTGACCAGGGGGCCAGGGTGGCGGTGCAGGAGCTGCGATACCGCCTGACGCGTGGACAGGAATGCTGCGGGTCCCCTTGTCCATACCAGCGGGAGCCGAAGCAGACGGGCCGCTGCCAGCAGCTGGCGCAGAACCGGCCCTTTCATTCCTTGAAGCCAATGTCACGCTTCCTGCAAAGCTGGCGGCCATAAAAGCTGCCTGGGGTGGCTGCCTGAGCGCCGCTGCAGCCGCTGCATTGCCCCGCAGCAGAGCAGGGGGCAGCGGGATCTCCGCCGGCTGCACGAGCCCTGTCGAGGCGACCCGCCGCATGCCCCGGCCCGGCAGAGCGGGGGGAGGAGGAGGCACCGCCCTGGCCGACATGGGAGCGGTGCCCGCCGCTGCTGGCCAAGGGTGCCCGGGGGGCGCCTGTGGCAGCAGGCAATGCTTGGCGAGCTGCAGCGCGGCATTGAGGCGCTCCCAGTCACCTTCCAGAGCATCCGGATGAAACAGCACGTGCACGCCTGGGCTGCCGCCAACCCCGCAGTGTGGGCCGAGGGATGTGCTGACATCACGCAGTTGCCAGGGCGGGCACGTAGCTGCTGCTGCAGCCACCGGATGCTGCTGCCGCTGCTGCTGCTGCTGCCCATTGTGCTGGACACGGTTTGAATCTAAGGCAGGCTGGCCCACCTGCTGCATTCCATCTCCGTTGTAAGTTGTGTAGTAGCTTGGCGCCAGCGGAGCGTGTGGCTGGGGTAGAAGCTGAGTCAGCAACTGGGCAGGCGGAGATCCGGGCCTGGCTGAGACACTCCTCAGCCGTGCCGGCCCTTGAGCATGGTTCAAGGTATCCACCTGTCTCTGACAGTCCGCCGCAGTGGCTAGCGGATCCACATAGTTGCCGGCCTTCGCGGCTTCAAATCCAGCTGCCAGCTCAGCGGCGGCGGGACGGGCAACCGTGGCACTGCTGCCGGCAGCAAAAGGAGCGTGCAACAGGTATGGCTGCTGCTGCTGCATAATCTGCCAAACTCTAGCCTGAGTAGTTGGGAGTGAGCCGAGTTCCAGGCCATTCAGCTGCAGCTGCTCAGCTACCGCTGCGCCCTCCTGAAGGCTCAAATCCCCATGGCCAGGATCAGCAGTGTCTACCGACCCGTCTCTGACACCCACGATACCTGCCTGCTGCTGCATCTGCTGCTGGACCTTGCCTAGGTTGAGGGTCGCCATCTGCCCCAGCGCGCCCACAATCAGCTCCTGCTGCATCGCCGCCGCCTGCAACGAAGCATCAAGCTCCTCCTGCTGCAGCAGCTCGGCGACGTCCTGCTCGCCGTTCTGCTGCTGCTGACTGTGCGTGTACTGCACCGCGTACTGCGTCAGGGACGGCAGCGGCAGCGGCGGCGGTGGCTGGGACAAGGAGGACATGGGCAGGATGCTGTGTGCTCCCGTAGGCGCGCTTCCCACCAGCAGCAACCGCACCGAGCCTGGAGCAGGAAGGTCACCCTCACGCAACGCCCGGGAAGGTCTTGTCCTGCCCGAGAAATGCTGCGACTGCGCCACGCCGGCGGACGAGGGCGGGCCGGCTGATGAGCAAGCGTCCCCTGCCGCATTTTCTGACGCCGGGTCGACGGAAGGAGGCAACGCAAAGCCGGGTGGAGACTTGGTTTCGCTCAGGCCCGAGATTGATGCCTGATCGAGGTGCGTCAGCGCCGGGACCGGGAAAGCTAGGCAGGAGGCTGCCGGCATGACTGAGGCGGCAATTGGCATCAGGCTGCGTGCCACCAGACCTGGCTCCTCTGCGCTCGTCCCAACTCGGCTCGCCTCGCAGGCAGCGACGTCTGACATAACGGCAGCAGCAGCAGCCGGAGGGCCGGCCAGGGCCGTGGCAGCGTCATGGTGCTGCTGCTCCGCCAGTTGCTCCAGGGTTCTGCTGATCTGCGCCTGGCCGTCCACGGCTGCGTGCCAGGCAGCGCCCCAAGCAGCCGGGTCCGGGTGCTGCTGAGTCACCTGGGCCTGCCACCCGGCCTGCAGCAGCAGCACATTCTGCACGGCAAAGGTTTGGAACGCCGCGGCTTGGACAGCCAATGCCAGCGAATCCGTCCCTAGTGGTGAATCCGGATGAACCAGGCAACCGGATGGGAACGCAGCGGCGGTTGGGGGGAGCAGCTGCTTGACGTCGGGATCCAGCGGCATGAGCAGGCTGCTGAGTGGCACACCCACAAGCGAGGGAGGCGCTGCAGCTGCAGCAGCACCAGGCATGCAAGAGGACGATGCCAGTGACCGGTCGTGGTCCACAGCGAAGCCTGCAAGGGCTTCATGGCCTTGCTGCTCCTGCTGCTGCAGCTCCTCCTGCTCCTGCTGCTGCTGCTGCTGCTGCTCCTGATCCTCCTGCTGCTGCTGCCCCAAGGCATTCGGGTGTAGCGGGTGAGGCATTCCAAGCGAGGGAGCAGGGAGAGAGCACGAGGTGCCAAGCGGCGCATCCCACAAGTGAGTTTCGGGCCGCTGTGCGTTCCACACGTTTCGGAAAAAACGGTCCATCGCGGTCACTGACTCCTTCCCCTCCTGTACGGCATGCAGGTAGGAGTTTGGGGCGTTTTCAGGGTAACCTACAAACCACCCACACCTGCACACAGCATGCTTAGTGCATTATTGAAGTCTGGAACCTTGGTTTTGACTCCTGGCATTGGATTCATCATTCAATTGAGACTCAGGAATTAGGCTGTGCTTGCATGGTGTATAAGGAGAATGTGATATATTGGGGCCGAAGCTTGACAAGCCCACAGACACAGGCCCAGGCAGCATGGACGGCCAAGCATGGGGCCTGCAGAGGCCAGGAGGTAGCTGAAACAGAGACAAGCCATGAATGAAGAAACATCGCCGGCATTACATGCAAGAAAAAAATGCAGATGGACAAAATAGAAATTGCATGCGAAGGAAAAAGCATTTTGAGCTACCATCCAGCTACCATCCAGCTAGATCATGGCCCACGGCTGGGGACACATGGTGCAGCAAGCTATGCTGTTTGGGCGACCAGCCGACCGGCTCTTGGCCCAAGCAGCATATAGCTTGCGCTGCACCAGCTTTGGTACCCATCAGCCCAGTGGTGGCTGCCTGGCAGCCCCCCGAGACCAGCCTGGTGCGTACTAAATTAAGCACACTGCTTCACAAGGAAGCATCTTTAAGCAAGACGCCACCTCGTCATCCTGAGGATTCCTTAGAGTCTGTGGATGATTTAAGAGTCCTAGCACATGAATAGGCGACACAGGGCCAGTGACCAGCCTTGGCTAGGGATGCCGAACAGTCTTGGACATTTGTAGATCGCAGGTTACTATATCGATATGCAAGGGTCACCTGGCAGGACCTCCCCAGTGCCAGTTTCTGGAAGGTGTGCAACTGTGCGTGAGTTTTGGGGGGCACTTGGGTGGGGTGGACGAGAGGTGACTCATGACCATTCTCCCTGCCTGCCATTTTAAGGCTGGGCATGCGCCCATGCATTGTCTTGGGAATTTGTAGATCATAGATTACTAGATCAGATGTTCATAGCAACCTGTCCACTTGCCAGCAACCATCACATTCAAACAGACAACCGCGCAGGTGGGTCGGCTCAGGTATCGGTCATCCAACACCACATTGAAACAGACAACCGCGCAGGTGGGTCGGCTCAGGTATTGGTCAGTGACGGATCCCATGATGTTGGGACAATCGTGCTGGTGGTTCGGCTCGGGTATCAGTTACGCACCTTCCCCATGATGCTGGCTAGAGTCTTGGCCCCGTGCGCAAAGGCTCGGCGTATGCGTAGGAAATTGGCCCGTGAGACGCTCCTGCCCAGGTTGTTGGTGGGCAGCAGCTGGTCCATGATGTTGAGCGACTTGGTCACAAACGCCTTCTGCGTGTTGACGAGAGCCTGGGGAGCATGGCAGCATCAGTGTTACTTTTAAAGGCCTTCAGCTACATTTCAGCTGCACTCCGGCCTCCGGCTAGGGGGGACTGGTTTGCCAGGCATGCTGCTTGGGCCGCCGGCCGAAGGCCGGTCAAGGTTTGGGGCCAATCGGGCTTTTGGCGGCCGCGGGTATTTTTGGTTACCAGTACCCACTGAAAAAACACTGGACAGCATGCAGAGCAAGAAGAGACGGGCTTGAATACGCTGGTTTGAGTTACCGTTACCAGCTTGCCTGATCAGCGTTTCCGCAAGGCAAAGGTCCCCATGAACAATGTTCCCAAACTGGCGCTTGTAATTTGGATACCGTATGCCTTGTTCACTCTCAATCAAAGTATGGTCATCGCACACGCTGTTTAGTTGATAGGGTGCTTCAGCTTAAACCCAGAAAATCTCGGCGTACGCCTGGGGGAGGGGACTTGGTGAAGCAAGCCCCGCTCCTCTGTTGCAAGTGGGCCGATCAAGGTTTAATTCCTGTCTGCCCGTTGGTGAATGCACAGCGGCCTGCCAGATGTGGCCTGATGCTCTCTTCAATAAACAGTGGTTATTACCCCCCCCACCTGCAGGCTTCAAGCCTCCAGCATGTTCCCACACAGGCATCTGTTATTTTAAAATACATTCACGTTCACTCAAAAACTACGATCACCCCCCCACACACCCCACCTGCGGGCTGCTGTACGCCTCCAGGATGTCCCCACAGGTGTGTCTTGTTTAAATGTCTACCGGTACCCAGTAGTAGAGATTTCATTCACGTTCACTCAAAAGTTGATCATCGCCCCTCTCCCCCCCACCTGCGGGCTGCTGTACGCCTCCAGGATGCCGGCCATGACCTCCTGGGTCAGCAGCGGGTCCTCAAGCTGTGGCATGGAGTCCCAGACTGCAGAACAAGACATGCAAAGGGAGGGCAACAGCATCACGTTATCAGCACCTGCCACAACCCAGCTTCAGCATCATCCCTCCCGGCAGATCGCATGTGCCAGCCCTGGCCAACAATCTACTAGTTTCCCTCCCAGTCCAGGCCAAGGGCAACCTCAGGAGCTGCCCCCCCCCCCCCTTCAGGGGGGAGGGCGGGGTAGGTTACTCCATGTCCCAGATTTCACATTTGTTTCAGTTCCTCGGGCGCGAAAAGGCGCATGGGCCATGCGCCCACAACAATTTGTTAATCCCAGCCCTGCTTGCTGCTATTCCCACCTCTGTTGCTTGCTACTCCCTGTCTTAGGCTCTGCCCAGACAGCAGCTGTCACCAGTGTGGATTAAATGCACACCCAACCAACTGCCAGGCCGCTGGGCGGATACCACTTGGCAAATGGAGGGCAACCCTTGACCGGCCCACAGCAGATTGCCCAAGCAGCAGGGCCGGCTGCACCAGGACCCTTGGTCTGTGATGTAGCTGAACTGTAGCTGAAGCGCCCTTAAATAAGCATCAGCGCTTACCTTTGCCGGGGAAGCTGGTGAGCGGTATGGGGCCCTGGATACTGAGGCAGGAGTGCTCCCAGTCAAACTTGCTGAACTCAACCAGGAATCGGTGCAGCACCTGCATGAGCAATGGGAGAAGGAGGAGCAGGCAGCCTGAAAAAAAGGAGCAAGCGGCCTCAAAAAACTGGCTGCTCATTGCTGCACCAATCACGCACAAATGCCTGTACACTCTACACAGTAGGGTGCACATGACTGATGTGCACCCTATGTCAAGGTCCGACATCAGCTGAGGCACTCTCAGGATTTTACATAGGCATGGGAGGCACTGAGGTAGACAGCAAGACCCCACCGATGCAGTGAAAATGCCGCTTGCCACGCCAGCAATCAATGACTCAGTGAACTCCCTCAGCAATGGGCGTGAGCGTGGAGAAGGTAATTATATACATAAAGATGCGCTGGCAAGCCGCAAGCCCATGGGCTGCTCTTGTGAGCGAGAGTGGGGGGTTCAAGCCGTGTTTGTGGTAGTGCACGCCAGACCACCTTTAAGGGGGCTGCCGGGCGGCCACCACTGAGCCAGTGGGGACCGGATTTTGACTGGCCTACAGCCGACAGCCCAAGCAGCAGGACTTGCTGAACCTAGCCCCCTCAGCCACAGGCCTTGATGTAACATACTTGCAGCTGGAGCACGCTAAAATAAACAGAGGGGTACAATGCATGAGCATGCGGATGGCACTTGCCCTCTGTTCTTCCTGACCCACCTCCAGCGGATTGCTGAGCTGTCGATGGTAGCGGTTGAAGATGTACAGCACCAAGGTTTCCAGCGCGTAGGTGGAGATGAGCCCATGGTGCGCGCCTAGCACTCGGCTCTCGTAGTAGCACCAGGCCTTCACCTGCACCGAGACACCAGCCATGCACATCTCAGGCATGCATTATTAAGCACCAGGCCTTGACCTGCAATGAGGCAGCTCAGAGGCAGCGCCTCTCAGGCATGCAATAGTTGAGCACCAGCGCTCCCAGGCTTGCGCCAGGTATGCATATCTCAGACATGCACTAGTGAGCGTCAGCACACAGCTCGCAGTTGCACCAGGCCTTGACCTGCAATGAGGCAGCTAAAGAGCAGCACCTTTCAGGCATGCATTAGTAAAGCACAAGCACACACAGGCATGCACCAGCCACCAGGCATGCATAAGTGAAGCACCCGCACAGACAGACACACACCAGGCATGCATGCTTTAGGCAAGCATTGCCTGCACACACCAGCACACACAGGCATGCACCCGACATGCACCAGCCAGACATCCAGAAACAGCACAGACGGACACGCACCAGGTCCGCACCAGCACACACGCAGGCATGCTATAGCAGCACCACCCACCCCCATGAATCCCACCCAGCCACGTGAATCGATCAGAAGCACGACATTGGCGCGTCCACACCCGGCCGCTCACCAGGATGATGCTCTTCTTGAACAGGTGCTCCTGGCCCACACGCCTGTCGCACGACTCCAGGAACGTGAGTGTGCACAGGCCACCAATCTGGTTAAAAGAGATGTCCACCACGATGTTGTCCACCAGACACTTGAGCAGCTTGACCTAGGACATAGAGGGGGGGAGTGGAGATTGCTGTTCAGTTTTAAATGCTCCAGATAGACCCAGCAAGAGTAACAGTAACAGCCTACTGCCCGGTTGGCCTGGTGCAGCAAGCCCTATTGCTTGGGTCAGTGGGGAACCAGCCGCTGGCCGGTCAAAGTTTGATTCCCCATCGGCCCAGTGGTGGCTCACCAGCAGGTCAAGGAATGGCAATGGTCACCATCGGCCCAGGGATGGCTGACCAGCATGTGCTTAAGGTGCTCTGGTTTATCATAAAACATACACTTGTGGAGGCCATGCGGGTCGGGGACCAGTGTATGGACGCTCATGGAGGGATTGACAGGTTCAGGCCACGTGGCGCAGCATGCACCCGCAAACCCTGATTCTCATTGAGGTATTGACAGGTGCAGACTATGTGGCGCTGCGTGAGACAAGAACAACTGATCCTCTTTGAAAGATTGACTAGTGCAGGCCATGTTGAGCTGCATGAACCCACAGCCCCTGATTCTCATTGAGGGATTGACTGGTGCAGGCCATGTGGAGACGCATGACCCCTCTGATTCTCACACCTCTGCATTTATCACATTGATTTCTCCGATTACATATTGGGCGTTGGGGTTTCTTTGCTCCTCCTCCAGCTTTCCTTGAAGTTTCAAGGCCCAGGACTCCTTGAGGGAGTGCTCGGAGGTGAATATTGATAGGTCGATGTCCCCATCTATAACATGCAGCAAAGGAGTGAGCAAAGGAGTATGAAGAGAAGCAATGTGAGTGATTGAGACCCTGGGCTGCTGGGATGGGAGCACATCAGTGGTGCATGGGGACAGCTGTGGATTGAGAAGTCGCATGTGAATGGCAACCTCCGTTCAATTGGATCAAGGTAAGTGAACTTACGGCATGCTTGCACTCTTACCTGGCAAATATGTTTTGAGAGGTACCGACCCAAAGGTGCAGGCTGTGACGCCTAAATTTGTCTCAGGTAGGAAGGTTAACTGTATGACATTCGTCACGTAAGCCGCAATGCCGCTCCTTCTAGCTTCGCTACGCCAAGCTGGCTTTATTCGGTTGACGAGCTGCTCTGTCCTATCCCTGAGTAAGGTCGAGCACGAGGGCGAAGCTGAGTCATATAGACGCCTTGTATCCACGCCTGGCAGACCAGCGGTCACTGTCATAGCCGCGATTGATTCTGGTAGGCAGCTATTCGGTCAAGCAAAATCCAGGAGCGAAAGAAACGTCCGGGGGGATTATTGGCCATCATCATGAGCAAGCTGCGGCCCATTCATTGTTATAAACTATATTTTGCTATCATTGGCTTCGCATTTACTCTAATCTACGTTTTAAAGTATCAGCAGTCGTGCTGAGTACGACTGCGGATGGAGTTACAACTAACCGCCAGTGACTTACCACTTGTACCACATTGTTTGCTCGAATTCAGCACGCAATTGCTGCTGGATATGCTACCCTGCTAACTTAACCAGCTTGACTATGCCAATAGTTTTTGTGTCAGCTATAGTTGCTCACCAGATGAAGGTTGGTCACCTGCTGCCACAGAAGGGTCTCAATTAAATATAGAATAGTGCATACCAGTTGGACCCTGCTGAGCGCTCGGCCGCGTGGGGCTGGTAGGGAACCATGAGGATCGTTTGGTGGGTTAAATCCCTCAACCTTTGGGTATGGAAATCACCAATGAAGTGCTTATAACTTCAGTGCTTGGACAAACACAACAGCCTGCCGATCAGAAGTCACTGACTCAAGACCCTATTTGTATGAATACCTGCTGCATATGTACAGGCATTTAATTTGTATGCAGCACAGCACACGGCACAGCATGTGATTGGGGTCAAGTTATCAGCTGCTGATGTGGGGCACTAAAAATCCATCCACAAATCGCCAACAAGCTCTAGGCTGAAGCCCAGAGGCATGGACATGATTCCCTTTTTTGCTGAAAGGGAAGATATCCAGACTAAAATCAAACAGATTAGCTACAGCAGCTAGTGGAAGTTTTAAAAGCTCAACCCATGCCGAGGTCAAAAAATACACTCCCAGGTGACCTTAATGCCGGAACCCTCTAATAACGTGAGCCAGATCGGTAGATGTACAATAGTGTTAAAACTGTCAACCTATGCAGCAAATTTGCTTCAGTAGCCAGGATGAAAGTTGAAAGTGCTAATGTTGGAGGCCTAGCATGCATGTGCATTAAACACACTTCAATAACCGGCAATTGCGAGTGTCGCACAGTATGTGCCACTCATCCAGTCAATAACGTTACACCTCTGGGCCCGCTCAAAGCTCGGCCGTGTGGGCGCCCAACTGGTCAGAAGGGAGGAAAGAAGAAACTAAAAGGAAGAGAGGGGGAAAGGAACAAAAGGAGAGGTCGGGAAGGCAAAGAAGACCAAGTCCACCACCTCCACTCATCCAGTGTATGTCCGACTGTCACAGCACACGACAAACAAAAGCAAATTATAGAGCGTTTATAATGGGTCAAGAGCCCTGGCAAGAGTGTAACCAGTCTATTCATCACTGGAGTGTGGGATAAAGAGCTGTGATGACTGGTAATGTCACAAGCGTTTTTTCCAACACGCCTGATGCATCGTCACAGCATGTCAATTGTGTTTGTGATGTACGGTACAACATGAAAGCCTGGTCAGTCTGTCTTTAGACCTTCATAAGTAATTGCAAAATGGCAAACGACATATGAGAAACGACTAGCAGCTTATCCCTGTGTATTAAGCTCCTGCTGTTGATTGAATGTATATTTTAATGAAAAAACCCGCCCTTGTCCTGAAATCAAGGAACCTTGTAAATTGACAGCCCAAGGATGAATATTCCAATCAAATCCATCCTGGAAGTCCATCAGTCCTGTTTTATTCCCTATTTCCCACACATCCATACTTTGCTCACGGGTCTGAATAGTCTAAACCAGAAAGTTCATACTCCCCTTCGCTTGGCGGCTCCAGGGGCTGCATCAGCTCCGTGCTCCGAAGCTCAGGGTTCTCGATCCGCAACGAAACAGGCGGTGGCGTTTGGCGTGATGGGGGGCGAGCAGTTCCATTTAAGGGGATCCCTGTTCAAGGCACAGGCATACATACAATCCAATCAAAAAGACGACAAAAATGCTGCACGTGCATGCCCTAATGTTGTGCTCTGAAATGCAGCACATCCAAAGGCCTGACCCATGTCGGTACATCCACCCGTGCAACTCGCTCCTCCTGGTGAGTCCTCCAGTAGGATCGCAAGCAACCACCCACCTGGACTACCCTGCAGGCTTGGGCCTGCCTTCCCTCGGTACGTGCTCGCAGCGGCAGTCTGGGGCCTGGCCCGCGCCCGGGAATGCGGCCCCAACTGCATTGCCTCCTGACCGCTGGAAAGCCCCTCCCCAGACGCCCACAGGTGCAGCGCCTCGGACGGAGGCTTCTGGCGCGAAGGCGGCCTCTCCAGCTGCAAAGGCCAGAAGGCACAGGTCAAAATTAATAGGTGCTTAAAAAAGTGCACGGATTAAAAAAGCCACCCATTTGATTTGAACGTTTAAGTGTAAGCCTTGTCCTTGACATTTCAAACCATCATCCTAAAAACACGAAGCCCTCATGTTATTGATATAGTAATATGTTAATATATGTGTTCCACGGGTTCGCCATGGACGGTGTCCGCCTGCTGCAACTAAACAGTTTGACAAGGGGGGGACAGGGAGCACACCGCACCTGCATCGCGATGTTGTTCTGCCAGACACTGAGGTCCAGCTCCTGACCGCCACGTGTAACGGGCCGAGCGCTTTGAACCATACGCTGCTGGGTTGCGCCAGTCCATGCCGCGCCATTCTCCAGCACGTCCGGCTGAGCGTCAGAGCTGCCAGACAGCTCAGCGATCTGGCCAGGAGCCGCAGCGGCAGCAGCTGTGGCAAGGATCCCACCCGTTGGAAGTCGAGGGCTTCCGGCGGCCACCCCTGTCACCGCAAAGTCCGCTGCACTCGCATTTACGGCGGCTAGCAAGTTGAACAGCCTCGTGGAGCTTGGCCTGGAGGGGCTCGGCTCAGAGCCCTGCGAATCCGTATGGCTCATCCGCCGACTCCTGCTTGCACCATTCGGGCCACAGCTCTCGGGCGTCGCTGACCCAGACCTCGTCCTGCCTGTGTTGGGTGCGAACAGTGAGGCGCTGAGGCCGCCCAGGTCTGTTTCTTTGATCAGATCGCCGTGGTCGCCCACATCGATATGCAGGGGCGTAGAGTACCGGCTCTGCCTGCCGTCAGCGCCATGGATCGCGCCTGCTTTCATGTTGGGCGCCGCCGCTGTGGCAGGCCTCAGGTCAAGGCTGTAAGACATGGACGCCGACGCTGCGGGGCGGATGGTCAGGGCAGGGAGGCAGGTTTCAATAGTTATTAGGGAAAAGAAGCTAGTAGCTACGGTAGGAGAACTAGCACCTTATGTCAAGACGAGCTAGGGGGGGGCCGCTTCTAGATCAGTGCGTCAAGGGCCCCGAGGTGGCCATGATAAAAACATAGATGAGTGCTAGAGTGATGATGTGGCGAAGGGTGCAAAGCTGAGCAGGGCCGATCTCCTGGCCACATACCGATTCTTTTTGGTTCCAAGAACTCCAAGTTGTGGCTGGGTTGGAACCAGGTGGATGCCGGCCTCCCCACGGCCGTGGGCGTTCCAGGTGGTCTCCTTGAGGACTGGGGCCGCTGGCTGGAGGACTGGGGCCTGGGGGAGGAGGCGCTCTCCGGGCGGCCGCCCGTTGCCTGCTGCTGGCACTGCTTGTGGGCACCATCGGCTGTGGGCGCGGCACTTCCAGCAGCTGAGGGCTTGGGCTCGCCCTGGCTTTTACGGACCTCCTTGGGTGATGTCTCAGTCGGTGAACCAATGCAGAGCCCTGTCACGACAAAATATAAAGATTTAGGTCAGGCCAGAAACCCGCAGCATGGTATGGTCATGACAACAAGCAAGGCTGAAGACAACAGAATGGGGACGCTTTCAGTAGAGGGAAGATGCTCTTAGTAGAGACAGGGATGTTTTGAGAAGGGAGTAGCTGCTTTTAGCAGAGAGTACATGCTTACGTAGAAGGCAGTTTCCATTTTGTGTGGTTAAAGAAGAAAACAGGGATGCTTTAAAAATCGTAGAGAGTAGATGCTTCATGTAGAAATAAGAGATGCTTGAAATAGAAATCAGGCAACGCTCGGAGACCTACCCGAGGTGGCTGCAGCAGAGGCAGGCGTGGTGACCATGCGCAGCATGTACTGGTCCAGCGTCATGCCGTACGACTTGACGAGCCGGGTGTGCGCCTTGGGGCCCGTGTGACCCTCCAGTAGGGGATCTTCCCCATCGAGCCGGTCGTCATCTGAGACGTCCTGGATGTCAAAGCTCATATTCTCGCGGCTGCACGCATGAAAGGCATAACGTGGTCAGCAAGTGGTGTGCGCTGAAAGTTGTTACGAGAGCCTCAGCAAAGATTCAGCTATATCAGAGCCTACGGCCGGAGAGGGTGCCTGGTGCAGCAGCCTTGCTGCTTGGGCCACCAGCAGTTGGCCGGTCAAGATTTGGTCCCCATTGGCCCAGCAGTGGCCGCCCGGCAGCCTTCCAAAGGTTGGTGTGCACTGAAATAAACACTGGTGACATGCTAGGATATGTCATAGGAGCGGCGGGATTAGCAGGCAAGCAATTCAGCAGGCAAAGCAGTAGGCAAAGCAGTAGGCAAAGCAGTAGGCAAAGCAGCAGGTAAACTAGCAGGTAAACCAGCAGGTAAACCAGCAGGTAAACCAGCAGGTAAACCAGCAGGTAAACCAGCAGGCAAACCAGCAGGTAAACCAGCAGGCAAACCAGCAGGTAAACCAGCGGGTAAACCAGCAGGCAAACCAGCAGGTAAACCAGCAGGTAAACCAGCAGGCAAACCAGCAGGTAAACCAGCAGGCAAACCAGCAGGTAAACCAGCAGGTAAACCAGCAGGTAAACCAGCAGGCAAACCAGCAGGTAAACCAGCAGGTAAACCAGCAGGTAAACCAGCAGGTAAACCAGCAGGCAAACCAGCAGGTAAACCAGCAGTTAACCCAGCAGGTAAACCAGCAGGTAAACCAGCAGATAAACCAGCAGGCAAACCAGCAGGTAAACCAGCAGGTAAACCAGCAGGCAAACCAGCAGGTAAACCAGCAGGCAAACCAGCAGGTAAACCAGCAGGCAAACCAGCAGGCAAACCAGCAGGTAAACCAGCAGGCAAACCAGCAGGTAAACCAGCAGGCAAACCAGCAGGTAAACCAGCAGGCAAACCAGCAGGTAAACCAGCAGGTAAACCAGCAGGTAAACCAGCAGGCAAACCAGCAGGTAAACCAGCAGGCAAACCAGCAGGCAAATCAGCAGGCAAACCAGCAGGCAAACCAGCAGGTAAACCAGCAGGTAAACCAGCAGGTAAACCAGCAGGTAAACCAGCAGGTAAACCAGCAGGCAAACCAGCAGGTAAACCAGCAGGCAAACCAGCAGGCAAACCAGCAGGTAAACCAGCAGGTAAACCAGCAGGTAAACCAGCAGGTAAACCAGCAGGCAAGCCAGCAGGCAAACCAGCAGGTAAACCAGCAGGTAAACCAGCAGGTAAACCAGCAGGCAAACCAGCAGGTAAACCAGCAGGTAAATGAGCAGGTAAACCAGCAGGTAAACCAGCAGGTAAACCAGCAGGTAAACCAGCAGGTAAACCAGCAGGTAAACCAGCAGGTAAACCAGCAGGCAAACCAGCAGGCAAACCAGCAGGTAAACCAGCAGGCAAACCAGCAGGTAAACCAGCAGGTAAACCAGCAGGTAAACCAGCAGGTAAACCAGCAGGCAAACCAGCAGGCAAACCAGCAGGTAAACCAGCAGGCAAACCAGCAGGTAAACCAGCAGGCAAACCAGCAGGTAAACCAGCAGGCAAACCAGCAGGCAAACCAGCAGGCAAACCAGCAGGCAAACCAGCAGGCAAACCAGCAGGCAAACCAGCAGGTAAACCAGCAGGTAAACCAGCAGGTAAACCAGCAGGCAAACCAGCAGGCAAACCAGCAGGCAAACCAGCAGGCAAACCAGTAGGCAAACCAGTAGGCTAACTAGCAGGTAAACAAACAATTTCATGCCTCCTTTGTCGCCGTGTCTGCCAACAATGTAGTAATGAGCCAGTGTGGGGGCATGTTCATACCTGAAGGAGGCAGAAGCCACGAAGCTGGGGGGCTGTGACACCCCGCCTCGAGCGCTACCCGGCCTGGCAGACATCGGGCGGGATGAGGGGATGCCGGATGCTGGTCGAGCTGCCGGCACCGGGGACGCGTGCTCCATGTGGCGAGCGCCAGACTGGGGCCGGCCGGAGGCTGCAGAGTCAGGGCGCGTGCATGCAGCATTCCCCCAAGGGCCGACCAGGTCTGCATGACCGTGCGCCCCGGACTTCGGCCGTCCCCCGACCGAAGCGTTATTGGTGTGCTCGCGGCTGATGGAGCCATGCCTGCCACTATCGGCCGCGACATGGATGGCTGAGGCAGCCGTCTGCCGGGAGCCGGAGGCGACGGTCCTAGGCTTCTCATGATGCCCTTGAAAATTCGCATGCTGCCAGGCAGAAAAATATAAACATATAGCATGGTTTTAGGTTTTAAGCAGAGGGGTACTGGTAAGGTAGGCTGCTCAGGACTGTCTCATGCTGGGCACGAGTCCATGCATGAGTTGCATCACATGTTGAAGTTTTATTTTTCAGGGTGCACAACATGTCATTTATTATGCGAGTGGAAATATGCCTTTAAGTAGCCTTACCATTTGCAGGGTGCGGCTGACGGGTAGGGTGGCCCCTCCATACGTTTGCAGAAGCTTGGTCAGCCGGATCTGGCCGGTAGGAGTTGATACCGTGTTCGGCCTAGCGGGGGAAGGAAATTCAAAATATCCTTCAGCAATTTAAAACATTTTAGTTAAAAGCACAGATTTGACAAAGTAAATGTTAGTTTCGCCCTTTGGGAAAAGAAATTGTCAAAAATAATACATCAGCAAATGGGCAAGGTACGTGGTTTCCTGTTCCTCATGATCACCAAACAACTGACACCAGAAGGCAAAGGCTACAAGGATACAAGGGACCTGTTGCAATGCACGAAGCGTCTCCATTGACGCAGAAACAAGTAAGCCTGAGCTGGTCCTTGAATTCAGACGTGGAACCCACTAGCTGCAAAGCCCTTATCTCAGCATACTAAGCATGCTGGGCCGGATACCTACACAAGCAACGAACCTCACGGGAGTCATGGGACCATCTCCATCTCCTTCGTTCCGTCCACCTCCTGCCCCTCGGGACTGAGATCTACTACCTTGAGAAGACCTGGGTGGCTGCAGGTACGGTGAGGCACCTAGGATTGCCCGCCTGCGATGCAGCATGGCAGGTCCAGTAAGCATGTCAGGTCTGGTACGCATGGCAGGTCCAGTGCACATGGCAGGTCCAGTGTGCGTGGCAGGCCCAGTAAGCATGGCGGGCATAGTACGCATGGCAGGGCCAGTATGCATGGCAGGTCCAGTAAGCATGATGCTCACAAGCCCTGCCATGCGTGCTGGACCTGCTATGCTTACTGGAATTCCAGTAAGCATAGCAGGTCCAGCACGCATGGCAGGGCTTGTGAGCATCAAACAGCCTTCAGGAGAGGAAGACCTGGTTGGTATGTCAGCATGCGTGATCATCGCACCTGGTGCTCATCCTGTGGATTCCCTCGGCATCGCCTTGCGAGATGTCCAATGATGAGTCCACACCACCTCTGCAGCATGCACGGTAACGTTGTGAAGCAGTTCATGAGTCATGCCAGGGAGCATTCTACGACTCGTGGACATGTGAGAGGATGCCTCAAACACTCTCATTCATCACCACACTGGAAGCCAAAATGGCCTCCGGCACTTTTGGGATTTCCTAAGTGCTCCAGCTATGTGGAGGGCCATCCTGCGTTTTACACCTAGCAGAAGGCCATGGGCTGCGGCCCTGGGCTACGGCCATGGGATACTGCTGAGCAACCTGCCCCACCTTGCAGCCTGCTGTGATGTTGATGGTCTGCTGCTTCCCATGAGGGCTGATATGTTGGAAGACTTGGCCCTGGACGGCTCTGCGCTTGCATGGGAAACAGAGGGACAACTTCATCTGTGAAGATGCTAATTTTGTCAGGTCGTACTGGTGCTCTAAGGGGACGGGGTGTAAGTCACCTTCCCCTCTCTAATTTGGCAGACCTGGGCTGAGACTCAGGGCTGTTCTGAGCGACCAGGCTGTCGCGTGCGATGCCAAATCAGGGACGAAAGAGTGGCCTGTTCCAGGTCGATTGCCTGCTCCGCTAGCCTGTCCAGTTCCAGTGGTTTCACGAGGCACTTTTTCTTCCTCGTCGTCTAAATGGCGCATCTATAGGTACTAATGGCCAAATCTCGTCACTTTCTCATCGGTCAGTCAGACTGATAGAGTAAAGCGCATGCTCAAATAATCAAGGAGAAGACCCCCGGAGAAGACCATACCGGGACCGGTAAATATATTCAATCTGAATCAAGAACGAGTCTTGCACAAGACCGCAGCGGTATCGGAATTATATCCCTCATTCCAGCAGGAGGAAGGGAAAGGCTTGGGTACCAGCCGCATGAGGTGATGAGTGATGAGGGGCATTTACGGTATGTACCGGTAGATGGGATCTAGACGAAATCCGAGCTATGCATTGTTGCTTTGTAACACTTGTACAGTTGCACTGCATCAGACAGAAAGTTAATTTAGTGCCTAGCTGTCAGGCTTGGTGTCTGGCGTGGTATGCAATGAAGTAATTATTTGCTTCTCCCGTGCCACCACCTCATTGCAAGTCTGCATCGGGTACGGTGCGTGCAGGTCTGTTGCTGTAATGCTTGCTCATTGAGTGTAAATGTCCACTGAACATGCACATTCATACAGAACTATAGCATGCATGCACGTTATACCAAGCAAACTCTTGCCAAACGTGGATGCATGCTGTACTTCTCTGTTTACCCAAAACCATGCTTGCTTGCTGCTTTAGTTTGCCCTAGTTATGTGTGCTGCTTCAGCCGCCGCACCTGACTACGCCGCCAATGATTTGTCACTGAAATAGCTTCCAAAAGGGCTCTTAAAGGTTGTTCAATGCCATGCTGTCACTCTTGTCATGCTCAGTGCGTGCCTGGCATACATGCCTTACTATAAAATGATGCCATCGCCGGTCTACTGGCCTCTGTCAGATATTAAAAGTAAATCCTTGCTGAATAAGCATGAAGTGAGCGCCCTGCATCCTGCATGACATTCTGGAAGGGTCCTCAGATTACCTGTTACCAGCATGTCTCAGGCCCCCATGGCATGCTCCAGGCATGGAAATCCTGGCCACGGTTTCTTCGGCTCTACAAAGTATAGGGCACAGTTAAGGTGGTTGGACACAGCCACAGATTGCATACCAATGTCATGTACTCAATACCGTAAAACCACTTTAACTCCGCGCACCCCAAAAAAAAGAATTTAATTTTCGGCCGCGGACCCCAAAAAGAATTTAAAAAATGGTCGCGCAGCGACGAAATTTTAATTTAAATTAACGCCGCGCAGCACGAAATTTAATTAAACGTCGCGCATCACTGGAAATAATTAAAATTTTCGTCCGCGCAGCACTTTCAGCCAGTACAGTCAAACTCAGTTACACCTTCGTTTGATGCTAGCACGACCCGCATACCGTGGTCGTCATCCCCCTCCTCCGCCGATTCCTGGCCTCAGGAAACTTGTGGCTTATGGGGCCCGGGGGGCTCAGTGGTACTACGTAACAAAGCAGTCCACCTTGAGGTCTGCAGTTCGAATCCTGTCAATGTTCAGCACTGTCAGCCAGTACACCAATACTTGGTTAACACCCTCACAGTCAGCAAAATTCATCATACGGCAGTCATAATTGCCGACAAGGATGCCTGAACGGATGTCGAATCAAACAGTCGCGCGCTAGCGCGCAAAATTTTGTAAAAAATGCTGTTTTTAATTCATACCGCGCACCCCCAAAATAATTGTTTGGGCACCTGACTGACGCTCCGCGCAGCGGCAATTTTTGAATTAATATTAGCGCGCAGCCATGTCCGCGCACCCCAATAATTATTTAATTACGAGCGGAGCTAAAGTGGTTCTACGGTATACATGGGCATATGGCTCAAGAAATGATACCGTACATGCAATGTCCAAGTGTGATTGGCCATGTGTGATTGTCACACAAAATCAACATGCTGCTGCTATGATGGCCAGCAACTAAATACATGTATTCTGAACAGCCCTTCCATCTTTGTGGCTTGCAGTTCTTTAGAACTTCATACATGCAGACAATAATATGAATCCGGCCAGGGAAAGAAAGTCCATGAAAATTCCGTTGATTAACATACCGGTATACTAGTACAGCTAGCAGTAGGGCGTTCTTTGTGCCATAATGTGTTTTTGTGCCTTCAGGATATGAAGCATTTGATCAACTGTATGTTCCTGAACCATATGCTCATATTGTTCTGAAAGTTTGGTTGGTACTCACTCGAAGAAATGAACATGGAGGCAGCGGCCCAAGCCTCAGGCCGTGCCACTGAAGGCCTCGTCCTATAGGGCTAAGGCCGAACCATCGACACCTCAGGACTACATAAATACGAAGACGTAGGCCGCCATATCTGGGAATGTGCTCCCACTATTTGCTGTGGGACCGCGTCCCCACACCAAACCAGTCCACTTTGCAGCGGGCGAGAGGTCCCCCAAGCCACTTTCCAGTGAGCGAAGGGAGAGGGGGCAAGACAATCTGCGATGTAAACTAGAGGGAGGGCATAAGGAGCATGGGCAAAACACACAAACATGTCTCTCCACTAGCGACCGCTTAGGTCTGGGCAACATTTCACCCCTGGGGGCCAACCATCATAGGGGAACATAGAAAGTTGTCAAGAGGACCAGGGGGAACAGAAACCAAACCCTGGGGGCCAACCATCACGGGAGAACATAGACAGAGTCTGAGGACCGGGGGGGAACAGAAACAAAAAAGGAAGAGCTAGGAGCAGAGAAAAAACGAGGTCGAGGGAAAGGGGTGTGCATGCCTGGGTAGTGGCAGCAGGGGCTCCGACCACACCTAGTGCAATGTGTAGCGACCAAAAAGAGCCTACATCCCTGGGTCATCAGAGGACCCTGGCAGGAACATGAAGAGGAGGTTGAAGAAGGATAAGACAAAGGGCCGCACCCATATCTAGTCGTAGAAGTCATCAGCGGGCATGTAGGGGTAGAGGCTGTCGTCACCAAAATCGTTGTCGTCATCTAGCAACTTGAGGGAGATGTGGCCCATGTGGTGGAGGAGGGCGTCGTGAGCGATGGCATTCCCTGGAGAGAGAGGAGGCTCAGGTAGGGGAGAATCAGAAGTGGGGAGAGCCGCAGCTCGGAGAGGTGACCGTGTTTCTGAGGGTTCATCAGTGGTGGAGATACGTCAAACTTGGGTGACCCATGAATTGGCTGTACAGCAGAAGGAAGTGCGGTACAGTGACGCATATGTTATAAGGGTGCCCAGGGAATGACCAAGAGAGGGGATATGGAGCATGCCAGGGTCAAGAGGGGGAGGGAGGGGTATGGCGAAGATTGTTGAAAAGTTGATGGGACCTTCCATAGTATAATCCGGGGTGTTGACTGCCTGGCCAAGTACCATTGAAGGGGCATGGTATTCCATGAGGACCGAGAAAGAGCCAGGGAGGTAGCCAGAAGCCTCGAGTGGGGCCTTGACGATGGAGGTGGGCATGGAGGCCTCACATCTTCTCAGTGTCCGCATGCGGTTGAGGAAGGAAAGAGATGGAGGACGGGCGGATTTGAACAACATGTTTAGGACAGTGCATACTCGCTAGGCCTTCCACAACCGTGAACCACATATGCCGCAGCCAGTTCAGCATCTGTGAATGTGGGGAAGGGGCGAGGCCTGTACATGGCATAGGGAGGGGGGCGGTCAGGGAGGCTATGCAGGAGCCGCGCAATTGTGTTAGAAATCGGAGCCGATGGAGAGGGGAGAATGACTCCACAAGAGAGGATGGAGAAAAAAAGATGCCAGGCCATGCAAATTTTGGCGCTCCATGGTCCATGCCCAATCTAAAAATTCAGATTAGGCTGGGATCATGCACCGGTTGTGAGATAGAGACCTATCACAGCAATAATACTAGTTACCACCGTTATAAAAGTCTGTTGGAATTGCTGTGCCCGCCGTGGATTGGGATGCAACCTTGGGTACCAATAATACAATAATACAATACAATACAGGTGTGTGTCGTAAGGGACAGCGTTACATTCTAACGCGTTTGAGGGTTTCAGGGTCCGGAGGGTTGTATGGATATATCATAGATCAGACGGAGTGTAGTGCCGGACCCACCAAACTTGTTAGTTTAAAAGGTCACAAGGATCATGAGTACTGACTGCATTATGCAAAGTGGTGCACTGTTAACCATCCTACACAAGTTTACAGAAGTACTCCGTCCACCAGAGGAAAATCCCCTGAGGCCTTGAGCGTCTGAACCCCAAAAAAGCAGCCCTGACAAAGGTTCGAGTGAAACCCTAGGCCCGAGTTATGAAAGAACTTGATGTCAATCGTTTTCATTGGTCGTCACTGCGGCCACGATAATAGCACCTGTCTCCACGTTAATTATTTCGAAGGCCTCACGTGAGTCCTCCATTCCGTCCAGTCTCCAGTGTTTGCTCGCTTGCCGCGTCACAGCCACAAAGGGCTTCCATGAAGATTCTAGTGGCAGTGAAGCGAGTGATCGACTATGCCGTTCCTGTGCGTGTCAAGGCTGACAAGGTGACTGCAGTCGCTTGCTGACAACTTGCTGACCATGCCACGTCGATAAATTCGTCATTGTCGGAATTACACCATAATTGCAGACTGGTGTCGAGGCCGTTCTACCCAAGATGAGCATGAACCCTTTCTGTGAGATCGCTTTAGAGGTACGCCTTCCTCGAAGGACTCGTTGCTTATTGGGGATTTCGCTCAGCATGCCTGCTTGGGTTCCCACATGCGTTGCATGCATCTTTGGTTGCATGTGTCAACTGGCATGGCCGCATGGCATGCCATTATTGCCATGTGGTTTCAATTTCAGGAGGCGTTGCGTCTGAGGGAGAAGAAGCTGGCTACTGAGGTGCTGGCTGTCACCCTGGGTCCTGCCAGTGTCCAGGTGGGAGCGTGTCCCTGGACTGCCTCCGTGACCTCAGGCCTGATATAGCCACCCTGCTGATCACTATGACCCAGCCTTTCCTGCTGAAGATTTCATTTCTTCAAAGATGAAAGGACACTTCGGGTCTTATGGGACCTGGGCAGGCAAACTTTATTTCCCAGTGCGGGAAACTGTCTTCACAGTTAGGGCCTGTTTTTACTTAGGCTCGCCCACATATGCTACCCGTCTTCCACCCACTTTGGTGATGACATGACCCCCCTAGATGCCCTGAATGGCTGCAGGATGTTCTGAGGCATGCATTGGGTCTAGGAGCTGACCGCGTGCTGCATGTGGTGTCAGACAAAGATCTGCAGCCTCTTGCAGTCGCAAGGCTGCTGGCAGCAGTGGCCAAACGGGAAGGCAGTGGGCTGGCGATGCTAGGGAAGCAGGCCATCGATGACGATTGCAACCAAACGGTACGCCTGCAACCTGTTGGGCGGGGGGAGGGCAAGCGTTGGATATCCCAACAGTTTACTGCATGAGTCCCAGGGGCTGAGAAGGACATGGCCCCTTGTCTTCACTGCTATACAATTGTAGATTGTCGGAACTTGGAAGTCCAGCAAAGTTTCAAACTTGCTGCATGGGACACATGCCCGCAAATCATTTTTTGCAAGAGAAAAAACTAGGACGGATAACAAGATTCACCAGCGCCCCCTGCTCCCTCTGCACCATGGTCATGGCTGTACATGGTAGCTGGAATTGAGCTTGCTAGTCCCCCACCAGCCCCACGTGGCAGATCGTTTAGCAGGGCCCAGTGGCAGGGTATGCACCCTCCTAGACCAGCGCTCCTCTGGGCTTCCCACCAGCTGATGCTGAGGTCCCTGACCGGTGGTCCACCTGTTTCTTCCACCAGGGCCAAATGCTGGCGGCACTGATGGACTGGCCGCAGGCCACATTTGCTTCCAAGGTTGAGGTGAGCCGTCGGTGTGTTGGATCTAGGTTGCCCATTGATGGACTGGGACTCGCTGGCTGCAGGCATGGATGACAATGTTTCAAACAGCTTCATTATTATTTCCAGCCATGGGGCCGGTGCGATTTTACATCAGCAAAATAACAGGAGCTAGCTGCAACAATCAGGAGGGCGCTCTTTGAAACAGACAGCGTATCCGCTGTTTTTTAAGCACGAAGGATGCTCGGTCATTCATTTTAGTTAAGCTCTGCTAGATTTGTTAAGTGGCGATCTATGGTATAATGTATACCGTATTACAATATTAGAATAAAAGGTTATACTTAACTCTGCCGTAAAGGGCGCATTCATCTGTTGTGTAAGGAAGCTAAAAAAGTTGATCATTCACCTTGTTACAACCTTGACTCCTGGTGCAGGTGGAGGCTGGTCGGGCGAGGGTGACAAGGGAGGTGGACGGGGGCCTGCAGACTGTGTCTGTCGAAATGCCTGCCGTTATAACCGCTGACCTGCGGCTGAACACGCCCAGGTGCGAGCCATGGGTTGGGAGGTCAGGCTGAAAGTCGAGTTCAGGTGTGAGGCATCAATATATTTTGGATTACCGGTGTGTCTGCGAGGGGCTCCTGCTTTCCATCATGGCCCACTCGCTTCTTGGCCTCTTTCTTGACAAAGCAGAAAAATTTGCAGGGCTCTGAGGGACACAAAAGCGCTGGTTTTGATCAGGCTGGGTTGCAATGTTGAACCAGCTGCTGCGCCCCATTTCTCTTGCCAGTGTGACTCGTGTGACCCTGTTGTGACTCCACTCACAAAGATAACCCTGTTTCAGGTTTGTATCGCTTCCGAATGCTATCAAGGCTAAAAAGAAGCCCATAGAGCAAGCCACACCTGAATCCCTTGGCGTAGACATCTCACCCCAGCTGCGCACGCTGGAGGTGAATGCGCCGCCTACCCGGCATGCTGGGACTCGTGTAGCGAGTGTGGAAGAGCTTGTGCATCGTCTCAGTACGGAAGCCAAGGTGCTGTGATATCAACTATTGAGAGGGCAGGCATTCAGATGCTCGGCTACTGGATGGGCGCTTGCTCCGCTCAAAGAGTTTGTTGAGCAGATGCACTGCCAGATCATTGGAAAATCTTTTCCATATGAGTTAGAATCCTCCAATTAACATAATAGCACGTAATTAGGAAGGATAGAGAGAATCTGTCATCATCAAGTGTCATGGAGGACACTTTTGTACGGCTTGCTAGCAGAAACATGTACCTTGAAGACTCCCTTTGCTCGGCACTGAGCTTTTGCTTCAACCGTTTTATTCATAATGTACTGATTAACTTCCAATGGTTGATCGTAACACCTGACAGGAAGTGTCTTCCGTAATAGTCGGTACTTTCCCAAAAAGTTCCAGTAGTTTCCATCTCCTAGCCGTGCATTTGGGGGCCCATGAAGCCGATCCTTCTTTGAGCATAGCAGAAATGTGACGTTTTCACCTGATTTGCTTTCAAATATTGGGGTATTGCGGTACCTGTGGGGCATGTCATTCATTGGCATGTCTGCCTCTGAGCGACGTGTGGGAGAAACAGGTTCCTATGTTCCGGCATGCGAGAGATTTCAAGTTCATTTGATTTGGATTGAGGATGCCTTGACAGAGCACGGCATATCAGGGGAATCTTGTTAAGGTTTATCTTCAGGAACCCCAAGAGCCAGGGGTCATGGCAAGCTCTGGTGACTGCAAAGACAATGTTTTTGCTGATGTACCTGGTATCAACCATAGATACAGTTCCAGCACTATCTGGTAGCCTTTTGTTATAAATTGCACCGTGCATTGGAAAGCTTGTGGACGAAGATGAGAGGACCTGGCAAAATATCTATTTGCCTCACTTGGTAATGCCTCATAAATTGCACAGGTGTTTGAAGCCAGACTGGTGCCACGGAAAACATTTCCGCATGCTGAGTCTAGACCACCATGCAGGATAAGTGCTTTGCAGGAACTGATCCATCACTCCGAAAATACACCAAAGCTTCAAGATGGTCATCCCCACGCGGCCGAGCGGGTATGCACTGTTCTATACCAAAGCTACAGGATGGCATACATCAATGCCCCAGACCCCCCGGCTAATATTATTTCTTTCTGGTTCCCGATTATATAGTTCGCCATCTCTTCCACATCTCCTGCATCACTTAGATACTGAGTGCGCAGCAACGATTGTTAGGAAGGAGTCCGCCTGCAGGGAGGCACCTCCCACAAGGAAGCCATCAACATCCTCCTTCCTCGCCAGATCCTCACAGTTCTTGTCTGTCACTGATCCGCCGTACAGGATGCGCATCTGGGAGGCTACGTCAGCTCCCAGTCGCTTCGCAATCACCTCGCGAATGAAGGCGTGCACCTCCTGCGCTTGCTCTGGGGTGGCTACAACACCTGGGGAATTAGAGGTGGGGACAGCAAGGGCAAACAAATCAATCATGAGCAATGTGAAGAGCTGCATGCTGGGCCCTTCCACCGCACCGGCTAAGTGAGGCTGTTAATACAAGCATGGGGTGGCTAGGCTGTACAAAGCTCATTCAATCTGAGTGACAGGTTTGTTGCTCATGCTATGCAAGGACCTAGTCAGGGGCCACGCCACAAGGACTCACCAGTTCCGATAGCCCAGACTGGCTCGTATGCTAGCACCACCTTGGACCAGTCTTTCACATCGCAGAAGGCCTAACGGATGATACATCAGAGGGTTGAGGTTACACGAGGCATGTGCCCACACAGCCAAGCCTTTTAAGAAGGTCAAGAGGTGGAACATTAACAGGTGGCATGCAAGTACTGGCATGAGGAGCAACTGTATTTCACTCACTTTTTGATTAAATAAGCCATTCAGCTGGTCCTCGAGTACACTGAACATCTGGCCGGCTTCCCTCTGGTCAGCTGTCTCGCCAATGCACGGAATCACGCTCATCCCGAGCTCCAGTGCCCGAGCTGTTTTCAGCCCGACGATGTCACTGGTCTCATTGCAAAAAGCTCTCCTTTCGGAGTGTCCGGTGATTGCCCATTTGATACCTAGATCAAGCAGCGTCTCGCCAGCGATCTCGCCGGTAAAGGCACCGGTGCCCTTTATCCAAACGCTCTGAGACGAAACGGCAAACTTGCTGTGATCAAGCTGCGAATTAACGAAGTCCAGATGGACGAATGTAGGGGCCACCACAACTTCCACGCTCTTGGTATCGAATTTCCCAGCGTTGAGTTCGGCGATGAGCTCCTTGACGCTCGCCTTGGTACCATTGCTCTTCCAGTTGCCCCCAACAAAGAACTTGTTACTGCTGGCGGCATCGCATCGCAGAGCTCCTCGCACCCGACAAGACAAGCGGGGCGATATGACCGTCCGTGCCGAAGGCTTGCTGAACTGCTTCAAGCCCAACATTGGATGATATTACTGTATACAGATACGTGTTCAGATATCAACGATAATATTTACAATGCATCGACATCCATCGATCGATCGATTCGCGTTATTAATAGGGTACAGGTGACGAGGCAATGGGAAACTGGGGTTTTCAGAGTCTGATATGTCATGCGCCGTTTGTAGTTCGCTCGAGTCGTCAGGTTGCAAGGCGGGTTGTTGCCTTGTAGGTTACCATCGCGGCAATGTGCATTCAGACAATTCAATTCTTCCATTGAGCTTCTTGTGTCACACTGAAATGAACCACCACCAAGGGCAAGGGAGGAGCATACCAAAACGCGTACGGCCGTCATCCCGCAGAAACACGTTAAATCGTGGTGCACGCGCCCGGGTGCGGGTGTACGGCCACAGACTTAAAAAAAGAGAGTTGGCCGAACTCAATGATTTCACTCACCGCTAGGGGATCAGCCTGATGTACTACTGGGGAATGGTCTTCTCTTTTCGTTCCTGTCAAACACCAATTTGCTTTCTTTCGTCTCTTTTTTCCATACGGTACCTGGGAGTTGATCAGACTGTTGCACGCCGATTTGGCCGAGCCTTTTTGATCAGGGACCAGAGGTATGGCTTAAAAGATTAACGTACCGCATGGTGCAGCAAGTTTTTATGGTGATTGACATGGGATTCGCCTGGTTCTGCTCACTAGGAACCAGTCAATCACTATGGCACTACCATAAGCATGACAATCTTCACCGAGGTGGTTGACATGGGATTGGCTTGGTCCTGCTCACCAGGAAACCAGTCAATCACGATGGTACTACCAACAGAAGGACAGTCTTTACTGAGGATAGTGTCAGGGGGGTGTTCCGTAGAAAGCCCAACCCCAGCAACATACAGGGGTCCCCTGCCCTATCACTGCCGAAAAGATGTGGACCGTTCTTGCACAGCAGAAAGGAGTGTACTACCGGTAAAGTGTAGGCTCCTCGACCAAGCTGATTGCATTCCAGGGATTTTCTCAGGCCACTATCAAGGGATGCATTGGCGCATTGCGGTATTGGATGGGGTCGCATTGGCTGAATGTTGAGACGGGGCGCTTTGAGAAACCTTATGTGCCTCGTAGCGAGAGGATTTGACGATGTTGCTATCTTAAATGTCGGGAGGATGAGCTTCACATGATTTACTGACCGTTCCACACAGACCTTCATTTTCAGTTTAACCTTACTTTCCATAATTTCCTAGAGGACGATGAGGGCATGAAACGGTTCGCAAATGGGGTGTGGGGAAAGCTAAATGTAGAGGTTTTTGCATCTGTTCTAGAAGAAATTTGGTTCTTTCATCTTTCTATGTACGGTATGATGAAAATAAAAATAATCTCAAAACTTTGCCAAATTTCCCGTCTACCCCCCTTCTCTAGGCGGTGCTCAATTGCACTCTTTTGTACCCACGTCATGTTTTATGGCTGGGGCTTATCTTCTCCACTATGGGGTTCATTCCCACGCCACTGTCGTGGTGCTAGTTGCTTGCTCAAGGGGTCACTGGTTTTTGCTTGTTGTCCTAGTGTACCTCGTGCTTGTACCAATTTACGGGCACATGTCCCATGCGTCAAATGTGATGCTCTGATGGACAGTAAAAACTTCACATTGCCCTATCAATCTAAATTTATCTTTTGGTAGTAAAAGCTCTGAAGAATAGACCAGCGTGAGCCCGTGTTTTCTTCCAACACACCCTGCGGAAGCTGGTTTGTTTTCTTTTGCAACGTGAAGAATGGCCAGGCCTTCTGATCCATGACATACACCTAGGTGTGTCATCGTAGGCCCTTCAGGAAGGTCATCTTAGGGGCCCAGCCTGGCAGGGTACTGAGTAATTCACCGACGGGTTATTTTCATCCTGGTCCAACTATTCATTCGGATATTTATATGTTCCACCAAAAAGCTACCAATGTGTCCGCACTAAATGAGGAGCAATTGAGACGTCCCCATCAAGCTTACATACACAGTCGATAAGAGGATAGCTTATGGAGTTTTTTTGTCTCAAAATAAAATATCCTCTTCGAGATAAGACGTGACGTACATCCTGGTTCGGAAGATTTGGTGCCACCAGGCCAGCTTCATAAGTTCATATGACAAAAAGCCACCGCACACCACTGAGCCTACTTCCAAGGAAAACAGAGCGCAAAAGCACACCCCAATGTGCTGCTTAAAGGCAGGGGTATAACATCAGTACATGGGGGAATACTAGGTCCGAAAGGTAGATTTACGGTATCCATACTCAGCAGCTCGCTTGGAGAAAGCACTATCACGCAAAAACTGGAAAGACAAACAGAGGCAGCTGATTTCATTCATGCAAAAAGGGTGCCCCTTCACTCAGCAGCGACAGCAGCAGCTGGGCTCTTGGTAGGTGAGGCATCGTTCTTGACAGGTGACGCGCTGCGGCTGCGGCTCCTGCTCCGGCTGGCGCTCTTGGACCTGTAGACAGAGAGTAAGATAAAATTGAATCAAAACTTGTGTTACAGCGCTCAGTACCATCGAAAACATCATGCTAGGGGCCAGATAAAGAAGAAAATAGAGACGTCAAGAAATCTACGATTTGTACCTGCTGCGGCTGCGGCTACGGCTGCGAGACTTGTCATCAGGGCTCTTGCTGCGGCTCTTGGAACGAGAGCGGCTCCTCTCGCGCTTCTTGTCCCGAGAGCGAGAGCGGGAGCGGGAGACCGACCTCCTGCTGCTACCACCACCGCCAGCTCGGTCTCCCTTGTCCTGCTTGACGCGAATGTAACACTTGTCGAAGGGATTCTTGAACTCAGTATCGTCCAGCTTGCGCAATGCAGTTTCCATATCCTCACGGTGCGCATAATCGACGAGGCCCAGCATACCCTTGCCGTCTCGCATGACTTGCGCAAAAGTCACATCACCAGCCCTGCGGTAATAACAGGGCAGTAAATAAGGTCGTTCACTATTCATTGTCTCCATATAACATTCACTATCCATTGCTTCCAATCATCAATGGAACATTCACAATCCACCGCATCCCACTCAAATGTTTCAAATTTGCTGGGTCAAGATTAGCTTCGGATGCTCAGGGCACCTACCTTCGCATGTGGTCCTTGAGATCTTGCCAGGATGCAGTTGTGGGAAGGCCTGTAATTATGACCCGGTAGTCAGTTCGCCTGGAAGGACCAAACGGAGAAGGTCCAAGCTTGCCAGCGCCGCCGCCGCCACCCCCACCCCCGCCCCCGCCGCCGCCACCCCCGCCGCGATCACTGTACCGATCACCACCGCGATCACTGTATCGGTCACCACCACCACCACGGTCACTGTAGCGGTCTCCACCGCGGTCACTGTAGCCACCACCACCGCCATAGCTACCACCGCCCCCGCCGCCGCCGCCACCTGCTCGCCCTCCATGTGCCACCTCAACCTGTACATGGAAAAGGGATTTTCTTAGGGGGAAGCATCATGGGGCTCGTAAGAAGGGACCACCCACTTGCTATGTGCAACACTGATATAAGTGGCAATGTGCGACATCAATGCAGGGACAACTGCATTCAAGTTTAGAAGTCCAGAAGAGACTTACCCGAAGCCTGCTACCATGGAAATCATAGCCATCACGTCCTCGTACAGCTTCTTCAGCGTCCCGGGAGTCTTCAAATTGAACGAAGGCAAATCCTGGTGGCCTTGGAGGCAACTTCAAATCTATGGAGATGATCCTGCCATACTGCAGAGCAAACAAGTTCTCATCAGCTGTGGAGCAAATTCATGCTCATAAACGAATGAACGAGGCACACAGCCAGCCAGCAAATATAAGTAGTGTGCTGATGTGGATTTGTTTGCATGTTTGACGAAAGATGGAAGTAGCGGCAAGATGGCGGCGATCACGCTAGGGACATTACCTTGTGAAACAGGTCTTCGATCTCCTTCTCTCGAGAATCAAGTGGCAGATTGCCACAATACACTCGTGACGACATTTAAGATGTTGTTGATCTTGGACCTGCAGGTTGGCACCACGATTTACGGCTCTATCGCTTGACTTCCAGCTCAAAATAGCTCCCAGCTCCTAACGCTCCCTCCATAAGCTCCCTCCACGAATGGTCCTTGCTCCAACGAGCCACTGGAGTATCCACGCCACGCCTCATGCAGTCAAGCTCCCTCCCTCCCTCCTGACAGGCTCCTCGACATAGCCGCAAAGTATAAGCTGCGCTCAGTCATCGGAAGCGAGGCCATTCCACTTCTTGACCAAAGAAGGCCATTCCTCCCTTCAAGAGCTCACAGCACCCCACGGTTGTGCTCCCAACCCACTTCCACTGCCAGGGTACATCAGTAAGAGGGATAAATTGGGTGGTGACGGCCAGAGGTTTCCAAGGAAATCCTCGATGATCTCTGGCAACATCCCTTTGCCCAATCCAGAGATATTAAACATCAGCATCCTCACCTGTATTTTAGAGCGGCAGCGTTTTCCAATGAGTCCGAAATCTGCTCAAAATTTGTCACCAAAAGGAGGAAATGTATGACTGGCGTACGGCTTTTGTCTGGTGGTGAACGCGCAACTTCTAGACACTGAATATAATAACAAGCAGTGATCATGAATGTGCGCCTCTGTAATGTGGATAGCAAAGCTAGCAGAAGCATCTTCCGACACCATGCAGCTGGCTTTAGGTTCCAGGCAAGGTGAGCAGCGCAGGAATCCAAATCGTGCCTATGGATTGGTGAATGCCTCACGCGGATTCATTGATGATGTAGGGGCACCCTTCAAAGGGTTTCCAACGTTGTTGCAGCTTCCAGAAGGACACACTATCAGCTGGTTGCCATGCTGAAACCAAAAGACCTCTCCTCAAAGGTTGGCACAGTTGGAGCTGTAAGCGGGTATGTAGCACAATTGTCTAGTACTTGGGTGCATGCTGAATCTTTAAACATCTCATCTTTGGGACTGCAGAGCTGCTTCCCCTGAATTTCCCAGCGGCGATGACAGCGATGCTTTCGTCAAGAAGCAGATCCAGAGAAAAGAGAGGCTGACGATACTTTTAGAGCTCCGGCGGGCCTATCGAGACATCCTGCATGCGAGCGCGGTCCTAGGTTTGTCAAGCCCAGTGTACCAACCTCCAGCAGAGCAGCCAGAGCCATTGCAGGCAGATGAGGATGCGTCTTCTGTTTCACCATCATCGATAGAGCGCGAGAGGGAGAGGGAGCTATTGGAGCAGGAGCAGCGGGATAAGGCGCTGGAAATTGTGGCTGATATGCAGCTGACGTCAGATCAGCTGAAGGTAGACAGTTGGGCATGTCTTATGTGCTGCATGGGATTCCATATACCCATGAAAAGGCAAGGCCTCATAAGATGGTGTGTATGCCCTAAAACTCATTTCTGCTCAAGCTTGTTCTTGTTTTTGAATTCCCACCGGCTCTCTGTATGGTAGTTTCCTCGTTGAATCTTGTGACCAGTACCAACATTGGTAAGGATCAAAGATGGGGACTGACATCTGTGAACAATCTTTCCAGGCATGCCTCAGGACACTGCCCCACGGATTTGAAAAAGTATTTGGAATTGGACCCGACACCAAGTCTGATGAAAACATAGAGCAGCGTGTGCGGGATTTGGCCCGGGATTTTGCTGCCAAGCTGCGCGAACGTGCAGCAGAGGAGCTGCCGCTTTTGCCATTTGGAGGAGATTTGCAAGCCCAGGCATTGGTGGATGCCAAGAATGCCAGGTGAGCGCCCATCTGGCCATCTGGGTTTGAATTGACTTTGTATCCTCGTTCTCGACCCCACTGCCCTTGCCTGTGAACCACTTGATGAATCATTTTCATTGTACCTGCCCTTGGCTTGCCTAAACATTACTTGATAGATATTTTTCAATCCACCTGCCCTTGCCTGCGCCCACTTAATAGATATTTTTCAATTCACCTGCCCTTGTCTGCGCACCACTTGATAGGTATTTTCCAATCCACCTGCCCTTGCCTGCGCACCACTTGGTAGTTTATTTTCAATCCACCCGCCCTTGCCTGCGCACCACTTCATGACTAGGTACTTTCGACGGACCAGCAATGACAACGGCATCACTTCCTCCTCGATGGATGGGCGAGAACTTGGCAGCGGCACCAGCAGCGGAGGCAGCAGCGCCATTGAGCGCCTTGCGGTTGCTGAGCAGTTTGTGCAGCGGCGCATTAAGCCGGCGTTGAAGCGTGCCCAGGAGGCTGAGCTGGGTGCCTTATTGAGCGGATCGACTGCCTACTTGAAAGGCCTTTGGGACCGGCTGAATGGAGGGGGGAGGAATGGCCGCCGGATGGGTGGGCTGGAGGCATTGGGTCTGCCGGTGCCAACATCGACCCGGAAGGATAGTGAGCTGGTAGGTTAGTATCACATGGGGTCAGGCTTGGTTGCTTACCCAGTGCTAAAGATGAGCAGGGGGCCTCCTTATTTCACGCCCCTGGGCGACAAAAACCTAGGGGTGTGGATCAATGTAGGTACCTGTTTATTTATTCTGAATAAATTGAGTCAGGCTGAATTGGGTTGAGGCCATTCGCCGTTGACAGCATGCTTGACAAGCCTTGCACGTCGATCAGGCCTGCAGTCCCTGGTGATTTGGCTTGCTTAAAATGAGGGTGCCCCACGCCTTGCAGGCCATCATCCAGCTGGGCATGGAGTTGGAGCTCCTGGAGGGACGCCTGCAGGGCGCAAGTAAAGCCCGCGAGACCAAGCTGCGTAGGGCAGGCCTGCCAGGTCGCGTGCAGATGGCGATCCAGCTCAAGGGTCTGGATGCGGACGTGCTGGCGCTGAGTCGGCTGTTGGCTGTTCGCACGCTTCAGCTGGAGATGGAGCATGTGTATCGCAGCCTCGAGGACGAGGCGTTGGACATGACTGGCTATGAGGAGGGCACAGTGGTGGATGAAGGTGTGGACAAGGATGATACCTTGGCGAGCGGCTGCGCGCTGTTGCGATTTTGAGCCGGCCGTGTCAGCGTTGTTATGATATATTTATGTCCAATCAGCTTGTCGTTGGGGGCTTCAAAAAGCCTACACTCACCCGACCCCATGTAGGCTTTCACACTCACCGGAACGCAAATTTAGGTGAGTATGAAAGCCTACATAGGGGCTGGTGAGTGTGAAAGCCTAATTTCAACGCCAGCTTGGTGTTATTTTAAGTTCATCTCAGACCACCCTTGGGGGACCGCCGGGTGGCCACCAGTGGGCCGAAAGGGAGCAAGCCTTGACCCGCCGATATAGGACCTGCTACCCAGGCCCCCACGCCCTTGCTGAAGCTGAATTGTAGCTGAAGGTTCTAAAAATGAACATAGCTTTGCTTCACCCCTCTTAACCTTTCAGTGAGAGCTGATCGTGAGGGCTACACCTCGGAGCTGGACCTGCTGGTGGCCAACTTTGTGATGCTTGAGGAGGAGCTCACTGCGCTTGCTCAGGCCCTGGGGACAGGGTCCGAAAACGTCGTCGGCAAAGCCTTGTCTTCTGGTGATTACGCTAGTGCTGGCGGCGAGCTGCCTTTTGGGATCATCGGCGAGGACGTGCTGGAAAAGCTCGCCATTGAGATCCCGGACATGAGGGTCAGGGCAGGCGTTGTGTGAGTTGTTGCAACGTGTTTGTATTGCGAACTGTTTTAGTGACAAAAAGGCTACCGGTGCGTTATGATTATGAACTATGATGGAGAAAATGAGGTGCTACCAATGCTGTTGTGAAGCAGAACAAGTGTATGGGTGATTTACTGAATGGCTTTTGGTGAGCATCAGGGCAAAACCTGCTGGGTTCTGTTTTTTTAATGTGCACAAAACCACCTTCAGTAGGTGTGTTAGCCATCGGCCACCACACGGCTGATGAGAACTTAATCTTGCCCGGCTTCGGCCAGTGGCACATTCGGCAGGGCTTGCTGGACCAGGCCCCCACGGCCGTAGACCATGAGGTAGCCAAAGTTGCATTCCTAGAAGCGTCACCACCCTCAAATGAACAGTGAATATGATGTTTTTATTCCTCCTGGATTGACACTGCCTTTGAACTACTTGGACAGGGACCAGATGGTGTTTGGAGGCAAGGGATTCAGCGTGACGCGACTGCGGCTGCAGACTCGGGAGTCGCTGGAGAAAGTGCGCGAGGCGATCGACTTTCTTGTCCGGGGATTGCGTCTGCTTGGATCTGATGTGGCAAACTCTGGCAGGGTCTTCACTCGTGCCGCTTTGGGTGAGCCTCATGCCGTCTTAGGTTGTGGATGTTCTTAGGTTGTGGATGTTGGTGTGGTGTGGTGCTTTATGTTTGATTTTGAATCTGAGGTCAGGTGTGCTAGCTTCACAAGTTGATGTGCACATTGGTGTAGGAGTTCAAAGGCTGCGTGCTGGACCTAGCTGGATGATGGAGCCCAGGATCTTTCTGCATTTTTGTTTATTGCAACACCTGACAGGTGGGACGTTGAAGCCTCGCGAGGTGTCAGCCCTGAGGCGGACAGCTCGAGACCTCCTGGCTTTCATTCCCTTCACCATCATCCTCATCATCCCCCTCACTCCGCTGGGGCATGTGCTCATATTCGGCTTCATCCAGACCTATTTCCCCCAATTCTTTCCCTCCTGCTTCACGAAGAAAAGGCAGGACATCATGGTCAAGTGAGTGTGGAATTCGGGGATGGTAAATCTGGGGGAAATAAGGATGGGTTTAATCAGGTGTGGCACCTCTGGAGGGGGGAACTCTCGGGGAGACCCCATGTACAGGATTTTTTGAAATTTGCTGTCTTCCCGAGTGTCCTCAGAATAACAGCTGCGTGACCCTGCTGGAGTGTCCATAAACCCTGGCTTGTCAATTGAGAGTCTCTTTGTGCGTGCTCGTAGGTACGAAGATCTACAGCGTCAGCTCATAGATGCAAAATCGCAGGTAGAGCAAGCTGAGGAGGAGGAGGAGCTGGCACGTGCCGCGCTGGCTGTGTCAAGGATGACGGCGCCGGAAGCTACCATGTCAAGTTCCAGCAATGATGAGTTTTCTGCGGCTCCCGGCGATCCATTTGCAGCCATTTCGGGGTTGAGCCGCGAAGCTGCTGGTCGAGTTGCAGACATGGCTGGCTCAGGCAGACCTAACGGCTCGTCGAGAGACCGAGCAAACGGTCGGCAGCCTGCTGGATCACCCCCTCGGACGAACATTGACCCCAGGCAGGCCAATGAGATTTTGAAAGATACTGTGCAGCCCCACATGGAGAAGGTGCGGGCGCTGGAGGAGAAGATGAGCGAGGTCCTTGACGTGGTCAACATGGGCGATGAGGCAGAGGACGAGGCGCCGGAGCAGGAGGGGAGCAAGCCCAGCCGGCCAATAGGAAACCGCGTTTGAAAAGGAAGGCCATGTCAAGGCGCCTACCAAGAGCTGCTGGCATTGTTGGCCTGACATCTCAAATTATACTTACAGGAACGAATATTAAACTTCAATTGATATTTGCACTGATAGCAGCATGAGGTTTATTTTTTGAAGTTGTACGGCGTTGGTGGCTAGCATCTTGGTACTGTATGTAGCCCTTGGTTTCAGGTTTCGAAGTCTCTCGGCACCCAAGTTAGATTGCAACCGAGTTCACACCAAGTCTTTTCTAAGAAGAGGCGATGTCAGGCTTTTACAACATTGACTCAGATTAGGACATGGACTCAGAAGAACAGCTACTGGTACCTGTGGTTTGACTTGCAGCTGATGCCGTTTATGCAAACGCATCACAAGGATTAGAGCGGTGCATACCCGCTGGGCCCTGCTAAACGCTTGGCCACTTAATGCTTGTAGGGAAATTAGGGCATTACAGGTACCATGCACAGCCAGGACCACAGTACAGCCATGCCATCCTCATGTGTGAGGGGAGCATGGAGCCCAGTGATCTAAATTGGGGAAAAGAGGTTCGCTTGGTAGGTTCGACAACTCAACCTTAGGATATGGATGCCATCACGTCACATGGCATTCGGGCCTCTTGAGTCAACTGTGGAGGCTGAATGTTCATGGATTGGTATTGCTTTGGGCATCGGTTTAGAACAGCGCATACCCGCTTTGGACATCGATGTTCCCATATGCCTGCTGACGCCAAGAGGTCAGAGACTGCACTAGAGAGTACATATGCAGATGCGTCACACATACAGATAGGCACCAGTACGTAATAGGCTACAAGTTTTAGCATTTAACATGTCCTCAACAGCTGGTGTGATGGCCTCAATAAGGGGCTTCAAGTAACACATTACGGAAGTCCAGTTTTTCTATATAGGAGAGAGCTTTGCCAAACAGAAAGGAATGTCCTTCAAAAGTCATGATCCTGCACTGCAGCAAGAAATCATCCGAGTGAAGGTGGCTTATGTCGTACACGTTTTTAGGTTTATGATGGTGCAAAATCTCGACCAACATTCAGACAGAAACAGCCTTCTGGTCATCCCAGATGACCCATTGCAAATCCTATGCTGTCTTGCAGTGGGTAAGATAAAAATGAAACGAGTAGAATGACACTCTAGCCGCCACATGTCTACGCCATGTAAGACATGCATGAGGTCCACAGAGAGCAGCATTGATTGAGGGCAGGGCAAGCTACAAGCATGGATGTAGCAAAGCACTGCAATCTATCCCAATCTGGGACTCATTCCACATATAATGGAGCTTCACATTCCGTGAACTGTGCAATTCGTTAATATTCCGGTAATATTCAGTCATATGTACGTTCAAGTATATATTTATACGAATTTTGAGCACCTCCACTACTCGCAAGCCAGCTTGTTGTCGAAGCTGCTGAGGCAGATTGAGAAAGCTTGCAGCGCTGACATGGGCCACTGATAGTCCATTGTGAAGGTATTCCGCCCAATCTGCCAGAGAGCAGACATAGTTAGAAACCTATGGCAGGCAAATAAGCAACGTATAGAGATCCAAGCACATGTGCATCCAATGCAGGGGGAAGCACAGCTGGCAAGCACCTGCATTCATGGCTCAGGTCCTGCATACCTTTCCAAACTGGAGCAGGACGTATCCTTCGTTGTCATCAGTGACCAGCTGGAAGTTCTTCACGGAGGCCTCCGTCACGCGGCCGCTGAAGTTTAGGCAGTAGGCGTTCAGCTGCAACGTGTCACATGAATTAGGCAGCAGACGTTCAGCTGCAACGTGTCACATGAATTAGGCAGCAGACGTTCAGCTGCAACGTGTCACATGAATTAGGCAGCAGACGTTCAGCTGCAACGTGTCACATGAATTAGGGCAGCAGACGTTCAGCTGCAACGTGTCACATGAATTAGGCAGCAGACGTTCAGCTGCAACGTGTCACATGAATTAGGCAGCAGACATTCAGCTGCAACGTGTCACATGAATTAGGCAGCAGACATTCAGCTGCAACGTGTCACATAAATTAGGCAGCAGACATTCAGCTGCAACGTGTCACATGAATTAGGCAGCAGACGTTCAGCTGCAACGTGTCACATGAATTAGGCAGCAGACGTTCAGCTGCAACGTGTCACATGAATTAGGCAGCAGACGTTCAGCTGCAACGTGTCACATGAATTAGGCAGCAGACGTTCAGCTGCAACGTGTCACATGAATTAGGCAGCAGACATTCAGCTGCAACGTGTCACATGAATTAGCCAGCAGACGTTCAGCTGCAACGTGTCACATGAAATAGGCAGCAGACGTTCAGCTGCAACGTGTCACATGAATTAGGCAGCAGACGTTCAGCTGCAACGTGTCACATGAATTAGGCAGCAGACGTTCATCTGCAACGTGTCACATGAATTAGGCAGCAGACGTTCAGCTGCAACGTGTCACATGAATTAGGCAGCAGACATTCAGCTGCAACGTGTCACATGAATTAGGCAGCAGACATTCAGCTGCAACGTGTCACATGAATTAGGCAGCAGACGTTCAGCTGCAACGTGTCACATGAATTAGGCAGCAGACGTTCAGCTGCAACGTGTCACATGAATTAGGCAGCAGACGTTCAGCTGCAACGTGTCACATGAATTAGGCAGCAGACGTTCAGCTGCAACGTGTCACATGAATTAGGCAGCAGACGTTCAGCTGCAACGTGTCACATGAATTAGGCAGCAGACATTCAGCTGCAACGTGTCACATGAATTAGGCAGCAGACATTCAGCTGCAACGTGTCACATGAATTAGGCAGCAGACGTTCAGCTGCAACGTGTCACATGAATTAGGCAGCAGACATTCAGCTGCAACGTGTCACATGAATTAGGCAGCAGACGTTCAGCTGCAACGTGTCACATGAATTAGGCAGCAGACATTCAGCTGCAACGTGTCACATGAATTAGGCAGCAGACGTTCAGCTGCAACGTGTCACATGAATTAGGCAGCAGACGTTCAGCTGCAACGTGTCACATGAATTAGGCAGCAGACATTCAGCTGCAACGTGTCACATGAATTAGGCAGCAGACGTTCAGCTGCAACGTGTCACATGAATTAGGCAGCAGACGTTCAGCTGCAACGTGTCACATGAATTAGGGCAGCAGACGTTCAGCTGCAACGTGTCACATGAATTAGGCAGCAGACGTTCAGCTGCAACGTGTCACATGAATTAGGCAGCAGACATTCAGCTGCAACGTGTCACATGAATTAGGCAGCAGACATTCAGCTGCAACGTGTCACATGAATTAGGCAGCAGACGTTCAGCTGCAACGTGTCACATGAATTAGGCAGCAGACGTTCAGCTGCAACGTGTCACATGAATTAGGCAGCAGACGTTCAGCTGCAACGTGTCACATGAATTAGGCAGCAGACGTTCAGCTGCAACGTGTCACATGAATTAGGCAGCAGACATTCAGCTGCAACGTGTCACATGAATTAGGCAGCAGACGTTCAGCTGCAACGTGTCACATGAATTAGGCAGCAGACGTTCAGCTGCAACGTGTCACATGAATTAGGCAGCAGACGTTCAGCTGCAACGTGTCACATGAATTAGGCAGCAGACGTTCAGCTGCAACGTGTCACATGAATTAGGCAGCAGACGTTCAGCTGCAACGTGTCACATGAATTAGGCAGCAGACGTTCAGCTGCAACGTGTCACATGAATTAGGCAGCAGACGTTCAGCTGCAACGTGTCACATGAATTAGGCAGCAGACGTTCAGCTGCAACGTGTCACATGAATTAGGCAGCAGACGTTCAGCTGCAACGTGTCACATGAATTAGGCAGCAGACGTTCAGCTGCAACGTGTCACATGAATTAGGCAGCAGACATTCAGCTGCAACGTGTCACATGAATTAGGCAGCAGACGTTCAGCTGCAACGTGTCACATGAATTAGGCAGCAGACGTTCAGCTGCAACGTGTCACATGAATTAGGCAGCAGACGTTCAGCTGCAACGTGTCACATGAATTAGGCAGCAGACGTTCAGCTGCAACGTGTCACATGAATTAGGCAGCAGACATTCAGCTGCAACGTGTCACATGAATTAGGCAGCAGACAGTTCAGCTGCAACGTGTCACATGAATTAGGCAGCAGACGTTCAGCTGCAACGTGTCACATGAATTAGGCAGCAGACGTTCAGCTGCAACGTGTCACATGAATTAGGCAGCAGACGTTCAGCTGCAACGTGTCACATGAATTAGGCAGCAGACGTTCAGCTGCAACGTGTCACATGAATTAGGCAGCAGACGTTCAGCTGCAACGTGTCACATGAATTAGGCAGCAGACGTTCAGCTGCAACGTGTCACATGAATTAGGCAGCAGACGTTCAGCTGCAACGTGTCACATGAATTAGGCAGCAGACGTTCAGCTGCAACGTGTCACATGAATTAGGCAGCAGACGTTCAGCTGCAACGTGTCACATGAATTAGGCAGCAGACGTTCAGCTGCAACGTGTCACATGAATTAGGCAGCAGACGTTCAGCTGCAACGTGTCACATGAATTAGGCAGCAGACGTTCAGCTGCAACGTGTCACATGAATTAGGCAGCAGACGTTCAGCTGCAACGTGTCACATGAATTAGGCAGCAGACATTCAGCTGCAACGTGTCACATGAATTAGGCAGCAGACGTTCAGCTGCAACGTGTCACATGAATTAGGCAGCAGACGTTCAGCTGCAACGTGTCACATGAATTAGGCAGCAGACGTTCAGCTGCAACGTGTCACATGAATTAGGCAGCAGACGTTCAGCTGCAACGTGTCACATGAATTAGGCAGCAGACGTTCAGCTGCAACGTGTCACATGAATTAGGCAGCAGACGTTCAGCTGCAACGTGTCACATGAATTAGGCAGCAGACATTCAGCTGCAACGTGTCACATGAATTAGGCAGCAGACGTTCAGCTGCAACGTGTCACATGAATTAGGCAGCAGACGTTCAGCTGCAACGTGTCACATGAATTAGGCAGCAGACGTTCAGCTGCAACGTGTCACATGAATTAGGCAGCAGACGTTCAGCTGCAACGTGTCACATGAATTAGGCAGCAGACGTTCAGCTGCAACGTGTCACATGAATTAGGCAGCAGACGTTCAGCTGCAACGTGTCACATGAATTAGGCAGCAGACATTCAGCTGCAACGTGTCACATGAATTAGGCAGCAGACGTTCAGCTGCAACGTGTCACATGAATTAGGCAGCAGACGTTCAGCTGCAACGTGTCACATGAATTAGGCAGCAGACGTTCAGCTGCAACGTGTCACATGAATTAGGCAGCAGACGTTCAGCTGCAACGTGTCACATGAATTAGGCAGCAGACGTTCAGCTGCAACGTGTCACATGAATTAGGCAGCAGACGTTCAGCTGCAACGTGTCACATGAATTAGGCAGCAGACATTCAGCTGCAACGTGTCACATGAATTAGGCAGCAGACGTTCAGCTGCAACGTGTCACATGAATTAGGCAGCAGACGTTCAGCTGCAACGTGTCACATGAATTAGGCAGCAGACGTTCAGCTGCAACGTGTCACATGAATTAGGCAGCAGACGTTCAGCTGCAACGTGTCACATGAATTAGGCAGCAGACGTTCAGCTGCAACGTGTCACATGAATTAGGCAGCAGACGTTCAGCTGCAACGTGTCACATGAATTAGGCAGCAGACGTTCAGCTGCAACGTGTCACATGAATTAGGCAGCAGACGTTCAGCTGCAACGTGTCACATGAATTAGGCAGCAGACGTTCAGCTGCAACGTGTCACATGAATTAGGCAGCAGACGTTCAGCTGCAACGTGTCACATGAATTAGGCAGCAGACGTTCAGCTGCAACGTGTCACATGAATTAGGCAGCAGACGTTCAGCTGCAACGTGTCACATGAATTAGGCAGCAGACGTTCAGCTGCAACGTGTCACATGAATTAGGCAGCAGACATTCAGCTGCAACGTGTCACATGAATTAGGCAGCAGACGTTCAGCTGCAACGTGTCACATGAATTAGGCAGCAGACGTTCAGCTGCAACGTGTCACATGAATTAGGCAGCAGACATTCAGCTGCAACGTGTCACATGAATTAGGCAGCAGACGTTCAGCTGCAACGTGTCACATGAATTAGGCAGCAGACGTTCAGCTGCAACGTGTCACATGAATTAGGCAGCAGACGTTCAGCTGCAACGTGTCACATGAATTAGGCAGCAGACGTTCAGCTGCAACGTGTCACATGAATTAGGCAGCAGACGTTCAGCTGCAACGTGTCACATGAATTAGGCAGCAGACGTTCAGCTGCAACGTGTCACATGAATTAGGCAGCAGACATTCAGCTGCAACGTGTCACATGAATTAGGCAGCAGACGTTCAGCTGCAACGTGTCACATGAATTAGGCAGCAGACGTTCAGCTGCAACGTGTCACATGAATTAGGCAGCAGACGTTCAGCTGCAACGTGTCACATGAATTAGGCAGCAGACGTTCAGCTGCAACGTGTCACATGAATTAGGCAGCAGACGTTCAGCTGCAACGTGTCACATGAATTAGGCAGCAGACGTTCAGCTGCAACGTGTCACATGAATTAGGCAGCAGACAGTTCAGCTGCAACGTGTCACATGAATTAGGCAGCAGACAGTTCAGCTGCAACGTGTCACATGAATTAGGCAGCAGACGTTCAGCTGCAACGTGTCACATGAATTAGGCAGCAGACATTCAGCTGCAACGTGTCACATGAATTAGGCAGCAGACGTTCAGCTGCAACGTGTCACATGAATTAGGCAGCAGACGTTCAGCTGCAACGTGTCACATGAATTAGGCAGCAGACGTTCAGCTGCAACGTGTCACATGAATTAGGCAGCAGACGTTCAGCTGCAACGTGTCACATGAATTAGGCAGCAGACATTCAGCTGCAACGTGTCACATGAATTAGGCAGCAGACGTTCAGCTGCAACGTGTCACATGAATTAGGCAGCAGACGTTCAGCTGCAACGTGTCACATGAATTAGGCAGCAGACGTTCAGCTGCAACGTGTCACATGAATTAGGCAGCAGACGTTCAGCTGCAACGTGTCACATGAATTAGGCAGCAGACGTTCAGCTGCAACGTGTCACATGAATTAGGCAGCAGACGTTCAGCTGCAACGTGTCACATGAATTAGGCAGCAGACATTCAGCTGCAACGTGTCACATGAATTAGGCAGCAGACGTTCAGCTGCAACGTGTCACATGAATTAGGCAGCAGACGTTCAGCTGCAACGTGTCACATGAATTAGGCAGCAGACGTTCAGCTGCAACGTGTCACATGAATTAGGCAGCAGACGTTCAGCTGCAACGTGTCACATGAATTAGGCAGCAGACGTTCAGCTGCAACGTGTCACATGAATTAGGCAGCAGACGTTCAGCTGCAACGTGTCACATGAATTAGGCAGCAGACGTTCAGCTGCAACGTGTCACATGAATTAGGCAGCAGACGTTCAGCTGCAACGTGTCACATGAATTAGGCAGCAGACGTTCAGCTGCAACGTGTCACATGAATTAGGCAGCAGACATTCAGCTGCAACGTGTCACATGAATTAGGCAGCAGACGTTCAGCTGCAACGTGTCACATGAATTAGGCAGCAGACGTTCAGCTGCAACGTGTCACATGAATTAGGCAGCAGACGTTCAGCTGCAACGTGTCACATGAATTAGGCAGCAGACATTCAGCTGCAACGTGTCACATGAATTAGGCAGCAGACATTCAGCTGCAACGTGTCACATGAATTAGGCAGCAGACGTTCAGCTGCAACGTGTCACATGAATTAGGCAGCAGACATTCAGCTGCAACGTGTCACATGAATTAGGCAGCAGACGTTCAGCTGCAACGTGTCACATGAATTAGGCAGCAGACATTCAGCTGCAACGTGTCACATGAATTAGGCAGCAGACGTTCAGCTGCAACGTGTCACATGAATTAGGCAGCAGACGTTCAGCTGCAACGTGTCACATGAATTAGGCAGCAGACGTTCAGCTGCAACGTGTCACATGAATTAGGCAGCAGACGTTCAGCTGCAACGTGTCACATGAATTAGGCAGCAGACATTCAGCTGCAACGTGTCACATGAATTAGGCAGCAGACGTTCAGCTGCAACGTGTCACATGAATTAGGCAGCAGACGTTCAGCTGCAACGTGTCACATGAATTAGGCAGCAGACGTTCAGCTGCAACGTGTCACATGAATTAGGCAGCAGACGTTCAGCTGCAACGTGTCACATGAATTAGGCAGCAGACGTTCAGCTGCAACGTGTCACATGAATTAGGCAGCAGACGTTCAGCTGCAACGTGTCACATGAATTAGGCAGCAGACATTCAGCTGCAACGTGTCACATGAATTAGGCAGCAGACGTTCAGCTGCAACGTGTCACATGAATTAGGCAGCAGACGTTCAGCTGCAACGTGTCACATGAATTAGGCAGCAGACGTTCAGCTGCAACGTGTCACATGAATTAGGCAGCAGACGTTCAGCTGCAACGTGTCACATGAATTAGGCAGCAGACGTTCAGCTGCAACGTGTCACATGAATTAGGCAGCAGACGTTCAGCTGCAACGTGTCACATGAATTAGGCAGCAGACATTCAGCTGCAACGTGTTACATGAATTAGGCAGCAGACATTCAGCTGCAACGTGTCACATGAATTAGGCAGCAGACGTTCATCTGCAACGTGTCACATGAATTAGGCAGCAGACATTCAGCTGCAACGTGCCACATGAATTAGGCAGCAGACGTTCAGCTGCAACGTGTCACATGAATTAGGCAGCAGACATTCAGCTGCAACGTGTCACATGAATTAGGCAGCAGACGTTCAGCTGCAACGTGTCACATGAATTAGGCAGCAGACGTTCAGCTGCAACGTGTCACATGAATTAGGCAGCAGACATTCAGCTGCAACGTGTCACATGAATTAGGCAGCAGACGTTCAGCTGCAACGTGTCACATGAATTAGGCAGCAGACGTTCAGCTGCAACGTGTCACATGAATTAGGCAGCAGACGTTCAGCTGCAACGTGTCACATGAATTAGGCAGCAGACGTTCAGCTGCAACGTGTCACATGAATTAGGCAGCAGACGTTCAGCTGCAACGTGTCACATGAATTAGGCAGCAGACGTTCAGCTGCAACGTGTCACATGAATTAGGCAGCAGACATTCAGCTGCAACGTGTCACATGAATTAGGCAGCAGACGTTCAGCTGCAACGTGTCACATGAATTAGGCAGCAGACGTTCAGCTGCAACGTGTCACATGAATTAGGGCAGCAGACGTTCAGCTGCAACGTGTCACATGAATTAGGCAGCAGACATTCAGCTGCAACGTGTCACATGAATTAGGCAGCAGACGTTCAGCTGCAACGTGTCACATGAATTAGGCAGCAGACGTTCAGCTGCAACGTGTCACATGAATTAGGCAGCAGACGTTCAGCTGCAACGTGTCACATGAATTAGGCAGCAGACGTTCAGCTGCAACGTGTCACATGAATTAGGCAGCAGACATTCAGCTGCAACGTGTCACATGAATTAGGCAGCAGACGTTCAGCTGCAACGTGTCACATGAATTAGGCAGCAGACGTTCAGCTGCAACGTGTCACATGAATTAGGCAGCAGACGTTCATCTGCAACGTGTCACATGAATTAGGCAGCAGACGTTCAGCTGCAACGTGTCACATGAATTAGGCAGCAGACATTCAGCTGCAACGTGTCACATGAATTAGGCAGCAGACATTCAGCTGCAACGTGTCACATGAATTAGGCAGCAGACGTTCAGCTGCAACGTGTCACATGAATTAGGCAGCAGACGTTCATCTGCAACGTGTCACATGAATTAGGCAGCAGACGTTCAGCTGCAACGTGGCAAGATTTAGGCAGCAGACATTCAGCTGCAACGTGTCACATGAATTAGGCAGCAGACATTCAGCTGCAACGTGTCACATGAATTAGGCAGCAGACGTTCAGCTGCAACGTGTCACATGAATTAGGCAGCAGACATTCAGCTGCAACGTGCCACATGAATTAGGCAGCAGACATTCAGCTGCAACGTGTCACATGAATTAGGCAGCAGACATTCAGCTGCAACGTGTCACATGAATTAGGCAGCAGACATTCAGCTGCAACGTGTCACATGAATTAGGCAGCAGACATTCAGCTGCAACGTGTCACATGAATTAGGCAGCAGATGTTCAGCTGCAACGTGTCACATGAATTAGGCAGCAGACATTCAGCTGCAACGTGTCACATGAATTAGGCAGCAGACGTTCAGCTGCAACGTGTCACATGAATTAGGCAGCAGACGTTCAGCTGCAACGTGTCACATGAATTAGGCAGCAGACATTCAGCTGCAACGTGTCACATGAATTAGGCAGCAGACGTTCAGCTGCAACGTGTCACATGAATTAGGCAGCAGACGTTCAGCTGCAACGTGTCACATGAATTAGGCAGCAGACATTCAGCTGCAACGTGTCACATGAATTAGGCAGCAGACATTCAGCTGCAACGTGTCACATGAACTAGGCAGCAGACGTTCAGCTGCAACGTGTCACATGAATTAGGCAGCAGACGTTCAGCTGCAACGTGTCACATGAATTAGGGCAGCAGACGTTCAGCTGCAACGTGTCACATAAATTAGGCAGCAGACGTTCAGCTGCAACGTGTCACATGAATTAGGCAGCAGACGTTCAGCTGCAACGTGTCACATGAATTAGGCAGCAGACGTTCAGCTGCAACGTGTCACATGAATTAGGCAGCAGACATTCAGCTGCAACGTGTCACATGAATTAGGCAGCAGACGTTCAGCTGCAACGTGTCACATGAATTAGGCAGCAGACGTTCAGCTGCAACGTGTCACATGAATTAGGCAGCAGACATTCAGCTGCAACGTGTCACATGAATTAGGCAGCAGACGTTCAGCTGCAACGTGTCACATGAATTAGGCAGCAGACGTTCATCTGCAACGTGTCACATGAATTAGGCAGCAGACGTTCAGCTGCAACGTGGCAAGATTTAGGCAGCAGACATTCAGCTGCAACGTGTCACATGAATTAGGCAGCAGACATTCAGCTGCAACGTGTCACATGAATTAGGCAGCAGACGTTCAGCTGCAACGTGTCACATGAATTAGGCAGCAGACATTCAGCTGCAACGTGCCACATGAATTAGGCAGCAGACATTCAGCTGCAACGTGTCACATGAATTAGGCAGCAGACATTCAGCTGCAACGTGTCACATGAATTAGGCAGCAGACATTCAGCTGCAACGTGTCACATGAATTAGGCAGCAGACATTCAGCTGCAACGTGTCACATGAATTAGGCAGCAGACGTTCAGCTGCAACGTGTCACATGAATTAGGCAGCAGACATTCAGCTGCAACGTGTCACATGAATTAGGCAGCAGACGTTCAGCTGCAACGTGTCACATGAATTAGGCAGCAGACGTTCAGCTGCAACGTGTCACATGAATTAGGCAGCAGACATTCAGCTGCAACGTGTCACATGAATTAGGCAGCAGACGTTCAGCTGCAACGTGTCACATGAATTAGGCAGCAGACGTTCAGCTGCAACGTGTCACATGAATTAGGCAGCAGACATTCAGCTGCAACGTGTCACATGAATTAGGCAGCAGACATTCAGCTGCAACGTGTCACATGAACTAGGCAGCAGACGTTCAGCTGCAACGTGTCACATGAATTAGGCAGCAGACGTTCAGCTGCAACGTGTCACATGAATTAGGCAGCAGACGTTCAGCTGCAACGTGTCACATGAATTAGGCAGCAGACATTCAGCTGCAACGTGTCACATGAATTAGGCAGCAGACGTTCAGCTGCAACGTGTCACATGAATTAGGCAGCAGACGTTCAGCTGCAACGTGTCACATGAATTAGGCAGCAGACATTCAGCTGCAACGTGTCACATGAATTAGGCAGCAGACGTTCAGCTGCAACGTGTCACATGAATTAGGCAGCAGACGTTCATCTGCAACGTGTCACATGAATTAGGCAGCAGACGTTCAGCTGCAACGTGGCAAGATTTAGGCAGCAGACATTCAGCTGCAACGTGTCACATGAATTAGGCAGCAGACATTCAGCTGCAACGTGTCACATGAATTAGGCAGCAGACGTTCAGCTGCAACGTGTCACATGAATTAGGCAGCAGACGTTCAGCTGCAACGTGTCACATGAATTAGGCAGCAGACATTCAGCTGCAACGTGCCACATGAATTAGGCAGCAGACATTCAGCTGCAACGTGTCACATGAATTAGGCAGCAGACGTTCAGCTGCAACGTGTCACATGAATTAGGCAGCAGACATTCAGCTGCAACGTGTCACATGAATTAGGCAGCAGACATTCAGCTGCAACGTGTCACATGAATTAGGCAGCAGACGTTCAGCTGCAACGTGTCACATGAATTAGGCAGCAGACATTCAGCTGCAACGTGTCACATGAATTAGGCAGCAGACATTCAGCTGCAACGTGTCACATGAATTAGGCAGCAGACGTTCAGCTGCAACGTGTCACATGAATTAGGCAGCAGACATTCAGCTGCAACGTGTCACATGAATTAGGCAGCAGACGTTCAGCTGCAACGTGTCACATGAATTAGGCAGCAGACGTTCAGCTGCAACGTGTCACATGAATTAGACAGCAGACATTCAGCTGCAACGTGTCACATGAATTAGGCAGCAGACGTTCAGCTGCAACGTGTCACATGAATTAGGCAGCAGACATTCAGCTGCAACGTGTCACATGAATTAGGCAGCAGACGTTCAGCTGCAACGTGTCACATGAATTAGGCAGCAGACATTCAGCTGCAACGTGTCACATGAATTAGGCAGCAGACATTCAGCTGTAACGTGTCACATGAATTAGGCAGCATGTGTTTAAGTGTAACATGAACCAGCAAAAAATATTTCAAGCTGTTACTGAAAATCTGAATCCACTGAAAGCCCAGCCAGCAAAGGTTACAGCAGAGCCACACACACCTCTTCGTTCCACCTCGGCGGCTTGTTGTACAAGACCAACAATTCGTCCAAGTACCTTTCGCTCTTGACACTGCGCATGATGGAAATCACTTTATGTTAGGGTGTATTAGCTACACGTCAGTTACCAACCGGCCTACAGCCAACACTGCTGGTTGCAGCAATCCTTGCTGCTTGGTCCATCGGCAGTAGGCCCATGAAGGTTTGATCCTGATCGGCTCGGTGGTGGCCGTCCCAAAGGTTCATTCCCACAGAAAATGAAAATGAGACACAAAAATGCACTTCCTCGTTTTCACACATTTCTAATAAATTGCAGAAATGCCAAAAATTGCTTTGTCTGCAACTGAGCTTTCAAAACCTTGCGCCCTGCAGTGACTGCTCATCATTTTAGCACGCTTCAGCTACAATTCAGCTACATCACGGCCTACGGCCGTGGGGGACTGGTGCAGCAAGCCCCACTGCTCTGACCACCGGCCGCAGGGCGGTCAAGGTTTCGTGCCAATTAGCCCAGTAATGGCTGCCCGGTGGCCCCCTGAAGGTGCCCTGGCATGTACTAGCTAAACAGTGCCCAGGGGGCCTGCACCTACCGGTCAACCAAAGTGTCGCCCTCGGACTTGGGCCTGTACATGGACCTCCCAGAGCCGTCCACGGCCGGGATGCAGGCTGTCATCTTCCTAGGTCCCCGTGTCCCAAGCACGTTGTACTGGTACGTCACGCATCCCAGCTCCTGCCTCACTGGCCCTTTCTTGCCCGGCTTGACCCCGTCATCAAAGATGGTGAAGTCCGTCCCCACGAAGTTGGACCTCAGCTTCCCAAAGAACTTCTCACTGTCCCTACCCAAGTCCTCATAGTCCAGCGAGACAATGTAGTTGCTAGTGGTTTGCTTTTTCCTCTTCCGCGCCGCCAGCAAGAACCTGAAAAGCACCCACAAAGTCCAGTCAGACATTGAGGCCCAAGTAGCCAGCAAAGCCAGAGGAAAGACATACGGTACCAGGAATTGAGGCGCAGATTTACAAGTCCTAGTGCATTATCTACTGTTTTGCCAGAGTAGGATCAATGCCAGACAGTCCAGTGACATGGACGAGGCCTGACAAGTCCAGTGACATGGACCTGACAAGTTCAATGAGGGAGGGAGAGACAGTCATTCACCTCCTGTCCCCATGCGCTTCAATACTGACCTCTTGCCGTCCTCCAGGAAAAGGTTGTACTTGGGAAAGATTTTGGTCGAGTGGGCATCCCTGACAATGTAGCACAGCACAGGTCCACCTTTAGGCCCAGGCTGTCGAAGGAAACTCCGTAAATCAGTTAGGTCCAGCTGTCTTGGTAAGACCACAGGCTGTTGCTGTTGCTGCTGTCGAGGAGCGATGATTTTTGGCTCATCCCGAGCGCTGTTTTCATCATTAGGGTCATACGACGAGCGAAGGCCGTACACATCTCCGCCTGCTCCTCCCGGTGATAAAGTCTGCTCAACTTCAGCCGGCTGTCGTGCCAATCGACTGACTGGCGTGTGTGCATGATTCGGAGGAGGTCCTGTTGGGTTGCTGGGGTTATTGCGCGATGCCATGGTCTCATTCGGTTCATAGACATTGCCTTGCATGCGCTCCTGTCTGCGGGCTGCTAGCGAGCTCTTTTGTTGCTGCATGCGACTGGAAGACTCTGGGCGAGCTGATGATGATGCTCCATGCCCGTTTCCGACATCGTCAGAAGACCCAGCTACCCTAGGACCACCTCCCAACACATCGCCGCCCGATGCATCCGTAAACAGGTCGTTGTGATAAACATTCACTGTGATTAAGGGGGGGACACATGAAGACAGTTAGAGAAAGGGGTATCAGAAACACTCAGAACAATAGCAACGACAAACCTCCATCCTTAGGCCATCGCGTGCTAGGCGAATTGTTTCTAGGCGAATTTTTCAACTGATTTGCTAGAACTGGCTGGTACCCTTGATTCCGCCCTTCCCCGCTGAGAAATGGCAATACAACAGAAAAGTCAGCGCTTGACCGATGTAAAGAATACACAGCTTCGTCAGTATAAGTTAGAGTGTACCTATCGGATGAGGCCATCAGAGCGGTATCAGTGTCAACACTGTCCAAGATGCAATAACTCCGAATGCTTCGTATGACAACGACAGTTGGTCAACGGAAGTGTAGGAAGGAACTACGACAGTGGCCAAAAGCAACGTAGCAAATATCAAGGAACTGTGTTCCCTGTGTGCATGCGCATGCGTCCTTGTTGACTCCCGCTCTTCCCCACACTTGCCGTACCATGCGGAAGGAAACTGGGTTCAGCTTCTCATGCGCAATCGTAGTATCGGCGTAAATCGTTGTCTCATTCAGCAAAATTAGCCTGGTAGGTCACTTTAATAAGCTATTTTTCTGGTTCCCTCGAGCGCATTTACCCATCCCATGCAAGTATGCAACCCCAGCCCCCTGACTTGCATGGCGCGCTATAAAAGAAGGTATAAAACGTAGGCAACCTTTTCCAAAACAGACTACATTGCATCCCTTGCACTTTTCAGGTCATTGGCATTCCAAGCACCGTGCCTAGTATTGCATTTCAGTGAAAAATACCAGGGGGGAAATACCAAAATGGCATTGGCATTTTGTCTTTTTGAAAGGAAGACGTACTTCCAATTTCACATATCCCAATGTTCAAGGGGGAACATGCCAAAGGATAGACCACAAGGCTGTCCCAGTGCATGCTGTCATACAAAAACATTCAAGACCTGTGGTCTCAAATCTACCATGTCTGGCTTAGGATCCTTGCTGCTGGGGAGAATTTATTTCTGTCAACATGGCATTTGACGAGCTCTTCTGAAAGGGTGCTATGCCTTGCTACTTTTACGAAGAATAAGGATTAGCTGGTATTAAATTATCGGGATTGCAGTGTGATGACTGCATGGTTGGAAAATGTCCTGCCATGAGCAACGCAGCTCGATGGATGCGATAGGTGGCTGAGGAGGAAAAAGTGTGGCTCTCGACTGTGGAGCTTAATGATACAGTAGTTTTGCCAGCCGGATATCATTGGTATACAGGGGCAGCGCTTATCGGTACCTCCAGCCGAATGTCAACGCCACTCTTGTGGACGTGGGTACGGCACGATGATTCTGAATTCTGTCATGCTGAACTAGTGCACCGTGCGTATTATTGGGTTATCTTTTCTTGAATCAAGGATCTCTGCTGTTGAACTCTGGCCATTAGCCCCGACAATTCTACCTTGGACAACGAGGAGTGATAAGGTGCATATCTTCCCATGGCGAGCGCGGACACCGGCTCAGGAGGCCTGATAGCATGATACCCCAGCTCCAGAGATCATCTGATTCAGCATGGGCACGTGAACAATATTTTGCCTAATTTTCCGACAATATAACGGTGTTGTGGGCTCTGTAGTATGCTAGGACTCAGTAGTATGCATGCACAGGGACAAAGAGGTTGCCAAGTTTGAGGCTTATCTTGACAAGGGCTCATGAGGACTGCCAAACCTCAGTGCATTGATTTATAGGAGGTCTCACATGGTGTACCCAATTTTAGGGTGAGGAGCTGAGGTCCCAGACCAGGCTTATGTAGAACCTCTCGCATACTGGCATGTTGAATGAGTAAAACATGGCATGTTCACAATGGCTGCACTTCCCTTGTCATCATGCAGGGAGTGAGAGGGCGTCTATGTGCTGTACATGTATGCGGCGAAGCGAAGAACATTCAGCTGCGTTCATCTGTCCAATCCCGAGGCTGGTAGTGAGGGCAAGCTGCTACGGCACATCATTTTCTTCAGGAGCTGAGCAGTCCATGAGCCTTGAGCACGAGCGTCTGAGACTGGATAACCAGATAGAGCTTGGCAGCTTTCCATCATTGTGAAGTCTGGGAGTACTGTTTTTAGTTTGATCTGACTGGTTGATACAGTTGACTTGATATCTTGGCACATGTGACATGATCATGAGCAATAGGGAGAAACATACCTGACCTTGTCTTTTAAACAAAGCTTTCATGGCTCTATATACCAGTACATGTCATGTATTATTACCTGGCGCCATTTGCGCGCAGAGGTCCAGTTTAAGTACAGATATGGTACCTTGTGACAAGTCGTCATTTAAACGTGAAAAGGGGTGACCTTTTAGGAGGATGCGCCAGGGTAAACGCAAGCACTGGGTTACGGAAGAAATGAAGGCTACTGGTATTTGTACGGCCTACAAAAGTTTCAGCTTCTTGATAGCCAAAATTGGGGAATCCTTAGCTCCTTATGAATGAAGGGCCAATATTTGCCTCAACGTCTTGAAAACACTTATTTATGTTCTTAGCCTATGTTGTGAGGTACCGTGGATCCACTTTCACTCCGCTCGTAATTAAATAATTATTGGGGTGCTCGGACATGGCTGTGCGCTAATATTAATTCAAGAATTGCCGCTGCGCGGAGCGTCAGTCAGGTGCCCAAACAACTATTTGGGGGGGGTGCGGTATGAAATAAAAACAGCACTTTTTACAAAAAAAATTGCGCGCTAGCGCGCGACTGTTTGATTCGACATCCGTTCAGTCATCCTTGTCAAGTGTGCCCCAATAGCCCTGCATAGTAACACTACTGATGACTCAGATGAGCACTACCGGTACTCATAGCTAGCATTACTGCTCAGTACAGCCTCCATCCACTCGGCTCGCCAGTCGAATCGCCAACGCCTATCCTCGGCTTGCTCGGCCTTCCAATCCTCCTCATCCTCCCTCGCCTCCTCCTCCTCCTCCTCCTCCGCCTCCACCTCCTTCTTCTTGTCCTCTTTCTCCTCGTCCTCCTTCTTCTCAGCCTCCTTCTTCTCTGCCTCCTTCTTCTCGCCCTCCTCCTTCTCGCCCCCCTCCTTCTTGGGTTTAGAGAGCATAGACCTGGGTAGTTTACGCTTCCTAGTACTAGTACTGTTCATGTTCGAGGCAACATGGCACGCTGACGGCGACGCCATCTGTAAGTGGTGGTGTAGAGCACTTTGCCGAGCATCCTGTTCATAAAACGGTTGTACAAACGGTTTGTGTGTCCATGTCCATGCGGCGCCTTGCATGTGACATAATTTGTTCAATGAAACAGCCATCTATATTAAACATCTTTAAGAAAACTAGTGAGTGGGAGGAGGAGGAGGAGACGGAGGATGATGATAATGATGACTATGCTGAGTTTTGCTGACCGTGTACCGGAGGAGGATAACTATGTTGACTTTTGCTGAGTGTATACCAAAGGTGGATGAATTTTGACTACCGTATGATGACTTTTGCTGACTTTCAGGGTTTTAACCAGGTTTTACTGTACTGGCTGAAAGTGCAACATTCTGTAGGGCACATTTAATTAAGTGCCAGACGTTTTCCCCGCTTACACCTGGAGCGCGGGATATGAACATGACAGGATTCGAACCGCAACCTCAGGGTGGACTGCCAATTAGCGTAGTACCACTGAGCCCCTCGGGCCCCAATAGCCACAAGTTTCCTGAGGCCAGGAACCGGCGGTGGAGGGGGATGACGACTACGGTATGCGACCGTGTGCTACGGTATCCTTGCTAGCATCAAACGAAGTTTTAACTGAGTTTTACTGTACTGGCTGAAAGTGCTGCGCGGACGGAAATTTAAATTATTCTCAGTGATGCGCGATGTTTAATTAAATTTCGTGCTGCGCGGCGTAAAATTTAATTAAAATTTCGTCGCTGCGCGACCGTTTTTTTAATTCTTTTTGGGATGCTGACGAAAAATTAAATTCTTATTTGGGGGGGTGCGCGGAGTCTAAGTGTTCTTACGGTATTGGGGAAAGCCAAAGCGACCCTTGCTCGCAAACCTCGAACCATAGATCATAGTGTTTGCGGTTTGGGGAGTCCAATCCTGTATGCAGCGTCTACCTAGATTACCAGTATGTCACTGCACTAAAATCCAGAACTGGTACCGGTAGGAAGTCATGGGCACCTATTTGAGAGGCACGCACCGTCTCTGTAGGCGTCTACTAAGTACAGCAGCGGTAAAAATTTGGTGCCCACAATTACAGCCACAGGCAAAATATTACATTTGAAGTAAATCACCTAGGCCACCGACTTTTGTGCCCTTTTGCCGATGGCTGCCTGTCTGAACAGGCAACATTGCTAGGGCAGAAGAGTACTAGGCTATGAGTCCGTTTTGTGTCTATTTGAGCACGACCGCACCAAAGTACTTGTTGACCGAGTTGATGAGGGCTGCCGGAGTGCCTGATATCCACCACCAATGGCCACTACCGGTATTATTAGTTATTTACTTATTTGGGATTTAAACATGACCAGAGTAGACTGTCAGTGGCCCAGGTACAGGACAAACTGCAGCAAAAACCCTCAGCCGAAGACCATCTAACGTGGCCAATATGTACAAGAGGTGCAGGCTAAGTTAAGCTCACCAGTTCAAATGATAATGGACAATCAGTTTCGGCTAATCACGTTACACCTCATGGCCCTGCTCAAAGGTTCTGGCCTTGCAGGAGCCCTTCAGTTAGGTTGAGATCTCTGGTTCAGATGAAACTTGGGGAAATCTTGGGGTAGAAAAAATGCTTCCAAGTTCATGACGTTACACCCCTGGGCCCTGCTCAAAGGGCTGGGCGGCACAGGCACCCAACTGCTTGGTTGGGAGGCAAGGAAATTAGAGCCAGAACCAGTGAACGAGACACAGACAGTTGATCATTTATCTAATGCTGACCCGGCTGCTGAATGTGGGCTGTTAAGAAAATCATTCTGCATGGCGTCCAGCTGGTTTCTGAGCATCCCCAGCTTGGGCTCCAGGCCTTGGTGACGCAGTTGCTCGACAGCGGCGGGGGATTGCCCTTCCCCCAACAGCCTGTCCCCTGAGACATTCCGCCTCACAGCAGCAGCAGCTGGAGTAGCAGCACCAGCAGCGGCACTGCTGCCAGATCCGGCTGCATCCTGATCGCTGCTTGCCCAGTGGCTGCGGAGGGTCTGCGCCAAGAGCAGCACTTTCTCCGAGGCGGCCTGGTCTTGCTTTGCCATCGTGGCAGCTGCATGAGCCAGTGCCTGGAGCACTTGCATGCGCGGCGCCGCTGGCAGCTGCAGGAGCCGCACATGCTCTTCGTCTGCCAGGCGCCACAGCCACGGGGTGATCTTGGGCAGCATGATGCCGTCCTGAACGCGTGAGGTGAAGGCTTGCAGGAGTGCCAGTGCCGTCCCGGGTGTGAGGTTGCTCCACACGCATCCCGTGCGTTGCATCAGGCGAGCCAGTTGCATGTCGCCATCCCGGCTGTCCAAAGCTGCAAGGGCCGCCACATAGGCTGCGTCAACACCAGCCGGTGGGAGATCCTGAGCAGCAGCCTTGCGGCCGGGCGTTGGCGATATTGGCCGAACCAGGTTGATCGAGGCGCGGGGACTCTCCGGGGCCGCGACCTTGGGCCGCGGAGCCGCAGACTTGGGTCGGCTGCAAGGAGGTGTCAAGTCGGCAGCCTCCTTTTGCGCCGACCAAGACGCCTGGGGCAGCAGAGACGATACGGGCGGCTCCCGGGCAACAGGCAGCACGCGGCTGGGCTGCTTCTCCAGGGGCCGCACCCGCTCCGGGGGAGGTGTGAGCGTGGTAGCCCTCTCAGGGGGCGCGGGCAGTGGCGATGAGGTCGTGGGTGATGCCCGGAGCGGAGAGCTGGGCCGGCTGCCCTGCGTCTCAAGGCTCCTCACCCGCTCCTGCAGTGACGTGATGGTCTTGTTGGAGTGCTCCGTGACTGAGCCCAGCGCCACCATAAGCTCGCGCTGCCGCTGCTCCATCTCCTGCAGCTGCTGCTGCATGCTGCGCCACTGCTCCATCGGCATCGTCACCACCTCACCGGCGCGCGCGGCCAGTTCCTCGGCCGTGAGCTCAACCTTGCGGTCGGGGGCCCGCGGCTCAGAGAACGTGAGATCCATGCCCAAGCCCCTACCGTAGGAGGATGGCGATTCAGGCCCTGCTGGTCTGGCTCCTTCAGCGCCTGGTGATGCAGGCTGCTCATCCTCCTCATCAATGCACGATCTTCCTCTTGCATCTGCAATCATGTCCTGGTCCGTGTGCGCAAGCTGGAACCGATCATTAACAGACCCCTGCTTCTGCAAGGAGATGCGCACAGGCGAAGCCCTGGCAGCTGAAGCCCTGGCTGCTGAAGCCCTGGCGGGGCTCATGCGGGAGGCAGATGTCGGGCGTGGCGGAGTGGCGGAGGCGCGGGCGAGGCGGGGCGCAGCAGACGCGGGACGCAAGGCTGGCGACCTGTCCTGGCTCATGCGCTGAGGTGAAGGGGAGCGGAGAGGGGGCGGCACAAAGGGGTAGGCAGAGGCAGAGGCAGAGGCAGACACAACGGGTTTCATTGCTCTCTCCTTCATTTGCTCCTCGGCAAACGCCGGCCAGCCGGCTGCAGCCCCTCCTTGCCTGCCGTAGTCCTGGAGGATGTCCAGGAGGAGCATGGCTTCACGCGCGTTTTCCCGCACCTCCTTGACCTTATCAAACTTGCAGTGCTGGTCCAGTGCCCGCAGGCATCGTGAGGTGAGGCTGCGGGCGTCTGTCGCATCCCAGACGCCCTCTGGCTCCAGCACTGGGCCTAGCACCAGAGCGGCGGTGCGTATCAGGTCACAGCCGGACCGGCGCATGAACCAGTCCTTGCTGGCCAGTCCACCCAGCACACCGGAACCATTGGAACCCACTGAGGTGAGACAAGGCTGTCCGATGAGAGTGGGCAGCAGCGGTACGAACAAGCTGGGGAAGGCCTTGATCAGTCCCGCTGGTTGCCCCGTGCTTGCGTCCCACGAGCCCATGGCAGCCAGGAGGGCATGCGGTGCCAGGAAGGCCGACGCGCTGACCTTCTTGATCAGCTCCTTGAGGAAGGCGGGCTCTGGGGGGAGGATGTAGGGGGCGGACAATCCTAGCGCCATGCAAGCTGACGCCTGGAGCTCCTTCTTGCCGTCGCCCATGCAGTCTGAGATGATCTTGACGATGGGGCCGACACCGGACGGTGGTGCATACCCCGCATCAGCCAGACCCCTTGCTACCACAGAAAGCGCCTCAGCAGCAGCTTCCCGCACACTGCTGTCTACGTCCGCCAAGCCCCTTTTCAGGTGGGTCAACATTTTCCCCAGGTAAGGGGGCTGCAGGGCAACCGCTTGGGATGGACAGATTTGGCTGGCCACCACGCCCAGGGCACGTGCGCACTCCTTGCGGGCATACACTTTCTGCTCCGAGCCAGTACTGCATAGGCTTATCATTAGCTGTGGCATGGTCTCATAATCAAGATGTGTGACAATCAGCTGGAGCTCCTCTGCCGCTGATCTTTGAGTGTCGCGATCATTCAGCTTGTTAAGAGTAGACAGAATTCGCTCTTTCTGGCGCAGTTTTAAGTCGTTCGGGGCTTGGGCGACGCCTTGTCGGTAGCCTGGTGACCTCATGGCCATCCTGAGTAAGTCTACCTAAGCTCACTTTAGCTCCTAGAAGACCCGAGAAGAAATAATTGCTGGACAGAGACTTTACCAATACGGCATTTGGGTTTCGTAAAACAAAATGTTGAATCAGTGTCGGAGTTGTGTGACCGGCATCCGGTGTACGGCATTTAAAATCCCGTATTCCTCAAGCCACGCTCAGGCGTTTTCTTTCTTTCTTTCTTTCTTTCTGACCTGCAGAGACCTGTATCACCGATCGATAATATTTCAATAAATGAAATAGACAAACAGCAGCGGCAGAGATGCGCAATTTTGCCTCGTAATGTGGACTGGGACTGATGGGGGTCATCTCGGCCTGTTTTCAGCTGGGTTTTGAACTTATCATCCCGGCAAGTTGTCAGCTACCGTCAAAAGTTTGAACAAGTGACGAGCCGCAGAATTGCACTGCAGAGATGATATATTATCCAGCATAAGTAATGGTTGCTGATTACGTAGCAAAGATGCTTTGTTCTTCGGTGCCGGGCGTAAAGCCAAGGTGCCTATGGCTATTCTTGTTGGCTTTCCTTGTCGGCACAGCAACAGCAAAAGATCCCGTGCACATATTATACTTGACCGACTGCACAAAGTACAGCGATTGGTATGTTGTGGAACTTAATATGCGGATGTTCATATCTAGATCTCTGTAAACATTGAGTTCATGCCACAGGCAGGCCGTTGGAATGGATTTCAGCTTTAGGAATAGTGGGCAGAAAGGCCATATGACAAGAGTTATGTGTTGCACGGATGAACAGAAGGCTGTATACAACCATGACATGCTCAATCTCATGCCATCCCATGTGGCGCCATCCTTCGCATACAATGAAAAGACCAAGGACCACTACCCTGCCTTCAATAAACCAGGGTGAGTTTTAAGGTGTGCATGCGCAGGAATAGAAGTCTGCTGCACTGAACCAAGGCATGGGCTCACAACATCTCATGCATTATTGTTGAAGGGCCGTGCTTGACTTCATGACCAAAGGAGAGCCTATGGCAGACTACATGCTAGTGATTGATTCGGATATGCAGCTACGGCACCCCTTCAAGCCAAACGTTTACAACATGACACCAGGTAAAAACATGAAGCACCTGAAACGGCCTTTGCTCCTGGACCCCGTACTGCATAGACAGAGATGGTCACCTCCAGGAGGCCACTGGCCCACTGGGAACTTTCCTCATTGCAGGGAAGGCGATCAGTGCAGACTACAAATACATGGTCGGCTGCACGAATGACCTGGCAACTAGGCACATTCCCGACATCCCTCTTCGCAATGATGTCCTGGCAGGCCCTTTCAAGCGGCATTGTGACATGGTAACTTTCATATGTTAAGCCTCATGCCTAGCTTGTTGGAAGCTGAGGAGGTTGAGGTCATCCTGTATAACGTTTGTCAAGCATTTGGCCTGCCTATTTTGTGTGTCAAACCAATGAAGTATGAACTGTCCCTCTGTCAGGTTGGTGGATACACTTTCATGCATCGAGATGATCTATCCAAGATAGCACCACTCTGGCTGTCAGTAACAGTGGACGTACGGCAAGACCCAGAGGTGAGATGTCAACTTGAGGAGAGGAGGCATATTTAGTCTCTGTTTTTCTCTCATGCCTTGCATGCAACCATTGAGCATGAGGATCCTTGCGGAGCACTTGATTGATTATTTAATTTCAACTTCAAGCACCAGGATTGTGTACGCGTAAGTGACAGATATCTGACCGTTGTTTTATTGCAGGCCTGGCGTCTGAGCGGAGATGCGTATGTTGAAAAGGTGTGCATCAACTTATTTGTATATTTAAATGAGAATCACGCTGCCGATATGATAAGCGCACGACAGCATGAGACATTGTTGCCTTATGCCTGATGTCTGTATTCCTCTGTGGTCTAAGCATGCCTATCCATGGCTCCACATGCAAATCTTCCTCTGGGACCTTCAAGTATGGGGCATTATTTTGAAGCATTTTTTGTTGCTTAGCCAACAACAAGCAAATACTGGGGACTGGAGAGCCCATTCTTTGATAATGACTGTTTGGTTAAGCTTACAACACTGTGAAAGTGGATGCTGGAGTCTCTGAGGTATTCTGCCTATGATTGTCCCTCATTAATTGCGGTCCCTTGCAAAGGGAAATTATAAATATCAGTGTATCCATAGTACTTCTCACTCACATGCAGGGTGGAAAGCCTTGGATCAGCGAAATGTACGGATACTCCTTTGCTTGTGCCAAGTGCGACGTATGGCATAAGTGGGACACAAAGGTGCGAGGGTGGGGCAGATGCATTGCTGCAGCCGACCTGTTTATTTGATAACAGCTGCAGGACATGAACTGGTCATGGAGTCCCAGTAATGCTCAACGTATGCTGTGTCGTCAGTGTCTTTTCTTAATATTTGAAAATGTGTCTTGCCTACCCACAATTTGATCTCAGGTCATGCACTACCCAACTTATGAGCCAAAAGGTGACGTCTGGTGTATATTCCTTGTATTGTGTCATGGTACTGTAATACCCCCTGCTTTTAGGCATCCCATTCGATGTATCGTATTGGGGTGCCGTCTACAGAAGTACCATATTCATTATTCAAACTTACATTGCCACTTTGGCTGACCAGTTGCCCGCCTCTAGCCTCTTGTCCATTTCAGGATCAACCTTTGCAAATTCAACTTCTATGTCTGGTTGTGAGACAATCCCATGTCACTGCATCTGTATTCACGAAAGGGTCCTGAACGCATGACCTGCTCTGTTCCTCTGGTTCATGTTCGGCCCATGCAGGTATTCCTAAGTTATTGCACTACGGGCTGCTGTTTGATGTGGAATCTTATAAGTTTGACAAGCACTGGCATTACGACCTTGACATCTCAAGCTGTCCTCCGTGGAACCTGTCAGATGCTAAGAAAAGGACGGGCGGGCTCTTCGCTCACCCCCCAGACCCCGCTGTCCTCATTTCGAAGGTACTAGTGCTTGACTTATTATTTTCAAAAGGTGCTACCGTAACAAGAGATGGGTGAGCCACAGCAGCACATGGTCTTCCAATATCGCTACACCTGAATAAATGCATTTCTGCCCTAGGCATGCTGTTTGCATTGTTTAAATCCCTCATTTACGCATGCTCTCTCATTTACTGTGTAATGGTCTATTACTGATGTGTGCAGGATGGCCCCCCTCTGCCTTTCTATAAAGACCTGCTGGCCATTGAGACAGTGGCTACCCTAAATGCTGGGTTTTGTGACTACCATCTCAAGCACTGTCCTCCAAGCCAGCAACTCTTTGATGAGTGCAATAAGGTGAATAGCATGACTAAACTTTCTTTCTAATTTGCCCGGACACCTTGCCCTCAGAAATCTATCGTCTCATTGCTCGGCTTCGTATTCTGCATGAAGAAAGTACGAATGAAAGTGTTTTAATCACGTCTTGTTGCTTGCGCTTGTCCTAACATCATGGCCCTCTGTTTCAGGCTTTCAAAATTTTCAAAAAAGTCAAGGCTGACGTCGCACGGGTTGAGTCCAAGATTACATGCGGGGATTTTAATGTAAGGCTGTACTCAGTTTCTGACGTACCCTCTTTGCTGCCATTTCCCACTGCCTGCCCAGGAGTGTCAGCATATATCTCTTGAACCCTTCCTGCCCGTCTTCCTGGTTCTCAACAGGAGAAATGTGCTGAGTGGGCGAGCTCCGGCCAGTGCGAGTCTAACAAGGCCTACATGGAGGACACGTGCAAGAAGTCATGCAAGGCATGCGAGGAGGGGAGCGGGTCGGCACCTGAGCCAGGGACAACTCTAGGCCCAGCAAGCATGGAAATGTCGAAGAATCTGGAGGAGCTTGAAAAGAAGCTGCGACCTGATCAAAAAACGGCGTCCACCCCCGATGAGGTGCGGCCCACTGTTTATTTTGGGGGGCTTCGGTTACAGTCTTTCCTTAGGCCGGAAATTATTGCAAGTGGCCCTGTTTTATTGGCCACTGGCCGTAAGCTGGTGAAGGCTTGGAGCCAATCGGCCCACTGGTGGTAGCCCTCTGAAGGTGGTCTGGTGTGCACTGAAATAAGCACTGCTGCGACCCACCCTCTCTTCTATAACTCATGGTGGTCAGGGAGAACACCTAGAGTACACCACTTTATCTTACTTGCCTCCGTTCTAGTGGATTTGGATTAAGTCAAATACTGGTACCGTAGATTTCGGTTGCATTCCCTCAGCTATGAAAACACGATTTATTTTTATGCTGCCCTCAGAGCAAATTATCCACCAAAACCCTTCCTTTCTGACTGAAAACTGGCGTCGACGATCGATAATTAGTATATTCATGGATCCCTCAACCCCAAACAACGTTAATTACGAGGGAAGACAAAGCAAATATACTTTATTATATGTTAAATTATGTTTTTCGTTTAAACTACTGCATCTCTACGGATCTGGAGCGCCTTTCTTCTTCTCCAATTGGGCTCTTGCGGACTCAGCCTGCCTTCTTGTGCAGGTTTTGGACATGGTCAAGGCTGCCGTGGTGGCTGCCCAAAGAACAACAGAGGATGCTGCTGCAGCTGCACTGGCCCAAAAGAAGATGAAGATGGCTTTGGATCGGCTGAAGCACGATTTAGGAGCTGAGGACCTGAAGAAGCTGCAACTGAAGGAGGATACTGGTGTGAATTCACCGCCTTTCGTCAGCACCTTTGAATTTCCATCCGCAGAGTTCATCACCAAGGAGCGCCTACGTGTCACCCGCTGCCAGAGGCTGCCCATGACGCTGGACGAGGTACTTGTATGATGGAAGGGATGAGCAACAGAGCAATGCTATCATTGAGCATGTTGCCCTTCATCGGATCATGGCTGTCTTGCTGCGCTGACAGGTGTTGAAGGCCTGTCATTATCATGCAAATCGTCTAGCCAGATTTTTGTTGCAGGCAGGTTTTGACGGGATTGATGCTGATGCAGGTCGTGGCATGTCTGGCAGCTGCACAGAAGGGCATCATATACCAGCAAACGGTACGTCTTTACAAACCAGTGCTGATCATCCCAGCTTAACCTACTTGCAAACGATATGCCTGCTCATCACCTCGCCCATCATCCAAGTTTTATATCAGTGAGCATGCTCAACTTTTTAGCTCTTCTGCAGGTGCATTCGCCCGAGCATGATGTGGGGGAGAGATTGCTGGCAGAAGCTGCGATGAAGTCTGCGTCTGAACTGGCAGCGAAACGGACGGCTGATAGCGATGGTTTAAAGCCGAGGAAGGTTGCTTCAAATTCGGCTTACCAAACATTGGAAGTCCTGGGCGTTTGGCTTGTGTTTGTGAGTATATTCTTAACCGTCCTCCCACGCTTGTTTAGGAAGCGGATGAAGTCAGGGAGGCGCACAGATTAAAATTCATTTCTGGCAGTGATTGCACTGTACATTCGTCGTAACCGTTTTTCTGATCCGCCGTTTTTGCGCTGGAACCAGGCCATGCTCTGCTAGCAGATATGATGCACCCCCTGTGATGCACTACCGGTGTTTGAGTGGTTATACCGGTACAGCCTGGACATTTTGCATCCTCCTGATACGGTATATGAAAGTTTGGTTCTTATTCCCGGGCAGTTTGTTGTTCGTTCCTCAGCAGCTGTACAATTAAGTCAAAACAAGCTGGCCTCTGACCTTGACCAGGCTCCGCCCTGCCCTGCCCATGGCCAGGCCGTGGCCTGTCTCCACACTTCTTCATACCAGGACCTCAATCTCCAAATTATTAGTACCGGTCCGCGGTCCCTGACAGTCTGACAGACCGCAAGGCCGTCACACATTCAGCTGTCATACAAAATTGTTCAGGCTTGTAACTTTCAAAGTTTGATCTAATTAATAAGAGTTCGATGAACTTAAAATACGTTAGCCGACCTTACTGAACTACAGATCGAAAGGCAAAGATCTTTCAATGGGTTCGCACAGACTTCTCGTTGCCGCGCTGATATCCGTTTGTTTTCTATATCAGTATAGCCGAGCGGCGCTTCAGCCTGTTCGTGTCGCTTTCCTCACAGATTGCACGCCATATAGCGATTGGATGTCTCTGGGCATGATCTACAGCTTTAAAATGAGCGGGCAACCTGGGAAGGTCACCCGTGTCATGTGCTGCACTGAAGCGGAGAAGGCTAAGTATTCTCCAGTGCTGCTGAAGGAGGTGGAGACACACATCGCCCCTTCGTTCACCCTCCACCCAGTCTCTGGTGACAACTATGCTGCTTACAACAAGCCAGAGGCTGTCATCGACTACCTACAGCATGTGACGCCAGAAGAGGAGTATGTCTTGGTCCTGGACTCGGACATGATCCTCCGTCGCCCATTTCTTGTTGAGGTCATGAAACCTGAGAAGGGACTATCCGTTGGCGCTCGGTACACATACATGATAGGAGTCAACAACGAGCTTGCATTGCGTCATGTGCCAGGTGCGATTGGAGTATCCCTCACGCCAGGCCGCACGACATGTCACGTGCCTCACATTGGTGCCCCACGTGCCAGTGTCCAGTATCCATGCCAGGATCCCATGCGCCATGTCACATGGCGTCATGTTGGTGTCCCATGCGCCAGTATCCAGTATCCCATACGCCATGTCACATGCGGCATGCCACAGGTCTGATGTGTAAGGCAGTGATTCCAGATGGGTAGAGTGTCAGCAGGGTTAGCAGATGACAAAAGTATTCAACTTCAATAAATCTTATCAAATGCAAGCTCTGATATGACACACTCTTGTGCGTGGAAATTTGCCACTGCAAAACAGAGGTGCTTCCGAGAAACGACTCATTGGCTGGGCCAGTAGGGAGGCGGGGGGACCAAGTCGGAGGTTTCTTTTTCACCCAGCGTGACGATCTGAAACGTATGTCAACACTGTGGCTCAAGTATACCGAGGATGTACGAGCTGATGACATGGTGAGAAGGGAAGCCGAGCAATCATTATGTGTCACATATTCGATGTGAGGGTCTGCTAGGTTCAAGACTGCCTCAAGCTTAAGAAACTTCTCTCTGGTCCCCTAGTATATTCGTTGAGCAGACATCGCTGTTGCTGCGTGTCAGGCGTACAAGTACTCTGGAGATGTTTACGCCATCCACCCGGGTGATAAGCCATGGATCAGCGAAATGTACGGCTATGCTTTTGGCGCTTCCAAGGCAGACTTGTGGCATAAGTGGGATACTTTCAGCATGATCTATCCAGGCTACGAACCTCGAGGTTTGTGTACATTGGGTTGTAAATTTCCCCCTTGTGGCGGCTTTTCAAGGCATGAGTGGTACCGGCTTGACCTTCTCGTTCTTGGCCTATTTGATCCACCAGGTCATGTACTCATATATGCGTGTTTTCCCCCTGCTTGTCACCCTTCGTCTGCTTCCCTTTGCAGCGGCACCTAAGCTGATGCACTACGGCTTGCTTTTTGATGTGGCCGGCTATAAGTTCGATTAGCACTGGCACTTTGACTTCAATGTGACAAAGTGCCCTCCCTGGGACCTCAGCAATCCCAAGCAGAGGAGAGAGGGTCTCTTTGAGCACCCGCCTCGGATCAGCTCTTTGAAAAACAAGGTGAGGCGGTGGCTTTTGAATTTGGCAGAATCCAGGCTGGTTTTTTCCAGAAGTAACAGTCCCAGGCTGTAATTAAAAGCACTGGAAATATGCTGGTCAGAGGAAGGTGAACTCTTGTCGCCATCACAGATTAACACCAGTCTTGTTTACACAGGCTCAAATCACTGAGTATTATCGAGACGTTCTGGCCATCGAGACAGTGAATACTATGAACGCTGCGTTTTGCGATTTCCATGTTCGGCACTGCCCTCCAAGCCAGCAGCTTCTGACGGAATGCAAACTGGTGGGTGTGACCCGAGTCCTTGAGCTGCCTCACCTCTTCATGACTTGTCTGTTATTAAAAACATGTTTTCCTTCACATGGCACATGTGCAGCCAGCTAACATCATCATCTGATGAATGCTGTGACATTGCAGGCACATGAGCTGTATGTTGAGGCATCGGAGGAGACGCATAGAATTGAGGCACAGCTGAGTTGCAAAGATTTTGATGTGAGTGGATAATAATATCAGGGGTTTCCTGTTTATATGCGTAGGCTGTGTAAGAACTAACGGAATGAACTACCTTTTGATGTTCAGAGATTTGCAGCTTTATCATAAATGGGAGCATGTGATGTCATGTCAGTACTGAGCTTTACATTATTGACACAGGAACGTTGCGCTGCATGGAGCAAGGACGGCCAGTGTGATTCCAATCATGGCTTTATGTCAGAAAACTGCAAGGTCAGCTGCAAACTCTGTGCCGGCCCTGCTTTTGACCCTGCTGACCTCGCCCCCAAAAGCCAAGACCTAGAAATTAATCTTGCGGCTATGGAGAAGAAGCTTGCAGCTGGAGAAGGATCCCTAGCTGACCCTGACGCCAAGGTGAGCTTGGGAAAGTCCTAACCTTCACAGCTTTTTGAAGTGGCTGGCACACCCAGCCCGCTTTCTGTGTGTTCTCTTCACTCAGCTGCGTGGTAATGAGGGAGGAAGCTGATATTGCTGCCTTTCCCCCAGGCTGCTCAGGCAACTCTGACAGCTCAAAAGGTATCTTCGCCCCCTCCTCCTGTGTCTCCTCCTCCACTGCCGCCACCGCCGCCGCCGCCGCCGAAGGTGGAGGAGGTAAGCCTGATTTTCTGATTGTTGAATGATTGTTGAATGATGAGGTCAATTTATGGCATGCTGGCCGCATGTTTTCCCCCTTGGTCCTGAACCAAACTGACTTGACGTTATCTGATGTTTCTGCCTGGTCTGCAGACAACAGAGCCCGTGGTCCTCTCTTCAAAAACTAGGAAGGAGTTGCTGACCCGATGCTATCGGCTGGCTTTGTCTCTGGAGGATGTGAGTTCATAATTTGCTCTCCTACTGCCTCACCGCATGCTCTATTTTGCCTGCATTGTCTTTTATCTGTTTTTCCCCTCTGGACCTGAGGATTTATTTCCAGTCATTTCTGTTGAAGCCGCGTCTACATTACGCCTCGTATCACAGGTCAAGAAGTGCGTGTCAGCTGCTGGAAAAAACATCGAGTACCAAAGCGAGGAGCGTGCCCTTCTGACCTCTGCCTCATCCTCGCCTTCAGTTGTGGTGCGGATTCTAATCATGCAACAATAGTTGTGCATTTATAGTATGTCTTGTTTTCTATCATTCTGAAGGGTTGATTTGCAAACTGTTTCTGTGTGCTGAGTTAATTGCTTCACTCTGTGTCTACCTTTTTCCAGGCTTCTCAAGATTTGGAGGACCTGTCCTTATCAGTGACGAAAGTGGTGGCTCCTTCAGACAGCCCCGCTAATAACGACGTGACACATGTTGGCTTCAGCAACATCCCCATTTGGATGGCCTGGTCCCTCGCCATCATGTCTGGGGCTGTGCTTGCACTGGTCGTTATTTTCCGGCTATCTAAATTGAGACGGCGGCCAAGATCTGGGAAAAGGACTGAATAGCTCTTAGTAATATGCTGATTCACTTGTCAAAAATCCGAAGCCCTATAGTTTCAGGTGTCCTGCTTTAATGACCCGGCATGCAAATTGAATGCCTTATCTTAATTTATGTGTTGTAGTCGTAGCTGTTTCAAAGTGCCCATAGCATTTGCTGGTCCTCATATAAACAAACGGAGCAACTGGCAGAGAAGTTGTTTTTTCCATGAGACATGAAAGTGCTCATGATCATGCATTAATAATTCCTGACACAGACAAGTACATAATGTTGCCGAATAAAAAAACATGAAACCTCAAAAGGTTTCAAGAACCGACCACAGGATTTTTTCATTTCAGATTGAAATTTTTGCTGGCCCGCTACTGCCCAGTTCTGCAGCAGCCTTCTCAAACTCTTTAAGCTCGTTGCTGAACCAGGCCCTCTTGATCGGCAGACGCAGGCGGTGCTGAGGGCTTGCTAGCCGCTGACTCAGCTGATGGAGGGCCGGTTTGCTGATCACGAGCGCCTTGTACTTGAGGATGTGGTACACTGTTAGATCCTCGAAGCTCATGACCTCCACGCCTTCCATCAGGCTGGCAGCGCTGCGCAGGGACTGTCCACCGTCCTTGCTCATGTCACCACAGTCAACCAGCAGTGCTGAGGAGCAAGCAGCGGGGCCGTTGCCTCCGGCGCCTCTCATGAGCGCGGTGATCATAGGCACCATGGCCTGCGGCCGCACAGGACTGCCGTGGGCAGAAGCCAGCGATTCGACCACAACCATACGTCCCTCATTGCACTTTGCTGACAGGGCGCACTTCATGCCCAGCACCTGGACATTCTTAGGCAGCTTGTGGGCATGGGAGCGTGGCCGCGGTCCAAAGTTTGCACCGCCACCTCTCCACAGTGGCGAGCGGATGGAACCTTGACGAGACCTGCCTGTCTTTTTCTGTGGTCTTGGCTTTCTCCGGCCTCCGCTGACCTCCCCGCGAGTCTGATCAGAACAGGCCAAGCACATGATGTAAATATCACTGTCAGTGGAGAAAAAGAAGCATGCACGAATGCATGGAGATTCAGAATGATGATGAAGAATTACCTTAGCTTTGTGGGTACCTTGCTGCCATTTTGCACGCAAGTATCGCACAACTCGATGCAGGATGTCAATGCGGACAGGGACATTGAACAGGGGTCCCTTCAAGCTAGCCACACCCAGCGGCCGTCTTGCCAGGTCATGCACTACCATTTCTCGGTCTTTAAGATAATCAATTGGGAAAGGATATCGCACAGTCAGAGGTCCGTAAGGTAGCGTCGGGACAGGTAGCGGTGCTGAAAAATATTTAATAGATCGAGGCTTGGAAATCTCTGTACTGTAACTGCATGAAGTGCATGGAATAGAGCTTGCGGCAAATGAAAGACTAGCTGATGAGGAGCAGAGGCCCGATGAACGGATTAACCATAAGCTCCTGAGACAAGATGTCGAAAACGACATCCTGGTAGCAAGGCGCAAGTGCAATTCTGCACAGACGCGTTCAACTTCAACCGTATGACACCTTTGCAAACAAAAAATAAGTGTACCGGTAGAGCAGCTCTGAAACCGGTTTCGGATCAACTCTGGCTGGTCAGTGGTCATTTGGTCAACTTCAACGCGGTGTACGGCATTTAAAATCCCGTATTCCTCAAGCCACGCTCAGGCGTTTTCTTTCTTTCTTTCTTTCTGAAGCAGAGAATGAAGGTCCTGGCTTGAATCCTCATATTTGTCATTCGTCTTTCTGATGATGATGTGCTTAATCTCTCTTGAGTTTATGTGCATTAAGCATGCCAATACTGGTACAATTTCAGGACTGGTACTAACAGGGAATACAGCTAGGAGTTTCCGGTCAGCACGATAAGTCTCTATTAAAAACCCCATGATATCCAGTGTGATCCTGGTGTGACATACCAAGGGGGGGTAGGGGGGGAAATGTGCCCCCGTTATCTTTAACTACCGTAGTAGAGCTTCAAGAAGTCATGAGCGCATTTCAAATTTGGTGAGCAAAATGGTTTTGTTTTGGCCCAGGGAGGAGATATATGTGGGGGAGCAAAGTTAAGGGGGGAGGCTGGGTACCGTACAAGGCAATTTTTCTAATCGAGCTTGCCACGGTAGTCATCCTTTCGGTTTGCGCAGCCCAGCCAGCCCTCTAAATTATCTTTATTTTGATGTCCGCAAAACCTTTAATCTTTAATTGCATCACACGGCTGACGACGCGGGTCGATAATAATTAAAGAATCATATGCACGGAGGACCCAGGGACTCTGCCGAGCCTGCCACACTGGTACAGACCTGCTCACGAGCCAGCAATGTTTATAACCCCAGACCACCAATACTGCGGAGCTCAAGTTATAGAAATAACTTTCAGCGCGCATGCAGTCTGCACAAGTGCACATCCCTCTATTTTTTTTTGCGTAAACCAGAATGCATGGCACGGGGTCAATTTTTACACCCGCCTGAGGCCAGCGCTGCCCCGTTGCATTTCTCATGGGCTTATGGCAAATGCTGTCGATTTGCATTATAAAATGCAGTAGTCATTAATTCATTATGCAGCAGACCCCCTAGGCATCCCTTTTGGGCGGGGGGGGTCACGGGCTCATGGCTCCGCAACCAAAATGCACTTGCAGCACTTCAGCAGGACGGAGGCTGATGGATAAATATCTCCGGAACCGGTTTACATCTTGACTTGCCCGCCGACAAGGCCATCTCCTATGCAACGTCTGCCTTCCCTACTCCAGGTACCATCGGGACATGCGAAATGTCGGCCATGAACGTCATCTTCAGCTGCATGCACGCCCAGCTGGAGGGGTCACCTGCCAGCCCCCAACAGCTTCAAGCTACAGCTTGGGCATGTCAGCTGAGTTTCCGTACCGAGGTGATGCGGCCGCGCACTGGCCACTGCGATGACAATCATGACATCCCCCGGCAGCTGGGGGAACTTCAGCCAGACTAGGGGACATCCACAGCTGGGGACGTGTTCATGGTGTGCAAGGTGCATGGCTGTGGGAAGGAGTGCAAGCTACCAGCTATGCAGTTGCACGTCGGAGGGCACATCTTGAAGCATCAACGTGGTGCAGCATGCATCTTGGATCCCAGTGGTGCTGAGGCATGCGGCTTCTGTGGCGTTGTGTTTGGGGACAGGGCATCAGGCCTGTATATGGGACCCGGGCAAAGGCTCTAACAGCAGCACAATGGCAGTCGAATTCCTCTGCCCCTTGTACTACAAGTCTACAAGGTGTCATATACTCATATGCTGCTGCTGAGAAGGGTCTTGCCACCAATCCATGCACCAACATACCAGTGGCTTGCACCATCTGCGATAACACTGCGGTACTATCCGCCCTTACGTCTGGAGCTACCACATCCTAGGTCACATGTCATTGACATTACACCACTGGGCCATGCTGGAAAGGCTTGGCCGCGTGGGCGCCCAACTATCCAGTCAGGAGGAAAATGAACTAAAGGTTAGGTCGCATCCCCCTGGTCACATGTATCACAGGTATCCCGGGCTTGATTTATTTGATTATTGTTGCACCATTTCAACATACCTGTGAACCACCTACATTTACTGAGACCATTAGAAGTGCAATGTTCAGCTTAGATTAGATTAGACCCTGCCCCACCCAAAATTTGGAGTTTTTACTGGGAAACAGGTTTTACTAGGTTCTAAGGGAGGGTAGGGGGATCAGACATGGGACGTGGCACATTTTTGTCATGACTTTTTTTTTGACGACATATTCAGTGAAGCAAGTTTAAGATGGTGCATAACCGCTGGGCCTTACTTAATGCTCATCTGTGCGGGGCCGGAAGGGGACGTGCCAGCTCAATCTCGCTACCATGTACGTCCAGGACCATGGAGCGGCCATGCCACCCTCCTATGTGTAGGGACAGGAACACGGAACCCAGCAACCCAAGCCAAAGTGCAGCGAATCCCACACCCTATGTGATGGGGCAGGAACTTGGAAAACGGGGTCAAAGACAGGGATGAGTGTAAGGATATTGATAGGATTTGTTGGCGGATATGCTTTTCGATTTAGAGGAGCTAGTGCAAGGGCACTTGGGTTGGGTTTGGCGGGAAAACGAGCAAAGTGCCAATTACGGTATGATGCCAAACATTTCATTGAAGGCCCTTCCATGGACTTGGGGCAGATCGGTCGGACAACATTTGCGATGGTATTTGGCCAATGGCCATGCTGTACAAAAAAATTGTTCGGCAGTGGCTCTTCCGAGCGTCGTGTGGGCATCACAGCCCATGATGGGTTGACTGCTTAATGTCACGGTATAATGCAGTATACGTGCCAAAACCGTAGGGACCGCTGATGCGTCCCCGTAGACTCCGCAGCTTCCCTGCGGAGCCCCCTTTTTAGGGTTAGGAGCCCAGCTTCCCACTTTCGGGAAGGTCCGAGGCAGGATTTCCCGTACTCAGTAAATAGGGCTTGCCGGGACCTTTGAATCCCGGCTTGCACGCTTGACACTTACTTCGTTCCTTTTTAAGTGGACAGACCTCTAATTGTAAACAGCACCGGCCTTTGTCCAGGATAAAGCCCAGTGAAGAGCATTAAGTCAGTACCCCAATTACAGTCAAGCCTAGTTCAGCTACTCAGCCGACATAGCAAGCTCAAGACTCCCTAGCGGGAAGCCCGACTCAACCTAGGACTACGTCTACGGTCAGCGTCTGCGGCAACCCCCGCTTTACGCGGTAAGTGATCTCCCGACCTGCCCGGCTCGCTACCCGACAGGCCGTGGATCTAGCCCTCCGAGCGTAGCACCGTGTCTATCATCTAGAAATCCCAGCCGCAGCTTAACGCGTTGCGCATCCGCGGCCAGTGTGTAGACACTGAGCTCGCCCGTAGGCGTCCGCCACTCTGTGGGGAAGAAGTCCGCCACGGACCTGAAGCAACCATCGCGTGTCCACTTAAAAAGGAACGAAGTGGGTCTAAGCCTGATCAGCTTGATCCAACGAATCCTGCTAAAGGTGCATGTGCTGTGAACTTGAATTTCTTTTTGAAGACAGCGGAACTGCCTTGGACAGCTAGAAATCACTTAGCAGAGGATTCTCCATAGAACCCAAGTCAATACCTGCTTGCGCTGGGCGTGGCAACCCAGAAGCAGACGTAGCTTGAAGATCAGGCTGTGGAGTTATAAACCCAGCTGATATTGCCTGTGCACGTGGCCTGCATCCGTGGTAGAGTGCACAACCTGCGTGTTGACAGAAGTGAGCAAGGATCCGGGATCCGAGTTTAAAAGCAGGCAACCCAAGACTGTGTGCAGGAATATCCGAAGCTGCAGATTGCAGCCCGAGCGGGACCTGCAGAGATTGAGGAGGAAGCTGCGCGGCGAATCAGCGGAGGAATAGCGGACGAGACCGGCAAGATAGCTGACGAGACAGCAGCCCAGAAGGTGAAAATACCCGCCAGAACCAGTTTAAAAAAATTTACCCGTGCTTGACCTGTCTAGCACCGCCTAACCAGCCTGCAGAAGGTAGAGGAGAACGGAAGCAGGCTTTGAGCTAGTGACCAGTTGCTGTGAGCCCACACAGCGAACCGACACAGCTGCTCAGCACCCAGCAGTAGTACAATGCAGGACGCAGTTGTAGATCCTGATCGTCACCTGCACCCAGAAGCTGCAAGGCGCAGTGCACGAGTGAGAGGAATGGAACCAGGAAATGACCCCATGACACCCATCAATGCAGCCGTAGCAGAAGAAGCTAGGCAAATTGCCATTGGATTGTCAGAAGGTGAATATGCAGGCATAGGGGAAAACAAGGTCCAAGGGGCCGACAGCACCCTAGCCTTGGATGCGGGTATGGTGCAAGTTCAAGTGACACGCAGGGGTATCGGACGAGGCGGCATAGCGCGCATCCCCCCTGGCCCAAGCCAGGAGGAAGAGCAATGGCCGGTTCCCGACGATGAGTCCCTGGACCCGACCTCAGAGCCACCCACTGTGAGGTCTCAGACCGGTGGTGTAGGAGAGGGTGGCGGGCCAGCACGACCTCCGGATGACCTGCCTGCGGAGGCAGAAAGGGAAGGAGGCGAGGCTGAGCCCATACCAGACCAGGAGCCCCAGCTTGAACCCGCAGTGGTCAAGGGGATGGTCCAGTCAACAATGGTCAGGATGGAGCGGACAAGATCCAGCGAACAGCAGTCCCAAGGGGAGTCAGCGGAAACAACAGGGAGGCCGCGGGAGCTGCAGAAATACAGCGACACACAAGCCACAACAACGCAGGCTACCAGAATATGGCAGCCGCAGGCTGATCCACACGCCAAGGTAGTGCCGCCAGATCAGCACGGAAAAATGCAGGCGCCAACGGGAATCCCGCCCAGGCCAGATCTGCACAGGGTGAAACAGGCAAGGCCGCCCCGTATCCCGGCAGAGGAAGCAACAGAGGCATCGACATACGGCACACCCCAGTCCAGGTTCCCAGCCAGTGCAAACAGGCCAAGCCAGGAGGCCGTGGCAGAGGGCAGCAGCAGGGAAAAGGAGGACAGCGGCCAAGCCCACAGCCTTTACGGATATTTCAGCAATCCAGAGTGGACGCCCATCCCAGGAGAGCGGCGCCCGGCAGTAGGAGAACGCGCAGGGAGCATAAGCCAGCCGGGGGCAGCAGAGCCACCAGGGCTGGGGGAACGCGGTTCACCAAGATCCCCAACATTCAGGGCAATGTGCCAGTGCTGGACATGTCCCACCCGGGGGCAGTCGCAGCCAGGCAATACTGCCAGGCCTGCAGCTCTTGGGGATCGCACAACCGCCTGGCTTTATCGGACGAGCCGCCAGCCCTGGCAGTGGTGGCTGGAGAGATTGCAGGGTCTTGCCAGTCTCCCTCAGCCATGGCCCTGTTGGTCCGCTCCTTGGTGGGCATGTGGACAGCCAAGCCGGCCTGCGTGGGACCACTGGTGGTCGCCATACGATCAGCACCCCAAGGAGACAAAGCTTCCAGGGAGGTCGAGCGGATCCAGGAAGCATGGAGAGCCCCAGTGGATGAGCCGCCCTGCGAGGTATCCTTGCTAACCCTGTGGATCAGGGTGGTCCAAAGGGAGGTGGGCAAGCCAACTTCAGATGAGAGGGCCGCAATCACCGGCCTGAAGCTGGGGGTCAAGACCACCTTGGACCCAGGCGTCAAGCCAGAGGAGACAGTGGAGGCATTCGCCTTTCGAGTCATGTCTACAGCAGAGCTGTTGCAAATCTCCAGAGACGCAGTGGACCACTTCGGCAGGAGGCATTCGGTGGCCCACATGTTCTACGAAGGGCTGCCAGGGGCAGTCAGAGTGAAGCTGACAGCTTTTATCATGACCGTGCCAGGATACCTGCACATGACAGACGAGGCCCAGGTAGAGGTCCTGACGCAGCAGGTGCTGCTGTGGGAGAGGTTCGCCCTGGAATTGGGGGACCTAGCTGCCATGGACACCAGGCAAGGACCAGGAGACCATCAGCAGAGGAGCCAGGGGGAGCAACAGGCGGGACGCGGCAGACGAGATCGGCCCAGCCAGTGGGAAGCCAGGCCCAGAGGGGATGGACCAGGAGTTGCGCCATACCAGAACAGCAGCCAGCCTGCCAGGCAGGAGAGCAGAGCCAAGGGCGTCACGTGGGCAGACCAAGCCACAGCCTTGACAACCAGCACCCACAGCACTGGGGGCGCCCCCAAAGCCTGCTTCCAATGCGGCAGCCTGGACCACCTGGCAAGGGACTGCAGGACTCCCAGGGCTAGAGACGAACGCCGCCCTGCTCCCCTGGCCACTGACATCACCACGGGGCAGGCGCGGCCGCCTCAACAGCAGTACCCGCCGCCTCCAAGACCGCAGGGGCCACCCGCCAACAGGACCTACGACAGAAACCAAGGAGGCAGGCCGGCCCAGAGGCAGCCGCAGGGGCAGGCGGGGCATGGCCAGCAGTCAGCTCATCTGTCTCACCTTTCTGGCCCCTCCGAGCTCGCTGAGCCGGATGGGTGGCACCAAACGGTGGCCGAAATGCTCAGCGAGTCCGTGGCCCTACTGACGCAGGTTGGGCTGGCACCCAAGCCTGGAGAGTACAAGCAGGCAGCCCACAACGCCAGGCCACGGTCCTTTAGACCCTCCTCTAGCAGTGAGGAGGAGGAAGAGCCGTTGGTTATTGAACACCCTTCCAGGAAGGGAGAGAAAAGGCTTGCTCTTAGGCGGCTAGCTGACGGCCTGTGCGATGTCCGTGCGCAGGTGGGCTACATCAACGAACGACTTACAGCGCTGGCGCACACCACCATGCCCATGGGAGTCACGTCGGTCCGTGGTGAGCCGGGCTGGATAGGTCAGGGTCGTAAGATCACCATCAGCCCGAGGCTGCAATACTTCACAAACGACAGGCGAGATTACAGCCAATGCGTAGGCCTCATGGTGAAAGGGAAGGTGCTGGTGGCCCAGAAGGCACTAATGGACACGGCATGTTCATGCCATGTCATCACCGTCAACATAGCAGAACAGCTGGTAGCCATGGGGGCCAAGCTGGTACGGACGGATGAAAAGATCAGGACAACCGATAATGCAGGAGCAGACCTATACGGGATTCTGTTCATCTACGTCGTGTACGGGTATGGAAGCCCGAATGCGATCGTGGAGAAAGCAGCGGTCAGGGTGGTCAAGACGCCTCCTGACGCGTATGAGCACCTGGTGGGGAACCCCGAATTCCTCAAGTATGGGGGAATCCTAGAAGCAGCAGGGCGCCTAACCCTGTTCCCTCAGGGGGGGGCCAACGGGCTTACCCTGCCGCTAGAACTGATATCACCAGCAGGAGCCCACCAGGCGGCCGCGGCAACCTGGGCAGGCTTGGACGACCCCGCCTGGGTGCCGGAGGAGTGGCCGGCAGATTGGGGCGAGATGAACCCGGACTTAACCCGCTGGGCTGGGCCCTGCAGCGGGGCGAGGGAGGCCAGGCAGCAGCAGCCTGCGGCAGAAACGACTGTCGAGCCCCCGCAGCAGGACGCGGCCCCAAGCGAAGGAGCCAGGGGAGGAGGACAGGACGGCAAAGAAGGAACGCCCAGGGGTAAGCCCACTGAGGTGCAGGAGGTCCTGCGCGAGCTCGACGACCCTGACCTAGGGGACTACCCGGAGGACCTGTTGCAGTCTCTACGGGACAATAGAGCCCAGCCCAAGCAGAGCAATCACCCCAAGGCAAGGGCCAGCCGCACCCCCTCTCCACGGGCAAGGGAGTCAGGCAGCGGCCCAAGCCGCAACCCCGACAGGGGCAGGGCGCCCAGGAGCGCCAGCGCCGCAGAGCGTCAGCCAAGGGGAAGGAGCCCACGGCGCAGTAGCCACAGCAGGGAGCGGCGGGCTCCAAGCACCGAGCAGCACCAGGACGGACGCTGGCCGGAGGGGCCGACAGAGAGAAGGACCGGCGCACAACAGCCTCGGGCGGGGTCACCGGACAGAAGGCCACCTCCACCCCCGCAGGGCGCCAGCGGTGGCAACCAGCGGCCCAGGGGCAGGGAGGCCCTCAGCCCAGACGGCAAGAACCGGAACAGAAGAACCCGCAGCCGCAGTCCCGTCACCCCGGGCAACCCACCCCGCCATGGCAGCAGAGAACCCGAGAGCAGGAGCGGCGGGCACTAGGAAGGGGAGGCGGCACGTAGCCCCCGCGGCGAGCGTTGGCCGCAGGGCAGAGCCAGAAGCCCCATCAGGCAACGCCAGGCACACAGCCCCGTTAGGCGATCACCAGCCGAGGAGCCAGGGGAGAACAGGAGGATCAGATGGGCACCGCCGGAGGACTCTGCCCGGGGAAGGACTGGCAGAGCACCCCCTACACAGAAAGAAGCATGCTACAAGTGCGGAGGCAGCGGCCACTTCGCCTTCGAGTGCAACCAGACGCAGGCCCAGCCTTGGAGACCCAGCGGCGGGGGCGAGGGCCGAGCACCAGCCCAGGACAACCCGGGACACAGTCGCTTCAGGCAGGAGGAACCCCCCAGCGGCAACCAGCAGCGCGAACGCCTCCGCGACCTGTTCGAGGCAGCCAAGGACGAGCCATTCGAGGTATGGGCAGCCAGGCAGGCAGGCGCCCCGCCCGCCAACTTCCTGCCAGGACCACCGGAGGGACCCAGGTGGGCGGGCAAAGGGGCCCATGGGTGCTTCGCCACCATCCCCAGGGGGCACGACCCAGGGTTCGACGAACCAGACACCTGGTTTGAGCAGGAGTGGGATGACGCATACCTAGAAGGGCAGGAAGAGCAGGCAAGGCAACCATTGGGCCTTCATGAAGGACGTGAGCCCGAGCCAGGGTTAGACCCAGAGGGGATAGCCACGGAGGCGCGGAACGGGGAAGTGCCCCAGCAAATCCACCATTGGCGGGTGGCCGTGGAAGCAATTGCCACCAATGGCCTCTTGACCATGCCCGCAGACGCCCTTAAGAGCACAGCCCATGCCCTAGAACTCCTGGACTACATGAGACGCATGGGAGCACCAGCCCCTCAAGAGGGGTGGCTCGCCTTGCTCGCAAATTTCCTGGCCACACTCAGGGCCAGGGAAGACCAGGGCAACAGCGATTCAGAGGGCAGCTCCCACAGACAGGACCCCGAGATGTCAGGGGAGGCCTCAGGGCAGGAGGGGGAGTCAGACGACCCTTCCCAGGGCATTTACGACCCCCCCGACGTGTTGTGCCCAGGTACCCCGGAGGCAGGGGAACTCGCCGCAGGCCCAAGGCCAGCAGCTTCCGCGGAAGGAAGCGGTAGCAGCCCCATGCTGCAGGCCCAGGGGGCCACAGGGGGCGTCACCAACCGGCCCCCAGCCGCAAGCAGCGGGCACCGCAGCTGCAGGACAGAGCATGGATCAACAGAAAGGACATGGATGGAGGAGGAAGCACCCAGCGGAAGAGAGCAGTGGGGGGACCCAGAGGAGCCGCAGAACCCAGAACGCAGAATTTTGGCACGGTTACTGCTTTATGGTGCGACATTAACTACAACTAGGCCACCGTGGGCTGTTGGGCCAGCTAGCCGTACATGGTTGAAGTCACATTGTGTTGAACTACTGGCATTGAGGCATTATAAAGTAGCGCCCCCTAAGAAGCACCAGTCCAATGACTTCTGGAATGACAGGCTGTAGATAACTGTTCCACACTAGCGTACTCATATATCACACTCACTCACACTTGTTGAACCATCTTGTAGAAACTTCTTCCGCACTACTACTCCTCCTTCCCCCCTTTCCAGTTGATTTGCCCCCCACCCTTTCTCCACCATGGATCCAATGGCTCTCACTCTGCGATCAAAAACTTCGGCACATCCGCGTTGACATCCGAAAAACTTTTCGCACACATTCCGTTACCACAAAAAATCGCAAAAAACTTATCAAGCTACTTTACACTAACGCATGTAAGGCGCACCAACGTATTTTCCAGGACAGTCCTGACACCGACCCCCTCCTTCCCATTGATACCTCTTCAGCCCATTCTGCCTCCTCCTCTCATATTACATCTCTATGGGACCCCACCACCTCTCTTCTTGTCACGGATCCTACGGACTTGACCAATGTGACACATGCCCATTTCAGTAAAGAATGGTCGGCTGACCCCCACGTTTCTCCCACTCAACCCTACCCACATGAATCCATACCAAACCTTGACAATTTTCACCTCGATTCAAATGCCAAGTCCGCTCGCACCACTTCGACCACACTTATTCCTTACGTCCTTCGGCCCAGTACTTTTAATCAAGCCATCAAATCCCTGAAAAATAAAAAAGCTTTTGGCCTTGACGGCATCCCCAATGAACTTCTCCGTATCATGCCACATTCTTTCCATTCATCCTTGCACAATCTGTTTATCCTCATGTGGATCCTAGGCACCACTCCCACCTCATGGAAGTCTTCCACTACTACCCTCCTCCACAAACGGGGGGATGCCAGTCGGTTAATAAACAAACGTCCTATTGGCATGCACAACACTATCTACAAACTTTGGACACGGTTCGTCACTGCCGTTCTCACCGATTACTCCGAAGATTTTGGTATCCTAAGCCAATCTCAAGAGGGCTTTCGTGCAGGGCACCACACCATGCGGCACCTCCAACGATATGTCCATGCCCTTGAAGACGCTCGTGCTCATAACCGCAATATATATGCCTTGTACATTGACTTCTCTAGTGCCTTCAACACCATCAACCATGCCCAACTTCTACGCATCATGGACGACCTCGGGTTCCCACCAGACGCAATATCAGTCATTCAAGACATTTATACCAATGCCACCTCTCGCATCATCCTCCAAAAACACCCTTGTCTTGCCACCCGTGATGTTCATGTAGGCAGGGGCACCATCCAAGGCGATACACTTTCTCCCCTAATCTTCCTCATCTATCTCGAACCCCTCCTCCGATGGCTACAGGTTGGAGGCCACGGCTATACACCCTCTTGTGCACAACGTCAAGGCTTATCTCACCCCTGCAAATTTACCCTAACTTGCCCAGCTTTTGCTGACGACGTAGCCCTTCTCTCACACAGCCGCAACCGCCTCCAGGTACAACTCAGTAAAGTTGACGCTTACTGCTCGTGGTCAGGCCTCACCCTGAACCCCTCTAAATGCGCGGTCACTGGTGCCCTACATAAAGATCGTTTCACCCGCCTTGTAGATACATTTGACCGTCATAACACCCGTCTGCGGCAGCAATTACAAGACCAGTTTCATGTCAATGGCCAGCCCGTGCCATACTATCCACCGGACAAACCATACAAATATCTTGGTGTCTACATCACCATGACACTCGATTTCCGCCACCATCTCCAACATCTCAGCTCCTCTATTTATACTAAAGGCCGACAACTCATCCATGCCAATCTACCGCCCCAACAAGCTCTAAACATTCTCGAACATGTCCTTAAACCCAAAATCACATATTGCTTCCCAATCGCCCCCTTCTCGTTGGCCGACATTGCTACCCTTGATCAACAACTTGCCCAAATTGCTCGGCTCTGCATGAACCTTGGTCCCTCTTTCCCCACAACCCTCATCCACACACCCCTCGATCGTGGAGGGGTTGGACTCACCTCCTTACTTGTCGATTACATCCAGATCTCTGCCCTATCCCTCACCCGCGCCCTCAATGACAGCGGTGACCTCGGACCTTTAACTCGAGGCGTGTTGCACTCACAAATCCACTTCCATGGCTCACTCCCCATCCCCTTGCAACGCACCCCTCGTAGTTTCCATATCCACCCCCTCCCCATGCGCCAACTCTCCCTCTTACACAAAGCCGACATCACTCTTCACCAATGCACCTCCGGCATCATCCCCCTCCTCGGCAACGATCTCCTTCAACAACTCATCCTCATCCTACATCCAACACATCCTGGCGGCGATACCCTGCCCGTCTCTATCAGTGACTATACTTTCCTTTCCCCCCTTTGGCATGTCGGCATTGTCTCCCTTGCTTCTCTTGTCACCACCATCAATGGCCACACTTACCTTATCCCAGCAAACACTCTTCGTGACGCTTTCCTAAACAAAGCCCGGACAGAGGATCTTGCCAAAGCACAACGGGCCCTCAATCAGCTGACCCTCCTTCTCCACGGCCTTGCTCTACCACTTGCCAAACAACACACCCTCACCTCACCCCTTCCAGAACATACCCGTCGAGTTACTGTCGCTCATGACTTCGCCCATATTCCGCAGGGTACACATCATTCCCTTCAGCAACTTGCATCCTCTTTACTTTACACGGACCCTACCGCACCCACCCATGCATCACCTCTTACGCGAATACCCCCCCCACCTGTCCCACCACCTGTCCCCTCCCGCCGTACCCGAGTCGCTCTCAGTCCGTCCCATGCCACACTTCCTCGTCCTCTCCCAACACTGCTTGGTCTAGCATGCACTATGACTCGTATGTCTACCTCCCTCCCGCCCATCCTACGGCCACTTATCATGCCTGCTTTCACACGCTTACTCCTGGCACACACGTTCCAATCCTTGCCTCCCCCCCCACACTCCTTAGCCATACAAACACTTTTGCCACGCCATACCACAACTCTACCTCCCCTTCCTCCTCCACCAACCTCCCACATCCACACGCTGCATCCTCCAGCCACGCTCAATGTCCTCCACATGCTTGACACTGCGCTTGAGCCGGTTCATCCCCTCGACACACATCTCACCAATCTCCAACAGCAAGGCACATGGTCTAGGGATCCTTTTCCCTCGGTCACCCCTTTCCCCCCGCCTCCGGGTGAAGACCCCAATTATCTACTAGACCAATCACTCATCGATTCCCACCTCGTCATCCATACCTCACCAGTTCACCCCGATTACGACATCCTCCCACCCCTCTCCTTCACTATCCAAATTGGACTCCGTTATCCTACCACACAAACACCCTTCCCTACGCCAACCCTCTCCACCCCTATGGCCCAGACCCATCTCGACAGGGCATTTGTATACCGACCCAATGGCACTTATGTTGGTCACATTCCTGTCCGCCGCCTCCTCTGGCTACGCGCGTGCTATGACCGCATCCGCACCACACACCCAACTGACTTCGCACGCCTCACTGACGGGTCCTTCGCACACGATCTTGCCTCCTTACTCCTCCGATACCGCCTCTCCAATACCTCTCCCCAACGCCCCAACACTACCTCACGCACTGGCAAACATTCACCATTACTCCCACCCCCTGCCATCAATGCCCATTGGGTCACACCTGCAAGCCTCCACACTGATATCTCTGCTATCATGCCCCTCACGATCCACCGTTTCTCTTCACCCCTCTCTGTCCCATTTTCAGCCCTTCAATATTCCTCACTTCGTGAGAAAGACTGCTTATTTGGGGCTCTCTATCAACCTTATTCCACCCCATGGACAGGCACCTCCTTGGTCGAGCCTCCTTTTTCTGGTCCTGCATTGCTCAGGGCTATCCGATGGTCGTTGGCATCACTTCAAACACAACCCCACATACCTACATCGACCTTCATCGTTGTTCCCAATTGGAAACAGGCCAAATTCATGACCCTCCTTAAATCAGGCCATCGCCATATCTCTTACACCAACCTCCACCACACCCATTTACCTTTTCTTCCCCCCGACCATCTCACTCCGGCCGATATTCCTAACGCAGGCATGCCGAAATTTGACCTTCTCCTCCTCCTCATCTCCAATACTCTTGGGGACACAACCCGTACTTTCCCATATCTTGCTCCTACTTTGGCCCCGGGCTCCTCCCACCCTTCTCGCCACTTGCTCCCGTCCGGTTTTGGCCAGGCAAATCTCCTTCCTCTGCCCACCACAATACTTGCACCTCCACCCTCAGCCCAGCCAAGCACGACAACCCACACACCCTACGCCCCCTCCTTCCCCCTCCGTTGGCACGATATACCGGCATATTACACCGATGGCTCGGCCCTATCTACACCTGGCAAAGGCACAGCCACGGGTGCGGCCTTCTATTGTACTCAAGACAGCACTACCTACACAGTCCACCCCGATGGCCGGGCTGAAACCAACACTATTACACGGGCTGAGCTTGCTGGCATCCATGCTGCCCTCATTCATGCCGCCTCACACCACACCGGTGATCTTACCATTTTCTCAGATTCCTTGGTTTCTCTCTATGATACGCAGAAGGCCCTTCGCCACCCGCACACTTTGCTTGAATGTAAACACGCCCCCCTTCTCCTCGACATTCGTGCTCTCATCCTTACCAGGCTACGCCTCCGCCACCATTTTCACCTGTACAAGGTCAAATCTCACATCGGCATCATTGGCAATGAACTCGCAGATAAGGGTGCTGCACTCGCCCTCAAATCCCCCGACCAATGCGACTTCACATGCACCTCAGATGTCCAACACTTCGCACACTTACCTGCATGGCCATGCCTCCCACCCCCCCATGACACGGACGAACCGTGGTTTGCATCAGACCTTACCCATTCTTTGAAGGAACACATGTCCCGAAACTGCCCCCTTCTAACAGATGGTCCTACTTCTCCCCCTCTGCCCTTGCGCTATGTCCGCATGCAAGTCCTCGTTGCCTCTGCCCTCGCCTCCTACCTTCCCATCCTATGGCACATGGGTCTGCCCTTTAGTGGTATTCGCAACATCCTCAAATCGCGCACCAATACCCTGTGGACTGCATCTACAGCCATGCATATGAACCGCCCTTACAAAACGGCTGTAGGCACTCGCACCACCCCCCACTGTCCCATATGCTCCCATCCCAATGATACCCCTGGCCATCTTTTAGGCGGTTGTGCTCATTCCTCCATGTCCGCCTCATACATTGCTCGACACAACCGAGCTGTATGCATCATCCAAACTGCTATTGCTAATGGCTCCCTAGGCTCCTCTTTTACTATCATGGATGCCACTTCCCGTGCTAACCTTCCCTTCGGGGTCTATGACACCCGTCTCCCACGTTGGCTAGTGCCCCGACGACCCCCCACTTTCCCTGACACCTTTGATTACTGTGACAAATTGCGACCGGATTTGCTTATTGTCCAAGGTCTCCCACATTCCGAATTCCTTCGTCTTTACCGCGCTGGTCAACTCTCTAGCTCACAAACTATGTCTCGGCTCCAGAGGACTTGCACTATACACGTTGTTGAAGTTGGTTACACCTCCGAATTTTCTTTCGAACAATGCCATGCCCGTAAGTCAGAACAACATTTAAATCTTATCCTTCTCCTCAAACATAATGGTTGGACAGTTTCATTGGCACCCGTTCTCCATCCTGCCCTTCCCCCTGATCCTTCGCCGACCGTGCCCTTCCCCCCCCCTCATCCTTCCCCGCCTTCTTCTCATACACATATCATCCTTCTGGGCACCGCAGGCTTCCTCTTTCGTCCTGCCGATAAAATCCTTAGCATGCTCGGTGTCTCCAAACACGACATCTCCTCCGTCCTCAGCCGTCTCACGAAGCATACCATACGCTGCCATGTAAACATCCTTCGTCAGCGACGCCATCTGGAAAACTCCCCTGCCCATTATTGTCCGATACCCCTTGACGACCCTCCTTAACCACCAGGTTTTTGTCTCCCGGTGTACGGCATTTAAAATCCCGTATTCCTCAAGCCACGCTCAGGCGTTTTCTTTCTTTCTTTCTTTCTCAGCGGCGGTGAGCCACCGATTTCTCTTGGAACCCCCCTCTTTGGTATTTATTAATATCCTAAGAACAACGCTGCCCTCATCATATTGTAAAGGCGGTCGGAGTGCGACCTTTACCCACCTCTACCACCCTCACCTAGGCGATATTCACATTACATCAACTCAGCATGCAATCGCAACTGCTTAGCTCTCACGGAAGTGCCCCGTGCTCTGTCCATCATCGGGCATTCTCAGCAGCCAGGCCTGCCACCGGCAAGTGTGCGCAGCGTCGCAATGGCGCAGCTAAAAGGGGACTGTCAGTTGTGGTTAGAGCTGACTCTGATTACTACGATCTCTTGGGAGTGTCAAAGTCTGCCGACAAGAAGGAAATAAAGCAGGCTTACAGGCAGAAGGCACGGAAATTCCATCCCGTGAGTTGATGAGGATAAGGCGAATTGTTGCGATGCTTGTGGATAGCTTTGTATTGTGGAAACTTGCTAGAGTAGTGCTTGACCATGCTGGCGGCAAGGTACCAGTAGACATGGGTCCGTCAAGTAACTAACTCGAGACCCTCGACATCCTATCGCATATCGCAGGACGTCAATAAGGAGCCGGGTGCCGAAGATAACTTCAAGAAGATTGGAGAAGCCTATGAGGTACTGCATGCTGCTACATGGATTGGTGGCTTCTGTGGCCCAAAGCAGGCCTAGCACATCCTGTCCCCCCCCTCACTTTCTTAGGTCCTGTCAGATGACAACAAGAAGGCCGTCTATGATCGATATGGGGAGGCTGGGCTCAAGGGAGGCATGGGAGGATTCGGCGGCGGAGGTGGAAGCTCTGACTTTTCGAACCCATTCGATCTGTTTGAGTCCTTCTTTGGTGGGCAAGGCGGGCAGAGCGGTTTCGGCGGACAACGAAGCAACACCCGCAACAGGCCAATGACTGGGGAGGACGAGAGGTGGGTTTGTGACTTCAAATATGGTGGCCAGATTTACGATACGGCATGATGATGTCCAGTGCCTTTACGCTGCAGGGTTTGACTGTGATTCAATGTACTCAATGACACACAAGGCAGCACGTGACATGCCCCCATGCAGACATTAATTATTGCCAACTGAAGCCTTGCCCTGACTCTTGCAGACATGAATTGCAGCTCGACTTCCTCGAGGCAGTGTTTGGTTGCTCTAGAGAGATTGATGTGGACAGACTGGCCGGATGCACGGTGAGTTAAGGGTGCATGAGCATGGCACGGCCACAATAATCTCCTGCCTTTCATGATTTGTCTTATTTACAGTTATCAGGAGCGAAACCGCTATTAAATACTGTTTGCTCTCAATGCTGTTTGCACGGCTAAGACACGGATTTTTTAACTTGAGGGCATGGTGATGCACTGATGCCCCATCTGACCATAAGCAATGTGACTGCATGCGCGCAGACTTGTGGTTCATCGGGGACCAAGACGGGGACCACTCCCAGCACCTGCCCCCAGTGCCAGGGCACCGGCCAGTTTGTGCAGGCTGTCCGTACACCCTTGGGAGCATTCCAGCAGGTGTCTGTGTGTCCACGCTGCGAGGGCGCAGGGCAGGTGTCTGTGCCTTGCGAGAAGTGCGGTGGTGATGGACGTGTGCGCGAGAACAAGCGGATTTCTCTCAAGGTTCCCGCAGGTACAACAACTATGTTTGAAAGGTGTTAAAAGATACAAAATCTTCTGCTTGAGTGTGAGCTGCCCAATTTTCTGTACAAAACCGAGTAGGAAAAGACGCATCTTGTCTCCCATTGAAAGGCAAAGAGAGGCATGGGAAGGCAAATGCCTCTTATCCTCTGATGAGTTGTGCCAGGGAGAGCTGTGCACTGGGCATGCCGTTGCTTCAGGTTTCCTTGGGCCACAATCTGCAACATTCTGAGGATTATGTGTCCCTGTCATCCCTGCCAGGTGTGGACCAGGGAAGTCGCCTGCGCGTGCGAGGAGAGGGAAACTCTGGCCGAAAGGGTGGTGATAGCGGCGACCTGTACGTTTACATTGGTGTGAAGGAGCACGCAGAGCTGCGACGTGAAGGGACAACCATCCACTCAGATGTGGAAATTTCGTTCGCAGACGCAATTCTCGGCACTCAGGTACGAGGACCATGTTGATTACCATGTTCCCCAGCTAGACGTCATGACTGATTTCTATTACTTGTTGAAACCCGGAAAAGTCGAAATGTATTTTGCCTTGCAGGCATGTTCAGGTGTGCTTTTATGTCCTAGAATGGTGCTGGGACCTTCCTGACCTGGCTGTGTTTTTGTATCCTCCAGGTGAAGGTCACGACTGTGGATGGCCCTGTAGAGCTCAAGGTCCCCTATGGAACCCAGCCCGGGACCACGCTGCTGATGGCCAAGAGGGGTGTGCCCCGCCTGGGTAGTGTGACGCAGCGAGGAGATCACCAGGTGCATGTCAGGGTCAAGATTCCCAAGACCCTGTCCAGTGAAGAGCGCAAGCTGGTGGAGGAGCTCAAGGAGTTGCAGGGCAAGGTCAAGACGTCGCCGTTCAAATTCTGAACGATCAGTAGTTCATCATTCTTGACGAGGAAAAGTTTATTTGATTTCTGATGAAGGAGGATTTTTTACATTTTGACCATGGGTGACACTGCGAACATCTGAAACCGGAATGCTGCCCTGTAAGACAGGGGTTGCCATTCGTAAATTTTCCAGTGATGCACATATTTGAATCTATCTAGGGCAGCCTAGTCAGTGTTTGCAATTTTTGTCTTGAACGATTGCAATGTGCTTGCAGTAGTGAATAGGGGAATTAAGTGGCCTGTGTGCATCATGGATTGATTTTGAACCAATGTTATCCGCTGAAAGAGCCATTGTGTCCAGGGAAATGAAAGCGGTAATGTTTCCTGATGATCATGCAACACTTTTTGCAGGATGGGTTAAGTGAGGCATTGAGTTCATCATTTCCGGTAGGATTGAAATCATTGAGTAGCCTTGCACATATGATGGTTTGTGAAGCTGTCGTTCAGTCTGAGCATACATTGTCTGCGTTTATGCAGGACATGGCAATGCTTTCTGTGAGCATGGGCCTGGTTCAGGGGATGAGCAATCTCTTTTCCAGCTACCATGCACAGCCAGGACCATGGTGCGGCCATGCCCCCCTCCTGTGTGAGGGGGCCAGTAACATGGAAACCTGCGATATAGACAGGGGGAGAGAGGATCGTTTGGCGGGTTTGATCCCTCAACAATTGGGTATGCCTGCCACCAGCGTTATACTGGTTATTTCTGTCATCAACCTCCCCAGACAAGAGATCTTTTGCCTGGTGATATGATATGAGTATCTTTCCCTTGAAGCATTGGTCCCTCTTTGCTTCGCCCCTACCCTGGAAGTCTTCGGTAAAAAAAACCAACCTGGTTCTGAGCAGGGGGTACTGAGCACGTGCAGAGGAGAGGGGGCACGGGCAGTACATACGTGGATCCCAATTGATTTGATGTACTTGCCCACCGGTTTTGGTGAACCAACGGCTGAGATCTCTTCCACCTGCAAGACGAGCATGGTGCAGGTTTGTATGTGCTGCAATTGCAAAAGCGGCATCAACACAAACGCACCCCAGACGGCAACTCATTGCCAGTTGCTCTGACCAGAGAATGGCAAAGGAAGAAGCGCTTCAGGGGGAGACAGCGGCCAAACGACAAGCTATCACAGAGCTCCTTTTCTTTGCATCTGTCGGGGATTTATACAGATGCCGGAAAATTACAACGGTCGGATATTTATATTTATTTGATGATGCGTCATTAGTGATGCTCCTGGTGATGACAAAGTGACTGGTGGCTTTTTCCTGGACTGTAGGCGTGGGGGCTTCAGCTGACCGACCCTAAAACTGCGGACTATGACAAGCGGACCCCTCTGCATCTGGCTGCCGCAGAAGGTTGTTACAGTGTGGTGGCATGGCTCCTGTCGAAAGGGGTCGACGTGAACCCCATTGATCGTTTCAAACGGACGCCATTGGAGGTGAAAAAGAATGCTAGGCCCGCAACCCTTTTCGACATTTGGATTTTTCACTTGCTGTTCACTTTCTCAGCATGTGTTATCGGCTGCGCAAGTCACTCTAACATGCAGGCTGTGTTCCTTGCAGGATGCTGTCAGGGGGGACCACGGAGAAGTCGCCACTGTCCTCATGCAGAGCGGGGGAAAGGTCCTGGGCAAGGACGGGAACGAGCTAACGGAGCTTGCGGACTCCCCATTGGCAGGGAATGTCCGTCTGTTCACAGGATACGATCCAGAATGGGAAGTAGACCCAGCAAACCTGATTATGCAGGAAAAAATTGGTGGGTCACCCATCCAAGCCCTGTCCCACCAAATCCATGGCCATCATACATGGCCAGGCAGCCATGGCTACCATCCATGGCCAGACAGCCATGCCCTCCCTCCTCCCCACCTAAATCCATGGCCATGGCCCTATCCGACCTTGAAGCGGTCTCGCAGGATGCTTGGGAATCGTGTCATCTCTTGCCAGTGACAGCAACGACTGATGTCGCTGCTACGTTAATTTGTGCAAATGCATTGTCTTCAGGCGAGGGGGAGTTTGGTGTTGTACACAAGGCGAGGTGGCATGGGACAGTAGTGGCGGTCAAGATCTTGAAGGACACGGGAGCTGTAGCAATTGGAGACTTCAAAACAGAGCTCAACGTCCTCCTGAAGGTGCATCATACCCACACTGTAAGTACTTAGCTGCTGTTGGTGTGTGTTTGATCATGCTTTCGCATTTCAATTCTAGATGCGCTGTCAATGTTTTCTGAGCAACCGCCACCGCCGAAACAATTGGGAGCAATTCCAATTCGAATTGTAGCACATACACGGCCTCCCCACACACATCTGGTGCAAAATACCTCATGGATCCCCTAGCTAAGTACTGGTACTTTGCATTGAATTTGTGATGTATCTCATCGATAATTTGTTGAGAGTTTCGAACCAAAGATGTATCCTCATGGCACTGTTTTGTTATAGGACGAAACTGTGTGGCTGTTGCTATCTCCTTGCCTGCTACACAGCATCCAGCCCAGTGAATACACCCTCCCCCGCGGCTTGCCATAGGTTCAATTCTTGGGCGCAGTAACGAAGCACCAGCCCTTCATGATTGTGACGGAGTTCATGACGGGAGGCTCGCTGCTGGACCTCTTCAAATCTAAGAGCACATTCTCGCATTGGCGCGCAGTGCAGCTGGCGCTGGACTGTGCCCGCGGCCTGGCTTACCTTCATAACCGTGCGCCACAAGCGGTCATCCACCGGGACCTGAAGCCGGCCAACCTGATGCTGGGGGGGCCGAGGATCTTCAACAGCTACCACAAGAAATTACTGCTGGTGTGAATCATATGTGATGCAGTGGGGCATACAGTGTGTGCTGGAAGGGCTTCCGAGTTGAAAATGAGGCGACCTGCATCAGCCCCAACAGAGCTGAATTATGCCTGCCCGACCCTCCAGCGCAGCCTGAATGCTCCTGCTGAAAAACACAACGCTTTCTCAGGCGTTTGGCTTCCAGAGCAAATTACTCTGACTCTTGGCCCTATCCCGCACCTGACTCCTGACACATGTGCATGTGCGTGCTCTGTGTGCAGGAGGAAGTGGGCGTCCTGAAGATCGCCGATTTCGGATTGTCCAAATCTCTGCAGCTCCGCTCAAAAGGCCCCAATGACACGTCCGTCGTGAGCTCGCGAGACGCTAGCAAAGGCGGCTCAGACAGCAGTGCCAACGGCCCGACCCTGAGCGGAAAGAGCGTCTCATCGCCGGCATACAAGCTCACTGGCGAGACAGGCTCCTACAGGTGAGCTCCTGTGCTAATGGATGAGTTTCCTATTCCGACTGAACACCCACTGTGGGTATCTGGGGTCCCCCCTACTGCTACCAAAGACCCAATTCGGGCAAGCACTTCTACTGGCCAACAGACACAGGGCCTGCGCAGCATGGTTGGCTGTGCATGGGCCCTTGGCCAGAAGCCAGGATGTAGCTGAGAGGCGCTGAACAGTATCAGAGCCACGAAGGAAGAACCCCAGCGTATGGATGTTGTTTCCGCTAATCTGCAACACAGCATCCACTATGTTCATACTTACCCACCTTCCTGGTGAAAGCCAGGTCCCGAATCCCAACAGCCAGCTGTGGCCTGTTGCCCAAGGGGTACAGTCTTGCTGACGACCCTCTGATGCCCTGGCGGTATGCATGGCTTGTCTTACCTTTGCCCATGCTGAATCACGGCTACTGCCGCATCTGCTGTTGACGCATGGCTTGTCTCATCTTGACCCCTGCTGTTCCGCCGCTGCCCGATCACCATGCCCAAGATTCATGGCGCCGGAGGTCTTCAGGCACGAGCAGTACAACAACAAGGTGGATGTCTACGGCTTTGCCATGATTGCGTACCAGCTCTTTGAGGGGATTCCGCCCTTCTACAACTTCGACCCCGTGGAGGCTGCTCGTGCGGCGTCTCTGGAGCACAAAAGGCCGCAGTGGGGCATCAACAAGAAAGGAATTGTGAGGATGAAAGGGCAATGGTTGGCTTGTTGCAGAGCGAATGAATGATCATGTGCATGAAGGCTGTGTGCGTGGATTGGTCCCATCTGGATTGGACCTGCGAAGAGGATACACAATCTTTGGGGCACTTCTCCATTGGGGCACGTCTCCACTGGGGGGCACTCATCTTTGGGGCACTTCTCCATTGGGGTACTTCTCCACTGGGGGCACTCAACTTTGGAGCACTTCTCCTTTGGGGCACTTCTCTACTGGGGGCACTCATCTTTGGAGCACTTCTCCATTGGGGCACTTCTCCACTGGGGGCACTCATCTTTGGGGCACTTCTCTTTTAGGGCACTTCTCCACTGGGGGCACTCATCTTTGGGACACTTCTCCATTGGGCCACTTCTCCACTGGGGGCACTCATCTTTGGGGCACTTCTCTTTTGGGGCACTTCTCCACTGGGGGCACTCATCTTTGGGGCACTTCTTCATTGGGGCCCTTCTCCTTTGGGACACTTCTCCACTGGGGGCACTCATCTTTGGGGCACTTCTCCATTGGGGCACTCCTCCACTGGGGCACTCCTCCTCTGGGGCACTCATCGTTGGGGCTCTTCTCCACTGGGCCACTTATCCACTGGGGCACTTCTTCACTGGGACACTTCTTCACTCCATAGCGTTCTCGACGATGTTTTCAGATTACACCTGTATTCAGAGCAAGACACAATGGGAGGACCGATACCAAACAAATCCGGCATATCAGCATCACCATAAAAGAGAGACACAAACCGATCCTGAGCAGTACAAACATCATGGACTGGATGACTAAACCCTCAACACACTCTTTGAAGCACGCTTCGAAACCCTGAACCCAATCCACAGATCGTGCCACCCAAGATCAAGGCCCTGGTCGAGTCGTGTTGGGCAGCAGACTACGAGGCAAGGCCTGAGTTTGCAGACGTCGTCGAGGTGCTGGAGGCCATTGTCCAGGACATCAAGCCGACTATCTCAGATGGAGTTTCTAATAGGGAGTGCTGCTCCGTTCAGTAAGGTTGGCATGCATGTGCCCGGGACTACTACAGGACTGCATAATTGTGCTTCAATTACAGAATGAATGGCTCCAGGAGTTCAGTCGCTACCGGCGCTGCTGTACCGGCACGAAACTGATGAGAAAATTGTGGACGGGTGTGGGCCGTGCCACGGAGATCCGCAGATTTTAGCCCGGCCATCGATGCGCCATGCGCAGACTATGCCGGTACGCTGCAATTCAGTATTTGTTTGACTCTGTAAGTTGGAGCGGATGATAAGATCACTTCAAGCACATCACTAAAACAGGGAGGGGCGTTTCAGGCAATTTCATTGACCTGCTCCCTCTTAAGCAGCTTCATTGTTTCCCGCCTCCATTTGAATTGCAGCATGCCTTAAGTACGTGCAGTGATCATATATTAGCCTGGGTTGGGTGCCCAACTGCCCACATCATGACAAGAGATTGCCTCAAATTAGAAGCTATGCAGCCTGAATCCTAGTTGGCGATCACTGGTATGACCTCAATGTTATGGCTGTTACGTAGCTGCTTCGGAATTTATGTGTGTTCTTGTTTAGCTTAGTGCCACCCAGAGGTTCAATCCGTTTTGAATTTGTTTTGTTTTTATTTGTCTGGGTTTTTGTACCATGCCTGCACACCGGCAGTGTGGTTAATGGGCTGTGGACCCTGCCTGGCCCTTGCTGGAACTGTACCGACGCCTTGATTGAATGTGATACCTTGTTTCTTTGACACCGCATCCCTTCTGCAACAGATGGCAGCCATTACGAGGCCATGCAAGTTGTGTCAGGGTTGTCAGTGATCAACATGTCGAACTGTAAGATATTGGTGGTCCAGGCTTTATTTCTTAGGTTCCTACCTGATGTGCTGTGCAACAAAAGGTTATGATGTACAATTCTTGTTTTGAGGACTCTATAAGCGTACAATTATATGAGGTTCATACCTACTGCCACCGAGCGGCGGGTATGCACCGTTTTAAGCCTACAGCCACAGCATGCCTGTCTGCTGGTCATCATACGAGAGGGGTCACCGGTTGTTCTTTTGTTTGTTGCAGTTTAGAACGGTGCATGCCCGCTGGGCCCTACTGAACGCTCGGCTGCGTGGGGCTGGTAGGGGATGACTTAGCTCTATTCCAGCCACCATGCACAGCCAGGACCTTGGTGTAGCCATGCTACCCTCCTATGTGAGGGGGGCAGGGACTTGGGAGCCCTGCAATCTAGACAGGGGGAGAGAGAAGATAAAGTGGCGGGTTTGATCTCTCAATCTTTGGGAATGTATGCCACCAGAGTTGTACCACAGGACCATTTCCTCCTTCGCATCTTGTCTAGATTATGCTATCAAAGAGAGGAGAGAGGCGAAGGGGATACCGGTGGTCATTAAGACTCAGTCTGCATCACTCGATTGAGTCATTAGCTAGATCGAGTCGAAGGTGCGAGGCTGACGGATATGATTATGTTATTATTTGATAGTGGCAGTGCGGGGAATTGCTGTTGAGTGATCTAGTTCTTTGACCTGAACCATCATGAGAGCTGAACTGAATGAAGTGCCAATGACTGTTTTGAGATCATACTCTAGATCTGACCCCAGATAGAATGGGGGAAATCCTACTCAAGTTATTTATAAAATCAAGATCACATACAGGGCAGCCCCACAGCTGACATTTTCGTACCATTCTGTGCAGTAGAAAGGAACCCTGATTTCAGCGGAAGACATCCTATTTGAGTGATAGTCAACTGGGCGCATCCTGACACGATTTTGAATTCCACTGGGAATTTCCTCTCAATCTCCAGACATGCTAATCTCCAAGTTCCGAGAGTACATAACAGTTGTTGACATATTCCGATATCATTCATGTATCAACAGAAACATTCACACTTCAAATATACCCGGGTGTGCATTGGTAAATCAATGCCATGGACAACCTTGAGGGACAAGAATTCTGTTTTGTGGATGACAAGCCTTGATATGAAGATAAGCATTCATAACTCAAACAAACTATCATATTGCTCTAAAACTATGCACATAAGCTTACGCCAAACGCTTGGCCATGCTATCATAGCGAGGTAGGCTGGCAAGGGCTCCGTACGTCACAACAGTGGGCGCACTCTTGACCATGTCCTTGATGAACGATGCAATCTGGGCAGCCGTGATGGCTTCAACGTTGGCTGTCATCTCTGCAGCATCAAACTTGCCCGAGGCCATAAGCCTGGCAGTGATGAGCGGCAGCGCCGAGTGGCTGCTGCTCATGGATGACTTGTATTCCCCGACAGCAACCTGCTTTGCGAGGCGCAGCTGCTGCTCAGAGACGCCTGCGGCGGCGGCCGTGAGCTTCTTGAACACGGCATCCACCAGCTGGCTGGACTGCGCAGGTGACGAGGACCCCATGATTCCAATGAGTCCCGAGTCCTTGTAGCTGTGCGAAAAAGATGACATAGACTTGAAAGCCCCAGAGTCAAGCGAGTACGGCACAGAGCAGCGGCCCTCGTCTAGCAGTGCCTTGACCACCGCAGCCAGCGCAGTGGCCTTCGCATCGGCCAGACCTCCCTTGGCCTCGAAGGCAAGGGCAACATGAGTCACAGCTGAATCTGAGATGATGTTAGCGGTGCCACCGATGTACTCCGAGGCGGGAACGGCAGCTGCACCAGACGGGTGCGCCGCAGAGAAGAGCGGACCAACCAGCTCCTTCAGCTCGGCATGGTCTGCACCAATGCCGGCGAGGAGCATGTTAGAGGGCTGCAGCATGGCCGCGTAGAACTCGCGGATGGTCTCAATGGACAGATGCTTGGGGTCAGCCAGCATAGGCTGCCCCAGCGGCCCATCATATGCCACTCGGTGCACTGCATCGATAAGGACGGCTGAGGGGTTGGACATGGCCTTCGCCAGCAACCCCTTCACAATCTCAGCAGTGTCACGGAACTCATGGAACTGAAGCTTGGCATTCAGGACGGAATCCAACAGTATCTCCACAGCCTCGGGCGTGTGCAGTTTGACAGTGTCGATGGCGAACGTGATCGAGTCGCGACCCGCCTGGGCATAACCCACGGCGCCAATCTTCTCCAGCTCCCGGGTCAGTCGGAATGTCGTCCTGTCCTTCGATGCCTGGAAAGCCATAGCCTCAATCATCTTGCTGGCACCAGCAGTGCTGCTCGTCTCCAATGAGCTGCCCCCAGGGAGTACCAAGGCGATGGTTGTCGCTGGGCTGATGGTCGCAATAGAGGCAAGCTTTACCCCATTGGAGAGGACGGATGATTCAAGCTTAGCAGGGGCAGAGGGAATGCTGCCCTTCAGGGGCTGATGCACGCCTGGCAGCGGCTCGCTGAGCGGAACATCCAACCTGGTAGTCCCAAAGCTGAAAAGGCTTCCGACGCTGGGCTTCGCTGCCAATGCAAGCGAGCCTGATGCTGCGCTGCTGGTGGTCAGTGCCCGTACGAACGGCTGAATCAGCTGCTTAGAGCCCTGAGCGATCTGCATCCTCGATAGAACCTGCGAAGATGGTAAAATCAACTTCATAAACACAACACAGCCCCGCAGCACTATGTCAAATTTTGTGTAGGATCATCTGCAAAGCCAAGACGTGCCAGGTGATGGGTACAATCCTAATCACCCGCACGGTCATCATTGGTTCTCTTGGCTAAGATGAGATATGACAGCAATGATACGACTCTTGAGTGCCTATTTCGGGAAACTATAAATCACCTCGAAAGCTATAAGTCTCCGCGTGAGCTTAGTGTATCAGCTCGTTAAATATTGACATGCAACAGGCGTAGGAGGCAGATGAGAAAATCAGGAACCGTCGTTTGTGTGGAACTGTGTGGGGTACATTTCCACTTCATGACAGTAGAATGCACCTTGCCTCAGGATTGTGCTCATGTATAATTGCTAAACATAATGAGAAGTATATTGCGTGCTAGGTTACTTTCTGTCTCACAGCAGGCAGCTGCTGCGTGGACACCATTAGCCGGGATGACGGTAGGTCTTTTATGATGGTCAGCTGCAGCATGGTGCTGATATTTATTTTATGCAATTTGTAACAGGTGGTAGCCAATACCGTCTCGAAATCATACATGACCGGACAGAACCTTCCTCTTGCATGGAAGGCCAATCAGACGAACGAACGCTCTAATCCATTCATATTTCCTCTAATTTCAAGTAAGCAAATTTGACTTTTCGATTCATCAGGGCATGAAGGATGACTGACGGCATGACCTCCATGCGCAGGCCAAACCCGTGGCATGTTCATCCAGACTCAAACTACACCCAACCCTCAGAGTCTCATGTTTATGCCTGGAAAACCTGTCCTCGAGGTAGGCCATCGTGTATCTGCTGCCATCATGGTCTTGCTCGAATCATTCCAGCCTACCTATGAAAGGCATGGTGTACTGTACCGCTGCCGAAACCGCTGTTGCACGAAAGATGTACCATTTTGCATACACACTTAGTTTTCTGACATGATGGACCTCAAGTGTGCTCTGCCTTGAAAACATGCCATATTGGATAATGATATGATGCCCCTCAATAATTGTTTATTATGTGCTCCTGTAGAGTGGCAGCAGAGAATTCCCCAATGCGAGGGCTGCCATGATTTCTCCTATGGCAAAGAGACTCTTTGCCATTGAAGGTGTTACCAGCGTTTTCTTTGGATCCGAGTTCATCACAGTCACGAAAAAGGTATGAATGTTGACTTGGAAGCACGGGCGTCTTAGTACTGAAGTTAAATTTGTGCCCTCATCATGCCAGGTCTAATGGCCTGGTTTTGAATGCATAGAAACAGTTTAGTTTTGCATTTCTGAGATTGCAACAATGCTACCTATTTGGCCCATTTGTTACTTGTTTGCTACACCTAGCAGATACTGCCCCCCACCACTAATAACGGGCAAACAAAACAGTTTCGCCTTGCGATTCTGAGGTGCTCTTACGGTACCCATGGCTACCCATTTTGTTTGCCACGCCCGCCAGACCCCTCCCTGATCTTGTTCACCATCGCTAACCACGGAGTCTCATACCAATCTCCCAAGGATGAACCGGCCTGGTCGGTCCTGAAGCCGGATGTGTTCGCTGCGATCATGGACCACTTCTCATCGGGGGAACCCCTGGTCATGGACGAGGAGGCGCTTGCTAGCTCAGACACTGCCATCCATGCCGAGGACGACGAGGTAGGCGGCTCAAGTGTGGCGAGCACTCCCTAAGGTGGCTTGTTTGGGTGCACAATTGAAGTACAATAGTACAATACTTTGGGGTAATTCAAGTGTTATGACTAAAAAAAAAGGGCACGCGTCTATCTGTAATTAGAGTGGTATAGACTTGTGGAAATGCCTGATCATAGATCCTCATGCTTTCTATGAAGTATCACATTTGTGTCTCAGTGCCTGGAGTCGCCTAAAGAGGTAGTTGCCCTGAGAACCCGAACTGTTGACCAGCTCGATAGCCCGGATGAGGGATTGCATGTCGATGTTTGACTTATTTCTGACATCTGGTTCCGACTCGGCTAACTTCTTCCAGAGCGTGAAATAGTCTAATTGTCTCTGCTTTGCTGTCTCTGTCAAGGTTGTCGGCATGATCAAGGAGCTGCTGGAGACGCGCATCCGGCCTGCAGTGCAAGAGGATGGGGGCGACATTGAGTACAAGGCCTTCGACCCTGACACGGGCATCGTTGTCGTAAAGATGATGGTGAGCTGCCCTCACCCGTTAAGCCTGATATGTGCAGCCTTGACCGCCGTTGTGGCCTATAAGCATGAGGGCGCCTGAGAAAATCTCTTCAGACGCTTGTTAACCGTATGATGAATATTGTTTTGACGAGTGTTCATGCCCACCTTCCCCAGGGCGCCTGCAGTGGCTGCCCTTCCTCGACCGTGACGCTCAAAAGTGGCATTGCGAATATGCTCAAGCACTACATTCCGGAGGTCTCAGATGTGATTCAGGTGCGGAACGCTTAGAAAATGTAAAATGAGCATAAGCCTGGGATGGATTATATCTCCAATTCTCCATACCAGAAGACTTAACATCCCGCCACTGGTGGCATCGATACCCAAAGGTTGAGGGATCGAGCCCTTCATACGATCCTCTCCCCCCCTGTCTAGGACGCCAGGTTCCATGTCCCTGCCCCCCTCGCATAGGGGGGGATGGGCGGATGGCATGGATGCACCATGGCCCAGGCTGTGCCTGGTAGCAGGAATTGAGCTTAGCCGCCGAGCGCTCAGCAGGGCCCAGCGAGTATGCACTGTTGTACACATCCCGCCAAATCTCACCCTTTGATTTCTTCCATGGTTTAACAATGCCTGTGATGAGGGGTTGAGGCTCAAACTGGCCTTCAATCAAGTGTCAGGCATATCCGTGTGTGCAGCTTTGTTTTCTATCCGACCCTGTTATCCTTGCATATGCAAAAATGTTATAATGTATTGCAATTTTCTTGACAACATCCTGAGTTGGCTCATCCATCTGTTTCAGGAGGAGGAAGATGAGGAGGACGAGGAGGAAGACAAGGTGGAGCCCCTTCCTGAAGCGGCCTCATCACCCATGGAGCAGCACCTATCATCATGAAATCGTGCGAGATCAGGAGGCAGGACGGAAAATAAGGACTTCAGGCATTGTGTTGTTCCTTAAATATTATTCAGAAGCTCAAATGTCTGTTCATAACAAGGATCAAGATTAGGAAAAGAAAGTTGGGACCCTGTTAACCAAAGTTTGGCATTCACTAGCAATGGCTTGTGTTAAGGCTCTCTTGTAAATTCAAATGTAATAAACATGAACTGCTGTTTCGAAGGTGAATTAGCGGTGGTGTGCTGGAATCGGCATTAATCAACGTTGGAAATCCAGTGCTTTGTCGATAACGGTTCTCACGGTGGGTGAAATATGCAGCTGCGTCTCAGTCACCGAAATCTCTAGGCAAATTCAGCTACTTTTAAGGGTCAGGGACCGTAGTACATGCACTGCGGTAATTCTAAATTATGGCTCAATAGCACAGCAAAGCTGGAGACATTCGTGCAGCCATGACATGGAGGCACAATCTAACTCAATTTGCTATCGAAACAAGTGACCCATATATGACTCATAATTCAAAACAGTGCCTTCAGCTTGGCCCATCCTTTCGGCTTCTTCCCTGCTGATACTTTTGGTTCGGAATGGGCACTGCCAGCCTGGACCGACTTCATATCAAGCCCTCCCCCCATCAATGGCTGCATGCTCCCCTGCCCCGTTGCCTCCCCGAGCTTGACCTCCCGCCCCAGCTGGCTCTTCCCCATAGTCTTCTGGTTCATCTGAGCAGCCATGTCCGCCAGGGACATCCCCGGGGAGTACGCTGCTGGGGGCAAGGTCTTGGGTGAGGAGGCCGGCAAGCTTGGCAGACTAGGCATGACGGCAGCTGATGCCTGTTCGCTCATGTGCCGTCCCTGGCCCATCTTGCTGGAGCCACCGGCCGGCCCAGAACTGTGAGCCGGTGAGGTTGGGAACGCCATTGTACCAGGCGGCTTGGACAGTGCCCTGGCCTGTCTGCTCGCTTCTGCTGCTTCTGCCGGCATTGTATCAGGGCTGCTAGGGCCCACACGCGAGCCCACCGTCGCGACCGAGTCTGCGGAGGTGCGGGAAATGGCAGCATTCCGCTGCTCCGAAGGCAGCAGCGCCTCGGACTGCCCGCTGGACGGCTCCCCCGGCAGGGGTCCCTGAGGAAGCTGGGCGGCGTTCGAAGGCGCCTCCTGACGCCTCTTCAAGGCTGCCATCGCTTTGGCCTCCTTCAGATTCTGCAGCTGCAGCATTTTCTCCTCCGCCATCTGCAACTGCTTCAACCGTGTCACCCTGAGCTCTGCCTCCCTCGTCTGCTTCAATCGTGCCACCTCTGCCTGCTCGGCCTCCTCCAGCTGCTTCCAGCGGGCTTCCTCAACTTGCTTCAGCCTCCCCACCTCAGCCTCCTCCAGCTGCTTCAATCGGGCCTCCTCCAGCTGGGACTTTTTCTCCTCCGCCTCCTTCAGCTGCTGCTGCTGCTTGTTCACCTGCTCCAGGATTGTACCGAGCCACTTGGACAGGTCAGCATGCAGCAGCCCCAGCTGCTTGGCTATGCTGTACTGGCTGCCGTGGTCCCGCTCAAGCATTCGCCGGTAGGCCTGCAGCTCGCCCAGCAACGCGGCCAGGCGCATCAGCTGCACGCTGTCCTCGTCCTCCAGCGCCGCCGCCCCGATCCTGCCCGATAACTTGCGCTTCAGAGACGCCTTAAGCGCACGCACCTCGGCCAGCAGCGGGTCGATGGCGCGCATGGCGTCGCGGCGCCCAGTGGACACCGACCGACCATCGGAGGCAGCACAAGGCTCTTGCTGCTCCCGCTGCTGAACTGCGTGAGCCTGCCCCGGCTGATGTGTTGAAAGCTCCTTGGCAGGAGGAGGCTGAGGGTGCTCATCATGAAGCTCGGGCGGCTCAGCCTCAAGCTGTCGCTGCTGTCCCTCGTTGTCAGCAAGCTGCTGCTGCACCTGCTGTGGCTCCTGTTGCTGCTGCTGCTCCTGCTGCTGCTGTCGTTGCTCCGGCAGCAACTGCTGCTGGTCAGTGTCAAAGGCAGGCGATCGCAGTGAATCCATAGGGACGGCCCTGCTCGCATGAAGAGCTACATCCGCCTCAACTGAAAGGGTCGACCTAAATGGTACAAATCCTGCAGGTTGATTGAGAGGCCTAGACACCCCCTCTGATGACGGTGCAGAGGGCTGGGCGGTCCCAGCAGCGGCAGTCTCTCCAGCAGCCACCTCAGCTGCCGCCGCCACTACACCTGCGGCCTCAGCTGCTGCCGTGTCCCTAGAAGCTTCATCAGCTGCTGGCACTTCCCTGTCAGCTGCCTCTGCAGATGCTGCCTCCTTGGCCGCAGTTTTTGCTGCCGCCACCTCGCTGGCCTTCGCCTCAGTCGCTGCCACTGCCCTAGCAGCTGATTCTGCCCCTGCCACCTCCCTCGCCTCCGCCTCTGCTGATGCCAAATCCCAAGCCGCAGCTTCTGCCGATGTCATCTCTCTGGCATAAGCCTCAGCTGCCGCCCCTGCTCTAGCAGCTGATTCGACCGCTGCCATCTCTCTAGCAGCTGCCTCAGCTGCCGCCACTGCTCTAGCAGCTGATTCCACCACTGCTGTCTCTCTAGCGGCTGCCTCAGCTATCGCTCCCTCCCTTACTGCTGCCACAGCTGCCGCCACCTCCTTCGCATCCGCCTCTGCCATTGCCACCTCCCGAGCTGCATTTTTTGCCGCTCTTACCTCTCTGGCATGAGCCTCTGCTGCCGCCACTTCCTTTGCTGCCGCCACTTCCTTTGCTGCCGCCACTTCCTCTGCTGCAGCCACCGCAGCTTCCCTCGCTGCCTCAACCACTGCCACTTCTTCAGCTGCGGCATCTGCTGCTGCCATTTCTCGAGCATAGGCTGCGGCAGCCGCCACTTCTCTTGCTGCTTCCTCTGCTGCTGCCACCTCCCGTTCTGCTGCCTCTGTCACTATAAATTCTCTTTCTGCTGCCTCTGCAGCTGCCACTTCTCGGGCATTTGCTTCTGCCACCGCCACGTCCCTTGCTGTCTCTGCCGCTGCCACTTCTCTTTCTGCTGCATCTGCAGCCCTAACTTCTTCGGCATAGGCTGCAGCAGCGGCCACATCCCTTGCTGCTGCCTCTGTCACTTCTTCTTCTGTTGCCTCTGCAGCTGCCACTTCTCGGGCATGTGCCTCAGCTGCCGCCACTTTCCTTGCTGCTGCCTCTGCCGCTACCACTTCTCTTCCTGCTGCATCTGCAGCCCTAACTTCTTCGGCATAGGCTGCAGCAGCGGCCACATCCATTGCTGCTGCCTCTGTCACTTCTTCTTCTGTTGCCTCTGCAGCTGCCACTTCTCGGGCATATGCCTCAGCAGCAGCCACTTCCCTTGCTGCTGCCTCTGCCGCTACTTCATCTCTTCTTGCTGCCTCTGCAGCTGCCACTTCTCGGGCATGTGCCTCAGCTGCCGCCACTCCCCTTGCTGCTGCTTCCGCCGCTGCCAGTACCCTGGAGGTTGCCTCAGCCGCCGCCACCTGTCTAGCTGCAGCTTCGGCCGCCGCCACCACCCTCGCATATGCCTGAGCCGCTGCCACTTCTCTCGCCGCGGCATCTGCGGCTGCCGTTTCTCGAGCATATGCCTCAGCCACCGCCACTTCCCTTGCTGCCTCAGTAGCCGCCACTTCCTTTGCTGCCACAGCAGCAGCCACTTTTCTTTCTGCTGCCACTGCAGCTGCCACTTCTCGGGCATATGCTGCAGCAGCTGCCACTTGCCTTGCTGCCTCAGCCGCCGCCACCCCCTTAGCGCGTTCCTGGGCCGCCGCCACTTCCTTAGCTGCAGCATCCGCCGCTGCCACTTCTCTGGCATAAGCAGCAGCAGCCACCACTTCCCTTACCGCTGCCTCATCTGCTTCAAATTCCCTTGCCTCAGCCACTGCCGCCTCCCTAGCTGCTGCTTCGGCTGCTGCTTCCTTTCTTGCACAGGTCTCAGCCGCCGCAACCTCCCAAGCATAGGCCTGAGCTGCCGCCACTTCTCTTGCTGCCGCCTCAGTCGCTGCCGCCTCCCTCGCCGCTACCCTCTCCCTCGCATATGCTGCAGCTGCTGCCACCTCTCTAGCCGCAGCATCTGCCGCCGCCACGTCCCGAGCATGAGCTGCAGCCACCGCCACATTTCTGGCTGATGCCTCCGCCGCTGTCACCTCCATGGCCGATGCCTCTGCTGCCTCAACCTCTGCTAGAGCAGCCGGGTCGGGCCGTCCATGACGCTTCTCCGATCCAACCCTGTCGCCACCAGCCGGTGCAGCTGTGTTCATGACAGGTCTATCCTGACCACGGCCATGCCTCTCAATTCCAGACAACTCTGGAGCTTTTGCTGGAGCCGATACAGTCGTTACTGCTTTAGTTGGTACCGATGCCGCGGGCGGGGCCGTGGGGCTTGTGTTGCCACTCCATCTGGCACTAATACCCAGCAGCGCCCCTCCCTCCCGTCCGGGGGCATCAAAGGTAACCGATGGTGGCTGGGGCAGCGTGCCCTCCTTGAGACAGAGCACCACGTCTTGGGGCCAGAGCGGCTGGGGCTCATCCAGCACTCCGTAGGCGGACAAGTTGGCAAGGCTGGAGGGCTCCTCCGCAGCCTCGGGCTGGCTTGCATTCCCGCTGAGCCTGACCTGAAGCGAGTGGTTCAGCTGCGCCAGCTCCAGCTGCATCCACTGCAACTCCAGGAGGGAAGGAGCACTGGGGACGGATCGGGAGGAGGGGTCCTGCAGCAGTCATGCAAGGGATGTGAGTGGCGGGAGGGGGATCGGGAGGGGGATCGGCAGGGGATCGTGAGGAGGGGTCCTGCAGCAGTCATGCAAGGGATGTGAGTGGAGGGAGGGGGATCGGCAGGGGAACGTGAGGAGGGGTCCTGCAGCAGTCATGCAAGGGATGTGAGTGGCGGGAGGGGGATCGGGAGGGGGATCGGCAGGGGAACGTGAGGAGGGGTCCTGCAGCAGTCATGCAAGGGATGTGAGTGGCGGGAGGGGGATCGGGAGGGGGATCGGCAGGGGAACGTGAGGAGGAGCCCTGCAGCAGTCATGCAAGGGGATGTGAGTGGAGGGATGCAGCATTGGAGGGGGGTCCAGGAAAGGAGCTCTGCAGCAGTCAAACAAGGTTGGGAAGGGAGGGAGAACAGCGCCTTTTGATGAACATTATCAACGGGATGGAGGGAAAACAATTAAGTCAACATACCCCCTGCGATTTGGAATATTTTGCATTGGATACCATTCAGACCAAAATAATTGTAAAAAACTTTGACAGAATTACAGATTGAAATATCACTGAAGCCTGATGGAAATATCTCCAAAGCCTGATGCATGCTGAATTGATTTTACCTACCCACCCCACTGATCGTTTTGAAGCGCTTCAGCTACACTTCAGCTACATCATGGCCTCTATGGCCGTGGGGGCCTGATGCAGAAAAGCCCTGCAGTTTGGGCCACCGGCTGTAGGCCGGTCATCGTCTGGTCCCCCTGCCAGTGGTGGCTGTGGTGGCTGCTGTGGTAGCCAGACCACCTTTTGCAGGCTCCTGGGCAGCAGCCTGCCAAAGGTGGTCTGGCACACTAACATGAACACTATCGCTGCCTCAACCTCATTGCTGGTGAGGGCTGTGTCATGACCCTAAACCCTAAACCCTCATTGCTGGTGAGGGCTGTGTCGTGACCCTAAACCCTAAACCCTCAATGCTGGTGAGGGCTGTGTCGTGACCCTAAACCCTAAACCCTCATTCCTGGTGAGGGCTGTGTCCTGACCCTAAACCTTAAACCCTCATTGCTGGTGAGGGCTGTGTCGTGCACCCTGCAAGACAGCAACCGTAATGCTGAGGCTGGAGAACATACAACGCTCACCGGTTGGGCGATAGGAAGGTCACATTCTGGTGCCCGGCCGCTTTGGCCGTCCACGTCTGTCCCTCGCGAGCTACCCGGCACCAGTGCTGCCGCGTCCAGATTCAAAGGTGGATCCTTCCCAGGCACTGTGCGACCTATCTGCGGCAGGAGCGAGCGGCAAACCAGGTTTGCACAAGTGGCAGCCGTCCCCCTGTTGCTGTCCCCCGTCGCATGGCCGTCGCTCAGCTTGCTCGTCGCGCTCTGTCTTGCATACATGCTGCTGTCTCCCCTGCCAGAGGGCGCTTCCAACGGGCTGCTTGTGCGCAAAAGCTGTGCCGTGATGTTACTGACGTCAGATCCGGCAGAGCACTGTTTGCTACCAGCACTTGCAGCAGCGTACGAGGCAGTGATGGTTGGTTGGGCAGGCTGCTGCCTTGAGGCAGGGGCGAGAAAGGCACTGAGCTCCGCATTGAAAAGCTGAGCGCTGTCCCAGCCGCTGGGTGCACCTCCGGTGTCCTGCACGCTGGGCCTTACACGCGATGCGGGCTGCGCTCCTCTGCCGGCATGGGCGGTGTCCTGGAGGGACAGCTCTTGCTCTCGTAGTAACTCCTGGATGAAGCTGCTGCGCGGCTCTGTAGGTGCCTACAGAAATCAAATAACTTATGAAGCAAGGGAACGAAGCAGCAGTGGCCGATAATTCAGAAGGCACACAAGGCTCCAATCTGCGCGACGGCGGCTCTAACCAGGCACTAGCACATGAGGGAACGAAGCGGCACGTGTGGGGCGCAGCATATAATTCAAAAGGCACACAAGGCTCCAATCTGCGCGACGGCGGCTCTAACCAGGCACTAGCACATGAGGGAACGAAGCGGCACGTGTGGGGCGCAGCCTATAATCTAAAAGGCACACAAGGCTCCAATCTGCGTGACGGCGGCTCTAACCAGGCACTAGCACATGAGGGAACGAAGCGGCACGTGTGGGGCGCAGCATATAATTCAAAAGGCACACAAGGCTCCAATCTGCGCGACGGCGGCTCTAACCAGGCACTAGCACGTGAGGGAACGAAGCGGCACGTGTGGGGCGCAGCCTATAATTCAAAAGGCACACAAGGCTCCAATCTGCGTGACGGCGGCTCTAACCAGGCACTAGCACATGAGGGAACGAAGCGGCACGTGTGGGGCGCAGCCTATAATTCAAAAGGCACACAAGGCTCCAATCTGCGTGACGGCGGCTCTAACCAGGCACTAGCACATGAGGGAACGAAGCGGCACGTGTGGGGCGCAGCCTATAATTCAAAAGGCACACAAGGCTCCAATCTGCGTGACGGCGGCTCTAACCAGGCACTAGCACATGAGGGAACGAAGCGGCACGTGTGGGGCGCAGCCTATAATTCAAAAGGCACACAAGGCTCCAATCTGCGTGACGGCGGCTGTAACCAGGCACTAGCACATGAGGGAACGAAGCGGCGCGTGTGGGGCGCAGCCTATAATTCAAAAGGCACACAAGGCTCCAATCTGCGTGACGGCGGCTCTAACCAGGCACTAGCACATGAGGGAACGAAGCGGCACGTGTGGGGCGCAGCCTATAATTCAAAAGGCATACAAGGCTCCAATCTGCGTGACGGCGGCTCTAACCAGGCACTAGCACATAAGGGAACGAAGCGGCATGTGTGGGGCGCAGCCTATAATTGAGAAGGCACACAGGCTCCAATCTGCGCAATGGCGGCTCTAACCAGGCACTAGCACATGAGGGAACGAAGCGGCACGTGTGGGGCGCAGCCTATAATTCAGAAGGCACACAAGGCTTCAATCTGCGCAATGGCGGCTCTAACCAGGCACTAGCACATAAGGGAACGAAGCGGTACGTGTGGGGCGCAGCATATAATTCAAAAGACACACAAGGCTCCAATCTGTGCGATGGCGGCTCTTACCAGGCACTGGCACACAACTTATCCTGCACAGTGTCAATGTGTCATCAAGAGGTCATTGCAGCAGTGTTCTAATTCATACTTTGTGTGCACCAGACCACCTTTGGGGGGCTGCTGTCCCGCCACATTTAGGCCAATGGGGACATAACCATGACCAGCCTTTGGCCAGTGTCTCAACCGGCCAGTTTGCGATACCAAGACCTCGGTAACGGCGCGGATGTGGCTTCGGCCCAGGCTGCGCTGTTTCCTTAACTCTCTCGCCCCCCACGGGGCGTAGCTTTCTTTCTTTCAATACCAAGACCCCTGCTGGCCACAGGCTGTGAAGCACCTGAGCCTGACAATAAGACAGCACCACCCTATAGCGCAACAGCATGCATCCCTGGCCACTGGTACCACAGCCGTGGGCACGCAGGCAGGCAAAACTGGGATCGGGGAAACAGGGAATTCCCGACACTGACCCTACCATGACAAGTCGCAGGGGTCCATTGTATTTCACATTCTGTACCCGCAGCTTAGGAACACACCTGCTGCTAAGAAAACGCTTGCACTCTCACCTGAGGCGACCCTGTGGTGGCTCGTCTATCTTTTAAAGCTCCGTCAAGCAAGACTGCGACAGCCTGCTTGACCACTTGCGTCCGGACCTGCACACACACACATAGCATGGCAGTGGGCGTTCGCCGGTCAGGCTCCCTTGCGGTCCACACGCACTCCATCAATCAGCCGCAGGTGTCACCATCTGTTAGCATCATCCGGGTTCCAGTACGCAAAATAGCAATAATACAAACCAAGCCATCAAGGGCTACCGTTGCATCTTCCATGATTCAATCTCGCACCCTCAGATCAGATTGCCCTGTCACACAGTCTCCTACTGTTGGTCTCTGTGACTCAGGTGCAGCAGCCCTTGATCTCATGCCCAGTGAGCAACAACTTCGGATCTCAACCATCTTACACCCAGTGAGCAGCAAAGTAGCAAACTCGTATCTCACACAAGGAACCAGTGGATAGGACTCCTTGATCTCATACCTAGTGAGCAGCAACCCCGGATCTCGACCATTTCATACCCAGTGAGCTGCCACCCCGGATCTTATCCATCTCATACCCAGCGATCAGTAAAGTAGCAACCCCGTACCTCACACAAGGAACCAGTGGGCAGGAAGCCCCGATCTCATGCCCAGCATCTTACCGTAACCAGAGCCGCCTCTGAGTTACAGCGCCCGTCAATGTAGCCGTCCACATAGCCCTTCAGCCCGCGCAGCCTCTCCGAGTCGAGGCTACTGAGCTTACACGCCAGCTTGCCGAAGTCCAGTCCCGCAGCTTCTACACTAAAATATTCCAAGCTGACGGCAGCAGCTGCGGAGGGAGCCCCGCCGCGCTCCGTTCCTTTTGAAGGGCTGATGCTGCTGAAGCCCGTTTCATGCTCAGTTGTTGTCAAGGGGCTGACGCTACTCCCCCTCCTGCCAATGCGATCTGCGGGGCTGGCGCTCTGTGGAGGGCTCTCTTCAAACAGCAGCTGGGTGGGAGATGCCGCTTCCAGGCTGCTTCTGTGGTCAGGCGATGACTCCCTGGCAGGCTTCTGCCTGGGTGATGAGCCTTTGTGATGACGTGCGTCAGGCGGAGCACCTTCAGTCGGGCCAAAAGTGACTTTCGTGAGGAAATGACACCAAATATTATGGATAACAGTACGTTGCTGTCGAATAGATCACTGCAGAACAGGGTGCTTGACGTCTGCTGGTGCTACAGGCACCACAGGGGGCACAGCAGGCCTACCTAGGAACCTTGCATCCCGGCATGCCTTGCAAGATACTGTTGCTCTGTCCAGTTGCTCTTACCTTGGCTAGGACCGGGTAGCAGCTCAGGCAGGGGGTCATTAACGTCTGCCTCTGCGGCTCGTAACAGATCGTCGTACAGATGCGCCGTGACTTTGGAGGGGGCGACAACAGGCACGCTGCGGCGGCGGCCCTCTGACTTCTGATGCTCCTCCCCCCGTGCAAGCCCAGGGAGCTCCAGAGCAGGGCTTCTGCTTGGACTGTCAGGCGGGAGCAGCGGCTGAGGCCAGGCCTCTGCCCTGGCCGGCTCCTCCATCTGCGCTGTCGGTACCAGATCGATGGGGGCTGGTGAGGTTACGGAGCCGAATGCCCTGTAGGCCTGAGGGGAGAAGAAGAGGCTTCGGTGGTCCTCACCCTCGTGCAGTATCCTCTGGGCCGCCACCAGTAACGTTGTGGCAGCAGCGGTGCGGTGGGGGTCCATCCTCGGCGGTGGCTGTTTCAGGGACGACCGCAGGGACGAATGGCCCTGAGGCATGGCGGCTACGGAGCTGGCTGCCCTTGTGGATGCACCGCTACGCGCCTGTTTCACACCAGCGGCGACGGCGGCGGCGGCGGGCGGGCGAGGAGCGGATGCACCAGAGGATGACGCCCGATGCTGCATGGTGAGCTGAGGCGTGCTCCTGCGCTGCACCGAGTCAGCGTCCTGCCACAAGCTCGAGTAGTCCGCTCTTGTCCGGTGCGCCATCCTGCCTCCCGGTCCACCCTGCTGCGGCTCCGGAAGCGGCGCGCTTGGAGGCGCCATTGGGAGTGCCTTACCGCCCCCGGACCGCATGTATCCCCCCGGGGGAGGGCTCGAGCTACGCATGGCAGAGGTGCTGCTGATGCCGCTGCCTCCAGGCCGCCACAGGCCTCGGGGGGCCCCAGATGATGGCACGGCCTGCTGCTTAGGGGGCAAGGTCCACTGACCCGGAGAGAGTGGCTGCTGCTGCTGCTGCAGCTGCTTCGGCGCTGGAGGCTTCTTGGTCAGGCTGGGCGCATTGCCCTCACTGTACCGGATTGTCTCCTGGAGCAGAGCCTCCTGCGAAAACATCAAGAGTGTATGAAGAGTGAGCCGGATGACAGGAAGGCAGTGTTATATTGCATATGCAAAGCTCCCCCAGCTATGCCCATAAGTCATGGGCCGAGCAAAGAGAAGGGGAGTGTTATGGGCCATGACGCCGGTGTTTATTCTAGGGCCAGACCACCTCGGCAGGCCACTGGACAGACATAAAAGGGCTGATTGTGACCAAACCAAGCAGCAGGGCTTGATGCACTAGGCCCTCCCGAGCCGCAGGCCGTGACGTAGCTGCAATGTAGCTTGAGCATTATAAAAATAAATCGTGCATGACAAATCCCTGATCTTTGCAGTCGAGTGCATTTCTCTGCCCCAGCAGCTGATCTTACAGGAGAGTGACCGCGGTGCAATTTGCTGAAGAAATCCTCTCCTTCCGCTCCCTCCCACGAAGCAAGCGTGCGCTTGGCAGGCATGGGTGATGCACGCTGGCCAGGCCTGGCAGAATAGGTGTTGAGTTGGCTGTCCAGTGATGTTCTGACATGGACGTTATCGGCAGCATCAAGAGGGGCGGTCCAAGCATTCAGGCCAGATGAGTGGGATGATGCCAGGAAATCGCTTTTGCCCGGCCTGAAGGCTGGAGACGGAGGAACATGGGCGAGAGCATCGCCATGCGCTGCGCTGCCGCCATGTGCATCGAGATGAAGGCCTTGGAGGTCCAAGGTTGGAGCTGTGGTAAAGCTGGTAATATTCCGTGGCAGCAGGAACTCTGAGAACCGGTCTTGGCCCAGGACTGCAGCGACCTCTTTGTCTGACTTCAAGTATTCAGAGTACAGCTGGTCCCAGTCTGGCAGCTTGGCTGCTAATTTCTTGACAGGCCTGTGAGCAGCAGACGTACGTAAGATTGTCGTCAGCTTGTGTTCCTCGACTCTATGCGATTCCGGATGTTGCAACGGTGGCATCGTCTATTTGACCAAGTCTCACCTCATCGCTTGTTTCTAATAAATTGAAGTACTGAAGAACATGACGCGCAGCAACATTGTCGCATTTTGTGAATTGTCATGTTGCCTACTGGTAGTCAAGGAGCCGTACACATGGGCTGCACCACAGACCGCAGCGCACATCTCATGAGTCATGACGTGGACATTCTATGTGGTCGAAGTTACAATAGGTAGAGCTGGACATCTTAAATTCTGGGTCATGTTTTGGGGCAACACAACAACCTGAGTCAGGCAACAACAGAGTATCCGGTGGCCAACAGGGTATCCGGTACATTGCCACCCCAGGAGAGGAACATGTCCTGATCACAGCTTACTGGTAAGTGCAGGAAAGTTCATGCTGAAAAGCGGAGGCTGAAATTCATTATCTTGCATTAGATGGCAAAAGCACTGCGCAAGATTGGTCCTCATCCGAAGGTGAGTCAACCATCTAAATGTGCTTGAATTCCCTTGTTACTGGCTAGGTCCCAACGGCTCTAGACATAGCCCACCCATACTGGGAAAGGGGGGGTAATCACTGGCAGTATCTTGAGACAGCCATGCAGGCTCGGCCGTCACCATTTGACTATTTCCATCCCTCTCTTTTTTCGGTGTGTAGTGCATACCCACAACTTTGAGGGGCCCTGTTACATAGAGTAATGTTGCGTTTGATGAAGTACACTGATTTCAGCTTTCGTTTGGCTTTCTGGAGGCAGTAGTATGCCGGTAATATGCCAAACAGGTGGTTAGACCAGACCCCTGGTTAGACAGCCAGTTTCGGAGGCAAACATCTGGGCCGCCTTGCTTGCCCCGCTAGGTAGGGCCAGTTGGACCCAGCAAATTTTTGGCAAAGGCAAGCAAGTTATTGCTATGGACACATACTAGCATTCTTAAATCGCAAGTGTAAGAGTGGGGCCTCTCGAGACTGTTTTCACGTTTTACTATATTTTTTCACACTTTGGAAAACACACTTAGTCGAAACGTCGAACTTGGCGCCTTTCTTCTCCGTCCCACGTGTCTTAGCGATGCATATCCCATAACATACATATTAAGAACAATTTCAGCTATCTAGCCCCACTTTTCGACGTGTCTGGAGATCGGGGCAGAAAATGTGAAAGTGTGAATTTGACCCCTCGGATCGACCCTTGTGCCACTTTGGTTACAGATGGTGCTCTGGCGGGACATTATTTAAATGAAACCCATATTAACATCACTACGTATTTATAATTTCTAACAAAGATGGCACAAATGACCGAACAACATCCACCAATTTTAAGGGTTTTAGGGCTGAGTGCACCCCCTTGTTACTTTCCTTCTTATTCTTATTTCTTTCTTATTATTTCATTTCTTACTTTATTTCTTATTCTTATTTAATTCGTATTAATTTCTTTGATTCCTTTGTATTTACGGTATTCCTTATTACTCTTTCTGATTTCTTTCTAATTACCCTGGGCTACTTACCTGACTATTCTCTACTGTTGTCAAGATGCCTGATGAGTCGACCCTTCCCAGGGTGACTGTAGCAGTATTTGGGAGACGTAGTTTACTCGACAGTGTCTGATAATCTCTGGTGGGAAGTCGTTGGTGGCAATCTTCAGGTGGGGAGACTGCCTTGAAAAGGTAGTCTCCCCACAGCCATGAGGGAGTCGACTTGGAGCCTCTGTGTCACAGTATATTACCGTATACGTGACAGAACCGTTTGAGCCGCCGTTAGCGGCCGCGGAGCCTCCGCAGCTTCTCTGCGGAGTCTCCTGATTTGAACTGAGACCTAGAAACCCGCTTACGCAGGGTGATTTAGCATAATCTGTACTCTGAATTGGGCCTGCCGGGTCCCTGTATCCCGGCAATTGCCTCAGCTACTACTTTTGTCCCTTTTGAAGGACAGGCCTCTGGTGTAAAGAGTATAGGCCTAGCTCTCACGGATACTAGCCCTTGCTCGCCACTAAGTCAGTACCTTACACTTCAGTCAAGTCTAGCACCACGGAAAGTGGTGATAGCATAAGCAAGTGACAAGCGAGCCCCATCCAGATCACTGGTCATCCCCAGCCGACGCGATCTACGGAGCTCGCCCTGAAGAGCACGCGACCTACGGTGCCGATCCCTGACTACTCGTCCATCGGAGACGACTAATCAGGCAAGCAGTCCCAAGCAGATATTCACCTAAATAGACCAGGAGGCGCAAAGCCGACCAGGAGCTCTCGGCGTACCAGCTTCCAGCTGAGTCCGCCCGGCGACAAAACCCACGGACAAAGTCACCTCCGTCGCCGTTCCTTCGCAATCCCGAGCATCCCCGCTCTCAGTGTCCTTCAAAAGGGACAAAAGTGGTATTGCAGCCTGATCAGCTGCTTGCCAACGAGTTCCTCGCTGAGGGAAGCTAAGCTTGTCTGACCTGGAATATTTTTTTTGAATTGTTCGCCTTGGACAGCTTGAAAAAGCACCTCTGTCGCTGCATTCTGCTTGGGCTTTTCGTGCCAAATTAGATCTTGCAAACTCCAGCTGTGAAGAGCCTTGGGGAGAAGCTCGAAGTTCTCGTTGTGGAGTTATAAACCCAGCTTGATTCCCTGTGCATTGAGCGTGGCAGCTTAGTGTTGAGTCCAGGAGAGGCTTGAAGATCTGGCTGGGGATTTATCCAGCAGATAATTACCTGTATGACTGCAGATTGAGATCAGGTGGATCCAATCTTTCATCATTGGCAGAAGTGAACTTGTGGATAGAACATCCAGGTTTGAAATTTTGTGGGTGTACCAAAGGATCCCCGCAGGACCGCAGAGCTGAACGGACACTACGCAAGAGGATACCTCCGCGTAGGACGCGAGACATCCACGCGGGACGTGTGCCATCTAGAAGCAGCCCAGCCAGCAAAGGTGGGAAGTACTAAAAAGGGCGAAGGAGGATTCCGCCAGATTAAAAATCAGCAAGCAGAAAAAAGGGCGAAGGAGGATTCCGCCAGATTAGAAATTAGCAAGCAGAAAAAAGGGCGAAGGAGGATTCCGCCAGATTAAAATTAGCGAGCAGAAAAGAGGGCGAAGGAGGATTCCGCCAGATTAAAATTAGTGAGCAGAAAAGCAGAAAGGCGAGGCCTACCCAGCTTAATCCCATGAGCCAATAGAAAGGGACGCAGAGACCTAGGCAGTGGGCCAGAATACGCGACGCAGCAGAGGCTGATGAGAGTGGCAAGTGCTGCGCAGTGCGTTCAAAAGGAGAACGGGACGATGCCCCGTGGTGGAAGTCAGGTGATCAGGAAACCTGCAGATCTGCAGGCGGTGGGTGAAGCAAAAGCCGCCACTGCGGAATGGCCCCCAGTAAAAAGGAAGGAGGATCTGGCTCAGCCAATAGGGTGGAACAGGCTAGGGCAGTGGGCCACTGGAGTGTGGAAAAGTGTGTGTGACGCAGAGCAGGCGGGGTTCAGCAGTCTGGCTGTGCCCCAGCAGCGCGCACCCTTGGAGGCATTGACCAGGTGTATGGAGCAGCCAGGTAATCAGGTGTCCCCCAACGGCTGGTCCATGTTTGATATCCTCAGCAGTGACAGTGAGCCAAGTCCCAGGCACCTGATCAACTGTATTACGGCAGAGAGTGCCGGCCCACCCAGGCAGGATAGCCTGGTAGCTAGCGAGCAGCTGCACCTGATCAACTGTATTACGGCAGAGAGTGCCGGCCCACCCAGGCAGGATAGCCTGGTAGCTAGCGAGCAGCTGCACCTGATCAATTGTGTTCCGATAGGGAATGCTTTTTCACCCAAACCAGTGACCGGTGGCTGCGAGCCGGGCCAATTGCAGGTGCATGCGTCACGGCTGTGTTTGCCGAGGGAGGCAGCCCATGTGACACCTGTGGCGGCCGCTGGCTGTGAGCCAGGCCAACTGCAGGTGCATGCGTCACGGCTGTGTTTGCAGATGGAGGCAGTTCCTGTGACACCTGTAGGGATCGGTGGCTGTGAGCCAGACCAACTGCAGGTGCAGGCATCACGGCTGTGTTTGCAGAAGGAGGCAGTTCCTGTGAAAACTGTGGTGGCCGGTGGCTGCGAGCCAAGCCAACTGCAGGTGCAGGCGTCACGGCTGGGTTTGCAGAGAGAGGCGGTTCCTGTGACACCTGTAGGGATCGCTGGCTGTGAGCCAGGCCAACTGCAGGTGCATGCGTCACGGCTGTGTTTGCAGAGAGAGGCAGTTCCTGTGACACCTGTGGTGACCGATGGCCACGAGCCGTGCCAACTGCAGGTGCAGGCGTCACGGCTGTGTTTTCAGATGGAGGACGTTCCTGTGACACCTGGGGTGGCCGGTGGCTGTGAGCCAGGCCAACTGCAGTTGCAGGCGTCACGACGGTGCTTGCAGAGGGAGGCAATTCATGTGACACCTGTAGGGATCGGTGGCTGTGAGCCAGGCCAACTGCAGGTGCAGGCGTCACGTTTGTATTTGTCGAGGGAGGCAGCCCATGTGACACCTGTGGTGGCCGGCGGCTGCGAGCCGGACCAACTGCATCCGTGGGAGCAGAAGCTGAACCAAAAGGTGGCTGAGGAACCAGTTGGCCCAAGTGAGGTTGAGGACCACGAGCACAGGCAGGCGCCGGTGCTGGTGCAGATGCACCAGCCAGAAGAGGATGGGCCTGTCACACCACCAGTGGCAGCAGCTCCAGGAGGGGTCCAGGTGCCAATATCAGAACCAGGGGCGGCCCAGCAGGCCAGCAAACAGCTGGAGGCGGCAGAGAATCCTGAGGGGTCAGAGGAGCAGGGAATCTCCATACCCATGCTGAGGGAAAAGGTTAATTGGTACCGGCAGACAGCAGGGAACAGCCAAATCGGCAAAGCCAGGAGCCGCCCAGAGGGCAGGCAGACAGCTGGGAACAGCCGAATCGGCAAGGCCAGGAGCCACCCAGGGGGCAGGCAGACAGCTGGGAACAGCGAAGGCAGCAAAGCCAGGAGCCACCCAGGGGAACAGATGAATGCAGCAGGGGAGCACAGCAGGATCGGCAAAGCCAGGAGCCGCCCAGAGGGCAGGCAGGACCTGGCAGAGCACATCCTTGGAGGCCCGGGTCGGGCGACAGACCAGGCAGAAGTGAGACCGGGAGGCAGCCGCGCGACGGGAGTAGAAGCTCCGCAGGAAGAGCAGGCAGACAGCCATCACGGGAAGATCGGGAGGACGATGACAACAGATTCGACAGATACTATCCAGGTCGCAGTCCATCAGGAGGCAGAGGAGGTGGATATGGATCGCGCTCAGAATCAGCGGATTCAGAGCCAAGGGGAGCGGACAGGCGCAGGCCAAGAACCAGGCAGGAGTCCAGCGACCAAGAAATGAAGAGAATCGACAGGGAGCAGGCGAGAGTGACCCTGCAGCTGCAGCAACAGATGGTCCTGCAGCTGACAGGGGTGGCCAAGGTCACCAAGATCCCAGCCATCTAAGGCAACGTGCCAGTCCTGGATATGTCGCACCCAGGCGCAGTTGCAGCCAGGAAATATTGCCAGGCGTGTGGATACTGGGGATCGCACAACAGGCTGGCAATGTCAGATGATCAGCCAGCGCTGGCTGTGGTGGCCGGAGAAATAGCTGGATCGTGCCAGTCGCCGTCAGCTATGACACTGCTGATCAAGTCGCTGGTCAAGCTTTGGGACAGCAAGCCAGCTAGCGTGGGGCCGCTGATGGCAGCCATCAGGGCGGCGCCCCATGCAGGAAACAGAATTGCCAGAGAAGTGGAACGGATCAGGCAGCAGTGGATCGCCCCAGCAGAGGAGCAGTGTTGCGAGGCCTCGCTGCTCACTTTGTGGATCAAGGTGGTTCAGGCGGAAGTGGGAAGGCCGACCTCGGATGAGAGATCCGCGATCACCAACATCAAGCTGGGAGTCAAGACCACTTTGGATCCAGAGGTCAAGCCAGAGGAGACAGTAGAGGCGTTTGCGCACAGAGTCCTGTCCACAGCAGAGTTGCTACATATCTCCAGGGATGCAGTGGACTACTTTGGCAGAAGGCACTCGGTCTCGCACATGTTCTATGAAGGGCTGCCAGTGGCCACCAGGGTCAAGCTGAGCAAGTTCGTGATCACTGTGCCAGGGTACTTGTGCATGACCGATGAGGAGCAGATCACTGTGCTGACGCAGCAGGTGGTGATGTGGGAGAAGTTCGCCCTGGAAATGGGGGACCTGTTGGTCACAGATCACAGGCATGCGGCAGAAGAGGAGAATGAGATGGAAGAGGCAGAAGAGGAGAATGCAATGGCAGAGGAGGAAGAGGCGGATGAGGAGGAGGAGGCGCGAGAGGCTTCTTGGAGGGAGAGACTTTTTGGAGAAAGATATTCCTTGGATGAAGAGAAGCCAATGTCACCCAGCGAGCGGTCCATAGATGGGCCAAGGTGGCGCTAGGCTTCCAACAAAGAGGAGGAGTCAGCCCTTGCGGAGCTTACCGAGACCTGAGGCCGAGCCCAGAGCGGCAAGGCCGCTGAGCACGTGACGTTACCCACGCCGTAACTGGCAAGGAGCGGGCAGGCGCCTACAGAGCAGAAAATGCAGACGCAGCGCGGCTTGTCCTAGTACCCGGCAGGCAGTGGGCCGGCAGCCAGCGAACCGAAGACGGAAGATGCAGGATTGGAGTTAAAGCTATCGCAGCAACATAGTGAAAATTTGTTTCTCAAACACCGTAGCAGCAAGGCTACGGTAGTACATATGTTATGAAGATGATGAGCGAGGAGAAATAGTCAACTCGGGCGATGATAACACAGCAGGGGGCGGATCACGCTGCTACGGCGCACATTTCCTGTGGCCATTGAAGACCAGGCGGCTATGGCGCAGTGGGGCGAGAGCAGCGGTTGTTCTTAGCTTAACCTGATAACTTTGAAAATTTCTCTGTTTGCTAGCCAGTAGTGGGCTGAACAGCCTGGATTTGTAGGATTCTGCGCATTGCGCATCAGCTGAGACTCTGTGGATTTTTTCTTTTGAAGAAGGCCTGAACCAGGCAGATTTGCTGAGACAATTTGAGCTTCTACGTACATATTTTCCAGAAGTTTTAAGATTCTGGTTTCTGATGATTTCTGATGGTTTCTGATGATTTCTGATGGTTTCTGATGGTTGCTGAGGGTTTCTGATGGGTTCTGACCCTTTAATGCCTGCAACCAAGCATGACACTGGTGACGGTACCGGATTCTGTGTGCCCCGATCAGGCCGGAGAGAGATCAGGGTCCCAGAGGCCTTTGTCAAGTGTGCAGAACCGTGGGTGGACCTAGGGTCCGCCACGGGTTTCAGTGAATTTTTTCTTTGGTGAATTTCCTTGTGTGGATGTCCTGCAGCACATTTCCTGCAGTGGATTTTCTTCAGGGGATTTTTTTTTCCCGACTGGCTGGATTGCAGTCAGATGTTAGGAGGCTTCAGTGTTAGGGAACTGACAAGTTCTGGGCGTACAGATTTTTCCAGATTTCTTTCAGTACCGACCCCTTTTTCCGGCTCCCAGCGCATGCCCTTTAGGCTTAACGCTGAGGAGCGGGGGGCGAGTGAAGTAGTAGGGGCGGTACCCACAAGACAGGGACACCCAGACATTACCCCTAGGCAGAGAGACTTCCTGCTAGGGCCGAACCTTACAGTAGCCAGTTAACAGCTCTTGTCTGAAGTACAAGGAGTCTGTGTGTACGGTAATGTACCGTGTTTATGAGTAGAAGGACACTTCTCTAAGGCGCCTTCACCGGAGATTCCGGAGTTTACCATATTGGCACGTTTACTGCTTTATGGTGCGACAGCTGTCACAGTATATTACCGTATACGTGACAGAACCGTTTGAGCCGCCGTTAGCGGCCGCGGAGCCTCCGCAGCTTCTCTGCGGAGTCTCCTGATTTGAACTGAGACCTAGAAACCCGCTTACGCAGGGTGATTTAGCATAATCTGTACTCTGAATTGGGCCTGCCGGGTCCCTGTATCCCGGCAATTGCCTAAGCTACTACTTTTGTCCCTTTTGAAGGACAGGCCTCTGGTGTAAAGAGTATAGGCCTAGCTCTCACGGATACTAGCCCTTGCTCGCCACTAAGTCAGTACCTTACACTTCAGTCAAGTCTAGCACCACGGAAAGTGGTGATAGCATAAGCAAGTGACAAGCGAGCCCCATCCAGATCACTGGTCATCCCCAGCCGACGCGATCTACGGAGCTCGCCCTGAAGAGCACGCGACCTACGGTGCCGATCCCTGACTACTCGTCCATCGGAGACGACTAATCAGGCAAGCAGTCCCAAGCAGATATTCACCTAAATAGACCAGGAGGCGCAAAGCCGACCAGGAGCTCTCGGCGTACCAGCTTCCAGCTGAGTCCGCCCGGCGACAAAACCCACGGACAAAGTCACCTCCGTCGCCGTTCCTTCGCAACCCCGAGCATCCCCGCTCTCAGTAGTGAAGTAGTAGGGGCGGTACCCACAAGACAGGGACACCCAGACATTACCCCTAGGCAGAGAGACTTCCTGCTAGGGCCGAACCTTACAGTAGCCAGTTAACAGCTCTTGTCTGAAGTACAAGGAGTCTTTGTGTACGGTAATGTACCGTGTTTATGAGTAGAAGGACACTTCTCTAAGGCGCCTTCACCGGAGATTCCGGAGTTTACCATATTGGCACGTTTACTGCTTTATGGTGCGACATCTGGACTGGCTGTAGATGAAGAGGTTGATGGATTGGGTGGTGGTAAACCAGCTGTGAGGCTGGAGAACGCCTGATAAGGGCCGAAATATCAGTGACCGGTGCTCAGTTCACTTGAGATAAGTCGATCTGTGTCGTTTCTCAGAGAAGGTATACCGTGTAAGGTGAGCAGTGTATGTGCTGAACTCGGTTTACAGGTTTCAGTAACGAGCAATGTACGGTATGTGTTGAACTCGGTTATAGTGAGCAGTGTACTGTATGCGCTGAACTCAGTTACAGTGAGCAGTTTATGTGCTGAACTCAAGTACAATATTCTCGGATAGCTATAGATCCTAATTAGATGTTCAGTTAGAAAGAAATAGTGGCTGCCGAAAACCATGCAGCCACTAAGAAGGAGGCGGAAGTGTGAAAATACAAACTTCTCTGACAATCAGATAATACACGAAAGTGTAGCTGCATGCAACAGCTCTTTCCGTACACAGGGTTAAACTGCAGGAATCCTTAAACAAGGACCTGAGAATTCAGTAAAACGCGCGGTGCCCTCATTCAGCATGACAATGCACGGGCTGTCACGAAGAGACCAAAGCTACGGTACATGAAGTCAGAAAGAATAAGAGGCACTGTGAAACATATGCAATGGAGTGGCTTCATGCCTTAAAGAACAGGCCCGTGCTGTAAGCAGCATGTATGAGCTGGTAAGGGTAAAAAGTAACAAAGTCGGTACATTGGTACAAAATCGAGTCATGATGCTTCATGTTCGGCTGTTTATGGCCCAGTGTCTGCTGCTGCTACTGCCGCTGCTGCCGCTACTGCTTTTCCAACAGCCAGCTCCAATAGCCATGCGAAGCCGCTTTGGCTGCTAGCTCGAGGCAAGGCGGGCAGCAGCTGCGTTGCCTGGACATGGCGTTGATGAGGACTGAACAGCCCTTGCTAAGCCAGAGGTTTACCAGCCCGCGATCCGAAATGTGCTGGACCCCTTCTCTGCTGCCGCATGTTTTCCAGGTGGCCACCATGCTGCTGATTATTGAGGCCCATGCACGGCGTGCACCGCCCAAGCTCATCCAGTCGCGCGGCCAGGTCTGCTGAGCAGGACACCTACCCGGCCGCTTGCAGCAGCGGAAAGCCAGCTGCGTTCTGGGGCTGCACTTCAATCCTCAGGCCAGGATGCTCGGCGTCTCTGTTGAGCATGTGAGCAGCACCTCCAGGTGACAGCAGGCATGCACGGGGTGCCTAGACCAGAACTCCGTCCAGCCCCGAGAGGGCACCCCACGTCTTACGGTATGGATTCTGTGTTTGCTGGGTCATCCCTTGAAGTGTCAGATGTGGTGTTCATGCGTTCATCTGCCCCAAGGACGGACGCCATCCTGCATGTGTGAGAGTTGTCTTGGCACTATGTACACTGTTGGCTGTTTGACGCTCATGAGAGCAATGCACCACAAGCCCAATTTGTGTCCTCTTGAAACTGTTATTGCGGTTTTTAATATTCACGTACGGTACCTGAGGAGCGAGGTGAGTCATGTTCAAGGAGGAGGGTTAGCTTTTCTCTCAGATTTCCCGGTCCATGTGGCATGAGCGAAGACAACTCTCGCCTAATGACCTTTGAGGATTCTTATGAGTCATCGCTTCGCGTTGATCCCGTTTATATTGACGTGATTCATACTTGTCCAAGGCCAATTCCCTTTTTCCTGCGCGGGTGTTGAACAAGTTCGGACAATATTTTTTTGTACCGCAATCTTGCAGGGCTTTGCTCTAAAAATTAGAGCCGTCTAACACGTGCTTATTATTCGCTCAAGCGTGGCCAGGGTGCGACACCTGCAGAAACTTTAACTTTTGAGCCACCTGATGACGAGGACGAGGGCCCAATCCCGATCACATCGTGGCGAATAATTGCGAAACATTCGTATAAGCTTTAGATATATCAATTGCTGCATCCTAAGAATTTGCCTCCCGAGCCCTGGCCTTGGCCTGCTGGATCCAGCCCGCGGGGCTTCATCCCCGCCCCCCCTCTACTCGCTCTGAAGCAACATCAAGCAATTGATAGAGGACTGGATGGCCCCTCCCAGAACCTCATCCCGTCTTTTAAGGTAGGTGCCGGTACTGTACTGTCATTTTATTTTGGTGCAAGGACATTGGGGGTAGCAGCCCTCAATTGTAGCACCATGATAATTCATTCCACAGGACCCCCCAGATTCGAATCACCTCACATTGTGATCAGTCATGAGCGTGGAATTTGAGTGAAATACCACCGATGCTGTCTCCGACAAAAACACAAAGTATTATGGAGGGCTTCAAACATTGCCCTCTCCACGACCACCCTGAGCTTTCGGTACAGAAACATGCTGGCACCGCCCTGAGATGAAATGAGGACAGAGTGACACGTTCGTGCCAATAACTGCACAGTAATTGCGATTATCAGGATTTGTGGGGGGGGGCACCAAAGTTGCATCACTGTTGGAATATATTGAATGCTTTGCGCCCCCCCTAGGCGTAGCACCGGAGTGATATTATTTGCCTCAAAATGGACCCCCAAAGGCCCAACTCACTTAAGGCATCAAAGCACCAAATGAAAATGACAGTGTGGGTATGGTAAATTGTTAGATCAAGCATGGGCAGACAGGCCTAAATTATGTGCCTTGGCTGCAATATCTCATGCTTATAACTCATGTTGCGTGCATCAGGTCAGTCTCGAGATCAGCAGTTTGAAGTCCAGTAGGAAGTTATGGATCAGACTCTGCTCTGACTAATGTCAGCTTGCCATGCTCATCATCATCGATGTTATAAGAGTGTGCGATGGAAGAAGGAAGTAGACTTTCATGATTCTTAGATGGAGCTCACTAATCCCTTAAACACCGCCATGCTTGCGCAGCCATGCAGCTCTACGCGACCCCCCACTCCATCATTGCCAGCAGGCAGCGACCGGCACCGGACAGCAGCCCAGTTGAAAGGGGCAAATTTAGAATCTTGACCGGTAGGCCGGGTCACACCTATGTGAAGCTGCAGGGCGAGGACCTTGAGGGTGCCAGGGCTGCGGCCGCTGTCAGTCAGATACAACCTGGTGGGTGGACAAGCTGCGGTCTCATGCATCCGCCATTTCATCTATCTCACAGGGAACTTGTATGACACTCCTTGGCAGTCAACCGTTGTATTTTTATTTTCAGGCTTGGTCAGATACTCAGTGGAAGATGACCGTGCCGTCACCCCGGATGCTCCAAGTGATCACTGCTCTGTAGCATACCTGCTGGCCCATCGGGACGAAGAGAAGGCAAAGGACGCCTTTCCCCTCCTCGGGGATGGAAAGGATGGGCGCCTGTCAGATGGCTGGGAACGGGCGAGTACCGTGTATGCATGCACTGGTCAGGATGCTTGTGGGGGCTTGTGGAGCCTGAGACCAAGGCAAGACCCGATAGGGACTGGCTGAGTCTTGAACACTCGACGAGTCAGTGAAGAAGAGGGGAGCAGTGTTCATTGAAACCCTACACCTCTGGGGTAATAATTGACGAAGGTTTTCTTCAGAGCATGCATGCCGCAACTGGGCCTGCTCATCTACCATATGAAACAATGTGCTGGGAAAATGAATGTGCAAATTTTGAAATACCTACATCGCATCGTGCATATACAGAACGAACAATTGAATACTGCCCCACCAAACCCGCTAAAATCCGTGAGAAAGAGAAATCTAAACACAAGATGCCGTACTCAATTTTGCCGCATCTTTTTCCATGGTTATGGCGTGGAAATGGCTTTGGCTTGGGCTGTGCAGTTTCCTTAACTTTCACGCCCCCCACATCTTCGCTTTCTTTCTCTCTGAAAAGCTAGGGGGGCAGTCAGCTGTGTGTGTGGCGGGGCTACCGTACAGACATTGTATGGCATTTCAATTTCCCCCCGAATTATACTGGCCACCCTTGCCTGCAGATTGTCTTCCAGTTGCTGGACATCCAGGTTATCCTCATGCGGAACGGGATCCTCATCGAGATGTAACGACGGCTAATATGCTGGTTCAAAACCCGAGGGACGAACTCCCAAACCTCAAGTTGCTGTCATTCCACATGGAAATGGCCCCGAGCAGCAACGGGAAAGCCGCTTTCTCCAGCGCCATACCAGGTAGGTCTTCTGTCCTCGCATGTCCATCACACACAACTGTTCCTTGACTTGGCGCCCGGCAATAGCCATGTAGTCTAACCAGAGGTAGCGTCCACTGACATGGTAGATACTACGTTCATAGCTCCATGACACGCTGTGTGGATAAAACACTTTTTATGAGGGCTTCGTCATTAAGATGTGGTCAGCTGCAGCCTGCCTTTGCATCCACTAGAGGCCTGATTGATTCCCAGCCCGGGAAGACCCGTACCACAAGGACAAACATCATGGCAGGCTGTGCGCTGGGCCTCCATTTGAAATGCCTCTTACGTGGCTGACAGCCTGGCTGGCTGACTGGCAGCCTGACTGGCTGTGCTGTAGCTAGACAGAAGCTGGACTGAAGCTTGGCCGCGTCACAAAATCCTGTTGAGAGTCTTTTAGGTGCCGGCTTAACTTCTGCAACGTCCTCTTGATACCCCTGTGGCCTCTGGCTTGATGCCAGAGAGCAGCTGCAACCTAGCTGAAGCTCCCGGGTTTAAGGCTCGGTAGAGGGGAACTGACGTGCTCCTTGAACACAAACTACGCTGGCCACCATGCAAACTGGGAGATACGCAGGTCGGCTGTCTGCCTCACACTGGAATCTAGTTCACTCCTCCTCACACCTGCCCATACCTGCCCACACCTGTTGCCTGTTGGCCCTACGTCCAAGAGGTAGGTGAGCCACAACATAGACTTCATGAACAGGGGCACACGCTTGTATGCAATGCACTGTTGTGGGCATTGTTAATGGTGAGGTTGAGCTACGTGCCCCATACATGCCAGTTACACACAAGCCTCCAGCCGAATACTCCAGGTTTGTCCAGGTATGCTGGTTGGGATTACGGCTTCTGGAGGCCAGCCCAGGTTGGGGACCAATGTGGCCTGAGGCGGCTGCAGGACTGCGTGCCAAAGGTGTTTGAGGGGCATTGAGTTGTGACCAAAGCCCCACCCTTAGGTGCGGGTGCCGCAACAAGCAGATCCAATATTACATGTGCCACATCTGCACCGTTGTCCGCCTCTTGCTCCTTCCTCATGGCTCTCGTTCATGCCATTTGCACGGCTGCTGCCGCAGAGCCTCGCCAACCTAGATGCACCCATATATCTCTGATGACGACAAGCCAGCTTAACGTCCTCAATGATCTAGTGACAACGCTGGAGGGCTTTGAGTCGGGAGTGGAGGCCTTGGGGATCCTTCTTTGTTTTCTGCTGACCGGTTGCGAACCGCACGGCAGGACGCCCCAGGAGGCTGCGCAACGGAAGAGTAAGGTGAGAGCATGCGATTGATGTGGACAGTCTCTTATTTTTCAGCTACGAGGCCAATGGGTTCCTAAAACTATACCGGCCCACAGAGGTCCAAGCAGCATGGCTGGCCACACGTACGGGTCCCCTGGCCGTTTGCAAAAGACGGTAGATTAAGTGTAGTTGAATTGTGCCCGCGCCACGATCATTCAGTGGACATGCTGTCAGGCTAAGCTTGGCACTGTCAGTGTGCATGCTTGTGGTAAAACTGAGCAGTCCAAGGGGGTGGAAGCTACAATGCACTTTAAGGCACCCAACACTGACGCATGCCTCCTTCCACGTATGGAGTGAGTACTAGGGTAGGCATTGGGTGTTCGTACTCTTTGCTTTTATTCTGCATAGTACTGCTGTACCGGTATACGGATGTGCTCCGCGTATTATACTTATGTACATGATTGTTGTACCGGTACTCAGGAAACAGCAAGCCATGTCAATGATGGAGACAGCAAGCTTGTCATGACAAGGAACTTTGTAACAACTTAGTTGACCCGTGCACATGTGGTTGCATGGCTGCACGCAAATGTAGTCCCTGATGGCCTTTGTAAGATTTAAGTTCTGCTCGCTTGCATGTGTGAGGCAATGCATGGTCGTAAGATAAATGTTGACCTGGATTCGAGGTTTGGCCCTATGAGCCACACACAGTTAGCTTAGGACAAGTTTGAATGCCTCTACGGTAACATGCCTGCATGACAGTCTTGTTTATGGTACACGCCACGCCCAGCAGTGCGTCAGCACCCTCCGCATGTGAGAGGACCATGTTCAGAGAGACTTACGCCGGGTGTGTGACATGCGCAGGCGGGGGGCGGCGCATGTATGAACACTTCGTGCTGGAGCTCCACGGTGGAGACACACCAAGCCGCATGGTGGGGGCCGGCTTCATTTTTTAAGGGGGTACTCAAATGCCGACCTCGTAGCACTAGGAAAGAGAGGGGTGATGTTGGGGGGGTGAAGAGGGGGGAGAGAGAGGGGTGATGATGGGGGGATGAAGGGGGGAGACTGGTTGCAGCCTTGAGTCATACATGCATGACACAATGTTTTATGTGTATTTTCAGACTCCTCTGTCTTGCACCTCTTTGTAGTAGCCAAGCCTTGAGCCACACTTAAATGGCCGCCTCATTGATACACCTGTTCAGGTGCTGCGTGTCCATTAGGCTATCGAGGCTGCGGGTGTCTTTGAGTCTTGCTTGGCAGCTTGTGACAGGAATCAGGTTAAAGACCTGCTGAGTCGGCTAGCGGAGGATCACCAGCTGTTTGCCCAGGCCATCCGGGACTCGGGTTTCCGTTGCAGCTCAAAGTACGAATGCGGTGTCAGGGGGTACATCCAGCTGCTCCGTAATGCAGCTGGGCACGGACGGCAGTGGGTTTTTAAGGTTGATCACTTGTTCAAAGCAGCGAAGAAGGACCCACCTCCGAAGCTGCAGGCCCTCATCGACCTGTGCGAGGACAGGGCCAGGCAGTCGTTGATGGCCTTGAGAGAGGAACTCATGATGTGAGCTTGCTTGTGCTACCTGTCTAGAGCTTTCATTGGGCGGGGAGAGGGGACATGATGGATAGTTTGAAGGGTTGGCCACCTCCACTAGCATAGGGCTTGGCACCTGACATATTGGGGTTGGAGAGCATACATACGGAGCTATCCTCAACGGCTTAACTGGCACGTGGTGCATGATTGGGGCCGGCCTGTTGTCAGGACTATTGTTTGTCTGTTTGCCTGATGATGCCATTGTTTTAGGCCTTGTGCGTCAGTTTCACCTGCTCCGGCTGGGTCCATCCATCAGGTTCCTCGCTGTGGAAGTACTGTGCTTCCGCGCCTTCTGTGCCCTTGTCAAGGCTTGCCGGCCGACACCCAACATGAGCGACGCCCTGCGCATCTTCTCCAGGGAGTGAGTACTGGAGGGGCAAACCTACTTGCCACGAGTCATGCCTCCGCTTCTCAGCTCAATGGCTTCACTCCCATTCAGTTATGGCGTGTCCACATCGTGATCTGATTCGCATCTATCTGATACTGGACTAAACATTTATGCATGGACAATTAATTTAATAAACCTGCACCGTTTCCCCTCTGTCTCCACCCCAGGCATGGACAGCTTCACTTGAGGCTTCATCTGAAGGTGGCATGCGTGGTGCAACCTCCCTTCATAACCCCAGCAGCCGCAACACTACCAGCAGCCACAACACCCTCAGCAACCGCAACAACCCTAGCTGCCGCAGCAGCCCCAACAGCCGAAGCAGCTGAAGCACCCGAGCGGCCGCAGCACCCCGACGGCCGCAACAGCCCCAACACCCGCAACACCCGAGCGGCCGCAACAGCCGCAGCAACCGAGCAGCCAGAGCACCCCGGCGACCGCAGCAGCCCCAGCAGCCACAGCACCCGAGTGGCTGCAACACTCCAGCGGCCGCAGCACTCCCAGCAGCTGCAACACCCCAGCAGCCGCAGCTGCCCCAACAGCCCCGCAGCACCCCGAGCGGCTGCAACACACCAAGGAGCCGCCGCGCCCCCAGCAGTCGCAGCTGCCCCAACAGCCGCAACACCCGAGCAGCCGCAAAACCCCGGCGACCGCAGCAGCCCCAGCAGCCACAGCACCCGAGTGGCTGCAAGACTCGAGCGGCCGCAGCACTCCCAGCAGCTGCAACACCCCAGCAGCCGCAGCTGCCCCAACAGCCCCGCAGCACCCCGAGCGGCGGCAATACCCCCAACAGCCGCAGCAGCCCCTGCAGCCCCGCAGTACCCCGAGTGGCCGCAAACACCCCCAGCAGCTGCAACAGCCGCAACACCCGAGCAGCCGCAACACCCCGGCGACCACAGCAGCCACAGCAGCCACAGCACCCGAGCGGCGGCAACACCTGAGCGGCGGCAACACCCCCAGCAGCTGCAGCGCCCCAACAGCCGCAGCAACCGCACCCTCTCCTGCCGTCGCCCTTGAGGTGACGGCGGAGGAGGCGGAGGGAGAAGAGGTACCTTGGCCTATGTCGCACAAAAGGAGCCAGACTCCGATGTCGGCTGCTCATTCTTGCACCGCGATCACCTTGCGGACAGACGTCCTACCATCTGCTGTGCATCACCTCGCACCCTTGCAGCACGTGATGCCTGAGAATCTCGGCGCCATTCAGGCGGCTCTCCCTGAGTCCAGCAAGGGCTGTGGGTACAAAGACCAGATGCAGAGGCATCTAGCTTTTGTGTCCAACTGCTTGGAGTCTGACACGCCGGTGGACGGCCAGCTGGCAGTGCAGACTGGGTGGCTGCTCGGCATTTGTGGCGAGTGGGAGCAGCTGGATGGCCTGCTCAGGGCCATCGCGCAGCCAAGTCACAACCATTGGGGTGTCGCTGTGCAAGCCCAGCTAACGGCCATAAGGCTGGCCTTGATGATTCGGAAGGGGCGACTGAGTGCATCGCTTGTGCAGATTGTGCGCAATAGCATGACGGATGAGGTGAGGTGGCTCGGTTTCCCCCCTTTTTTATTAATAAATTGATCCTAGCCCAGAGCGAGGACAAAATTGTACAGTCACGACCCATTCAAGATGGTGAGGGATGCGGGGTCGCCCAGGCCTAACCTCTCCCTGCCCAGCAGGCAACCCCCCAAAGCTCAACAATTCCATTTTTGTGTTCCCTCTAGCTGCCTTGTCCCTCCATCACATGAGCACCTACTACAACGTGCAAGGCTGTCCATCATCATGCGTTCCCGGCTGCTCAGCTTACGATACAGAGCAGAGTCAAAGTGATTGTTTGGGCAAGAGTCAGAGGAGTTCACCAACCCTCATATGAATTAGCTGGTTGGCCAGCCCTTTGGGTTGCTGATGGCAAGAACTGTCTGCATCATCTGATCCTCCGTCGATAGAGCATTGTAAGCCAATTGGCATGTATGGCTGGTTACTTTCAGACGCCAGCTGATGGCCGCCATTCCCCCCATGCAAGAGGCTCCTTCAGCAACCGGGCGGTGGCAATGATGACTGAACTAAAAGTGGCTGCCCACCAACAATGTAAACACTTCAGGCCGTTCCTCTTGAAAGGGCCTTGTCATGCCTCTGCCTGCCCTTGCCCACCTTGGGGATGTTCCGGAAATTCTGACCAAGGCCTGCTCGACTGGTGCACATGGCCTGACACATAGCCTGCGTTGAGGTCTTGTTGCCCCTTTTTGTCTTGTAGCCGTCTCCTCCGGTACGAGCCACCGGCGCCTGCCAGCGCATGCATGCTGGCTGGGTCGTATATCACTTCCTTTAGTCCCCATGACAAGCAGCAATGTAATCGACTCATCTAAATTTAAATACTTCCATACCGGTACCCCCCTTGCCCCAGGGCTGCCAGGTGGCAGCATGCACGGCTGCCTCCCTAGACTGCCCCACATGTACAAGGCTTATGCATGCTGAATGTTAGGGCGCAGCCACACTCGCCATCCTTCGTTAAATGTCCAAATGTGTTTGCATCTTAGACCCGACCCTGTGGCACAGGTTTTGGATTCAAAGGAGGTCTCGGAGGCCTTCAAACTTAAAGACTGCCTCATGAAAGGCACCTCTTGTGGCGTGCTCTGTGCGTTGGCCAACCTTTCAGGTTGTGTGCCCCTCGCCTTCACTGGCTGCAATATGTCACTGGTGCGAACGGAGGCAACTATTGAGTTGGGCCGGAGCCTGAGCACGTCTGGTGGCTGCGTGTTGCTCTCGAAGGCAGCGTCTGAAGGCGGCTGGTTTTCTGGAGAGGATCTGCCCCATGACCTCAGCATGTGTCCAGAAATGCACACCATATGCCTGTCCATGGCCCAGCGCGTTCTTGTTTACAATGGGGTCAATGAGAGGGTGAGTCAACACCCTCCAGGTCCACTACTGGCTGAAGAAGGGACCACAGGGTGGCCCACTAGCTATCGATGCGTGCGTACAATGTGCTTGATTGCCTAGCTTCCATGTTGTGCAAGAGGTTTGACTGACTGGCTTGCATGCATGGCCAAGTGTTGGGCAGTCTCCGTCTCAGCCACATGCTGACGACCTTGCCCTCCTCGGTGTCCCATGCCACTGCAGCGGAGCATGGAGGAGGCTGTTATCATGGTCAGGGAGAACTGTCTGGCCCAAGGGCTGCAGACCTCCGGTGAGGAGCAAGAACCATGGGAGCATGGCCGCATCGAATCTGATCAATCTACGAGGGATTGGAAATGCCAAAGAGCCCGTACCTCCAGTTGATTTAGGAAAGGCCTCATGACAAGCCAGCCTTGAGGGCGGCTCCATGCTATATTATTGGCATGCCCACCTTCCCTGAGCCACGCGCCCACTATTTTCCATCTTCTCCTCTTGATATTCTGAATTCAGTTATCAACGATGAGGAGTACATCACGGAGGGCCGCTACACGCTTTAGAGAAAAAGCGGTATTGCCTCTTGGAGGCGGGCCTCCTGTGCTATCCCGATGATTCTCTAAAGCGCGAGGCGGGCCTCTCTTTTATTATTGCAGTTAATAAGGCCTGATGCTCTTTGCGTACTTAAGGGATTTGATTACGGTAAACATAATTATAAAAATAAGCTTTTAACATATTAGATTTTTATCTATTATAAGTAGTCGGGCGCTCTTGGAAAGATTATTGGTATTTATTTCCTCTCTTTCTAGTCGTTGAACGTGTGCCAGAGACTGATGAACGCGTTGGCAGTGGCAAGGCCAAGTGCCGCCCTCCCTAACTCGGCGGGTGGGGCAGAGCAGGGAGGGCCTGAGCCTGTGCTGGGCAAGCGAGAGAGCAGCTCGTCAAGTGGCGACAGACAGTCCCCCTAAAAACGCAGCTCGCGGACCCCGCACTTCCTGGATAATGCCAAACCGAAATATGTGATGGGGAGCAGTGGCCGCGCCAGGGAGCAGCGGGATCAGGAGCAGCAACAACGGGGAGCGGCAAGGTCAAGAATGGGAGCGGCTGCACCTCCGAGATGCGACAGGGGCGGCAACGAGGTTTGGCGGCGGTAAGCGTGGGAACGTCCGGAGCACGAGATATGGGATCAATCAGAAGTGTCGGGAGCGTCAAGAATTCGAGAGGTTGTGTCGAGATCAATAGCTGCAAGATCGGGATCTGCAAGCCAGCCACCTTGGCGGTCGCATAGCAGCTGAGAGGGATAACCCAGGGGCTGAACCGTAGGGTCCAAGGAAACAGGCCCCACAAGCTAGAGTGTCAACTAAGGCTAGCTTTGGCAGCCCATCCAATCCATACATTCAGGCCTTACCGTACCGTATCTTAACAGGCCCGCAGGTGTTTGCACGCATTTTGTTAATTCATCATTTGAAGGCGCGGCTTAACTAAATCATTCAAGTCTGAAGCTTTTGCTTGTGAGCACTGGTACCATGCCAATTTCCTAGACGGGTATCGGTCTTGTTATCATCAAATTGTATTCGTGTTCCCCCCCCCCCCTGCTGTAGCTATGCCTTGCCGGCGAAGAGCCAGCTTTTCATTAAAGACGCTTCACGGATTAGCATAATCTATGAAATCCATTCTGGTACTATGTGTATATACGGAGAATACAGTGTCCGGAAATAAATGGGGCGTCCAGGAGGTGTGGGGATTTACAGAAGTCGGATTTTGAGGAGGCTAAGGGAGCTATGTACCGACGGTACGACGCTTATAATACATGATGGGCTTAAGGCAGACAATGCATTTATTCAACTTTTCAGGGTTTCCATGTTATTAGGAGAATGAGTGCAGAATTGAAGTTCCAGTCACAAAACACGACTTGGGCTCCCAGGTGTTATGAAGTAGAGCACCACCTACAAAATCAAGAGGTTACGAGGGTATGTTGAAGTGAAATGCGAGGGGGGCAAGAAAAACTGTAGCCCCCCCCCCCATCATCTTAAGTTGCAGAGCTTGAGGAGAGCTTCAGTTCCATACCTGGTCTTCAAATGTTTTTGGATCAGGGGGCCGGGAGGTATGGAGGGTCAAAGTGAGGAGGGTGGAGGGGGTAAACAAAAGAGTTTCGTTTGGAAATCTAACAGAGGAGGGTACAGAAATAAAAGCTGAAACCCCCATCCTAGAATACATATGAAACTACTTTTTGCCCCCCCCCCCCCCGAGACCCAGTAAAACCTCAATTTCTCAGTCCAAACCCATTATGCATTATGAGGGGGGTCAGGGGGGTATTCCAATCAGCTAGGCAGTACACTTCTTCTGGTATCAATTAAAGCAGGTGGTTAAAATATATGAAACTGTGAATCAAAAAGAGCTAAATCAGGTCCACTGGATACCGTCACTCCATACCGTAGAAGTCCTTTGCCGCCGCAAGAAATCAATGTTCTCTTGTCATCGCGCCATATGAAAACCCCAACTTGCACAGGAAACGCCACTTTTGGGACGTCACAAAAAGCTCTCCAGTGAAGCGCACTTTATTGCTAATACCGGTAACTATATTTATTTTTCGTTTGCGGAGGCAAAATAAGTCTACAGTGTACTCGGGATACCGGCGGATACCAATATTCAGAAAACTTATGAAACTCGGTATACAGGTATTCAGGCTACCGGTGCTTTGGATACTCAGGCTATCAGCACTTAGGATACTAAAGATACTCAGGCACTCTGGATACTCAGGCTATCAGCACTCAGGATACTAAAGATACTCAGGCACTCTGGATACTCAGGCTATCGGTATTCAGGATACTCAGGTGACTCAAGATAGTCGGGATACCGGTACTCAAGATACCCAGGATACTTGGGATACCGGCACTCAGGATACTACTCAGGATATTATAACCAGGATACTTGGGATACCGATACTCAAGATACTTAGGACACTTGGGATACCGGCACTCAGGATACTTGGGATACTGGTACTCAGGATACCAGTACCGGTACGTGGGATACTCAGGATACTTACGATTCCGGTACTCAAAACACTCATGATCCCACCTCCATGTCATTTGCATGCCAGGGGAGGGGGGGGGAGATCAGTGCTACCGGTAATTCATGCCCCATTTATGATACAAATCAACAGCATTTGACACAAAGAAGAGAATGGCGTATCTCTCATTGTAAGCCGACTTATAGAAGAAAATATCGGAAAATATAACGGTAGTTTCTTCTCAAAAAAATGCAATTTCTTCGGGGACCCCCTCCTCCCCACCTAACTTTGCACCCCCCTTTCGACACCTCCCCTGGGCCAAAGATATTACGAGATCAGGTTTGGAATGGTCTCATCAAGCTCTACAAGATTATAGGATGTTTCCAGTAATAATTTGTCCTCGCGTCGTATCTAACATGTTTTTTAAGCATCAGATAGAGGCCGTAGCTACACTGTTGCATTCGAAATGTCATTTGCTGTTGATGTCCATCATAAAAAAAAAGGGTGGGGATCTTTGCCACCTTCCCCGGGTTTCTTTTTGTGTCTTTTCTTTTTCTTGAACCCTTCGCACTCTTTCAGGGTTGAACAACCATCGACGTGTCAGTGCAATAACACGCACGGTCTGCAATAATTATTTCTGCAACCAGCAGGTATCGATCAGTCTCGACTGTGCAAGGCAATAAGCACCTGACACCTGTACGGCATTACTCACGGGCAGTTAGTTTGGGTGGGTGGCCGGTGAGCGACGTCATCGCCGCGCAGCGCATAACGTGCGATTACTTTTCGAATACACATCGCCTACACCCAACGTCGAGTACAATATAACCACATTGCTAATGCGCTGATTTCGATCGAGGGCGCACTTGCGGCGGAACACTGCGTTGCAACAAAGGCCGTGCATGCCGAGCGTCGCCACTCGTTTCGGTATGTAGCATGGGTGGTTGGCCGGCGAGAGATGTCATCGGCCCCCAATTCGCAGCGACTGCAATAAATTTTCAAATACATATCGCCTACACCCGACGTTGAGTGCATTAGAATCACATTGTCAATGCGCATCTTTTGATTGCCTGCCCGGTGCCTGCTGAGCGTCGTGAGCCGTCCAGGCCGGAATAGTAGGTTCTGTTGCGCGTCTTTTCTTTTTTTGTTTTTTTAGTCACTTTTATTTTTCTAGACACACTTTTTACAGTCTCCCATAAAGGAGATCCCTAAAAAATATATATATATAAACAGAAAACCAGATCCTTATTGGCATGCAATTCCCCCCCTGTCAACAACGCCAGGTACGAACTTGCCAGGATTGAAAGGAACAGATCGCCTAGTCTCGCAACATGTGACAACTTTTGATAACGCAAAATAGTGTTTCCCTCAAGCAATTATGTCTATGGCCAAATCGGGGTCCGAAGCCTGAGGCTAATCGCTAGCGCCCACCCGATTTCGCAGCGGATAACGATGGACGAGAAAAGCAGCCAGGGGCTTAGTGGCATCTTAGCCTTGCACTTGCACCAGCTCATGTCTACTGCTGGCATTGCCAGAACTTTGCGCAACCAGAATTTTGTCATACCCCTGGGCTCGGTGAGATGCATCCCGCCTGGAGAAACAGCAGACGAGCTATTTGATCAGAACTTTCAGAATTCTGGTCATTGCCTTAACGACGGGCTTCAGGTCAACCGCCAGGGATGCAGTGCAGTGAAGAGCCTGATTGCTGCCCTCATGGCATTTTTGCCAGCTCACTTCCTGCTCTTCTGGCCCTCATCTGCAAAAATAACTAGCCTCGTTTAGTCACCTCAGGTCAGCTGGAACAGTAGGGACAGCTAGTGCTGCAGGGGCGGCAGACACAGCTGGGCCAGCAGCTTGGACGGTGGAGACGGCAAGGGCAGCAGGGACAGAAGGGTGGCCACAGCTTTAAAGCCGTGCAGTCCTCAAGCAGGGGCCAAGTGAAACCAACCGCACAAAGGCCTTGGGTCAAACTGTCCATGAGGATGCCCTGTGGTACCTCTTTATCTGCTGTGTGCAGATGCAAAACAAGTGCTCTGGGGCATGCATGCTCATGCAATCTCGCTCGCGATGCTCAAGGCGAGCTGCGCGTGGTCTTCAACGGAGATTGCCAGCACACCTCAGTCGGGCAAGTGGTAGGAAGACTCTCCGGGGTAGCACGCCAGGCAGCTGTTGCCACAGCGGTGGGCAGAGCACTAGCCTATGCGCATGCACTCAGCCTCGGTGACGGGCCGGTTGTGCACCAGCTTGACAACACAGCCAGCTTGGTTGGCGCCTCTTCACGAGTCCTTAGGCAGGCCATGTCGGAGGAGCGCAAGCGGCGTTTCATCCGCTACAAAGACGACGCACAGTCCATAGGGGCGGTTGCGCTGCATCCACCGGTAGGGCACATTCCATACGGGTGCTTGCGCTGCCACCAGTAGGGCACAGTCCATACGGGAGGTTGCGCTGCATCCACCTGTAGGGCACAGTCCATACGGGCAGTTGCCCTGCACCCACTGGTAGGGTACAGGAAATATGATTGGAGCGCTGCACCCACCGGCAGGGCACAGTCCATACGGGCGGTTGTGCTGCACCCACCTGAGGGCACAGGCAATGCGGGCAGTTGCGCTGCACCCACCGGTAGAACACAGTCCATAGGGGCGGTTGTGCTGCCACCGGCAGGGCAAAGTCCATACGAACAGTTGTGCTTCATCTACTGTTCAGGCACAGTCCATACGGGTGGAGCGCTGCATCCACCGGTAGGGCACAGTCCATACAGACGGCTGCACTGCATTTACCGGTAGGGCACAGTCCATAGGGGCGGTTGCGCTGCATCCACGGGTAGGGCACATTCCATACGGGTGGTTGCACTGCACCGGTAGGGCACAGTCCATACGGGCGGTTGGCTGCATTGGCTGCATGGGACTTGTACTCTGCATTCCTGGCACTGAGGTTCCGCTTTGATGGGCTGTCTGAACAGGTGCGAAGCTGACAAAATTATGATGTGACATAGACCTCATAATAATCTGACCTAGATGGGATCCTGACCTGACCTGAAAAGGGACATCCTTTGTTTATCCACAACACCAAAGTGGATATGCTTCTTGATATGTTTGTTTATCGAGCTGATCTGATAAAAATTGAATAAGGCTGGACTGTGTGCATGGCTGCAGGTGGTTCTGCATGGCCTTGTCCTTTACTGTGACGACCCGAAGCTGTATGGGCCATCCTTTCTGGCAGCAATGCAGGGCCGTGCAGGAGTTGGACTGCGGGAGGGCTGAAACGGCATTCTCCAGGATCTCTACCATGGGGCCGAGCGCCTTGATGGAGTGCTACAGCCTGGCCACAGCTCCAAGACCTCTGCCAAGTTTCTCTTACATGAGTGCTTTCTCACGGAGGATGAGGAGGCCGGGAGAGCATGGGTTGATACGGGGCGCCCTGGTGGTACAGACAACAGGAGGGTCTCTGTGCGCTGCTTTCTACCTCAGCCTGAGGTTCTGCTGCCTGGCTTTGATGGCCTGGTCAAGCGGTTCAGCAACGCCCCGTGCCCTCATCTAGGCGGGCTGCAGCTGTAACAGAAGGGAGCACACAGCCAGTTTGACGTCATCCGAGCTGATGTCGTGGCAATGAGATACAGCGGTGAGTGGACAGCTAAAAATTAAAAAAAATAAAGGTGTTTTAATGGCTGTCAATTTCAGATGGCTGCAGTATTAAGTAGCGGTAGGTTTTAGACGGCTGCTGTATTTAAATGACTGCTAGTTTCAGACGGCTGCAGGGTTTAAGTAGCTGTAGGCTTTAGACAGCTGCGGAATTTAAATGGCTGCAGGTTTTTAAATAGTGGTAGGTTTTAGACGGCTGCTGGATTTAAAGGGCTGCTGGTTTCAGATGGCTTTGAAACCCTACAAAGCTGTCATTCTGTTGCCTGGGATGGGTGGTAAGTGTTTAATTGTTGTCTTTAGTTGACCGGACACATTTGTTGACATAGGTCCTGCATGCATGCTGACATAGGTCCTGCATGCATGCTGACAGCGCCCCACGGACTGAGAACAGATTGTAAATAACAGTGTCGACTTTAAGCAAGGTCTAGCCTCTGGCCCGCCCTTGAATGCACCAATGCTTGCATTTCCATCAGGCAACGCGTCCAATTCTGCAGAGAATCCTGTCCCGCTGAACCCCTTCGCAGGAGACTATTGGTTCTGATGCATTAACTGGACGGGCGACGAGGACATCATGAGCTGCATATGCATCATGTACAACAAGGACAGGCGGGTTAAGGATTGGCGGCTTGAGGCTTGAAGCAATAAACATTGACATCATGCAGTAGTTGTGCAGTCATGACCACCCGTAAACAGACTTGGGTGGCAGGGAAGCGCACGGGAAGCGCTGGCTCTGCTTTCTTCCTGCTGTCCGTCTGCATACCAGTATGTAAACAGCCCTCTTCTGCTTGTGTTCTGTCTCACTGAATTGTTCAATTTGAGTCACCGCTGTGATTGCATTGGGACCCCGCCGGCGATTATTTTGCATCCTCTTCAGGCCAGTTTTACTTTGGGGGGTAAGCTGAAAATGTGGAAGTGCTGTCTCTGAAGATCAGAATGTTATTCGATTGTTATCCCTCTCTTATTTGCAACCTGCAAAATCTTCAATACCGGTATACCAAATGCGCCTAAATCAGCCAATGGTACATATTTGTATTGTTCATTGGTTCCAAACCGTGGATCCCAACCTGATTTTTGTTACTCAGGACTGACATCTGGTGAGGCTGCAGACTCCATCAGCTCATGATATCTTGCAGCTCGGAATTGGCTACAGGGGTATTTTAGGTCGTCAGGATTGTTTGCATGGGTGTTTCCTGCTCGTGGGCTCATTCAACATGGCTATCTCTTGAGTCAGGTGGGTGATTCAGAGCTGTCATGCCAGCACCTTGTCTTTTTTGAAAAACTCGAGTTTTTGGAGGACCTTGAGGTTCATAGTATGCGTGACTTTACCGACCCCCCTTATTTTCGCCGTTAGATACGTCATTTATACCGTAAGGGACATCCATGTTTTCCGATAGCAGTGCACTGGTATTAAGCCTGAGCAAGGAGCCTCTTTAAGCTAAAGTGTGTTCCACTGCATGCCTGCACCTATCCGGAGCAAAAGCATGATGTCCATGCATCTTCAATTCTGCTCATTCTGCATTTCCCTTCAATGCCGGATCCATGCCCATACAGTGTGAACAGCTACATGCATAGTTGATCTGCATTCTGTGGGATGGTGCAGCTATTAGCCATCTCCCACCTGCCAGAGTTTCAGACCTTGAGCCACATTGGACATGGAGCAATGCAAAGGGACAGAAGGGGTCAAATTTCTTAACGACGCCCTCGGATCGACCAAGTCGGTTCTGATTTTTTGTAGTGTAACGGTATTAACTTATCGTGCTTATTTATCTTTGTCTGCCTGGTTGGCCTTTCCTACCGTAAAACCACATGGACTTCGCTCAGAATTAATTAATTATCGGCCTGCGCGGACTAGCTGTGCGCTAATAATAATTCATGTCTTTGATGATGCCATGTCTAGGGTGGTGAGAATACCGTTTCTGGCACCTACTTTGTTCGACTCATAGTGTCGACCACTCGACCTGCTTCTAGACAGACTCTGGACGTGCGACCAGAGTCTGGACTATTTCTTTCTTTCTTATTACTTTCCCAAGGGGGGTGCACTTCGGTTAAGTCGACGGGATGTTCCAAAATTACTTCCTATGACCTTTAATTATTTAATGCATGTTTGAGCTGCTCGGGGCTCGTATTCTTGCAGTCGAAAATCCGGTGAAAGTGTGAGCGAGGATATTGGAAGGTGTGGCCTGGTTGCGTCGTTTCTCGCGCTTCTTGTCTCCCAGGCATCCAATAGTTTAATACAAGACATGTGTTAAATGCTTAAGTCGACCTTGATGTAGGACAGTGGCAGGTGGTTAATTCTGAACCTGATTTGTACCTCGTCGAGGCGGAACGTAGCCGTTGTTGGTCTTGTGACGCAGTATTCCATGGTCTTACTACACTGCTGCAAGTGCAACCGGCGATCTGACCGATGCGGATCAGAAGGGCTTGGTTTTAAGGTACCCCAAGGGGCAGAGTTTCATCTTTGTTCACTCAGCAAAAAGCTGTCCAGGGTTTGCTGGCGCAGTGTGGAAGCTGATCTCGGTGTAGATGTAGATGGAATGGCTGCGCAAGATGACAGCGACTGCACTCGGAACCAGCGATTTAAGACTGCAGCTCGGCTGGCTGTGATACAACGCCCATGCAGGTCCCATGCATGCTCGCGTAGCAGTGTAGATATGAAGCTGGTGGTAGAGGCAGCAGCATCAGCAGTACATGCACTGTCAGCAGAGAATCAGCAGAAGGGGGAGGATGCAGCCCGTGCAACCCACCACGTGCATTTGTAAGGGGAGGACGAGATGCAGGTCAGTACCGTATTTGGGAACTGTTATGCATGCCTGTGTAGCGCCAGCGCCTACGTGAACAGGGCCACTACGTCGATGTAGCGATGCTCGAGGTGCTGGCAGGAGAGGGGCAGGCTTATGACATGTCGGGGCTGACGCTGCACTACCGGACCAGCCAGCTGCACCGTTTGCGAATACTTCTGCGCACTGTCATGGCAGAGCGCTCGCGTAGCTGTTCTGCCATGCTCAGCGGCCATGTGGCTGGATTCCCCAGGGACTTGCTGTGGGTCATGCTGCAGAACATCGACATACGGCAGCGGCTTCTGGACCAGCACCCAGCGCTCCGGAGGCTTATCGGAGGCCTGTATGAGCGCGCAAGCACCCAAGATGACGTGGAGCTTGAGTTCCCGTCTCTCGCTTTCCTGGTGGGCTACCGGCCTGAGATTGCGACTTGCTTATCCCGGCTGCTGCTCACAGCCGACGTCCTATCAGCCTTGCGGAGTGACCCCTCCTTGCCGATCCACCTCAAGACAAGCACTAAGAGCACATACACCTATAACCAGCAGAGCTCTGAGCGGCAGGGCACTGATACATGGAATGGTGGGGGGCGACTGTTCAAGGATGCCCGGAATGCCAAGTTTGCAAGCCGGTTGGCAAGGGCCTTTAGGCAACTGATTCCTGGGGCATACAGCACGGTCTGCAGCATCCACTACTCAAGTTGAAATTGACACAAGCCTGGCATAACTGACAGTGCCAGACATGCCTCCTTGCCTACCCCTTGACAGCTCATCCGATATTTAAGATTTAGGGTTAAAGGACGAATTGAGTAATGGCCTACCCATGACAGCATTGCTGCTTCCAGCCTCTCTTCCAGTATTGCTGAAAAACAATGCTGGTTTTGATCAAGTATTAGAATCAAGTAAACACAGAAATTCTCATTCCGCTATGTTGGAGCTAGCAGGAAAATTGGAAATACGACCAGGTTGACCCAGCAAGCGAGGAGTAGACACAGTACCCAACAACGACCACTACATCAGAATCATTAACTGTTTTGAGTCTCAGCATCACCATGCATGATGCATACATAAACATTCCGGGTAGCGAACACCTAACTTATAGTAGTTCAGTCGCCATCAGCCAGAACTCCCGACATGTACAGATAGATTTCCAAGCAGCAAGTTTAAACCTGATTAAGACAATATTGTTTGCACAGCATGGGGGCATGACACGGCGACATATTCTGAATGATGAGTTTTAAATGGTGGCCCTATGGCCCTGTTAAATGGTGGCCCTATTTTTGTTACTATTCTTTCAAAATTCAAGTTCACATGTATGTACAACGACGTTACTTCTTGGTGAAGGTCTCCAGGTACTCCACCTCCTTCTTTGATCCGACGAAGAAGGGCACCCTCTGATGAACAGCTTCAGGAACGATGGCCAGGACCTGCAACAACAATTGGCAACATCACACCTCACTCGAGTCATCAATTATTACACAACAGCTGCCAACCCATGCTGCCAACACTATTGTCGAGTGTCGACGATAACACGCAAACAGAGGCTTCCATTGGTGTTTAGTTGATGGTGCCTCAGGTCCAATTCTCCCTAGATACAGATACATCACAGCCTACTGCTCTGGGGGCTTGGTGCAGCAGTCCCCGTTTCTTGGGCCACCAGCCTCAGGCCAGCTGAGGGCTGGTTCTACTCGGCCCAGAGCTGGCCACTAATCGGCCCAGTGCTAACCACTCATGGGACTGCCAAAGGTAGCATGGTGCTAAACTATACACTGGAGGCCCTCCAGCTTGACGTCACGGTCACTCACCCTCGTTGTGCCTGTGCTGCCCAGCCCCCCTGCCTGCTCGGCTATGAAGGACATGGGCGCGCACTCGTACAACAGTCGCAGCTTTCCATTCTTGTTGTTCCTGTCGCTAGGGTAGCCGTAGATGCCGCCGTACAGCAGCGTCCGGTGGAAGTCGCCCACCAGCGAGCCAATGTACCGCGCGCTGTACGGCTTGCCTTCCCACTTTTCTGGCACCTTGAGGCTGTCCACATACTCTTTGACGTTATCATCCCAGAGGTCACTGTTGCCCTCATTGAAGCTGTAGATCTTGCCCACCTCAGGTATCTTGATGTCCCTGCACAGGGCGGACACGACCCGGGCCATTCCAGGGAGGGAAGGTGACTGGTGCAATGCTGGTGGGAGGTCATGCTGGGGAATTGGGAACTTGTGTGTGCACAAGACCACATTTGGCAGGCTGCTGAGCAACAGACTTAGCAGCCATCACGGTGTTGAAGGGGGGATAGAACCTTGACAGGCCCGCGGCAGGTGGTCCAAGCAGCGGTGCTTGCTGCCCCAGGCCAACCCCGGGCCATTCCAGGGAGTCATACCGGGGAAAGCGAAAACTCCAAATCCAGTGCATGAACAAATCTATCTCCAGTCCTAGATTGGACCCCATTAACACATGGCATCACCCAGCCCTCAGGCCCAACTCTTCGCAGAACTCACTTGTGTGTGAGCACAAACTCTCCAATCATGGGGTCGAGTGTAAAGCCATAGACCCCCTTGCCAACGCTCAGAACCAGGATGGTGGAGCTGCTGTAGAGGCAGTAGCCTGCCGCCGCCAGGTCCTTGCCGGGCTGGCACACGTTGACCACACACTGCTCCACAAGCTTTGTGGAGTCATCGTACGAATCCAAGGGGCACATCTCGCTGGGCTCGTAAACACCCCAGATGGAGCCGACCGAGATGCCGGCGTCGATGTTCGATGAGCCATCCAGGGGGTCAAAGCAGACAATGTAGTTGCCTGCACAAGCAAGCAACACATGGTGATGTGCAGTTGGCGAAATACTGCACACGTTTCATGTGTCAGGGAATGGCTATTGGCACGTGCTGCACTGCCACTAGGACATTGTATCAAAACCCATTCCCTGACATCATGAGGCAACCTCCACTATCGTTCCTGGCAAGCACTCAAGTAGCTTCAAGTAGATTCATAGCCAGGATTCCACTTAGGGGCAATGAAGATCACTGTCTTAAGTTGCTTTATTCGGTCCCTTTTCTTGTGTCCAGCTCCTTCTCCCCCCTCCCTAAGAGCATGTGTGCACACTCACCCGAATATGTGTCTGTGATGTCCACCGCCACAGGGTGATCCTCCTCCTCAGAGGCGATGACCCCCTGCAGCATAACGCACGTGCAAATTGCAAACAGATTCAGATCCATTGGTAGAAAAGCTAAACCGTACCTCTCACAATTACAGATGGTAGCAGCCTGGGGCATCGTTATGTTTTTAATGATTCAGCTTTAACTTGGCTATAATGCTACATCATATCGTGAAGTTGGCCGAATTGGTAAATCCCACCCAAACAGGCGTTTGAGATTTGAGCAGAAGCGAACTCCCCACAAGTTAACAACTACTCGGTAGTGGTGTGTGTGTGTGGGGGGGGGACACTGGAACAGATGGGGGGCTCTCCCCCACCACCGAGGGATGTCCGACCCTGTACTGGATTCCTTTGGGGATGGGATTTACCGATTCGGCCACCTTCATGATATTATCCCGCTTACGGTTATATCATGTGACAAGGCCATGGGTGGAGTGGCCTGGGGCAGGATGTCCTGCTGCTTGGGTCACCTTCCGCAGGCCACTAGAGGTGTAACCCTAATTGGTTCAGTAGTGACTGCCCGGTGGCCCGGCAAAGGTGGTCTGCTGAGCACTGAAATAAAGACTGGCCCAGATACTCACAGTTCGACCAGTGGTCATGAGGCAGTTCTTGAAAACCTCGTTGGACAGCACATCAAGTTTCTTCTGCTCTTCACCCTGCAGAAGAGGACATGAAACTGAGATCTTAAGAATATGACTGGATGACGACTAGGTAACAGGTGCAGGCAAAGACAGGGACAAGACAGGGACAGACACCAGCTCTGGGAAGGGGAGGAGACTTCTCCGAGGAGTGAGGGGGAGACAATCCAGAGAGAAACAGGCTTTTTCCCTCCTCCTAATTCCCTGAGGCAGACGCTTCTTTCTCCCTCCTCCTCGGGAGAGAGAAAGAGGCTTCTCCCCTCCTCCTGGACCAGCTCCTCCATCCCTCCCGGCTCCTTGCTCCCCAGCGTATCCGGTGAGACCTAGACGATAGGTCTGCATGGGCTACACCTGTTACTGCATGGACTATACCTGTTACTGCATGGACTACACCTGTAACTGCATGGACTACATTTGTTACCCATGAGCACCTGTACGTTCTGGGCACCAGCGACGCCCGTGAGATTGGAGATGCCAGCACGGTTGACGAGCGATGATATTTGCTTGCATGCCAGAGCGACGGACGAGATGACGACCGCAAGCTCGTTGGTTATGGTGCCCTGCATCTCCAGCTGCAAAGCGGCGGTTGGAGCAAACAGATCGCACCATGAGATTCAAGTCTTCTCGATTCAGGCGAAAGCATCTGCTCACCTTGAACAGCCATGTCGTCAGAGTGAACAATTGGAACTCGCTCTGCTGGCGCTTGGTTCGAGCACTTGCTTCAGCCTTGTCTGTTGCAACAGCCTGATGGCACGGGATAGCATGAATCTCAAAAATATCCATCTGCGTTCGTTTCATTTAATGTACAGCATCGTGCAATTTGGCTCAGGCGACGGATCAACGATTCTACCTTGCAGGAGATGGCACGTTTGCCAGACGCGACATGACTGGTGATGACATGGCGGGCATCCACAGTGGTTGCGACCTGCACTGCCACTAGATCAGCTTGCTGGATTGATACACTTCAGTTTTCAAGCTTGACCTGCCTGGACTGCCTGGCAAGATCTGAAAGGTGCTGGCCGTGAGAAAGGGTTGCTGGCCTTCGTGGATACACCAGCCCGTGCGAGGCTCCGCTGCTTCACATAGGAGACAGCCATGGTCGAAACGTTCCTGTGTTGGGTCTTGTTCTGTTCAACGCAAGATGGACTAAACAAATACGGCCTTTCGATTCTAGTAGGTTCGCGAAAACGCGTTATGGCGGAATGTACGGGGATTCAGAGATGAACTCTCACAGCAGATTCTCGAGAGAAGGACAGGTGTGTGAATACCTGAACCCGGTTTTGATAGGCTTGTCTACGTAAAAGAGCAGCGCTGGACCTGGTGCAGCACCAGTGCTGCAGCAGGTCCAGCACTTCCAGGACAAACTGAGGAACTGACTAGAGAGTGGCTAACTGTGCCCAGCATCACCAAGTAATATTGCTGGTATTGACCGATATCACAACGCCTTAGATTTGTAAGCCTCTATTACATGCTTGACATGCATGTTCGGCAGGCCTGACCTGGTCTAGAAATGGTCCAGTGGTAGAACACTGGTCGATGGATCCAACCCGCCAAACAAACCTCTCCCCCTATCTACATAGCTGGGGTCCATGTTCCTGCCCCCCTCAAATGGGGGATGGCATGGCTGAACCATGGTCATGGCATGGCTGAGCACGTTAGCTGGCATTGAGCTTGCTCATCCCCTACCAGGCCCACGCGGCCCGAGCGTTCAGCAGGGCCCATCAGGTATGCACCGTTCTTAACCAGGTTGAGATGGTAGCGCACCAAATTCTGCTGACAGACGAGGTGCAAAAAGTGTTGGGTTGACGACAGGCAAGGCTGCTGGCGATGTAACTGGCATGATGAGAGAAGTAGCAAAATTGCTGATTAAACTAGCTTAGGCAGATATCTAGTTGGCGGGAGCCAGAGCAGTTCATGGAAACCGGCCATTGTCAACCGCAATTGATAGACAAGCTGGTTCACCAGGGCATAAATCATGGTCATCCACTCTGACATAAGCGGTGAGGGGTCAAGCTGTGCCACGACCGTCCATGATATTGCACCGCTGGTATGGGCCTTGCACAAAAAGCTCGGCCGCCCAAGAGACCAGCTGTGCCACAACCGGTATATGGTTGATTGCCGTGTGCCGGTAGTTGGTCCAGAGATTTTCATTCCTCAGACTGCACAGTGTCCCCACCTGCTGCATAGTATCCGAAGGACATCATGGAGCATGTTTTGTAAATGTTACAGCTCACCGGATTTGATGTCCTGGGTGCTAGCAATCGACTGGTCCATCAAACAAAATACAGTTCCAGGAAAATCCAGGAAAGGTTCGACCTGCTGAAAAAATTGGTCAACTGAGGAGGTGAGGTGACATGTCAATGATGCATGTGCCTCGCTTCCAAAAAACAACATGGAACAGCGGACAAAGTGTGGATAAGACTTATTAAGAAAAACCAAGTGACGACCACAACAGATGAGTCGCGAGTGACAGCCTCTGCAGCAGTTGCAGTCACCCTTCCTGACCATCCACCACCCCCTTGCTACGAACCACCATCACAGCCGCCACCAACAGCACATCCCTCAAACCCGACGTAAAAATGAATTGCACGCCCTCTAAACCATGACCCTCTTGTCCTCAATCTTGCGCCCGCTGACCTCCGCCTTGACGTTGATCGGCTTGGTGGTGATCCCCATCACGTTACCAGCCGTCGTGATGTAAGGGCCCCAAGAGGACAGCACCTCCACGTGCGCGTCGTCAGGCAGGTCCTTGGACTTCTTGAGCCACTTCTTGGCTGCAGACACGCGGCGCATCTCCCGCATGCGGTGCATCTTGTTCCGCACCACCTTGCGCCAGTAGGAGCCATCCTCGTTGGGCTGCAACGCAATGAATGACCAAGAGTGAGACACTAGACGGGCATGCACAAAACAGAAGCAGCCACCAGACCTCCCGTGAGGTTCACGTTAATTGTAGGGTGCTACATTTCACGATACATCACGATCTGCAGCTGGGGGCACATCTGGTGCAGCTAGCCCTGCTGCTCGGACCCCCGGCCATAGTTTGGTTCGAGTTACTACATTCTTCCCAATCAGCCTAGTGGTGGCTGCCCAGATGCCTGCCTAATATGGTCTGAATCATGCAAATGCAAAACGCTATCCACTTCAAACAATCACCCAGAAGCATACATCATCCTGGGGGGCCACAGATTTGAGGTTTTAGAGTGTCCAAGTCGGTCCTCTCACCTGAATCACAGTGGCCTCGTTGGTGTCGTTGTCAAACAGCACCAGCGTATCACCACCCCACTCATCATCAATCACCGCGACCTGCAGTGTGGAGGGGTGGGGGGGGCGAAATGAGTGATGGAATGCTGAAAGGTACTAGGGAGGGCAATCCGGTACAGAGGACCGGCATTCCGAGAAGAGGTTTGAGAGGTCTTGGGACTGGAATGGGATTCCATGATTTTCGGCTTAGGGGTTTGGAGTTTCGGAAGAGTTTCAACTTTCAAGACAAGGGTGGTTTTCAGAGACCGTTTGGTGCAGGGCCCGAAACAGAAGTTCCCCATCCCAAAGCACTCTTCAAACCCCTGGCCAGGTCACAAACGTGCAGTGCACTTTAATTTGTGGCTCAGCAAACTGTCAGATATAGCTTAAGCTAACTACCGGCCGCCTGCCAGAAACCTCATGCATGACCTGCCGTACTGCTTTGGCTGCCGGCCGGTCCAAATCTGCATCCCAAAGGGCTGCTAGCGGCCCTCCCAAGCTGGCCGAAAAAACACGCCAGGCCTACCTGGCGGTTGATCAGCTCGTCACGAGACACGACCATGCCCAGGGGCGCCAGGGTGCCTGGGTCGTACTCGATGATCATGCCGTTGTGGCCACCCAGCACGCAGCCATCCTTCATGTGCCACCAGCACACGGGGTCCTTGGAAGAGAAGTCGCCCTTGAGCACGCCCGAGGGGCTTTCCACGTAGCATCCGTCCTGCAAACATCAATAAATTAATTAATTCACTCTGGGGCAAGCATCAACAGTGCTTTTTTCAGCCACATCTCAGCTACAACCCGGCATGTATCCGAGAGGTCCTGGGCAGGATGCCCTGGTGATTGGGCCGCCGACGGTAGTCCAGACATGCAATGGTCGGACCAGCATAACAGGTGAGTGCAGGGAAGTTACGCCGGGGCCGGCTCCAGAGAAATTGGGTCAATGCAACATGGCTGACCCTCATCACAACCCTAAATGGCGCCCTTTCGCCGACTGGCGGCCTCCCTGCGGCCCTCAAGAGGTGGTCTTGTGCGCAAAACTTAGCTGGTACTAAGGCAGCATTTACGGTGAGTTCCATACAGAGGTCATACAGCCTGGAGCAAAACAAGGATTGGAGAAAGACAGGGCAACCCACCAGGTGCCCTCTTCATCTGCTATCATCTTGTGTGTCTGCATGCTTGTGCATGTGCCTACTGCCTACCTCCGCCTGTGGCAGGTAAGCGGAGAACCAGAGGTCGTGGTCGTAGTCCTCGTGTGCGTGCGCGTACGTCATCACTGAGCAACCTCCACCCTGGATGCAGGATTCAGAGAAATGGTCAACAAATACTTAGGTCGCTAGATAGAGAAGGTCAAAAATAATTCAGGGAGATAATCAGGTAGGAGGTCCAGGAGTCAGTCGGGCTGGTTTAACAGCCAGCATAACAGATGAGTGTCTTACAAGACAGGGAAGTCCTACAGGGACAAGTAGCTGCATGGACACACACATGGTAAGGCACATTACTACTATTATGATAAATCACCTGAACCTCAGCATCGGGGTCCACCACACACTCGTCGGAGTAGGTGATGGTGGCATCCAGGCGCACCACACCACCCTTCTTGTGGTCAACAGTGCACACCTGTTTGGAGTGGAGCAGGGCAGGGGAGGTGCGTAACTAATTCATATTTAGGCAATGCCCAACGTAAAGCAATAGCAGATATGTTGTAAACGTGGCAGGCTGTGCATCATGGCTCCTGTCTGAGGTGCCACAGCCAGAGCATCACCGAGCAAGTTCTCTTGCCTAGAATGACGCGTGATACACAGATGGCAAAGGATGGCAAAGTCTGATTGAAAGCATGCTGTACAGGCTGTCAATACCGGTATTCAAGGGGTGTCAATACATTCAAAATCATTGCCATGCGGAGCAAACAAATCACAAACACATTGACAGCAACCTTAATGCATTGCATGACCCTCACACCTCGAAGCCCTCAGAGTTTCCACGCAGGAAGCGGGAGTGGCGGCGGCCATCACGGGATGAGCGGGCAGTCATGACGCCGGTCTGGGCGAAGATGCACGAGCCACGGTTGTTGCCACCGGGGAAGGTGATGGAGTCCTGGTAGATCGACATCAGGGAATAAAAGTGAACACAAGCTTGCAAACAAAAAGTGTGTGCAACAAACAGTTTAACAAAGACCCATGGTGAGAAAGCTTGGATTTGATTCACCACTCCGATTTTGCAAGCAAAATCGTTGAACATAATGGCATCTTATGGAAAACAAGACGGAAGTAGCAGGATCCACCATTAACGAACTAAGTGTTCAGGAGCAAAAGGGCAGGGGATCTTTTTCAGGCTACCAAGTCCACCTTCAGCGGGCTGCCCTGCAGCTGCCAAAGGCCCAATTGGGACCAGGCCGGCAGCCCAAGCAGCGATGATACCCACACTTGGGGCCTCAGGCCAGAGCCCAAAGGATGCTGAGTTGCAGCTGAGTCAAGAAACCAAAAATACTGCAACTAGGCGTAGGGACTTGTTGGTCGAAAGCAACAGAGGGAGCCCACCTCGTCCCACCTAGTTGTGCGACAAATGGAAGTGCCCACTGAACCATCCCTTGATCTGGGGGTTGGCGCGAACAGTACCAAAGATCAAGGCCCATGCAGTTGCCTAATTTCTTGTCATGCAGCCCTCCATGATGGAGAGCTGCAGAGATATGCAGTGCATGGGAGGCGCTTCATTGAGTGAACCCACCTCATAATCATGGGACAGATGGAAGTGACCGCTGAACCATCCCTTGATCTGGGGGTTGGCGCGGACAGCCTTGATGTAGCGCTTGGAGTTCACGGGGTCGTTGTGGTTGAGCCAGCAGCAGCCGTTCACAACGTGGCACTCCTGCGGACCAAACACCGGAATTCAAATTGTGAGCAGACTTCTCACATGCAAAACACTGAAAAGGGTCATATCATGGTTGAGCCAGCAGCAGCTAAATACGACGTGGCACTCCTGCGGATCAAACACCGGAATTCAAATTGTGAGCAGACTTCCCACATGCAAAACACTGAAAAGGGTCATATAATGGCTGGGCCAGCAGCAGCCGTTCACGACGTGGCACTCCTGCAGATTAAACACCATAATTCAAATCTTGAGCAGATCTCCCACATGCAAAATTATGAAAATGTTCATTTTATGGCTGGGCCAGCAGCATCCGTTCACCACGTGGCACTATTGCGATAAGGAGATATGTAAAGCTGGGCCACTATTCAATCAATAGCAGGAAAACGGCCAATCCGACACAGCTTGTCCCATATTCCTTCATTGAGCTCCTCATTCACTGATGCTGCGCTTGACCCTCAGCTCGCACACTTGACTGTTTTTTCAAACCTGGGCGTTTGTTATCACACCCAAAAATGTAATCAGCAGCACAGCTGTCCTTCCCACCTGCAGCACGCGCAGGCCAGAGCCGATGATGGGCGCGTGGGAGAAGCAGAAGATGCTCCAGCCATCGTCAGCAGAGTGCTCCCTCACAGTCTTCTCAAACCTGAAAAAACGAGGGTTGTTCCGGGTGTTCAGGTTCCAGAAAGATTGTGATACTGACTGATGGGTAGGGTAGGCAACACTGAGACAGGTAAAGACAGCCACCTAGGTCAACATGATGGGCATAGATCATGAAATCAAAACCACCCCTCAACAGTCAAAGGCACCACATCAAATTCAAACCACCTCTCACCCGTCAACACAATTGGACGTGAAATCTAAACCACCTCTCACCAGTCAATCTGCTCAGGGTCGCAGGCCACCTCGTGAGAGGTGTAGGGGGCATCACGGAAGCAGGTGGACCCGAGCCCAACAATGAGCACCTGCGCAACAGGGTGCAGCCAACAGGTAGTGACGCGCTATCAGCATGACCAGAAGGGTTCAGGGCGTAGGTGACGCACTTTCAGCATGACCAAATACCAGCAGCCCATGTAGTCCCATGGAACAGAGACTGACATTGTGATGAAGTCTACCCTCCAACCATAAGGCCAACAGGGCCAGCAGGCCGCGTGCAGAATATCATGCACAGGGAGTGATGCCCGCCTCAGTCGACACGCAGTGGGACGCCATCTTGGGGGCGGTCTCCTCCCGTTCGTATGTGGGCGGACTCCTCCCGATTTCCCCCCCCCCCCCTCCTCGCCAAATGTGCATGCTGACGTCATCAGAGCAGCTGAATTTTAACGCAGAAAACTCTACCACAGGTCAAGGTTGGAGCAAGCAGGAAACCTAATTTGGCATTCAGGGCTCTGCGGCGTGACGAGGGTTGCTTGTCATACCTTGGGGGCCACAATGTGTGCAAACTGGGGCGTCTTCTTGCCCAGGATGTTAAGGTACGCCTCCAGGTTCTCCTTGTCAGTCTTGAACTCATCAATTCCCTGCGAGGTTTGAGCAGACGACGCCCAGGGAGTGTGAGAGCGCATGAAAGGTGCAAGGGTCACGTATGGCACGTTTGAACGTGAGCTATCTGATAACCTGACCGTAAACGTGCCAGTCTGCCATGCTGACATCTTGCAGCCCTTGGCATCAGTCATAATCCCATGGATGTGGGATTTGGAGATTTGTAGAGGCATAGACACCTTGATATCACACCAAACTGGGGGCTGTTGCCTGAGCCTCAAGGTTGGATCAGGGGGATCGTACCTCCAGCTCTGATCAGGACCACTGCTGCCTGATCAGAGTTTAAGCTGATCTTGCAAGAGTCTCCTGATCAGCTCCAACTCTCGCAGTCTGATCGCAATCAGCGACTCATGTTGCAACACCCACAAACATATGTTTGTAATGCTTGCTTCTGATCTCCTCACTTTATAAATGAAGGCTAGTGCTCACCTCCAGGTCATGGTTGCCTCCGACGAGGTCGTAGGGCTGGTCGAAGCCATCCAGGTACTCACGGACGAGCTTGAAGCACTCGGAGGTTCCAGCAAACAGCTGCTTGGTCTGGGTGCAGTCCTTGGACTCGCCCACATCACCCAGTGAGACCTGAAGCAGGATCACAGAAACGTTAGGGGGAGGGTCAATGCATGGATCAGGACACGTAATGGGGCCAGGCACTGCACGAGCCAACCGCTGGCTCCTGTCAACAAATCGTCATGAGATGCTGCTTCCCCTGCGCACTCTACTGAAGCAATTTGTACTCCATCTTCGACAGTACGATCTCACTTACGCTTGTTACGCATGCACGCCAAGAATCCAGGCACTGAGCACAGTCAGTTCCATGACCATGACCCCTTCTCAGTTTCTACGGTGCGCAGGGTCTGACCCAACATGCCCTCGTCTAGTCGTCTCCCATGCATACCACGAAGGTGTTCTCCTCCTTTGCGAGCGCGGCCTTCATGTGCTCACGGCCCTCGAAGGAGTGCTCAAGGTCCCGAGGGTCCATATGCAGATCGCCCAGGATGCCCAGGGCGAAGTTGGAGGGGTCGCCCTTCGTGAAAGTCAGCTTCTTGGCCTCCACGCCGCTGGCGCCGGGGCGAACACTGGCGCTGGCGATCACGCCACGCCTGGTGGTAGATGTGGTCATCATCTGAGGGATGGAGAGCTTGGGGGCAGCGACGGGGCTGACCAGGCTCGCAGAGCGAGACACAACTCCAAGGCGAGTGACCGCCGCGATGGTGGCCTTGCCGCGAGCTACCTTGCCGGCACTACGGGCCGAGGGTGCACGCTGCTTCAGCGTGTTCATCGTATTAAGAACGATGCTAAAAATAGGAAACACCCTCGGAGATGCCTTATCGCTTATCCTGAGCCCTAGTCCCGTAGCTGGGTGGGCATGTGACGATTCGTGTAATCCAATACTTTCTTACCACGTGTAAGAGAGCAACAGCCGAGTGACGGCAGCACCTTGGCACTGATTGCAGCTGACAACAGTGTCCTGTTCTTCTACCCTTAATGTCAGGAACTTGCGTCTGGATGGACAGCATCATCGACCACTAGCCCGCCATCTCGGTAACGCAGACACACGGCCGCAATTTAGGTGGAGCCGGACAGGGTTGATATCACTGACGGGCACCTTGGCTAGGCGTCACATGGTCTAGGGTTACTAGCCTCACTGGATAGGCGACAATCTAAGAAGGCGGTCAGCCATGCAACTGACCCAAGCAATGCAAGCACACAGTCAAGCAACGCGTCTTCACCCCCTGAGCAGCTTTCGCACAAGAAGGATATGACTGGTTTATAAAGGTGACATGGTAAGTGCCGTAATGTATGATATAGATCTTGCATCGTGAAATCACAATGAGAGAGGGTTGCTAGATTCCACCTCGCAAAGAGTATAGGTATGGTACTGCAGGGAGCGGCCCGTGGGATCATCATGCATTTTCCCCTGCTAGGGACAGCATCTGCAGCACTGAACATCGGAGTCCATCAGAGGCTTGGATGGGGCACTTCTGCAGCACCCAAGCTGATGGGGCAGGCACGGATTATGAAGACCTTGTAATTCATGGAACTAGTGGGCGTGCCAAATCAAATGATGAATCTGCTCAAGTCTTGGCGCTTCAGCAAGGCTGCCAGGCGCTCCACCACCTGCTCCTTGTCCACCACCGCCTGGTAGCGGTCCTTGCCTTCAGCTCGAGCCTGTGTGCATCAACAACAGATCGGCTCAGTAATCAAGTGGAAGATATCCAACAATCCCGGAACAAACGATTGATGGGTTAGTCCCCCGCTGCTATCTTACAAACGGCCTTTTACAGCACAGCAGTGGGCTAGTGGTGGGCCTGAGCGTTCTAGCTGTCTCCTCCTGACCTTTTTCTTTTGGTGTGAGTTTTTCTCTTTTAGGGCTGGGGGACAAACCTCCTGGACAGATGGATACCCTGAATCTCCAAAATAATAAGTTCACCTGCGCAACCAGCTCAGGGGCCGAGAAGCTGATGGGCTCAACGATCCTCTCAATCACAGTATGCAGCCGGCGCGCCCCGATGTTCTGCAGGGACAGATTGAGCTCCTCGGAGATGCGTGCCACCTCATGCACCGCAGCCTCCGTGAAGTGGAGGTCCACGCCTTCTGCGCTCAGCAACATCTGCAAAAAACAAAAACAGGAGTGGCATGCATAAAACATTCAGGGACACGTTCGTGAAATCCTTGTCAAGACTGCTCCAGCTCTAGCATGAACCTAGTGCTTCCCTGGCGGCTGTGATCAGGAAGTGCTGGTTTATCTTGCGCCAAGGGCCGCACCGATGGCCCACAGCATTCCTTGGTGGAGACGGAGGGAAACCTGCCACACATCAACCACCCACCTGCTGTTGCTTGACCAGATTGAACAGAGGCTCTGTGAGGATGCGGTAGAAGTCGCTCCTGCTGAGCGCCTTAAGCTCGACCCGGATGGGCAAGCGGCCCTGCAATTATTTACGACGAGCCCAGTCAGCGGGAACCAAGCAGGAGCAACCCTGCCATCCTCCACAACAAGCCCAGTCAAAAGTCACTACAGAGCAATCTTACCATACTGGCAAGGAGAGACAGGTCATTTTTGTACGAGGAGCAAAACCAATAAATGCCTAATCTCACTGCCCCGCCCTCAATCCCCAGTGGACAAGAAGCACCTGCAGCTCGGCCATCAAGTCTGACGGCGTGCAGCTGTGGAATGCGCCGCTGCAAATGAACAGCATGTGATCCGTGTTCACGTTGCCATGCTTTGTTTGCACCACGCTGCCCTCCTGCAGGTGCAGAGAGGCTCATCAGTCAACCCAGCATTACTTTTGATTTGAATAGCATCTTCTCTGCTGTGAATCAAGAATTTATGAAATGCTTGCCCCGGAGGCAAAATATGGACACAAACGATCAATTTCCGACTAACCTGGCGTCACCAATTGAGAATTGATGTTAATGAATCACTCTTAAACATCTTTATTTTGAGGAAAGGCAATTCAAATCCCCTGTAAAGACCTGGATAAATCACAGTTGATTGGACGTGCCCCGCCAATACCAGTACTCAGGAGGAGGCGTCAATTCAGCAGCCAGGGACGCTGAACAAATCATGGTCGATCAGCTGCGCCCCAACAGTACGCCAATAGTCCTAGCACTCAGGGCAGGCGTCAATTCAGCTTTCATGTCGTCTGTACTACAAATGAAGAAACAAATCATGGAGTACGAAGAAAGGAACAAATCATTGCATATTGGCTGAGCCCCTGCAGTTTTCTGCCAGCACTCAGGACAACTGGATAAATCATGGCCGATCTGCTGTTCCCCTGCAGTATGAAGGGCAGGCATCGAACTAGGTTACCCGCTACTCCTCACAATGATGGGCAGTAGGTCCCTCTGAACCCCCTCGCTGCTGGGATCTCCTCCGCGCCAGGCAGCATCGCGTCCGGCCACAATCTTGTCCACCTCGTCGATGAACACAATGCCATCGCTCTCCGCAAGCTTCACCGCCTCCTTAGCGATGACATCGGCAGGGAACATACGTTCTGCCTCGCCCTCCTCCAGGACCGTACGCGCCTGCGCCATAGGCCATAGGAGGTCAAGGATAAACACATAAAAGCTGAAGGAAAGCGCGTGTCCAAGAACAGCAGCAGAGACCTAGACTTCCAAAACATGGAACAAGCTTCAGCGGAACCAGACACTGCAAACCCAATTGATGACTCACTGCCTTAGGTCACAGAGCTTCTCCTTCCTCGCGAGGCTTTCCCCCCCTCACCTCCGCCACAGTCATCTTCTTCCTCTCCTTCCGGTTCCCCATGAAGCGCTCCAGGCTGATGGCCATCTGGTTCTGCCCCGGGCTCCCCACCGCCCCGCCCAGGCTGCTCAGGTCAAAGCTGAAGGGGCCCTTGCCCCCGGGAGCGCCCGCACCGCTGCCAGCTGCCGGCAGCTCCACCTCCAGGATCAGAGCCTCCAGCTCCAAGTTCCTCAGCCGCTCCTTAAGCTCGTCAACGGCAACCTGCGAGGAGGATGCCGAGGAGGCTGCAGGCCCACTTCCAGCCTCGCTGGACGCAGGCACCTCCTCGGCCGGTGCCCCGGCCTCATCGGTCGCTGCGTCCACTGCTGGGGGTAGGGAGGGCACGAACGCTGCCTTTGGGCGGGCTAGGTTTGGGTGCTGCACCACAATCAGCTTAAGAAGGCCGGCCTCAACTTGCTGTCGGATCGCGGCGGCTGACTTGTCCCTCAGTTTCTGCCGCACCAGCTGAATGGCATCCTCCACCTGATGCAGGCCATGAAAGCAAGGGGCGGAATGTCAAGAGGCCGGGGTAACGCCCAGGGACAAGGAGCCATAAAGTGAATGAGCTGACGACATCATACAATCCTACATGCTTGTCCAACTAAAACCATAAACACAATGTTACATCAATGTGCTCTTGTGAACCTGCAAACCTGATGTCAAATGATTTGTCTTAAGAAACTGAGGTGCAACAATAGAATGGAGAAAAAGATTGGAAGGAAGGCATGACATTTCCTCATTGTCCGTGGGGGTCATGATGGTTTGCGGGAGTTTATGAGCGAGTTATCGGGGGGAAACTTGTGGCCAAGATACGGCATGATGGCGGCATAATGGTCTACCATCTGGTGGGCAGGTTCTAATCATGTTTATTGAATGAAGAGTACCGGTTGTGTGCTATCTCCATGGTGTGGTTATTTAAGCTCATTCAGATTCCATGATGCAGACCCCTGCGCACATAAAGCACCAGCTTATCTCCTACTTCATGTTATCCACCCACCAGGTCTTTGATAATGGAATCAACATCACGGCCATGGTAGCCAACCTCCGTGAACTTGGTAGCCTCGACCTTGATGAAAGGAGCGTCACATAGCTTAGCTAGCCTCCGCGCTATCTCAGTCTTCCCACTGCAGAAGCAGACAAGCCGCGGCATGAGGTTGGACATGATGCGCACATGATACAGCCTCTATGATAACAGAATGGTGAAATACTACAGCAAGCCAAGCAGCTGCAAGGAAACAGCACATACCAGACACTAGACCTCACCATCCGGTCGGTCCAATCATGAGTATATTCTTTGGCTGAATCTCGGCCTTCATTGTTTGCGGCTGGACACGATGCCGCCGCCAGCGGTTCCTGAATGCCACCGCCACGGCCTTCTTAGCATCATCCTGCATGAGGCATGCAGAATCAATCAATCATCGTGGGTACAGGACCCGTATGAGGCGTGCAAATCAATCAATCATGACGAGTACAGAACCTGCCTGAGGCGTGCAAATCAATCAATTAAGACGGGGACAGGAACTGCATGGAATCTCGCATTGTGCACACCTGGCCGATGATGAATCTATTGAGGCGATCCACCACAGCGGCAGGTGTCATGTCGTCATGTGAATCAGCGTCGCTTTGAAACAGTGGGGAGGTCAGTGCCCCAAGTCCTAGCCCATCACCAGGGGGTGGAACCTCCACGGTTGAAGGGCTGGAGCTGCTGAATCGCATGGTGGTGCATGGTGCGGCAGAAGTGACATTGTTGAGGCCGGTGAAGAAGCTAGCAAGGCATGGACCAGCATTTGTACTGAACACTTGATTACGAGCTCTAGCAAAAGCAATGCAGATCGCTGTCGCGTGGGCCATGTCTGGGCAGTGTGCCTGTGCCCCTGTGACTCCCAGGAGAGACCAGAGCCTCAATTTCGATAATAATGTGTTGCTCGACTTGTCGTGAAATAATGTCAGTGGCTTTCGGCAACCCTTGATTGTTCAGACAAGGGGAGTGTCGAGGAAGAACGACAGTTCCGTAAGGAGGTGAGGATTCACCTGGTGCAGCAAGAGATCAAGCCTCAGAGTGTCTATCCGAGCCTCTGGGGTCTGTGGTCCTGCCTGTGCACCACACTATGGTACCACACGGAAGTATGGAGCGACCGAAACCAAAGCAACGTCATCGTAATTTTGCATTTCCATTCAGAGCCATATTAGCACTCCCCTGAAGGATATTAATTAATTTCTGTCATGGACGCGCCTGACGTGGACGACTCGGAGGGGATTGATGCAAAACGCGTGTCACTTTGCAGTTCAAGCATGGCTGAGAAAGAGATTTCAGACATTGTGAAGGAACTGGTTGTTTCAGCAATAACATCATGCATTCCAGTCGTGGAAATTCAGAGACCGGGCCTGGAGCAAGCAGTATCGGAGATGCCAACCACTGCAGGAGAGCCTGTCGCAGCAGTAAAGGATATCCGTCAGTTTAGATATGGAAGGTACATATTGCTACTTGTCATCGGATCGCTTCGTCTACTGCATAGACATTGACGCTGTTTCGACGCAGGCAGGAGCTGGTTGCTATAGGAGTGGCTCAAGGATCCTCTCCAATCCCCCAGACTTTGGATTTGACCCCAGCTGAATTGAGGTAGGTGGCCTGTTGAGACTCGTCTCCTTCGATGTCACAACTTTCTGAGCCAAATCCACCAATATTTTAGGGATCTGGATAAGCGATTGCCGTATGAAAGAGCTTCTGTTCATCGAAACGAAGAAGGGAAAGGTTCGCTGGACGACCTGCCTCTACTAAAACCCAGTTGGGCTGGGGCAAAATTTGGTCAAGGGGCGCGGCAGCAGCAGCAGCAGCCCATGGGGGCAGATCCACTTATGGTGTCACGGAAAGCACCTCCGCCAGGTGGGAGTCAAATACTGGCATGCGAAGCCATGGAATTGATAGGCATGACAAGGCCACTGCAAGAGACACCCCATGACATGCTGTCCGCCCTCTCACCATAGGATTCAGCCCGCAAGTGTCTATCCGGAGTAGGTTGATCGACGATGGCACTCTGAAGGATGATCCACCGTCTCGAAACACGCCCCAGCGCACCTTGGGAACATCTCCAGGGTCTACATCCGGCGCTTGGAGGGGTCAGGACAGAGACCGACAACCGATGAGGGGACCAGGCTCTCCGACCGAGGTAGGTCTTGTTGGCATGCATGGCAAACAATATCTTGGCCTGCACGTCATCTGTCCCATGCCAGTTCACCCATCTTACTGTCAAAGCCAAGTCAACCTTTCTCTTTTTCAAAACCGGACCCCCTCCAGGGTGGACTCACACTTGACAGCGCAAGGGGGGTCCAGCCTGGGGCACGCCCGAGATGGGAGTCGAACAAGCCTGTAGAGTCGTGGCGCGGACAGGTTGGAGGCCCAAGCCATGCCCAGCCCACTGCTGACGGACGTTGGGGCAGTGGGGCAGAAGAAGAGGCCGCCCCCGCGCATGGGGAGCAGCGGCGAGGTCGATGGGGAGATGAGGGCCCTGCTCGTCGCCATGATGAGGGTGAGCTTAGGGGGACAGTCGGATAGTGCACGCAACCTGCTTAACAAGCTTGGGCTTATTTTCCAAGGCCATTGCTTATTTTATGGTGCCCGACTTTCTTTCCTTGGCCTCCGTGACTTGATTCTGCGCTTTCCTCGCCTTCCTGCATCCTTGATCCCCCCGTCCATCTGTCTCGTTAGTTTGCCTTACAGGTCCTCTATCAATGCAAATAAATAAATATTGCAGTGTTGCCCCGTCATTTATTTCTTGCATGACTCCTTTCTTGCTTTACGAAACTGATTTGTGCCATTGTTGCAGAGGGGGCGGGTACGGGCTGGGGGGAGGAAGGTGCCGGCAGAGGCAGAGCGGGAGGAGGCAGGCAGCAGCAGCAGCAGCAGCACGGCCGCGCGGTCATGTCTGCTGCAGACGTAGAGGCGGAGAGGCTGGCATACAGGAAACAGGCTGAGGCAGAAAGAGGGGGCAAGGTGTGTCTCAGTGCACTCGTACCTGCAAGGGGGGGGGCGCAAGTTCTGCCTGTGCGTTTTTGTGTGCTTGTTTCATTCTTGGAAGTTGTTTCCCTCCAATCAACAGCATGCCCCCTGCGTTCCCCTTGATACATCTACAGGATAAAAAGCGCGGCATCTATGACCACGATGAATTGGACATGTCGGAATTGAACGAAAGCATGCCTGGTGGAGCAGGCCCCAGGAAAGGCAACCTGTCAGGAGCACATGCAGGCCCACCCGGTGAGGGTTCAGGGTTCAGCTAGTGGCAGCATCAGGAGGTTTTGTAGGCCCATGCAGTGATTGATTTGGGGTTAAGGATTAAGGGATCTAGCTAATCGTTGCAAATGGAGCACAGAATAGTCCATTTGGTAAGGCTCGTGAAATTGGTCTGATGTGGTGCATCATGTTTTCCAGCTGTCCCGGCTTTTAAGGCCACCTTAGAGGCTGCCATAAGCGCCTTAGGCTCGAACCTAGACTGGCGGGCGGCCTTAGCAGCATGGCAGGCATGGGTCCTCGGTGGGAAAAGGCCGGTAGGTACCTGACCTGTAGCTGAAAGGATGCTGCGCTATGGAAAACGAAACGCTGGGCATAATGTCTGCCCTGCCCTGCACCACATTCTCATTCACACTTGTGTTTTGCTGACCGGCATATTGACGCCTGCGCTACAGGGTTCCCACATGCGGTTCATGTCATGAAGATGTCCTTTGAGGACTTGGCCAAGGCCGCCAAGCCTGCCGTGCCTTCGCCTGCTCCGCCGTTGCCGGCAAAGGCTCTGTCCCTTATGGAGCTGGAGATGCAGATGGCTGGCGCGGCTGCCAAGCCCCCAGCCCCAGCTGCTGGCCCCCTGGCACCCCAGATGATGGGGCCTCCTGGATTCAAGGGCAACGTCCAGGCCTCCCAGGCCCTCATGGGCTTGCTAAGAATGGCGACGCCGCCCGCTGAACTTGCGCCTGTCGCCCGCCAAGCTGAGGCGCTGCCTGGAGGGAGCAGTGACGCTTCGCAGGCCCTGATGGGCATGCTTAGGAGGGCGCCGTCCTCGCGCGAGAGCACCACTTCGAGCAGTGGCGCTGCCGCTATCCCAGCCGGCGCTGCCGCATCCCCCTCCATCCCAGTGACGGCGTTGGATGGTGGCGCCGCCGCTGTGCCAATGTGGGGAGCCAGTGCTTTCGGGGACGGCCCAAAGGAAGCATACACGGGGTTTTCAGGGCTGAGTGGTATCTGGGGGGCGCCTCCTGCAGGGCAGCCGAAGCAGGTGGGCCCCCAGTTGCCGCCCACGATGCCGCCCCCGTCCTTGAGCAGTATCTGGGGCACCCCGGCTGCAGCAGTCCCGGCTGTGCAGCAGCAGCAGCCCAAGCCCACCTCGCCTGCCCTGAACACGCAGGCCGCCGCAGCCTCGCTGTATGAGCAGCTCAACTACGTTCGGCCACAACAGGCGGCTGCCCCTAACCACAATCCACTCGCAGCCCTGTTTGCCAAGGCTACAGCGGGCCAGCAGCAGCAGGCGCCGGGCCTGAGCCCGATCCGGACCTTTGGGGGGCAGGGGGGTGCTGACAATGGCGGCCCTAGTACTCCCCTGGGTGATGACGCGCTGAGCCTGATGCTGAAAGACTTGGGCATCAGCCCGGAGCCCACGAAAGCCATGCCCAAGGATGTGGATGAGGCCGGCAAGGCTGTGAGACAGCCAGCACGAAACGGCGCTGAGGCAGCGGCGGCGGCATGGCTGCAGTTGCAGCAGCAGCAACAGCAGCAGACGGGAGGCGCTCCTCTTTCCGCCAAGAACTTGCAGGACCTTTTTGCTGGCTCAATGGGCCAGCCTAATGCACAGAATACAGCTGGAATGCAGCGCCTGCAGCAGCTCATGGCCGGGCAGCAACAGCAGCAACAGCAGCAATATCAGCAACACCCGCCGCAATACCCGCCGCAGCAGCAGCAGCAGCGGCCTATGAATGCAGGTTTCAATCTACAAGCTTTATTGCTGCAGCAGCAGCAAATGCAGCAGGCTATGCAGATGCAGGGTATGCGTCCGCCTCAGCCCCAGCAGCAGCAGCATGGCAGTGGCGACATGCTGCAGATGCAGGCCATGCAGATGATGCACCAGCAGCAGCTGCAGCAGCAGCAGCAATGGCTCCAATACCAACAGCAGCAGCAGCAGGCTGGGCGTGTGCCGCAGCGAATGGGGCCGGGACATGGGGGGCAAGGCGGCGCTATGCCTGACCCCAGCAGCCTTGCTCGGTTTTTCAATGCTGGGCAGGGCCAGGGCCAGCCTCGGCAGCCTTCGGACTTTGAACGCTTGATGGCCCAAAGGCGCTAGAGCGTCTGTGCCTCACGCCTCATCCTGATGCCAAAGTTTTGTGACGCGTTTGGAACGAGTCATTCTCAGGCGCCTTGCCAGAGTGTGCCTGCGAGTAGTGCACATTTCTCAGTTTTTTCACGTTACGGGTGTTCAATATTGGAGGTAACTTTTCCCTGTTTTCCACGGATTTTCTGAAGGTCCCCATGTCTTGATGGGACCTGTTATTGATGCTAGATATTTAGACCTGGTGGAGGGAGGGTCTTTTGCCAAACCTGGGACACAAGTTCCATGCACAAACCTTGGCCGAAGAAAACCAGCACTTGGCTGCATAGTACGCAGCGGACTGTAAGGACTGGAGGATATACTGCTGTACTTCACAAAGGTAGAATGCTAGCTTATCGGTGGGTGCATTGAGACCTTGGACATTGACGTTAATTTTAAGTGCAAAGAAGAGTGTCCTGAACGAGGAGCCTACTTGTTCCTACTGAGTGTATTTAAAAAAAACGCCAGTTTATGTACATGCTAACGCTGCAAGCTCCGTCTTGACTGTCTGCCCTGATGTATGCAGGATGCATGGCATATCAGTAGATCACCGATCTTCGGCTTTTATAAGCATCTCACAAGCTATGAGCTCGGCTATGAGTACTATGAGTGTAGAGCTTTCGAAGTGATGAGAGCAAAGAGCCTCTTTATTATCTTCAATAGAGAACGCTTGTAGACGTACAGTCACATATGCCTTCGGTAACGTAACACCATAGAGACTTCGCTCAAAATTAATTAATTATTGGCCTGCGTGGACATGGCTGCGCGCTAATAATGCTTCAAAAATCACTGCTGCACGAGTTGAACTCTGGTTTTCGTCGCAATTGCTGCGCGAAATGTCAGTCAGTTGTCTGTAGTAACTGCTACACAGCGTTAAATTAAATTGGACGCAAAATAAATTAATCGCTGTGCGACCATTTTTAATTGTCTTTGCAGCGCGACGAAAGACTAAATGACCAATTGTTTTGCCGTGCGGACTCTGGGTCTTTTAACGGAAGTCACATGTCGATGGGTCCCTCAAAATGCCGAACGACTGCAAATAAAGCTGTGCCATCATAATTTGGTTATTCTTCTTTGGTTAATCTTTACGCCAGTCACTGTAGCGAGACTATGCCCCCGAAACCACAAATTATGGAGCTTTTCGAACGCTGCACGGCTTGTTTCCAAAACGGGCGCACGAGGAAGAGAAAAATCGCGCGAGCCTGAAGAAACTTTTAGGGCCCGTTGCGTGGCCTGGGCGAGACGTATGAGCCCCAAGTATGGTTTCCGGCACTGAAACGGGGTGCACGGTTTGCTGCCAAATTAAGATAGCCAGAAAGCGCGCATTTTTGCGATTCTTTTGGTAGAAGGCATACCAGTCCCGTGCCCGGAGCGCGAACCTCGATCCTCAGGGGCGGGCAGGGCAGGAATTGGCGGGTGGTGACGTATGAAGTGTATGGGTGGTAGCGTTTGGAAGGTGGAAAGTTCTAGAGCAGCACATGGGTTTGTGGAACGCATGACTGTGTATCAAACTGTAGCGCTGTACTAAGAAGCCCATACCTGCCAGAGTCTGTGCTGTGGCCACCTACGACTTTGCATTGCGGGTCCCGGTATATCTTTTTTGCACAGATGGCTGTACGTTTGGAAGAGAATGATTCTTTGGCACTCGGAGAATGTGCTAGTTGGAAATTGTTCAACTCTAAGCCGGCTATATTACCCGAAGTAGCACAGGAGCTTATCGCTGCTCAGGCGATTCGACTCGGTCCCGGTCGGAGTGCGCAAGTTGGAAAGCTGCAGATGAAAGCGACTTCACTGCATAGCTTATTGTCTGTTGCATGGGAGAGCAACGGTGTGCCCGTGGTGTCGATTGAGCGAATGATGGAGGTCCTTCATCGGGCAGCGCAGGTGCCTAGCCAGCAGTGTCGGTGGAACGCTGCTTCTCGCACATGGACTCTGACGTTTGTATCATCGCCTGCCTCAGTTGACGTAGCTGTTGTGAGCGCAGCCTTGGTCGAGGCTGTTAACAAGGTGGTGGTGTCCCGAGAGGTGTTTGGCAAGGCGATCGTGGAAGCATCACAGAGGCAGCAGAGGCAGGTTGCAAGAGAGGCTAGAATACAGGAGGAGACTGCAGCAGCTAAAGAAGTCAGTAGCATGTCAGATGCTGAACCGAGACGTCAATCCTGTGGTGAAGCTGGACCGTCTGCTGTGGAGATCAGCTGTGATGCTAGCTATTGCGGTCGCAGGCGTGTCTCAAGACGCATGCTGGGCAAGCGAAAGGCAAACACAGGTATTTGTTCACTGGCGGGTAATGAGCATTGTACATGGGGACCAAATCCTGGATGGGCTGTGGGCTGTGCATGCAGGCTAGTGTTACACATGGCGGTGTTTCAGTGATGTTTGGAGTCGTTTGCAGCAACAGTGCATGTAGCTTGTGCTTTTGCAAAGGACATGACGCATGAATGGGTTAGGCAGTTGGATTGATTTTGTGGACTTACTTGTTCTGCTGTAGGATTGACAGCAGGCTTGTCAGCTGAAAAGGGCGTGGGTGCTGAGGAGGTGCCCAAGTCAGCTTCCATCGGTAGGTCACTCCATACTGTTAAGTAGGTTGGAGGTGAAAAATTTACAACTTGTTACCTACTGTATGCTTTCCTGTGAATCCTCAGTGGAAAATTGGGCCCTGCATGCTTGCATTGTGTCGTTCGGTTGTCTGCTGCTACTTATGCTTGCCTTTGTTCCACAGGCAGCGTATGGCAGCGTGTCACTGACAATTAATAGATTAGACTCATTAGAGTACGAGTGCACGTAGGCTAGTGTTGCACATGGCGGTGTGTCAGTGATGTTTTGGAATAGTTTGCAGCAGCAGTGCATGTGCCTTGTGCTTTGGCAATGGACCTGACGCATGGATGCTTGAAGCAGTTGGATTCAAATTGTCAAGTTGCTTGGTGTGCTGCAGGGTTGACAGCGGGCTTGTCATCTGAAAAAGGCGTGGGTGCTGATGAGGTGTCCCAGCCAGCCTCCATCGGTAGGTGCACAGAGCATGTAGCTTGTGCTAGTACAAAGCAATAACAGATGGATGGTTTAAGCAATTCAATTTAATTTGGAATTGCATGTTCTGCTGCAGGATTGACAGAGGGCTTGTCAGCTGAGGATGGCATGCCTGGCGTTGAGGTGCCCAAGGCCGGTGCTGCAGGTAAGCAAGATCTGCTGTGGGCTGTTAGCTATACTTTCACAAGACCCATATCACCAGTCCTGTACAATTGCGCATTATTTCAGGAAGCTTGTTCGTAATTACTGCACCTTACTGGGAATAAAGGAGAATTAGATTGAAATTACGGTGGTTGACTGTAATATTGCAGCAAGTGTCAGTCTGTCAGAGGGATCTGCCTCTTCAACTTTCTGTTATGAAATTAAGTATGCTGCCTTCTGTCTAACAGCAGGTTCATCGGGTGGTGCAGAGTCAATGGCTGGTGTTGCCAGATCGAGGCCCGTGTCAAAATGCAGCAATTGTGGTCAACCTGGTCACAATAAAAGACTATGCCACCGGAGGTGCAACAGCTGTGGTGAAACTGGCCACAACAGGACAGGTCGGGTAGCAGTTATTTTACAGGCATTTCCATGCATCCCATCTCACTCCATGTTTTCGTACTTTGTTTACAACTACACATACACAGTTCGTTCCTGCCAAAGTACTCGTCCTTTAAATTGTAAAATATGTGCACTCGAAACAGACCATGCAAAATATTGCCTCCTTTGTTCCAACATTTTCAATGCTTCTCTTCATTCCTCCCAAGCACCTGTAATGTTCAAATATCAAAACAATCAGTAAAAATGTCCGCTTCGTTTTCAACAAACAACTACACACCTCTCACCCACTTAAACCTCAGCCGCCTATGCAAAAGGAGCAAGAAGACAAAAGTGAACAAGCGGCATAAAATCCAAGCCAAAGCTCCAACGACGGCTGGCGTACATATTCGTTGGGCTCACAAATATACCTGGTGCAGCACTGCAAATAACAAAACCGTATATTTGATACGCCTTCTCTCGGATATGATGCATATGAAAAAACGATTTATTGGCTGCCTCAGGGCAAATTTCGACCAAAACTCTTGATTACAGACTGGAAATTGGCTTCAACAGGCGATGATTAATACATTAATGGATCCCTCGACCCTCAGTTACAGCGTGAATATGAGGCAAAGCAAATCTACGGTGTGTGAGATGTGAAATGAGCTGTCAAATCTAGCGCAGCGCAGTTATGAAGACTCTCCTCCAAACCTCCGTGCTTAGTAGACGAGCTGATGTGAAGGTTTTGAATATTGTGACTCCGCAGTTGCCCCCCTAACAAGCCGCACTAAATATTAAGTGCAGATCAACACGCAGGTTGTTACGCTTTAGGACAGTCTAAATGCCCAGATTTAGGCTGGCACGAATTGCTTTACCGGTAATTGTCTTTGTCACCAATCCACACCAGGCGATTACGGTAGAGTATCAAGCAGACAAATGGAAAGCAGTCACAGGAATAATTTAATGTTTGTGGACAGGCCTGTCATACAGATTCACGTATCATAGCTTCAGTTCACTGTCAGTATGGATTGTGTACCTTAGAGACTTTGTAGAAGAAAGGAATGACAGGGATTATGCGGCAGTTTCTAGGCGTTACATAGGGACATTGCCGACACTTAACCCAATGGGGGAAACAATCTTCATCATCAGTACATCACATGTTTTAGAAACTCAGGGTTTAGTATGTTTTGCTGAATTGCTTTAAAGTAAGCACATGGATGTATCCCCAAAGAGGGCGAGTGGGCTGGTACCAAAGAGGTGCAACAGAGCGTCGAACACACACAATGTAGTCTTGAGTGAAAATGCTTAGTCCAGGCTCAAGTCCAGGATGTAATCTAGAGAATCAAGCTGTGGTTGACCGGGAAATACACACAATCATCCCTGCCCATAAACCACTCAGGGCTTGCCACAAGTACTCTTAGGAGAAATGGTTTAGGCGCATTCCAGATTTCCAGCACCCCTTAAGGGAGTTACTTCTGCTGGTCCTGATACGAAGTAATTATGGTACATGTGGACTGCTTCGGATTCCATACATCCAGAACTTGATTTGGCAAAAGGTCAATGGGCTACACCCACAGGGAAATACAAGAATCAACTTGGAAAAGCTAAACATTTCAGGTTTAAACGGAGGTACCGAAACTTGAAACCCCTGCCGCTTTAAACGGACAGTACAAAGTAAATCTGGAACCTACGCTGTCCAGGCCATCAGGGATCAGGGCACCAGGGATCAGGCCACCGGGGATCAGGGCTCCATGGTTCATGCCACCAGGGTTCATGCCACCAGGGATCAGGGCACCAGGGTTCAGGCCACCAGGGATCCGGCCACCAGGGATCAGGCCACCAGGGTTCAGGCCACCAGGGTTCATGCCACCAGGGTTCATGCCACCAGGGATCAGGCCACCAGGGATCAGGCCACCAGGGTTCATGCCACCAGGGATCAGGGCACCAGGGATCATGCCACCAGGGATCAGGCCACCAGGGATCAGGCCACCAGGGTTCATTCCACCAGGGATCATGCCACCAGGGATCATGCCACCAGGGATCAGGCCACCAGGGATCATGCCACAATGGTTCATGCCGCCATGGTTCATGCCACCATGGATCAGGCCACCAGGGTTCAGGCCACCAGGGATTATACCACCAGGGATCAGGCCACCAGGGATCAGGCCACCAGGGATCAGGCCACCAGGGTTCAGGCCACCAGGGATCATGCCACCAGGGTTCATGCCACCAGGGATCAGGCCACCAGGGATCAGGCCACCAGGGATCAGGCCACCAGGGTTCATGCCACCAGGGTTCATGCCACCAGGGATCAGGCCACCAGGGTTCATGCCACCAGGGTTCATGCCACCAGGGATCAGGCCACCAGGGATCATGCCACCAGGGATCAGGGCACCAGGGATCATGCCACCAGGGATCAGGCCACCAGGGATCAGGCCACCAGGGTTCATGCCACCAGGGATCAGGGCACCAAGGATCAGGCCACCAGTGTTCATGCCACCAGGGATCAGGCCACCAAGGATCATGCCACCAGGGATCAGGCCACCGGGGTTCATGCCACCAGGGATCAGGCCACCAGGGATCAGGCCACCAGGGTTTATTCCAGGGATCAGGCCACCAGGGATCAGGCCACCAGGGATCATGCCACCAGGGTTCATGCCACGAGGGATCAGGCCACCAGGGTTTATTCCAGGGATCAGGCCACCAGGGATCATGCCACCAGGGTTCAGGCCACCAGGGATCATGCCACCAGGGTTCATGCCACCAGGGATCAGGCCACCAGGGATCAGGCCACCAGGGATCAGGCCACCAGGGTTCATGCCACCAGGGTTCATGCCACCAGGGATCAGGCCACCAGGGTTCATGCCACCAGGGTTCATGCCACCGGGGATCAGGCCACCAAGGATCAGGCCACCAGGGTTCATGCCACCAGGGTTCATGCCACCAGGGCTCATAGCACCAGGGATCAGGCCACCAGGGTTCATGCCACCAGGGATCAGGCCACCAGGGATCATGCCACCAGGGTTCATGCCACCAGGGACCAGGCCACCAGGGTTCAGGCCACCAGGGATCAGGCCACCAGGGTTCATGCCACCAAGGATCAGGCCACCAGGGATCAGGCCTCTAGGGATCATGCCACCAGGGTTCATGCCACCAGGGTTCATGCCACCAGGGATCAGGCCACCAGGGTTCATGCCACCAGGGATCAGGCCATGAGGGATCATGCCACCAGGGTTCATGCCACCAGGGATCAGGCCACCAGGGTTCATGCCACCAGGGATCAGGGCACCAGGGATCATGCCACCAGGGATCAGGCCACCAGGGATCAGGCCACCAGGGTTCATTCCACCAGGGATCATGCCACCAGGGATCATGCCACCAGGGATCATGCCACAATGGTTCATGCCGCCATGGTTCATGCCACCATGGATCAGGCCACCAGGGTTCAGGCCACCAGGGATTATACCACCAGGGATCAGGCCACCAGGGTTCATGCCACCAGGGATCAGGCCACCAGGGTTCAGGCCACCAGGGATCATGCCACCAGGGTTCATGCCACCAGGGATCAGGCCACCAGGGATCAGGCCACCAGGGATCAGGCCACCAGGGTTCATGCCACCAGGGTTCATGCCACCAGGGATCAGGCCACCAGGGTTCATGCCACCAGGGTTCATGCCACCAGGGATCAGGCCACCAGGGATCATGCCACCAGGGATCAGGCCACCAGGGATCATGCCACCAGGGATCAGGCCACCAGGGATCAGGCCACCAGTGTTCATGCCACCAGGGATCAGGGCACCAAGGATCAGGCCACCAGTGTTCATGCCACCAGGGATCAGGCCACCAAGGATCATGCCACCAGGGATAAGGCCACCGGGGTTCATGCCACCAGGGATCAGGCCACCAGGGATCAGGCCACCAGGGTTTATTCCAGGGATCAGGCCACCAGGGATCATGCCACCAGGGTTCATGCTACGAGGGATCAGGCCACCAGGGTTTATTCCAGGGATCAGGCCACCAGGGATCATGCCACCAGGGTTCAGGCCACCAGGGATCATGCCACCAGGGTTCATGCCACCAGGGATCAGGCCACCAGGGATCAGGCCACCAGGGATCAGGCCACCAGGGTTCATGCCACCAGGGTTCATGCCACCAGGGATCAGGCCACCAGGGTTCATGCCACCAGGGTTCATGCCACCGGGGATCAGGCCACCAGGGATAAGGCCACCAGGGTTCATGCCACCAGGGTTCATGCCACCAGGGCTCATAGCACCAGGGATCAGGCCACCAGGGTTCATGCCACCAGGGATCAGGCCACCAGGGTTCATGCCACCAGGGTTCATGCCACCAGGGACCAGGCCACCAGGGTTCAGGCCACCAGGGATCAGGCCACCAGGGTTCATGCCACCAAGGATCAGGCCACCAGGGATCAGGCCTCTAGGGATCATGCCACCAGGGTTCATGCCACCAGGGTTCATGCCACCAGGGATCAGGCCACCAGGGTTCATGCCACCAGGGATCAGGCCACCAGGGATCATGCCACCAGGGATCAGGCCACCAGGGATCAGGCCACCAGGGTTCATGCCACCAGGGTTCATGCCACCAGGGTTCATGCCACCAGGGTTCATGCCACCAGGGTTCATGCCACCAGGGATCAGGCCACCAGGGTTCATGCCACCAGGGTTCATGCCACCAGGGATCAGGGCACCAGGGTTCAGGCCACCAGGGAGCAGGGCACCAGGGTTCATGCCACCAGGGATCAGGCCACCAGGGTTCATGCCACCAGGGTTCATGTCACCAGGGATCAGGCCACCAGGGTTCATGTCACCAGGGATCAGGCCAGCAGGGATCATGCCACCAGGGATCAGGCCACCAGGGTTCATGCCACCAGGGATCATGCTACCAGGGTTCATGCCACCAGGGATCAGGCCACCAGGGTTCATGCCACCAGGGATCATGCCACCAGGGATCAGGCCACCAGGGTTCAGGCCACCAGGGATCAGGCCACCAGGGTTCAGGCCACCAGGGATCAGGCCACCAGGGATCAGGCCACCAGGGTTCATGCCACCAGGGATCAGGCCACCAGGGTTCAGGCCACAAGGGATCAGGCCACCAGGGTTCATGCCACCAGGGATCAGGCCACCAGGTTTCAGGCCACCAGGGGTCAGGCTTCCAGGGATCAGGCCACCAGGGATCAGGCCACCAGGGCTCATGCCACCAGGGATCAGGCCACCATGGCTCATGCCATCAGGTTTCAGGCCACCAGGGTTCAGGCCACCAGGGATCAGGCCACCAGGGTTCAGGCCACCAGGGATCAGGCCACCAGGGTTCATGCAACCAGGGATCAGGCCACCAGGGATCAGGTTACCAGTGTTCATGCCACCAGGGATCAGGGCACCAGGGGTCATGCCACCAGGGTTCAGGCCACCAGGGTGCAGGCCCCAGGGATCAGGCCACCAGGGATCAACTCAAATGTTCTTCTGCCGAGCAATCTGGCGCCGGGCAGTCCTAGCAGCAGTAGCAACAGATGCAAGAGTGGAAGCAGGAGCAGGAGTTGAAGTGAGTCTAGAGCGCAGAGGAGATCCCGTGGCAGAAGGAGCAAACAGAGGCTGCACATCATGTTTTCCATGCCTCTGCTGCCGCTACCGATGCCCTCACGCTGCGGCTGCCGCCGATGCCGATGGTCTCCATGCCTCTGCCGCCGCTACCGATACCCTTCACACTGCGGCTGCCGCCAGCCTCGCAGTTTGCTGTCCCGTCCGCGTTGCCGTCCACCGCACATCAGGTGATGGTCTGTAGTTCATGGAGGAGCACCTTGAAACTTTGAACCATATCTGGCTGAACCTGAAGCTGCTGATTCAAGTACGTGCTGCCCACGGCCTGCACTTTCCGCTCGGAACAGATGAGGGTCAGGATGTGCTTGCTCCCGTAGCTGCATGCAGCTGTAGATCGGACCTTCAGCAGCTTGAGCTGCTTGGCAGCGAGCTTCCTGTCACGGTCCAACTCAAGGCGTTTCCTTTCCTTGCCTGTAACATCACAGTATGGGGTCAGGCATCGGTCAGACATGGTAGTCTGTCAGGCCAGCATGGTAGCTGTCAGTTCGAAAATAAACAGTTGCCATCAGATAGAGCAAATGACTGAGGATGCATGGTAGATTGGCTGAACCTGAAGCTCCCGATTGACAATCCCAATATCCCATGGAACTGTCCTGCCCCTCCCAAAGTCAAGCTGACATATGCGAACAAGAAGCACACACCATTTAATGTTGTGTTGGTGCAGCTGGTGCTACCATCTTGCACAGACATCAAGCAGGCCTCGCACAGGGACTCTCTGCGGTTTCTCGTCTACAACTCTTGACTTCGAGAGGTCCGTTGCACTTGCAATATATAAACGACATGCCGTCAATACGCCATGAAGAGACAGGTGACCATTAACAACGACCGCTGAATTGAAAGAAAGAAAGAAAACGCCTGAGCGTGTCTTGTGGAATACGACATTTGAAATGCCGTACACCGAGAAACAGTAATTAAGTTGGTTAAGGAGGGTTGTCAAGGGGGACAGGGCAATAAATTATGGGCAAAGGAATTTTCCAGATGACGACGTAGACGCAACAGGTTAACATGGCAGCGAATGGTATGTCACGTGAGATGGCTGAGGACTGATGAGATACCGTGTTTGGAGACACCGAGCATACTGAGGATTTTATCAGCTGGGCGAAAAAGAAACCCTGAGGTGTCCAGAAGGATGATATGTGTACGGGAAGGTGGCGGGGTAGGAGGAGGGGGTGGAATGTGTGTGGTCGGCAGACGATCAGGTAGGGGGGCTGGAGGGAGGACGGGTGCTAAGGAAACTGTCCAACCATTATGTTTGTCACGGTATATTACGGTATACGTGCCAGAACCGTTTAGGCCGCAGTCTGCGACCACGGAGGCTTCGCAGCTTCCCTGCGGATCCTCCTTATTTGAATAGGAACCTAGAAACCCGCTTACGCCAGGGGTTAAGCTTTCCCGTACTCTGAATTAGGGTTTGCCGATTCAATATATATCCCGGCAATTGCCAAACTAGTTACTTCGTCCCTTTCAAAGGGACAGACCTCTTATGTAACAAGCTCCGGCCGGCATCCAATGCATGAGGCCTGAGGTGTTCATAACGTCAGTACCTATATCAAGTCAAGACTAGCTCAACCTCCGCTGAGATAGCAGGAGAACAAGACCTCAGTTGAGGAACGAGATCCCTGCAGAACAGTAGTTCGCAGTCTACGATCCCGTACCCCTCACCGCGTGTGACGCGGTAAGTGCACCTGATATTGCCTAGCTGGATAGCGACCATACAGCCAGAAGGCCTGTGCCTCCCAAAGATATTGCCTGACATTCAAATACAAGTTTCGAAGCTTAACTCGTTGAGCACCCGCAGCCAGTGAGTAGTCACTGAGTCTGCCCGTAGGCGTCCATCACTGTCGTGAGGAAGAAGTCCGCCACGGACCTGATGCGCACATCTCGTGTCCCTTTGAAAGGGACGAAGTGAATCTAGCCTGATCAGCCTGATTCGCCAGTTCCTGCAGAAGGTGTTAGTGCTTCAAAAATTTGAATTCTGCTTGTCAGCAATTGACCTTGGAAAGGTGCTTAAACTGCAATTTGGCTGAGGTAATCTCCAGAGAGAGATTGCCAAGTAAAACCCTGTGAATCACTGCGTGTGGCAGCTCAGTGCCAGGCCCAGAGAGGCTTGAAGATTTGGCTGAGGACTTATACACCCAGCAAATACTGCCTGTGTGATTGAAGATTGAGATCAGGTGGATCCAATCTGTCATCATGGACAGAAGTGAACTTGTGGATTGAAGATCCAAGTTTGAAATTTTTTGGTGGACCAGAGAATCCCCGCAGGACCACGAAGCTGAGCGGACACCACGCAAGAGGCTACATCCACGCAGGGCGTGTGACATCTAGAGCTGCCCAGCCAGAAAGGCGACGGAGGATTCCGCCAGATTCTGATTATTAGCAAGAAAAAGCAGGAAGGCAGAGCCCTGTCCTGTTTTTTGCTGTACCTGTCGGCTTGACCTGACTGGCAAGCCCTCACCAGGCCGCAGTAGGTGCAAGAGGCAGAAGCCTGAGCGTTAGCAGATCCTGTTCTGGTGTTGCCAGCACATTGCAGGATAGTGTGGATCGTATAATTGCCTGTAGGAATGGCAGAGTGTAACCTGCATCCTGATAGGCACCAGCACCCCGACGCCCAGCGCCGCAGCGGGCGAGTGTGGGGGCTGGAGCCAGGTGCAGACCTGATAGAGGTGGCTGATTCACTGATTGCAGAGGAAAACCTGCGGATGGCGGAGAAACTGGCAGGGCCAGTGGATCCGGCCGCAGGGGCCTGCAAGGTGTCAGGACCTGACCGCTTCCTGCCCAGAGCGGCAGGAATGCTGGCCGATGGCGCTGAGTGTGTGACGAGGACAGGCATTGGGCGAGGAGGCCCACTGCCCGCTGATTCCAGGAGCAGCCTGGAATTTGAGCAGGGTCCGACGCAGGCGGGAACCCCAGATCTGATCTTGGATCAGGTGGCTGAGGTGTCCCAGAGCAGCGGCATACGGCGTGACAGCGATCCAGATACCGCTCCGCAACAGATTCCGTCCAGGGTGACGCGGGTTGCGCAGCGGGTACTGGTGGAGCTCTGTCAGCCGGAACACAAGGCAGAGATCGCCGCAGCCCCAGGGGGGCTAGCCGGCAGATTTCAGCCAGGTGGAGAGGAAATGAAGAGCAGGCGAGTGCCTGCAGTGGTCAAGCGCGAGGGGGCAGTTGCCCAGCCAGCGGTGACCAGGCAGGTCTTGCAGGCCAGTGCAGAGCCACTGGCAGCACTTGAAAAATCAGCGGTGCCGGTGGGAAAGCCTTGGGCTGACCTGATATCCGAGGAGGAACTTTCAGACCCAGTTCAGGAGGAAAGGGGGCAGCGACCCAAGACAGGACTGGACTCAGAGCAGCAGATGGCGCTTGAGGGAGAAGCGATGCGTATTTCCGGCGGGCTAGCAGGGATCGAGGATCCCGCAGCTTTGGGGTGCAAGGTGCCCAGTGCAGATCAAGCTTGGCCCAAGAGCGTTGGGCAGCCTGATGGCACTGTGGGCGCTGAAGTGTCGCACAAAGGGATCGGCCGAGGTGGGCCAATGCCCCAATCAACCCTGGATATTCCAAGGCAAGGCCTGGAATATACGCAGTGGTTGAGACAGGGAGGAACCCCTGAGCTGACATTGGACTCGGCCGCTGAGGTGTCACAGACCAGTGGCGCAGATCGGGACAGTGGTCCAGAAGGCGCACCGCAGCAGGACCTGCCCAGTGGGGCAGGGGCTGCGCGACGAGTCATGAACGAGCCCGATCACGGTGATAAAGGGGCAGGCGCCTCTGCAGCCCCAGAGAGGGCAGCAGAGTGCGAGGGAGCCAGAGACCTAGGCAGTGGGCCAGAATACGCGACGCAGAAGAGGCTGCTGAGAGTGGCAGGTGCCGCGCAGTGCGTTAAAAAAGAGAACGGTACGATGCCCCGTGGTGGAGGTCAGGTGATCAGGAAACCTGCAGATCTGCAGGCGGTGGGTAGAGCAAAAGACGCCACTGCGAAATGGCCCCCAGTAAAAAGGAAGGAGGATCTGGCTCAGCCAATAGGGTGGAACATGCTAGGGCAGTGGATCGCTGGAGTGTGGAAAGTTGCGTGTGACGCAGTAATCACCTTAACAGAAGAATTCCCTGCGTTGCAAGGAGAGCAGGATCTGTACTGGACAGAAGTCCAGGGGGATGACCAGAATGATCCGGAGCAGGTGAGGTTAAGGAGCCTGGCTGTGCGTCAGCAGCGCGCACCCTTGGAGGCACTGACCAGGTGTATGGAGCAGCCAGGTAATCAGGTGTCCCCCAACGGCTGGTCCATGTTTGATATCCTCAGCAGTGACAGTGAGCCAAGTCCCAGGGACCAACAGCAGGCCCGGGGGAGGGCCTTTTCACCCAGGCGGGATAGCCCGGTAGCTAGCGAGCAGCTGCACCTGATCAGCTGTTTTCAGGCAGGAAGTGACTGTCCACCCAGGCGGGATAGCCTGGCAGCTACCGAGCAGCTGCACCCGATCAGCAGTGATCTGACAGGAAGGGCTGAGCACAGGGCTGGCCCGCGCAGGGCAAGCGAGGCTGAGGATTATGCGAGGTTTGGGGTCGTCCCAGAGCAGGATAAACAGGATCATGAGGATCAATCTGTGGTGGCCGGTGGCTGCGAGCCAGGCCAACTGCAGGTGCAGGCGCCGCGGCTGTGCTTGCAGAGGGAGGCAGCCCCTGTGACACCTGTGGTGGCCGGTGGCTGCGAGCCGGGCCAACTGCAGGTGCAGGCGACGCGGCATTGCTTGCAGAGGGAGGCAGGTCCTGTGACACCTGTAGTGGCTGGTGGCTGCGAGCCAGGCCAACTGCAGGTGCAGGCACCACGGCTGTGCTTGCAGAGGGAGGCAGCCCCTGTGACACCTGTGGTGGCCGGTGGCTGCGAGCCGGGCCAACTGCAGGTGCAGGCGACGCGCCATTGCTTGCAGAGGGAGGCAGGTCCTGTGACACCTGTGGTGGCTGGTGGCTGCGAGCCAGGCCAACTGCAGGTGCAGGCGCCACGGCTGTGCTTGCAGAGGGAGGCAGGTACTGTGACGCCTGTGGTGGCCGGTGGCTGCGAGCCAGGCCAACTGCAGGTGCAGGCGCCGCAGCTGTGCTTGCAGAGGGAGGCAGCTCCTGTGACACCTGTGGTGGCCGGTGGCTGCGAGCCGGGCCACCTGCATTTGTGGGAGCAGAAGCTGAACCAGCAGGTGGCCAAGGAACCAGCAGAATCAAGGGAGAGTGAGGCCCACGTGCACAGGCAGGCGCCGGTGCTGGTGCAGATGCACCAGCAGCCAGAAGAGGATGGGCCTTTCACACCCCTGGTGGCAGCAGCTCCAGGAGGGGGCCAGGTGGCAACACCGGAACCAGGGGCGGCCCAGCAGGCCATCATATGGCTGGGGGCGCCCAAGGGTGTGGCAGGTGTGCCTACAGCTGCCGACGACCCTAGCCAGTCCCAGGTCGAGGCCTCAGGACTGAAGGGGGGCCAGGCAGGCAACCTGCCAGAGGGGTTGGCCGTGCAAGGTCCAACTGAAGGGGCAAGGCAGGCGATCCCGGGCACAAGGGAAACAAGCCCAACCAGCCAGGGCAGTGCCCATGGGGAACCCAAAAACACTCACCCAAGCCTGTTGCGGCAGAGAATCGTGAGGGGTCAATGGAGCTGGATAACCCCAGACACATGCTGATGGAAAAGGTGAACTACCAGCAGAAGCTCAAAGGAATGGCCAGGCAGTCAGGGATTAACTGGCAGATGAGAATGACCAGGCAACTGAGGATGATGAAGCGTCGCTCGGCGAAGAAACTGCAGACGCTGTTGCCACAAGGCAGGGCAGCTGACAATGACGTGGATGAAGCTAGGAGCAGCAGGTCCCCGGTGCCAGCACCCGTGGACATCAGCAGCAGCAGGAATATGTGCCTGGTATCATTCCCTGCTGCGGTGCCTGCAGATGTGGAGCTGGCCAGGCTCAGGGAGGATCGCGCAACAGGTGACCGTCAGCAGCGGATGGACACCCGCGATGCCATGCGTCAGGCCATGAGGCATTACCCCGGAAGCATATGCATGTTCTGCGGGTGCGAGTGCGAGCACAGCGACAGTGCATGTGAGCACCTCATGGATGCCAACATCCAGAGGGGGCTGGAGCCGGGTGAGGATCCGGCTGAGGCCAGTGATGCAGTGATTGCAGAGGAAGCAATGCGGATTGCAGTGAAGCTGGCCGGGCCAGCGGATCCGGCCACAGACGCGCGCAGGGGGCCAGTGCAAGACCGCTCCCTGTCCGCGGAGGAAGGGAAGCTGGCTGATGGTACGGTGCGCGTCCAGGTGACACAAAAAGGAATGGGCCGAGGGGGCCCGGTGCCCGCGGATCCCAGAAAGGACCTGGAAGCTGAGCAGTTGCCGACGCAAGGGGGAGGAACCCCAGAGCTGATCTTGGATCCAGCAGCTGAGGTAGCCCAGAGCGGAGATACGGGGCGGGGCTGTGGTCCAGACGCCGCTGTGCAGCAGAATCCGCCCAGGGGGGCAAGGACTGCGCAGCGGGTCAAGGAGAAGTCCAGCCAAAGTGACCAAAGGGCGGATGTCGCCGCAGGCCCAGAGGGGCTTGCAGGCCGTGACAAGGTCAGGGCAGGCGAGCCGCTAGAAAAAGTAGAGGTGAGTGTGGCCAGGCGCGGACCTGCAGAAGTCAAGCGCGAGGGGGCAGGAGCCAAACCAGCGATGGCCGGGCAGGTTTCGCAGGAGAGCGATGAACCGCGGATCCAGAGCAAAAGGGCGGCTGTGCCGGTGGGAAAGCCGTTGGCTGACCTGATGAGGGAAGAAGAGCTGTCAGAGCCCATCCCAGAGGTGCAAGTGCAAAAAGGGCCGCAGCTGAGGGCAGGGCTGCATCCAAGGGGGCAGCTGAGGCCGCACCGCACTCCAGTCAGGAGGGTGGTAGGGTCCACGGGGTATGGAACACCCCTGTCCAGGTTTCTCCCCAGTGTGGGCAGGCCTGTGCAGAGATCCAAGGAGGGATTTAGCGGACAAGTGAAGAGAGGCGGCAGCCGAGGGGGCAGCCTGTATGGATTTTCCAATAATCCAGCGTGGGCACAGGAGGAAGGCCCCAGAGAGTCAGAGCACTCCAGGGCGGTGAAGGTGGCAGATCTACAGGAGCTGATTGAGGAGGATCTGCAGCCGATCGGCTGGAGGAAGATTCTGCGGTGGGTGGCGAACCTGTGGAAACAAGTTTGCTCCAGGTATTTCTCCCACTTCAGCGATCAGGTGAATGCGATTGAGGAATTCAGGGCCCATCATCTGAGGGAATGGGCAACGAAGGCCATGATGGGGATTCCACACACGGGGCAGGACAGGGCGACGCTGTTGGCCGCCCTTGGACAGGCGTCCAAGGGAGGAGCAGGACGCGAGGCAGCCCTGGCCGTTAAGGCCTTCGCAGATGAGTGGTGCAGTGGGGTGAAGGGAGATCAGGAGGAGCCTGGATCTGAACCCGAGGATGAAGAAGTAGAGGATCAAGAGTGGGAAGGTTATGAAACATATGTGCAGCAACCAGAGGAGCTCAGGGAGGTCCAAAGGTGGCAGCAGCAGGCAAGGGCCGCGCCCACCCCAAGGTCCAGAGAGGCCAGAGAGGAGGTGCTGTCAGATTCCTGGGTCAGGAATTACACAGGAGGGACACAGCCAAGCTGGCAGAGCCAGGAGCCGCCCAGGGGGCAGGCAGACGGCAGGGAACAGCCAAGCTGGCAGAGCCAGGAGCCGCCCAGGGGGCAGGCAGACGGAAAGAAACAGCCAAGCTGGCAAAGCCAGGAGCCGCCCAGGGGGCAGGCATACGGCAGGGAACAGCCAAGCTGGCAGAGCCAGGAGCCGCCCAGGGGGCAGGCAGACGGCAGGGAACAGCCAAGCTGGCAGAGCCAGGAGCCGCCCAGGGGGCAGGCAGGCGGAAAGAAACAGCCAAGCTGGCAAAGCCAGGAGCCGCCCAGGGGGCAGGCATACGGCAGGGAACAGCCAAGCTGGCAGAGCCAGGAGCCGCCCAGGGGGCAGGCAGACGGCAGGGAACAGCCAAGCTGGCAGAGCCAGGAGCCGCCCAGGGGGCAGGCAGACGGAAAGAAACAGCCAAGCTGGCAAAGCCAGGAGCCGCCCAGGGGGCAGGCATACGGCAGGGAACAGCCAAGCTGGCAGAGCCAGGAGCCGCCTAGGGGGCAGGCATACGGCATGGAACAGCCAAGCTGGCAGAGCCAGGAGCCGCCCAGGAGGCAGGCAGACGGAAATAAACAGCCAAGCTGGCAGAGCCAGGAGCCGCCCAGGGGGCAGGCAGACGGCAGGGAACAGCCAACATGGCAGAGCCAGGAGCCGCCCAGGGGGCCGGCAGAATACGGCAGGAGGACACAGCCAGGCGGGCCAGGCCAGAAGCCGCCCAGGGGGCAGGCAGAATCCGGCAGAGGATCACAGCCTCGGGAGTCTGGCCCAGAGGAGAGAAAAAGCAGAGATGAGGCTGATCAGCCGCCACCCGAGGGGAGCAGAGGCTCCACGGGCAGGGCCGGCAGACAGTCGTCCGGGGGTGGACAAGCCCAGGATGGGGCTGGCCGCAGAAACAGCCAGTACCAGCGCAGTCGCAGCCCATCAGGGGGCGACAGTAGCGGATCTGGATCAGACTCCAGTTCAGACGAGTCAGGGTCAGGTGGAGCGGACAGGCGCGGGCCAGGGGCCAGGCGGGAGTCCAGCGACCAGGAAATGAAGAGGCTCAAAAGGGAGCAGGCAAGGATGACCCTGCAGCTGCTGCAGCAGATGTACCTGCAGCTGGCAGTGGTGGCCAAATATACCAAAATCCCAGCTATCCAAGGCAACGTGCCGGTGTTGGATATGTCACACCCGGGCGCGGTTGCAGCCAAGAAATATTGCCAAGCGTGTGGCTATTGGGGATCACACAACAGGCTGGCGCTGTCGGATGAACCACCGGCGCTGGCCGTGGTGGCAGGGGAAATTGTTGGATCCTGCCAGTCACCCTCGGCCATGGCCATGCTCGTGCGATCCCTGGCCAGGTTGTGGAACAACAAGCCTGCCAGTGTGGGGCCGTTGATGGCGGCCATCAGGGCAGCGCCCCACGCAGGGGACAGGGCCACCAAGGAGATGGAAAGGATCGGGGGGCAGTGGGCCGCTCCAGCAGAGGAGCAGTGCTGTGAGGTTTCCCTGCTTACCCTGTGGATCAGGGTGGTAAAGGAGGAGGTGGGGAAGCCGACCTCCGATGAGAGATCCGCGATCACCAACCTCAAGCTGGGAGTCAAAACAACCTTGGATCCAGAGGTCAAGCCAGAGGAGACAGTGGAGGCGTTTGCGCACAGAGTCCTTTCCACAGCAGAGTTGCTGCAGATCTCCAGGGATGCAGTGGACTACTTTGGCAGAAGGCACTCGGTCTCGCACATGTTCTATGAGGGGCTGCCAGTGGCCACCAGGGGCAAGCTGAGCACGTTCGTAATCACGGTGCCAGGGTACTTGAATATGACCGATGAGGAGCAGTACTGACGCAGCAGGTGGTGCAGTGGGAGAAGTTCGCCCTGGAAATGGGGGACCTGTCTGTCACAGATCACAGGCCTGCGGCAGAAGAGGAGAATGAGACGGAAGAGGGGGAAGAGACGGAAGAGGAGGAAGAGGAGCGAGAGGCTTCTTGGAAGCAGAGACTTTTTGGAGGAAGATATTCCTTGGATGAGGAGAGGCCAGTGTCACCCCGCGAGCGGTCCATTGATGGGCCAAGGTGGCGCTAGGCTTCCAACAAAGAAGAGGAATCGGCACTTGAAGGGTGCACCGATACCTGAACCTCAGGGAAGGCCAAGCCCAGAGCGGCAAGGCTGCTGAGCATGTGACGGTACTCACACCGCAACCGGCCGGAAAGGGCAGAGGCTGAGCAGCAGAAGACGCTTTCAGGCACAGCGCACCTGGTCCTAGTGCACGGCAGGTGCTGGGCCGGAGGCCAGCGAGTCAATGGCGGTTTATGCTAGGTGGCGACAAGACCTAGAGCAGCGACGGGTTATGAAAATTTGTTTCTCAAGAGCCGCAGCAGCAAGGCTGCGGTAGTACATATGCTAGCGCATGGACGACAAGACTTGATTTTGTGGAGTAGTGATAGTACCCAAGGGGGCAGAAGCCGCTGCTGCGGCGCGCATTTCCTGTGGCCTTAAAGACCAGGCGTCTATGGCGCAGTGGGGCGAGAGCAGCGGTTATACTTAGCCTGGCCTAATGATTCTGATTAACAGCTAAGTTTGGTGATGAGCAACTGAGATGCTTAGAATGACGCGCAGTATGTGCGCATTGCTTGCAGAGATTATGTGAATTTTGCCTTGAAAACAGCCTGAACCAGGCAGATGCGTTTGGACGGCCTGAACCAGGCAGATGCGTGTAGAAGGCCTGAACCAGGCAGATTTGTGTACATGGCCTGAACCAGGCAGATGCGTGTAGAAGGCCTGAACCAGGCAGATTTGCTTTGATACTTTGATCTTCTGAGGTGTACATATTGCCAGAAGTTTCTTCCTAACAGTACCGACCCCTTTTTCCGGCTCCCAGCGCATGCCCGATAGGCTTAACGCTGAGGAGCGGGGGGGCGAGTGAAGTAGTAGGGGCGGTACCCACGAGACAGGGACACCCAGACTTACCCCTAGGCAGAGAGACTTCCTGCTAGGGCTGAACCTTACAGTAGCCAGTTAACAGCTCTTGTCTGAAGTACAAGGAGCCTGTGTGTACGGTGATGTACCGTGTTTATGAGTAGAAGGACACCTCTCTAAGGCGCCTTTACCGGAGATTACGGAGTTTACCATATTGGCGCGTTTACTGCTTTATGGTGCGACAGCTGTCACGGTATATTACGGTGTACGTGCCAGAACCGTTTAGGCCGCAGTCTGCGACCACGGAGGCTTCGCAGCTTCCCTGCGGATCCTCCTTATTTGAATAGGAACCTAGAAACCCGCTTACGCCAGGGGTTTAGCTTTCCCGTACTCTGAATTAGGGTTTGCCGATTCAATATATATCCCGGCAATTGCCAAACTAGTTACTTCGTCCCTTTCAAAGGGACAGACCTCTTATGTAACAAGCTCCGGCCGGCATCCAATGCATGAGGCCTGAGGTGTTCATAACGTCAGTACCTATATCAAGTCAAGACTAGCTCAACCTCCGCTGAGATAGCAGGAGAACAAGACCTCAGTTGAGGAACGAGATCCCTGCAGAACAGTAGTTCGCAGTCTACGATCCCGTACCCCTCACCGCGTGTGACGCGGTAAGTGCACCTGATATTGCCTAGCTGGATAGCGACCATACAGCCAGAAGGCCTGTGCCTCCCAAAGATATTGCCTGACATTCAAATACAAGTTTCGAAGCTTAACTCGTTGAGCACCCGCAGCCAGTGAGTAGTCACTGAGTCTGCCCGTAGGCGTCCATCACTGTCGTGAGGAAGAAGTCCGCCACGGACCTGATGCGCACATCTCGTAGTGAAGTAGTAGGGGCGGTACCCACGAGACAGGGACACCCAGACTTACCCCTAGGCAGAGAGACTTCCTGCTAGGGCTGAACCTTACAGTAGCCAGTTAACAGCTCTTGTCTGAAGTACAAGGAGCCTGTGTGTACGGTGATGTACCGTGTTTATGAGTAGAAGGACACCTCTCTAAGGCGCCTTTACCGGAGATTACGGAGTTTACCATATTGGCGCGTTTACTGCTTTATGGTGCGACAGCTGTCACGGTATATTACGGTATACGTGCCAGAACCGTTTAGGCCGCAGTCTGCGACCACGGAGGCTTCGCAGCTTCCCTGCGGATCCTCCTTATTTGAATAGGAACCTAGAAACCCGCTTACGCCAGGGGTTTAGCTTTCCCGTACTCTGAATTAGGGTTTGCCGATTCAATATATATCCCGGCAATTGCCAAACTAGTTACTTCGTCCCTTTCAAAGGGACAGACCTCTTATGTAACAAGCTCCGGCCGGCATCCAATGCATGAGGCCTGAGGTGTTCATAACGTCAGTACCTATATCAAGTCAAGACTAGCTCAACCTCCGCTGAGATAGCAGGAGAACAAGACCTCAGTTGAGGAACGAGATCCCTGCAGAACAGTAGTTCGCAGTCTACGATCCCGTACCCCTCACCGCGTGTGACGCGGTAAGTGCACCTGATATTGCCTAGCTGGATAGCGACCATACAGCCAGAAGGCCTGTGCCTCCCAAAGATATTGCCTGACATTCAAATACAAGTTTCGAAGCTTAACTCGTTGAGCACCCGCAGCCAGTGAGTAGTCACTGAGTCTGCCCGTAGGCGTCCATCACTGTCGTGAGGAAGAAGTCCGCCACGGACCTGATGCGCACATCTCGTAGTGAAGTAGTAGGGGCGATACCCACGAGACAGGGACACCCAGACTTACCCCTAGGCAGAGAGACTTCCTGCTAGGGCTGAACCTTACAGTAGCCAGTTAACAGCTCTTGTCTGAAGTACAAGGAGCCTGTGTGTACGGTGATGTACCGTGTTTATGAGTAGAAGGACACCTCTCTAAGGCGCCTTTACCGGAGATTACGGAGTTTACCATATTGGCGCGTTTACTGCTTTATGGTGCGACATGTTTGAGGAGAAGAATAAGTTGTAGATGTTGTTCTGATTTACGGGTATGGCATTGTTGGAAAGAAAATTCAGAGGTGTAACAGATTTCAACGACATGTACGATGCAAGTCCTCTGGAGGCGTGACATAGTGTGTGAGCTAGAGAGGTGACCAGCGCGGTGAAGACTAAGGAATTCGGAATGTGCGAGACCTTGGACAATGAGCAAACCCGGACGCAGTTTGTCACAGTAATCAAAGGAGTCTGGAAATGTGGGTGGTTGTCGGGGCACCATCCAACGAGGAAGACGGGTGTCATATACACCGAAGGGGAGATTAGCATGGGAAGTGGCATCCATGATTGTAAAGGAGGAGCCAAGGGAGCCATAAGCAATAGCGGTCTGGATGAGGCAGACAGCTCGGTTGTGCCGAGCAATGTAAGAGGCGGACATGGCGGAATGAGCACAACCGCCCAGGAGGTGGCCTGGGGTATCGTTGGGATGTGAGCAGATGGGGCAGTGGGTGGTGGTGCGTGTGCCTACAGCTGTTTTGTATGGGCGGTTCATATGCATGGCTGTAGATGCGGTCCACGAAGTATTGGTGCGAGATTTGAGGATGTTGCGAATACCGCTAAAGGGCAAGCCCATGTGCCACAGGATGGGAAGGTAGGAGGCGAGGGCAGAGGCAACGAGGCTTGCATGCGGACATACCGAAGGGGCAAGGGCAGAGAGGTAGGACCATCGGTGAGAAGGGGGCAGTGTTGGGACATGTGTTCCTTTTAAGAATGGGGGAGGTCCGATGCAAACCACGGTTCGTCCGTGTCATGGGGCGTAGGGAGGCATGGCCATGCGGGCAAGTGTGCAAAATGTTGGACATCCGAGTTGCATGTGAAATCGCATTGTTCAGGGGATTGGAGGGCGAGGGCAGCACCCTTATCGGCGAGTTCATTGCCAATGATGCCGATGTGAGATTTGATCTTATACATGTGGAAATGGTGGCGGTGGCGAAATCTGGTAAGGATGAGGGCACGGATGTCGAGGGGAAGGGGGGCGTGTTTACATTCAAGTAAAGTGTGGGGGTGGCGAAGGGCCTTTTGAGTATCATAGAGAGAAACCAAGGAATCGGAGAAAATGGTAAGATCACCAGTGTGGTGTAAGGCTGCATGAGTGAGGGCAGCATAAATACCAGCAAGCTCAGCCCGTGTAATAGTGTTGGTTTCAGCTCGGCCATCAGGGTGGACAGTGTACGTCGTGGTGTCTTGAGTACAGTAGAAAGCCGCACCCATGGCCGTGCCTTTGCCAGGTGTGGATATGGCCGAGCCATCGGTGTAGTACTGTAGTATGCCGGTATATCGTGCCAACGGAGGGGGAATGAGGGGGCGTAAGGTGGGATGATTGCCGTGTATGGTAGAGCTATGGGTGGAGGTGCATTTATCGTGGTGGGCAGAGGAAGGAGATCAGCTTGGCCAAAACCGGCTGGGAGCAAGAAGCGGGATGGGTGGGAGGAGCATGGAGCAAAAGTGGGGGGCACATATGGGAAAGTACGGGATGTATCTTCAAGAGTGTTGGAGATGATGATGAGGAGGAGGTCAAATTTAGGCATGCCCGCGCGAGCAATATCGGCCGGAATGAGATGATCAGGGGGTAGAAAAGGTAGATGGTTGCGGTCAAGGGTTGTGAAGGAAATATGGCGATGGCCAGAGTGGAGGAGGGTCATGAATTTGGCCTGTTTCCAATTGGGAACAACGATCACCACGTGTAATTGTGGCTACAGGCCCATGTTCTATTTACGGCTATGGCGGGGGGGGACACTTTGTTTCGGTGGGTCCGACCTGGTATGAACACTTGTCTCAATGTTCTCTCACTTTTCTGGCAGCAGCGACTGCCAGTGACGAGTGTGGACATTTTGAACCACAGCTGTCATCGCTGCTCACTTGCTGATCCACTCGACATCTTCCATCGATGTTCCACTCGAAAGATAGTCGTGCGGGCTATTAGCAGCTAAAATACAGCAAACGTGAGCCATGGTGAGCAGCAACGAGCAAAACCAGCAGCGACTGGCAGTGCCGAGTGTGACGAGTGTGAACGCAGTTTGAATCCCAGCTGTCAGCTGTAGCAGGCACGCTCCCTGGCAGTCATTGCTGTTCACTCTCTGATACACGGTTTCCTCTCGCTGTTCCACTCGACAAGATATTATAGCTCTTTAAAGCTAAATACACTAGTGATATAGATGTTAACAGAATTATGAAGCCGAGGTGACGAATGTGGGCCAGCGAGGACTATTAGACGACGGTCGGTTGCTTGTCAGTTTGTACATCTTTTGAGGGTTGTCTTTAATCTACTGTGGTGCCGTACACCGATTACTTGTACATCTTTTTTGTCGTCTTGAATAATATACCGGGGCAATGAAGGTCGATGTAGGTAAGAAGAAGCAAGTGGTCCAGTGGTACATCACTGGCGGCATCCACGGCACATGGTCGAGGGTTCGAAACTGCCGTTCGGCAACGCCATTTCGCCCTCACTCTCCGGAGGGACTTGAAAGACCCCTCTTCGTGCTCAGCAAGGAGAGTTTGACTAGTAGCGACAGGGTCCCGAGTGCACCACTTGGTGTGCGAATCGGTTGGTGAATAAAAAGGGACCCCATAACCATAGGTTGCGGGTGCACAGGCCCTCTCTCGAGAGGCGATCGCTTAAGTGCGGCTAGTCTGTGAGCACACTTTGCCATCCTCAAATCCACGCCTTAAAACGGAGTTCCTTCCTTTCCTTTCCTATGTCGGGTTGCTTCTGCAGCGATGCCAGCGACCATCGGATTGCCTTGAGGAGAGCAGGACCTGAAACTTAGTAAGCGCCCAGCCTGAAAAACGCCAAGCTGGCTCGATAATGGTTTCGGTCAAGGTTCGAGAACCCGAAGGGACGGCAGCAATCGAAGAAAAGAATCGACCAATGAATCGACCAATGCATCGACTAAAGAATCGGCTAAAAGAAATCGACTAAAAGAAATCGCCTAAAATCGACTGGTACATCATCGCCTATATCAGTCGATCATACGATCGCCGGTATTAGTCGATTTTTGCTGTCGCCCTTAGTTGCTTTATCAAAGCCTATCGCAATTAAGCGCTGCAACGCTGCCTTTATATGCGAAATGGTCAATCACATGGATGCTTGCCTCGGGACTGCTGACAGGGCCTCTCTCCAAGGCAGAGGCGAGCCCATACCACTCAGAGGCCCATACCGTTAACTTTGTGAATTGTGATGTATTCAAAACTTAAGGAGTTCTGAAGCTGCGGGCCTATTCAGCGATTGATATTTTAATAAAGTTATGACGGTGGCGGTGTCCGACAAGAAGCAACTCGCACCCAACAACATAATATGGACCCACATGACGAGTGGTGATGACGAGGCTGAACTTCACCGCGAGTACCAGCTATTATTTCGGGTCGACTAAGTCCTGCTCGACACCATGTCACCTTTATACCTGCTCTGCTGATTCGCTCGCTGTGCTTCATGAAAGGCGCGGCCCATGTCCAGGGTCGCTCGCACGACCACCATCGCCCTTTTTAGATCCTGCCTAGTGCCTACCGTACTATGTCTCATGGGCTGGGCTTTATGACCATGTTGCGATCCACCTTTGGACCTTGGCAGATCCTAGGCACTATGGTTCTCAATGGGCGGGACCCTGTTTCCCCATCGTGACTGCAAGCTTTTCAATTCGTGCTCTCCTCCTCTTCTTGGCTCTTGCCCTGTCCCGTGGTTGAGAGCCACACAGCAGAAGTATTACCCCGGCATCAGGACATCAGAACGGGAATGGGGTCAAGCACCACTAAGAAACCCATCAGAAACCATGCACCATAGCAGGGACACAACTGCCGGGTAAACTTTGTCTCACCTCAGATATCTTAGGCATACGGGTATTAGCAACAGACCTTCACAAGCACGCCAGGTGGAGACCCCCAACTACTGCCAACCTTCCTACCTTCCATCCCCAGAGATATATTCGTGTTAATTCGTCACACAGGTCTGTTCACATCGAAGCTGCTCACCCAGAGCAGGCGAATAAAAGCATGTCCAAGGACATCGTCAAAGAAAGCAGTAAAGACAAAGAATGGTAAAAACCTCAATAATTGGCAAGGCAGCCAGCCTGCGCCTGCATCCTCCTACTACGGTACACTAGCTCTATTCGTTGAGCATGCAAAGCAGTGACACACCCTCCAGGATCCAGTGGTCCTCGTCGGTGCCCTGGCGTACGGGTAAGCTCACATTAAGCACGTAGTTGGTACTCTGCCCAGTGGTGCTGAGCACGCCTGCCCGCACGCTCGTCTTGTACAGCGGGCACTGATACTGCCCCGCGGGCGGCTCGTAGTCCGGCACGGGGAAGAAGTGGATGACCGGCATCGGAGCGTACATGACGCTGGGCTCCGACTCCTCCAGACAGCCGTTAATGCGGTCCCACCTTGCGCCGTCAACGCTGAGCCCGTCGATGTAGATCCCATCCTGCGGCGCTGCCTCGACATCCTCGGCATGCTCCTGCGGCGTCACCGTGAAGCCGAAGTTGAGCGTGTCGATCGGGATGGCCAGCTTGCGCGCGTGCATCTGCAGCACGCCCGTCATGAAGCCCTGCGGGAAAAAGAAACCGGGCAGCCAGAAGCAGCGGGGCAGCCCTTCGACCAGCCAGCCCCGCATGAAGGCGATGCGCTGGTGGTAGTCGGTGACCCAAGAAGCCAGCGGCTTGAGAGACGGGTAGGCCACATTTGCCCACAGCTCCGGGACCTGGTTATTCAGCATGCTGTTGTACATGGCTTCCAGCTCGCTGCTCATCACCACCAGGCCGCGGATCGCCTTTTGAAGCTCGATTAGGCTGGACCGCATCATGCCAGACAGGCGGTTGAACCTGGGGGGAAGAGGAGGTGAGCATAGTGTAAGCGCCAGCGGCTGCTTTCATGGGTGTGAGTGTCGAGGTCGGTGTAGAGGACGGCGTGGAATAGACTGAGAGACAGCCAGAACGTAGGACAGGCTCTCACACCCACCTGTTCCTCTCCCGGGCAAACACTGACATATACTGGTGCATAGTCCACCTCCGTGCTAAGCCCTGTGTCGGCTCTGCGTCCTTTCGGGCGGTCACACAACTAAACGGGGGGTAACACAACAGGCCAGGTCGCTGCCAAGATATCGCACCTGTCCATCTCTTGCCCCAGGACCACCGATAGTGAGTTGAGCTGGCCTGTTTCCGTTCGGGCGAACAGCCCCTCCTGTGCCTCTTCTCGGCTCAGGTCGGCTGCCAGGCTGTTCTGAAGCTCAGCAGCCAGCTCCGCAACCACATCGTCCGGGCTCTTCCCCGCAGTACCGGTCGTCACACGAGGCTGCGTGTGGGAGCAACGGCAATCACAGTCTCAGGAGCAAGCACAACGGCACGCAGATGCTCAAATGAAATCTGCAGGTTTGCGCACCGGCTCGAGCACACGGCTATCCTAAAGACATCTGCCTCATTCATAATCCACATCCTAACAAAACAATTTTGTGCAGGCTCCTCCCCCTCCTTCCCCTCCGCCATAGCCCGCATTGCCCTCCTCCCCCTCCACCCCCACTGCGACAGCCCGCGTTGCCGCACACCCTGCGCACCTGTATTGACAGGATAGAGTCCACCAGCCGCCTTGTCTCCTGCAACTGGAAGGAGATGTTGGCGTTGGGGTGCATCCCAAAGACCTCGGGCGCCTCAACGGCAGGCAGCGACCGGATGTACTCGCGGTACGACTCAAGGTCGCCGTCGGGCGGTACAAAGTACGTGCCGCTCGGCGTCAGGCAGTACTTGTCGCCCAGCACCTTGGGCGTGATGTACTGCCTCAAGATGGACATGAGGCAGCGTCGGTCGAGGTCATCCGTGACACGTCCGCCGTAGTTGATCTGTCCGATCACAAACTCTAGTGCTGGCCAGGGGATGAGGTCTTGCTCCGACAGGAACATGCGCATTGTCATCATCGAGCACTCTACGTCAGACATGTTGAACTCGTACCGGATGTTCCAGCCAATGGGGCCAAACTTGCGTCGCTCCTGCGGAATGGGAGGCAAGGAGGGGGGGAGCATAATGCAGGTGGCAGCAGCGGGGCAGCAGAGACACACAAACAGCACTTGGGGCGGAAAACTAGAACAAACTCGGGCGGCTGCGCCTTAATCCTCGCGGGGCAAATAATTTATAACAAACATACAATTCATTAGGAAATCTAGGTTGCAGTCAGCCAGCTTGCTCATCAGAAGTCGCCAACAAGGATAAGAGGGCGCAAGGCCCTCCTGGTGCGCCCAGAGGGGGAAGTGGTCAGCATGCCTTTGCTCGTGAGCGGTGCGCCGCACCTGCACCACCGCATGGAAGAAGCAAAGGGAGAACAGGAGCTTCCGCCACACAAACGGCTTGGCGTCGCAAGACGCTAGGTGCTCCGGCGTCATGTCGTTGTAGCTGCGGTTCACGTTGGCCTTCACTCCCTTGGGGGGCTCGTTAGTTAGCTTGATGGCTGCGCACGTGGAAAAAAGGAAGAGAGGCAGAGGATTTCAAATGCAACAAAAAGAGAATGCAGCAAAAGTCATGCGGGGAACATAGCAAAAATGCAGTACAGTGATAGGAAAGTATCTGTGTGTTTCAGCTCTACCAAAGACGACCTAGGTATGGACGGGGAGGGGCAAGCCATAATAGAGGCTAGCTAGAATGTGGAGCCAGAGTGGCAGCGGACAACAGCGGACAACAGCAGGCTATTGGTGGTGGGCACGGGGAGGCCACGGCGGGCGCTCCATAGGTAGACCCAGGGCCAGAGGCAGCAAGGGTAAGGACACCTCCTGCCCCCATCATCTCCATTCTGAAGCACCAGAGGCAGTTGGGGTAAGGCCCCGCCCCCAACACCCTGCCCCCCTCCTCACCATTCTGCAGCACCAGCACCGGGAAGACGTTGCTGGGCATCGACGTGAGCCACAGCCGGAAGTCAGGGTGCACGTTGGTGTTGCTCTCGCGCCCCAGCTCCTCCACCTTCTCTTCCATCCGCAGCATCCAGGACGAAGCCAGGTGGCAGTTCTGGAGACACACCCAGTGGCCCGCCTTGGCGGCCTGGATCATGAGCATCTCCGCGATGGGCCCCTGGCCCTGGCCCAGGCTGATCATGTGCAGCTGCTCGCCTAGGGCCATGCCGCTCTTCTCGGCAAAGCGCTGCAGCATGGAGGTTGGGTCGGCACCTGCGTAGAAACGGGGGAGCACGCAGGACACACTAGCTCAAAGCTCAATGTTAGGGGAGGCTGCGGGGGATCAGCCCAGACGTTGAGGGACGCGGCGCTGCCTGAAAGGCTTCAGAGCTGAGTACCCGGTAACTGACTGTCGGGTTGGTGCAGCCAGAGGACTGGGTGACCCACAACAAGGCTGTGAATCCTGTGATGTGTTGCGCCTTCCGCGTCAAGAAGTTGACAGCAAGCACCCTCTCCTTGCCACCGCATCAGGACTGCACCTCCCGGAACAAACCGAGCCTCTACGCCCCTACTGCGCATACGGAATGCCCTTCATGGCCAAGTGCAGCCCACCGGCGCCCTGCCTCCCTACAGCCCACTGCGCCCCCTCCCCCTGTTGAATGTTGACCCCTCCCCATCTCAGTACCTGTGGACAGGATGAAGATGACGGGCGTGCGACACGTCGTGTCCGGGAACACATCGTCCAGCGTCCACGCCGCCGGCTCCGTGAACGCTAGCCCCAGCTTGAGCCCGACGTACTGGTTGCAAGCGAAGATGAGCTTCTCCTCGCGGAAAATGCGGATGATGCACAGCTTCGCGAACGACGTCTGCACCTTCTCCTCCCACCCGGACGGAAGCGGCGTTGCGTGCGGCTCCGGCGAGCAGGCCCAGATCTCCCACTCGGTCGAATTCATGACGACCATCGTGGTCAGGCCCTGGAGAGCGGTTACAGTGGACTCCGCGAACAGCAGCGATTTCCAAGAGTTTTCGCTGATCCACGGCGGCCGCGGCGTGCCGCTGACAATCGGCGTGCCCGTCGGGCCGCGGACAAGGAAGTTCCACTCGAGCGCGGTGATCTCGCCGCTCGATTCGTGCCGCAGGATCGAGGTGCACACCTGGTTGAAAGGACAAGGAAAGGGCAGGTCAGCAGATGAGGTGACCTCCAGGATAAGGGCCCCACACCCGCACATCAGCATGACAGTACCCCATTCAGACAAACAAATGCTGAAGGGATGTTGTGGTCACAACTAAACTGGATCTGGAGATGTGCAGTGGACAGTGCAGGGCCTGCTCTTAAGGCCCCATGGCCCCAAGCCCATGTGATAATACCGAGGAAGAGCCGTCCCCAAGCGGACGACTCAAAACGCCTCCCCCCAGAAGCCCTGCCCCTTCAAAACTTAACCCCAACAAGTCCCACATGCATTCGAGGCAAATGCGTTTGCCCAGAAGCCCCAAACTGCAGGCACTACAGACAATCTTGTGCCCCTCCCCCCAACTGGCAGGCTCCAACGCTGTAACACTTTGCCCTCCAACCCCTGTAGCTGCATGCCCCAGGCCTCCCTGCCCCCCAACTGAAAAGCTCCCCTGCTATTTTACCTCAAAATACCCAACACTGCTTCACTAATTTGCACCAAAAAAAAGCTGCGCTCACCAGAAAGCTATACAAGTTCTTGTGCTCTTCAAACAGGCCGCGGCTGACGTTGTTGAAGATAAAGGTGGTCACAAACTCCGACAAAAGCACCAGGCGTGTCGGCACGTCGTCGGCCTTCTCGGCGCGCTCGATGCAGTAGCTGAACATGCGCGTAAAGTAGCTGAGGCTGAACTGGTACATCGGGTTGATGAGGGACAGGTCTGCCACCACAAAGTACAGGATGGAGCCGCGGGTGGCCGCGGGCCGGTAGTGCTCGCGCGCCTCGTTGATCGACTTCTCTGTAACCTCAGCCTCTTGCACACGGTTCTAAGGGAGGGTGTGGGGCGGGGTCGGGGGGGGGGAGGAATGAAAGGGAGAGGTAGGGCAGGAGGGGAACAGAGGAGGTGAGTTGGGTGTGATGGGTTTCAGTGGGAGCGTGTGGTGGTGGTGGTGGGGGGGAAAGAGGGGTGAATTGCCCGGCTGTATATGCCTGGAGTGCCCCAGGGCGTTGCAGAGATGCGAGACAAATAAACAAATGCAACATCTTGAAATCCTGCCGAAACGTTGCACAACACGCACAAGAGTTCAGGGTCTAGGCTGAGCGTGTTCGGTGTGGTGCTGCGCAGCCTGAGGCCTGATACGGCTCCTAGGAGCAGCCCTCGGTGTGCCTGCAGCTCCACGCAGGAAACGGTAAGAGCTCCTGGGGCACCCACAGCTCCTCGAGGAACCACCCAGATCATACCCCTGGTCAGGGTTCAGGTTTTTAAACAGGTTGTAGGTTTTCAGGGTTCCGGACTTTCGGGGGTTCAGGGTTCAACAGATATAAGCCCTAAAATCTGTAACCTTAACCCACCCCAATCACGCCGCTGGTCAGCTTGGAGTGGTTAAGCGTGTTGATCAGCTGCTCATCATCCAGAATGTTGCCGGTGGACTCCTTGAGTAGCTTCAAGATCTTGTCCTCCAGGTCCTGAGCACAAGCAGAGGGCGGGGGAGGGTATAGAGCTCCGGGCACGTAGTGCTCTTCCTTGTCCTAATATGGATTATATAACGATCAAAACAACACCTTGGCTGTTCTAATGCATCACACGTGTCCACAGCACAAGATGAGGGGTGGGGCAAGAAATGCTGATGGCACAGAGATCTTCCATAACAAAACATAACAAATAACGCAAAACATTACTCCGCTGTTCAGATGTTGCCGTAAGAGTGTCATTTTTAAGCGCTCTGACAGTGTGTGTAGACTGTGCAGGTGAAGGCCTCATATCCTCCTTGCCTCCTTGGCCTCATACAACTCACACGCACACGTGTGAGGCACAGGTGTACAGCCGAAGCCTAAACAAAAGGTGTACAACTGTGAACCCAGCGCACCTTGAGTTGCTTCTTATCATTGCTGATGGAGACGACCAGCCGGTCCTTGGCCTCCTCCAGGTCCGGTCGCTCCTTGCGGACGACTTCACCCAACAGCTGGTCCTCCAGGCCCTGAATGGAATGACAACAGAGGGGTAGAGGGAATGGGGCATCAGGCTTTGAGGACTTTGAGGACTGTGTGTGGGGCATGAGAGGTGTGCCTCCACGGCGGCACAGCGGAGCACTTCCTCCCCACTCCCTTCCTCCACCAGGCATCGCGTGTGCTACCTTGACGCAAAGATACATTTCTGTCCATGGCGACACATCTGCCCGAACTGCGCCTAGTTACCTGACACAAATATCGCACCACAAATATCAGAAGGGATCTCTTTCAGGGGGAGGTGGGCAAAAAGTGTACACAGAGATAAATAAATATGTATTATTTTTTCTATTCCCCCCCCGTACCTTCATGGTGACGGTGAAGTTGATGATGGTGACCTTGATGCAGACCTCCGGCAGGTAGTGCGGGTTGGACATCTTGGTGGTGATGTAGAACTTGAAGTTGGGGTCATAGTCCACGTCGCTGTCCCCCAGGCGGATCAGGGTGCGGCCACCTTGCTTGTAGATGGCCTGCGCAGGGTCCAGGGTTCAGATCAAGTGCTCAGGGATCAGGGTGAAAGGTTTTGCAGGGGGCCAGCAGGGAGAGGGAGAGGGAGGGTTCAAACCGTTGGCCAGGCGGGCCGCCAATGGGCAGATGGACTGAGCGAAGCAGAGTCTAGTGCCCCAGGCCCTGGGAAGGTAAACAGAGGGGCCGAGGAAATGGGCCATCAGGCCAGCTGAGAGACGATGGGGTCGAGAAGGCAATCAGTGGGCAAGGTTGGCTGCCAATGAGCTGATGGAGACCAGAAGCCTCCACCGGCATAGGCTGAGTGGTAGCACGTACGGCAGCACGCACGGCAGCACGCTCGGCGTGCTGCCATGGGATCCATAGCCAGCAATGCAGCTGACGCACGGACCACGCTTCAGCGCCCTCACACAACGAGGTGGATGGACAGCCTGCACGGTACACACCTTTTGCAGCAGAGGCTCATGCGCCTAGTTCTAGGGTTCAGGGTTTCAGACTGACCCCCCTAATCCCTAGGACCCCAAACCCTGAACGTGTGCGTACCTTCTGCAGCAGCGGCTCCAGCGCCGGATCCAACGCCTCGCCCACGTCCTCGATCAGCACGGGGTTGCCGATGCGGATGGAATTCTCTAGCGTGCGCAGGAAGGAGCTGTCGGTGAGCTTCACCACGCGGAGACCGTTGCGGGACTCCATGTGCTTCACCCAGGAGTTAGCTTGGCCCTGCAAGGCAGCACGGGTAAAGGGTTTAGGGCTTAGGGTTTGGGGTCCAGGCTACATCTGGCATGAACGAACAAGTCATCACAGGGATATTAGGGCCTGGGTTTAAACATCAGTTGAATTAGCCAGACGATGCACGTCAGGGTTCAGGTCCTCAGGTTTCAGAGTTCAGAGTTCATGGTCCTCAGAGTTCAGAGTTCAGAGGCCTCCGGGTTCAGACTTCAAGGTTCTGATTCGACGGGGCCTTGCAAGGCATCACGAGAGAGGCAGTGTGCGCCTTCCTTTAGCACTTTAGACCACTGCGTGAGACACTCGATCCACATGTCCTCAAGGCAACACACCGCCATCACCACACGGGGCTCATCACCCATGTCTTGGGCCCAGCTGTCTAGATCTCGGTGACTAGGATCCTGCCCAAATCTGTGAAGCTTGGATCCCGCCCAGATCTGAGAGGCTTGGATCCCGCCCAGATCTGAGAGGCTTGGATTCCGCCCTGATCTGAGAGGTTTGGACCCCGCTTTAATCTACATGCCCTCCGGCCTCCCTGGCCCCCCCCCCTGTGTCTCACCTGGGGGTCGATCATGAGCGGCCAGCGCTTGCCCCGGGTCACCAGGATGCCGTTGTCGATTGAGACCTCGTCCGTGGGCAGGCCCCAGATGTTCCATTCACGCACCTGTGGGAGTTGCAGGGGGGTCGGGTCGGGTCAGGGTGCGGCAGGCAGGATAGGGCTGGGCAGGGCCAGTCGGGGTAGGTCTGGACAGGTGGCGGCAGCAGGAGCATGAGCCATCAGAAGCAAGCAAGATAGCAAGCTGGGCAGTGATACGACTTGTGGAAGTGTGTGTGTGCTAGCTTGACATTTGATGCCCATGAAGTCATGAGGCATTGCTTATTAAAAAAACGGAACACGTGCCGGCCGGCCAAACATGCAGCAGGACCCCTCTTACTGGGTGGTCGCAGCACCCATATCCAACCATCCCTTATATACTTACATGCCCCAGCTGCCCAGCAGAGGGCAGTCACCCCCCCCACCCCACGCACACCTCTTCTCCCCTGCCGTGCCTCCCCCCTCCCTACGCACCTAGGTGGCCTCTCACCACCACTGGGTGGTCGCAGCACCCGTATCCCGCCATCCATTATATGCCCCAGCTACAGGTTGCCCCCCCTCACACACACCCCACACGCACGCCTCCCCTGCTATGCCCCCCCCCCCCCCCCCCTGTGCCCAGGTGGCCTCACACCTCCACTGGGCTGGCCAGGGTGCCCCGCAGGGAGCAGTCTGACGCGACCGGGATGCCTCGCACATTACAGGACTCGATCCAGCCCTGCACCAGCTCCTGCCTGCGGAGTGTGAACATTATGAACATATTTACACTGCACATGCAACGAGATCTGTGCTGCAGCGAAAAGGTGCCCACTGACCAGTAGGCATTGCAATGCAACAGATGCTCGACCACACTGGGTATGAAATCTGAGACTGGACTTCCAAACGTGGATAGGAACGCAACGCGACACTACCCACTTCTCTTCCGATGCCTTGATTTCCGTTTTTGTATAACGACTGCACTTACCTCCCGCAGGTCTATCTTGCCCACCCAGTCAGCCCACCTGCCTCCCCTCCCCCTGCACCGCTCCATCAACAAGCACCCCCCCGCATCAACATGCCACCCTGGCCCCCAGCCCTGCCCCTCTCCATGAACAAGCACCAGCCAGCCACTGCACCTACATGCTCCTTTACAGGCTCCATAGTAGGCGATGCAGGCCGCGCTCAGGATCACCTCCCTGCCCCCCTTCATCAATAAAGCACATGCGACTATGCCAGCCACTGTGCACCTACCTGTACGATCCCGTGAAGGCTCCGTAGTAGGCGATGCAGGCCGCGCTCAGGAACACATCCCCCACTAGCAGGTCTGTTTGAATTTGAATCATGTCGGCCGTCTGCTGCCACCGGACGCCCTCGTCGGCCAGCGCGCTAGTGAGCTTCCCGGCGCGGACGAGGCGGTTCTTGGTGAGATCCGCCTAGGGATAGACAAAGGGGGGCAGCGAGAGGAACGGGGAGGTGTTGCATGTGCCTACTATGGGATCGACTAGGAAGAGAGATAGGGGGCAGTGGGAGGCACAAGGAGGTGTAGAATGGTTTTTAGTGAGCTTCGCCAAGGTCCTGGAGAGAAGGCAGCGGGAGGCGCAGGGATGGTTCTTTGTGACATGCGCCCAAAGAGAGGGAGATAGGAGGCAGCGGGAGGCACGGAAAGGTGTCATAGGGAATGCAAGCCATGGCCAGGGCAGGAGCGAGGAGAGAGCCACTGCACACTTGTTGTCGCTCTTGAGGCACAAGTGGGTGCATCCTCGGACTGGCAGGACAGGTCCTGATGGCAACAAGACCACCTTTTGCTGCTGTTGCTTCTAGTTTCATTGTGCTGACTAGTTGTTTACTGCTCCTGCTGCTGCTGTTGTGACTTTGCCGTCTTGCCACAGATGACCCCTCCTTCCGCTCCCCATTCAACCCACCTGGTCGTTGAGGTCCTTCTGCTCCTGCTGGGCCGTGCTCAGACTCCGCTTCAGCCCGTCCACGCGGTCAACCACGGCCTTCAGCATGGCCTGCTTCTCGGCCAGCTTGCGGTTGGCGTCCGCCAGAGACATTTCAGCTTCCCGCAGCTTCTCTCGCTTTGGGCCAACAACCTGCAAGGGGTGGGGGGGGGCATATGAGGATCAGGCGGAGCGTGCAACAGTTTTTGCATTCTGTGACAATCGTTTTCTTATTCTTGCTTCTCACACTTTTGGTATGAGAGAGACCCGCACCAAGCAGCAAGCAGCCCTGACCAGGAAAACGAGCATGGCTCACTTCATGGCCGGAGGCGAAAGACACAGGTGTGCGCCTTGTAGGGTTTAGGGTTATTATTTCAACCTCAAACCCATAAGACAAAGGTGTGCGCCCGGCACGAATTGTTTTGCAGCTGTGAGACGTGCAAGGCAGCCTCTCACGTCCATGAACCCTCACCCGATCCTCACTTTGGCCGCTCGCTTGTACACATCCACCAGCCCTCACCGACCCTCACCTTGGCCACTCGGTTGTACACATCCATGGCCCGTGTCCACATGCATAGCGACATGGCGGCCCTGGACTGCCGGCCGACGGCCTCGGGGGTGTAGCTGGGGTCATCCACATACTTCTTGAGCTTCTTGATCACAGCATCAGGGATATTGTCCTTATCGAACTCCTGTGTAGGTTGGACACGTTTGATGGGGGCCAGTTGGACAGGGATGAATTGGACAAGTTGCCCACGGAGGTCAAGTTGGACAAGTTGCATAAGGATAAGTTGGACAACAATAAGTTGGCCAAGTCGCACAAGGATAAGTAGCTAGCTGGCTCACAAGTTTGGAGAATGCTTAAGGGTTTCTGCCAGGGGTCGAGCCCTGAGCCCTCACTTCATCAACTCTTCCCCTCTTCCTTGCCTCCCCCCCTGAACCCCACCTGGAGACTGGACATGAAGGTAGAGTCACTCAGCAGTTTCTTTGCAGAGTCCCAGTCCGGCTTCTCGCCCCTCAGGATGCACACTGCCTCCATCGTCATCTGCAGGAGGAAGAGCAGGGGGAAGAGCAGGGGGCGGAGGAGGGAGGCGGGGCATCAGACAGAGCAAAGAGATAAAAGACGGAGGCGGAGCATTAGACGAAGCCGAGAGCAGGGATCAAAGAGATCAGATGAGGCAAAGAGGAGGAGCATCTGGCAAAATTCACTCGGACCGGGAGAGGTCCACAGCAAATGGACAGGGAACTCATCTGGGGGAAGTGCGCACCAGGAAGCTACGGCACACGCGTCAAGATCCATCAAGAGGTCTACGCTCACAGTTCAGTTCAAGGTGCTGAAGCTACAACCACAGCAGCTACAACCAGGGAAACGTAGGCCGGTCCAGGTTTGGTCCCCGTCGGCCCTGTTTAGTTAAGGGTGTTTCAGCTACACCTAAGCTACAACCCGGCGTACGGCCGGCAGGGCTTGGTGCGTCAATCCTTCTGCTTACGCCACCAGGTGTAGAACGGTCCAGGTTTGGTTGTTATCAGCCCCGTGGTGGCTGCCCAGTGGCCTGCCGAAGATGGTCTGGTGTGCGCTAGATAAACACTGCCTCAGAGGGGCTGACCAGCATCTGTGGAGAGGCCACTTAGAAGCCGCACCTGCACCAGCGGCGGCGGCTTGGGGAAGGACTTGATCTCCGTGATGTCGTTCTTGTTGAGCGCCTTGAGGGAGTCAACGGCCGCGTTGAGGGCCGGCATGGCCTCCTCCAGGTCAGCCTTAGCGTCATCTGCAACAGCCTGTGGGGCAGCGGGCGGAGGCGCAGGGAGCAAGTTCGAAACAGGGGGCAAATTCGAGGCACGCGGTCTAGAGGCAGACGGGGCAAGCGCAGACAAGAAGAAGAAGGCCCACAAGTTTGAGAATGTGAGCAGAGCCTTTACAATACAGTGCAGTACAGCTCAGTGCCTATCCATCAGCAGTGAATTACAACACAGCACAAATGAGGTGCTCCTTTGTGCTGTGCATGCAAGATCCATGGCCGCTTGACCGATTGACTTCCCATAACTCCCGCCCATGTCCCCCAAACTCATTCCAGCCTCCTGCATCCGCCCAGTTTCCCGCCCATATCCCCGCACCCGCACAGCTTCCCACCCATGTCTCCCGCCCATGTCCCCACATCCGCCCAACCCCTCCTGATCAGGATGCCCTCCGCCCATGTCCCCGCACCCGCCCAGATTCCCACCCATGTCTCCTGCTTATGTCCCTGCACCCGCCCAGCTTCCCGCCTGGATGCCCTCCACCCATGTCCCCTGCCTATGTCCCCCGCAGCCTCCCCACCTGGATGCCCTCGGCCATGATCTTGACCTCCTTCTCCTCCACCGACACGTTCTTCTTGACCTCCTCTGCCTCCTTCTGGTCCTTGGACACCTGCTGCAGCAGCTCCGCAGTCGCCTTGCTCTTGGCCTCCAACACGGGCTGCAGCTGCGCCAGCTCAGCCTTCATGCCGTCCACCAGAGAGTTGGTCTCGTTCAGCTTGTAAAGGCCATTGAGCAGGCGGTCACGCGCAACCAGGTACTCCTCCCTGGGGGTGGGTTTAGGGTTTAGGGGTAAAGGGTTTTAGGCGGTCACCCGCAACCAGGTACTCCTCCCTGGGGGTGGGTTAAGGGTTAGGGGGTTAAGGGTTTTAGGCGGTCACGCGCAACCAGGTACTCCTCCCTGTGTGCAGGTTTAGGTTAAGGGATTTAGGCGGTCAAGTAGGTACTCCTCTGTGTGTGTGTGGGGGGGGGAACCATGTGCATTTGTGTGAGTAGCGGTAGTGTAACATCTCCCTGAAGTTTGACATCTACCTGGAGTGTAGTTTATCCTCTACCGCATCATGCAGTGTGATGTCCCCTTCCACTGACGTGCAAAGTGGATAACGTTCAACTTCTTTCTCCACTGGTATGGAAAGAGTGAGAAGGGTAACCTCACGCGCCACGAACATACAATGGCATTAAGTGTGACTTCATCTTGGACCAAAATGCGAAGTATGAAGCATAGCTTCCTTCTCCACGGGTATGAAAAAGTATGAAGGACAGGCTACCACAGATGCCACAAGTATGCACACGCCCCACTTTATTGTTCATGAGGATGGGACCCCTAATCCAGGGCGGCCGCTTATCGGACATTACAAAACGTCCGCGGACGCGTCCATGCCGACCATGCCATTGGGAGCGACGCATAGCATGGCCGGCAAGGAGGTTAAGACATGGTCCTGCATGGCCCTGCATGGCTCTGCATGGCCCTTCATGGCCCTGAATGACTCTGCATGGCCCTGTATGGCCTTGCATGGCCCTGTATGTCTCTGCATGGCCCTGATTGGCTCTGCATGCGCACCTCTTCTCCTTGAGTAGCTGAAGGTAGAGGTTGATGAGGTCCAGGTAGCTCTTGGGCGTCGTGTAGTAGCGGCGGCGCAGCTGGGCGTAGAAGCGGTCCGAGGCGTCGCTGACACTGGTGTGGATCTGCACACACATGTTGGCAATGGCCTCGCGGATCTGCATTATGGGGGGAGGGGGGGAGGAATCAGGTGCGGGCGAGTTAGTTGTTGGGAGTAGAGGGCAGTAGATGTGTGCCAAAGTCTGCAGGTGGTGATCATGTGTCTATCGCCTCTCCCCCCCAGACACAGCCCTCCCTCCTCCCTACCCCTGGCCACATCCCTCCCCGCTCCCTGCCCCCCACCGCTTCCCTCCCTCCTCCCCGCCCCCCGAACGCAGCCTTCCCCACTCCCCCTTCCCTAGCAGAATCCCAGCCTGCTCCCCCACCTAAGCCCTCCCCGTTCCGCGCACCTCATCGCCTCCGAGGTCAGTGCCTGCCAGAAACTTGCGGCTAACGCTGATGAGCGCATCTTGTGGCCACTGGCTGTACCAGTCGATGGTGCAGCAGTTGATGAGGGAGGGGAACTGCCGACACCTACAGGACAGTGGAGAGGGAGAGGGGGGGGGGATAGAAGGAGAGTTTCAGAGGGGGAGTACGGGCCTGGGGGGCAGAGCACGACAAGGAAAGGCATTAAGGCATCTCGTCCTGCAGTAATCCCAGCGGCATTCTAAATATCTGGTCACAGATGCAAAAGTGAGAATGAAACCCATCAGCCGGCGTCCACCAGAACCACAAAGTGGCCTGCATCCTACCCACCCTGCCTTTCACCCCTGCAGCTATCCCGTCCGTGAACCCCCTCCTCTTTTTCACCAGTCCCTCAACGCCTACCCGCTTTGATCATTCTCCGTTGCACCATCCCCTCCTTGCCCACATGCCCCCTCCCCGCTGTCACATGACCCTGATCGCCTCCCCATCCTGATTCCTCCAAGTTGCATCATCCCCTCCTTGCCCACACGCCCCCTCCCCCCTCTCACCTGGCCCTGAACGCCTCCCCCACCGGACTCATCGTCAGCACAATGTGCAGGTTGTCACGCACGCGGCTGATGAAGGCGGCATAGCATGCCTCCTTGGTGGTGTTGCCGCCACTCTGGATCACCCACTCCCGAATGTCATTGGCCACACGATCTTTATCCTCCTAAACACCAGCGAGGGTGGGAGGCAAGGAGGGGGGGAAGCAAGGAGGGGGTGAGGGGGCTGAGGCGAGGGGAGGGAGAACAAGGAGGAAGGGAGGCAAGGAGGGGGCGGGCGGGCTGAAGGGGCGAGGAGGGAGGGAGGCAAGGAGGGAGGGAGGGAGGCAAGGAGGGGGTGAAGGGGGTGAGGGGGCTGAGGGGGCTGAAGGGGCTGAGGCGAGGAGGGAGGCAGGCAAGGAGGGGGCGGGCGGGCTGAAGGGGGTGAAGGCGAGGGGACCAAGGGAAGGAGGGAGGGAGGCAAGGAAGGGACGGAAGAGCTGAGCTCAAGGCCCATGATGTGCATGGGATTAGGGATCGCGTGAACAGGTTGGGCACAAACAGATGGACTTAGGAGCAGGGGACCCTCAGGGATGCTGATCTGGCAGTTGTTTTTCAAAGCGCTGCTGCAATGTGTTGGGCGTTCGGGTCCATCCAAGCAGATATCAAGGGAGGCCACCACAGCGGCAGCTGCGTGCCCCATGGCCACTCTCAAAGGCAGCAAACGCGAGAGCTGCATGCAAGCCCCCCCCTCAAAGATTTCCGTGCGCTGCAAGCATGTGTCCATTCGGGCGCACCAAACATCCGCGCCGCAGTCACTCACTTGCTGGAACATGCCCGGCACCTCCCCGCTGTTGAGCATGTTGTTGATGTCCTCTAGGAAGGACTCGTTCACGATCTGCGTGTCGCTGAACAGGAAGACGACGGGCTCCCCGGCAATGCCCGCTGTCTGGTACAGCTTTTTCAGGTCCTCACGGAACTCATTGGTGCTGTAACCCCTGTGATGCAGATGGAAGGAGGCAGGATGTGACGATCAGTGTTGCAGTCTTGCTGATTGCTGTAGTCCCTGTGATGCAGAGAGAAGGAGGCAACAGTGATGTGAAGTGTTGCAGTTGTGCTGATTGCTGTCCACCCTGTGATACAGAGAGGGGGAGGCAGCGGCACTTAGCAATGCTGCAGTGTTGCAGTATTGCTCATCGCTTTACCTCCTGTGGAACAGTGAGGGTGAGGCATACAAGCGTGGGACCGGCCATCCCGTCTTTACCCCCCAAGGTGGAGCAGCAGCAGCAACAACAACAGAGAGCCGCTCGCTACCTGGTGAGCTCTATGGAGAAGATCTTGAAGACGCCCATGAAGAGACCGGCCTCACAGCCTCTACACCCCAGGATGCAGCAGCAGAAGCAACAGGGAGCTACTAATTACCTAGTGAGCTCTATGGAGAAGATCTTGAAGCCGCCCATAAAGGTGGCGAAGCGTGTCAGCGAGGACTTGCCGCTGCCCCCGACGCCCACCAGCATGGCATTACCGCGCGGCTGGCGCAGCACGCGGGAGATGCGCGTGATGTGCTCCACGGCATCCGTGAAGAAAACTGGGGAGGGACAGGGCGGCGGAGCGGGGGCAGTGGGACCAGTTAGGGCTCAAAGCAGGTGCGGATCAAGAGAGTCATTAGGTGGTAGGGGCGCAGGGGGGAGGGGTAGGGGCGCAGGGGGGGAACGGATAGGGCTGCTCAGATAAGAATCAATAGCAATCATTACAGATCATTTGCAATCAGGTCCTCCCACAGAATCTTCCGTCAACGCTATAGCCTCCCTGACTGCATTATGAGTTCAACATAATCCACCTTTGATGCGCCTAGCCTCCTCTGCTGCCTTATCGCTTCATCAGAAACGCTGCAAGGCCTCCCCGATTACATTACGAGTCCAACAGAAGCACCGCTGAGGCCTCTAGCCTCCCTGACTAAATACTGACATCTGACTACATCACCAGGTACTTCCTGGCTGATGGTACCGCCAGTGTCGCCTCCCCCCCTCCCTCTTCCCAGCCTTCATATGCCCCAGGGGATCCCTTGTCCCCTCACTCACCCAGGTTGAGAGGGTTGGTGTTGATGAGGTTGTACTCGTCTAGGTAGTCCTCCAGCAGCTGAGGGGGAGGGGGCAAAGAGAGGGGAGGCATGGGAGCGCATAGCAGTCAGCGGCCAGGGCTCCAAGTTCAGGGCTCGGGGGCCCGGCTTCCGGGTCAGGGCTCCTGGTTTAGGGTGACGGAATCCAGGTTCTGGGCTCCTGATTCAGGGCTCAGGGTCCCAGGATCCGGGCTGTAGGTTAAGGGTTCAGAGCTCCGGGGTCAGGGCTCCAGATTCAATCTCATTGGGGATACACTGGGCCAGCCAATTGCCATCCCTTCATACAGGCACGGAGCAATCCAGGCCTTGCCTGAGCAGCAGCTGGGCAGCACACGCCTAGCCAGGCCACGAGGAGTGTGAAACGGTGCAACTTTGTTGCAAGCACCCTCCTGCCCCTGCCCACTCGCCTCTGCTCAGGTCCTCTTACCTGGTTGAGCTTGTTGAGGTCTGACACCTCCTCGTACTTGCGCTCCCCATGCTCCACGCCCATGCGCATGAAGTCCCCAAATATGATGTTCCTACACACAAAGTCCCAAGGCGGCACAGGCGTCAGGCCCACGTTGTTTAAAATGGCCCAGGCGGAAAAATCAGGAGTGCAGGGGTGAGGTGGGAGGAGGCACCTGGAGCGAGACCCCCCACCCCGCATTGTTTACAGGCACACCCATGCTGAACAAATGGTGTGAGACCCCCCACCAGGCTGAAACCAGGGACCTTATGCCAAACTTCCCCACCTGACTGCACCCAGGCACACCCAGACACACAGGTGCACCCAAACTCAGCGCCCTCCCTGCCCCGTAAAGTTCAATGGATGAGGCCAGGATGTTAGAGCCAGCCGTACCCTTGCAGGCATCAGGGGCAGCAGTGCAGGGGCCTGGCACCCCTCACCCCCCTGTATTCCTGCATTGCATCTAACCACAGGCACACACCTGCACCACCCCCAAGGCCCCTCAACAATGTCTCTCCCCAGCCCACCCCCAACCCCTAGGCCTCACCCCCCAGGCCCACCCAAGCCCACCCCTGAACCCCAAGCCCAAGACCTCATCCCCAAGGCCCACCCAAGCCCACCCCTGCAGTCACCCCCTGGACCCCAAGCCCAAGCCCTCACCCCCCAGGCCCCACCCCTGAAGCCCAACCCTAAGTCCCCCTCCCCTGCACCTGTTGACGAACAGGTCGTCGTAGGTCCCGCCCCCGAGGCTATGCTTGGCCATCAACTCCCCCAACATCTTCTTGAAGTACTCCTTGTCCTCATTGTTGATGAGCCTGAACAGAGGGCGAGGGGGGCATGACAGAACAATTTGGGGGAAGGGTGTGCTGTTCTCATGAGGCAGAGTAAGCGGAGGGGGTGAGCGGGCAGTGACATCTGCTGGGAACACTCCCTGTCCTCATTGTTGACGAGCTTGAAAGGAGGGAGAGGTCTGGGATCAAAAAATTGTTTGGTAGGGCTCAAATTATATTGGGAAGCTACCCTCCACCGTCCACTCCAGCCACAGCCAGTCCTACTGACCATTTATGCCTCCAACTGTCCATTCGGATCCTGCACTGGGCTAAGGCGCATGACTTCTGGTATCTTACACTCCTTGATTGCCCTGCGCCCTGCATGCCCTCACCCCCACCCCCACCCCTCTGTAGCCTACACCCTTGCCTGCCCGCAGCATCGCGACTTGGCCAAGAGCTCACCCCCCCCCCCCCCCCAACTGCCTGCCCTCCCCCCGCTCACCTGTCATGGAACACCCTGCATGACTCGTGGATCCAAAGCCGGACCATGACGTCTTTTGAGGGGCAGTTGGCGGGGGCGATCATCAGCGTGCCCTGGAACACCTTGGACAGGTCACGCAGGTTGAAGGTGTAGTGGCTCTTGGCCGGGGTGGGGAGAAGCTCCTCGGAGATCCTGCAAGGAAGAGAGGGTGGAGGAGCAAGGGGGGGGGGGGGGGGCGCGGGGATGGGAGCAGGGGGGGGGAGAAAAGCTCCTCGGAACCTGCAAGGTAGAGGAGGTGGGGGAGCAAGGGGGTGGGGGGTGGGAGCAGGGGGGGAGGGACTGAGGGAGGGGGAGCAGGGAGGACGGCCCAGGGTGCAGGGTAGGATGGCGCTGCTGGTCCTGCATGACGGGCAAGGGTATGTCAGGGAGCCTTTATGCCTCTCTGGATGCCCTGTCTGCCACCACATACCATTATACTGCGGTGGACTTAAATTGTCTGTCCTTGGGTATGAACTCAGTACTTCTTTTCATGGTCTGACCTCAGGGCAAAGCATTGACAACAAATCTTGATTTCCGTGTTGAGACAGGCATCTGTGATCCATTATAAGAATTTAAATGGGTCCCCCACCCTTCAACTGTTGAGGCAAGGGGGCGATAAGCCACTCGGACATCTGGCGCCAGTGGCTTAGCGCCCCCTTACCTCAACATAAACAACGTTCCTCATGACTGAAGGCGAATTACCTATACCGGTACAGTATGTATGATCCGTTATTTTTACCCCCGGATGATGCCTTGTGAGTCATGATGCCTTCACCAGCCGTCTCACCTGTTATAGCCCTCCACGCTAGCGTTAACAATGGGCTGCGAAACGCTCTTGAACTCAGACGGGAAGTCCGCCAGGAAGCCGTTGAAGATGGCGGAGAGGATGGTCTTGGTGGCCTGAGAGGGGCAGTACCAGAGAGAGAAAAGCGTTCAGGACAGGATGGTCTTGGTGGCCAGAGAGGGGCAGGGCAAAAGGGAGAGAGGTGCTCAGGAAAACACAGTCTTTTGGCCTGAGAGGAGCAAGGCAAGAGAGAGAGAAGCGCTCAGGACAGGATGAACAGGATCTAAATTCTGAATGTGGAGCATGCACATAATAATAATTGGGCCTCTGCCAGAGACTGTGTTCCCTAGGAGGACCGAATTTGAATTTCGAATTCGAATTTCGAACCTCCCAATCTCGGATCCCACTCACCGTCTCGCTGGGTGGCGGGACGCAAAGCATCGTGAAGTGTCGCACAAAGCGGGGCGTCATCTCCTGCCTGCCTCCGCCCGGCGGCGCGCAGGCCGCGACCAGAACCGTGTCCTCAATATCCTTCCAGAAGAGCTTCTTGCGGTCGTAAAAGCCCTTCTGGTCCTGGAACTGCCGCAGCAGCTCGATGGGCGGCTGGGCACCGTACTTCTCCTTGGCAGGCATGTTGATGTCGTCCACGAAAAAGACCACGCGCTTGTTCATGGGCGCTCCGTACCTGATGGAGGTCAGGGTTCAGGGTTTTAGGGTTAAGGGTTTAGTGTTCAGTGTTCCATCCCCTCCCCTCGCTTCCCCTGCCACTGCCGCTTGCTGTTAGGTTTCCATCTCCTCCCTTGCTCGTTACACCCCCTTCATCCCCTCCCCTTTCCCCCCCTCCCTCCCATCCACTCCCCCCACATGTCTCCCTCCTCACCCTCCTCCCTCCTCCCCCGACTTGGTCTCCTCCCCCTCCACGCCCTCACCTAGTCTTCCTCTTCTTCTCCAGCTTGCCTTCGATCAGGTACTGCGTGTCGACCGCCTGCGTCTGTGCGCTGAAGTTGATGGTGAAGGGGACAATTCCCTTGCGCTCCCGCAGCCCCTCCAGGGCCGCCACCGTAATGACGGACTTGCCCACACCTGTCACCCCGCTGAAAAGCACCGGGCGCTGGACGTCCAAGCACACCTCTAGGAGATAGGAGAACCTGACGAGGGGAGGTGTGGATCAGGGAAGGGTGTGGATGGGTGCAAAGGACAGTGAGGGTGGAGGGTTGGGATGGGGGGGGGAGGGTGGCAAAGGACGTTACGAGGGGTGGGGATGGAGGGGGCGTAGGGGACAGAGTAAGGGCGGGGATACAGGGGGCAGAGAAGATGCCAAAGAGGAAGCCGGTACGGGGGGGGATAGGTCAGAGGAGGGAGATGGAGGTTGGGGAAGGAGGCAGGGTCAAGGGGACAGACGGTGTGGAAGCGCAGACGGGGCTCTTCGGGACAAAGCACCTGGCCAGAAAGGGTGCTGACTTGCACACCGTATGAGACTGATCTGATCACAGAGGGGGGGAGCAACCAGCTTGAGGGCCCCAGCAGCAGCAATGTGCCAGGGCGCAGTGTGCACCAGAGAGGGTGTCCGGCCAGCTCAGCGGGGGGCCAGCGGACCTCGTGCCCGCTAAGGCCAAAGCAAAAGGCAGCTGGGCGCTCAAGGGCCGGCAACCGGCTTTTGGCAGCCGGGGTCTCAAGGGCCGGAGTATTACTAGGTTTTTCTTTTTGAGCGCGGTATTCTCTATCAGGTCGTTGGTCTCACCTGACTGTGTCGATGGTGGGCACCAGCATCTGGAAGTAGGGCAGCGCCTTGTTGTACGTGAAGCTGGGCACCACCTCGGTCCAGCTCCGGAACTCGGGGGGGAAGAGCTGTGGGGTGGAGGCAGCAGCAGCAGCAAACACAATACTCAGGGGCGACTCAACGTTCAACACCAAAATGCCAGGCGTCGGCAAGCTGCAGGGATCTGATCACCCTGCGCTCAGATGAGACCGCAGCTCCTGTCGCTCCTTGCAGCGCGTTATGCACGCAGCAAAGGGGGAGGTGTGATAGTGCTCTCTGGAAGGGGGAGGGAAGCACAATTACTGGACTGGAGGCTCGAGGGAGAACTTGGTTGGACTGTTGACTCCGAAGGTTCCTTGGCTTCATTGGATTGTAAGCGGAAGCCAGGTATCGAGCCTGGTAGATTTATCTCTGGCAAGAGACTTCCAGTTTGGCTAGCGAGGCGCAATTTTTATGCCAGGCAGAGGCAAACTTGTGAGGGTTTACTAGGGCTGGAAACTCAGAATCGTCCAATGAACGTTCGAGACGTTACGGTCTTCGACCACTCGACAGTGATCTGGTTGCGTGGGGGGATATACTGTATTGGAGGGTCCAAGACCACTACACAGTTTCTGGGTGCAAGCCGTTCAGGATGTACTGTAAAGCTTTGGGGGAAGGCCAGGAGCTTGAAGCCCCCCAAAACCAGACCAGGCCCTAGCAGCCGCAGCCCTTAGACTGCCATTGATGTGCCCAGTCTCCCAGGTGTCAGGGTGCAAGCCGTTAAGGGTTGGGTGGGGAGCTTGGGGGAAGGCCGGGAGCTTGCACCCCCCAGGAGCTTGCACCCCCAACAACCTGATCAATTGTGGCCCTTGATGCGCCTGATCCTGAAAGTCCTGGGACACATTTACACTGCAGCTGAACACTCTCATGGAGCCTCTCTGGATTGCTCTGGAAAATCGGGAGACACATGACAATCCTCAAATCTGGAGAATTTCCCAGTCTTTCAGTCCATGGGGAGCCACACCAGTAGGCGCTGGATAGGACCTATCTCCCTGCCTGTCTCTCCCGCCCTAACCCCCTCCCTCCCTCACTTCCCCTCTCCCTCCCTCCCTCTCTCTCCCTCCTTAATCCCCTCCCTCCCTCACTTCCCCTCTCCCTCCCTCCCTCTCTCTCCCTCCTTAATCCCCTCCCTCCCTCACTTCCCCTCTCCCTCCCTCCCTCTCTCTCCCTCCTTAATCCCCTCCCTCCCTCACTTCCCCTTTCCCTCCCTCCCTCCTTAACCCCCTCCCTCCCTCCCTCCCTCTCTCTCCCTCCCTCCCTCCCTCTCTCTCCCTCCTTAACCCCCTCCCTGCCTCACTTCCACTCTCCCTCCCTCCCTCTCTCTCCCTCCTTAACCCCCTCCCTCCCTCACTTCCCCTCTCCCTCCCTCCCTCCTTAACCCCCTCCCTCCCTCACTTTCCCTCTCCCTCCCACCCCCCCTCTCCCTCTTAAACCCCCTCCCTCTCCCTCTCTCCTCCTCCCCCTCACTTTGGATCCGTCGAGCATGTAATCAAACACCAGGCCGCTGCCCGGGAAGTTGCAAATGGGCTGCAGCTTCTCGCGCGCGAACGTGTCAAAGTCATCTTTGACCGCGTGCGCCAGGTTGCCTCCCAGCGCCCACACGTACGCAAACGCAAACAGCTTGCCCAGCGCCGCCTGCTGCTCCTCCAGAAGCTTGGCCGTGGTGCTGCCAGCCGTCGCAACGTACTTGAAGCCGCGGGCGGGCATCATCAGGCTCTGGATAATCCAGGCCAGGGAGGTGGTCAGGTTGTTTTCCACCGCCTGGATGTACTGCTTGCCGTGGCGGGCGATCCAGTTCAGGCCTGGGCATGGCAGGAGGGAGCAGGGTTCAGGGCGTTTGCCATGGCAAGCGTTCCAAATCAGGCATGAGCATGGGAGGAGGGAGCAGGGTTCAGGGCGTTCGTCATGGCCGGCATTCCAGATCAGGCATGAGGGCGGAGAAGAGCAGGGTAAAGAGTGCAGGGTATGCATCCACGCCCTATTTTTGTTGCATAATAGGGTACATGCCTCCCCTTGATGACGTGACACAAGTGGTGGCAAGAAAAGAGCGGGGCAAGGACATTAGTAACATCGCCGACCATATCTGCTCCCCGCCCTCACCCACAGCCATCACAGCTGTCCCCCCCCCCTCTCCCGCCCATCCCGGACACCCCCTGCCCTCAACAATGGCCATCACAGCTGTCCACCCTCCCCGCCCATCTCGGACACTCCCCACCCTCACCCGCGTCCACATAGGTATCAAACAGCGTGTAGGCGTACGCTCGCAGCTGTTCGCTCGCATCCGGGAGGGCGATCTTGAGCCCCTGATCCGCCCAGGTCTTGATATACGGGCGCCAGCCCAGCTCCTCTAGGGCGATGTATACCATCCCGCAACGGCTGACAGTCGCCGGGGACGCGACAGACAGGTCCTGGACCTCAAACAGCATGCGCATGGTCGTGGGGTTGAGCTTAATGCGTTCGCCGTTGGGCAGGCAGAGCGTGCAGTTGTCGTCCAGCACCGTGTTCATGTTCTCAATCCAGATGGCGTCGACGGGGCCGTCGAAGACCACCCACCTGGGCGCCGCAGGAGGGGGGGGAGGGAGGGGGCAGAATGAGGGGGTAGGAGGGGGAGAAGGAGGGGGCAGAAGGGGGGAGTAGGAGGGGGGGAGAAGGGGCAGAAGGGGGGAGTAGGAGGGGGGAGAAGGAGGGGGGCAGAATGAGCAGAAAAGGAAATCACGGAACGGCACGGCAGGATGAGGGGGGAGGGGAGCAGAAGGGGGAAGTAGGAGGGGGAGTAGGAGGGGGGGAGAAGGGGCAGAAGGGGAAATCACGGAACGGCGCGGCAGGAGGAGGGGGGCAGAAGGGGGGGTAGGAGGGGAGCAGGAGGAGGGGAGAGGGGGGCGGAAGGGGAATCACGGAAACGGCGCGGAGGAGAAGGATATCGAATCTGTTTGCTCCCTAGCATTTGCTCTCCCGGTATGCCCCCTCATGCCTTCAGCCAACCACAGGGCTTCATCTGCCATGAAAGAGAGGACGGCCACGAAGAGCCGGAGAATCCGCCCTTCATTCTCATCTCATCCACATCGCCCATCCTCTTCGTTTTCCCTCTCCGCCGCCCCCTCCCTGCGCTTCACTCACTTCTTGTCAGGCGCAGTGTCAGCCACCGCCGTGCGGATGAGCGTGGAGCCGAGGCCGTCAGTCCACTCGTTGGTCATGAGGTTGTACTCGCCGTACAGCTCGCCCATCTTTATGCACTTGGGGTTGAATGTGTAGGTGTGCGTCACCTGGCAGCCAGCGTGCGAGGATGGGTGGGCAGGCGTTGAGGCGCAACAATGACAGCTTCAAAAAGGTCCTCGCCATGCATGGTGCCACAGAGAAAAACTGCGCCAGCCTAGCACCTGGGCCTCAGGGCCTCATCGGGAGCTGGCTGGGTGCAGGCAGGGGGTCAGCAAACAAGTGTTGCAGGGGGACTGGCCTCCCTTGTAATCCCTAAAAGGACACAGGGAAAGCGAGCAAATGGACCACAGGATCTCACAGGACCCCAGCTTTCCACCCCCTGCTTTCTCACCCTCCCCTTCCCTCCTTTCAAATTCGTGGGGCTTCATCTGTTCACACTTCTCTGTCCCTTCCTTCCTCTTTTGCCCTGATTTAACAAAGTTTAAGGCTGGCCGCCCAACCCTTGCAAAAACTGAGATGCCAACGCACCCGCACAAAAGACGGATGGCGCTATCTTCCACCCCTGCACCTGCCTCCTTTCCACACCTGCCCCTCTCCCCCACCCCCCCCTGTCCACACCTGGAAGTTGACGTCTTTATGGTTCATCTGAGTGCGCAGCCTTGTGACCGCGCCCTGCAGCGTGCGGTAGCACTCGCTCTTGCCGCCCCCAGTGGGTCCCACCAGCATGACCCCGAAGCGCACGTTCATGGTGTCATAGAGCTGGATGACCTTTGTGACGTAGGCCTGGGGGCGCTGCAGGCCGCGCTGGGTGAGGATGGTGTTGATGTTCTTCTCCAGATCCCCGTGGTCCTGGAGCAGGAGGGCGGGAAGGCGGGGAGGCAGGGGGCCAGTGATGACGGCGGCAGGAGGGGGAGGGGTAAGGGGAGGGGAAGGGGGGCATTGATGACGGCAGCAGGAGGGGGAGGGTGAGGGCGGGGAGGCGAAGAGGCATGGGTGACAGCAGCAGCGGCAGCAGGAGGGTGGGGAGGCAGGGAGGCAGGGGGGGCAATGATGACAGCGGCAGCGGTGGGAGGGGGAGGAAGGGGGCCAGAAGCGGCGGCGGCGGTGCCAGGGCGAGGAAGGGGAGGGGTAGGCAGCGGGGCAGGCGTGATATTAACGGGATGGGGGGGAGCACCGCAAGGAAACGCAGTGTCGGGAGCCCACAACCTATGGGACATGAAGATAAACCGCCAACCCATCAGAAACCCACCGCTGGCACACTCCCCAAATGCCCTTGGGCGACCTCCTCCCCGTCCCCTCCCCCCTAACACACAATCACCTCATACGGCACCAGCATCCCAACATTTTCTAAGACAGCCTCCTCCCGTCCCCCCTGGCACACTCCCAAATGCCCTTGGACAGCCTCCTCCCTGTCTCCCCTGGCACACAATTACCTCATCCGGCACCAGCACCCCAACATTGTCTTAGACAGCCTCCTCCCCATCCCCCCTAGCACACAATCACCTCATCTGGCACCAGCACCCCAGGGAAAAGGTCGCTGATGATGTTCTGGAAGAGCTCCACGTCATCCACGAGGAACTTGGGCAGGTTAGAATCCCGCATGGCGCGGATGAGGACCACGTCCTCGCTCAGGTCGGGGTTGGCGCGCTTCAGGCTGCCAGCCATCACCAGGACAGACTTGACAGCACGCATTCCAAAGTCATAGTGGTCCTGAGGAGAGACAGGTGGGTGGGTGGATGGGTGCGTGCGTGTGGGTGCATCGGGCTGGACAGGTCACACATTCCTCTTAATATTGTTTGCCCTTGGCAATGTGCAGTGCAAATCAGGTCAGGCGCTCGACGTATCCCTGCAGGATGAGCACTCCTGCGTACACTCCCAGGCATGCATATGAATGCCCTGCTTCTCTCACTCTCTCTCAGGTGTGAGGATAAAAGCGTGTGTGTGTGTTGAAGCAATTACTGGTGTTTGCTGGATGGCTCACCTGCTGGGACAGCTGCTCTGATGACAGCTTGTACAGCTTGACCATCTTCCTGCTGAGCGTCTTAGAGTCTTCGAAGCCCTCACTGAACAGCATCACCTCGGCCACCAGCGCATAGTCAGGGATCATCATGGCCATGGGGCGGAACAGGGCCTAGAGGGGAGGGGAGGGGAGGGGTGAGGGGAGAAGGAAAGGAGGAGAGAGGAGGACAGAGGGAGGGAGGGGCGACATAGAACAGTCGTGGGTTGTCATGGCCATGGGGCGGGACGAGACCTGAAGGGGAGTGAGGGGGAGATGGTGAGGGAAGAAGGGAAGGGAGAGGAGGACAGAGGGCATCATCATAGGTATTAGGCGGGAAAGGGCCAAGAGGGGGGAACGGAATCAGAGTAAAGGAGGGAGGAAGGAAGGGGGCGAGAGAGGGGGGGGGAGGGGTGAAGGAGGGAGGAAGGGAGGGGGATGAGAGAGGGGGGGGGAAGGGTGAAGGAGGGAGGAAGGGAGGGGGATGAGAGAGGGGGAGAGACAGGGAGAGGGGATCGGCAAAGTTGGAGATCATCAAATTCATGGGACAGAACAGGGCCTGAAGGGGGGAGCACCGGGGCAGAGTGGCGTCAGCCACGGAACGCAAATTGTGGCAGCATGAGTGTCTGGTGACTATCAAGTGCTGCCTTCACAGTGTTAGGTGAAGCCACAAACACGAAGCCCAGGCTGGTTGATTCTTTGAACTGCTTCCCTGGCAGCATTAGGCAAAGCCCTGGACACTAAGCTCAGGCGGATTGATGCTATCAAGTCAGAGCACTCATCTGTGCCGGTTTTCCCCGGCAATGGTCATACCTTCAAGTCATCTGACAGGTGCATGCCACGCCCAACTGCTTCCAGCCAGCCTCAACTACACCCAACTGCTTCCAACCAGCCTCAACTACGCCCAACTGCTTCCAATCAGCCTCAACTACGCCCAACTGCTTCCAACCAGCCTCAACTGCGCCCAACTGCTTCCAACCAGACGCAACTACGCCCAACTGCTTCTAACCAGCCTCAACTATGCCCAACTGTTTCCTCGCCTTCAGATTGTCTGGCACCTCCGTGCGTTCCGCATAGCCCGGGTTGATGGTGATGCAGCAGTTGCAGGTCATGACCAACCGCTCCCAACCACCCCCACCTGCTCCTAACCACCTTCAACTGTTTCCTACCTTCAAGTTGTCTGGCAGCTCCGTGCGTCCTGCATAGCCCGGGTTCATGGTGATGAAGACCCCGCAGGTGTGCACCAGCTTGATCATGCGGCCCTCGAAGTTGAAGGGAGACAAGTTGGCCTTGAGCGCGTTCTGGATGGTCAGCAGCTGCTGCGCCACCACGGACAGCACCTGACAGGCGACAGCGGAGGGGGAGGAAGGGACGGGTATTAATCGAATATTGGAGCACAAACACTACTCATGGCGTGCGATAAACCTGGCAGGGTCTGAGCCACCACGGACAGCACCTGACAGGCGACAGGGGAAGCCTAAGGACAGGCAGAGGAGGCAGCACATGAATTTAAGTCATTTATCAGCGCAACATTCAGGAATCGAGTTTGGTTTTAAGCTGTGGGTACTGTGGAAGGTGCACACAAGTCAGTTGCATCCTGTATGGGCTACAGGGTTGAGGTTCAGGCTTAGGTTCAGTCTAAAGTCCAGGCTGAACCCTAAGTCCTATGGGCTACGGGCATTAGCAATATCAAGCAGTGTTTGTACCATTAGGCACCCGGCTGCAAAAGGGAGCACAGTTTGTCTGCAACTGCATAGTGCACCAGGCTTGAAACGCACGCGGAAGCAAGAGGACAGTGCTTGGGCACATCCTCCCTCTGCGCCAGGCACACCTCAATATCGATGCGGTTGAACTCATCGAAGCAAGCCCAGGCGCCACACTGCGCAAGCCCACTGAAGAACTTGCCTGCAGCGGGGGGGGGGCGGGAGGGACGGGGATGGGGCAGAGAATGGGCCGGGGAAGGGGCGGGGAATGGGACGAGGCAGGGGCGGGGGATGAGGTTGGAAATTTGAAGAGAATTGGCAATTACCGCAATGGGGCTATGGCTGCAGACCTGCAGTGTCACACATGCACAATTGCACACCAGCCTAGCAAGCATGTTTCCCTCTCTTAGCCTTGATGAAACCATCAAGACAATCTCTGTGTGAAAAAGAGAAAAATCAAATACCCTCCTTGTGGTCAGAAGGTAGGCCTCAGGCACCTCCTGGCAGAGCACCCCCCCATGAACTTGAAGTCCTCCGGGCACCCCCCCATGGACTAGTAGTCCTCTGAGCACCCACCCATAAACTTGTAGTCCAGGTTGTCCCCGCAGTTGAACACCACGCAGTTGACGCCCAGAGCCTTGCCCAGGTCCTTGGTGGTCTCGGTCTTCCCGGTGCCTGCATGGAGGGGTACAGGGTTTAGGGTTTAGGGTTTCTCTGTCTTCCCAGAGGCTTAGGCGGGGTGCAGGAGGGGACGAGGTGGAAAAATCAGGGTCCATGGCCGAGGAGACGGCCAGGCCGGCCAGCAATGAGCCTCACTGTACAATTTCAAAGCGTCAAGTCAACACATGAGCATATGCACACAAACTAGGATCCCGCTCGGTGCTCCAAGCGTTCCTCCTAGCTTGGGATGCCCCCCCCACACACACGGATACAAGCAAACATGCATGCACATGCGCATGCCCACACACGCACTTACCAACACAGGTGCATGCACATGCATACACTTGCCCCCCCACACAAAAATGTGCATGCTCGTGCGCACACACACCTGCTGATGCTCCCCCCAGCATGGAAGCCAACACACACAAGCACACACAAAACCACACCCACATGCATACATGCATGCAAATGCGCATGCCAAACACACTCAAAATTTGAACCGCATGTGCACACCCACCTGCTGGCCCTGCAGGTGCGCCCCCCAGCTTGAGGTGCAGCGCCCCGGAGAGTGTGAGGTAGCAGCGATCCGTCATAGCAGTGACCACCAGGCGACCCTGTGCCCCCAGGTACTCATACGCGTACAGGAAGCGTGCATTGACCTAGGTGAGGGGAGAGAGCGGGGGGGGAAGGGGGGGGAGGGGGTTAGAGGGGCCTGAAGCGTGCATTGACCTAGGTGAGGGGAGAGAGAAGGGGGGGAGGGGTTAGAGGGGCCTGAAGCATGCATTGACTTAGGTGAGGGGAGAGAGAGAGGGGGGGGGGCAATGGGAGAGGAGGGGATCAAGGGGACTGAAGCGTGCACTGACCTAGGAGGAGGAGGGGAAAGGGAGAGGAAGGGGAAGGGGGGGGTGAGGGGTGAGTAGGGGAGTAGGGTGGCATAAAGCGGACAATCTTTTCACATGATCTCCCCTCTGTCCACACCGCATGACAGCCTCAAGACCCCCCCCTACCTAGGTGAGGGTGAAGGGTTAAGGATCTACGATATCCCCAGAGCTTGATCACCTGCCTAACTTAGGGTGGAGGGTTTAGGACTTAAGGGTATGAGATAGCCCTAGAGCTTGATCACCGGCCTAGTTTAGGGTGTAGGGTGTAGGGCATAGGATAGCCCTACAGCTTGCTCACCTGCCGCACGACCAGCTCCTCATTCTCCATGGTGTACCTCAGCTGCATCTGCCACTCAAATTCGTTCACGTCCTTGGTCCGCCGCTTGATGAGGTCCATCACAATGTCGCGTGCGTGCACATCGATGGTGATGAGCGCGGCAATGATGCGGCGGTGCAGGTCGGTCAGGTCGCCGCGCACCAGCTTGGTGAGGTCCGCCAGGGACTTGATGTTTTCCTGAGGGAGGGGAGAAGGGGTCGGGGGTCAGGGGAAGGAGGGGATGCACGCGGTGCAGCGAGGGGAGCAGCAGGGGGCGGGGGGCATGTGTATGGGTGCATAGGGGGGGATGAGGGGGAGGCGTGCGGGAGCATACTGGGGGGACGGGATCATCCTTTTGCAGTCCACTGGCCGCAGGGCCACGTATACCCCTGTCCACATAGACATCAGTATCCTCTCCGTTGTGGCTGTCCTAGAGATGTTGTGGCGTAGGCGCATAGCACTCTGATATATCCACTCTTTGCACACACCTACACACACATTCTCTCTCTCTTTCACACGCACGCACGTATCATCGTACACATTCTCTCTCTCTCACACACATTCACACGTACACTCCCTCTCTCACAAACACACATATCACGTTGCCCACTCAATCCCGAACTCCTGCATCCCCCCAGTGCCTCCTGCATCCTTTGCCATGTGTCCTTACCAGCAGGAATGCCTCCAGGCCTCGGTTGGGGTCCTCTGAGCGCAGCTGCTCCTCCACGTTGGCACACCAGTAGATCTGGCTCACCGCAATCACCAGCTGGGCCGGTTGTTTCAGCACCCATTCTGGACGCGGCTCCTCCAGGTAGGTTTGGTAGCCCTGGCGCGCCAGACGCTTCAGGCTGGCTGTTGGGTGGCAACAGGGTTGGGAATAGGGATAGGAATAGGGTGGGATGGGGTGGGTAGGGAACACTCGCCATGCAGCGCATGCAACTCACCATGCAGGTCCATGCAGGCCTCCATGCGGCTTCAATGTTGTGCCATGCATCCCCATGCGGCTCATACCCTGCTCCTGCCAACCAGCAGCCTTCACCCATCAACAGCTTTCTCACCCATCATAGCGGATTCAACGTCACAGAGCCACGTCTCCACGTCTAGGGTGAATGGTTCTGGGTCAAATCACGAAGCCCGCTTTCTCACCCATCATGGCGGATTCAACGTCACAGAGCCACTTCTCCACGTTGCCGCGAGCCTTGAGGTTCTTGCCGAGGCTGACCCGCTCGCCCTCCCCGCTGATCATGGCGAAGATGTCGATCGAGTTGGGGTCGTCACCGAAGTCCAGCCGGCGGATGCCGTCAAAGCACTTGCCCATGTGGGGCTGTACAGCCTGCAGGGTCCAGGGTTCAGGGTCGAGGTCAGCACACACACACACACAAACGTGCATACACATACACAAAGGACACAGGCCATGAGGCTTTAGATAGCACAGGTGTTGGAGGATGATGTTGAGAGGAAGCAGCACCTCTTTGTCTTCTCTTTGCTCAGCAAGGGGGCCAGTGATCCCCTCCCCCAAGGGGTTCATACATGTAAGAAGGTGCAAGCACATATACATCCGACAGCAAAGCCAAAGAAGACAGCCCTGTTCAGGTGCAGGGCAATGGTGTACAGCCTAATCCTGGATCCTAAGCTTCTGAGCAGCAGCAGGAGCAGCTGCAGCCGCAGCTGCGTCCTCCTGCAGCCCCCACCTGCACGTTCTTGGTCTGTGCGAGGATCTCCAGCAGCTCGTCATTGGACAGGAAGTAGAAGCGCGGGAAGCCCATGCGCTTGGTCTCCAGGTAGTCCTCCAGGTTCTTCTGGATGCGCTCCAGGGTCTCATTGGCACCTTGGAAGGTCTGGGGGTGAGGGGGAGGGAGGAAAGGAGAAGGGATTAGGGGGCAGGGTGAAGTCTCCAGACAGCTCTTCAGGCTATCTGGATGCGCTACAGGGTCTCTTATCGGCAGTTGAGTTGAAGGTGGAGGGGGTGGAGAAAGTTAAGGAAGTGGTATTTCGGGAGCAGGGGGCAGGATCTCATTTGCAGCTTGGCCAGTCTGGTAGGATGTGCAGGGGAAGGAGTCAAGTGTCAGGATGTCAGGGGGCAGGGGTTGCTGCAACGGCTGCAAGGCCTGAGGGGGCAGTTAGGGAGCGCGCGTCGGGGGAAAGGGAGCACTGAGGGAGTGTGCACGACCGAGGAATCCTTGTGCCAAGGGATCCTTGTACTGAGGGATCTGCATACAGAGGGATCCTTGCTACTTGGCCGGACGCCGTTTGGTCATAAGTTCCCCGGATGCGGTCGCCCAGGGCAGCCCCAGGGCAGCGGTCAGGCACACAGAAAACTACCATGTCACTGCTCGCCAGACATCGTGTGATCCCCAATTACCAGCTGCAGGCGCCCAGGGTAGCCCCAGGGCGGCTTTCAACACAAACAGAAAACCAACGCGTCACTGCTTGCCTGACACAAATTGATCCCCATTTCCTCAGCTTCAGCCGCCCAGGGCAGCCCCAGGGCGGCGGTCAGGCACACACTGAAAACAACCGTGCTGCTGCGTCACCGACCTCAAGCAGGCCCGGCACCGTGCCCGCAAGCAGCGCGTTGGGCCGGTCCTTCGTGCGCCGCATGATGTCCTTGTACTGCTTGTCGGTGGAGAAGAACTGCTTGGCCTCCACAGGCAGCTGCCGCTGGATGTCCGGCGCGCTGAAAATGGGTTCAAGGTACATCCACGTCTTCTGCACATTGATCCACTCGTCCAGCGACTCAGCAAACAGATTGAGCTGCTTCTCGACCTTCTCGACCTCGCTGCGGATGCCGCCGACGAAGCGCGAGGCGAGGATGGTCGACATGGTCACCATGGAGTCCTCGAGCGCAACCTGGGGGGGGAGCGTGAGAGGGAGATGAGTGGGTTGTAAGTGGGGAGTGTGAGGTGCGTGGGTGGGGAGTGGGTGGGAGTGGGAGGTGAGTGGGTGAGCAAGTGGGTGCAGTGAGAGGGCAGTTGGATGGTGGGTGGTGGGTGAATGAGTGGACAGTGGGTACTAAGTGAGTAGTCAGTGGGTGTGGGCGTGCAGTGGGATGGGAGAGGGAGCAGTGGGAAAATGACAAATGAGTGGTTAGTGGGTGGTCGTTCAGTGGGTACAGAAGGAGAGTAGATGGTGGGCCAATAAGTGGCCAGTGGGTGAGAGGGTATATCACGACCCTAAACCCTGTTACCCCCCCTCACTACCCTGCCCTCTCCCCCAGCAGCCCTCACCTGGACTTCCTCGATGCCCCCCAGTATGAAGGTGTCCTTGACCTCCTTGTAGGGCTGCACCGCAAACTCCACGTCCTGCCACTTGCTGTGCACCTTAGCCAGCAGCTCCTCCAGCGCAAGCTCCTGGGTGGCCTCTGTGCTGACCTGGGAGATTGCGTCCTTGTAGTCCTGGACGCGAGCGTCCAGCAGGATCTGCGCGGTAGGTATGGGCAGCGGGGGGCAGTGAGTTGTAGACTCCAAGCTGATGCCAACCTTTCAAACTTCCCTCTCGGAAAACTATTTTGCGTCGAGGTCGAGACTGGTGACAGATGAAGCGGGGCAGCCCCAGCTCCTCGTGCCTCATCAACGGAGGACGCAAATCAAAGGTTCTTTCAGTGCCCGCTGCTACCATCATCACAACTGAAACACCGCCTGCCCCCTAGAGCAACAAATACCTGCACCCTCCCCCATCTTTCTGTTCAAAATACCTACACCTACAACATCCAAACACTCAACATTCACACATGCGTGGAAAGATACACACAAACACACGACACACACCAGCATGCAAGGACAAAACACACACACTCTCTCACAAACACACGGCGGCACCTGCAGCGTGAAGGTATGGTCCCTGGGCAGGTTCGTCCCGATGACCTCAAAGATCTTGTTCCAGTGCCGCTCCTTGAGCGCTCGGTTCCGGAGCGCCTGCACCACCGGCTGCAGGTTGCGGTACTCATCCACGCGGTTACGGAACTTGGGGACCAGCTTGTTGGGGGGCAGGCCACGCTCCATCTTGAAGACCATCTTGTGGAACCTGCGAGCGGAATGAGACAGCAGCAGCCAGAGGTTGTGAGGGTGGGGAATGGGCAGAAGCAGCGACCAGATGTGATGTGGGTGGAGGTGTGAGGGTGGGGATTGGGCAGCAGCATCGACCAGATGTGATGTGGGTGGAGGTGTGAGAGTGGGGAATGGGGCAGCAGCAGCGACCAGATGTGATGTGGGTGGAGGTGTGAGGGTGGGGAATGGGGCAGCAGCAGCGACCAGATGTGATGTGGGTGGAGGTGTGAGGGTGGGGAATGGGGCAGCAGCAGCGACCAGATGTGATGTGGGTGGAGGTGTGAGGGTGGGGAATGGGGCAGCAGCAGCAACCAGATGTGATGTGGGTGGAGGTTTGAGGGTGGGGAATGGGGCAGCAGCAGCGACCAGATGTGATGTGGGTGGAGGTGTGAGGGTGGGGAATGGGGCGGCAGCAGCGACCAGATGTGATGTGGGTGGAGGTGTGAGGGTGGGGATTGGGCAGCAGCAGCGACCAGATGTGATGTGGGTGGAGGTGCGAGGGTGGGGAATGGGGCAGCAGCATGGACCAGATGTGATGTGGGTGGAGGTGTGAGGGTGGGGAATGGGCAGAAGCAGCGACCAGATGTGATGTGGGTGGAGGTGTGAGGGTGGGGAATGGGGCAGCAGCAGCGACCAGATGTGATGTGGGTGGAGGTGTGAGGGTGGGGAATGGGGAAGCAGCAGCGACCAGATGTGATGTGGGTGGAGGTGTGAGGGTGGGGAATGGGGCAGCAGCAGCGACCAGATGTGATGTGGGTGGAGGTGTGAGGGTGGGGAATGGGGCAGCAGCAGCGACCAGATGTGATGTGGGTGGAGGTGTGAGGGTGGGGAATGGGGCAGCAGCATGGACCAGATGTGATGTGGGTGGAGGTGTGAGGGTGGGGAATGGGGCAGCAGCAGCAATCAGATGTGATGTGGGTGGAGGTTTGAGGGTGGGGAATGGGGCAGCAGCAGCCACCAGATGTGATGTGGGTGGAGGTGTGAGGGTGGGGAATGGGGCAGCAGCAGCGACCAGATGTGATGTGGGTGGAGGTGTGAGGGTGGGGATTGGGCAGCAGCAGCGACCAGATGTGATGTGGGTGGAGGTGCGAGGGTGGGGAATGGGGCAGCAGCATGGACCAGATGTGATGTGGGTGGAGGTGTGAGGGTGGGGAATGGGCAGAAGCAGCGACCAGATGTGATGTGGGTGGAGGTGTGAGGGTGGGGAATGGGGCAGCAGCAGCGACCAGATGTGATGTGGGTGGAGGTGTGAGGGTGGGGAATGGGGAAGCAGCAGCGACCAGATGTGATGTGGGTGGAGGTGTGAGGGTGGGGAATGGGGCAGCAGGGCCAGCCGAAGGGTGAGACTGAGGGCGGAGAATGGGGCAGCAGCAGAAGAAAGAGGGTGGGGTCAGGGACGAGGAGTGAGAGGTCCGGGTAAGAGAGAGGTGCTGATGAGCACTGCACATGCCTGGGGAGCACCTTTAGCGCAGATAAAAGATCAGGAGAGGCTGGGCGCTGCTAAAATTCGAATCCAGCCATTGGCATATCAATCTATACGGTGCAGCAATAACCCGGCCTGCTCCTGCCCTCCATCTCTGCACCCACGAATATGAAACAGGCACACCTGCCCCCCAGCCTACCCTCCCAGCTCTGCACCCACAACTACAAAAACAAGCAAACTTGCACCCCAGCCTGCACCCACACTTAAAAACCAGGCAAACCGGCCCCCCAGCCGACCCTCCCAGCTCTGTACCCACACTTAAAAACCAGGCAAACCGGCCCCCCAGCCGACCCTCCCAGCTCTGTACCCACACTTAAAAACCAGGCAAACCGGCCCCCCAGCCTACCCTCCCAGCTCTGCACCTACGGCTACAAAAACAAGCAAACCTGCACCCCAGCCTGCACCCACACTTAAAAACCAGGCAAACCGGCCCCCCAGCCGACCCTCCCAGCTCTGTACCCACACTTAAAAACCAGGCACACCTGCTTCCCAGCCGACCCTCCCAGCTCTGCACCTACGGCTACAAAACCAGGCAAACCGGACCCCCAGCCGACCCTCCCAGCTCTGCACCTACGGCTACAAAACCAGGCACACCGACCCCCCAGCCGACCCTCCCAGCTCTGCACCTACGGCTACAAAACCAGGCACACCGACCCCCCAGCCGACCCTCCCAGCTCTGCACGTATGGCTACAAAACCAGGCACACCGGCCCCCAATCTCTGTACCCACAAGTATTAACCCACAAGCACTTTTGCATTAAAAAAACTTACTAATATTAGAACCGGTATGTACTAAAAAAGGCGGGCAGAAGTGTGAGAGGCACAAACCTGTCCCCAAGCTCAACACCCACAGCTCCTACCCCACACACGCGCACCTGGCCATCGTGTCCTCCATGTTGGTTACATCCAGGGTGTCAAAGTGCGTCTCGCTCCACATGGAAGTGATCGAATCGAATTCAGCAGAGCCTTCCCACAGGCCAAGCTTGAGCTGCACCTCGTCAGCACAGTCATCCAGGTCATCACACCTCGACTCTCCGAGCTGCATAAGTGCCGGAGGCGAAAGGCAAACGATCGAGCATTACCAAGATTGAGCTGAGCGTGGACCATTAGGTGAGAGTCCTCTCTTCAATCCCGGGTGCTAAGACGTGCTACAAAGATGACTCCCGCCTGGGCTGCCTAGGGTTGCAGTGTGCCTTGGGCTCTTTTCTTCAGCTCCCGAGCTGCCTAGGGTTGCAGTCTTCCTTGATCCAGGATCTTTCCTTTGGCTCCTGGGTTATTGCATTTCTCCGACTTGACATTGTGTCCCCCCTTGCCCCCCTTCCCTGGCGTCACCCCGGCTCCTCTTCTCCCTGCCCATCCTCCCGCCCCTTTTCCCCCTGTACCGCACCTTGAACAAGGTCTGGTACTTGTTGATGCGCACTGCCTCGGCCTGCTGCTGCTCCACCTGCTCCTTCAGCTGTGTGAGGAACTCGATCACCTTCTCAGGCTCGCTGTCCTCACTCAGCAGCATCTCATTCTGGGCGGAGGAACGGATCTCCTTCACCTCCACGTTGATATCATCAATACCTGCGAGGCGGAGGATCAGAGTGGGGCTGAGCGGGGCAGCAGGGCAGGCGGAAGATCAGAGTGGGGCTGAGCAAGGGCAGCAGGGCAGGCGGAGGATCAGGATGGGGCTGAGCAAGGGCAGCAGGGCAGGCGGAAGATCAGAGTGGGGATGGGCAAGGGCGGCAGAGCAGGCGGAGGATCAGAGGCGGAGGTTCAGAGTGGGGCTGAGCAAGGCAGCATGATGTGATGAGAGGGGCAAACGTGCCCCCCATGCCTGCCCTCTAGCCTACCCCCCAGGTCTGCACCCCCAGCCTACCCTCCAACCTGCACAAAAAATAATAAACCAAGCACACCTACTCCCCAGCCTACCCCCCAGCCTGCACCCACAGCTTTTAAACCAAACAGTCCTACTCCCCAGCCTACCCCCCAGCCTGCACCCACAGCTTTGAAACCAAACAGTCCTACTCCCCAGCCTACCCCCCAGGCCTACACCCACAGCCTAGGTGCCCACCTGACTCCAGGTTAGAGCTGTACTTCGAGATGTTGTCATCCTTGGCGCCCTCCACCTCCTCCATGGAGGTCTTGAGGTGTGTGTAGGTGGAGTCCAGCGTGCCAAATGCGGCTCGGTCAATGGCGGGCACAGAGATGGAGTACAGCTCGATGAGTGCGTACAGATCCTGGATCTCCAGGCAGCGGTGATCCAGGGACTTCTCCTGGGCGCGCACCTGGGGCAACACGAAGACAAGTACATTTAAATGTGGGCCGATATAGGGGTCCCAGAGACATTTCCTGGATCTCCAGGCAGCGGTGATCCAGGGACTTCTCCTGGGCGCGCACCTGGGGCAACACGCAGACAAGTACATTTAAATGTGGGCCGATATAGGTATCCCAGAGACATTTCCTGGATGTCCAGGCAGAGGTGATCCAGGGACTTCTCCTGGGCGCGCACCTGGGGCAACACGCAGACAAGTACATTTAAATGTGGGCCGATATAGGTATCCCAGAGACATTTCCTGGATGTCCAGGCAGAGGTGATCCAGGGACTTCTCCTGGGCACGCACCAGGGGCAACACGAAGACAACTAGTTTGTTTGAATGTGCGCGGACCGGGGTGCAATGACGTTTCCTGGGCTGGCTCTTGGAGGCAAACACACAAACACACACACACACTTACACATGCGTACAGGTGCGCAATCCAACGTGTGCACAAGTGCAACAACTGCAACAGTCACATGCGCAGCTGATGATTACATTTTGTTGCAAGGAAAAGCTGGATCCCCCCCCCACGCTCACCGCCACTCTCTCGCCTCGTGCTGCCTCCCTCCATCTTAGATGTGCACGAATGTCCATCCTGCCTCCTTACCCTGCATCATACCCCTCCACTTGCACACACAAGCAAACAAGGGCGCACGTACCTGCGTCAGGAACTCGATCTTGGCCACGTAGTCCTCCACGGCGCCGCTGGGCGCCGCCAGCTTTGTCAGCGCATTGGCCACCTCGGCCATGTACGAGCTGAGCAGCCCCGAGGCCAGCTCAGGCAGCGCCGCGTGCATCGCCGCCAGGCAGCCGGTCGGCGCCGGCAGCAGCGCGCCCTTCAGCTCGGCAAGCTCCACGCGGATCACGTGCGTGTCCGTGTGCGCCGGGAGTGCTTCCATGGCCACGCGCTGCTCCGACAGCCTGTCCAGCACGCGGCGGAAGGTGGCGAGCGTCACCGGCTCGGGTAGGTTCGAGTCCTCGGCGGCCTCGGCCTCCCCCTCCTCTCCCGGCGGCTTGGCCATGTCGGCTGCAGCAGCAGGCGCATCTCCATTTCCGCCAGCAGCTGCACACACACACAACCATGGTCAGAAAGCTACATGAGTTGCAAATCAGTTATCAAGCACCCCTGAGGAGGTATCTCTCAATGCCCTATCAATGAAGCGCTCCAAAACATAGCGCGGCCCAGCAAAAAAGAAAAACATCCCACCCTATCAACCATCTTATATTCATACCCATCACACATGTGGCCCAGCAGAAAACACTCATCACACCCTATCACACCTATCACACATGCAGCCCAGCAGAATACGACCAGGTAGATGGGGGAGGAAAAATCCCTACCCCGCCATGCCATGCCAAATCCCCCTACATCAGGATCCTCCCCTGTCCACCCAAAAGATTACACCGAATGCACCGCACATAGCCCCAATCCCAAAACACCCACCTTCCCCCTCCTCTGCCAGGGCCAGTGCCGCGGCGGCCGCCTGCTCCTCCCTGAGCCTGAACGCCTCAGCCAGGCCCTCCACATCCAACTCGGCATCCTCGAGCACCATCTGCTGGTACGGGGCGAACACCCGCTTGTGGTGCTCTGCATGCTGGAAGGCCACGTGCAGCGAGGACTGAACGCTGGAGACCTGCAGGAAGGAACAAAGGGGGGGGTGGGCAGGGGCAGGGCTTCAAACAAAGGGGCGGCAGGCAGGGAGGGGGGGCAGGGCTTCAAACAAAGGGGCGGCAGGCAGGGAGGGGGGGCAGGGCTTCAAACAAAGGGGCGGCAGGCAGGGAGGGGGGGCAGGGCTTCAAACAAAGGGGCGGCAGGCAGAGGGAGGGAGCAGCGTCAAGCAAAGGGGCAGCAGGCAGAGGGAGGGAGCAGCGTCAAGCAAAGGGGCAGCAGGCAGAGGGAGGGAGCAGCGTCAAGCAAAGGGGCAGCAGGCAGAGGGAGGGAGCAGCGTCAAGCAAACGGCCAGCAGGCAGAGGGAGGGAGCAGCATCAAGCAAAGGGGCAGCAGGCAGAGGGAGGGAGCAGCGTCAAGCAAAGGGGCAGCAGGCAGAGGGAGGGAGCAGCGTCAAGCAAAGGGGCAGCAGGCAGAGGGAGGGAGCAGCGTCAAGCAAACGGCCAGCAGGCAGAGGGAGGGAGCAGCATCAAGCAAAGGGACAGCAGGCAGAGGGAGGGCAGAGGGAGGGAGCAGCGTCAAGCAAACGGCCAGCAGACATAGGGAGGGAGCAGCGTCAAGCAAAGGGCCAGCAGTCAGAGGGAGGGAGCAGCATCAAGCAAAGGGCCAGCAGGCAGAGGGAGGGAGCAGCGTCAAGCAAAGGGCCAGCAGGCAGAGGGCGGAAAGGCAGACGAGGGATGAGCAACGAAATTCGTAATTGCCCACACTGATCTGGACAGCAAGATGGCCGATGGCAAGACTTCATGCCGTCACAATGCAGAAGGCACAGAGAGCACTCCCTTATAAAACGGCAGGCAGGGGTGTATGTGCACCAGCAGGAAGCAACTTCCATACCTCGGCACATCCTGGACTCAACATTAGCCCATGTTTCCAGGCGCTGCCATTCCCCTCCCCCTCCCCCTACCCAGGCAGCCTCTCGCCTCCTCACCAGCTCCTCCTTGGTTCCTTGCTAGTGACCAGACTCTGCGCCACACTCCCCCTCTCTCCACCTCAAACCCTCTGTCTCCCCCTCCCCTTCCGTCTCACCCCCCCTCCCTCCCCGTCCCCATCCACCTCCGCCTCCCCCCCCTCCCCGTCCCTCTCCCTCCCCCCCTCCCCCCACAGCCTGGACCCTCACCAGCTCATCATAGTCCTCATTGGTGACCAGATCTTGCAGCTCTGCGCCCCGCTCCACCTCGTCTGCCTTGTCCCCCAGCACCGCCTCCATCAACGTCTCATCGCCATACAGACGGGTCAGGCTGCACAGGCTGGCCACGAAGTTGGCAAGCACATCAGCCACGCGGTCCTACAGGTCGACAAGTGGATGGGTGGGTGAGAAGGTTGATGGATGGTTGGTTGAGTTACGGGACGGCCAGACACATGAGGCAAGTTCCATCCGCTGCCCATCCACATGAGGTGGCAGGGGATGGGGGGCGGAAGCATGACAGCCAACAACATGAAAAGCATGGACACCCTTGAGCCTGCGACAACAGTACTTGGACAATGCATCGCTGTGGGTGAAGGCGGCCTCTGGTCAGCTCAAGCCCACCACCTATAAGCACCTGCCAGCCTCCACATACACACACCCTCCCTCAACCCCTTTCCTCCCCCCCTCCCTCCCTCCCCTCCCTCAACCACGTTCCTCCCCTCCCTGAAGCTTCTCCCCTCCCCACCCCTTCCTCCCTCAACCCCCTTCCTTCCCTCCCTCCCTCAACCCCCTTCCTTCCCACCCTCAACCCCTCCCCTCCCTCCCTCCCTCCCTCACCTGATAGTCAGATGGCGGCGGGTCGTACACGAGCTGCTCGCCACCATCTGCCAGCAGCAGCTTGATCTCAAACAGCGAGCCGGTGTGCACCGCGTCGGCGGCGACCTTGGCAGCCGCAGCCTTAGCAGTCTCCTCGGGGTCCTCCTCCCTCAGCACATAGTCATCGCTGCAGCTGCTGGCACCATCCGCCATATCCCCATCCTGCTCCTCGTCGCCCGTCTTGGTGGCGGAGAGAACCTGAGTGGGGCGCGAGGCACACAATGGGTCCGGCCTCAATGTGGCCCTAGGCCAGCCTGGCCAGCTATTAACCACCCCTGGTCTGGCCTGCTATCACCCCCCCCCTCCATAACCCTAGACTAGCCCTGCTATCCCCCACCCTTAGACTTGCCGGCTATCAACCAACTTCTCCCCCTTCTCCCCCTAGAGTTGCCCGCTTCCATCACCCCTAGGCTAGCTCAATATCACACCCTCATATGAGTACTATGCCATCCAACACCCCTGGGCTGGCCCGCTATCAACCCAGCCCTGCCCCACCACCATTTACCCTAAGCAAGCCCGATATCACCACGGCCCATTCCAGAACAATGCCAGTGCAATGCGCAGCACCATAAACCTTAAGGTGAGGTGAGGGGGCTTGTATGAGTGACCTTGGACCTGCACTCTACCCCCTACCCAGCATCTCCTTCATCCCAAATAGTCCCTCGGCATTTTTCAAGTTTTAGGGTTTAGGGTGTCCCCCTGGCCCGGCGTCTCACCTCGCGCACTGACTCAAGCAGCACTGACTGTAGAGTGTCGCAAATCATGTAGTCGCTCATGCGGATGAAGCTGAGGATGCGGCGCTGCTCGCTGCGGCGGGCCGCGGCCACCGTGTAGGCGAAGTCAGTGGTGGTCTGGTCGCGCGACTTGGCCGCCTCGGCCTTCTGGATGCTCGTCAGCTGGCGCTCCTGCTTGCCGCTGTCACGCATGGAAGATTCCTGGCCCTCGTCCTGCTTCAGGTTAAACACCTGGCCGTAGCGGGAGGTGGGCAAGCAGAGACGGTGAGGCAAATGGAGCCCGGGAGAGCCCAGGGTGGATGCCACAGTGTTCCAGATTTGCACAGCACACGAGTCGCCGCAATGCGCATGGAACGAGTGTCCACGAACAGCAGTGTGCGGATCCGGCATGAGTGACGCACAAGAGACGGTGGAGAGGGGAGGAGGAGAGGAGGAGAGGGAGAGAGGGGAGGAAGCACAGGTCAAGCCCTGGCATGGCCAACTCGTTGGTGTGCTCTGGGCATGAGATGGGAGCCCGCGCACAGATTCCAGGAGTGGATGATACGAGGGCAGCTGGGTCTGCTGTTATTGTTTCTTAACACTGCCGTTTGTCTTTGAAAACACAGCGTGTACGCCGTTTTACATAAAAGCCTTCCCCTCCCACCTGCAGCTTGATTTCCAACTGCTCCAGGTCCGCCTGGCATGCCCCCATGACTGTGTCAAAGGTATCCTCGTGGAAGCCATCCAAACGCGCCTCGCAGTCCTGAGGGGTGAGGAACGCAGAATGGGGTGCGATGAGAGGGGGGGGGAAGCAGGCAGGGCGGGGCAGGGTAGGGCAGGATAGGGTAGGGTGGGCGGGGGAGAAGACGCAGAGGGAAGGGGGAGGGACACCTTGGCAGCCGGACAGACAATGTCTTTCACTTATGGGCAGTCATTGACTATTTAAATGAGGCATGCTATGACGAATAGCATGCTGGTGGTTTGGCTTAAAGATCGAAAACCTCTGATTGCTCAATGCCATGAAATGGTATGAATCATTGAAGGCCTGTGCACGGACCTGTCAGGCGGACTGTCAGGGTGTTCATGACGCCATGCGGAACTCCAGCATTCAATTCCACTCCATGCAAGCCAGTCGCCTTCAAGGCCCCCGCCCCCCACCTGACACACAAACAGGCCCCTCTGACCCCACCAGGCACATATCCAGACCCTACCAGGCCCCCCATGGGTAAGGCCTATGGGGGGCATAAAGGTGGTGCACCCATAGGTAGTGCACCCATGACATTTATACCCCCTATCTCACCCACTTGGTATGCCTCCCGCCCACCCTATGCGCCCCTCCTCACATGCCTCCTCCCCCCTTTATATCTAACCTCACATGCCTCCTCCCAACCTGTATCCCCCACCTGGCGGTGATCCTCGTGGACCGTGATGAAGTCCTCCAAGCTGTAGATGCGGTCACGTTCAATAGCATGCATGCGCATGTTGCCCAGGTCGTGGCAGAGGCCATGAAAGTGGCAAATCGGCTTCTGCGGGGATTCAACAGAGGGCGGGACGGGGTGAGGGGGAGCAAGGGGCAGGCAAGCGGGCCCTGGGACACATAGCGGTAGGCCCTGCACACCAAGGGTTTGCCACCAGGGTGATCCGTTCTAAGGGCGGTAGGACTTATGGAGAGCCTGACATCATGAAAATGCCATAAGTGTGAGTTTGGGCAAGCCAGTAGCCATCTGTAAGACTTGGGTCTCGTGCTCGCATGGCTGCCACAAATGTGCTGTTTTGGACGCGACGGGGTCCCCCTTCATCCAAACGGCAAGTGAGTCCTCCATTCTGGGCTGCGCTTGTCATGGATGAATTCCTTCATCTGTGTCTCTCGCTCCTATACTGCACCCTCCCAGGCTGTTTTTCTTGGTGCAGCTTCACCACACTTTGGCTGCAGGCTCAGCCCTCCCAAAACCTTCCTGCCTCTACCCTGAGGACCATTGCACAGCCAGTCCTGGTACTTGGGCCCCCTGACGCAGGCTGGGCCAACGGCGCCCTTCCAGGAGTTGCAGCTGGAAAATTAAACATTGCCTCAACTCCCCCAAGGACGTGCGTGTTTGATGCTAGCCCCCCTGGATGTGTGTGCGGTGCTGACCCACCTGAACTTTGCCTCACCCCCCCAAGGATGTGCTTGTTGCACTAGCCCCTCTGTATACGTGTGTAGCGCTGACCCATCTGAACATTGCCTCACCCCCGAGTTGTGACGCTAGCCCCACCTGAAAGACAGGGCTCAGCAGGAACAGGTTCTTCTCCAAGTGCGACTTGGCGTACGAGAACTTGGCGTGGTTGACCGCCTTTTTCCACATGCGGAAGCTCTTCCAAAGCTTGTACATGCGGAACACCTTGAGGCGGCGCAGCGCTCCAAACAGCTGCAGCTCGCGCTCCCACCGGTCCAGGGCTGAAATGCGGGGAGGGGGTGGAGCGAGGGAGGGAGACAGGGAGTGAAAGGAGGGTGACGGGTTTGGGGGAGGGAAGGGGAGAGGAGAGGAGGGGAAGGCTCACATCTGAGATGTGTGCCTGTGCTCCTGACATGTTGGCAGAAAATGAAACCACGCATCAAGAAGATGCAGGCAAGATGCCATTGAGCAGATCAGGCCATGAGCCGGTTACGCAGGCATGAAGAGCTGTGGAGCCCCCGGTGGGAGGGCCTGCCCTAGTTTAAGTTTTTTAAACCCTAAACCCGTGATCAATAAAGGCATGGCACATGCTGCATCGTTGCCCATCAGCTGATATTGCAGAGCCAGGGCTGCGGGCCAACTCCAGGTGCTCCTTGCAGGCAATAGTGGCGCTGAACTCCACAAGGCGGGCATAAAGCTTTGAAGAGGCTTTTGACGTTCACGGTGGCGCAAGCGACGCAGGCTGGAGAGTGCTTCTGACCCACCCACCCCCCCACACACGCAGAAACTAAGCAGCCATGTCACGGCGCTGCTCACTTGCAAAATCCGCAGAGACGCCATCCAGGTAGTGCGTCATGCCGCGCACCGACATGGTGTAAAAGTCCTGCTGGTCTACCGATGCAAAGGGGGCCACCTCAAGCGCATACGGGTCGTACACGGAGGCGTTCTGGTCCATGCGCTTGAGGTACACAAAGTCCTCAGTGGTTGGGTACTCGCGCAGGGTGCTGATAAGCCTAAGGGCAGTTCGAAGCAGGGCAGGGCCTTACGATCAGTTTGCATGGGATGCATGGCATGGCATGGCAGGGGCAAGGTGGGTCCGGGGTAAAGAGTGCATGACGTTGACTTGGCAGTGGCCTTGGGGAAAGTTGTGGCATAAGAGATGTTAGAGTAGCTGATCTCCCTGGGTGTGCAGAAAGAGACAGTCGCATGGCATCGGCCGGAAGCTATTGCGCAGAGCCACCTCGCCAAAGCTGGAGGGCAGAGCCGCCTCGTCATTGTTTCATGTAGGGTACGTCAGCCACATTTCAGCTGCATCACAGTCCATGGCTGGGAGGGCCTGATGGAATAAGCTAGGCTCCTGCCTCGGGGGCTGGGCTACCAGATGTAACCTGTTGAGCTTTGGTCCCCACCGGCCCCCCAGCAGCTGAACGTTGGCCTGTTAAAAGTGGTATGGTGTAAACAGAAATGAACATAGCAACTTACTTCACATATGGCAGGTCTGAGGCCACTCCCCCCCTGGACATGACAATTTTCCTCGGCGACTCCGGGCGACCGATCGTTTCCAGCGTCTTTCCGCCTGCATGCATGTGCATGGGGACACTCGCATGGGCATATGCTTGCATGGACCTCGGCGCGGACCAGACCATGATGTGACAGAGGTTTTGGCAGCACAGGAGGATCTAGTCCCATGCTCAGTAGCATGACATTAGAGCATGGCAGATTCAACCAACAGCATGTCCAACGGACCTGAACCCATGTCATCGCCGCGTCCTCGCATGGCAGGGCCTGGAGGCCCTGACAACTTCTTTCCCCCCAGAGGCGGCACATCAGTCCTCGGGGATGAGGGGGTCTCCTTCAGGAAAGATTCCTGAGCCTGTGCGTACAACGCGCACTGTTACGCCATGGCCTCGGACAACATGTTGCCTTGATGCGAGTGGTTCGCACGCATCGGTCAAGGCATGGGATGAAAGTAAAGCTTGCAATGTGTATATGCTCTCTTCGGACGTTTATCGCACCTTTGTGTCTACCAAAGACTTCAAAGTCGTTCGCAACAGATTGGCCTTCTTTGCGCCAACTGTTAGCTCAATGGGAGGTAGTGTCGTCTGCAAAATAATCGCTTGCAATTATCGTCTGGTGTCTAATAACTTGCCCAATCGAAGTATGGTGCACAAACGAAGTGCGTGTCAGAACCCACATTCAGGGCATGCTTTCTAACGTTCTTAGGAGCGTGGACAGTGATGTTAACACGAGGCTGCAAGTATAGCTGACTTCGGATGCTGGGCTGGATCCCCGCCTGCTTGGCGAGCTGCAACTCAAATGTTGAAGTTAGAAAACTACACTAGTATATAATAATCACAGTAAGTGCACGCTTTCACCTCCAGGGCCAACTCCTCCTCCTCGCGCCCCATCACGTTTATCAATGACCGTATAACATAGTCAAAGGTTTGATTATGAACCTCTGTATTTTTAACTATCCCGTTACGCTGATTTCTATGAATGCTAGCCGTGTCAGTGAAAGTTGCAAAAAGCAGTACAGGAATCCGAACTTCGAAACGTAGTTTCGTTGCAGGAATCGTCGAGTTCATGGCAGTGCCTCACCCTCCCTGTCACGACGTGGAAACGCTATTAAATTGACTGTCTTCAACTGAGGGAATTGATGAAGCTTGTCACGCTTAGCCGTGCAGATACGATACTTCGATGTTTAAGGTGACTGTCTGTGGTTGGTAAGCTGCATGTGAACGAAATGGCTGATATTTGAGGTGTGTATGCACAGCTGCCTCAGCTGCAACCAAGTCTGACTAGCACAGCGGAAGGCAGGAGCAAATCAGCGAGGGCATGCAGCACATACGGTGCCTACGCAGGCCTATCCAGGTTTGTCAGGGTCGCCAAGCGCTGTCGTTTTCAATGTTTCGATACCGGTATGGATTATGAATCTTGCCTTGCCCATAGGTTGCCTCGTGAGGGGACGTACGACGGCACCATCGAGGTTAAGTCATGGGAATCGCAGGCCCGAGACATAACATCAGACATAGCTGGGAGTGAAAAATACAAGAGCATAGCGCTGCATGCCGAGGTTAAGCTTGCAGAGGCACTGGAGAAGTGCATCCGTGTGTCCCCTGTCACACTGTCCAAAGAGGGCGAGGAGCGGCCAAATCGCCTCAAGACGGCGGTATGCTGCCAGGTCAGCCTTCATCAGCTCCCATAGAGTGCATGGCCTCATGAAGCTTGCATGCATGCATGCTGCGGCGCCGGTGCTCTCTTGGCAGCGCCTGGGCATGGATGCAAGGCCAAGAGCCGGGTCACGCTCTGCATGAGGCAAGAGTAGCGCACGGCAACTCAAGCAGACATGCCGAATTATTGCATGGCAAGCTCTGCGACGCTAAAAGGATTCCTGCCTAATGGAAAACATTCCCATGCGCAGCTTCTTGGAGAATTCGCCGAGCTGTGCGGACCCTTCTCGTCTGTCCTCCACAATCTTCGTGATGAGCTGGTGCGAGCCTGTAATGGGAATCTGGGGCTACGGGAATAAGGGTATGTCTCGATCTTGGTTGTCGTGGCAGCCATCAGCCTCGAGCCTGTGCCCCGTAGTAACCTCAAAACCACGAACTGCTGAAGTCACCTTTGCGCACCCTCCCTACCCCTGCAGCTGAAATCGGTGTACTCTGGCTACTACGTCTCCGAGCGGGGCATGCTTGCATTTGATCAGCTCACATGGTTTGCTGTCGCGGAGAGGCTGGAGCGGGAGAAGGAAGTCATGCTGGAGGAGAGGGAGATGTTCAAGAGGCAGATCGCAGAGCAGGGGGTGAGCGGGTGGGGGGGAACTTCCTCAACATCAATCTATTCAAATACCAGTGATAAATTGTACCTGGTTGCCTATTAATCGCTCATGGGTGCCCTTGTCAGCTTCCGGGCTGCGTTCCTGGCCCCCAGGGGATACCCAGGCAGTACGGGTGACTGGGTGTCCCCTGGGCCTGATTTGCGCAGCACCTACATGTCCTTTGGGCCTGCCTGAGCGCTCACGCTGGGCCTGGGAAAATAGCAAGAAAACCCGAGAGAGAACCCATAAAAAAACCTGATATATATACCGGTATCGGTAGATATATTTGTATCATTCGTAAAAGAAAAGGCCAAGAAAATTAAAATGTGTCATACACTTAAGGTATTTTATAATTAACTTGACCTTCCGATCTACCGGTACTTGTCCTGCCTTACGCAGCACGTTGGTGGGCCTTCTCCTCACCCGCCTCCCCCCCCTCTTTCTCCCGACCCCTCGTCCTTCCTCCAGGACTGCTTAGCGCGGATCGAGGACCAGCTGAGTAGCTACCAGCATGCCATGCAGAGCGCCCAGCTGGAGGCCGCCTCCATGAAGGGCGACCTGGAGAGCCTTGCCCGCGGCCGTGACACTGCGCTCAAGGAGGCCAAGACGGGGCGCGAGGAGCTCAAGCGTGCACGCAAGGAGTGGCTGCGGATGAAGGATGACCTGGACGCAGAGAAGGAAGCCAACGGGACTGTCAAGGTGCCAGGGCGGGTTGAATGTGCACCAAACCACCTTTGGGGGGCGGCCGGGCGGCCACCACTGGGCCAATAGGGAGAAAGGCTTGACCGGCCTACTGCCGGTGGCTCGAGCAGCAGGCCTTGCTGTGCCAGCCCCTTATGCCATAGGCCGTGATGTAGCTGAATTGTAGCTGAAGCGCACTGAAAGTGTCAGTGCAAGGTGCGGGGTTTCAATGCTGATTCATATCCAGCCACTCCGTTTTTGTTAAGATGGCCGGTTTAAGTATTGCATTGGGTATGTGTTTGTGAGGTGTGGGGGGCCTGAGGTGAGGGAGAGCTCATGCGGGTCAACCCACCTGCCAGTATTTTGTGCCTGAAGGTGGCTCACGTGTGTGAGCTGTCGGTGCTGGACTCTAACCCCAAAGGATTTTGAGTCCTCTGAGGGGCCTTTCTGCTCGCATTTGCATCACCTAACCAGCCAGCTAGCATCACCAGAAAGGAGGCAGGTGCGAGGTCATATGAATGAGACTTTGGGGGTTCTTGGCCGCTTCGCCATGATTGCATGGCCGAGGCAGGGCCTCTTGGCTGCTGGGCCCTTCAGACCTTGGCCTAAATCCAGTCACGGCCTATCCCCCTCCACCGCATGCCCCCCCTCTGGCCTGGACGCTGCAGCCGCATCTGCGCTCCTCCACTGCCCACTGGCAAGCCCAGGGCGCCTCCCAACCCTGCTGTGTCCCTGCCGCCCGCAGGAAGCACACGAGCAGCTGAACGCCGCCTACAAGCAGCATGTCTCAGAGTCCCAGGCGCAGGTCGGCAAGCTGCAGCGCGCGTACGAGGAGGCCCGGCTGGATGCGGACTCAAGGGTGCCAGTGGAGGCCATCCAGGGCACCAAGCAGGCGCTGGACCAGGCCACGAGGGAGCTCGCAATGGAGCGCTTCAAGGCCGAGGACCTGGCGGGAGTGGTGGAGATGCTCAAGAGGCGGGCGGGCGGGATGACGCCGCGGCCCAACTGGGCGGAGTTCAGCAAGCACGGTATTGAGGTGCGAGTCAGGCACTAGGTAAGGATTTCAGGTTTAGGGTTTGACCCTGTTGAATCTTGTTCCTGTTGAACCCTCTACCCCACAGCCATCCCCTTGTTGAGGGATTGCCCCTTATGAACCCTGTCGAGCCCTCTATCCCTGAACGGGAAGTATGAACCCTGTGAACCTTGGTCCTTGGCGTCCTGAACCCTGATCTGGTGTAGATCTGTGCTAAGGGCTCGGGTGGCTGGACTTTGCAATGCGTCGCCAGCAGGGGCGTGCACCTTCTGGACACCTTCCAGGATGTGCATGGAAGGTGTCCAGAAGGTGTCTGAGAGTTGTCTAGGAGGTGCATGGAGGTGTCTGGAAGTTGCCTGAGTGTTGCTGGTCTTGCCCAGTGCTCTGATGCCTGCCTGCCTGCCTCTGCGCGATGCCTCTATTGGTAGCCTGGATCAGCGCACTGATGGCTACTCTTGCCTCTATGCGATATGTCCCCGCTACCCGACCGCTACCCTTGCGTGACACCTCCCCTCTATCTGTCCCGCAGGCTGGGGAGGGAGTGCGGACTCAGGCGATGCTTTCGCTGGTGTCGGCTCAGCTGGAATCGAGAGTGCTGCGGGCGGAAGTGGAGGAGGTGCTGGCCAAGCTGGAGGAGCAGGCGCAGGCTACGCGGCTGCTAGAGGCGGTGTTGCACCCGGACCCGCTGCCAAGCATGATTCAGCTGTCGGTCGTCACCGACACCTCAGCTTGTGAGTGGGGGGGGATGAATTCTCAACCCTGAACTCTCAACCCTGAACCCTCATCCTCATACCATCAACCCCCAGAACCCTCATCTTATAAGATCAAACCCTCTTGAACCCCAATTCTTTAACCATTAACCCCCCTGAACCCTTATCCTTAAACCGTCAGCCCCTCTCAAGCGTTTGCCACTCTTGTTCTGGATGCTGTGCAGACTTTATCACGGAGGCAGTGGATGCTGCGGATGGAGATGGAGAGCGTGGGGCCGACGGAGAGCCGAGCTCCTCGCTCTCGGCTGAGGGTCTGGGCCTGGGCCCGCTGGTGCCGAGGTGCTTGAGATGGCCCGCCAAGCAGATGGTAACCATGCGACAAATGAGCCTGCAGGCAACGGAAGACTCGGTGGCGGCGATATGGGAGGTGAGGAACACATATCTAAGAGCATAAATGCGGTACTTGGACCTGTACCTGTAAATAAATAATTAAATGTACAACAGGGGTGAGACCTCTGAATAAAAATACCATTCCGTTCTGCCGTAGCACTGGGTAGGCTCCTGGTAGGCGACTGTGCAAGAATGGTTAGCAGGGCCTCCCAGCCTGCTCCGTTGTACCGCCACACGCATGGCGCGCTAGTCCAGCTAATCCTGCTGCCACCTCACCAGTCGGCACATATCCTTGTTCCTGGAAGACTCTGAAGTCTCTGCTCATGCCGGCAGCCCCCAAAGCTATTCCTCACAGATGCTAACTGGAACCCTGAACCCTGAACCTACAGATACAACCCCTGAACCCTAATCCCACAGATGCCACCCCCTGAAAACCCTTGCGCTTTCTGTTCCTCTCCTCGCTCTCACAGGCCAAGGAGCGGCACGAGCGCTCCAACCTGCGTCAGCACCCCATGTCATTCCTTTACCACTACTATGCGCATGTCGCGGAGGGCGCGACCGCCGACCATAACTCTGTGGTACAGCATGCCTACAGCCTTTTCCACGCCTGCTCAACGCATGCGGCTTCCAGCACCACGGTGCAGCTCTTTGCGGCTGTTTTGACGGGGCAGATCGCAGAGGCCGTGTGGGCGGATCAGCGGGCCATGCTGGCAGGAATGTTTGAGGTTCTGTCAGCACTGCCAAGTGTTGCAGGCAACGTGACAGGTAAACCCTAAACCCTACCATATGGTGCGGGTAATGTGGCAGGTAAACCCTGAACCCCGAACCCTACCAAGTATTGCAGGTAATGTGGCAGGTAAAACCTGAACCCTGAACCCTACTAAGTATTGCGGGTAATGTGGCAGGTAAACCCTCAACCCTACTATATGTTGCTGGTAATGTGGCAGGTAAACCCTGAATCCTGAACCCTACAAGTATTGCGGGTTATGTGGCAGGTAAACCCTAGACCCTACCAAGTAATGTGCGCGATGTGGCATGTATGGATAGATAGAGGAGGCGGTCCTTGGGCTGATGGTTTTGCTCCCTCTTGGAACATCTTCCCCTTTCCATGTTGAAACCACTCTCCCGTTTATTGTCTCCTTCCTGTTTCAGACAAGGACCCTCTTGATATTACATACCAATCTGAGCGATCATGATCAAATCCGAATAATCTGAATCATCTGACATTTTGTTTTCAGGTGAACTGTGCGTACCCGTGGAGGACGTCCGGGAGGCGATGCAGAATTACTTTCCAGCGAGGGGCCAGTGGCAGGTCAGTGACATGCAATGGCTGCCCATCTTGAACTCACCTGTGCCACGCAATCTGTCAACACCAGCCCTGTCCCATGCTATGCGGGATTGTAAAAATCTATACAATTTTAACAGCCCCTGTTGTGTGGCTCCTTCGCTTTACAGGGTTCCTGATGTTCTCACTCCCCGATCTTCTGCCTGATATGCTTGTTATTGTCCTGGCTGAAGGACTCCCCTCGTTAGGCCTGCAGCTTGTTGTTTACCACTTCTGGCAGAATGTCACCTTGCTAGGCCCCTTCTGCATCAGGCCTTGATCGTGATTTCCGTGTCACTGACTGCCGCATGTGCATCGCCTCAAGGGGGGCCAATTTAAGCCTAGACCATGAACCCTAAACCTCACTGGCTGCCGCAGGTTCATCGCCTTCAGGATGCCCAGTTTAAGCCTAGACCATGAACCCTAAACCTCACTGGCTGCCGCAGGTTCATCGCCTTCAGGATGCCCAGTTTAAGCCTAGACCATGAACCCTAAACCTCACTGGCTGCCGCAGGTTCATCGCCTTCAGGATGCCCAGTTTAAGCCTAGACCATGAACCCTAAACCTCACTGGCTGCCGCAGGTTCATCGCCTTCAGGATGCCCAGTTTAAGCCTAGACCATGAACCCTAAACCTCACTCACTGCCGCAGGTTCATCGTCTCAAGGAGGCAGTGTCTGCAGAATTCCAAGACCCGAGCATCCCACTAACGACGCTGTACCTAGCTCTACAGCCAAAAAGCAGCTCAGCCGCCCCAGATGAGAGTGACGACAAATCTGGGACCGAGCAAGGCAGGACTGAGCGAGACCGGGCCCCGGCTCCCCCTGGCAAAGCGCTGGTTGACTTGTTGTCGGCGCAGCACCTAGAGGAGCTGGAAACCTACGGGGAGGAGATAAGCAAAGCCTTGGAGCAGGAGAGCTCAAGAGGGGGGCCCAAGGATTCAGAACTGACTGTCAGCGCCTTCCGGTCAGCGCTGCGGGCGCTCATGCCGGAGGAGGAGGTCATGAGATGTCTGGAGTGTGTCGCGGGTCAGCCCGCGGAGGCCGCCCTGGCCACCACGACGTCCTTCTTGCCGCACGCCGCCGTGCCAGTCCACCGTCTCCTACGGGCGCTACATCTACTGAGGCCGCAGCGCAGCTATGACCTGGCAAAGGCGATGTCGTGGGTTCAGTCCAAGGGAGGAGCATCAGGTGCTGCAAATGCAGGGAATGGGGGAGTGGCGAGCCTGGGCGAACTGCCGAGGGTGGTATGACATGTGGGCCTGTTGTTGTATAACGGCCAGACCATATATCGAGGGCCATGCTGTTACAGTTGTACAAGAAAAATAACACTGCGACCCACACTCACTGTCCTACCGTAATAAGATTTATTAGACGTTACTCATTCATCGAGCATGCACCTGTTGTAACAGATAATAACCGGAGGCTTTCCTACCGGTATTTTACACCGGTAGTGAATTTCTTAAACTCCTGCTTGGACTTGGTCAAGACCCTTTCAACAAAGCTGGCAAATTCCTTGGGGAACTCAACCGGTAGATCTATATAGCAGGTATGCTAGGCTGATATGAACGTGCTTCAGCTACAACTCAGCATGTCATATCACCGGGGTGCAGCAAGCTCAACCTACGGTCCTGATTGAAATAGGATTGTGTTAGTCCTGGGCCGGCTGGTTTCTCTAGAGGGACCCAAAGTGCACTCTGATATCCACCACTAGAACAATGCTCAAATGTTAGCCAAATCGATCAGTTATTAGTGTTACATAGAGCCAAGATCAGGCCAAGACATACATTGTCACAACTGCTGCGGATTAGGGGGGCTGCAGTACCATGCCAGTTCATACTAGGGAATTCCACACTCGGGAACCTTGACACGAGGGTTGTATGATTGTATCAAATGGATTGTATCACGTCTTCACGTCACACCCTCACACGGTCGGTTGCCGGCAGTTGCCTCGCTATTCCTCCAATGGAAAATGGAAACACACTGTAAGTGACAAGATCCCCGCGTTTATGTTGCTGGTGGTACCGCTTGCAAACAGGCGAGTTCTCCAAACGCGGAAGTGTACAACGTATTCGGTAACCGGCTTGCCGCTGTTATGTGCGTGTTGCATGCGTTGTGTACGAGGGCTCTTACGCCTCCTATCTGGTCTCTTTTCGACAAAAACGTCGCTGTCAGCGCTGAGAATGAGATTCTAAAACATGCACCCTTCTAAAAGTCCCGCGCTCTGCCACTGAGCTAGCCGGGACATGGTCTCCCGACGGGGGGGTCGAACCCCCGACCACGGGATTTCAACTGCGGTGCGCTATCCTCGTACAAGATTGTATTGTGATGCACAAGAGTAGACACAGGAAATTTGGATAATAATATTTGTCCTCTTGGAGGGCCGTAGCTCGTAGGGTTGAAATTGACGAGGAGATCGTAGATGCAGTTTCGAATCATGTTGTTGGTGCGTGAAATTACTGAAATTGGACGCATGTTATGGGCGTAACGTAGCGCATAATGTTTGTGTGTCAGTTGTGTGTCTGTTAGCAGTTGAGTTTCGGCTCGAGAGAGCGTATCGGAATACGGCTTTAAACGGGCTATGAGTGGCCTCACAAAAGAAAATTAGTCCAGCGATGGTCATACCGTTCATAAAACCCGTTTCTGATTGGTGGAGGAAACAAGTGTGCAGAAAAATGCGAAGGATTTCGCAAGTGCCTCCGAAAGTTCCTCCACCACTGTTCCACGAGGCGTGAGATGGAGGAAGAATGGCGAAGGTTGGTGTTCTGTACGGGAGATCTTCGCAGCGCTCTTTCCTACCGCCTGCTTCATTTCTTTAGAGCATTCTTCCTTGCAGTATATTTCATTTCTGCATATCGTTCTGTCACTCTCCCTAACAGACCGACTATGGAATAGCACATTTTTTTATGACAGTTAACTAAGCTACGTTTCAGAGATATAGCCGTACAGTTTTTCATTTTAATAGAGACCACGACCCCGAAAAAGATCAAAACTACTCGGGCGCACTGAGTTCAGGGACTCGAAGCCTGACATCAGGAATGGAACAAGATACCGACTTGTTCTCTAGGACTTTGTAAGACATGCCAGTCGCATACTGCGATAAGTGAACTTTCCCCCGGCACCACTTATCACTCGATCACTCATCCAGCCTGTGGTGGTGATAGGCGACGAACTCGACGTATAGCTTCTCACGACGGCATTGGAGTACCGATCATGAATTAAACGTACCTTGCAAACTAATCTCTAAGGTCAGCGTGCGAGTTGAAGCAAACCTACAAAAACCCGAGGGCGGCCTGGTCGGAGTCGTCAGGCAGAGGTGCACCTCTTCAGTGCACAGGTAACACCTATCAAAATTGAGTTGTTCTGATCGCAAGTCTTAATCGGGATCACTGCTAGAGAGTCGAGTCGCTGCACTGAGGGCCCGGGCGGAGCAGACAGGGTCGCAGGCGATGCACGGCTCCGCGGCATTGTGCAAGCAGGCATATCATTCAAAACAATAACGATCTTGACAGGAAAGATCGCTGAAACTCATCATTCCAGCCGCAACGATGGGGGTCCCAGCAGGGAGCGAAATTTATGGCCTTCGGTCGCATGCATGGCCACAGCCATTGATTGTGCACTTTGCTTAAGACATACGACCAGGCAATCCAGCGTAGTCACCCATCCCATGCTGCCCCATGCACCATCTAGAAACATGCATGGAGTGTTGCCCACCCCCCCAGACTTGCATGGCGCACTAGGACGTAGGAAACGGAGGCAAGACCCGCCCGATCGGCACCCAGTTCACTAGAGAGAAAGCTTGCTTGCACATTTTAGGTCATTGGCAACTAAGATGGAATTGGTTTTAGGTATTGTGTTTATCCTAAAAAAACATTTCCCATGTCACTCATCCCGGTGTTCAATAGGCAACATGCCAAATGGCAGGCCGCAAGGCCGTCACCAAGTTAACTGGCAAACAATATCATTGTGGCTGTAGATCGCTCGCTTGTTTGTGTGACTGTAGATCGCTCGCTCCATCATCGAAAGAGCCGTCGTTTGCTGCCCCCGTCCACGCCAAGTCGCCGGAAAGACATCAAAAGTTAAAGAACGAAATTACGATAAACGTCGTATAGAAAGGAAAGGACGCGGATATTATCTCGGCCACGCTGGCAATGAGCTCAATAGTTCCGCGGACCCCCCCCCCCTTTTCGGAAAAGAATGTCCCTCCACCCTCTCGAAAGTTCCTCCACCCGTTCCTCCACACCTGTTCCGCGAGATCGGGTGGAGGAAAAGTTCCTCCACGAAGGAAACAAGTTTCTCCACCAATCAGAAACGGGCTGATGCCTATTGTCGATAGGATTGTATATTTGCGAGAAAATCAAGGTGGAGTCTCGGTGCGAGGTCTCGGTGTGTGTAAACGCTTTTGGGGAGAAATGAGACGTATGCCCTCCCGTTTTTATTTTGCATCGTTCAAGCGTGAACCTACCACTAGTACAAAGCCCGAGGGGCTTCGCCCCCTCAAAGACCTTGTTCAGAATGGTCCATATCCGCTGGGCATTGTTAAACGCTCAGCCGCATGGGGCTGGTATTGGATGAGCAAGCTCAATTCAAGGTACCGAATCCTGTGGTAGCCCTGAAAAATCCTGTGGCATATCTGAATCCCGTGGTAGCACTGAAAATCCCGTTACAGCTCAGAATCCCGTGGCATCTCAGAATTCCGTGGTAGCACAGAAATCCGTTGCAACTCAGAATCCCGTGGCATATCAGAATCCCGTGGTAGCACTAAATCCCATGGTAGCATTGAATCCCGTGGCAGCACTGAATCCCGTGGCAACATGGAATCCCGTGGCAACACTGAATCATGTGGTAGCACTGAATCCCGTGGCAACACTGAATCCCGTGGTGGAACTGAATCCCGTGGAAGCACTGAATCCCATGGCAACGCTGGATCCCGTGGCATCACAGTATCATGTGGAATCACTGAATCCCGTGGCAACACTGATTCCCGTTGTGGAACTGAATTCTGTGGAAGCTCTGAATCCCATGGCAACGCTAGATCCCGTGCCATCAATGTATAATGTGGAATTTGCTGAATCCCGTGGGGTAAATGGTCCAGTGGTATAACGTTGGTGGCATCCATACCCAGAGGTTGAGGGGTGGAATCTGCGACACGATCTTCTCTCTCCCCCCGCCTAGAAGGCCGGGTTTCATGACAATGCCCCCTCACACAGGAGGATGGCATGGTTGCACCATGGCCCATGCTGTGCATGGTAGCCGAACTTGAGCCTAGTCATTCCCTACCAGCCCCACGCGGCCGAGCGACAAGCAGGGCCCAGCGGGTATGCATAGTTCTAAACTGAATCCCGTGTTCTGTCGAGGGAACGGTGCGCTCCTCTATGGGCGCATCGACGTTGGCACTTGCAGTGTCCGAAGGTCTTCACCTCCTCGGGTCGCGTTCGTTCGGCACGTTTCTATTAACTGGAGAAGCCGATGTAGGAAGAAAAGAAACAGAGACATACGTATAGCTCTGGTCTGGGCTCTGGTCTGGGCTATGGTGCAAGCCGTGACCGTGGCTATCGCATGATCTTGGGCCGAGGCTCTGCCAAAGGACGGCGCGTGTGTCGAGGCTGCAACAGGGATCGAGACTGACAGATGGGTTGGGGCGCATGCAAGTCGATCGCGTCTGCCGATCCCAGCAACGCACCACCCTCTACGTTTTTAGGCGCAGCGATGTTGAAAGTGCCGGATAGGCCTCACCTCCTCAATTTGCGATGCTATTAGAGAGAGGCTACATGCGCCTGCGGAGCAATGACTGTCAGATTCAAATCGCTGATTGGCTGTCATCTTCACTGGAAACAGCCGAGTTCGCAGTAGAGTTCAAGCGTTTCTGACCACAGGATGGCACTGCCTGTCGCTGCCCCCCAGTTAGCCAGTCTTGCACGTTCCAAAAGGCGCGTTTCTGCACTCTGCATTGTGCGACACAATAGCCCTTGTGTTTTGGATTTCCCCCTTTCTAACGCTGTAATATGAAGCGACTGGATTCTGAGGCGTAAAAACCACGCTAACGACGACGACGACGGTAACCACCACCACCACCACCACCGGGGAGACAACTCCCCTCATTATTATATAGATGACCGCTACGGACGCAGCCATGGCCGAAGAGAAAGTAAGCTTGGAGCCCAGGATGCCCCGAGGGAAGACGGGCAATGTAGTCGACACCGTTCACGGCGTTGGCAAGTTTCGGGAGGGGCGAAGCGCGAATTTCCGTAGGTGGCCAAGCGGAGATGCCTACATCACAATAGCTATCGGGCATCTACAGGGTTCACAACCTAAAATCTGACGTCGATGTTTTGAATCCGCGCTTGTGAAGCAAGATTGATGCCTTCATCCAACGCCTTAGACCGCTCGGCCACGTCGTCATGCAATATTACTTTTAAGTGTTATCAAATCCTTTATATTAATTTAGGAATAAATTAAGATATGCGACCTTCTATAAGTTTTTACATTATATTATAACGGTATTATATACGGTAACATTATACCGGTATTTAACCTTATTTTCACATCATATTATATGATATGACATTATGTACCGATAACCTTCTTACTGTAAAACTGGTTTCACTCTGCGTTTAATTAATTAATTTTGGAGGTGTGCTGAGTGGTGCGCGACAGAATAAGTATTAACAACATTTGGGGGAGTGCGCGGAGTAGTTTTCCAGCACCAAATATTAAAAACATTGCAACATTTCCAGCTCCGCTTGCGCGGAGTAGGGACATTTTGCCGGCGCGACGAATTTGATAATTAGTTTTCAACAGGGGTGCGCGGACCCTATCCCGTTTTACGTTAAAACAAATGCGTTTCCTTATACCAGGAAAAGCATTTTCGCACCTTTTACAAGGTGCAAAAAATGTTCTAGAAGGTACCGCCGCTTTACCTCAACGCCCACGCGCGTTAGCGTCCTCTCTAGTTCTTTCTTGATATACCGGTAGAGGCCAATGAATCCATAAAGGGCTTCATTGACGATGCCGGGCATCAACTAAACGGTTACATACTTGAAGGGGATCTCGCGCGGTTGGCATGCATGGGGCCCCCCAATGCCCCGTCCAACCCTTGAAAACCTGAGACGCTGCCACACACAAACAGCTGACATGCTGCAGCGTGGCGAGTGCAACGTCTACCGGGAGCAGCTGCAAGAGAGGCGGCAGACCTGCCCCACCACGGCTGTCTCCTCCCTGAAGTGGGAGGCACACATGCGACAGCAATTCACCGCCACTGTGCCCCCCTCTCTTGCGGCGCCACAGGCAAACTTGCCCCCTACCACCGCTCAACCGGAGGAACTAGGCGTGTCAGCTGAGCAGCTTGCCTCTTGCTTCGCAAGGGCTTTCTCCCGCATGCACGTACACACCGCGGCGGGCCTAGACGGTCTGGCGGCACCCTTTATCAAGTTGGCTATGGTAGAGGACGATTCAGAGGGGGGGCAACGGCACGTGTTGAGGGATCTGCTGCAAGACTGGTTCACTGCCATGGCGGTGCGGGGGGGAATGCCTAGTGTCTGGCAGCCGGTCAGGATTCAGCCTGTTTACAAGAAGGGCGACCCCCTTGATTCCGGTAATTACCGGCCCATCGCCATCACTAGCGTGCTTTATTGGCTGTATGCCAGCATGCTCACTGTCATCACTGATGAGTGGGCGCGATTGCACGGCCACGTCCCTCCTGAGCAGTTTGGTTTTCAAAGCGCCGTAGCACGCTCATGGCTGCTTTCCTCCTCAGGCATGCAGTCCATGCTCAACGGGCAGCTACAGGCCGTGGCAAGCTGCATATGGCCTTTGTGAACTTCACAAAGGCCTATGACAACGTGTCCCAGGAGCAGATGTGGCGTCATCTATGCGAGCATCTTCACATGCCTGCATGCCTGTTACGCGCGGTGCAAGCGCTTTATGCCGGTGTAGTTTACACGCTCACTGACGGCCACAAGCGCATTGGTCATGTGCCTTGCACCAGAGGTATCAAACAGGGTTTCCCCCTGAGCCTCCTGCTCTTTAGCCTATACCTCAGTGACCTGCCGGCCATGCTCGCAGCCAAATGCATGGCAGAGGGCATTGAGATGCAGGCGGGGCGACAGCTACGCTGTCTACGTTCCTGCGGATGACCTCTCCTTGCTAGCCCGCACTCCAGCAGGGCTGCAACGCATGCTTGATGCCTTGCATGAATATGCGGCACATAAACAGCTTCAGGTCAATGTCAGTAAGACAGAGATCATGGAGTTTGGCAGCCGCTTAGCAGCGCAGCGCCGACAGCCAGCCCTTGTTTGCGTTTACGGCCCTGATCGTACCGTGTTGTGAAGTGTTGTGAAGTTTTTACATTCCAACGGGGCGTCACATTTGATGCATGGAACTTGTGCCCGTAAACTGGTACAGGCACTAAATACGCTAGGACAGCGAGCGAAAACCAGTGACCCCCCTGGGCAAGCAATCAACACACAACCACTGAGCAGTAGCGTGGGAATGAACCCCAGAGTGCAGGAGATTAGCCCCAGCCATAGAACATGACGTGGGTGCAAAAGAGTTCGGTTGGACGCCTCCTAGGAAAATTAAGAAGGAAAGAAGAAGATCTAAGTGAAATTGTATAAGTCTGTGTAAAAACTGTGTGATGCGTGAGCGAATTGAAGCGTGTCCAAGAATTCAAATTCTTGGGCATCAATCAGCACGAAAGCGGCGGCATGAAGAGGGCCATGGAGGGTAGACAGGCGCCTTTGGCTGCCGCGCTGCACCGTGTTCGCCGCATGGCAGCCAAGGTGGGCCTATGGCGCCATCTTCCAACCCGCATCAGGCTGGCAGCTGTGTACGCAGCGCTTGCGGCCAACTACAACGACGTGGTGTGGGCCACTAGCCACCTTCGGCCGCGTTAATGTCTCTCCAGCAAAATCAGTCCAGCTTGCTTCAGCACCTACGCCAGGCTGTGGGGCTACCTGCATCAGCCGACAGTTGGGGAGTCATGGGAGAGCTGCAGCTCCAGCCACTACAGCGAGACTGGTGGGCCCATATCCTCCGCTTCTACAATGCAGCGGTGGCACTGGAGGCACAGCAATACAGCCCACTCATGGCTCAAGCCATGGCAGCAGATATGCAGCTTGCAATCAGCCAGGGCACTGGCGGCCGCACCTGGTGCTCTGATCTGCTGGGTGCATTAGAGGAGCTGGAGCGGGGGGCAGCCACCCCCACCTTGCGCGAGACAGCAGCTGCCCTACAGCGCCTACCCGTCACAGAAGTGTTGGCAGTCGTTGACGCAGCCTACGAGCAAGCAGGCAAGCACGGCTGTACGCAAGCGGCGGTGGGGACCCCAGGGACCCTACCACCGAGCACAGATCTGCAGCGACCTACCGCGCCTGGTTCCAGCCCACGGCGGGTGCCGTGCTGGCGCAAGCCCAGAGCCGCACTAGTCAGAGTGAGTGTGCTTGTGTGCGCACCAATTTGCGACTGCGGCTTGGCGCGATCAGCACTGCTGATACCAGAGGACGGCGCAACGGTGAGCGGCGACAAGCACGTTGCTGCCAGCGGTGTTGGGCAGGGGGGGGATGGCGAGGAGGTAGAGGATGCGCTGCATGTGTGCTTCCAGTGCCCTAGTGTCAGGGAGCAGTTACGGGAGCGGGGGTGGGCAGGTCCTCCGGGCGCTGCCACTAACTTCCACATGTTGTACAAGGCTGAGCATTGGTGGGACGCACTTGCTTTTGTGGACTGTGCTGTGGGCATTATTGAGGGTTAGTCTCCGGGGTTTCTGAGGCCGATGTCGTTGGCCTTTCCGGCCTTCTCTTTTGGCCTTTTTGTTGTTGTTGTTGTTGTTTGCCCCCTTTTTAGTTTCTTCTCTTCTCCCTTCTGATCAGTGGAGCGCCTTCGCGGCCAAGCAGGGGTGGGATACGCTTGCTTTCCTGGACTTATCTTTTCTTAGAGGCTTTGTTGAGGGCTAGTCTCTAGTGGAACTCAGGTGTTGGACTTGGTCTGCTTAGCCTTCCCGGCCTCTCCTTTTGTTCCTTTCCCCCTCTCATCCTTTTAGTGCCTCCTTAACTCCCTTCTGAACAGTTGGGCGCCCACGCGGCTGAGCTTTGAGCGTGCCCAGAGGTGTAAGGTTATTGACTTGCTTTTGTGGACTGTCGGTGCTGTGGGCATTATTGAGGGTTAGTCTCCAGGATTTCTGAGGCCGGTGTCGTTGGCCTTTCCGGCCTTCTCTTTGTTGTTGTTGTTGTTGTTGTTGTTGTTGTTGTTTGCCCCCTTTTCAGTTTCTTCTCTTCTCCCTTCTGATCAGTGGGGCGCCCTCGCGGCCAAGCCGGGGTGGGATACGCTTGCTTTTCTGGACTTATCTTTTCTTAGTGGCTTTGTTGAGGGCTAGTCTCTAGTGGAACTCAGGTGTTGGACTTGGTCTTCTTTGCCTTCCCGGCCTCTCCTTTTGTTCCTTTCTCCTCTCTTCCTTTTATCGTAGAACGCCTTAGACTCCGCGCACCCCCCCAAAAAAGATTTTTTTTTCCCGCCGCGCACCCCATAAAGATATTATAAAACGGTCGCGCAGCGACAAAATTTTAATATAATTAAAGTCGTGCAGGAGTAAACTTAATTTAACATCGCGCATCACTAGAATAATTTAAATGACCTTCCGCGCAGCACTTTCGGCTTGTACTGTCAAACTCAGTTGACAATTCCTTTGATGCTAGCAAGGATAGCACACGGTCATCATACCGTAGTCGTCATACTCCTCCTCCGCCCGTTCCTGGCCACTAGAAACGTGTGGCCATTGGGCCCAAGTGGGCTCAATGGTACTTTGCCTGGCAGTCCACCCTGAGGTCTTCGGTTCGAATCCTGTCTAAGTTCATGTACCGTGTTCCAGGTGTTAGCGTGGAAAATGTCTGGCTTTTCGTTACATATGCCCCGCAGAATGTCGTGAGCGGACTACCCTGCCAACTTGGATAAAGCTGCTGTGGGTCGAGTGTTTCTCACGCCTCCTGCTTCGGCGGAGGAGGAGTCTTTCTTTCTTCTTTCTGGGCCCCCGAAACGTCAGCAGTCGTCAGCACCCGTCTCTGCCCCCAGGATCGAGCTTCGCAACGGGGGCTGGCGTAAGGATCACTCGACGGATGTCGAATCAAACAGTCGCGCGCTAGCGCGCGATTTTTTGTAAAAAGTGCTGTTTTTAATTCACACCGCGCACCCCCAAAATAGTTGTTTGGGCACCTGACTAACGCTCTGCGCAACGCCGATTTTTGAATTAATATTAGCGCGCAGCCATGTCCGCGCACCCCTATAATTATTTAATTACGAGCGGAGACTTAGGCGTTCTACGGTGGTTCCTTCTTTACTCCCTTCTGAACAGTTGGGCGCCCACGCGGCCGAGCTTTGAGCGGGCCCAGAGGTGCAACGTTTTTTGACAAAAACAGCCCAGGTGTGCTTGTGGCCCCTCAATGTTTGGCATGCGTTGACCGTTTACTATGCACACGGGGTCATTGGAAAGCTCTTGGCCTACCGTGTACGCACTGAGGACGTCAGTTCCTGACGATTCCTCAGACTTCAACATTTATTTCAAATGTAAGCATTTATATATTGTCAAAATATGAGTATGTTCGCCCTGATTTCTGGGTTACTGTCGTGCAAGAAACAGACAAGTACCAGATTAGAAAAGCTTTCGTCCAGCTCTTTTCAAATACGTTATGGGTCCATTAAGGAATCCATAATTGTATCCTGTCATGCCCCACCCACACACCTCCGGGGTTCGTGCTTTGTACTTGTGTTATGAGTGTTGTGTTTGTTTCCTTTTCGTAGTAGTCGCACTTTCGATGAATACTGGCCTGTTATTCTGTGAGACACCCTAAATCCCTGGGAGTAGCAGGCCTTCGTGGAGAGGGGGGCAAGAAAAACATGCGGATGTGGTGTCGCGGCACAGGGGTGCACCCTAAGGAATGGGTGCACCAAGCGAAAAGAACATTAAACAAGTACTAATAAACTCTTACAGAGCTTATAGTAGGAGCTTCTCGATCCACTGCTGTAACTCAGTGAACTCAGCTCAGAGCGACAACAGGTGATAGCTCTTGCTACTTCACCTGGACTTTTTCGATACTGTTGACAAGATTCCGTAAAGCCTCGACTCCTGAGGTACTTCTAGACTTCCTGGGACGATCTTGGGCGAATGTGGCCTTCTGATGACTGAAGATATCTCTGATAAATCAGATGGTCGACTTGGAGCCAAAGGGAAGGCTGTAGGTTGGAGTTGTGATGGTTGGTTGATGGTAATATCCAGCTGTAGGGCTGGAGATATGCCTTGTTAAGAGGCAGGAATAACTCTAATTGCTGCAGATAGTCGACTGTTGGCCTAGATGCTCTGCCAGCTTCGTATTAGGAGACTTGTTGCTGCTTATAGGGTCGCTGTTGGCCTAGCTGCTCTGCCAGTTTCCCCTTAGTAAGACTTTAATTGACGATTAACTTGCAGATCGATAATCAAGAACAATAGCTGGAAACGTTAAGAGTCTATTAAAGGCCGTGAAATCAAGTAAGAAAGAAAAAGTAAAGGACCCAGTTCGGGATTCCTTAAGACGGCAGACACACTTGTTCAAGTTCACACATAACTTCCAACCGAAAAGCAGTTGGCGCGGTCAAACGCACGGTGCAGTCATTCGTCGTGACAGTGGCAGTGGAATTGAATCAAACCCGAGCATGCGGATGTGTCAGCAGGCTTGAATCAATCCTGGGCATCTGCATCACATCAGGCACGATGCAGATTTGTCTGCTACACCCTTCTAGGTCTCCCTCCATGAAACCTTGCCTGGTTTGACAAATCTGTTATATGCTGCCTAGCTGGCGCAATACCTAGCACATCAACTATATGTGTGAACTGCCAGCTGACAGTGTCACACTGTCGTTGTGGGGATGGCTAAGTGTGATACATGTGCGTGTGTGTACTGGCGGTATGGACTAGGGAGAGGGGAAATCGGCTGAATCAGGCATTTACTTTTCGAGCTGGCAATTTTAGCTATTGTTTGAGGAGATAGATGCTTCCACTGGGCTGCATATGCTGCGTTACTTGGACAAGTAATCAGAGGTGCTGCTGCGCAGCACAAAAAACGGCAGAGCAGTCGGGTATGTGACTTTTCAGAGGGCAGGCGCAGGTGCGGAAGGGGTCACCTGGACCCCATGCAAACACCCTCGCCATGTTGAAGGATTTCAAAATATTTGTCACAACTCTATCGCTGGGTATGTAGGAGTTTTTAATGATGCGTTTCGAATTGCGCGTAGAGAAGCGAAGCTGCAGCTGTCGGCCTGTCGCGTGACACCAGGGGACTGCGTGACGACACCTTACGTCATCCGCTGTGAGATCCAGCCTTGGTAGCTGAGTTTCTCATTTCTGCACCTCGGCCTTTAAGGTCTGGCAGGAATAACCTTTATAAATACATTCGATTGATTTGCGCTGTGGCGCGTAAAGTTTCCGGGACGTTCCAGAAACATCGGGCTGACGGACGGACGGACGGACGGACGGACGACAGGCTGAGACAAACGGATACGGGGTGACTCTGGGGGCTTCGCCCCCGCGACCTTCGGCCGCCCGGGGGGGCTCTGCCGAAAACTGTGCAATTGATCGCCTTGTGAATTCAGCCGATGGACCTGCAACACTAGGGGCATGCTTGTCATGCCTTGGCACCCCAGCAGTTTCACTGCTCGATGGTTGTGTGCTGTTTGCCTGCCCAGGGGTCAATGGTTGTCGCTCGCTGTCCTGGAATATTCTGCGCCCATACTGATTTGCGAGTTTAAGTCTCAGCTTGGAGCAGGAGAGCTCGAGAGGGGGTCCCGAGGATTCAGAACTGACCGTCAGCGCCTTCCGGTCAACGCTCATGCCGGAGGAGGAGGTCATGAGATGTCAGGAGTGTGTCGCGGGTCAGCCCGCGGAGGCCGCCCTGGCCACCACGACGTCCTTCTTGCCGCACGCCGCCGTGCCAGTCCACCGTCTCCTACGGGCGTTGCATCTACTGAGGCCGCAACGCAGCTATGACTTGGCAAAGGCGATGTCTTGGGTTCAGTCCAAGGGAGGAGCATCAGGTGCTACAAATGCAGGAAATGGGGGAGTGGCGAGCCTGGGTGAACTGCCGAGGGTTGTTCAACGGCCAGAACATATATCGAGGGCTATGTTGTTACTGTTGTACAAGAAGAAAATAACACTGCGACCCACACTCATTGTTCTACCGTAGTAAGATTTATTAGACGTTACTTATTCATCGAGCATGCACCTGTTGTAACAGATAATAACCGGAGGCTTTCCTACCGGTATTTTACACCGGTAGTGAATTTCTTTAACATCTGCTTGGACTTGGTCAAGACCCTTTCAACAAAGCTGGCAAATTCCTTGGGGAACTCAACCGGTAGATCTATATAGCAGGTATGCTAGGCTGATATGAACGTGCTTCAGCTACAACTCAGCATGTCATATCACCGGGGTGCAGCAAGCTCAACCTACGGTCCTGATTGAAATAGGATTGTGTTAGTCCTGGGCCGGCTGGTTTCTCTAGAGGGACCCAAAGTGCACTCTGATATCCACCACTAGAACAATGCTCAAATGTTAGCCAAATCGATCAGTTATTAGTGTTACATAGAGCCAAGATCAGGCCAAGACATACATTGTCACAACTGCTGCGGATTAGGGGGGCTGCAGTACCATGCCAGTTCATACTAGGGAATTCCACACTCGGGAACCTTGACACGAGGGTTGTATGATTGTATCAAATGGATTGTATCACGTCTTCACGTCACACCCTCACACGGTCGGTTGCCGGCAGTTGCCTCGCTATTCCTCCAATGGAAAATGGAAACACACTGTAAGTGACAAGATCCCCGCGTTTATGTTGCTGGTGGTACCGCTTGCAAACAGGCGAGTTCTCCAAACGCGGAAGTGTACAACGTATTCGGTAACCGGCTTGCCGCTGTTATGTGCGTGTTGCATGCGTTGTGTACGAGGGCTCTTACGCCTCCTATCTGGTCTCTTTTCGACAAAAACGTCGCTGTCAGCGCTGAGAATGAGATTCTAAAACATGCACCCTTCTAAAAGTCCCGCGCTCTGCCACTGAGCTAGCCGGGACATGGTCTCCCGACGGGGGGGTCGAACCCCCGACCACGGGATTTCAACTGCGGTGCGCTATCCTCGTACAAGATTGTATTGTGATGCACAAGAGTAGACACAGGAAATTTGGATAATAATATTTGTCCTCTTGGAGGGCCGTAGCTCGTAGGGTTGAAATTGACGAGGAGATCGTAGATGCAGTTTCGAATCATGTTGTTGGTGCGTGAAATTACTGAAATTGGACGCATGTTATGGGCGTAACGTAGCGCATAATGTTTGTGTGTCAGTTGTGTGTCTGTTAGCAGTTGAGTTTCGGCTCGAGAGAGCGTATCGGAATACGGCTTTAAACGGGCTATGAGTGGCCTCACAAAAGAAAATTAGTCCAGCGATGGTCATACCGTTCATAAAACCCGTTTCTGATTGGTGGAGGAAACAAGTGTGCAGAAAAATGCGAAGGATTTCGCAAGTGCCTCCGAAAGTTCCTCCACCACTGTTCCACGAGGCGTGAGATGGAGGAAGAATGGCGAAGGTTGGTGTTCTGTACGGGAGATCTTCGCAGCGCTCTTTCCTACCGCCTGCTTCATTTCTTTAGAGCATTCTTCCTTGCAGTATATTTCATTTCTGCATATCGTTCTGTCACTCTCCCTAACAGACCGACTATGGAATAGCACATTTTTTTATGACAGTTAACTAAGCTACGTTTCAGAGATATAGCCGTACAGTTTTTCATTTTAATAGAGACCACGACCCCGAAAAAGATCAAAACTACTCGGGCGCACTGAGTTCAGGGACTCGAAGCCTGACATCAGGAATGGAACAAGATACCGACTTGTTCTCTAGGACTTTGTAAGACATGCCAGTCGCATACTGCGATAAGTGAACTTTCCCCCGGCACCACTTATCACTCGATCACTCATCCAGCCTGTGGTGGTGATAGGCGACGAACTCGACGTATAGCTTCTCACGACGGCATTGGAGTACCGATCATGAATTAAACGTACCTTGCAAACTAATCTCTAAGGTCAGCGTGCGAGTTGAAGCAAACCTACAAAAACCCGAGGGCGGCCTGGTCGGAGTCGTCAGGCAGAGGTGCACCTCTTCAGTGCACAGGTAACACCTATCAAAATTGAGTTGTTCTGATCGCAAGTCTTAATCGGGATCACTGCTAGAGAGTCGAGTCGCTGCACTGAGGGCCCGGGCGGAGCAGACAGGGTCGCAGGCGATGCACGGCTCCGCGGCATTGTGCAAGCAGGCATATCATTCAAAACAATAACGATCTTGACAGGAAAGATCGCTGAAACTCATCATTCCAGCCGCAACGATGGGGGTCCCAGCAGGGAGCGAAATTTATGGCCTTCGGTCGCATGCATGGCCACAGCCATTGATTGTGCACTTTGCTTAAGACATACGACCAGGCAATCCAGCGTAGTCACCCATCCCATGCTGCCCCATGCACCATCTAGAAACATGCATGGAGTGTTGCCCACCCCCCCCAGACTTGCATGGCGCACTAGGACGTAGGAAACGGAGGCAAGACCCGCCCGATCGGCACCCAGTTCACTAGAGAGAAAGCTTGCTTGCACATTTTAGGTCATTGGCAACTAAGATGGAATTGGTTTTAGGTATTGTGTTTATCCTAAAAAAACATTTCCCATGTCACTCATCCCGGTGTTCAATAGGCAACATGCCAAATGGCAGGCCGCAAGGCCGTCACCAAGTTAACTGGCAAACAATATCATTGTGGCTGTAGATCGCTCGCTTGTTTGTGTGACTGTAGATCGCTCGCTCCATCATCGAAAGAGCCGTCGTTTGCTGCCCCCATCCACGCCAAGTCGCCGGAAAGACATCAAAAGTTAAAGAACGAAATTACGATAAACGTCGTATAGAAAGGAAAGGACGCGGATATTATCTCGGCCACGCTGGCAATGAGCTCAATAGTTCCGCGGACCCCCCCCCCCCTTTTCGGAAAACAATGTCCCTCCACCCTTTCGAAAGTTCCTCCACCCGTTCCTCCACACCTGTTCCGCGAGATCGGGTGGAGGAAAAGTTCCTCCACGAAGGAAACAAGTTCCTCCACCAATCAGAAACGGGCTGATACCTATTGTCGATAGGATTGTATATTTGCGAGAAAATCAAGGTGGAGTCTCGGTGCGAGGTCTCGGTGTGTGTAAACGCTTTTGGGGGGAAATGAGACGTATGCCCTTCCGTTTTTATTTTGCATCGTTCAAGCGTGAACCTACCACTAGTACAAAGCCCGAGGGGCTTCGCCCCCTCAAAGACCTTGTTCAGAATGGTCCATATCCGCTGGGCATTGTTAAACGCTCAGCCGCATGGGGCTGGTATTGGTGTTGCTCGGGCCAGGCCCAGCCTTCAAGCTCTATCTCCCACACCTCGTCCCTCCCCTCCTTATCCACACCACTGCTATCCACGTCCTTGGACGAAGACGAAGACGCGGTGGAGGCGCCGCTACGGCTGCCCTTGCGCCGGACCTTGCCGTCCGTGCCAGCCGGGGCGAGGCTTGCCATATTGCCCAGCATGGACATGCGCGACATCGGATTCCCCTTTGGAGGCGTTGGCGTGATGGGCATCTCGCCGCTCAAGGACGCGCGCTGCCACAAGGGCGGAACGATCAGCTTGCGCCGCCCCCCCATGGAGGCCATGGAGCTGCTTCGCACGGGGGGGCAGGGGGACAGCAAGCTCTTCTTCGACTTGCCGGCCTGTTATGGGGGTCCACATGGGGGTCCGCATGGCGTTGGCGCAGCAGGGCTGCACTGCAGGGCATGGAGAAGCGACACAATCCAGCCCCGGAACCCGATTGAGACCAAGCGGCTCCAGCCTTACAGGCGAGGCAGACTGCTCACTAAGGAGAGCAGGCAACATGGGAGGAATATGAAAACCTTAGAAGCAGCCAGCTAGGGGTGTGAACCCCCAACCCCTAGGTATAAACCTGCCTGCCAGGAGTGCTTTCAGGTCAGCTGGGATCCATACCTCGAGGGCGACCAGCGCATACGGGCTGTTTTTTTGTGTAGGTGTCTCGGGTTTTCAAGGGTTGGCCGGCTAGCCTCACACAGTAACACTTGGTTAAGTCCAAGCAAAAGAAATACCTCAAGCGTGTCACCAGGTTAGAAGGTGGCTGTGCAGCGCCAGGATCGTCTTAAAACAAATAGCCCGAGACCTCACCTTGCGCTTGGAACGGCTCTCCTCCTCCTCCTCCTCATCATCATCATCATCATCTCCCGCGTCCTCCCAAATCAGAGCTCGGTCGGATGCCAGGTCCAGCGCCCCGGCCATCTCCTCTTTGATGTCGGGTCGAAAATGACAGGGACAGCTGACAGGGGCAGAGAGACAGCAGGCACACAGTTAGGCACGTTCAACCGCAAGTTCCGACTCGTAGGGAGGCAGAGGTGGATGATACAAGCAGGGTTGGGCTGTTGGGGAATTACGATGGAAAAAAGGGCAGAGGGAAAGCAACCCCATGTCATGCACCAGACCACAAGCACAGGCAGATCGCCATGACTCCTGTGATTAATGGTGTAACGTAATGCTGCAATACAACCGCAACAGTAGGTTGCTCAGCCCTGGAGATAAGGGTGAACATAGGCAGGGGATCTGCTGGGTAGCTGCAGCTCATTAAGGGCGGTGGTCACTGAGGCGGAAACCTACTTTTTGATTGAGTCCGGGACATGGCCCCCTTCTTGCCATTTTTCTTCTTGGCACCGTCCTACGCGTCGGCTTCCTTGAGAGCTTGCGTGATGGGCTTGCGAAGGTCATGCACAACAGGAGGGAGCCTAGACTATCGTCTTCAGTGATGCAAGAAGGGGGGGTCTTAAATCCTCATCCTTGGTGATGAACGACAGGGGGGGGGAGGAATAAACCCTCGTCATTTTTATTAACGAAGGTTGGGAGGAGGGCTTAAACCCTCATCCTTGGTGATGGACGAGGGGGGGGGGGGAGGAGTATTAAGGAGCATTTTCCTGAAACAGGAGCACTGTCCTAAAACACCCACCTCCTCATCTGCATCCTATCCTGGTTAAGGCGAGGGCGAGGTGGGAAGGCCAGCAGTGATATCTCCCCCCTGGATTGGTGCTCTCGTCTGTAATACCCCCCTCCCCAGTATTTGTGGTCGCATCAGTAAGATTATAGTAGAGCACAAGAGGATCGCAACAGAGAGAAAACTTTGCTCTTCAGCAGCTGGCCTTTGTTTTGACGTTTGTTTTGACGCTTTGCTTGACGCTTGAGGAACCCTCAATGAATCAGCCCCCCACCCACCTTCCCCCCCTACCGTCCCTACCGCCTTGCGACTTGATCAATATTTTACCTTGACCATCCTCATCCTGTCCGCTGCGCTTAACTCCCCGATGACCACCTGCTGCGAAACGTCGCTCATGGCCGCCAGCAGCAGCACCGCCTCAGAGGGCGAGATCAGCCTGAGGATCTCAGCCACGCGGGCCGGATCCAGGCGCGACAGGAGGTCGGTCTTGCTCTGCAGGCAGAAATGGGGGTCGGGGCGGGATAGGAGCGGGGAGGCAGCGGGAGAGGGAGAAGGGATCAGGGTCCAATCGCGACAAGAGGTCTGCCTTGATTTGCAGGCAGAAAAGGGGAACGGGGTGGGTTGAGAGCGGGGGAAGCAGCGGGGAGAGAGCGGGAGAGGGAGAGGGAAGCAGGGCCGAATCGCGACAAGAGGTCTGCCTTGCTCTGCAGGCAGAAAAGGGGAACGGGGTGGGTTGAGAGCGGGGGAAGCAGCGGGGGAGAGAGCGGGAGAGGGAGAGGGAAGCAGGGCCGAATCGCGACAAGAGGTCGGCCTTGCTCTGCAGGCAGAAGGGGGGAAAGGGGGTGGGATGAGAGCGGGGGAGGGAGCGGGGGAGGAAGTAAGAAAGGAGCAGGGGCCTAGTCCAGGTACGGCAAGAAGTCTGCCTTCCTCTGCAGGCAGCAGGGGTGGCAGTGCGGGATGTGAGTGTGGGAGGGGGCGGGGACAGGTAGGGCGAATCAGGGGGTGAGAGCGGGGGGCAGGGGATGGACTGTGCCATTATCGTGTGGCAGCCATAGATACCCACAAGCCACATCCAACAGCCTGGCTGGCTCCTGCCCACGAAATAAAAACAAACAAATACGCTTTGGGGAGACAGGGCCTACGGCAGTGAGGACGGCACAAATCCTGCACTGTACCAGGTCCCCTTGCTGTCTTGCAAACAAAAAGTCGACCAACAAGCGAGCCCAAGCTCGATGCTTGGATGCAAACCTGTCCCTTAAACCCTATACCCTACAACCTTGCCCCACAATAAGACATCCCATGACACTCCTCATTCTCTGCCATGGTAACAGCGCGGATGTGGTCTCGGCCCCAAGCTGCTTTGTCTCCTCAACCACCACGAATCAGTAGGGCGTAGCTTTCATTGTAAAACCCAAACCTCAAACCCTAACCAAAAACCTCAAGCCCCGTCCTCTTATCGATTGCGCCTCATCTGCTTGTCACCTTATCCTCTGACGTCGTCCGCTGCCTCATCTGCAGATCACCACATCCCCTTCAATTCCATCCTCTTCCCCATTGCGCCTCATCTGCAGGTCATCACATCCCCTAACATAGCCAGCTGTGTGTGACTGCCCGCACCATGAAGTTGATGTGCGACAGAATGTTCTGTCCGTCCCCAGTCGACATCCTGAGCAAGGCCTCGGTGCCCTCGGTCCCCGTGGCATAAGCGCCTCCTTTGGCTGTGCCTTTGCCCGCCCCCAGCGCCTTGCAGCCATCCCCCTGCCCCTGAGAGCTGTCGTCAGCAAGCGTCTGGAAGCCGACGGGTACATCTGGAGCTCCTGCCACGGAGTTGGCATCACGGACCGTGGCCCCTTCCTCAGGCTGCTGCTCGCACAGCTCGGGGCGCAGTAACAGCATGGACTCCTGAAGATGGGGTGCTTATACATTTGAGGCGATGTAAGCTGCCTTCTATTTACTGGGGTGTTAAGTGCACTTCAGGTGCCTCACAGCCTACGCCTCACAGCCTACGCCTCACAGCCTACGCCTCACAGCCTACGCCTCACAGCCTACGCCTCACAGCCTACGCCTCACAGCCTACGCCTCACAGCCTAGGCCTCACAGCCTACGCCTAGCTACAGCCTAGGCCTTGCTACGGCTACGTCAAGCTGCCTCACAGCCTAAGCCTAGCTTCAGCTACGTCAAGCCGCCTCACAGACTACGCCTAGGGAGGAAGCCCAGCTTCTTGGTCTCTTGGCTGTATACCGGTCAAAGTTTGGTCCCAATCGGCCCAGCGGCAGCAAGCCAATCTGCCTGCCAAAGGCGCTTTAGCGGAGAGGTAAAACGTATTACATTGCTTGCTGGAGGCGGTGCAAACCCTACTGGTGCATCAGGCGGGAAAAAGACGAGGCCTGCCAAACACAGTAGAAAAAGGCAGTGACACACACACTGAATAAACAGGGTGCTTCCAACAGCAGTGCAAGCAGGGTGAGCACATCGAGGGCATTGCACGCAGGCGTGTGCCCTCAGGGCCAGCGAGGGGATGCAATGCCTACAGGGCCAGCGAGGGGATGCTATGCCCCCACCTGCAGCTCCAGCTTCTCCCCAATCGCTGTCACCGCCGTCTCATCCATCCGCAACACCAAGGACGCCGCAAAGCTGGGTGGCAGGTAAGCCATAATATTGGAGCGGGTCTCTAGGTCATCCATCAGCTGCGTGATTTAAAGCAGGAAAACACGGTTGTCTATCAGCAGCGTGATTCAAATCAGGAAGCCTGGCAGCAGGGAGCTGGTCGACCCTTCAAGACATGGGTGGGATTAAGATTCTGCATGGTCTTACATTTTCCCAAGATTTTTCTTGGGGAAGTTTTTCCCTTGCTTAATCTTACGGGGCCCCCCAAAGGGCCTGCATGGTCTTGGGTGCGAAAATTCCGCTGGGGAGCTTAGCCCTGGGGTAGGCTGGAGCAAGCAGCAGATCGTCCTGTGCATATTTCAACATTCACTAATATTTGAATATCTAGTGTCTTCGCTTCTCTCAATGAAGCATACGGTTCATCAGCCCTCTCAATCCCAATGGGATTAGTCACATCGGAGCCAGATGGCAGTAAGCCTACAGACTCGCTGCAGTTTCCAGTGCTAGCAACCTCCTCGGTCGGGGCAAGCGGACATACTCAAGGGTGTGCTCAGCAGCCCCAGGAGGTATCAATGATGATCTTGTCATAAATGATTGATGGTGCCATCATAATTTTCTTGTGCTGGCCGGTATATGCGCCCTGACGCTCATCTTATATTCAACTTACAAACAAATTGCATATGAATAATGTTTGCATATATTTTGCATAATTTTGCGTATTTATTAATTGACAGCAAATGCACCCTACTCCCTGCCCCTCCCCTGCCCCTCCCCTGCTCACCAGTAGCTTCCTCGCAGCTGCCTCCTTGCCCAGCGCCTGCATCACCTCTGCAGCCTTATCCGCGTTAACCTTCTCGATCACCCTGACCTAATGCAGCTCGTGCACCCCCTCCAGGCAGTCGGCCAGGCCTTCCGCGTCCAAGGTCTAGGGTTAAGGATTAAGGGGTTAGGGTTAAGGGTTTGCCCCTCCAGGCAGTCGGCCAGGCCTTCCGCGTCCAAGGTCTAGGGTTAAGGATTAAGGGGTTAGGGTTAAGGGTTTGCCCCTCCAGGCAGTCGGCCAGGCCTTCCGCGTCCAAGGTCTAGGGGGGCGTCACAACGGGGCAAGCATGATATCAGTGGAGTCAAATCCAGGCAGCTTGCACACAGCATCGCATTTCAGAGACTTGGGGGTTCAGAGATTCAGGGTTTGAGGTTTAAGGTTTCAAAGACTCAGCTTAGCTTTCCGCATCCAGGGTCTACATCCAGGGTCTAGATCTAGGTTCTAGATCCAGGGTCTAGATCTAGATTCTAGATCCAGGGTCTAGGGGCCTTCACAACACGGCAAGCACAAAGTCAGTGTTTGTGTTTACAGGGGGGGCAGCATGTCATAGGTTTCGGGTTTCGTTCTTGGTTTCCTCCCGGTTCCCTCTGCTTGGCCCTTACGCAAAAGGCTGTGGGTGGGTGCGTCAATTTTGTAACAACAACATCAGCGGTGGCCTTAAGAAAATACCAACACCACAGGGCTGTAAAAGCCATGCAGATGTAAAAGCCATGCAACCGAGCATCACTGTTTGCGGTTCGGGATTTGAAGCGGGTCACTTGGGTCGGAATAGAGAGATGCCCCTGGCAGCTATGAGGCCAGGGACTGCATGCATGCACATTGGTCCTTGTAGGTCCACAGCCCTCCCAAAGGGCCCTACAGCGAGCTTCCTTGCCCAAACATTACAACGCTTAACCCTTTACCCTAAGCCCTGAACCCTACAGTGATCTTCCCTGCCCAGGGATTCTTCATTCATGACTCAGCAACTGTTCAGCTACACTTCAGCTACCTACTGGCCAGTCGGCCACCACCTGGAGGCCTCATGCATGGCCCATCATACTGCTTCAGCCACCAGATGTAGGCCGGTCCAGGTTTTATTCCAGTATGGCTTGTGCAAGGTATCCCGCCGAAAATGACTCTGGCTGGACCCAAAGCACTTCCCCTGTCCCTAAACCCTACCTGGACAATCCCAGCAATCCTAAACTCAAAAACCTACCTGGAAGATCCTTAACCCTAAACCCTAAACCCTACAATCCTGGCAATCCAAAACCCTACACCCTACCTGGACGATCCTGGCAATCCTACACCCTACACCCTACCTGGACAATCCTGGCAATCCTCAACCCTGCACCCTACCTGGACAATCACAAACCCTACACCCTACACCCTACCTGGACACTCCTAAACCCTACCCACTACCTGGACAATCCTTAACCCTACACCCTACACCCTACCCACTACCTGGACAATCCTTATCCCTACACCCTACACCCTACCTGGACAATCCTTAACCCTACGCCCTACACCCTACCTGGACAATCCTGGCAATCGTCTTCATCGAGCTCTGCAGCACAAAGGCCTGCCTCTTGGACAAGTTCAGCTGCCTCAGGATATGTGCTGCACAGTGCGCCTGGCCGATAGATTCCATCTCTGCAAAGACGGCCCGGCAGGGGTCCAGGCTCCAGCCCTCAAACTCCATGACCGCCTCGCGTGCATCCAGGACCTGCGCCAATCTGCAAGCAGCAGCAAGGGGGGGGGGGGGGGGGGGGGATTGCAGGCGCTTACAATCCAGGACCAGTGCCAATATGCAAGCAGCAGCAAGGGGGGGGGAGGATTGCAGGCACTCACAATCCAGGACCAGTGCCAATCTGCAAGCAGCAGCAAGGGGGGGGAGGATCGCAGGCACTCACAATCCAGGACCAGTGCCAATATGCAAGCAGCAGCAAGGGGGGGGGGGGGGAGGGGTTCACAGGCACTCACAGGCGATGTGGTGATGGGAGGGGATCTCAGCCAAAGGGAGGGGGGGTGGGAGGGCTCATATCCTTATAGGGGGGAGCAGCTGATGGCAGGCGACTGCAGCCCAAGCGGGGCCAAACAGGCTTGCGCCGGAAAACTACTTTATGACCCAGCAGGAGGAAACCCCGCACCCACAGAGCAGGGTCCAGCGATCTCTTACATGCTTCCCAGGTATAGGGTGTAGGGTTTTGGGTTGAAGCCCTTAACTTAAACTAGGAAAGCACGCAGCCGCAGAGCAGGTTCCAGCAACCTCTCACCTGGCCCCTAGCTCTGCCGATGTCTTAGTCGCCACAATGGCCCTGGACCAAGCCTCGGGCCCCAGCGTCTCTTTGGCCTCTGTGCGTAGGGCGTCGCTCATCATCACCACCAGCTGGAAGCAATGCAGCGGGGGGTCAGGTGTGGTGTGTGAGGTGTGGTGTGTGAGGTGTGAGGTGTGAGGTGTGGTGTGTGAGGTGTGGGGTGTGGGGAGTGGGGTGTGGGGTGTGGGGTGTGGGGTGTGGGGTGTGGGGTGTGGGGAGTGGGGTGTGGGGTGTGGGGTGTGGGGTGTGAGGTGTTGACAAGCCTGTGCCCTCATGGGTAGGGCAAGCACTGTGTAATGTTACAAGGTGTTTTAGCTGCATTGGAGGAAGATTACGGCCTACGCCAGAGGGGCCTGGTTTAGAGTAAGTTGACTCAGAGTAAGTCCTGCCGCTTGAGCCTCCGGCCGCAGGCCTGTCAAGGTGGGTCCTTCTGGCGCTAGTGGTGGCTGCCCAGGATCTTGCCAAGGGTAGCCTGGCACACCAAAAAACGATAGATACTGGTGCCAACAGGCTGCCGACAGGTTGGGTATACCCTGCATGCCTGGAGAGGCACTGGTCAGGATGTGCAGCTCGTAGGTGCACAAAATGCAATGCCAGATGGGTCAGCACGTTAGCATGCCGGTGGTTGCATCCTTGCAGGACGAGCAACACCAAGCTCCACACTTAGAGATGAGTATAGCACCTACCCATACTTTTGCCAGTGTTATGAAGTTCTGATGCATTTCAGATTCGATTCAGCGACCCCTAGCCCGCAGCCGAGGGCACCTGATGCACCAAGGCCTTCTGGCCAGGGATACCGGTCACGGTAGACCTGTCATATCCTGGCCAGCATCGGCCCGGTGACAGCGTGGAGCCGTGGATGTGGCTTCGGCCCAGGCTGCGCTGTTTCCTTAACTCTCACGCCTCCCATGTGGCGTAACTTTCTTTCTTTCTTGGCCCGCATCGGCCCCGTGGTGAAGTCCACCCGGTATGAACCGCATGCCCCTGGCTATCCCTCCCCCTCCCCCGCTGCATACCTGGGATCGCTCATAAGGGGCGAGCTTCTCCAATACCCTCCAGCGCAGACTGGAATCCACGGTGGCCAGGACCATGACCTGCAACAGGCGCAAGGGTGCAACAGCTAATGGGAAGGGTGCAACAGGCGCAAGGGTGCAACAGCTAATGGGAAGGGTGCAACAGGCGCAAGGGTGCAACAGCTAATGGGAAGGGTGCAACAGGCGCAAGGGTGCAACAGGCGCAAGGGTGCGACAGCTGTGCAGCCCCTGGATCCATAGATCTACCACACCTCACCTGAGCCCCGGGCTGCAACCTATAGATCCATAGATCTACCAGATCTCACCTGGGACTCTGGCTGCAGCCCCTGGATCCTGGCCAGCACCTCGTCCACGCTCTGAGCAGGGCCGCCAAGCCAGGGCTTTTAATTCTCGGTGGAAAGGGCGCCCTGAGGGAACACCATTTGTAACAACAACAACAACAGGCCAGTCAAAATAAGGTGAGTGGGGACATGGGGCGGCATCAACAGCAAGCCAGGCAGCAGGCAGAAGAGTGGGGGCCTAGGGGGGCATCAATAGCAGGTCATCAGTAGATGAGACGAGGATTAGGGCAGCATCAACAGCAGGCCAGGCAGCAGCAGATGACTGGAGGCCCAGGGGGGCATCAACAGCGCACATCAAATCATTCAAAAAAGATACTCCGCTGGACTGTAAAAACTTCACAGCAGGCCGTCAGTAAATGAGACGAGGCCTAGGGCAGCATCAACAGCAGGCCATCAGTAGATGAGACGAGGCCTAGGGCAGCATCAACAGCAGGCCATCAGTAGATGAGACGAGGCCTAGGGCAGCATCAACAGCAGGCCATCAGTAGATGAGACGAGGCCTAGGGCAGCATCAACAGCAGGCCATCAGTAGATGAGACGAGGCCTAGGGCAGCATCAACAGCAGGCCATCAGTAGATGAGACGAGGCCTAGGGCAGCATCAACAGCAGGCCATCAGTAGATGAGACGAAGACTGAGGAAGCATCAACAGCAGGCCATCAGTAGATGAGACGAGGCCTAGGGCAGCATCAACAGCAGGCCAACAGTAGATGAGACGAGGCCTAGGGCAGCATCAACAGCAGGCCAACAGTAGATGAGACGAGGCCTAGGGCAGCATCAACAGCAGGCCATATAACAGCTCTCAGACGGGTGCTTGATGCGGCGTGAGCTCTGTAGCCAGGCCTGGCCTCTCCACAGGCAGCTCGAGAGGTGAGGGCTGTCCTAACATCATGCCTTCAAGACAGGGGTTCAGGGCTGTCCTAACATCATGCCTTCAAGACAGGGGTTCAGGGCTATCCTAACATCATGCCTTCAAGACAGGGGTTCAGGGTTGTCCTAACATCATGCCTTCAAGACAGGGGTTCAGGGCTGTCCTAACATCATGCCTTCAAGACAGGGGTTCAGGGCTGTCCTAACATCATGCCTTCAAGACAGGGGTTCAGGGCTGTCCTAACATCATGCCTTCAAGACAGGGGTTCAGGGCTGTCCTAACATCATGCCTTCCATCAACACAGGGGTTCAGGGATGTCCTACTACCACGCCTTCCATCAGCAAGCAAGTGCAGGATGGAAATCTCTTCCAGCAGAGCACGGTGATATCGGCATTGGAACAGGTTTCCTGATCCACTACCCTGAAAGATCCTATCCCACCACCATATTCAAAACACACTCCAGTAGCCCAGTGCGCCCCCCCCCCCCCCACACACACACACTGCCCCTGACTAATCCACACCCTTGCCCCACCCCACCCCTACCCATTCCACCACCACACCCACGCCATGCCCAGTCTACTAGGACTCACTTCTGACTGCTGGGTGCGCACCCCCCTCAACCCAACCACCTCACCCTAACCACCTAGTTTAGGGATTAGGGTGAAGAAAACCTGAACCCAACCACCTCAACCTGACCACCTAGTTTAGGGTTAAGGTTTAGGGTTCAGGCTTCAGAAACCCTGAACCCAGCAGCCTCACCCTGACCACCTCCACAAACGTTGCATGCTGCAGATACTCATCCTTGCTGCGGCGCAGACCAAACAGCCGCTTCTGCCTCTCCGCCGCAATGGTGGCGGCCTGCAGCCGGACCAGCATACGGCCCTTGGCCAGCATTGCCGCTGGGCCTGTCCCCGTGGGCAGGTTGCCGCTGACGACCAGCACGCTGGAGCACCGCGAGCCAATGATGTGCACCGCGTGCTGCCAGCGTAGGCGCGCTATCCTAGGTGAGGGGTCAGGGTTCAGGGTGCATGGTTAAACCCTAAACGCATGCTGACAGCAGAGCTGCGCAATCCTAGGTGAGGGGTCAGGTTTCAGGGTTAAACCCTAAAAAAAACCTACCCTACACGTCAGCCCTAAAACGAACCCCTCTGTCCATAACAATGCACAGGCTGGCGCTGTGATTACACATTCGCAGACAAGTGCTGTATGCAAAGGATGCATGCGACGCGGAGCGAGATTCAGACGTTCCAGATACGGTCCCTCAGGCCCACATTACACTACGTGGCCATCAGCCAGTGGCGGCCCCCGTACCTACCTTCCACACGCCACGCACCAAACACCGGCAGGAGGCAGCGCCTGCGGGTTTCAGGTTTAGGGTTACGAGACCCTTCACCCTACCCCCCCTAACCTGCTGCCCACTAACCAGCCCATGGCCCTATCAACTGCCCCATCTGCGATTGGCTGCGGTGCGAAAGCGACTGGTCTCGCGGCGCAGGAAGTCCACTTCAACAACAATCAGCTGCATGGCGTGCGCCTCGACGACCAGCTACACCCAGTGGGAAAGGTGGACCCACATAAATGAGGGGCAGGTAGGGAGACTAGGAGAGGGATGGAGACACACATCATGGAGCGGCAGGCAGGGAGACTATGAGAGGATGATGAAACACATCAAAGAGCAGCAGGCAGGCCAGGAGACCAGGACAAGGATGGAGACACACATCATGAAGTGGTAGGTAGGGAGAGGGATGGGCACCTCGACAGGGTTGCGGGTTGGAGCCATACTGGACAGATCTGGTGAGGGACAGATCTGGTGAGGGGCAGATCTGGTGAGGGGCAGATCTGGTGAGGGGCAAATCTGGTGAGGGACAGATCTGGTGAGGGGCAGATCTGGTGAGGGCAGATCTGGTGAGGGGCAGATCTGGTGAGGGGCAAATCTGGTGAGGGATAGATCTGGCGAGGGACAGATCTGGAGAGGAGCAGATCTGGTGAGGGGCAGATCTGGTGAGGGGCAGATCTGGTGGGGGACAGATCTGGTGAGGGGCAGACATAATCAGGGACAGATCTGGTGAGGGAGGGATTCAGTATACGGGTTAACGCTGTGACGGCTGCATACCCTAGTCTCAGACACCTTTCAATGTAATAAATCTGATAATACTTGAAAATAAGAATGATAGTGGGAAGCAGCAAAATCAAGTGCCATTGTTGATACAATGGAATGCGCACCCTGAAGGGCAACAAATCAGAAATCAGCAAAGCTATGTTTTACCAGCAAACACAACTGCCTTTTTACCAGCATACACAACTGCGTTTTTACCAGCAAACACAACTGTGTTTTTACCAGCAAACACAACTGCGTTTTTACCAGCATACACAACTGCGTTTTTACCAGCAAACACAACTGCGTTTTTACCAGCAAACACAACTGCGTTTTTACCAGCAAACACAACTGTGTTTTTACCAGCAAACACAACTGTGTTTTTACCGGCAAACACAACTGCGTTTTTACTGCAGTTTCTAGATAGGTCTGTCACTACGGTACACCATGGCAGCTTGATGCACGATGGAGGTATGACAACCAGCGGTGAGTCCCCCCTATTCCTCCTTTTGAGCTGTTCAGGCCACTGCAGAGCCTCAAGGCTGACGGGGTTAAACGACCCCAAGAGAAAGGAAGTCCAATCACCCCACCCGAGCCCAACCCGCATGCCTGGGCCACCATCCACTGGGTGCCCAACCCCCATCCATCTTACCATCTCTGTATCCCATATCCTTCAATCCTCCTCAACGCACTTCTGCATCCCTCAAACCCTCCTCCACACACCTCTGCCCCCCCCCCACCCTCCACCCTCCTACACCCTCTTTCCCTAACTTTTGCATCCTGCCCACACACCCTCCACCCTCCTCCACACAACTCTGTATCCCCCCCCACACAATCCACACCCTTTTCCACGCACTTTAGCATCCCCCCCCCACACACAATCCACACCCTCCTTTAAACACCTCCGTATCCCCCCACACTCCCCTCCACCCTCCACCACACACCTCTGCGTTCTTCTCGCTGAGCCTGACCACGTCTCGCCTCAGCTTCAGGACCATCCCCTCGTGTGAAGCCAGGTACGCATTCCACACGTATGTCAACACACGCCCGCGCTCACATCATCCCACCTCCACATGCACACAACACGCCGTGGATCGAAACATAAAAACACCACAAATCAAGGTGAGGATGCAATTGTTCGTTAGTTAGCACTGACAGCCAATCACATTATAAACCCCCTCTGCCTCCTTATACACCCCCCAGGACACGCCCCCCTCCCCCCTGTTCCTCAAGCGATTGATGGTGTGACCGCCAAGGACACGCCCTCCACCCCACCGTACCTGAAGCTCCTGATGATAAGGCGTATGGTCTCCATCATGCAGAGTAGCGTGCTCCCTTTTGGGCGTCTGCAGAGTAGCGTGCTCCCTATCGGGCATCCACTATCAGTTTTTCTTCCTCTGTAGGCCCCTGGACTGGAGGCCAGTGGACCTGCTGGCCCTACCCTGAATCAGCCCACCAGCACTGGTGTGCCTGGCCTGCCCTGGCTGGTATGCAGCCCTAGCCCTGGCTCGGCTTGACGCCTCGCACTCAGCTCCTGAGTCTCAGCTGAGGACTCCTACCTGTCGTACTAGGTCCGCCATGAGCATGGCTGAAGCCAGGCAGAGGTTTGAGGCTTCGATGCTCAGCTGCGACTGCGGAGGAGCCAGACAGGGGAGCGGGGACGGCGAGGTCACCATGCATTCACAATGACACAAGACATAGTGGTACACAGGAAGGCAGGGGAGCGGGGAGGGCGAGATCAGAGAGAACGATGCGTTCACAATGAGGCAAACATACCGGTACACAGGAAAGGGGAAAAGTTTTTGTGTGGGTAGCGATGCATGGACAATACCAGGACAGGGAGCGGAGAGAGCAAGGCCAGAGAGACCCTTGCATTCACATTGACAAACGCATACACAGGAAAGGAAACTGGAAATCAGGGTGGGAAACGGTGCAGGGACAATACCAGGACGAGGGACGCACGCAGCAGCAGCGCTAGAAGCTCAGACGTACATCCCTCTGGAGGGACTGATCCCTAGACATGCTGACGGGGCACGTTCCCTCTTGCGTGTGCCAGATCAGCGCATGATTTCTAGCTCGCTGCCCTAGTGTACTTAGTGCCTGTACCGGGCACATGTCCCGCGCATCAAATGCAATGCTCTGCAAGCCTGTAGAACCTTCACATGGCTTGTCCTGTATATACAGAATATTATATTTCAAGCTATATACTATGGGGTTCATTCCCACGCTACTGCCCGGTGGTTGTGTGTTAGTTGCTAGCCCAAGGGGATCACTGGTGTCCGCTCGCTGTCCTAGCGTATTTAGTGTCTGTACCGGTTTACGGGCACATGTCCCACGCATTAAACGTAATGCTCTGTTGGACTGTAAAAACTTCACATACCGTATTTCAGGCTGCCCCAGCAAGAGTTCAGCTGCAACAAGGCCTTAGGACTAAGGGGGCCAGGTGCAGCAAGCCCTGCTGCTCAGGCCATCGCCTACAGGCCGGTCCAGCTGTGGTCCACATCGGCCCCATTGTACCTGCTCTAAGACCTGGCTACTGATCCCACAACTCAATAAATTCCTATGACTGGAGTGCACCGCATCCAGCAACGGTGCACTGGGCAGTGGGCACCAGTGCTAGCGCAAGTGCTTGCCAGGGTTGAGGGTTTGGAGTTTATGTTAACCCTCAACCCTGAAACCCTGTTTGCTTCAGTGCATGCCAGGGCCCCTTTGTGAGGCCATAGGGCGGCCACCACTGGGCCTACGAAGACCAAACCTTGACCGGCTCACAGCCGGTGGCCAAAGCAGCAAGGCATGCTGCACCAGGCTGCCCCCCCCCTCCCCCGGCCATAGACCTCTATGTAGTTGAATTGTAGCTGAAACTCGCTAAAATAAACAGCGTCAAGCAATCCATGAGCTATGACTCACCAGGGACGCAATAGCCGCTGCCTTGGCCTTGCTCGGCAGGGCAGTGGGGGAATCGACAGCCAGGCCACCTGACAGGGTGAAGGGTGCACGCAGGAGCTTCATGAGGAGCCAGCAGACACCCTCACACTTTAAGCTGTGGATCAGCCAGTTGCCTGCTCCCTCCCTGCCCACGCACTTAGCTCCTGCGCGCTTCGTGAGGAATTAGCAGACAGGTGTGTGTGGGGGGGGGGAAACAACCGCACATTCAATCAGCCAGCAAGTCGTAGCGTAGGTGCAGGAGGCCCCTCCTAGGAAAGGGTGTCACACAAGGCCTGCAATTCACAGCGTCTTTTTCCTTGGGTTATGTCTTGTCTCGTCGCCGCCGCTGCACCGCGCGCTCTTCTCTGGGTCCTGAATGTGAATGCACCTCCACTATTCCCCCATTCCAGCTGCCGTCTTGCAGCTCATGGCCGCCGTAACTGCCTGAACAGCAGCTCTCGGGGAGTGCCGCATCAATGGAATAAGTCGATTTGATGTGGTTGCAGGCAGTTTAGGGTCCAGGGTTGAGGGTTGAGGGGATCCCGGCACACACACGCGCACCGCCGCCTCTGCTTCTTCCCAAAACCCACCTCCAAGTCGTAAGCTCGGGCACGGAAGCAGGTCCACCACGCCGGCCGCAGCGACCAGCTGCTGCGGCTGCTGCTACGACGGCGATTCGGGGGCCATCCCGGCCGAGGAGAAGCGCCTGCTGGGCGGTCCGCCCGCGCCTTCGCCCCCGCCCTCAGAGATCAAGCGGTAGTACCATGACTGGGCGAGCGGGCGCTGCCCCAGGCGGTCGCTGCGCAGGACCTCCCCGATGGAGGACAGCGCATCGGAGCACAACGTCAACAGCGTGGACGCGCGCCAGGCCGCCACCCTGAGTGTGTGTGTGCATCCGGGGCAGGGTAAATAGAGAGGGACTTGTGAGGCAGTGCGGGCAGAGGAGAGGGCACAAAGGACCACAAGGCCATCAGAGGGGCTGGGGCTCTCGTCCTTACGGGGGCCCAAGGTGGGTGGGTTGCTGTTTCTGCTTTTCTTTGCCTCCAGAGGTGTGTGAATGAAGGACACAACAAATGGGCAAACAGCAGATCCGCAGAGAGACTGAAGCTGTTGTAGCGGGGACCTCCTAAGGCTCCATGCTCCAGTCATTGAACATGCCCTTGCACACACTCTGCTCTAGCGCACGCCTCATCCCAAGCATAAGGATCCCGAGAATTCGCCCCAAGTGCTGAATTGGGTTCCCATCAGGTAAGGGCACGGACTGGGTAACACGGTCCATTCCACCAGCCCATCACCCCAGATGAGTTCAGCCATGGCACAGATAAGGGCTGGACAGAGGGGCCTGCCTTTTCAGGCAACCCGCCCCTAGGACCCCACACATCAGGATACCTTGTCAAACAGGCGCAAAGGTCTGCCTCAAACGACGCGAAACCGCCCTACCTGGTCAGACTAGACCCTGCCTAGTCAGACTATAGTATTATATCATATTCAAATCAGACAACAATGCAGATCCGCCCTGCCTAGTCAGACTATAATATTATATCATATTCAAATCAGACAACAATGCAGATCCGCCCTGCCTAGTCAGACTATAATATTATATCATATTCAAATCAGACAACAATGCAGATCCGCCCTGCCTAGTCAGACTATAGTATTATATCATATTCAAATCAGACAACAATGCAGATCCGCCCTGCCTAGTCAGACTAAAATATTATATCATATTCAAATCAGACAACATTGCAGATCCGCCTTGCCTGCCTAGTCAGACTAGAGCATTGTATGAGATTCAAATCAGACAACAATGCAGATCCGCCCTGCCTGGTCAGACTTGAGCATTGTATCAGATTCAAATCAGACAACAATGCAGATCCGCCCTGCCTGCCTAGTCAGACTAGAGCATTGTATCAGATTCAAATCAGACAACAATGCAGATCCGCCCTGCCTGGTCAGACTAGAGCATTGTATCAGATTCAAATCAGACAACAATGCAGATCCGCCCTGCCTGGTCAGACTAGAGCATTGTATGAGATTCAAATCAGACAACAATGCAGATCCGCCCTGCCTAGTCAGACTAGAGCATTGTATGAGATTCAAATCAAACAACAATTAAGATCTGCCCTGCCTAGTCAGTCTAGAGCGTTGTATCAAATTGAAATTAAACAACAATGCAGATCTGCCCTACTGGTCAGGGTGTCGTATCATGCTTCACATCAAATAACATGGCACCTCTGCCCAGCTTGGTCAGGGCTTTTGATCCGACACCTGTTACGACACTGTCGTATCATAATTCAAATCAAACAGCAACGCACCTCTGCCCAGCCTGTTCAGGGTTTCTTATCATGTCAAACAGTAGGCCCTCGACTGCCAGGGCCTCTGCCCTTGTGGAGGGCATGTCGGAGAGGAGCACGATGAGGCAGGCATTACCATCTCGGTTGTTGTTCATCGCAGACATGTCTCCTGTGGGTCAGGTGGCCAGGCAGGACAAGCCTTAAAGGGTGAGTGGCTGGTGGCAGTGGGACCAGGTGGACAGACAGGACATGGGTGAGTGGCTGGTGGACTGGTGGCACTTGGAGAGCCATAAAACCTTCCACCATACCTGAAAATTGAATGACAAATACACTACCAGGTCCCTAACATAACAAGTCAGGTGGAAAGTGCTTTCAAAGAGCCCACTGCCCCGTTGGCCGAATCAGACACAGATTCGAGGTGAGCAACGATTGCAAGCCACCACACACTGCACCTGGCCTGACCCTGACCACGCCCCAGCATAATGGTAACGGCGCGGATGTGGCTACGGCCCCAAGCTGCGTTGTTTCCTTGACCTCCACGCCCTAATAGGGTGTAGCTTTATTCCTTTCTCTCCCACCATCAGGCCACGCACGCACACATCCACACCTGTGAGGCCATCCATTACCACTGGCATCCTGACAAGAGCGTCTTGCGGCCAATGCTACGGCCTGATGTCGCAGCAACTTGTAGGGGGGCGGGCAGGCTGGGAATGCTCTCGGGGTCAAACTGCACGCAGGCATAGAGTGGGGGGCCCTTGTGTATGTGCAGGGTTATGGGTATAGGGTTGAGGGGTTAGAGGTTAAGAGGTTAGAGGTTTTAGGGTTCAGAGTTTAGCATGACTCCGAGGTTTTGCATAGGGGAGGGGGAGGGGGGTCCGGACTCCTCATCCATGGTCTCGGCACAGAAAGGAAAACACAAAAGGCAGAGCCTGGGTATCAAGGGGATTGAAGGGCTAGAGGGAGGGGGGCTTTATTGTGTTTTGACATGGACCAGGTCATAGATCTCCAGAGATGTCATCAGTGGCAACCTTGGAACACTTGTCCTTAAAAAACTCTACAGGCTGGACACATGGGGCACGTTTGATGGCCGCAAGATGGGGCTCCTCAAGAAACAATCGCTGCTAAGTTGAAGCAACATTTCTTCACTTCTGCTTTATCTAGGCCTACAGCAGGGGGAGCAGGCCGGGTACAACATGCTGTGCTCTGCTCGGGCCGCCCTTTGGCCAGACCAGGTTTCGTCCCAAACAGCCCCGTTATGGCTGACCAAACGGCCTGCCAAAGGTGGTCCGGTGCGCCTTAAAACAAACTTCCGCAGGAATGCCGACAAGTAGGAGTGTCTCTGGCCACTGGCTGGGGTGAAGCAGGCACACAGCTCAGGCTCAAACATATGACATTGCAGGATGCCTCCAACCCCTCTATGGCACCAACCTGTGCCTGATGGAGGGTTCAGGGTTAGGGTTTGACCATCAACCGCAAGTCCTGAACCCTTCAGTCCCTGCTATGGCCCACCATGTCCCTGACAGAGGGTTCAGGGTCAGGATTTGATCCCCAGCTGTTTGTCATGGACCCTTCAGCCACAGCCATAGCCCCACGATGTGCCTGACAAAGAGTTCAGAGTTAGGAGGTAACCCTTAACTGCAAGTCCTAAACCCTTTAGCCCAAGCCTTAGCCCCACCATGTGCCCGATAAATTTTCAAACACGGCAATGTTGGCCCGCGACATGTCCATGCTGGGTCGATGCTTCTTGTTCAAGCCCTGCACAAAGCTGCTGCTGACGCTGCCCTGAAACCCTGCATGCTGCGCCGCGTTGGCGTTGCTGACCGGAGGCAGGGTCGTTGCCGCGCCCATGGGGCCAGCAGGGGCGACGCCGTTTGCGGAGGATCGGCGAGCGCCCATGATGCTTGCCAGGGGTACGCGGGAAGGGCTGAGGCACGCGGCCGGCCCGTCGTGATGAAGATGATGCGGATCGGCATGGCTGGAGGCACCGCCTCCCTGGAGTGAAAGTATGGGCGCGGGAATCACTTCAGGTTGTAGGTTTCAGTCCCTGGTTTCATTTTCTGGTTTTGGTCTCCGGTTTGGGTCTCCGGTTTGGGTCTCCAGTTTGGGTCTCCGGTTTGGGTCTCTGGTTTGGGTCTCAGGTTTGGGTCTCTGGTTTCGGTGGCCAACGCAGCCAGAGGAACCACTCTGGTTGATTCCTCGACGGTTATGCTGAACGTCTCAGGCTCCAGATAGCAACAGAGGAGGGCAGTGGTGTGCGTCTGAGAAATGGCGGCCTTGCCACTGTGAGCTTTCAGAAGGCTTGTTGGGATGTGCTTTTCAAGAGGCCTCACCCTATTGGTGGTGGTGGCGGGGGGAAGTGGGAGACCCCATGCTGGAAACGAATAGAGTTTGACGGCATGGATGGCTTTTCACAAATTTTCGATGGTGACATCGCCATGAACGATTCCGGGTATTTTCTAAGCTTCTCTGTGAGGCCACAAACAATCGTTTGGTGGCCTCATTGCATGGGGCTCATCGAGAGCTTACGGTGCATGGTCAACAGTTAATGATAGGGTCCTGGTCAACACAAGTCAAACTGATGAGTCCATCACCCTTCATACAAGACACATTCTATCTTTATGCATGAAGTTACCCTCTCAAAAGTCCAGCGGTGCAAATCCTGTCTAAAAAACGAGATTTTTTGAAGTTCGGGGGAATAGGTCAAACACGTTTTTACCCCCTCCCCCCCCCCGTCTCCTCGGTCTCACCTTAAGGATTGATGCCATGGAAGGAGAAGGACCGCTGTAAGTCCCCGCCTCGAGGCTGCGCACTAGGATGAGCGGTCAAGGCTCAGGGCCAGGATTATAATTGACAAGTGTATTTGGGAGGCTGGGAGGCAGGAACAGAATGTCGCATGAGCTGGGTTGCTAATGCTTCAAAACTCGATTTCTGCCCCTCGTCATGGCCATAGCAACCAACACATAAAATGAACCCTGGAAGCTGCGCACCGAGGGGAGGCATAGCTTGGGCGCTCACAGTCAGCAAGCGAGTTCTTTTTGATGCCCACATCAATCGGCACCAAGGCGTGCTTTGTCCTTGGCTGTGGCATGGGATTGCTTGCTGAGTCGCTGCGAAGCAGAGGCAGCCGTGGGACTTTGCATGAGACACCGCACGGCAGATGCACCCATGTTTGAGTTTATAAACAGTGCATGAGGACGTGCGCACTGCACTCGTATATTGGCCATGCAATCAGCCTACCTTTGGCTGCGCCCGACAGGGGATCGTGGGGCGCATAAAAGGATGTTGACGCGAAATTGCTGTGAGACATGAGCTGGGGCCTGGGGGTCCTGGAGCCTCGACCAATTCTTATCCTACGCAGTGGCATGTGCTTTTAAAAATGGCACAGCATTGTGTTGGCTACTGTGACCAATGCTGCACTCATATCGATGTTGCGTGCACTGTTCGCCTTTTGCTTGCCCTTGACGATACCCCTGGCTGGCACCCAGGGGCACCAGCGCCAAGTCATCAAGCTTCATATCATGCCCGTTGCCTGGCGACATGTTCTGAAACACTCAGAAGTTCGAAATCCCGAGTTGTGGAAAAGAAGGACGCATGCCTATCCTGCTAGTGCTGACGACGAAAGAAGCTGGTTGTGAAGCATCGGGAATATATAGCGTCCCTCCTTGTTTGATTGTACATTAGTGTGATTGCATATGGCTGGGTGGGATTCCGCCACCCGTCAGTGCGCTTAGAAATCATAACTTCGATACCGGGACCTCGTATCTATTATGACCTAATATCGAAGGCTGGAAATTTGGATGTGATAATCCGAGGCATTGATTTTAGAGAACTCGACAATTGGGCCATGAGCAGGGCGCCCTGCAGGGCTCGAGTGTTTCCCCAACTGACAACTGACGGGGGCGGGGGATCTCCCCTGCGGGGAATCAATCAATCCACACTCGGCTCGAAACTCCCGATTTGCTACGCAGGCATGTATGTCAATCTTATGGTCAGGCTGCGATTTTGCGAGCGAGCCTACCCTGGTGCCCTGGTGGACTACTAGAAGGGTTTATAACACCTGAAAGCGCCCGGCGCGACAGGCTTCTTGGGGGGCGGAACTCCAGGACAAAATGTTTTTGAAGAGCCCAAGTTTTTCTTAGGCCGGGCTACACACCTAGCCAGGTCGATGAATCAATGATCGCTCTGCATCTCATCGCCTCGACCAGCCGTCTCATCCGCTTGACAGAGGCCGTTGCGTTCCTACCAGCCACTGCCTGCAACCGCCTGCCCACACTATCCGCATGGTGTGATACCGCCCTCCCATGGGAACCGAGCCCTGCTCGTGCAGTGGAATCGTATGGGCCTGGCTTTCTCAGGATTGCGATCCTGCATGGCGCCCCTGCCACTGGCGTCCTACAACCTGCAGCCCCTGGCCCTAGTAGCGCCCATGTACAAGCCCCTAGAGCCTTGCAAGATAAACACCCGGAGCTGCGTGACTGCGGCGGGCATGCAGCACGGGAGTCAGCATCTGCATCAACAGCTGGCAGATGGCCGGAGACTAGCTGCATGGGAAGCGGCTCAAAACCAAGGACGCCATTCAGAATCCATCTAAGCCCTGGGACCTTCCAGCCTAGCATTACGGCCTGGGACAGAGAGCTCTGCTGCATATCCAGTAACGCAGCTGAAGACGGCTCGGATGCAAGCAAGGATAGAGCAGGGATGGAGGAGGAAGCCATGCATGGCGCGGGCAGCTTTGACAAAGCCAACGATGAAAAAGGGATGGGGGACGAACCCATGCATGGTGCAGACAGCGGTGAGGACCCCTCTGAAGCCAACGAGGACTGGGACCCCGGTGCCCTTTTGACGCCACCCATCCAAGATAGAACAAAGGAGCCAAGCTTGTACAATCCAGCTGTGGAACGGGTAAGGCACCATCGCTTTTGTCTCTCCCTTTTCGCATGCAGGCAGCGACCCTCCTAGTCGCTTGGCCGCTTGTCACGCACTGACCTCGCGCTTGTGCTCCTCCACAGTTGATCAGCATCTGGGCGACGCGATTCAACTCGCAGCCCCAGGCGTCTCTCATCAGGTCCGCATGCACTCTACCCACGCATTTCTTGGCACAGATCGCGCCGTGTCCCCCTCTCCATGCTAACGCATCCACACGCTCACCACCAGGAGAATCGGGAGGATGAAAGACGCTGCTGCGCGTCACGCCCTCGACAGGGTAGGCACCACTGTTCCTTGAAGGGCTTGCCAGACAACCTTTTGGGGGTCCTCGGGGCGCTAGTCACTGTTTCTTGAAGGGCTTGCCAGACAACCTTTGGAGGGGCTTGGGGCACTAGTCACTGTTTCTTGAAGGGCTTGCCAGAAAACCTTTGGAGGGGCTTGGGGTACTAGTCACTGTTTCTTGAAGGGCTTGCCAGACAACCTTTGGAGGGGCTTGGGGTACTAGTCACTGTTTCTTGAAGGGCTTGCCAGACAACCTTTGGAGGGGCTTGGGGTACTAGTCACTGTTTCTTGAAGGGCTTGCCAGACAACCTTTTGGGGGTCCTTGGGGCGCTAGCCAACACCAGGCTAATATAATCACATTTTGATCAGCCTATCGCCAGGGCCCAAGCAGCAGGGTGTGAATCACCAGTCCCCCACAACCATTCGCGGTGGTGTAGCTGAATTATGTCTGAAGCAGTCTGATGCCCTTCAAAGGGTTGGGAGTTTTGGGACACACAGCCTCTGGGCAGCCCATGATGGATACCTCAACCCCACTTTCGGAGATATACAAAGCATGTTTCGAATTGTCATGACGTGCTGTAGTGTCCAATGTGCCCAATTTGTGTCCCCCCCCTGCTTCAGCTGGATGGGCAGGTGATACCTTACTTGGTGGAGGAGACGGACAAGCGTACGGCGCATGTGATTCTATCCTTGGTCAGAGCTCCCTTGGCGCTGACGGTGGACAGGCTCAAGGCAGCAGTGCAGGTGACAATGGCAGCTTGCATCACTCTCTGTCCTCCAAGCATCACTTTTTTCCTCCAAACATCACTCTCTTTCCTCCAGGGTTAATTCCAGTGCGTGCTATACCCTACCATGTTAGGGGGGGCGCTGGTCGGTTACTACAGAGCCGTTAAGGACCGAAACCATGACTTGGCCAACGGCCAGTGGGTCAAGCAGCGGGGCAGGTTTGCTTTACCCCAGGCCCCCCGGCCGTAGGCCATGATGTGGCTGGAGTCTGCTATGCCCAGCTTTGTGCCACTTCCCCTGCATGGACATTGATTTTTATTTTCGAAAACAAATGCCAAAAAGATATGTCGCCTATGGCCTGCCGGGGGTGGGCGTGGCCGGGGGGGGCTGGATTTACGTTTTAAATAATGTCGGCTACGGCCTGCCAAGCTATAAACATCTCAATCTCTGGCAGAGGCCTCTGGCAGTCCTCTGCCCTCAAGCAATTCAAAAATGAGCTAAAAACAGCGTTTAACAGCATGCGTTCAGAATTCCAGGTCTCTGTTTCACATTGTTGACTGTGTGGTGGTGATATGACAGCCACTGCCTTTCCATGGATATTAATATCTGTTTTCATAAATAAATGCTAATATAGTCATACGATATTACTAATATCCATGCAAGGGCAGTGGTGCAAGGCTGGACATAGCAGACTGAGAGGCGGTTTCACGAGGCATACATTACTGCGTGTGCTTGTTTTGGTACCTGCCTGACTGACGCATGCAGCCGTAAATAAATAAATAGAAACGTAAACAAGTGTGTGGATTACGTCGCCCATTTGGCGGAAGCATGGGGCATGGCTACAGTCCCGTGCTGCTGCGTGTGCTACTTTAGTGCCTGCCTGAGTGACGCATGCAGCTGCATGTGCTACTGTAGTGCCTGCCTGAGTGACGCATGCAGCTGCGTGTGCAAGTTTAGTGCCAGCCTGATGTGCATGATGATCTGAATGCAGTGCTTGGAAGCTCATTGGAACGTTGCTTGTGTCGCAGGACCTGCAGGATGGCCTACAGCTGAGCACCAGGGCAGAGGCCTGGCGTTGCCTGAGAAGGTGTGGTGCATCATAGGGTTTAGGGTTAAGGGTCCAGGCACTGGAACATGAAGATGTTATGTTACCAGTGATTGGCAAATGAAGTTCTGAAACGGAGGAGTGAACAGTTATTTTGCCGCCCCCAGGCTTTGAAGGTAGCCCCTCCCAGGCTGTAACCCTGAAGCCTGCGTGTGGCGCTTGTGCTTCCCTTTAATGCACGGAGATGAACCTTGACTAATTCTGGACCCCTAACCTTCAACCTTGAACCCTAATGGAGTGAATGACCCTGGAATAACTGTGGACCACTAACATTTAACCCTTGAACCTCATGGAGTGATTAACCTGTAACCTGTAACCCTTATGGAGTGATTAACCGTAAGAACCCTAACCTGTAACATGAAACCCTTCTGAAGTGATTAACCTTGGACCCCAAACCTTTAACCCTGGTGTTGTTATAAATCCGGACCCCTCACCTGTCTCAGGAGACCCAAATTGGTTGTTGTCACTCGCAAGAGGCTGGAGGGCATCAAGGCCGCGGTGCAGGTGAACAGGGTGGCAGGTTAACGGTTGGTTATTGCCGGCTCTAAACCATTGCGCTGCCCTTGTGGACCTGTGGTGGTGGTTTCTCCCTTCCTAGCTGGATGCGTTTGTGACGGAGTTACTGTTCTAGACGTTGTGCATGGCGTGCCAGATGCAAGTTCAAAGCTCCCTTCTCGAGCCCGGATTTCCCTGTTTTTGTCAGACTAGCATAGCACAGATGATGTTATGCAGACAGAGCCTGGCTGATTTGGGGACACTGGGGTCCATGCATGCTCTCCCGTCTTCTCCTGCACTGTCATTTCTTTCCGTAGAGAATCCAGGCTGGATGCGCAGTCCTGCACGCATGGTCTACCAGAACGAGGAGGTGAACCAGACGTCTCGATCAGAAACGATCTGATGCTTGGAGTTTTCTGTCTGATCAACCATCACCTGGAATCTCGCTGCAATGCCTCTGAGCTATGAGAGCCCAACAGCAAATAAACCGTTACAAAGCATCCTGTACACCTTTGCACCTTGTGCGCTCTGTGCTCAGGTGCGGTACTGCACCCCTGTTGGCTTATCAAGCATGCATGACATGGTGCTGCGCTTGCCTCATGCCTTTTTTGCTACAGGACTTGCTACGTCTGGGCCCCGACGAAGCAGGAGCAGCTATCCACCGGGTTCCATGCATTATAGACTACAGCCAGAGATGCCTGCGCCGCAAGATCGTCGCACTTGCTCGTACCGCAGGCCCGCCCGACCTTGCCTCCCTCCGTGAGGTGCTCGGCCACAGCCCGTATTTACTTACTGTCGGAGAGGAGGCGTTACAAGCCAAGCGGCGTATTGCCGACGACATAGCCGAGAGGCACCAGCCATGGGCGCAAGAGATGCAGAACATGACGCTGCAGATGCGGTGTCTTCTGCTTTTCCAGCCGATGCAGGTGTACGCTCGCCTGCGGTTCCTGCTTGACACCGGCCTCTCTGAGTACAACACACTGAGCTTGATTAAGATTGCCACTTTCAGCCAATCGGAGTTCAGAGAGCACTACATTCCGATTCAGGTGCATGGAGGCTTGAGGGGCATCAAGCCGACGTGGCGCAGCGGGGTGCAGATAACAAGGGCGATGAGGCGGACGCTGGTCCTCCAGCAGGCCCAGGATGCTGTGGAAGCCCGGGCAGCTACGGGAGACCAGATCAGGGGAGCTGGGACCAGTCCACAGGAGCAGCCGTTTGCTGAACAGGCGGTTCTGGCTCACTTCTGGTCTGTGCACCTGCAACTCAAGCAGTATACGGATGCGGATTACTTTCGGAAGTGCTACCCGGACGTTGCAAAGGAAGCTTATCCCAAGAAGGACGAGAAGCCGGAGCATGGTCTCTGTCGCGGCGAGGCTGTTGTGAGTTGTTACTGATGGCCAGCTTGGTGCATTTGCCCGGAAAGTTCATGGGTAAACGTCCTAGTAGTTTGGGAGGCAGATGTTGCATGCAGGGCAGAGGGCAGCCTTGGATGAAACGATGTTACGTTTGAAAACAGGGAGAACAAAACATGAGATTTATGGGGAGACTGCCAGTAAACTGATCCTGTTGTTTTGGTGAACACTGTGTATGTTGTGCCCTCATTATTTCTCAGAATCCCTTCTCCTCCTCCCTGGATCAGGTCCTGACCAATGAGCAGATGGAAGCGCAGCTCTGTGCACAGCTTCGATCTAGCTTCCCGCGTTCTTGGAGTGCTGTCTTGCACAGACGTACTGTGGTGACGAAGAGGACCCGCCCAATTACGGATGTCAGGATATCGAAGCCTGAGGTTGTTGTAGCTCTCAATGTGCTTGGGGAAAAGCTACCTCGTCACGGGTCCACGAACTTAGTCCTTAAAGCTGCCTTGAAGGCTATCATGAAGCACATACCCTAGTGACTGAAAGGGACGAATAGGGATATGGGTTTGGGATTTCAGTTATATAGGTTCACTGCTCTCTGGTCAGTAGGAACCGGTTCCCAACCGCCAAAGTGAGGGCTTTTTGAAAGGCTCTTTCTTTGCTGTGAGTGAGTGCCCCATTGTTTGGAGTCATGTCCTGTACGATTGCGCATTTTGTGGCTCCTGAAAATGCACTGCAACGGAGACGCGTGCAATGGATAGAACGAGCGGTATGTGTAAAAGCTGTGCCTTTGGGGGGATTGCCTGATTGCAGGCAATGGCAGTGGTATGACACTTGTGGCATCCGCAGCACATCGTCGACCATCACTCTCCGCAGACTTGTAAGACCCTTCTTCTTGCTCAGCAATGAGAGGTTTTGCTAGTAGCTTCAGGTCAATGTCAGTAAGACAGAGATCATGGAGTTTGGCAGCCGCTTAGCAGCGCAGCGCCGACAGCCAGCCCATGTTTGCGTTTACGGCCCTGACCGTACCGTGTTGAAGTGGTCCAAGAATTCAAATTCTTGGGCATCACTCAGCACGAAAGCAGCGGCATGAAGAGGGCAATGGAGGGTAGACAGGCGCCTTTGGCTGCCGCGCTGCACCGTGTTCGCCGCATGGCAGCCAAGGTGGGCCTATGGCGCCATCTTCCAACCCGCATCAGGCTAGCAGCTGTGTACGCAGCGCCTGCGGCCAACTACAACGACGTGGTGTGGGCCACCAGCCACCTTCGGCCGCGGCAATGTCTCTCCATCAAAATGCAGTCCAGCTTGCTTCAGCACTTACGCCAGGCTGTGGGGCTACCTGCATCAGCCGCAAGTTGGGGAGTCATGAGAGAGATGCAGCTCCAACCACAACAGCGAGACTGGTGGGCCCATATCCTCCGCTTCTACAATGCAGCGGTGGCACCGGAGGCACAGCAATATAGCCCTCTCATGGCTGAAGCCATGGCAGCAGATATGCAGCTTGCAATCAGCCAGGGCACTGGCGGCCGCACCTGGTGCTCTGATCTGCTGGTTGCATTAGAGGAGCTGGAGCGGGGGGCAGCCACCCCCACCTTGCGCGAGGCAGCAGCTGCCCTACAGCGCCTACCTGTCACAGAGGTGTTGGCACTCGTTGACGCAGCCTACGAGCAAGCACGGCTGGACGCAAGCGGCGGTGGGGACCCCAGGGACCCTACCACCGAGCACAGATCTGTGGCGACCTACCGCGCCTGGTTCCAGTCCACGGCGGGTGTGGTGCTGGCGCAAGCCCAGAGCCGCACTATTCAAAGGGAGTGTGCTTGTGTGCGCACCAATTTGCGACTGCGGCTTGGCGCGATCAGCACTGCTGATACCAGAGGACGGCGCAACGGTCAGCGGCGACAGGCACGCTGCTGCCAGCGGTGTTGGGCAGGGGGGGATAGCGAGGAGGTAGAGGATGCGCTGCATGTGTGCTTCCAGTGCCCTAGTGTCAGGGAGCAGTTTCGGGAGTGGGGGTGGGCAGGTCCTCCGGGCGCTGCCACTAACTTCCACCAGTTGTACCAGGCTGAGCATGGGTGGGACGCACATGCTTTTGTGGACTGTGCTGTGGGCATTATTGAGGGTTAGTCTCCAGGGTTTCTGAGGCCGATGTCGTTGGCCTTTCCGGCCTTCTCTTTTGGCCCTTTTTGTTGTTGTTGTTGTTGTTGTTGTTGTTTGCCCCCTTTTTAGTTTCTTCTCTTCTCCCTTCTGATCAGTGGGGCGCCTTCGCGGTCAAGCAGGGGTGGGATACGCTTGCTTTTCTGGACTTATATTTTCTTAGAGGCTTTGTTGAGGGCTAGTCTCTAGTGGACCTCAGGTGTTGGACTTGGTCTGCTTTGCCTTCCCGGCCTCACCTTTTGTTCCTTTCCCCCTCTCATCCTTTTAGTGCCTCCTTAACTCCCTTCTGAACAGTTGGGCGCCCACGCGGCCGAGCTATGAGCGGGCCTAGAGGTGTTACGTTATTGACTAGTAACGACAGGGTCCCGAGTGCACCATTTGGTTTGCGAATCGGTTGGTGAATAAAAGGGGCTCCATAACCATACCATGGTTGCAGGTGCACAGGCTCTTTCGAGAGGCGATCGCTGAAGTGCAGCTAGTCTGTGAGCACACTTTGCCATCCTTCATCCACACTTCAAACGGCGTTCCAGGCCAAGGTGCCAAGTAGGCTTACGCCTGGAAGATTTTATGGCCCAGCAGAGTAGGCAAAGTAGGTGGGGGACGGTATCTGTAATAGCTGTGCCTTTGGCGCAGCCCCCTAGTGACGTGTATGCCTTGAAAACTGGCGATGGATGCTCTGTCGGAAAAGTCGTCACGCTGCTTTGACGGGGAACCATGCCTGAACTGAAGAAAGATAGAAAAATAGCATGCCCAATCGAGGTGCCCAATGCTGCCTGCCTGGGTCATTTTAAAGTGAACTGCTGTATGAACAAACAATTGGCCTGGAAGGAATTTGGCAGGGTGCCTTCCATGTGGTTTTTCTGTACAGCGCTCGAAAGTTCTTTATAAAGCACCCTTGTGGTGCATAACCCATGATGTCAGCAAACCTCCGGCCCTGCAGATGCTCGCGCTCTGTAGAGGCCGTACAGCACCGCCGACCTGTATAGCGTTGCAGGCACTTCCAGGAGCAGTAGCAACGGCATCAGTGCTGCCTGCAGAGTTACTGAAACAGCCCCGTTGTCCTCTGCAAGTGGACCTCGCGGCGACAGCGCCCGGTCCAGCCCTGCCGCCAAGCTGCTGGACAGGAGGAGAGCCCCTAGTGCCCCCTGGAGCACACTGAAGGGATGCATGCTGCCCCGTGGCGCCATTCCAAAGGTCAGCAGGGGGAAGATGACGGCGACCCCTGCTGTGGCGAGGACGCCCGTGGGTGTTGAGAGTTCTGGTGCAGTGCCGGACACCGTTGAGAAGCCCAGCAACACCAGCAGCATGGCCGATGTGGACGAGAATAGCAGGGGCAGCGCGGCAGACTGGAATCGCGCCGAGAGAGCCGCAAACATGAGGCTTGTGCTTACTGAGAGCATCAGAAGGGACGCGGCGTTCCAGGGGTGGGTCTGCCGCGCGCGAGGGAGCAGCGACAGTGCCAGTGGGGCGTACAGTCCAACCTGGCAGCATGCAGGAGGGGGAGGGGGGCAATTGATCCAGAGCTTCCTTGATGATACCATGGGGCGGGAGTGCGGGAGGAAATAGATCCAAAGTCACGTTGGAAATAAAAGGGTAAACCGGTGACAAATAATTTTGAAATCCATAGCACAGGCCTGATGAGTCCGGCCAATTTATCTTGGGGTTTTACGGTTTCCGGCTGGGGTCAGGGTTTTATTGGGGAAACCTGATCTAGGCCCAGGGGTCCCTGCCCTGGATGCAGGGATACCTGGGCCTAGTTCAGCGCCAGATACTTGCAGCAGTGTGGCACCCAGCCAAAACTAACTCCTTTGCACTAAAGAGTTCAGGTGGAAATATCCACTAGGGTTCACAAATGTTTGATGTCCCTCACCACAAGTCCAAGCCCGAGAAGCGGGGCATTGCCTTCCGCCCAGTCTCTCGCAGTCCCAGGCAACGTGAACAGTAACGACAGCGTCGTGGTCAGACCCAAGCAGCACGTGAGCATCACCAGAGCCTGTCCGGTAGGGGATCAGCTGGGCAAGGTCAGTGATATGATCAGGAATAATGTGGATCTGCAACGTGTGAACATCACCAGAGCCTGTCAGGTAGGGGATCAGGGAATCAGCTGGACAAGGTCAACGATACGATCAGGAAAACTGTCGATTTGCATCCTTGACCCTTACAGCAACCTATGCAGCTGTGATTTTCATGTCTGTCGGCTGCTAGCAGGCACTGTCAGGACTGCAGCGACTGGATGTCGCTGGTGGCCGCTCCATCCAACAAGTGTGAAGGACTCCTATCTCAACATGTTGAATGTCCGAAGGAGTATTTTCTTGAAGGGTTCTTTCAGATCATCTCACCCAGCAGGGCCCACACTTTACAAACATTTCGATATGTTTGAATTCAAGAGAGGAGAGGGTTGTGGCAGTTTCTATATCACACCTTTGTCCTCAGCGCCACCAGGGCCAGCCTGCCCCTTGGCTCCTCCTCCACATGCTCATCCTCGCTTGCAGGCCCATTGTCTTCAGGCTCGCACTCGGGAGTCACCTCGAGGGCCGTGTCTTCAGGGGGGGGTAATTCCAGGAGGCGCTCTTGAAGGCTGGAACCAGCCGGAGGGAGAACCACCGGGAGGGCGGACCGGTTGTCCTGCTTGTCTGCGTCGCGGTTCGGAGTCGTGGGAGCTGAGCCCGATGCCTCGAGGGCCTTTAGGGCCAGGGGCGATCCGTGCTGCTTCCTCTCGCCTGGGGACACGAGTGTCCAGCCAGGCTCATGCATCTGCTCAGGCCAGTTCCGTGGGCCGCTGCTCCTGCCGCTGCTGCCGCTCCTCACGTAACTGCCACTGCCTCCAGCGCTGCCGCCGCCACTGCTGCCATCGCGGCCGCTGCCACTGCCACCACCGCTGCTGCTTCCGCCACCCCGGCCGCTGCCGCTGCCATTGCCGCGGCCGGTGCCCGCACTGCCACGCCCACGTCCACCACTTTCATCAGCCGCTTCTGATATCAGCATCTGCTGATTTTCGTTGCTAGACATGCGCAGAGATCCTCCTATTGGAGGGCAAGGATGTGCAGGTTTTCAACTCCAGTTTGAGGTTTATGCTCATGTGCAGTGCCCGTAAACAGGACTCGAAATAAGTTGCCTAATTTTTTGCCTCATGGGATTTTTTGATTATGTCGATTGTGCGTGTGTTCCATCACTTTCAGAAAATTCAGAGGTCATTGAGTACTTAAGAACTTTATTTGGGCCCCAATACCGACACAATTGGTCGCAAGCACAGACTGTCAGGCTGTTGCAGCGCTGGTGGCTAGCAGCAATCTAGAGAGCTGGCCATTATCTATCGAGGTGCCAGTGGTAAATAAATTGCAGAAAGGCCGGGTGACAAAGCCTTGTCCTGGGCCGCCTACCTGCACCTCCAATGAAAGAGTCCCACTGTTCGTCAATTTCTCTTCCGACATTAGGAGCATCAAGATTGGCGCCCCTCGCTTCGGATACAGAAAAGTGTGCCGGGACTATCGACATAGGATATTCCTGTCAAAAAGGCGTACCATGCGTAATCAGGACATCGAGAACATCGGATGGTGGCCGGGAAAGTAGCAACCTTCCGGCAACTTTCACGCAATATGATGGACTGGTAGCTGAAGAAGTAGCTAAGTGTAGGACAAGGCGCTGCGCCTAAGATCCCCGGGAAAAAGAACTTCAAACGCTGAAGATGCAAACTTCCCACCCAGCCTCCGGCACCCCCCGTGTCGATATTCGCCCCCCCTCCGGCCACGCCCACCCCCGGCAGGCCGTTGCGCGTCGATTCTAATTCACACAAGACCTGACCAACAAATAACAAATCATGCATTGAGAAGTAGTCTCTACACAAGGTTGCGCATCCGTCAAAACCGCCCAAACTAACTAGCAACCTCCGTGTGCGGAAATACTGGCTTGTAAAAAGCTCCACCGCGTTTCAACAAATGCACAACAAAATAAGAAATCAATAAGCTCTGCATTTTACCGCTCACCTGCTTCGGTACAGCTGCTACCTGGTTCGGGATCCTACGTTTTCCAGCCTTAGCTCAGAGTTGCATACACATTAAAAACATGAAAACTGAAATTCAGAATATACCTGCTTGACACCATGAGCATATCTGCATGTAATGAACAGTACAGCGTCCTGCATAGCCAATGTATGGTAATAAACCCTGACCTGGTACCTGGCTGAACGCGATCAGGCAGAGTACCTGTGGAAAACCTGAGGATAAACAAGGCCAATGCTGCGTACTTGCTATCATGATTGGGAATACCACGCAAAACATATATATGTCCCCAAGCATGACATGGGTCAGAAGCCCTGGCCTGGCTGAATATGATCAGCATGATCAGCCAAAACCAGGGACCGAAACCTCTCTGGCTGCATAAAAAATAACAAGAACACGAATACTAAATTGCTACTTATAGCCATGTTTGACCTTAAAGGACTCGCACACTCAGCAGTGCGCAATACGCCCCAGGCTACCATCTGGCTTCCAGCCACACAACATACACCGCGCACCACTTTATTCCCTGCCGCTGTCCACCTTGGATTTGCTTGGAAACCTCTTGACTGTCTGCTGCTGAAGAGGAGCAGCCTAGTGCCGCCTGGATGGTAGAGCAGCAGTCAGCGGCTGGCATGCAGCCAACGGACTGAGCCATAGCCCTAGCAGCATCTACCGTTATGAATAAGGATCTACAGGGATCAGCTTCAGTCGAGAGAGCGCAGGTGCATGCCTTGACGACAGCTCAAAGGCTGCTATAATATCACAGAACGATCCTGGATCCCTGAACCCTGGGAGAAACAACGCCCGTAAACATTCGCCGTTTCTGAGTCAAAATGGGCAACGTGAAAGAGGCAACAAGTTGTGATGATCAACTGCTTGGTGGCTTGGGACTCTTAGGTTGAAGTTTAAGTTTTTCATGACTGAGACTCAGACCAGGCGACTTGGGGCTCAGCGGCACGAGGCCGTGAGCGGCGTCCTTGTCCCCGCTTCTCTCGCTGCTGCCATCCGCCATTGCTGCGAAGGACACTCCCGTTATGACCAAGGCTGCTCCAAGCAGGCTGACGGTGCTGGTCTGACTTTGCAGCACCACAACATCCCAGCAGTATGAGAACAGTACCTGTAGCACATTGATTGCCGAGCCGCGGGTCGCCGAGAGCTGCGTTCAGATACCAAGGCAAAAGAGCAGGTCAAGAACTCGAAGAAGGGCGCCGAACATGGGAGGTTAGAAGTCGGCAGCGCGGCGTGCAGCAATAAATGAAGAATTTGCCCAAATTCTGAGCCCCAAATCCAGGCTACCTGAGCGTCAGTGCCCTGTATGTGAACACCCGTGCGCTGTTGCCCTGCACATCTTTTGATGTCCTAGTCCAATTGTAGTATGCAATAAGAAAAGGGTAATATGATCATGGCTAGAGATCACAGCTCCTTAACATCCGCAATTCCTGGCAGCCAGAGCTGGATCCACCCAGCCACTAAAGCACACATTCAGACCACACAGAGTCAGCATCGTCCAGCAGAACAGAGCCCACCAAAGTGTGGTACGGCTAGCCGGCCAATTCTGTTCGCAAAGTATTGTAACAGCAGGGTGTGCTGGACACTTTGGCGCTGCTCTTGCAATGCAACAATGACCTCTGTCTGCGTGATCCCACCGGGCACTCGATCAACAGCCGGCCTCTCAAAAATCGAGATGCGCTGTTCAGAAAACGAGGGATTCAAGTCATCGAACCCGCCTAACGATCCTCTCTCTCTCTCCTGTCCAGGACACCAGACCCAAGTTCCTGCCCCATCAAATAGGATATGGGTGTGACTGCATCTTGGATCGCGTTGCTGGGTTCCATGTTCCCGTCCCTCACATAGGAGGGTGTCATGGGCTTATGGCTGCAACATGGCCCCAGCTGTGCATGGTAGCTGGACTTGAGCTTGCTCATCCCCTACCAGCCCCACTTGTCCGAGCGTTCAGCAGGGCTCAGCGGGTATGCACCATCCTAAACTGTTCAGAAACCTCTCACCAATTGAAAGCCGCGGTTCAGAAGTACTTGTCCAATAAACTGCGCCGCTGTCACACACAAGAGCAGCAGGCACTCGCTGCGGCTGGGCACTGTCGGCGGAGAAGGATACCTGGCCAGCAAGGGGAGGATGGCTGTGCAAGCCACGAGGAGGTGGTACCACCATGCGAGGATCACAGCCGAGGGCGCATGCGGTGCTTTCTGCTGGATCATCCGCACCGTCACAAAGGCTGCGGCGTTCGAAGCTGCCGCGGCGATGGCCATGATGATTCCAGCCACGTCTTGCCTGGTTCTGTGTGTGTTTGGGGGGGGAATATGTCCAGTCGCATGTAGGGGAGAGGCAAAGGGGGGATGTCAGCAAGTGAGTAGGAAGGTGGCGTTGTCTCATGGACTCATGGACATACGATAGTTGTAATTATGCATTATAAAGAGGAGGAGGAGGATTCCACACTTTGAGCATCGCCCACCTAGTGTGACTCATATGATAAGGTTGGATGATCAGCCACACACCGATGACCGCGGCTAGGCACCCTCCCACAGCAGCAGCAGTCGGGGCGCTCCCCGGCACCAACGCCCACTCCGCAACGACCGCCAGCACCGGGGACGTGAAGAACAGCGAAACAGCACTGCGGAGGGACAGCCTCTGGATGCTCAGGTAGAAGAGGGAGATGGTGGCGGCCCCGAGCGCCGCGCGGAGGGCGACCAGCTTTCGGGTGTACGGGTCAGCTGGGAGCAGATGGTGCATGCCGCCTTGCGCGAGCAGCAGCGCGGTAGTGCCCAGCAGGCACGCCAAGGCTGTTGAAAGCGTGACCTCAAACACAGGCAGCCGTGCGCTCTGCATGATGAGCTTCACGCACAAGGAGGACAGGCTGAAGAGGAAAGCGGCACTGGCGATGATGGCAGCCCCACAGTTTGCATGGTTTGCATGAGCATGCCAGCTTGCATAGTCATGCCAGGACAGCACCAGAAGCTCCCGTTCATGCACGTTGCCTTGCTGCTGCTCGAAATGATCGGCTTGCGCCTCAATGGAATCTGGTATATCGACATGCGGCACTCGTACCATGCGGTCTGACAGATCTAGTGGTGAGATTGGTTCATTCCCTTGATGCCGACCAGCATGCAGAGCTCATAGAAAAATAATGAGACATGAAGATGGTGCTCGGAATTATCTACGGTCAATTGCTTGAAGAGGAATCACCAGCCACGAACTATGGCTTGACTTGTGACAACACGGTGGTGTTATGTATGCATAGAACCATGTTCTTATTTCACGAAATTCGAGCAGCGCATGATATACCACCCCCTTTGGTCTCGGAGCTAAATGCGTATGCGTCATACGTCACGTCAAGGGGCGGGGTTCGGCAGAACGCACAGTTTAGGAAGAAGAGGTACGATGCCGTAATGCGACGCGGTGGAAGGTGGCATGACGAGCGCGAGCGCCCACGCACGCGCCCGTGAGGTCCAAACTCACACTTGTGTGGAGCGAAATAGACGGAACAAACAAAGTCCTGAAACTAAGCGGAGAAGAGAAAGTGATTCACCTTTGATGAGCACACATTCCAATAGTGACTGATCTTGATAAGCATCTAACCAATTGGAATGCTCAGTGTTCTTGTGTTGGCTGTATGTGCTCTAGGCCTGCAGCGCATATCACCTGCTGACGCATTGGGGGAAATGGTCCAGTGGTGTAACGCTGGTGGTATCCATACCCAGAGGTTGAGGGATCGAACCCGCCACACGATCTTCTCTCTCCCCCCGCCGGGTTCCATGTTCCTGCCCCTCACATAGGAGGATGGCATGGCTGTATCATGGCCCAGGCTGTGCATGGTAGCTGGAATTGAGCCTAGTCATTCCCTACCAGCCCCACGTGGCCGAGCGTTCAGCAGTGCCCAGCGGGTATGCACTGTTCTTAACTTGCTGACGCATTCGAAAATTTCAATTACGTTTGGAAATCTGGCAGGGTAAGTCCTATGTCACAGTATATTACAGTATACGTGACAGAACCGTTTAGGCCGCTGTTCGCGGCCGCGGAGCCTCCGCAGCTTCCTTGCGGAGTCTCCTGATCTGATCTGGAACCCAGAATCCCGCTTAAGTGTGAAGTGTAGCAGATTATACCGTACTCAGTAATAAGGGCATGCCGGGACCTTTGAATCCCGGCGTGCCAGCTTGCTACTTACTTTTGTCCCTTTTGAAGGACATGCCTCTGGTGTAAAGAGTATAGGCCTAGCTCTCACGGATACTAGCCCTTGCTAGCCACTAAATCAGTACCTTACACTTCAGTCAAGTCTAGCACCACGGAAAGTGGTGATAGCATAAGCAAGTGAGAAGCGAGCCCCATCCAGATCACTGGTCATCCCCAGCCGTCGCGATCTACGGAGCTCGCCCTGAAGAGCACGCGACCTACGGTGCCGATCCCTGACTACTCGTCCATCGGAGACGACTAATCAGGCAAGCAGTCCCAAGCAGATATTCACCTAAATAGACCAGGAGGCGCAAAGCCGACCAGGAGCTCTCGGCGTACCAGCTTCCAGCTGAGTCCGCCCGGCGACAAAACGTGAAGTAGTAGGGGCGGTACCCACGAGACAGGGACACCCAGACTTACCCCTAGGCAGAGAGACTTCCTGCTAGGGCTGTGCCTTACAGTTATCCTGTTAACAGCTCTTGTATGTAGTACAAGGAGCCTGTGTGTACGGTACTGTACCGTATTTGTATGTAGAGGACGCCTCTCTAAGGCGCCCTGACCGGAGTTCACGGTATTTACCATAGTATTGCAGTTACTGCTTTATGGTGCGACACCTAGCTTCATATTGTCAATTGCATCATTCCGGTGCGAGAAGACATAGACAGACGGAGAGCTCCTGGCGGAAAGCGAGAAATCCGCAAATGTTACTGCGACAGGCAACTTTTTATGGTCTTGATGGCTGGGACATCCATAAAGGCAGCTGCGGATATGGACACTTTGGCACGCAGGAGGTGAGTTGCCGTAGCCCTGATAAAGTTGTCAGGTCAAGGGCCAGGGAGGGGGAATAATTGGTCAGGCCAATGAGAGTGAAGCTGGCAGAAGCTGAGTTTATTTGAATTCCAGCAGTCCTCCCACAATTAGCGGAATTTAGGGGAAATGTAGGTAAGTGAAGTCTTGAAGTATTTTCGCGCATCACCCTATAACTCTCAATTGAACGGTGATATGACGTTGCCTATCATAATTTGACCTTGAATACCTTTTTGACGCAGCCTCTTGCCTGGAATGTTGCTGCTTTGGCGGATGTGCTGTCTGCCTACCCAGAGAGCTGTGGCACTTGGTGAGAAGTGGAGGGACAATAATAATGAAGGGTACTGTATGTATATTAATTCCAATCTTTGACAACGACTGTCAAGTTAAGATCTGCTAATTTGCCCGTTCTGGCCTGATGAAAAATTAAAACCTGCGGTAGGCTTGGATTTCAAACAAACGTGAACACATTTTGCTGAAATATTACCCGAAATCAAATTGAGGCTTCCCTGCAAAAATCTCGGTGCTACGCACCTCGAGGGCCCTGCCCAACGCTCGGTCAGGACCTAGGCCCGCTCGACCTGTATATCGACCGGTTTATTCTCGTTATACGGCCCGTGTCAGTGGTTAACCTACTTTTAAATGTTTTAGGTCACGACAAGGTCAAAGGCGTTAAAAGACCATGAGGTTCATATAAATCAGGTTTTCTCATCATCCTTTGCTTTCATAGCATATGTATCAGGGGACCGGCATAAACCCTCATCCCTTGGGACAAAACATATGCTGCGCAGAAATTCCGAGGAGGGGTTGTGATGACTGGCTGGTATTGAGGAATTCCAGATTCCCACTGACCAATTAGTCATATCAGTCTGTAGCGCCGGCGTCTGACACAAGCGTGACTGATTGCACGGCTTTCATGGCATAGATTATGCATTACTTGCATTGATGCATGGCATACTGAATTTCTGAGATGAACACGGAGAAGTGCTCAAGTAAGGCACATGCTCATACTGGTATATGAACAAGGAGAAGTGCTCAAGTAAGGCACATGCTCATACTGGTATATGAACAAGGAGAAGTGCTCCGGTAAGGCACATGCTCATACTGGTATATGGACAAGGAGAAGTGCTCTGGTAAGGCACATGCTCATACTGGTATATGAACAAGGAGAAGTGCTCTGGTAAGGCACATGCTCATACTGGTATATGGACAGGGAGAAGTGCTCTGGTAAGGCACATGCTCATACTGGTATATGAACAAGGAGAAGTGCTCTGGTAAGGCACATGCTCATACTGGTATATGGACAAGGAGAAGTGCTCCGGTAAGGCAAATGCTCATACTGGTATAAGAACAAGGAGAAGTGCTCCGGTAAGGCACATGCTCATACTGGTATATGGACAAGGAGAAGTGCTCCGGTAAGGCACATGCTCATACTGGTATATGGACAAGGAGAAGTGCTACGGTAAGGCACATGCTCATACTGGTATATGGACAAGGAGGAGTGCTACGGTAAGGCACATGCTCAATCAGCTTGTCCAGGGTGGCCAGGCAAGTTACAACTTGTAACTTGCTAGTGCTCAGCACTCAGCTGTGACTACCGGTACCTGGTGACTAGGGTCACACAGTCCACTTCACACGGCTCTAGCAGCAAAGCGATGTTAAGTTGTTGCAGGTGAAACCTGTCGGTAAAGCTCAGTCTAGACGGCTTTCAGCCAGATACCTCATCACGCTCCTGGGTCCACACACAGTCATGCCGCGTAAGCAGACGTCCATACTTATCGCTACCTTCTCAGAACCTTCTCACCGAGCATGAAGCATTCCAGGACATCTGCAGCTGAAAATCGCTGATACCTATATTCAAGAAAATGAGACTCGGCAGTTCTAAAACATTCGGCTACTCGAAAGCCACTCATGTAACCAGATTCTCCGTATCTGCCCCCAGGCCACTTTTACTGCCATTCTCGAATGACAAGGTTGTGCACAGGTCGCTGCCTACCTTTAACAGCAATACTGCAGTGAGGTCAAACGCTGAAAACCGGTTTCGCACGGATGCCATTGAGACAGCTATTCGCCAGGAGCTCGGGATGCAGAGCACTAAGCTTCCCGATGGAGTCCGGGATCGCGTAGAAGCTGCTATAGAGAAGCAGCGATTCAGGGGTACCGTGGGGGAGATAGCAGCAGCAGCAGGGCTGAAGCTGTCGGAGGCAGAGGACGCTCTCAAGGCCCTGGCATATGACTCCCAGGCAGTGTTGCAGGTGAAGCATTGGCATGGAATCACACTGCCCGTATGCTGACTAGGCACACCGTTGATTTCCCATCTCAAACTGGTGTCAATGGATCCTATCACCACCTATGCCCCCCTTGCTCAGTTGGTCACACATTGACACCCATGTCGGGTTGTGATATCTCATTTCCCTACCTGCTGTTGATGGCTCAGGTGTCGTCTGGTGGGGATGTTGTGTATGCATTCAGCTCAGACTTTCGAGGGCAGATACGGAGTAAGGGGTTGTCCATGAGAGCCAAGCCGGTCCTGGCGAAAGCACAGAAGGCCCTATCGTTCCTGGTAAGTTAAAAAAGCACAGTGAATGAAGTAGTCCAGTCCAACTTGAAGCAAGAGGACGTCACTGTGTATCTTCTCCTACTTTTTGCCTCAATAGGCGTGGCTTTCCGTACTGCAATTGTGAACTTGCCGGTTCTGCCCTTCTGCTGCATAGGTGCGCATCACGTTTGGGACTGCCCTCTTCGCTTCCATCGCTATCACAGCCCTGGCCATTACAGTGCTGCTCAGTAGCCAACGCAGCAGTGATGACGACAGGCGTGGTGGCGGCCGGGGTGGCGGCGGTGGCGGCATGTTCTTGTGAGCCCTGCTACTTTCTTGTTTAAAGCACGCTCTTCTGTGCACGCATCCTGCTTGTATTAAAGCACGATGAGGTGGGCAAACCATGAGAAGTTTCTTGAATATATATAAGATTTCAGTAACATTAACATACGGTTACGGGCTTTCTCACCTGAGTCTCACACTTGCGTTCCTGCATGCGCAGTTTCCCAGATCTCTTTATGTGGTCGCGACCAGGGTACAGCAGGCCACGCTCACCTTCTGGTGAATCTGAGATGAGCTTGCCTGAGGCCATTTTCAGCTTCGTTTTTGGTGACGGTGACCCTAACGAGGGCTATGATGAGCAGCGCTGGAGAGCGCTTGGTCGCTTCATCCAGGGCAGGTGCGAGCAGGCTGGGTTAGGCAAGAATATTTCAGGCATATAGCGCAATGAAAAGTCCGAGGTTGGACCCTTTTCTTATGCACTCGTGCCTGACTGGAATCTGCATGGGGACCTGTGACGCGTTTTGAGGGACAAGAACTACACTCATGTTAAACATCACCTTCAGATAGCAAGTGTGCTCCTGGTCCCTGTCAAAAGCATTGCTTAAACCCTGCTTCTGCAAATGACAAGACTTTCAAGAGACTGTCTTGCTTGGATCACCTTCCCTGCGGGCCTGTCTGACCCGAATCCCCTCCGATGCCGGATGTCGTGATCAGGAATGGCGTTGTCACAGCAGAGGAGATGGCGCCCTTCCTGGACCCCTCCACTTCCTCCACTGCTGGGTCATCAACCTCGGGCAGCAGCGGCCTGGAGTCTGATGACTCGTATGTGCTGCCTGCGTTGATTAAGTTTGGAGGGGAGCCGCTGGTAGATGATGAGGGACACTTGTTGTACCGCTTCCCCGACCTGCAGAAGACGGTGTTGCAGAGGGTAAGATACATATCAACGGAACTTCTTGAGGCTGGTTTAGGGAGGGCCTGACATGTGTAGGGCTGGCTCTTGCTGTACAATTTGGTTCTGCCCCCAACAGCAGTGTATGGGTGTGGAGGTGTCATCCATACAATTTGTTGCCAGGTCTTATTGGAACAGAGTACCGCACATTCAGTGATGCCTTGACTGCTTGAACCTTTTCCTGTTAGAGGTGGACTTTCCTGATGCTACACAATGCCCGCCCAGGAAGTTTTGGGACGACGTGAGACAGGGAGCGGTCGAGGGGAGGCGCCGGGTCCTTCGCCGCAGTATGAGCAGGAGAAAGAGCTCACCGCCGCAACCCCGGGGCAGCTTGTCGCAATCCTCGGTTTAGGGGTTCTCAACGTCGTGGGTGTGGTCTGGCTGGACAGACTGCTGGTGAGTCTCGGAAGGGTTTCGGTCCGAACAGCCACATGTGCGACTTCCTGGGCTTCTGCAATGTCCGTGGATTGCTGTAGCTGTGGTTTGGATGAAGCAACGTAAGGGGTATTGACGCAATGGGACATGAATTCTGCTGTATGCCCTTTTCTCACACAGGGTGATCCAGTCATGAGAGACGTTCTGGTGCGCGAGGGCTTAGCTTTTGTGGTGTCATTGCTCCCAGCCCTGAAAACCTACGCAGCCGCCTACTTCGCTATCCCGTCGTTTCGGTAGGTTTGGACTGGTCTTGGGACACTCTGCCTGAATAAATTTCCTCAATGTCCTGATGTGTTGAAGTCGTGCTTAAGGAGAGATCTACAGGCGGTACGACATTACCTTTGATGAACTACTGTACGTACAACAAGTTTTTACTAAGATTGGACATACCTGCTTGTTTTGGTGTACTCCACAGATACTTCACTAACATGATCAGCAATCAGGCCATAAACATGCGGAATGATGCACGCGAGAAGGCTGCATTGGAGTTGTCACGGCCCTTGGGTCTGTTGGCATCCAAGCTGGCTAGTGCACGCATGAAGGGAGAGCGTAAATTTATTACCAAGGACGACATTGTCTTCACGACGGAGAATGATGCGGGGCAGCAAGCGAACATGAAGGATGTGCTGGATTGGGATCAGCGCTTGGAAGGGGAAAAGGCAGCGGCCAAGGTGGAGCGAGGGGGATCTGGGTGGTAAACTAGTTGCCGTACGCTGTTGTGACGCCTATACTGGCATTTGGATCCGCAGTCCTGCATGGAAGATAATAGCCTGGGTGAGATTCATGGTTAAGTAGCATGATCACCCATGCATCAATAATTATTTGATGAGGACAGCTGTTCGTAGCTGCTGATGACATATTTTTGCCGTTATTCTCTATTTTTTGGTCAGGCACACCGTACTATCACCACCACATTGTAACCTGATTTATTTGCTGCTTAATCAATGAAGAATGGACCGAGGAAAATGTCCTTTCAAAGTTAAGTGAAAAATGTTGACTTCATGCATTCCCGAGGCGTGCTGCCACCAAGCGGAACGCTACATAAACTGTATTCAAGTTTCTTGTCAATCCGTAAACTGAGAAGATGTGCATGGGCATATGCCTGAAAATATATCTGCGGGACCGTCTGGGTGGCCTGCCCAATCCCGCTCATTCAGCTGCTCCTGATGGCTAGATTAAGAACGGTGCATACCTCTAGTAGCTGTAGGCTGTTTGGCGCCATCAGCCCGGCAAACACTAGGGGCAGGCGCAAGCGGTCAACAGCGGACGCGCCAGGGATGTCGGGCAAGGGTTGACAGCGAGCATGTGGAGGCTTTGCCGTTTCAGGGGCCGGGGCTCCCTTTTTTCGTGCAGCCTTTTCAGTGCCCCTTCACTTTATTTCCTCTTTCCTGGTTGTCCTGGCTGTCTGCCTATTATGTTAGTTTCCTTTCTCTTTCTTGAGGGCCAGGCTCTGGACGACCTGGAGTTTCTTCTGACATTCTTTTGGGGGGAAGGGCCTCCTCCTTTTTCGTTTGTTCCTTTCCGCTCTCCTCTTGCCTGAAGATTCTTTTCCTCACGACCACACATTGGGGCGCCCATGCGGCCGAGCATTTTCAGCATGGCCCAGAGGTGATATGTCATTGACCCGCAAGTAGCCTGATGGCTAGGGCATTGGTAGTAAGCACGTAGCTCGTCCTCCACATCTACATGGTTTATGGCTGGGGCTAATCTTGTGTACTACGGGGTTCATTCTCACGCTACTGCTTGGTGGATGTGTGTTGGTTGCTTGCCCAGGGGGGTCACTGGTTTTCGCTCGCTGTCCTAGCGTATTTAGTGCCTGTACCGGTTTACGGGCACAGGTCCCATGCATCACAATTGTGATGCCCCGCTGGACTTCAATAACTCCACATTAAAACTTTTCATCCCGAATATGAGATATTTAATCCATTCAGCTAAAATATACTCTCTCAGGCACACAAAGCCCTCAACCTGGTTTTCAATGATACAAGCTTTCAAGAAGATGTCGAAATATTAGTTTTACAAAGTTTGACTCAAGCCCGGCAACATGAGCCTAAAAGTATTTCTTATCACTCCGGACAAATTACAAATACCAGATATGCTGCGGTATATACAGCCACACTTCAACCTTTTATATTTCGTTGGTTTAGATGATTTAGGGTGGCCGCCTGAACTACGGTATGTATTCTTTTCATGCGACCAAACCAATTGAACTATAATTGTATTGGGTGGCACTCTTTAAAGAGCGGCAGAACTGTGGAAGAAAGGTGATATGAAAGAATGCGGCATCCAACCAATGATGCATGTGGACTGCAAGCCACTCGGAGGATGAATGAAATTGCCAGTGGCCACATCCTGTCCTCCACCGGCCCTACTTGACTGATTTGCTGCAAGCGGCTGAGTTATAAAGGTCACCATAATTTTTCAGATCCTTGACCTTGCGACATGATGACACTGCCACATTCACCGAATACAGGTATGGTACTGGTACAATTATTCACTGCCTTGTACCAGCTGGGTGCCCAAGCGGCCGATCCCTCTTGAGCAGGGCCCAGAGGTGTAACGCCATTGTCTGCCTTGTACCAGCTGCAGCGTGCCAGCGATGAACCATAAAGCGACGAGGCCGTCTTGCATATCCTTGGATATATGACGCAGCTGAATTGAACAGGGGATTCAGGTATTGTGAATGTTCGCCTCTTTGCCTTTACCAGACCAATACCAGGATTTGATGCCCTGAATTTGAGTGACATGACAGGTACCAGCAGGGAGGTACCAGATTCTTGCCCCGGATTCTTGCTGTACAAAAATACAGACGATTTGGACTGGCTCGGCAGGTTTGCCTGAGCTTTAGGCAGTGAATTTATAACTTCATAATTACGAGTTAACCTCGAGTCATATGCCAACATAGGTTCAAAAACGGTACTCAGATGGATTCTAGACTGGTCCAGACAAGTTCTGGCCAACTTGAAAACTCTGAATCTGACAGGCTTGAAGAAACCCTCTCTTTTGTTCTGTCTTTCTTGCGAGACGTTGGTCTGAGAGGTGCTGAGCAAGCCCTTGTACAAGAGATCAGCCAAAAGTATCCAGATTTTGCTGGCTCTGCTGCTGAATCTGACGAGCCCGAAGAGGAGTCTGACCTTGACGAGCCGAGTCCAGCGACGACGTCTGCAACATTGGATCGGTACGGCCAATCTGCGCGATTGTTTTTCTGCATGGTGTTCACGTGGTGCCATGTTTCGGCCTCTGCAGGGAGGATGTTCATGCTGCAGATACAACTTTTAATGATAAGGCCTTCGCAGCTGAGGTTATGCGACCGGTGGCAGCAGGGGTGTCACAGAGGCTTGATCGACAGTCTCGTGACAACAGCCAGGCATCGAAGTATAGCTTCTTGGGATCGACATGTGAGTCCATCTGAATATCCATATTATTTCCTATGAAACTCATCCTGAACTCGCTTTCCTGATGCCACCTACGCATCCGCTCAGCTGTCCCTCCGCCCTGGGGGAGTGATGTCGACGAATATGAGAACATGGATGACGTGGGATACAATCGCAAGCCTGTCCTCAGCCAGCGGCTCTTCGTGGAGCTAGAGCTAGATCTGACTCATGAGGAGGGCACAGAGGGATACTTTGTCCACAATGCTAAGGGCCGTGCGCAGGCTGATAACAAGGATGCACCTGACTGTGTGTCAAATAAGGAGGAACAACGACAGCAGCAGCAGCAGCCAGAGCAGTCTAGATCTAGCAGCAGGAAAATCCCGTCACCCACAAAGATGCCCTCATCTGTCCTTGCCCGTTGCATGAGCAGCAGCCCTGCAGACAGCCATGGAAACTACACCGGCCCCGGGCCTAGCAGCCAGGACCTGGCAGGCTGCAGCACATGGGGTATGGAAACGATCAAAATTGCGGATCCCGTCGTGATCGACATGAGCCTGAGCAGAGGCAGCCGCTCCGGGGACGATTCAAAGCCCGTGCTCTCTCGAGTTGAGTCCTTGTCCAGTTCTTTCAAAGACTTTGACCTGGAGCGGCTCGATGACGAGCTTTACTCGGGGCGCATCCATGAGACGGACAACTCAGACATTGACATGGTTGAGTTCAGCCCGTCAGGCACGTGTCTGGCCGCTTCTGTGATCCCGCTGGACCTCGAGATGTTTACTAGTCCGCGGAAGACCAGCCCTTCAAACAGCTTAACATCCTCCATCGAGCAGGACACGGTGTTCCGCCTCTCATGTTCACTGGAGGAAACACCTTCTGTGGCGCAGCTGCAATGCCTGCAGGAATCACCCTCAGAGTGAGCCCACATGGGATATTGGGATGGCAGGCGCACAGTCGCCGGTGGCTGCCCCTGACATGGTCATTTCACTAGGTTCTGTCACCCTCACCTGCTGTAGTGAACTGAAGGTGCAGCCAATCTCGGTATTTTCAACAGTCCAGCTGAATGCACGCTGAATTGCGCACTGTATATCTGTTTTAACTGCCCAGGATTCCAAAGGAGCAAAAAGATGCGGCCGGAGGCTTCAGCTTCCCGGTGGCCTCAAGCGCTGACGAACCTCTGCAGAAGGTCTACAAGTCCTGGCCGTCAGTGAGGAGAGCCTCAGATGAGATCAACCTGGACGATGCCGTCGCTTTCATGGACGAAGGTGCACATGAGGGCTGGGTCTTAAGCCTGAGGGTGGCGTTTTCGCGCTTAGCCCCTAAGGGCCTGGTTTTGTGGGACTGTCACACAAGAATTTACAAGCAGTTTAACGAAAAATGTATCCAGCTCAAGACTCTTTTGGGGCTCATATGTGCCTATCTTGTGTGTCTGCCGCATGACTGTTGCCTCGAGTTGAGGGCCGGCTCGCGTATGCACCTGATCAGTGTTGTGACTGACGGGGTGCAAGTCACTGCAGGTCCTGGTGTTGCATGGTGGAACCTGGCATTTGATCACAATCCCAAACGTAAGACTGCTGTGTGTGTGTTGCCTCCTGCAGACTACCTGTCCAAGTTGAGTAGCCGCGCTCCCTCAGTTCATTATGTCGGCAGCAGGACTTCCCCGGGCAGCCCCGTGCCTCTGAGAAGGGGCCACACCCACTCTGACAGCGGCATGGCGCTACCGCCCGCGACAGAAAGGGAGCCGTCACTAGTGCTTCCTAGCAGAGATTATACGCTGTCGGCATCTAGCACGGGGGCCGCTGACGCCGCTGCTGCTGGAACCTCCGACCCGAAGGGCGATGCACAGAGGGCTTCGTTGGCGCAGGAGAGCTGGGCCTCTCAGCCGGAGACGAGTGGCGTGTGTGTCGCCCCAGGGGTGCCGATTGAGGAGCTGGCATCGGCTGGGGTGGTGGCCGAGCTTGGACCTGCCATTGAGGCTCCCAGTATGGCAACGGCGAGCGTTGGGAGTAAAGGTGAGGCGGGCGGCGCGTGTGACGGCAGCAGCCTTTTGTAGCTATGGCTTCTCGGGCTGGGAAAGGGGTGAGCACGGCTTTTTGATGCCTGATGCTGCATCATGAGTTATTTTGACGTGCACAATGACGCCGTGCATCCCCGTTTCCCCCCCCTTGCTGTTTGCTGAACAGAAGTGCTGGCGCATCAAATCCGGCTGGGCAGTGCCGACTCCCGTGGCTTTTCCAAAGCGGCCAGCTCCCCGGACCCTGGCTTGTCAGGCGCTAGCGACGTCAGCGAGGACGGCGACTCGGCCTCTCTGGTGGACGGTCCTTTTGAGGCTCAGCTGGACTGGCATGTCATTCCCTTCAGCGACGAGGCGCATCGGGAGGAGGAGGACGGGGTGGAAGGGCAGGAGGAGGAGGAGAGGGAGGGGGGCAGGCGCAGTGTGGAAGGTGAGGGGGGCGATATTGATCATTAGCACTGGCGGGATAGTAGTGCTGGTTGGGAGGAGGATGGGGTGGAAGGGTAGGAGGAGGAGGAGGCAACGGAGGCAGAGGACAGGGGCAGCGTGGAAGGTGAGGGTGCAGCTATTCAGATTCAGCATTTGCTAAATAGCAGTGTTGGGAAAAGGAGGAAGAGCAAATCAGGTGCAGCAGGAGGAGGAGGGGGACAGGTGAAGCGTGGAAGGTGAGGGGGCAGCTACTCTGCTTATGCCTTGGCGGGATTGCGGTGTTAGTCAGGAGGAAGGGGATGGGATAGCAGTGCTGTTCTGGACGTGGCGGGTAGGCGCAGCGTGGAAGGTGAGGGGCAGCTTCTCAATGATCTCAGCGGGATGGCGGTGTTGGCCTGTAGTGGAGCCTCTGAATAGGGTAACGTTGTTATGTCTGCCCTTTTTACTGAGAAGCCTTGTGGGTAAGGCTTGTGAGGCCTGTCAGCTGTGTGTGTTTGAGAGGTGCCGCTTACACTATCTGCTCATTCATCGAAAGGTTTTGTGGGTAAGGCTTGTGAGACCTCTGAGCTGTGTGCTTTGGGGCTGCGGCTCGCAACTGTCTGCCCATTCACTGAGAGGCCTCATGGGTGATTGTGAGGCTCTTCAGCTGTTTGTTTGAGGGCTACCACTTGCAACTGTCTGCCCATTGACTAAGAGGCCTTGTGGGTGATTGTCAGGCCTTTCACCTGTGTGTCTGAGGGCTGCCGCTCGCGACTGTCTGCCCAATCATCGAAAAGCTTTGTGGGTGATTGTGAGGCCTCTCAGCTGTTTGTTTGAGGTCTGCCGCTCGTGACTGTGTGTCCTGCCTGCAGACTCTGCATTAGACCCGGAGCCGCAGGTCACGCCCCGCTACTCGCTGGACGAGAGTGGCGCCCTGGTGTATCACTATGACATGGACTTCATCCACCGGAAGTATGAGGTGTTCCCGCTCCAGGTCATCCACCGGCGCCACCGGACAGGCTTTGAGGAGACCAAGGTAGGTGGCTGGGTAGGAGGTGCGGTCAAGAGGGAGCTTCAGCTGAAATCTAGCTTGATGGCAATGTACAGGTAGGGAGACCTGGTGTAGAATGCCATGCTGCATGGGCCTTGTTGGATGTAGGCCGGTAAAGGTTTGGTCCTCATTGGCCCAGTTGTGGCTGCCCAGCGACCTGCCAAGAGTTGGGCTGTGCACTGAAATAAACACCGGTACTGTCACGTCGTCGCATCCTTGCCCTGCTGCCCCGTGCTGCAGTTCCATGCGTCTCGCTGCTGCCTCTCTACCCTGTCCCCCGCAGGACTTCCCCATTCGGATGAACGACCTGATAGCGGGCAGGTACCAGGTTATGGACTTCCTGGGCGCGGCTGCGTTTAGCCGCGCGGTGCAGGCGCTGGACGTCAAGAACAACAGGCTGGTGTGCCTGAAGATCGTGAAGGTGCGCTGGGCCTGAGGTATTTTATTAGACTTCGTTTGTTGTTCAGGGCTCCTGCCTGTCCGCAGTCTGTGTGGCTGTGGAGTGGAGTGGGAGCCCCCACCCCACTCCCACCCCCACCCCCACCTCACTCTCATTGACTTCATTGTGCTCTACAGAATCTGCCGTGATCTGGGTTGGATTAGTATTTTGATGGCATTTGGTGGTCAGGCCCACTACCGCATTGGCCTGGAGCCTGACTTCTGGGTTCCAGTGGTGAACCCCCCTTCCTCTCTCCTGGCTTAAATGTGGAGTGAGGAACAACAACGACTTCTTTGCTGGACTCTCGGTTAAGGGTTCAGGATCTATGCACGATTTCAACCCTAACTCTCTCCCATGTTGATGTACGCAGAATAACAAGGATTACTTTGATCAGAGCTTGGATGAGATCAAGCTGCTCAAGTTTGTAAACTCGTGTGACCCCGAGGACGAGCAAGGCGTTGTCAGGCTGTACGACTACTTTTATTATAAGGTGTGCATGGCTTCTTCAGGCTCCAGGACTTTCAAGGTGAGAAGTGCAGTGGCTGAACAACAATGGGGTGTTCCAACTGGTTGTGAACAGGTACTCCTCTGTTTGTCATGTCAGGTCATCACTTATGCCACTGCATCACTGCTTAAGGGTAGCAGGGCCATGCATGGCAGCAACCATGCTGTACGCTCGTGATGCATGGCATGGTCTTTGTCCCCCTGGTCGGTCCAGTGGGGGCTGCCTGGTGGTCGTCCAAGTGGGCCGGGTGCGCATAAAATGAACACCAATGGGAGCATCAACCCCTATCTATGCACCCCTCTCGCTGCTGTCTGCCTCCTGCTTCACCCCGCACCCTGAACCCGCCCAGGAGCACCTGTTCCTGGTGTGTGAGCTCCTGCGTGCGAACTTGTACGAGTTCCAGAAGTACAACAAGGAGTCGGGGGAGGAGCTGTACTTCACCAACGCGCGGATCCAGAAGATTGCCACCTCAGTGCTTAGGTGCGCAAACAATGCGTCTAGGGTTTAATTTGTTTTGAAGCATTTTTGCGGCGCATTTTGGCCTCTGATGTTGCAACCCATGCTCCTTCCCAGGAGTGCGTGACGACTGACGAGTGAATGCGGAATAAGTGGCGGATGGTGGCAAGCTACCGCTAGGCCGCCCGCATTGTGCTTGTAACGGATCTGGCGGATTGGATTGAGAAGTCTGTTGCTTTTTTCTCGCTATCCAGCTTCAGCTGCACCCTGTCATATGGCTGGGGGGACCTGGCGCAGCAAGCCTTGTTGCTTGAGGAATTGACTAGAGGCCTGTCATGGTTTTGACCCAATCGTCCAAGCTGTTGCATCCTGGCTGCCGCTCACGGGTGGTCCAATGCATGATGAATGGATGTTGGAAAATGCTGCAGCAAATACTGGTTGTGCCTCGCAGATCGCTGGCTTTCCTCCACTCCCTGGATCTGATCCACTCCGACCTCAAGCCGGAGAACATCCTAGTCAAGAGCTACAGCAGGTGCGCCACCGCTGCAGCCTTTGGGCTATGCTGAGGGGTGCGCAGTTGGGCTTGCCATGAAGCTGTACTGCTTGTCCCCTTGGCCAAGGGGGAGTGGTGTTGGAAGAGACGGAAGGCTGCTTCGGAAAGAGAGAGACGCCATTGCTGAACGACTGGGTTCTTTATTATTTTATCCTCAGGAACACAGAGTGTGTCATGACCTGCAGGGGCTGATTGAGACGCAGCTTGCTGGACAACCTGCACGATTGGATAAACTTGGATGGGTTCATCTGCTGCATACCCAATTGACTCAGGTGACAGGTGTGAGAATTCGTCTCAAGACCATCACGTTCAAATCTGAACGCTCTGCAGGTGTGAGGTCAAGACCATTGACCTGGGCTCCTCCTGCTTCATCACCGACCAGCTCAGCTCCTACGTGCAGTCGAGATCATATCGTGCACCCGAAGTCATCCTGGGCCTGCCGTACGACCAGAAGGTGGATGTCTGGAGCCTTGGCTGTATCTTGGCGGAGCTGTCCAGCGGATATGTGCTGTTCCAGGTGGGTGTGGACGTGGAGCCGACAGAGAGTGTGAACTGGCGGAGATGGTGTACACTGTGCGTTGTTCCTTGCATAAGTGCATGGGCAGCTTGTCTGATGGGGGCATGTCCATTGTTGCGCTCCGTATCTGGATCTGTTGGCGGCTCCTAACGCATGTAATGCAGGAATTGTGTCAGAGGTGTGAACACACGCACGCAGGCTAGGGCAAACAATGTACCATCTGATTCTTAATAGGAGCAGCAACCCACGATTGAATGCCCCATTAGGAGAAGTGTTGAATCAAGGGTCGGATGAGATTGAAGCTGTTGATAGCTTCGCGCTGTTGACAGGCACCTGTGTTGACAAGTATAACCTCTGAACGCCAGCTGTGCCAGCACGTACTGCCTGCCTACTCTCTCCCGCGGCGCCCTGCACCAAATACCCTGCTGTGGCTGATTCTACTTATTGCCACAGTGATGTCAATGACATTACACCGTCGTGTGCGCCCCGCCTTGCTGCCCTTCGCAGAATGACTCTGTGGCGACGCTGCTGGCTCGCCTTGAGGGCATCCTTGGGCCCATGCCCGAGTGGATGCTGCGCAAGGGGCGCTACTCGCACCGCTTCTTCACGAAATCCGGCCACCTGTACGAGCGCTGCGCCAGCAGCCCGACGCGGCAGGGGGGCAGCACGAGTGGCGGCGGCGCCGCGGCGGCCGGTGTGGCAGCCGGCTCTGAGCCGTACGAGCTCCTGTCGGCAAAGAAGACGAGCATGCGGCACCGCCTGCCTGATGCGGACACCGGCCTGTTGGACTTCATCTCCTACCTGCTGTGTGTGGACCCCCTGAAGCGGCCAACGGCTGCAGAGGCCATGCACCACCCCTGGCTGCAGCAGACGTACGCATCGCTCGACAGCATGCTGTGAGCGGTCCTGTGCGAGGCTGTCCAAAGTCAATTGCCGCCGGTGTGTGGAGGAGTTTAATGCCATCTGCCCCAGGGGGTTGGTGGGAGAGCTCCACTCAGCGCCTCTCATGTTTTCTTCGTGTTTGTATGTGTGTGTGTTTTATTCCGCGGCTCATGCCGTCACGGCAAAAAACCCGTATTGTTTTCTGTTTGTCCAAATACTTTCGAACCGTCTTGACCTCTTGACCCACTACATTACGATTTTTCACAGCGATTTTCTGGTTTCCATTAAACTAGCCAGCTCTGAGCCACTTTTGTACATGCCTAATGACTTAAGTTCGGTTTGTGGGGCTGGTATTGCACATGCAGGCTTGCATGACCAGCTGTGTGAGTGGAATCATCCGGACATCAAGCACTAAGTCAATAACGTTACACCTCTGGCCCCGCTTAAAAATCGGCGGCGTGGGCGCCCAACTGTTCAGAAGGGAGTAAAGAAGCACTAAGTGAATAAGTGAAAGAACATTTCCACATACCGTAGAATGCCTTTGACATCGCTCAAAATTAATTAATTATTGGGGTGCGCGGACATGCTGCGCGCTAATAATAATTCAAACATCAGCGGTGCGTTGAGATGAACACGGGTTTCCGTCGTAATCAGTGCGCGGAGAGTCGAAAAGTGCCTGAAATGACCCCTGCGCGGCGATAAACAAAATAAGTTAAAAAATTTGTCGCAGCGCGACTGTTTTTTAAATTCTTTTTAGATGCGCGACGGAAAAAAAAAAGTTTTTGGGGGGTGCGCGGACCCTAAGGCGTTTTACAGTTTATGTTTACCGGCCCACTACCCTTACCATGGATGCAAAAAAGCATACCGGCACTTGTTACTAGAGTTCACAAGGCTTTCATGGCTTTTTATTTACTGGCCAGGAAACATTCAGGGTCGACGATGTTACACCTCTGGACCCTGCTCATAACGGCTCGGCCGAGTCACCCTCCAACTGCCTCGTTGAAAACTAAGTAAAGAAAGCACCTCCCTGACCAAAAAAATGGGAAGTTAGATCCTCCAGCCCCTATTTAAGTCTAGTTCTCAGCAATGAGTTTTGCCACAGCAAGAGCGTACATGCGACTTGGGGTCGAGGCCTTACATCGGTTCTCCCCCACTGGGAACACCCTTGCCAGCCTTGTGTATCTAAGCATATACCAACCGCCACCACTCATCGAGACAAATGCCTGACCATGGCCTCTCAAACATGCTTTACCAGAGTTGCTGCCTGGAGCAATGTTGTAGAGCGTGCCATGCCAGTTTTAGGGGCGGCCGGGATGGGCAATCACCTACACCCCATCCAGAGGTTGAGGGAGCGAACCCGCCACACGATATTCTCTCCCCCCCTGCCTTGAACGCCGGGTTCCATACATGTTCCTGCCCCCTAACATAGGAACATAGGAGGATGACATGGTTGCACCATGGCCCAGGCTGTGCATCGTACCTGGATTGAGCCTTGTCATTCCCTACCAGCCACACACGGCCAAGCGTTTAGCAGGGCCCTGCGGGTATGCACCGTTCTCAACCTCCACCCCGTATCAAAACAGCATGGACGCATCGGCCTCCGTCATCCCCATCTCTTAGATGCATGAAGTTGATGGAATGCCTCGAAAAAAATCATGACATAATGTAATTTCGACATGACACGACAAGACAACCCATATTGTCAAGCCTTGGAGGACCGACAGCTGGCTGCCCGAAGCTCGACCAACCAGGTCAAGACGAGAACAGCCAGTAAGGTCCTACGTTTACGTTTCTGCATCATGCACGTTGCTGCATACCTGCTGGCGTGGCCTAAAGCTTGCAGGGCAGGATACCCGAACCACTTTTCAGTCGAATCGTTCAAAGTTCGGGCCCTGTCTTGGAAAGTGATCAATCCAGAAAGCGCTGTAACCAGGAGAAATGAAACACCAGACTTGACACACTGGGCACATCATGTTGACAACTTTATCCGCCATGCATCGTCGACCCAACTTTTCAACGCAGAGATGCAGGTCGTGGGCATCGGTATCCTCACTGACCCACAGGACACGAACGTGAGAGATTGGGCTTCCCCACGGCCTCCTTTGAACTTAGCTTCGGCATCAAGAACCTGCATTTTCGAACGGGAACAGCTGACAGTCGACTCTTTGATTGCATCCTGTGCCAATCCCCACGACACGCGCTGCATACATCCCTCTTCTGCCTTGAGGCCATGGCCAACCTTTCACCTTCTCGGCTTTTACAACCTTAATCTTTTGCTCCAACAGTTGCCTTGTGCCAGAACGATAGTGGAAACGCTAGACCTGACTTGTTCTTCGCGTATTGGCAACATCTTGACCCGCCATGCAAACATGCCGTGTCGGCAACTTCCTCACACAGGAGTGCACGCTAAATGTCATGCCGTTCCCTGCACTTACGGGGAATACCGGACTACCTCGCCTAACTTTGTACATGCTTGCAAATCGAATTGGGCTCCGCATACCTGCGCCACTTCTGAAACGTCGGGAACGTCGATTGATATAACACCACACGTAAATTACAGCTCTTTCTATGCCCACATACCGCTGGGGGCCACCAACACGTGCTATCTGATTGCGTACATGAACAAGATCACAGTGCTCTACAACGTGGACGATACTACGCAATCCTACCACACGCCCCTCCATGCCCCCGCCAGTGCCATCAGACCCTGCATGAGACTGCGTACCGAAACTTTTTCCATTCACCGGTTTGCAGAGGTACTCTCACACTATCACGTTTTCTCACTAGAACTCTTCGCCCTCAGCCTCGCCGTTGTGTTATTTACTGCCTTCATAGGCCATATATGCTGTATAACTGCCGATCTGACTCACAAAATCCACCACCCCGACATGTCTTATCTCAGACACCCAGAGGCATCAGATCCCTGCCCTTCCGATGTCACAACCCCCCATACCTCAGACATCTCCCTGCCCGAAACCTTTGATCCTCGCCCTCCCCAAACCTATGACATTTCTCTCCACGAAACTTCGGATCCCTGCCCCCCTCAGACCTCTGACACTTTCCTCCCCGAGACCTCTGATCCCTGCCCCCCCCAAACCTCTGACATTTTCCTCCACGAGATCACTGATCCCTGCCCCCCTCTATCTGGCACCTCAACTCTTCCCCCGCCCGAGTCCCATGCTCTCCACTCGTCCGAACTATTGGACCTATATTCAACAACCGAGCCCTCTAATCACTCCACCCCCGATGTTCCTAACCTAGGCCCCCTTGACAATTCTGACCTTGACTCACCCGGGGACCCCAATCATAGACCCTCAGAAACTTCTGACCTCTCCCCCCCTGAGGTCCGAAACCCTTGTCCCTCCAAGACCTCTGCTCTTAGCTCAAAAAAAAGAAAGAAAAAGGAAAACAAATCGAAAACTGAGAAAAGAAAATCTGACTTGCGCCACATGCAACATAAATCAGCTAGAAATAACTACATCAAAATCAAGTACCGTAGAACCACTTTAGCTCCGCTCGTAATTAAATAATTATTGGGGTGCGCGGACATGGCTGCGCGCTAATATTAATTCAAAAATTGCCGCTGCGCGACGTGTCAGTCAGGTGCCCAAACAATTATTTTGGGGGTGCGCGGTATGAATTAAAAACAGCACTTTTTACAAAATTTTGCGCGCTAGCGCGCGACTGTTTGATTCGACGTCCGTGGTTCGACGTCCGATGGAGGATCTGGAGGATCAGGAGCAAGAGGAGCAGGTGGAGGAGGAGGAGGAGGAGGGGGAGTGGGAGGAGGAGGAGGAGACGGAGGAGGAGGAGGAGGAGGAGGATGACTATGTTGACCTTTGCTGACCGTGTACCGGAGGAGGATGATTATATTGACGTCTACTGACTGTATACCTCAGGTGGATGAATTTTGACTACCGTATTATGACTTTTGCTGACTGTGAGGGTGTTAACTAAGTATTGCTGTACTGGCTGAAAGTGCTGAACATTGACAGGATTCGAACTGTAGACCTCTGCTAAGTTACGTAGTACCACTGAGCCCCCCGGGCCCCAATAGCCACACGTTTCCTGAGGCCAGGAATCGGCGGAGGAGGGGGATGACGACTACGGAATGCGGGTCCATCTAGCATCAAACGAAGTTGTAACTGAGTTTGACAGTACTGGCTGAAAGTGCTGCGCGGACGAAAATTTTAATTATTTCCAGTGATGCGCGATGTTTAATTAAATTTCGTGCTGCGCGGCGTTGAATTAAATTAAAATTTCGTCGCTGCGCGACCGTTTTTTAAATTCTTTTTTTTGGGGGTGCGCGGAGCTTAAGTGGTTTTACGGTATATTCATTTTGCGCATACGAATGCTCTCAGATGGGGCCTAAAATCCAAGATGGGCAAGCAGATTCGGCACATATGGAAACAGCCTTTTCCAGTGAAGGGATTCAAAAGGCTCGTGAAGAATATGCCCCCTAGATACGTAAGTACGCCCACCTCCCGCTGCCAAAGTAAAAAGGCCCCTAAGGTCGAAGAGGCTAACTATAATGATGGATGCACAGTCTCCGAAACATGTTCTTGCCCTCCCCGCCCCCCTCCACCCCCCAATTCTTCCCCCCCGGAGATCCCAAATTCCACCATACTCGAGACCGATCTTGGCCCCCCTGATACCTCTGACCTCTGCCCCCTCGACACCGCCTCTGGTCTCTGTTCCCCGGAGACCCCTGGCCCAAAAAACTCCAGGACCCATGATGCCGGCCCCCCCAAGATGTTCAACCCCAGCCCCACCGAGGCCCCTGACTATCCTGCCTTCCGTGAGACCTCTGACCCTGGCACCACAAGATTCAGTTCCACGCATCTGACGCCCACCTCCCTCTGTAGCTGTAAGAATACGTTTAATCCGGTCGGGGGTGCTAAACCACGTCCCCCTAAAAACAAGGCTGCAAACCAAATCCAAACAAGAATTACCCCGATCGACAAACTTTTGGCAGAAGAGCACCAGCTGAAAGCTGACTAAACGTATAAATTTGTAGCAGGTGACTGCTACTTCGACTGCTTGCAGTACCTCACTGGATACCCCAGCTTAAAGCTGAGACAAGCCGGCATCCTCAGCCTCCGGCATTCCATAGCAGCGAGTCTCGAAGACGCAATTACAAAAATCTTCAACATGCGCACGGTCAGACAAAGTGCCAATATGTCCCCAAGACAATACATGGATGCCATGCAAAAGAGCGGAGCAAACGCAGGACTCTGGGCTGACACCCTCATCGTCCACTTTACAGCACTGGCCATTCACACGAAGGTCCTCGTCTACATGCTTGATCGCAACGGACACATGAACGTACAGACCTGGGGGGCACAAGAAACTGACCCGGTATTGGGTGAACCCAAAGAGGTCAGGATTATGTTCTCAGGCCCGATGGACGCAGGGCACTTTCCTTCCTTTAAACACGAGCCTACCGGGGGCAGCCAACGCTATAAGCGACGAAGCCACACATACCCTCCTTAATCAGCTACACGAGAAGGTTATCAAGGACCACACAGCAGAGGTGCCCCATACAGACCAACTAGAAAACATCATCCGGCGTCTGGCTGCGGATGCTGAAACGGGCCATGCACTAGAGATGCAAAACAAGACCGACGAGCTTGAGCAACAGGTGGCATTCATCTTCCCACAAATCCCTGCAGACAATGAATCCAGAGCGCAACTGAGGGCAACCATAGTAAAAGTAATAGATCACATGCACGCTGCTGCCAACCGCGGCCGGACGGCGATTGCAGATCTCAGACTTGAACGCCGGACCTACGCCCCATCTAAAAAAGAAGACTCAGATAGCGACTTCGAGATCCTAGAAATGCAGACTAAACTGCAGGAGGCGAACATGACTCGGAACAACAACAAAAGGCCTGCAATGGTCCCAGTGGGGGGGAAACAAACAAGAATACAGCCTCCGGGGAAGATACAAAATATTAAACGGACAAAAATAAACAATATTCCGACCGCCCCGCATCCCACGGTCGATGCTGGATATAGCCCCCCCGCCCCCTTAACAGGGCAATATAACCCTGATAAAACAAAACCGAAGAAAACTATAATGGAGAAAAGAAGCTATATCAGAAAAATTATAAAGAAAAGACAAATTAAAACTCCAGGAGAGGACGAGCAAAACAAAAAACGAATGATCGAAACCCTGATGTCAGCATTTGTAAAAGCCACGACTCCCCAGACAAGGAAGGCACCAGAACATTTGATACCAGAAGAAGAAGCTGACAAAAACAAAGTGAAACCACAAGAGGAAGCTGACAAAAATAAAATAAATAACGAGGACGACCAGCAAAAAGTCAACAAAAACACGACACACACTACTAACGGCCAAATGCACGCGGACGAATTCATGTCACCCCAGACCCTCACCTTCTTAACCGCGAATGTTCAAGGCATGTACCACGCCACACATGACATTGCCCAGACCATCATCACACACAAACCAGATATACTTGTCCTTACTGAGCTGAATCTGAAGGCAAAACACAAGAGAGCCGGCTGGGTGAAAGAGACCCTGCGGGGCTACCAATACTGGGCATCCACCCACACTGACAGCGGACGAGCTAGCCGTGGGGTGATCATAGCCGTAAAAGACCACATTGCAGCCATAGGAAGAGCGACACAAACAGAGGGGGACACATGCCAAGGGCGCCTAGTGCACGTCACCCTAAATCTCCCCCACTCCAAACCAATAGGGATCACTGGGGTGTATGCCCCAGCAGGAGACACATTAGAAGAGGGAAAAGAGAGAGAAATGATCTACACCCGAATCCAAACCATCTTCGAAACAGAAAAAGAGAAAAATAACTGCACGTGCCACTTTTTGGCAGGTGACTGGAACGCTGCTCTACTCCCCGGTGACCGTAGCAGCAAACACACTTACAAAAAAGATCTCCAACATCAAACGTTCTGCCGCACCCACAAACTGGCACCCCTAGACGCAGACCGTACAAGCCTCCGTGCCCCAACCTACACACATACCAACATAGGAAATGGTGATAGGACGACAAGCAGAATCGACGATATCCTGACAAACCTAGACATTGCTACAATGGACTGTAAGACGTCAGTCCTTTCTGAGGGCACTCTATCAGACCATAACCCACTTCTCGCAACCGTCCAACTCAAAAATACAGACATCTTCATTCCATCAGAAAGACCGCAAGTTATACAGGAGCCCACCCGTGTCCTAAACAGACCGATATCCACCCCTGACAAAGAAGCTTTTTCCAAGCAAATAGCCAGCTTCTCTGAAGGTACTGGGCGTCAGACCCAAGCTCTGCACACGAAGCTACAAAACATCATAGACACAGAAATCACGCCGTACTTCACAAAAATAGAGGCCGAAGACGGGAAAATTAGCAACCGCTTGGCCACTATCCAGGGGGGAAATGCGGAAACGGCTGTCAACAACCTCGGTGCAGAGCTCACAACAATTCTTCAAGCCGGACAACAAATTGCCATGCTAACATGCAGCAGCAAAATGACAAATCCCTCAGGAATCCACTACCGGAAACGAGGTACCTCTGAAAAAGGGCAAGCCTCGCCGAACAGCTGGAAGCCACCAGGAAGCTTTACAAAGACATGCACGAGCTGGACATCAGTACCCCCGATGCAGCGCAAAAAATGATGGAAACCGAACAGGATCTTCCAGAAGGCCTCCTGGCGAAATGGCGAGATGTGTCCAACATTGACACCAACTCTGAACTAGACGGCCGTCAGATCATGCTACAGATCACAAAAGGCGTCAGATCTGATATTATAAAACTGGACCAGGAACATAACCACGACAGTCTGCAGAAAGCTAAGGAGAGTATCCGACACCTCATTGATAAGAAACCTAAACTGGCCAACCGACTAATCTTCAAAAAAAAAACATCCGGAACTACCTACAAAGCACTCCGAGATCCAACCACAAACACAGTCACCGATGACCCCCAGAAAATGATCAAGATCGTCGAGCAACACTATACTAAGCTCCTCCAGCCACCCTCAGGCCCAAAACACGGAAAGTACCACCCCAGCGACCTCCCCCGGCAATACCCGTGGACACAGGGGCCCGACAAATTCCAACTAGAGACCCCAGCCACAAGGCTGACTAAGAGGCCATGGCTGCATCACGTCATCAAAGACCGCACGGTATTCGAAGACTGCCTCTACACCTTGAGTAACGGGAAAACCCCTGGCCCCGACGGAGTAGTAAATGAACTGCTGAAAATGATGCCTGTCGACTTCAAAGATTGCATGCACATGCTAATGATCATCATGTGGGCGACCTCCATCACACCCGACGATTGGAAGCAAAGCATCACACACCAACTTGAGAAAGGGACAGACCCGACCCTAGTGGAAAAGAAAAGACCTATTGGGCTGTTGAACGCCCTCTACAAGTTATGGACACGCCTACAAACAAAGGCGCAGACTGACTTTGCAGAGAAACATCTTATACTAAGCTCCACCCAAAAAGGTTTCAGGAGGAGTGCAAGTACCATGGACCAACTGCAGATGCTGGTTATGGCACTCGAGGATGCTCGCCTCACAGGACAAAATATTTACAACCTCCAAGTGGACTTCACGTCGGCTTTCAATATGATTGATCATGACCAACTCCTGATGATTATGTATGATCTTGGTTTCCCAACAGATGCTTTAGACGTTATCAAGAACCTCTACACTGGAGCAACTACCCAAGTGAGATGGGGTGCAGAGCTCACAAAAGCCATCCCCGTAGAGAGAGGAAGTATCCAAGGGGACACCCTCTCACCCTTCCTATTCCTCATATATATCGAGCCCCTCCTCCGCTGGCTCCAGGTGGGGGGCCGTGGGTACATGTTCGGGTGCTTGGAAGACGCCAACACTCGCCTCGAGCACTCTTTGAGTAGTGCAGCATACGCTGATGACCTGTCCATCCTCACGAACAAGCTGTCTGACCTGCATGTCCAAGCAGATAAGTTTAGCATGTACTCAGACTGGGCTAAAATGAAAGTCAATAACGGTAAAACCCAGGTGTCAGGGGTGCTATACCAAAACATTTTGAGCAGGCAATACGGCAATACGAACCCTCTTACACAAGTCCGGAGACAACTTGAAAACTCGGTGAAAGTCCAGGGGGGAAATGTTCAGTACCTCGAACCTACAAAACCTTTCAGATACCTTGGAGCTGAACTCACAATGACACTCGACTGGAAATTCCAACACGTGGAACTCATAAAAAAGGCCAGAAATAAAATAGAGGAGCTACAAGCTTCTCATGCAACACCCAGGCAGATCCAGAATATAATAAACAATACAATCAAGCCAGCAATCACCAACACGTTTGGCATAACCCCGTGCACTGGGACAGACCTCAAAATCCTCGACAGCATTCTTAGCATGGCAGTGAAGAAAGCAAACGGCTTACCAAGGAGTGTAGGAACCGCCACAGTTCAAGAAGATGTCACCTCTTTTGGACTGGGCTGTGAATCTCTGGCAACCGAGTATGCCAGGAAAAATGCATCCCTCCTTATTGAATCCTTGCGGGACAAAGGCCGCATGGGCACAGTCACCAAAGCACTGTTGGACAAACAACTGCAACTCCTCGGGGGCTGCTACATAGGTCTGAAAGACTCACAACAATCTAAATATTGCCTACGGGCGCGTCAGCTCTCACATATCATCGACAACGACCTACTGATCATGAAAGACAACATGGCACAATTCACGCAATCCCCTGAAATAGTCCAAGCCCTCAAAAAGCTGAATCCCCTCAACCCAACACACGCATGGCAAGTCCCATGTGCATTCCTCCAACCACTGTTCAAACTCGGAATCGAACTACTCACAGAGCTTATCGAGCCAGGAGGCACACATGTGATCAGCGGACGCAGCCTCAAACTCCTCTATGGCAGACATGTGAAAGCCAAGCACATTGCAGCACTCAACCGCCTCTCATCTCTCCTACATGAGGGCCCAGGACACGACAACGACGTACTCGCCCTGCTAAGAAAGAGAAACAATTCTCTAATTATGGACAAGCCACTACGGAAAATCCACCCAGAAAATATGCACATCACTGCCCTAGCAACACACTCCCAACCCACGATAATACCATTCCCAGCCGTCAAGCACCCCGACCAAAGACTGATAACTGAGTTCCTTGCGAGGCAAACAGCCCTCAAAGAAACAGGGCAGCAACCAACACCCAACCAGACAGCAATTGCAACTACAGAAGCCGTCAACGCCGAAAAAATACGCACAAAAAGCAAGCCAACGCATAAAGACCCCACACTCCACAGAGACAAGGCCAGAAAAAGACAGCGGGAACATGCCTCGCCTCGCAAGAGCCTGCTCCGAAAAGACACCCAAGCGCCAACCGTTGCTCACACACACGCCACGGGTACATGCAAGTGCCAAAATCACGCGTACAAACAGGAGCAGGCAGATCTCATCTTTAATAATGCACCTCGCCGACGTACGGATGGTGACAGGGCTGCCACTGTAGTCCAACACATGTACGGGCACACCCACCAGGTGGCAGGCATAACTGGATGGCGCATGGTCACTAAGAAGAATAGGAAAGATGATATTAAAAAAGAAATAATCACTCAAATCCAGTATCAGGTAGCTTGGCTTCCAAGCATAATAGAAAAATGGGCTCTCCACTACCACCAACTTGCGGGGTACACAACTGCAAGCACCACCGTACGTTCAAGAAAGAACCTCACCCACGGGCTTGACCTACCCCCACACGAATGGGCTTCGATTGCGGCATGTGAAGTGTGCTGGAGCCCCAACAGTCTTGAATATGACTCTGAATCCAACTGCCAAGATGACGTCATAGTTTGCGACGAATGCAACAAATACTACCACGTGCAATGCATAGGTCAAACCAGGGGCTGGAGGCCAGACTCAGAATCCTGGCACTGTCCAGCATGTACTGCTAACTCAAGCCACGACACAGATCTCACTGATACCCTAGTGGAGGTCCACTGGAACCCCAGCTGGGAACCCGAAGACACACTAAGTGCCAATAAAAACATAGCTGAGCTCTTACGGCAATGGAAAAAAGAGAACCAAGACCAGCCCCCATCAAGACTATGCACGGCTGCTCTGGATGCTCACATGCCAAACCTTGCGAGGCAAGGATTTCATGATACACAAGCAGACCCATGGATTACTTCAATGGGAGACCCCGTCAGAGGTCTAGTGAGTTTTGAAATGGAACCCATTAACCCGCAGCTTGACATCCACCCGACGGGAGAATGCAAAATAGAGATAAGGAAGATAGAGGTATGGGACAAGGAAAGCGTAACGCAGACGCGTGAGACCGACATGGCATGTGTCTATAAAGGCAATGGCAAATGCGTAGGCACGATCACCCTAGACAGACTGATAACCCTTAGACAGTTATATGACAAAGCAGAGCGCATGGACATGCATAAAAACATGACCCCTCCTCCCTCCTCATTTGAGGAGGAGATAATAGACTTGATCATTAGATACAAGCAAGGGACAAAGGCCCAGACCAAACAACAACATGACCAATGGAGCATACCGGACCCCCTCCGCTCAGTGATAGACTCATATTTTAATACAGACAAGGAAAGATTTGCAAGTCCACTAAATGTAAGAGGCCATAAAACCAGGTACTGGAGCATGCACCAAAGAGACCAAGCCTTCGGGGCACAAATTGATGCATACAAACACAAGTGGACCGGTTACTCACATGCATTCCCCGACCACGACGATCCATCACTAGACAAAGCTGTACGCTGGGCCCTCTGGTCTGCCCACCATGCAGATTCCCCAACAGCCACCGTCATGTTCCTGCCGAGGACATTGCGGTCACCAGGAAAACCAGCATTTCAGAAATGGCTTGACAAATATCCGCAATACTGCACGCACATTGCCAGCACCTCTGGCTCACCCTTCCCCCTATCACAAGACGAGCAATGGACGCAAGGAGCAACACCCCAGCCTAAAGGGAAGTGCTGCATGGACATCATCCTTGTTTGGAACTCCTCGGCCAGATCCCCAAATCCAAAGTGTGCCACAACATGGGATCCCTACATGGCACAACGACTGTCAGAGGACCTGAAGATAGCGCTTGAAGCCTCACATACCTCAGACAAGGCGGCAAAACATCAAACCCGACTAACAAGCCACAGAGAAAACAACACCATCCCTCAGGACCTCGGAACATGCTGGGCCCATGCAAGAGCTGACCCAACCGAGCAAGCAGACGGGACCCATTTTAAAGCACCCCGCTCCTTCCTCGAAATGCCCTCGGATGAGATCCTCCCACACTGGGCAGAAGCAGTCATGACAACACAGGGCATCTCTCGCGATTTCGGCTGTGATAACAGCCAACTGAGGCACGACTGGAGGAAGATTGCCTACACAGACGGCAGCTGCATCGACGTCACCCTCCCCATAGGAAAAATTCAGAAGACTGGCGCCGGCCTCTTTATACCTGATGCGGCAGAAGGCCAGAGAAACTTCACGATCGACCCAGCAGGAAAAGGACCAACGAACACGATCACAAGGGCCGAGCTCGCAGGGATTTCCGGAGCCTTGGAAAAGCAGCAGCATAAAATTGCGGTCGACAGCGCCACAGCATTATACCAAGTCCGAACGGCTATCAGATTCCCGGATAGGCTGCTCTATCACAAACATAGGGACATGCTTGAAGACATCGCGAAGAAGTTACGCGAACTGACGCGTGAAAATGTGCCGGTTGAGTTCTATAAAGTAAAGGCGCATAATGGGGATATCGGCAACGAAACAGTGGACGCAGTCGCAAAGAAAGCAGCAACGCTCGAAGGAAAGTGTGACATGACGGTGAATGTTTCCCCCGAACCCTCGTACCAAAACAGTTACTGGCTGTTCAGCAGGCCCAGCAAGTCTATCGAGGACACCACTGATACAATGCCCCAGAGCCTTGAAAACCTAAGGGGGGCACTCCACACTCACATGCATGAGAGACGCAGACTGGGGCCGTCCGACACGACTGGCGTGTACTTCCAGGGCTGGCAAAAGATAAAGGCCAAAGCTGATGGTGCAATCAGCAACAGCTTCATGTATCATCCTGCCATCACTCAATCCGAACGGAAGAACACGCTGAAGTGGAGGCATGGCTGTCTATGGAATAACAAGCTGGCGCACAGGTACGGCAAAAGCAACACAGACAAGTGCCCGCTGTGTGGACATCCGGACAGTGCTGGACATATCACCGGGGGATGCCAACACCCGGAAATGGGGAAAATGTACACTGAACGGCACCACCACACCGGACGGATATTGCTAAGGGCCATTTCGAAGGGCAGCATGGGGGGAGACCTCGTCATGGCTGACCTTGGATCAGCACACAAATGTGAAAAGGCAGGCGCACCTGTAATGTCGTGCAACAGGGTCCCGAAAGACATGTTACTAGGGCTCAATACGGAGCCTGGGGAGAAAAAGAAGCTGCAACCCGACATCATGCTTGTCCAACACAAAGCTAACAAAGCAGACACCACCATTTATGTCATTGAGTTCAAATACTCCAGAGATACCCTGCCAGAAACCCAGCTTGTAGCTTGCAAAAACCAGCATGCCCTCCTCATTGAGAAACTCATGCAAAGTGGATATAGGCAATGCAATATCAAGCTTGTCCCCGTCTTAATCGGGACGTCAGGCACAGTCTATCTCGAGCACACCCTTCAGAGCATGCAACAATTGGGCTTGTCCACCTACCATGCGAAAAAATGTGCACAGAAAATGCATGTGCAAGCTATTAAATACCTACATAGCATCGTGCAGACCAGGCGAAGAATTGAATACTGCCCCACTGGACCCGCTCAAATCGGTGGGAAAATTAATCAAAACCGCAAGCCGCCGTAACTAATTATGATGTGTCTTATTTTTCTCACGGTAACGGCGCGGATGTGGCTTCGGCCCAGGCTGCGCTGTTTCCTTAACTCTCACGCCCCCCACGGGGCATAGTTTTCTTTCTTTCTTTCTTTCTTTCTTGGAATGCCTCGTCAGCGTCAACATTGGCATTTAGGGAGTGGCCATTTTGTGTATTTTGTATGGAGTTGTTGCCCAATGTGCCCAACCGACAGCCCACCAACACCCACAAGGTCAGTTTGAAATGTTGGTTGTTTCCGAGACCCAGGGCGTCCCACATCAATGCCGCGTGCATTATGTTGACAGAGCATATAAAGACATGGGGACAATTGACTGCCCCTCGTTTTCCAGCTAGATTCTGATATAGGGCACTGCCACTGTCTTCGCGGTCACCTACCGACTTGCTTGCCTTTGATGGCCAGCTTTTCTTTTCCACTCGCTTGAACCGCCGATTTTCCTTTCTCGATCGTATCTAACTATCTGTACTTACGACACAAGCCAATCCGAGGTAAGAGGGTGAGCCCGCCTTACGTAGCTTGGTATGGCGCAATGAAATCTTTACGCTGTTTTTTGTATTGACGCTCTGCCAGCCTGCAGCAGCCTCTACGAACCGGTGATTGGACTGTACCCTTCATTGCTATGAAATCGCGTGTGCATGTATACGTTCCCTTAGGATGGTGGCTGGATTCTCTGTCGATGGACGCGGACGGACGGACGGACGGACGGACACAAAATGGCAGGTACGGATCCCTAAAGGCAGCAATCGGGTATCTCGATTTTTTCGGTTTTGGTGGAAACGTTTGCAGCAGCTTTCGGGTGGGATTTCTGGTGGGTGTGTGCTTTAGCTAGAGGGGTGTCGAGGCGGGGTAACAGTTTTTAGACCGTAATTGAATTGTTTACGCATAAATAAACGCGGCTGTGTGAGTACTCGTAGGTCGTGTGCCATTCCTGTTCCTGCTCGCCTTAACTCAGCTGTCGACGAGGGTCCCTTGCGCACCCGGGCTGTTTTTTGTGCTCGCGTCTCAGGTTTCTAGGGTTGGGCGGCCGGTCTCACACCTTGTAAGGTCCATATCGGGGCGAACATTTTCTCGTCTCACCTTTTCCTCGTCGGTTGTGATTCGGTTTGACGACAAACCGTCGCGACCCATTCTAGACGCTGCACTCCAGCGTATTCCTTGATTAGCTTCAAAGTATTCAACATTGGGTTCCAGCAGTCAGTGATGTGCGATTACGCCGTAATCAGTTTTTTGTGTAATTAATTACAGTCAATTACGGCGTAAAACGTAATTGCGCGCAAGTAAGGCTTTTCAGCTTACACGCATTTAAGAGCGAGCTGTAATCTAGACCGCTAGCACGTTCTAGTAGATTTCTGTCTTTTGGGGACATCAGTCATACATTTTCGAAGGTGGGAAATTTTCAACTCACAGGAAGATATCGTGAAGATCTGAACAATTTCCATGTTAAAGTGTCACGGCTTTTCGTCAATTGGCGGGTAGGTTCCAAGCCGAAAACCCCATTTACGGTCCGTAAATTTCGTCGGTGGTTACGCCGAAAGCAACTTGCAGTAATTGCGGTGCAATCTGGGCGGTCCTGGTAAATTGCGCGCAAATTGCACCGTCACCGCAAACCGTAACTTCACGAACCGTAAGGAAGCACAGTTCCTGTGCTGAACTATGGCACTGGAATACTGGATGGATACCACCTGACCATACATTTGACAGGGTACGGCTCGTGAATTCGTGATGCCGGATCCTTTGCGACCCATCAAACATAATGTGCAGGAATGGGCATGCAGCCATGCAGATTTGTGCCCGGCACCTTCACCCATCGCGACAGGACAACGAATCAAAAGGGTGGATTTTCCAGTTTATATTTCCCGCTCTGCCCCTCTGCCCCTCTGCCATTCCGCCCCTGCCCCTTGCTTTAGTAAATCTGATTAAGGAATGCGCTGGAGCGCAGCGCCTAGAATGGGTCGCGACGGTTTGTCGTCAAACCGAATCACAACCGACGAGGAAAATGTGACGAGAAAATGCATGTTTGCCCCGATATGTAAGGTCCTGGCAAAAGAAAGTATCTGAAGGTTCTGATGCAATAGTCGACATACAAAGTGCAGCTGGTTAGAAGGGCGTGAATAGCCGTGGTAATTGGTTTGAGGCAACTGTCGCACAGGCCGTGAGACACCGCTCTGATTTAGTCACAGCCATTTTCTTCGGTACAGCCTGAGGTGTACAGCAGAACACACTATTCGGGATTCCCGCTGGGTTCTCCTGGCACTTTTAGCTGACACACTATGGACGTTGCATGCTAATCCTAACAGATTGTAGCGACAAGCCAGCTCGTAGTAATCTCGTGTCAGCTGAGTGGAGCATGTTCACAGTCATTCGAGGGACTCCTTTTTTTGGTGTCGGGTCTCCGAGTTTCAGGCGCTGAGAGGTTACAATGAAAACAGCGCCGAGGCCGTTCCTGGGCAGCACGACGATTTCTCCAGGGCATCTCAAGTCTACGAAGAAGAAGAACGAGAAATTCAGGCACGTCGACGCTGTGTTGGGACCGGGGTAGTGACGTCAGTTTGGCTGCTTTTCGGTCGATGACCCTACCCCGCTCCTTTCCCTGTCCAGTGCCGAGCACGAGGTTATCTACGTCCCAAAGGGCGTACTCAACTTGTTGAAAAAGGTCCAGGAAGAGCTTGTGAGTGCAACACCTCATTTCACACATACCAGCACATGCCAGAGGCTTTACCAGCATGCATGCCTGCACCATGCATGCATGCACGCACGTCAGAAGCTTGACAACGCAGCAAGTGAGCAATGGAGAGGCAGTGGCATTCGCATCCATCGTCACGACACGGTCGCCTAATTTCTGCATGAGTGCATGGCTCCCAGGGCTACTCTTCACTTTCGACCCAGGAGGCTGCAACTGCTGAATCCATGCTTACAACTGCTGAATCCACACAGTCTGTTTACAATAGAAACTCCAATTACTCTAGCGCATTGCCACAGCCGTCATATTGCTGATGAGAGCATGAGGAGATCGCGACCCAACACCCGCAGTCGCTCGACACCCCACTCAGCGCTGCCTAGTCACTGGTTCCCTTGGAGCACTTTAGTACAGTTGCACAGTTGCGGTACAGATATAGGCCACCCTTCCACGTCCTCACAGGAGGAGGCGCAGAAGGCATATCAGGAATCTGCCGGCGTGGATCCAGATGCGCCTGGAGAGAAATGGGGCAAAATGGAGATGATGGACAAGCTTGTGGATGAGGCTGAAAAGCCTGAGCTGGGTGTGTACGGAACCTCATTGAAAATGTCATGGCGCATGGCTGTAGGGAGAACCTTGGGCAACATAAGGGAGCCCGCTATGGATGCCCCTCCCTACAGTGTTTCTCTTTTTTAGAGGCTCGGCTACATTTCAGCGACATGTCAGCGACCTCCTGGCTTCCAGTCAGAGGCCCTATGTGTGGACAGCCATGCTGCTTGAGCCAACATGTGTTGTCTGGTGAAGGTTACAGAAAGCCAGTGAAGGTTTAGCCGGAGATAGAACACCCCCTTGCTGTCCCTGGAGGTAGTATGGGATGAGGGGAGTCAGGTCCAGTGAATTCGTGTTGTTTAGCCCACGATGCGCATGGGCGCATGGCCAAGGGCTCTCCAGTGTCCATACAGCACAACTGAAGGCCTGCAATCTTTAGGCCACAGGATGCACTCGCCTCCGCTGATGTGTGTGATACCGCTGCGCACACATTTTTGCATGACACAAGCTTTTGGTATCATTATGCACTTGATACCGCTGATGTGTGTGATACTGGTGATAGGTATAAAATGTCTGATATGTGTCACACAACTGGTGTAGTACCGCTGTGAATGCCTTGTGTGCATGGCGCAGATGCCAATGGCAACCCAATCGTGGTTGAATGCAAAGCCGTGATGAAGAAGGACGATGGCAAGGACTGGATGAAGAAGATGGCGGAGCGCAGGGCCAAGAAGGCGGAGGAGGTCGCCAAGGCCGCAGAAGAGGCAGTGAGCAAGGCACAGTTCGAAGCGGACATGAGGGGCCTGTTGCAGAAGAGGGATGCAGCTGCCAAGGTCATTTGGGTGAGTGGCGGTGCGGAGTGAGGTGGCGGCCAAGGCCATTTGGGTGAGTGCAGGTGTTGAGGTAGCTCACAAATTGTGCAAGAGCCCCTCTCGCTCTCTGCATCTATGAAGCGCTGCATTTGCTCAGTGTGTCCGACCACCCGCTCCAGGCGTGTGTAGGAGTTCATGACACTTGACCAGTCAACATGATATCCCCCCTCTGCCGGGCAGAAAAGATCAGGTGGCCCCCGCCTTGGTAGGCTCAGGAAGGTGCCTGGGCTGCTTTAACCGCCACCAGCCCAATTAAATGTGTCTGCCGAAGTGAAATCTTGCAAGCGGGACGATGGCCTCTCTAGGTGTCCGGTATGTACTGTGAGTCTGTGACGACTGACGGCTGTGCCGTATGCTGACCTTGGATTGGTGCCCTGCTTTCAGGCGGCCTGGGTTGAGTTCAGGAGCCGCGATCGTTCCCCCAAGGTCAGGAAACCGCTGAGGCCGCTCCAGTCGCTCAAGAAAGTTGTGCGAGCAAAGGATGCAGAGAAGGTAGGCATTCGAGAAGGCTGGGATGACTTAAGGGTGGCTGAGCATCTGTGCCTCTATGTAAAGGCTCGGCTTCAGTTCAGGTTTAGTTTAGCTACCTTCTGGCCTTTGGCTGGACACCCCATGTGTGGCGAATTGTGCTGCTTGGGCCGCTGGCCGGCGTCCGGTCCAGGTCCTTTGGCGGCTGAAAAAACAAACACAGCTGTTCATTCTGGCCTGCATCACTTTCCGTTCAGTCTCGCAGCTAATCTGGCGTTTCCATCATTTGTGCTTCATTGTGGCCGGTCACAGCATGCACCGGTCCTAAAATGGGGCGTAAGGTCACCATTCCGTAGCCCGCTGACCTGAATATTGCTGCTGCAGCTTGTATACATTCAAGAGCCCAGCTTGGGCACTGCCGATCTAGGGCTAGGTACATCAGTGGCACCCCTGACAAATCAAACGAATACGGTCGTGGTCTTTTAGGTTGTACCAAAAAACGAAAATTAGGTCTTTGAGCTAAAAAGTTACCAAGTCCCCTCAGCTTTTTCACCACCAGGTTCGGGATGGATTGGCGTGGTTCAGGATCCTCAAGGCCCAACACACCTTGCTGGCCGAAAGGCAGGGCGGACCATTGGTACACAGTGCCCTTTATTCCTTTCAACCAGCAATAATGTGGGATATATATATATATATATATATGTATATACATATATGTGGAATAACACAAGACCCCATTGTCCTATGCTCCTTTTGTTTACCGGTAGCTATAGTGTGGGACCAGAAACCACAGAGCCTGACAGTCATCTCTGTGTGGGACCCCTTGACTACTATAGTCCTTTCATCCTTTCAGTTGGCTGGAGTGTGTGTCCCTGTGGAGTCCCCAGAGCACTGGAAGCCTGTCCTCACTGCCTGAATCCTCGCCTTCTCGGGTTGTTTTTTCATAGAGCCTGGTTGCCCATCCAGCCTCTCTGCCTCTGCCTGGCATGTGACCAGAAGGCAGCAGTGTTGGTTGCGCCTGAAATGCTCTGTCTCGACTGGGACTAGGGTAGCAAGAAGATAACGGTAGGTCCCTATGGGCTGTACCGTGGCCGCCAATGAGATTCTGAAGGGTGCCTCTGTATATCACCCAGATGAGGGCTGCTGCTGTTTTTGTCGAGCAATGCATGGCCCTGATCAGTATGGCGGCTGTTGTGGATGCTGCCATGTGCTATTTTGCTAACAAAAATTATGTTCCTGCAGCCTGTGGAGGGGGCGCTTGACCAAGGGACAAGGACTTTGGAAGTGGGGCTCGAGAGTAAAGAGAGGAGGAAGGAGCGGAGGAGGGAGGAGAGACGAGAGAGGGGGAAGGAAGAGGGCGACGTGAATGACGATGAAGATTATGATGAGGCGGATTACGATGATGACGACGACAAAGAGGCCTCCGCTATGGGAGCCAGTCCCAGCCAGCGATTCAGCAAGGTCGTGGTACGGGACCTGCCCCCGGCAAAGAAGCCCGCCCTTGACGAGCGAAGCGCTGACGGAAGCGCTGATGAGGTCTACCAGGATCATGGCAGGGAGGAGGGCAGGGCAAGGTTTGCCGTTGAGGATGATCCGCCGGGTAAGCCGGTCCGAAGGAGGTCGCGGAGGACCAGCAGGACGTCCAAGGTGGTGGCTGCGTTGGACCCCGACGCCACTGCTGATGAGAGGGCCGCGCAAGGCTCTAGCGAGGTGCGAAGGACGGATGCTGCCAGCAGGCCCCATGCCCATGCGCCGCATGGCGTGAGCGGCACCGAGCCTCTTGCACTGTACCCCGGGCTTTGAAGATTCGGGGATGATGCGGCTGCGAGCAGCCTGGCTGGAGAAATGAAAGCTTGTTTGTCTGGTGCCACCTGACAAGAGACAAGAGTGGGCTGACTCCCGGATTTATTGTACATGATTGGTATCGATGCCTATGCGCCTCCGGCCTGCTTACTCTAGGCTGCTTTTGAAAATTCGCGATCATGGTTCCTTGTCCAGCTCAGGATGACTGCATACATGCACGCCCTGCTTAACCTCAGCTGATCCGGCTTGCTCCGGTTTCTCTCTTTTTGAAAACTAAAAAAATATGCCCCCTGTCTGTTCAGGATGACGACTCGGAGGATGGCGAAGACGACCGGGCTATGCGTGAAACTAAGTTAAACCACGCCTTACCCAGAGGCTCCAAATCAGGGTTAGGCGACCCTTCTTATCTGAAGGGCTCCCCCAGGAGGCCGAGCCAAGGTAGGGGGGAGAAAACAGGAGACCCGAGGCGTTGGCACAGCAGAAGAACTAGAACATGACTCACTCGGGGACTGTTATGCTTGCTGCATTCTGCTGCATCTGCTAAGCTTAAAGAGTGTGCATCCTGCTGCATCCCCATATACCAGGTCCCCACTCTAGCAGCGACATGAAAACAAAATGTGGAAAATATCCATCGACTCTGCCGGCCAGATGCGCAGACCCCCAGGGGGCCTTGGCCGTGCAAAACAAACACCCCAGGCCGGGGAAATCGGCCCCTTGGTTGCCCCCTGTGCCTTCCTTGCTCTAGCACCTCTTGCTGCATTTCCTGCCTGCCTGCTTGCACATCAGGGGGGTGCCTATCTCCATCGCCAAGAGGCGGCCACGTATCTCCTTCGCGGTGTGAACAGGAGGAGGAGCTCGACGCGACGTCTCCCCGCTGCAATGGGAGCAGCGGCCAACCGGAGTGGCCCGTCCTTCCGGCGCCCGGGCAGCGCTTCTCCCCGGAGCCCCCTCAAGGGGACACGTGCGCCAAGATGCTGCATGCCAAGGAACGGAGGCCGCGGAAGGAGCGGAGAGAACGGATGGGCGACAGGGGAGAGGAGGAGGGAAGCTGCAGCAGCGATTATACCGATGCGTCCTCGGATGATCTCCCCCCTGGAGCATCTCCGACAAGCCAGCAGCGAAATGATCCGCGCAGCAGCCGGACTGGTCGGGTGGGTCAAGCAGTGTGATATATGTGTGGGTCAGGTGGCATTTGTTGTGTGGGTCAGGCAGTGATACTTGTATGGAGCAAAGAGATCTATCACGGTGGGTCAAAAAGTGGTATGTGGGTGGGTGAAAGAGTGATAAATGTGTGGGTGGAAGAGTGACTTGACAGCTGTGCATGCTGTTTTGCTTTCATGAGCATGACCCGTGCCTCCCCAGGAGGGAGAGGCAGCAGACCCCTGCAGCCACCTCCCTCCAGCCATCTATAACTGCGTGCCCCTTTGTTGCGGCCCCTGCGTGCAGGTGAAGGAGGCCTACCTCATGAAGAAGGCATATCTGGCAAGGAAGATCATCGTCTTTGACCCGGACGCACGCTTGCCGCGCCCGAGAAAGGTCGGTCGGGTGACTCCAGCGCTCTCCATGGATTTGAAGACAGGCCCTAGAAGGCGCATAAATGGGAGAGCGACTGTGTTCGGCAGTTACCTAGAGGGTCTCCCTGTTTTACCCAAAATATCATAGCCCCTCACTCTTTGTATCCTCCGCCGCCCCCCTGACCCCTGACCCCCTGCCCCCTCACTCTTTTCATCCTGCCCCCCTGCCCCTGACCCCCTGACCCCCTGACCGCAGCATATCGTCAAAAGCGACAGCGAGCTGATCCACTCGCTGCACTTCTGGGAGCCTTCCGGCGGCGACGACCAAGATGGCCACAAGCCCCATGTGGACAAGTCTGTGTTGTTGGTGGTCAACAAGCTGTTGCGCCAGGCCGAGGAGCTCCTGCATGAGGGGCAGCCGCTCCGGGCGCGGGCCCTGAACCTGCAGGTGGCGAGGCTACTGGGCGGGCGCCTGGGCCCCATTGGCGGCCCGGCTGCGTCTGCGATGGCTGAACTGCCGATCAAGGTCAAGCGCCTGCGTCCCGGGGTCTGCTGTGACGAGCTGCCTGGGGTTCCGGTCTGGCTGCAACCCCCCGGCGGCTCGGACGACGCTGGCGAGAGTCTAGGGAAGACCAGTCCCTTGTCTAGGGAGCTGTCTTCCCTAGACAGGGCACACCATGCGGCTGGGATGGAGCTCTGGGGGGGCATGACGGCGACACAGGCGGAAGACGAGGCGCACCTGCAGGCTGAGGCCATGGCGCACCGGCATGAGATGAGCCTGAGCCCGGCCAAGAGCCTGCTACCGGGGGAGCCAGGTGTGCGCATGCGTCAGCGCTACCAGAAGGGCATGCTGGCTCCCATGATTCTCTCGCCGACCGAGGAGAGCCTGCAGGTGATGCAGCAGCAGACGCTGCACGGCTGTGAGCATGCAGGCAGCTTGCGGCCGGCACCGAACGGGGAGCTCCCGGCGCGCCGGCAAGCGCCGCAGGACTTCCTCCGTCCGCCTCTCCCGCCAGGGACTTTGCTGCCCTCGCTGCCGCCCCTGACGGTGCGGAAAGGCCACCTGTGTTGCAGCAGTACGCTGCGGAAGGGCGTGGAGGACGGCACTACCCTGCCGCCTTCCCCGCCGCACCTGACTGTGGGGCGGGTGCTGTCCTGCAGCCCAACTCGCCTCAAAGGTGGCGACAACCTGGGCACATTGCCGGGGAGGTCGCCGCGGCGGCGGCGGGCGTCCTCCCTGGCGGTCTCCCCGGGGGGGACCATCCCCGCGCTCAGGGAAACTGCGCTTGGGATGGCGGAGCTGCCTCTGGCGCTCAAGGAGGTGTCGGACATTATCGCCGCGGCAGAGCACGAGCTGCGGCTGCCGATGGGGCCAAGGTGGTCGAAAAGCTCCCCGGAGAGGCGGATGGGGAAGCTGCCGGAGTGTCGCCGAAGTGGGCCGGACAGCGGCGGCAGCAGTCGCGTCGCGTCGGCCTCGTTGTCCTGCCTGCCCCGGGTGGTCGAGGACCGTCGCACCCGCATGAGCCTGCCCGACAAGGGCCCGGGCCCTTCTCCGCTTCAGGTGGCCGCGTGTAGGCCGCGTGCGAGTGCACTGATCTCACCGCCGCCGAAAAGTTCGCCATTCTTAACAGACGCCTGAGCTGTGGACTGAGCCGAGCGATGGCAGACACCTGCTGACTAAATTATTTGTGCGTGCACTTTCTCCTCATTGGCTCGTAATATCTGTGGGTAGGTCTGGTTAATTGATTATACTCAACTCTCCTCTTGTCTTTATGCCACGCCAGTCTAGGACACCATACCCTCATCTCAGTTACTGCTCCATAGGACAGTCGGATAGCAATCACAGCATGGACTCTTGGACAGGGGAAATTAAGCCGGGATTAAGCTTCGGGATCTTTGGGCATCACCACCTCTTGAGGGTTGGGGGGGAGGCCTTAGTTGGCCTTAGAGAACTTTCTAAATGCTTGTCCTAATTTATAAGTTGATATAGTTCCCAACGATTTTGTTATATTCTTTAGCCCATTGTGTGGGTAGGCAAGCGCCCTCATTTCAGACGGGGCTCGGTTTTTGAAGGGCTTTCAGTCATCAGCTTGCTACCCAGGTCGCTGGGGCGTACGGGTGGATCAAGGCGGCGGAAGGGGATAGGAAGTTTTTCAAATGCTGCAATACGAATGTTTGGGAAGATGAATTGCTGGTGATTTTTATTCGAAGTGGCTGTCACACAACGCATTCACGTGACACGCAATGAGGTCAATTTTTCTGACCTGGACACGAGGCTTCTGATTACTGGATCTTAGAGACTTAAATGTGCGGAGATGGAGCTATGCCATAGTTTTTGTGCAATACAGCCTCCTCTATTTGCATTTTCGAGACGAAGCAGGACACTATTTTGACTCATATTCAGTCGAATGACTGGCACGGTATCTGAAAATAACATAAATTAGGTATACTGTTGTTTGACTTGACCATGCCGCTTAACAAGTTGGGGATTTTCTTTCGCTTCATTATTACTTTATGTCCACCAGTTTGGTGAAAGGAGGCTTGTTGACGTCAACACGACTGGCTAGTTTATGTCGCGTTCCAATCTGGTACAGCGCGCTTTTACGGCCCAAGGCACCGTAATGCCACGCAGACCTGCCGCGTCCAGGCATTCAATCAGAAGTGATCTTCCCATGACTTGGTAGCGGGGGGGAGGGGGAGTACTAGCTTATGGGCTTCCTCCCAACTCCCACTATCAAGGGACGATCGCTAATGATGCTGGATTTCTGTGGGGGTGGTCTGCCAGATTGGCGCAGTCTGCACCATATTATGACATTAGTCCGAATATTTTATTGAAGTTGGTTTGCGGACACAATTTCAATCGCACCGTACGGACTGATGTAACCCTGTGTGACTGAAAGGTGGTGGCTGGCTCCTACCATCTGCTGCATCGGTCCAGACCCCTTCCTTGGTTCCCTGGTCGATTCTGCATGCCCGAGGGGAGCGCCATCCATGTGGCATGAGTCCTTGGCGTCCCGTCCTCGCCTTCTCGCTTGACCCATGTTTGTCAGCTATGAGCAGCAGATGACTCCGTCCTGCCCCGAGTCCCCGACTGGCCGTAAGGAAGGCAAAGTCATGGGAGGGAAAGAAAAACAGATAGGAACACGAAGGAGAAAAAAAATCCCACCCAAAAGTAAAAAGCCATTGCGTGTAGAACCTCTGCTGGCAGGTTTTAAGACCAGGCTCCAGAATCCTTGGTTGTGGGTACTAAAATAATTGGGTGGGATACTGGCTTAATGATCTGGACCTATCAGGAACCGGTCTCGACATCATGGGGCATCCCTCTGGTCAACATGCAGTCATTACAAAGACACCTCAGTCCTGTTTCAGTCGGACCTGACGTTGATATCAGTGTGCATCGTACCTCCTTTGCAGGTCCGCCAGGTGTCAAACAAAGGGCCAGTGGGGATCTGACATTAGAGCTTGCTGCACCAGGCCCTCCGGCCACAGGCCACGCCCTACCTGAATTGTAGCTGAAGGGCGTTAAGACAGATAAGCTGTGCCGTGTATCAAAGAAACCCCTTTCATCTCCATGTCAGAAAGTGTTCCGTATATTGGTCCAGTTGTTGTCAGCATTCATAAAATAAATTGAGTCTAGGGCTCAAACTGCATTAATAGGGTTAATCATTTAAAGAATTCCAGGAAAGCCCATGTAAGTTATAGATTTATAGGTTCTCCATATCACCAAACATGATTACATGTAATATCTTATATCTAAAGTCCCATAAAGTGTGCGAGAATTAATGTTGGACGTCAAAATGATATGGAATCACTGCGAGTTCGAATACTGCTGCTAGTTTCTATATACTGCATCCAAAGACATGTTACAACGAGAGGAAAATGCTTTCGGTAAATGTCATAATTATGACAATGTGCCCAAATCACCAGACTCTGATGAACATAAAATGCGTGGATCAACAGTCGTCTGTACTATCAATGCCTCCCGCGACTGGCATCCTGTTATGTCTAGTGATCAAGGTTGACACGTAAGTTAAAAGCATTGACTGGGGCATTCCATATGGAGAAAATGACACAGATTCGGCGTATATAATGCCCTTTTGACGGTACATACCGTCATCACTGCAGAACAGTCAAGCCCTTTGACACGGATACAACCCTTCACGCCCTGCCTCAGGCCCTTATACCGCCATACCGCCGTACCGCCCCCTCCCCCTTGACACCCTCCCTCAAACCTTATACCGCCATACCGCCAGGTCCCCCCACTATACCCTCCCCCAGGCCCTTATACCGCCATACCGCCAGGTCCCCCCACTATACCCTCCCCCAGGCCCTTATACCGCCGTACCACCAGGTCCCCCCTGTACACCCTACCTCAGGCCCTTATACCGCCATACCGCCGTGCCACCAGGTCCCCCCTGTACACCCTACCTCAGGCCCTTATACCGCCGTACTGCCGTACCATCAGGTCCCCCCTGTACACCCTACCTCAGGCCCTTATACCGCCGTACTGCCGTACCACCATGTCCCCCCTGTACACCCTACCTCAGGCCCTTATACCGCCGTACTGCCGTACCGCCAGGTCCCCCCTGTATACCCTACCTCAGGCCCTTATACCGCCGTACTGCCGTACCGCCAGGTCCCCCCTGTACACCCTACCTCAGGCCCTTATACCGCCGTACTGCCATACCGCCAGGTCCCCCCACTATACCCTCCCCCAGGCCCTTATACTGCCATACCGCCAAGTCCCCCCTCCACGCCCTCCTTGGAGCCCTTATACCGCCATACCGCCGTACCACCAGGTCCCCCCTGTACACCCTACCTCAGGCCCTTATACCGCCGTACTGCCATACCGTCAGGTCCCCCCTCCACGCCCTCCCTGGAGCCCTTATACCGCCATACCGCCGTACCGCCAGGTCCCCCCTCCACACCCTCCATGGAGCCTTAAATTGCCATACCGCCGTACCGCCAGGTATCCCTTTTACACCCTCCCTCAGGCCCTTATACCGCCATACCGCCATAAGGCCCAGACAGTGTGAACACCTACATGGTTGATCTGCATTCTGTGGGAGGGTGCAGCTAGTTACCATCTCCCACGCCAGAGTTTCAGACCTTAAGCCAGATTGGATACGGAGCAATGCAAAAAAAAACAGAAGGGGTCAATGTCCTTAACGATGCCCTCGACCAAGTCGATATTGATTTTTGTAGCTTACCGGCACAGGTGGCTTACCTGCTTACCGGTATATTATCGCGCCTATTTGTCTGCCTGTTTGGGCTCACTAGCTTTCAGATACACTTCTGTTGCTCAAAACTTCATCTTTGAGCTTTGTCTGATTGATAGCCATTTACAAATACGTCTGATGCGTGATGCTGCAGCGCACAAAGTTTCCAAGCAGGCCCTGTCACGAGGACGGACAGAAAGACGGACAGAAAAACGGACAGACACTCAAGGTGACTCCTAGGACAGAGCCCCACGACCGACAGTCGCCAATCAAAAGGGACGGGTGTGCCACCCACCACCTTGCAGTCTTGCACCCTCAAAAGGACAGCAGCCCGCCAACCATCCCTCCACCCTCCAGCGTCTCCCACCCCAGTAGCCCTCCAGGCACCCTCAGTCCACCCTCAACACTCAACAGCCCTCCACCCCAGCAGCTCAACCATGAACACAGCTCTTTACCTTAACCAACCTTGCTGTTAGACGCCGACGCGGCCGAGCTTTGCAGCATGGCCCAGTGGTGTAACGTCATTGACCTTAAGAAACCTTCAACCCTCAGCCAACCTCAATCGTGCAGCCTCAGCCGCCATCACCGGATCACCCCCCCCCCCCCAATAACCAGCCCTACATACCGTAGTACATCCCACTTACAACAACAGAGTTTATTCGGAGGTCTGATGGACAAATCGATCTCTGCCGCCCACCTGAGCTGCATGGTCTCCGCCCCTAACCTTGGGTGGCCCAACATCAGAGATTGATATGTCCATCAGAGCTCCGAATAATGAGGTTGGACAACACGAAGTTGGGCGGCGAAGACGATGGCAGTTTGGATGGGCGGTGACGACGACGATGTGCCAGAGAGATGTCGCGATGGGCTAGGTTCTTTAATGGTTGAAACCCGTAGAGCCAGGATGTGCTTGTCGAACTTCACGTAGTCGAACTCGGGATGAACGTCGCAACCCACGCAACGCCTTCCCACCAGCACTCGACATAATCGAGGTAATGGTGTTGCTGTTTTCAACCCGAGTTCGCAATGAAGCAAGACCAGCGGGAAGGGAAGTGGCGTGGCTGTAGCGATTTGTCGCTAGTGTGAACATGGATCTAAGAATCCCCAACATGTTTAAACAACAAACGGCTCATGGTGGGGGAAATTTCTGTGCTCAAAGGGACCACACACACATGCTTCAGCCAACAGGCCGTTCTCTTCCTCAATAATGTGATCTTGTTACCATGTATCTCCCGTTTTATCATTCGAACTGTGTCAATGCAAGCAATCGAGGTGCGAGCCTGCGAGGGTGAGTGCTTGCCTAGGAAAATATCGTAGCGTTGCACACGTTCTTTATGCAAGGACTGGGCAGTAAGGGGTCAGCATGGTGACAGGATATATATATAAATTATGTTAAGGCACTCGAATCGTATGACTAGTCTGCCAGAGGGTCTGCATCTTGATGTTCCGATTCTGTAAATCAACTGACTGCGATGTCTTGCTTACCGGTTGAGAAAGTCTGAATAATTTGTTTTCCCAAGAAAGATACAAAGAAAAGCCAGAAACAAAATTTGTGACATAGTACGTGATGGCATGGGGTGATACCCAAGCCCCTGCCACACTTCTTACTTCACACTTGAATTACAGACGGTGCATGCCGTGTTCCTCGAGTCACGCCTTAAGGCGTTCCAGTAGGCCTTAGGGGCATGAAGCGTTGAAACCAATATCAAAAGTAAATCGCTACCTTCACTGGGGAGCTGAGTTTTGCTCTGACAGACAGCAAATCAAAACATGTATAGACAGCTGACCGAGGCAGCGGACACCGCTGCGTGTCGTGACCAATATTCATCACGAATCGGCCCCAGAACTGTAGTCCTTGACATCGGTACTGGGGTAGGAGCAATTCGTCTTCGAAAAAAACAGCATGGGTCACTTCAAGGCAATGACACACATTTCGTGCAAATTTTGGTTCCGCAGAGTGTCAAAGCTGGTTTTGCGGGCGAATTCACTCCCCATGCAGTAGTACCATGCACTGTGGGGCGCCCCGTAGGCGCCATGAACTGCGGGCTTGGCCAGAAGAGTGTCCAGGATGCAACCTTCCAGGTCTAATAAGAGATTGAGTCTTCATTGGAATAAAAGGACACTGAGCCTGTTGACAAAATAACCACACCAGCCTTGCTCTCAGGAGCTGTACGTAGGTTCCGGTTGCAAGCAGCGGCAGGCGCTGCACCAATCCCATCCCATGTTAAACGGTGTTGTGAACAACTGGGACGACATGTCGCGAGTCTGGCACCATGTGTTCAGCGATCACCTCAGCATTGATCCGACAGAGTGTAAGGTGCCTTCAGTCTCAGCCAACCTTCAACTGCATGCATCCATCTCAGCCAGCATGCAATTTCATGTTCCAATCTTGACCAACCTTTGACCTCATGCCGGCTTGCTGGGCTATGGACCATAGCCGATGGTCCACACTCGGAACAGCACTTTCCTGCAATGTCCAGCTGCGCTTATCATTTAAAGCTCAGAACAGCCTTTCCATGCAATATTGAGCCATGCTATTATTTTACGCCTTCAGGTGCTACTCACTGAGCCGGCTGGTAGCCCCTTTGCAAACAAAGAGACAATCCTCCAGAAAATGTTTGAGCAGTTTGGGTTCGCAGCTGCCAGCGTCCAAGTGCAGGCAGCGCTCACGTTGTACGCGCAGGGTAAGAGGTCGCTGGGCGAAGGACGTGTGGGAGCCATCGTGGCGTTCTCGAGTCTGTTAAGAACGGTGCATACCCGCTGGGCCCTGCTGACGCTCGGCCGCGCGTGGCTGGTAGAGAATGACCAAGCTCAATCTCAGGTACCATGCACAGCCAGGGCCATGGTGCAGCCATGCCTCCCTCCTACGTGAGGGGGCCAGGAACATGGAACCCAACGATCTAGACAGGGGGAGAGAGAAGATTGAGTGGCGGGTTCGATCTCTCAACCGTTCTCGAGTCTGTGCAGCGAGCTGATTATTGCCTTGGGAAGCAGCCCTGGCTTAGCTGGCAAGAGTGCATCTGCAGCTCTGGTGGCTGGTGGCAGTGCCTGGGGAGCTCATTGCCAACTTTGTTTATATCCACACAGGTCTGCAGACTGGACTGGTGGTCGATGTGGGAGAGGCCGCATCACAAGTGGTGAGAAAAAGTTGTTAGGTAGCTCCCGGCTGGAAAGGCTGCGGCCCCAAGAACCCTCTCGGCAAAGCAGCTGCCGCAGCAAAGGCAGCCACTGTGCTTGAAAAAGGATGCCAGATGTTAGTGGGATGATGATGCACCTAACGGGGTTCATCTGGACAATCTCGGCACAGGGCTGCAGTGGAGCCTGCAGATAGGTTTCCCTGTAGGCACCAGACATATCTGTTGGCTAATACCTACAGGGGAATCTGTACCAGCCAACAAATACGGCGGGTACTTACAGATGTCCCTGTAGGGACCAGCCATATTTGTTTAAGCTACGCTGTCTTGTGGCCTTCATTCCCGGTCTGTCTGCCCCTGAACTTTTGAAATGCTGGCTGATGCCACGGCCCTCTAACATGGAGAAGCCGCCTTCCTCTTTCCTCCAGGTGGCTGTGGTGGACGGCACGGTCCTCCCGCGCTCTACCAAGAGGGTCCATGTGGGCGGACGGCAGGTGAGGGGGGGTCAGTGTGCCAAGACCTGTCAGGTTAGAACCTGACACCCACAGCTGCCGCCTGCTGTCTCCCCCCCTGTGCGTTTGACGTCCAACCTGGCTCTGTCGGGCTTAATTGCGTCACAATGCCCACACCCTGAAAAGGCTGTGTGTCTAGGGCTCCTCACAGAGATGATGACAGATAATTTTATGAAATTTTCAGGCGGGTCTAAAAAGAAAGCTTACGGAGATTTAAGATCTGCATGCATGTGAGCATGGTGTGCATGGGAGATGTGCATGGGAGATTTGAGGTATGCATGGGAGGTTGCATGGGAGATTTGAGGTATGCAAGCATGGGACTATGGGAGCATTACAACAGGTGCGCATGAAAGATTTGCATGGGAGCATGTTTGACACTTGACCAGTCAACATGATATCCCCCCTCTGCCGGGCAGAAAAGATCAGGTGGCCCCCGCCTTGGTAGGCTCAGGAAGGTGCCTGGGCTGCTTTAACCGCCACCAGCCCAATTAAATGTGTCTGCCGAAGTGAAATCTTGCAAGCGGGACGATGGCCTCTCTAGGTGTCCGGTATGTACTGTGAGTCTGTGACGACTGACGGCTGTGCCGTATGCTGACCTTGGATTGGTGCCCTGCTTTCAGGCGGCCTGGGTTGAGTTCAGGAGCCGCGATCGTTCCCCCAAGGTCAGGAAACCGCTGAGGCCGCTCCAGTCGCTCAAGAAAGTTGTGCGAGCAAAGGATGCAGAGAAGGTAGGCATTCGAGAAGGCTGGGATGACTTAAGGGTGGCTGAGCATCTGTGCCTCTATGTAAAGGCTCGGCTTCAGTTCAGGTTTAGTTTAGCTACCTTCTGGCCTTTGGCTGGACACCCCATGTGTGGCGAATTGTGCTGCTTGGGCCGCTGGCCGGCGTCCGGTCCAGGTCCTTTGGCGGCTGAAAAAACAAACACAGCTGTTCATTCTGGCCTGCATCACTTTCCGTTCAGTCTCGCAGCTAATCTGGCGTTTCCATCATTTGTGCTTCATTGTGGCCGGTCACAGCATGCACCGGTCCTAAAATGGGGCGTAAGGTCACCATTCCGTAGCCCGCTGACCTGAATATTGCTGCTGCAGCTTGTATACATTCAAGAGCCCAGCTTGGGCACTGCCGATCTAGGGCTAGGTACATCAGTGGCACCCCTGACAAATCAAACGAATACGGTCGTGGTCTTTTAGGTTGTACCAAAAAACGAAAATTAGGTCTTTGAGCTAAAAAGTTACCAAGTCCCCTCAGCTTTTTCACCACCAGGTTCGGGATGGATTGGCGTGGTTCAGGATCCTCAAGGCCCAACACACCTTGCTGGCCGAAAGGCAGGGCGGACCATTGGTACACAGTGCCCTTTATTCCTTTCAACCAGCAATAATGTGGGATATATATATATATATATATATATATGTATATACATATATGTGGAATAACACAAGACCCCATTGTCCTATGCTCCTTTTGTTTACCGGTAGCTATAGTGTGGGACCAGAAACCACAGAGCCTGACAGTCATCTCTGTGTGGGACCCCTTGACTACTATAGTCCTTTCATCCTTTCAGTTGGCTGGAGTGTGTGTCCCTGTGGAGTCCCCAGAGCACTGGAAGCCTGTCCTCACTGCCTGAATCCTCGCCTTCTCGGGTTGTTTTTTCATAGAGCCTGGTTGCCCATCCAGCCTCTCTGCCTCTGCCTGGCATGTGACCAGAAGGCAGCAGTGTTGGTTGCGCCTGAAATGCTCTGTCTCGACTGGGACTAGGGTAGCAAGAAGATAACGGTAGGTCCCTATGGGCTGTACCGTGGCCGCCAATGAGATTCTGAAGGGTGCCTCTGTATATCACCCAGATGAGGGCTGCTGCTGTTTTTGTCGAGCAATGCATGGCCCTGATCAGTATGGCGGCTGTTGTGGATGCTGCCATGTGCTATTTTGCTAACAAAAATTATGTTCCTGCAGCCTGTGGAGGGGGCGCTTGACCAAGGGACAAGGACTTTGGAAGTGGGGCTCGAGAGTAAAGAGAGGAGGAAGGAGCGGAGGAGGGAGGAGAGACGAGAGAGGGGGAAGGAAGAGGGCGACGTGAATGACGATGAAGATTATGATGAGGCGGATTACGATGATGACGACGACAAAGAGGCCTCCGCTATGGGAGCCAGTCCCAGCCAGCGATTCAGCAAGGTCGTGGTACGGGACCTGCCCCCGGCAAAGAAGCCCGCCCTTGACGAGCGAAGCGCTGACGGAAGCGCTGATGAGGTCTACCAGGATCATGGCAGGGAGGAGGGCAGGGCAAGGTTTGCCGTTGAGGATGATCCGCCGGGTAAGCCGGTCCGAAGGAGGTCGCGGAGGACCAGCAGGACGTCCAAGGTGGTGGCTGCGTTGGACCCCGACGCCACTGCTGATGAGAGGGCCGCGCAAGGCTCTAGCGAGGTGCGAAGGACGGATGCTGCCAGCAGGCCCCATGCCCATGCGCCGCATGGCGTGAGCGGCACCGAGCCTCTTGCACTGTACCCCGGGCTTTGAAGATTCGGGGATGATGCGGCTGCGAGCAGCCTGGCTGGAGAAATGAAAGCTTGTTTGTCTGGTGCCACCTGACAAGAGACAAGAGTGGGCTGACTCCCGGATTTATTGTACATGATTGGTATCGATGCCTATGCGCCTCCGGCCTGCTTACTCTAGGCTGCTTTTGAAAATTCGCGATCATGGTTCCTTGTCCAGCTCAGGATGACTGCATACATGCACGCCCTGCTTAACCTCAGCTGATCCGGCTTGCTCCGGTTTCTCTCTTTTTGAAAACTAAAAAAATATGCCCCCTGTCTGTTCAGGATGACGACTCGGAGGATGGCGAAGACGACCGGGCTATGCGTGAAACTAAGTTAAACCACGCCTTACCCAGAGGCTCCAAATCAGGGTTAGGCGACCCTTCTTATCTGAAGGGCTCCCCCAGGAGGCCGAGCCAAGGTAGGGGGGAGAAAACAGGAGACCCGAGGCGTTGGCACAGCAGAAGAACTAGAACATGACTCACTCGGGGACTGTTATGCTTGCTGCATTCTGCTGCATCTGCTAAGCTTAAAGAGTGTGCATCCTGCTGCATCCCCATATACCAGGTCCCCACTCTAGCAGCGACATGAAAACAAAATGTGGAAAATATCCATCGACTCTGCCGGCCAGATGCGCAGACCCCCAGGGGGCCTTGGCCGTGCAAAACAAACACCCCAGGCCGGGGAAATCGGCCCCTTGGTTGCCCCCTGTGCCTTCCTTGCTCTAGCACCTCTTGCTGCATTTCCTGCCTGCCTGCTTGCACATCAGGGGGGTGCCTATCTCCATCGCCAAGAGGCGGCCACGTATCTCCTTCGCGGTGTGAACAGGAGGAGGAGCTCGACGCGACGTCTCCCCGCTGCAATGGGAGCAGCGGCCAACCGGAGTGGCCCGTCCTTCCGGCGCCCGGGCAGCGCTTCTCCCCGGAGCCCCCTCAAGGGGACACGTGCGCCAAGATGCTGCATGCCAAGGAACGGAGGCCGCGGAAGGAGCGGAGAGAACGGATGGGCGACAGGGGAGAGGAGGAGGGAAGCTGCAGCAGCGATTATACCGATGCGTCCTCGGATGATCTCCCCCCTGGAGCATCTCCGACAAGCCAGCAGCGAAATGATCCGCGCAGCAGCCGGACTGGTCGGGTGGGTCAAGCAGTGTGATATATGTGTGGGTCAGGTGGCATTTGTTGTGTGGGTCAGGCAGTGATACTTGTATGGAGCAAAGAGATCTATCACGGTGGGTCAAAAAGTGGTATGTGGGTGGGTGAAAGAGTGATAAATGTGTGGGTGGAAGAGTGACTTGACAGCTGTGCATGCTGTTTTGCTTTCATGAGCATGACCCGTGCCTCCCCAGGAGGGAGAGGCAGCAGACCCCTGCAGCCACCTCCCTCCAGCCATCTATAACTGCGTGCCCCTTTGTTGCGGCCCCTGCGTGCAGGTGAAGGAGGCCTACCTCATGAAGAAGGCATATCTGGCAAGGAAGATCATCGTCTTTGACCCGGACGCACGCTTGCCGCGCCCGAGAAAGGTCGGTCGGGTGACTCCAGCGCTCTCCATGGATTTGAAGACAGGCCCTAGAAGGCGCATAAATGGGAGAGCGACTGTGTTCGGCAGTTACCTAGAGGGTCTCCCTGTTTTACCCAAAATATCATAGCCCCTCACTCTTTGTATCCTCCGCCGCCCCCCTGACCCCTGACCCCCTGCCCCCTCACTCTTTTCATCCTGCCCCCCTGCCCCTGACCCCCTGACCCCCTGACCGCAGCATATCGTCAAAAGCGACAGCGAGCTGATCCACTCGCTGCACTTCTGGGAGCCTTCCGGCGGCGACGACCAAGATGGCCACAAGCCCCATGTGGACAAGTCTGTGTTGTTGGTGGTCAACAAGCTGTTGCGCCAGGCCGAGGAGCTCCTGCATGAGGGGCAGCCGCTCCGGGCGCGGGCCCTGAACCTGCAGGTGGCGAGGCTACTGGGCGGGCGCCTGGGCCCCATTGGCGGCCCGGCTGCGTCTGCGATGGCTGAACTGCCGATCAAGGTCAAGCGCCTGCGTCCCGGGGTCTGCTGTGACGAGCTGCCTGGGGTTCCGGTCTGGCTGCAACCCCCCGGCGGCTCGGACGACGCTGGCGAGAGTCTAGGGAAGACCAGTCCCTTGTCTAGGGAGCTGTCTTCCCTAGACAGGGCACACCATGCGGCTGGGATGGAGCTCTGGGGGGGCATGACGGCGACACAGGCGGAAGACGAGGCGCACCTGCAGGCTGAGGCCATGGCGCACCGGCATGAGATGAGCCTGAGCCCGGCCAAGAGCCTGCTACCGGGGGAGCCAGGTGTGCGCATGCGTCAGCGCTACCAGAAGGGCATGCTGGCTCCCATGATTCTCTCGCCGACCGAGGAGAGCCTGCAGGTGATGCAGCAGCAGACGCTGCACGGCTGTGAGCATGCAGGCAGCTTGCGGCCGGCACCGAACGGGGAGCTCCCGGCGCGCCGGCAAGCGCCGCAGGACTTCCTCCGTCCGCCTCTCCCGCCAGGGACTTTGCTGCCCTCGCTGCCGCCCCTGACGGTGCGGAAAGGCCACCTGTGTTGCAGCAGTACGCTGCGGAAGGGCGTGGAGGACGGCACTACCCTGCCGCCTTCCCCGCCGCACCTGACTGTGGGGCGGGTGCTGTCCTGCAGCCCAACTCGCCTCAAAGGTGGCGACAACCTGGGCACATTGCCGGGGAGGTCGCCGCGGCGGCGGCGGGCGTCCTCCCTGGCGGTCTCCCCGGGGGGGACCATCCCCGCGCTCAGGGAAACTGCGCTTGGGATGGCGGAGCTGCCTCTGGCGCTCAAGGAGGTGTCGGACATTATCGCCGCGGCAGAGCACGAGCTGCGGCTGCCGATGGGGCCAAGGTGGTCGAAAAGCTCCCCGGAGAGGCGGATGGGGAAGCTGCCGGAGTGTCGCCGAAGTGGGCCGGACAGCGGCGGCAGCAGTCGCGTCGCGTCGGCCTCGTTGTCCTGCCTGCCCCGGGTGGTCGAGGACCGTCGCACCCGCATGAGCCTGCCCGACAAGGGCCCGGGCCCTTCTCCGCTTCAGGTGGCCGCGTGTAGGCCGCGTGCGAGTGCACTGATCTCACCGCCGCCGAAAAGTTCGCCATTCTTAACAGACGCCTGAGCTGTGGACTGAGCCGAGCGATGGCAGACACCTGCTGACTAAATTATTTGTGCGTGCACTTTCTCCTCATTGGCTCGTAATATCTGTGGGTAGGTCTGGTTAATTGATTATACTCAACTCTCCTCTTGTCTTTATGCCACGCCAGTCTAGGACACCATACCCTCATCTCAGTTACTGCTCCATAGGACAGTCGGATAGCAATCACAGCATGGACTCTTGGACAGGGGAAATTAAGCCGGGATTAAGCTTCGGGATCTTTGGGCATCACCACCTCTTGAGGGTTGGGGGGGAGGCCTTAGTTGGCCTTAGAGAACTTTCTAAATGCTTGTCCTAATTTATAAGTTGATATAGTTCCCAACGATTTTGTTATATTCTTTAGCCCATTGTGTGGGTAGGCAAGCGCCCTCATTTCAGACGGGGCTCGGTTTTTGAAGGGCTTTCAGTCATCAGCTTGCTACCCAGGTCGCTGGGGCGTACGGGTGGATCAAGGCGGCGGAAGGGGATAGGAAGTTTTTCAAATGCTGCAATACGAATGTTTGGGAAGATGAATTGCTGGTGATTTTTATTCGAAGTGGCTGTCACACAACGCATTCACGTGACACGCAATGAGGTCAATTTTTCTGACCTGGACACGAGGCTTCTGATTACTGGATCTTAGAGACTTAAATGTGCGGAGATGGAGCTATGCCATAGTTTTTGTGCAATACAGCCTCCTCTATTTGCATTTTCGAGACGAAGCAGGACACTATTTTGACTCATATTCAGTCGAATGACTGGCACGGTATCTGAAAATAACATAAATTAGGTATACTGTTGTTTGACTTGACCATGCCGCTTAACAAGTTGGGGATTTTCTTTCGCTTCATTATTACTTTATGTCCACCAGTTTGGTGAAAGGAGGCTTGTTGACGTCAACACGACTGGCTAGTTTATGTCGCGTTCCAATCTGGTACAGCGCGCTTTTACGGCCCAAGGCACCGTAATGCCACGCAGACCTGCCGCGTCCAGGCATTCAATCAGAAGTGATCTTCCCATGACTTGGTAGCGGGGGGGAGGGGGAGTACTAGCTTATGGGCTTCCTCCCAACTCCCACTATCAAGGGACGATCGCTAATGATGCTGGATTTCTGTGGGGGTGGTCTGCCAGATTGGCGCAGTCTGCACCATATTATGACATTAGTCCGAATATTTTATTGAAGTTGGTTTGCGGACACAATTTCAATCGCACCGTACGGACTGATGTAACCCTGTGTGACTGAAAGGTGGTGGCTGGCTCCTACCATCTGCTGCATCGGTCCAGACCCCTTCCTTGGTTCCCTGGTCGATTCTGCATGCCCGAGGGGAGCGCCATCCATGTGGCATGAGTCCTTGGCGTCCCGTCCTCGCCTTCTCGCTTGACCCATGTTTGTCAGCTATGAGCAGCAGATGACTCCGTCCTGCCCCGAGTCCCCGACTGGCCGTAAGGAAGGCAAAGTCATGGGAGGGAAAGAAAAACAGATAGGAACACGAAGGAGAAAAAAAATCCCACCCAAAAGTAAAAAGCCATTGCGTGTAGAACCTCTGCTGGCAGGTTTTAAGACCAGGCTCCAGAATCCTTGGTTGTGGGTACTAAAATAATTGGGTGGGATACTGGCTTAATGATCTGGACCTATCAGGAACCGGTCTCGACATCATGGGGCATCCCTCTGGTCAACATGCAGTCATTACAAAGACACCTCAGTCCTGTTTCAGTCGGACCTGACGTTGATATCAGTGTGCATCGTACCTCCTTTGCAGGTCCGCCAGGTGTCAAACAAAGGGCCAGTGGGGATCTGACATTAGAGCTTGCTGCACCAGGCCCTCCGGCCACAGGCCACGCCCTACCTGAATTGTAGCTGAAGGGCGTTAAGACAGATAAGCTGTGCCGTGTATCAAAGAAACCCCTTTCATCTCCATGTCAGAAAGTGTTCCGTATATTGGTCCAGTTGTTGTCAGCATTCATAAAATAAATTGAGTCTAGGGCTCAAACTGCATTAATAGGGTTAATCATTTAAAGAATTCCAGGAAAGCCCATGTAAGTTATAGATTTATAGGTTCTCCATATCACCAAACATGATTACATGTAATATCTTATATCTAAAGTCCCATAAAGTGTGCGAGAATTAATGTTGGACGTCAAAATGATATGGAATCACTGCGAGTTCGAATACTGCTGCTAGTTTCTATATACTGCATCCAAAGACATGTTACAACGAGAGGAAAATGCTTTCGGTAAATGTCATAATTATGACAATGTGCCCAAATCACCAGACTCTGATGAACATAAAATGCGTGGATCAACAGTCGTCTGTACTATCAATGCCTCCCGCGACTGGCATCCTGTTATGTCTAGTGATCAAGGTTGACACGTAAGTTAAAAGCATTGACTGGGGCATTCCATATGGAGAAAATGACACAGATTCGGCGTATATAATGCCCTTTTGACGGTACATACCGTCATCACTGCAGAACAGTCAAGCCCTTTGACACGGATACAACCCTTCACGCCCTGCCTCAGGCCCTTATACCGCCATACCGCCGTACCGCCCCCTCCCCCTTGACACCCTCCCTCAAACCTTATACCGCCATACCGCCAGGTCCCCCCACTATACCCTCCCCCAGGCCCTTATACCGCCATACCGCCAGGTCCCCCCACTATACCCTCCCCCAGGCCCTTATACCGCCGTACCACCAGGTCCCCCCTGTACACCCTACCTCAGGCCCTTATACCGCCATACCGCCGTGCCACCAGGTCCCCCCTGTACACCCTACCTCAGGCCCTTATACCGCCGTACTGCCGTACCATCAGGTCCCCCCTGTACACCCTACCTCAGGCCCTTATACCGCCGTACTGCCGTACCACCATGTCCCCCCTGTACACCCTACCTCAGGCCCTTATACCGCCGTACTGCCGTACCGCCAGGTCCCCCCTGTATACCCTACCTCAGGCCCTTATACCGCCGTACTGCCGTACCGCCAGGTCCCCCCTGTACACCCTACCTCAGGCCCTTATACCGCCGTACTGCCATACCGCCAGGTCCCCCCACTATACCCTCCCCCAGGCCCTTATACTGCCATACCGCCAAGTCCCCCCTCCACGCCCTCCTTGGAGCCCTTATACCGCCATACCGCCGTACCACCAGGTCCCCCCTGTACACCCTACCTCAGGCCCTTATACCGCCGTACTGCCATACCGTCAGGTCCCCCCTCCACGCCCTCCCTGGAGCCCTTATACCGCCATACCGCCGTACCGCCAGGTCCCCCCTCCACACCCTCCATGGAGCCTTAAATTGCCATACCGCCGTACCGCCAGGTATCCCTTTTACACCCTCCCTCAGGCCCTTATACCGCCATACCGCCATAAGGCCCAGACAGTGTGAACACCTACATGGTTGATCTGCATTCTGTGGGAGGGTGCAGCTAGTTACCATCTCCCACGCCAGAGTTTCAGACCTTAAGCCAGATTGGATACGGAGCAATGCAAAAAAAAAACAGAAGGGGTCAATGTCCTTAACGATGCCCTCGACCAAGTCGATATTGATTTTTGTAGCTTACCGGCACAGGTGGCTTACCTGCTTACCGGTATATTATCGCGCCTATTTGTCTGCCTGTTTGGGCTCACTAGCTTTCAGATACACTTCTGTTGCTCAAAACTTCATCTTTGAGCTTTGTCTGATTGATAGCCATTTACAAATACGTCTGATGCGTGATGCTGCAGCGCACAAAGTTTCCAAGCAGGCCCTGTCACGAGGACGGACAGAAAGACGGACAGAAAAACGGACAGACACTCAAGGTGACTCCTAGGACAGAGCCCCACGACCGACAGTCGCCAATCAAAAGGGACGGGTGTGCCACCCACCACCTTGCAGTCTTGCACCCTCAAAAGGACAGCAGCCCGCCAACCATCCCTCCACCCTCCAGCGTCTCCCACCCCAGTAGCCCTCCAGGCACCCTCAGTCCACCCTCAACACTCAACAGCCCTCCACCCCAGCAGCTCAACCATGAACACAGCTCTTTACCTTAACCAACCTTGCTGTTAGACGCCGACGCGGCCGAGCTTTGCAGCATGGCCCAGTGGTGTAACGTCATTGACCTTAAGAAACCTTCAACCCTCAGCCAACCTCAATCGTGCAGCCTCAGCCGCCATCACCGGATCACCCCCCCCCCCCCAATAACCAGCCCTACATACCGTAGTACATCCCACTTACAACAACAGAGTTTATTCGGAGGTCTGATGGACAAATCGATCTCTGCCGCCCACCTGAGCTGCATGGTCTCCGCCCCTAACCTTGGGTGGCCCAACATCAGAGATTGATATGTCCATCAGAGCTCCGAATAATGAGGTTGGACAACACGAAGTTGGGCGGCGAAGACGATGGCAGTTTGGATGGGCGGTGACGACGACGATGTGCCAGAGAGATGTCGCGATGGGCTAGGTTCTTTAATGGTTGAAACCCGTAGAGCCAGGATGTGCTTGTCGAACTTCACGTAGTCGAACTCGGGATGAACGTCGCAACCCACGCAACGCCTTCCCACCAGCACTCGACATAATCGAGGTAATGGTGTTGCTGTTTTCAACCCGAGTTCGCAATGAAGCAAGACCAGCGGGAAGGGAAGTGGCGTGGCTGTAGCGATTTGTCGCTAGTGTGAACATGGATCTAAGAATCCCCAACATGTTTAAACAACAAACGGCTCATGGTGGGGGAAATTTCTGTGCTCAAAGGGACCACACACACATGCTTCAGCCAACAGGCCGTTCTCTTCCTCAATAATGTGATCTTGTTACCATGTATCTCCCGTTTTATCATTCGAACTGTGTCAATGCAAGCAATCGAGGTGCGAGCCTGCGAGGGTGAGTGCTTGCCTAGGAAAATATCGTAGCGTTGCACACGTTCTTTATGCAAGGACTGGGCAGTAAGGGGTCAGCATGGTGACAGGATATATATATAAATTATGTTAAGGCACTCGAATCGTATGACTAGTCTGCCAGAGGGTCTGCATCTTGATGTTCCGATTCTGTAAATCAACTGACTGCGATGTCTTGCTTACCGGTTGAGAAAGTCTGAATAATTTGTTTTCCCAAGAAAGATACAAAGAAAAGCCAGAAACAAAATTTGTGACATAGTACGTGATGGCATGGGGTGATACCCAAGCCCCTGCCACACTTCTTACTTCACACTTGAATTACAGACGGTGCATGCCGTGTTCCTCGAGTCACGCCTTAAGGCGTTCCAGTAGGCCTTAGGGGCATGAAGCGTTGAAACCAATATCAAAAGTAAATCGCTACCTTCACTGGGGAGCTGAGTTTTGCTCTGACAGACAGCAAATCAAAACATGTATAGACAGCTGACCGAGGCAGCGGACACCGCTGCGTGTCGTGACCAATATTCATCACGAATCGGCCCCAGAACTGTAGTCCTTGACATCGGTACTGGGGTAGGAGCAATTCGTCTTCGAAAAAAACAGCATGGGTCACTTCAAGGCAATGACACACATTTCGTGCAAATTTTGGTTCCGCAGAGTGTCAAAGCTGGTTTTGCGGGCGAATTCACTCCCCATGCAGTAGTACCATGCACTGTGGGGCGCCCCGTAGGCGCCATGAACTGCGGGCTTGGCCAGAAGAGTGTCCAGGATGCAACCTTCCAGGTCTAATAAGAGATTGAGTCTTCATTGGAATAAAAGGACACTGAGCCTGTTGAAAAAATAACCACACCAGCCTTGCTCTCAGGAGCTGTACGTAGGTTCCGGTTGCAAGCAGCGGCAGGCGCTGCACCAATCCCATCCCATGTTAAACGGTGTTGTGAACAACTGGGACGACATGTCGCGAGTCTGGCACCATGTGTTCAGCGATCACCTCAGCATTGATCCGACAGAGTGTAAGGTGCCTTCAGTCTCAGCCAACCTTCAACTGCATGCATCCATCTCAGCCAGCATGCAATTTCATGTTCCAATCTTGACCAACCTTTGACCTCATGCCGGCTTGCTGGGCTATGGACCATAGCCGATGGTCCACACTCGGAACAGCACTTTCCTGCAATGTCCAGCTGCGCTTATCATTTAAAGCTCAGAACAGCCTTTCCATGCAATATTGAGCCATGCTATTATTTTACGCCTTCAGGTGCTACTCACTGAGCCGGCTGGTAGCCCCTTTGCAAACAAAGAGACAATCCTCCAGAAAATGTTTGAGCAGTTTGGGTTCGCAGCTGCCAGCGTCCAAGTGCAGGCAGCGCTCACGTTGTACGCGCAGGGTAAGAGGTCGCTGGGCGAAGGACGTGTGGGAGCCATCGTGGCGTTCTCGAGTCTGTTAAGAACGGTGCATACCCGCTGGGCCCTGCTGACGCTCGGCCGCGCGTGGCTGGTAGAGAATGACCAAGCTCAATCTCAGGTACCATGCACAGCCAGGGCCATGGTGCAGCCATGCCTCCCTCCTACGTGAGGGGGCCAGGAACATGGAACCCAACGATCTAGACAGGGGGAGAGAGAAGATTGAGTGGCGGGTTCGATCTCTCAACCGTTCTCGAGTCTGTGCAGCGAGCTGATTATTGCCTTGGGAAGCAGCCCTGGCTTAGCTGGCAAGAGTGCATCTGCAGCTCTGGTGGCTGGTGGCAGTGCCTGGGGAGCTCATTGCCAACTTTGTTTATATCCACACAGGTCTGCAGACTGGACTGGTGGTCGATGTGGGAGAGGCCGCATCACAAGTGGTGAGAAAAAGTTGTTAGGTAGCTCCCGGCTGGAAAGGCTGCGGCCCCAAGAACCCTCTCGGCAAAGCAGCTGCCGCAGCAAAGGCAGCCACTGTGCTTGAAAAAGGATGCCAGATGTTAGTGGGATGATGATGCACCTAACGGGGTTCATCTGGACAATCTCGGCACAGGGCTGCAGTGGAGCCTGCAGATAGGTTTCCCTGTAGGCACCAGACATATCTGTTGGCTAATACCTACAGGGGAATCTGTACCAGCCAACAAATACGGCGGGTACTTACAGATGTCCCTGTAGGGACCAGCCATATTTGTTTAAGCTACGCTGTCTTGTGGCCTTCATTCCCGGTCTGTCTGCCCCTGAACTTTTGAAATGCTGGCTGATGCCACGGCCCTCTAACATGGAGAAGCCGCCTTCCTCTTTCCTCCAGGTGGCTGTGGTGGACGGCACGGTCCTCCCGCGCTCTACCAAGAGGGTCCATGTGGGCGGACGGCAGGTGAGGGGGGGTCAGTGTGCCAAGACCTGTCAGGTTAGAACCTGACACCCACAGCTGCCGCCTGCTGTCTCCCCCCCTGTGCGTTTGACGTCCAACCTGGCTCTGTCGGGCTTAATTGCGTCACAATGCCCACACCCTGAAAAGGCTGTGTGTCTAGGGCTCCTCACAGAGATGATGACAGATAATTTTATGAAATTTTCAGGCGGGTCTAAAAAGAAAGCTTACGGAGATTTAAGATCTGCATGCATGTGAGCATGGTGTGCATGGGAGATGTGCATGGGAGATTTGAGGTATGCATGGGAGGTTGCATGGGAGATTTGAGGTATGCAAGCATGGGACTATGGGAGCATTACAACAGGTGCGCATGAAAGATTTGCATGGGAGCATGTTTGCATGGGTATTCGATGTGTGCGTGAGCAGGTATTTGAGGTTTGCATGTACGCAGGTGACGGGGTATCTGTTGGAACTCCTGCAGCGTAGAGGCTATGCCGTCAGCCAGCCTGCAGACCTCGAGATGGTGTGCAGTGTCAAGGAGGCGCTGTGTTTCATGGCAGAGGACCACGATCAGGAGATCAAGGTGTGAGAAGAGTGGGAGCGGAATAGAACCGCATGGGTTAATGGGCAGCTTGGAAACCTTCTGGGCTCAACCATGGGGCTGGGAATCCTGGATGTGTGAACCATGGATCAGCATGCAATGGTGGCGGGGATCCTGGTGCCAGCATCATCTGGGCAGCCAGTAATTCAGCATTGTGCACCGTCACTCACAGGAGTCACAGTGAGTCACAGGCGCTTGTGTGTGGGGTTCCTGGTCAAGTAGGAGTGCGGTAATGTGCATGCCTCAGAGGCGGCCTGAACAGCCTTGTTTGCCTCTCCTTGATCCGCAGCTTGCACGCGAGACGACGTGCCTGGTCAAGACCTACACCCTGCCCGACGGCCGTGTCATTCGTGTCGGGCCGGAGAGGTTCATGGCTCCGGAGGCGCTGCTGGACCCGGCCCTGGTGGACGTCGATGGCCCGGGGATTGCCAGGATGGCATTTGATGCCATTCAGGTGACATGGTGGGCAGATGGGCCATCTGAGGGGTGCTGAACATGTGGCCTTACAGGTGGCATGACAGGCTGTGTGAAGGGTGCTGGGCATGATACCCCTGAGGAGCAGGCCTCAGCTCCAGGGCCACCCGAGCCTCTCTTGCGGAGGATGTGCTTAGGGATGCCTTCAGGAAATTCTGCAATACAGAAAGGGGCAGACTCCTTTCTATGCGGGGGATGTGCTTCTGATAATGCGCTGAGGGATGCTTTCAGGAGGTTCTGCAGTACAGAAAGGGGCAGACTCCTTTCTCCCTTGCTACTTAGGACGCTGACATGGACAGCCGGAGGAGCTTGAACGGGCGCATTGTGCTGACCGGAGGCGGCAGCTGTTTTCGGGTAAGTGATGGGGCAGCAGTTGGTCCTCTCTATGTAGTGGTCCAGTCTGTAGATAGGCAGATAGTATCTTTCCGAGCTAGAGGCTTTGACACGTTGGATTCTGCAGCAGGCCCTCAACTGGTGCGTCTAGCGAATGTGGCCAATCATCGCTGCTAGCCATTCCAAGTTTTATATTCTTGTTTAAAGACTCATGCCTTTGTGCCCCTCCTGCCTCCCAAAGGGCTTGCCGTTGCGGATGAGGAAAGAGATAAGCCAACTGTACCAGAGCAACGTCCTGCAGGTCAGTGTGGCTTGCCATTGAAAACAATGGCTCCATTTGCTATCATAACTGTGGAACACTGCATATTCTAGTGCCTGCCAGACCAGATTTGGGGGGCCGCCGGGCGGCCACCATTGGGCCAACAGGGACCAAACCTTATCCTGTGGCTGGCGGCCCAAGCAGCAGGGCCTGCTGCACCATGGCCCCATGGCCTTAGGCCATCATGTAGCTGAATTGTGGCTGAGGCGCCATGAAATCAACAGGGGTGTCATGGTGTATAAACGCTGTCGCAGGGTGACGCTGCTGGGCTCGCACGGTTCAAGATCAAGGTCTCTGACACTCCTGACCGGCAGCATTCTGTGTTTAAAGGAGGTGCAGTCCTGGCGGAGATTATGGAGGTGAGATGGACAGCCTGCATCTGGTCGCAGTGGCATCATTTATCATTATAATTACCAGCTAGATGTAAGAATCCAGATGAAGTGAACGTCCTGCCTGGGTTACTGGGTTAGTAGGATCGTTATACATCAGGAAGAGGCCCTTCTTCATGCCGGGTGAGGAGCAACGGTTTGTAAGTGGGCTGTGGTGGTAATCGTGATGCAGAACACTGTTTGGAGCTACATGATGATGCCATTGTGTCATCATGATCAGTCAAACAGTTTGTGTCGTCTTTATGGATTCCCGGATGGCATGTTGCATCACCTGTGTGAGCTTGAAATCCCTGGATGCCCGGTGATGCTGCTTCCGTTTCTTTGCTGCATGCAGGACCAGCCTCAGTTCTGGATAACTAAGAAAGATTATGATGAATGTCCCCAACGGGCACTGCAAAAGTGCGGGGGGGGCCAGGGGGTGCGGAAGGCTTCTTCGCGGTGAAGGTCGCCGACCTGGCCATGGACGCTGGTTGACATCTCCAGACGATTAGGCTCTTCAACTTTTGTGATCTTGTTGCTGATGTCAGACCTGGAAGAATAAAACCTATCAAGTACCTGCCACTCTGCCAGTACGGTAACTGAAAATACTTTTCCCAGACAATGCTCAAACCTTGGGGAGACTGCCTGCCAGGGTGTCTGACCAGGCATGATACTAGTACATTCAATTTAACGATTATTTACATCATTTTTATCTTCAAGTTTCAGTGTTTATGATGCAGTCGTAGTGGAATAGCAGCTGTCTGTCCAGTATTTGGTTGTGATCAGAGGTTGGGTGTGCGGTAGATCTGTGGGTTGGGGGTTTGGAGAACCACCCGACAAAGGGATTCTGCAAGATCGGGTTTCAATATATTTTTCTACTATGACATGAGTGTATCCTTTCATCGATCCCATTTGCGTGGCCCTGTTGGGGTCATCCGGGGGAGCTCGGTCCACAAACCACACAGTTTGACATCTGCCAGAGGAGGGCGCGATGAGCAGCATCAGCAATGCACGTGCATTTGGAGGAACCAGACGCAGCATGGCTCATCAGGGCTGTTTAGGCCTCCTGTGGAGCGGAGACAACGGATATCTGTGGTCACCCAGGCTGGCGGGGAGCTATCACTGCTCGGACAAGACGTGCTATATTTCCTGGCATCTACGGTAGCCGTCATCCCTGTTTTCAAGTTTTTTAAGATATCGCCGGTTCTCGGATTTCTGGCCAGCGGAGTGATCCTCCATCAACTAGGGTGCGAACGGACCAACTGTCCATTATCATGCCTCCCGCCGGTCTGCATCGTATATAAAAAGCATAACTCAGTCTTCGTATCTAAGCAGGCTAACGAAGGACTTGGAAGACCTTGAGACTCTGTCCGAGTTGGGCGTCCTGTTCCTCCTTTTCGAGATGGGGTTGGAGCTGTCCATCGATCGGTTAAAGGTCGGTGCGTCCTCATACTGCGTCCAAACGCTAAATACCGGTAACCGGCCAATCAATTAAACACGTATACTGCATCAGGAACACCTGTCTGAGCCATCAGCCATGCCCAGTGTGTCTACATGCCAACAGCCATCAGCCATGCACAGTGTGTCTGAACACCATCGTGACCTCATGCCCATGCTGCACAGGCCTTAGCAAAGTACGCGTTTGGTATGGGCTCTCTCCAGATGTTGTTGACAACAGGCATCTTTGCGCTGTGGGCCCTACCAGTGGGCAACGGCCTAGCAACGCAGGTGCTGGAGAATGTGGTGCATGCAGAGCCCAGCCTTGTCAGCATCCGGACTGTGGATGAGGTAAGCAAGAGGTACATGGCAGTACAGTTTACACTGTACTGCGGGATAAGGGGTGGGGGGCAGTACATCCATGCCATGCAATGAGGTTCGTGTGACCTTCATCAGGGTGCTGGCACTTCATAGGCAGAGTAGACATCATCGCTGATGGGCATTTTGAGCAAAGCTACTTGCCCTCAGCTACCACCATGCCTGCCTCCCCCGTGCAGGCGATAGTGCTGTGGTTAGAGGCATGCTGTCCATGTTCTCCATAAAATCTGTAGCCTTAATACAAACCGCCTCCTACATGCAGGCGATAGTAATTGGAGGCGCGCTGTCCATGTCCTCCTCGGCGTTCGTGTTGCAGCTCCTGAAAGAGCGTGGCGAGATGGCCACACGAGTTGGCTCAGCCACACTAGGGATCCTTCTCCTTCAGGTAGGGGGGCTGGGACGAGGGGACACAGCTTACAGCCACCATGCTGGCAACTGCCATCATCTGATCATCATTTTAAGACACGAGCATGCCCAGTTTAGAGCATGCCCAGTTTTGAGCATGAAGGTCACTAGGTCAAGTGACTCCTGGCAAAGGAGACCATGTCCCGCAATGCTGAACGCGGAGACAAGTTACGTGTTGCCTCATCTGATCTGTGCCCTGGTTCTTCTTTCACTTTTGTGTGCCATCAGGACATCGCTGTGGTGCCATTCCTAGTGCTTCTACCTCTGATCGAGACGCCCAGCGTGAACATGATGCAGGTACCGTATGTTTATCTATGGCTTCTAAGGCCTGAACTCTTAACCCTGGCGCGAACATAATGCAGGTAGCCAGGTATGCCTTGTTATTAACTGCTGATGCAAAGATGGCAAGAGGGGAAAGTGGTACCATGGGTGTTGAGGAAACAAAATTGTGGATGTTTTAGTAACCTCCACAATTACGGTAGAGGGCATTTGGGAGTGTGTTGGACTGTGCCGTGGACCCGTGGTGCTTTTATCATGCTATGGGGAGGCACTGGGGTGAACGATCAGAGTTGGTGGCCGCGTCACTGCAGAGGCCAAGGCTGTTAGTAGTGGCTAGGACAATTAGTGTGTAAAGGAGATACGAAGGGTGGCAAACTTGTCAGCAATGCGTGCACTCATATACCTACCCATCCTTCCCACGAAAACCCCAGATGAGTCCTAGCCCATTCATCACCCACTCCGCTGCACCTCACTTCTGCCCCTCCCACTGAAGGATGCGGACGCTGTGACCCTTCTGACGCAAATGGGTCCCACGGTGCTCAAGACCCTCGGTGGCCTGGGCCTGCTGCTGGTGGGAGGGAGGTTTGTTCTACGGCGAGTCTTTGAGGTAGGCTGCAGAAGGGATTGTAACAAGCTGGAGGGAAGGGCTCGGGGTTTATGACTGGGTAACCAGCTTGAGGTTGTGACTGGGTCACAAGCTGTAGGGAAGGGCTCAGGGTTTATGACTGGGTGCAGGGGGTGGATGGTACCAAGCTGCTGCGAAGGGCTTCGGGTTTTAGGTATGCACAGGTCGATGACACAAAGCCGGCAGAGGAAGGTTTGAGGAACAAGGGCGGTTCAAGTGGAACATACATGATACAAAGCCTACCGGGGAGGGGTTGAGGAATAAGGGACGTACAGACGGATGAAGCCTACAGGGGAGAGAGCCTACAGGAGAGAGACTGAGGTGGGCTGCGGAGCAGAAAGTACCAAGCCTGCTGGGACTGACAGCTCCAGAGATGTGGTATGACTCCCATGCAATGCTGCCACTCTTGCCTGTGTGCCACGCACCCGCTCATCCTCAAATCTCCAACCCGCAGATATATTAAATGTGCACAGCACTGTCCAAGCTGAAGCCCGTTAGGTCGGTGGCCCACACCCTCACCCCTCTTGACGCCCACACCCTCACCCCTCTTGACGCCCGCACCCTCACACCCTCACCCCTTTTGACGCCCACACCCTCACACCCTCACCCCTCTCGACGCTCACACCCTCACACCCTCACCCCTCTTGACGCCCACACCCTCACAACCTCACCCCTCTCGACGCTCACACCCTCACACCCTCACCCCTCTTGACGCCCACACCCTCACACCCTCACCCCTCTTGACGCCCACACCCTCACCCCTCTTGACGCCCACACCCTCACACCCTCACCCCTCTTGACGCCCACACCCTCACTCCCTCACACCCTCACCCCTCTTGACGCCCACACCCTCACACCCTCACCCCTCTCGACGCTCACACCCTCACACCCTCACCCCTCTTGACGCCCACACCCTCACACCCTCACCCCTCTTGACGCCCACACCCTCACCCCTCTTGACGCCCACACCCTCACACCCTCACCCCTCTCGACGCTCACACCCTCACACCCTCACCCCTCTTGACGCCCACACCCTCACACCCTCACCCCTCTTGACGCCCACACCCTCACACCCTCACCCCTCTTGACGCCCACACCCTCACTCCCTCACACCCTCACCCCTCTTGACGCCCACACCCTCACCCCTCTTGACGCCCACACCCTCACACCCTCACCCCTCTTGACGCCCACACCCTCACCCCTCAATCTCACCGTCACCCTCACCCCTCTTGTCTGCACTCAGGTGGTGGCCCAGAGCCGGAATACGGAGGCCTTCCTGGCTCTGTGCCTGCTGACAGTGGCGGGTGCCTCTTACGCCACCAATAGCATGGGCTTCAGCGACACCATGGGCGCATTCATCGCCGGGGTGCTGCTGTCGGAAACAAATTACAAGACGCAGGTGAGGGTCAAGGTGCAAGGCTGCACCCTAAAACCTGAACCCTCCATCACCTTCCGGAAACAGAAAGGCAGGCGACAGTTTAGACCCGAGAGAGTGAACCCTCGTATACCCCCTACTCCCTAGCAGCATGGGCTTGTACGACACCATGGACTGATTTTCTTCTGCGGTCCAATTTTTAGTTACTTATGCAGTAACTGTAAAAATGCCAGAGAGGTCCCAGCTATTTTGTTCTGACTGAACACCTATCCTGGTATCCTTCATGATCCCTGGGCTGAGCTGATGCACCCTGGGACTTACAGCTGTTTTTGAAGGGCTGATCCTCTCAGGCGCTCATGTCTGTCACCTATTTGGACTGGACGCACCCGTGTGATGCCGCTGCTGGTCACTGTCCCAGGTGGAAGCAGACATCAAGCCGTTCCGGGGCCTGCTGCTGGGCTTGTTCTTCACCACGACAGGGGCCAGCATTGACATTCAGGTGGGACATACAGGGGGGGGGGGGGAGGGTGTCAAATGTTGGTATTTAGGTGGGAGGAACATCCAGGGTGTATGTGTGTATCTGTTATTGGACGGTGCTAAGCATTGACATGCGGGTGAGCGGAGCATGATGTGTGTGTGCGTGCTTTATTGGTCGAGTGTAGAGAAGCAAGAACTTCCCTCAGCACACACATCTCGTGTGATTGTTTGTGTCTGATTGTGATTGATTGAGAGTGTGTGTGTGTGTGTGTGTGTGTGACTGAGTTTGTGTGTTTGGGGGAGCTTTGCCTGTCATGCCAGCTGGACTTCTTTCACCTCTCAACAAGGGGTGAAGACAAGAATTTTTTCGACGCTGCAATAATGCATGAGTGCATGGAACGGAATAGTGCAGGGCATGTGCCTTGCACTGATAGCACCTGAGGCTTGCTGCCTCTAGGCCTTGATGATGAGTGGGTCTAGGTTCATTGTAGGGCCTGTCACACCGGGCCCTAACCAATGCTCGTTTTAGTGTGCACTGGACTACCTTTGGCAAGCTACTTGGCTAACCCCACTGATCCAGTGGGGAAGAAAACCTTGTCGAGCGACTGCAGGTAGCCCAAGCAGCAGGGCTTGCTGCACCCAGGCCCCTACCGCGTCTGTTTGCCAGGATGCAGCTGACTCACTTGCAGTTCAAGTAGCCTAAAATAAGAAGTGTCCTCCTGGAGTGTCTCAGGTGTTCCAGGAAAACTCCCAGGTCATCTTTTACCTCCTGGCCGGCCTGCTGGCGACAAAGACAGCGGTCATCGCAACGTTGGGGCGCACCTTCGGGCTGACCAGGTACTAGGGCGCTGCGCTCAATTTGGGTTTTAGGCGAGAAGGGTCCCCCCCCTGCCCTCACTTCTGGGGGGCAGGGCGGGAAGCCCCTCGAGCTGAATCTTTGGTCCTATCCGGAAAGGACTTAGCTTGTGTACCAGTGTTAAAAACGAACAGAGGAGAGGGGCAAGGGAATAGATAACGAGGAGTGGGAGAGGGGGGTAAAGAAGAGGTTTACACTGAACCAGCTTTGACACCCTGACATCCCCAAATGTCTTGTCTGTTTGTGAACATGTGGCCCTCCCTGCTTTCAAAGCTCACATGCCGCCTAGCCCTGCCCCTCCTGCTGCTGCCTGAGCTGCCTGCTGAGCCCGTCCCTCCCTCCCACCTGCCCGCAGCAACGAGTCGCTGCGCATCGGGTTCATGCTCTCGCAAAGCGGGGAGTTTGCATTTGTGCTTCTCTCCCTAGCTGCGCAGCTCAAGGTGCTGCCTGAGAATCTGAACCAGGTCAGTCAACTGTCAGTGTCTATTTTAATGTGCGCCAGACTGCCCTCTGGAGAGTGGGGGTCGCCGGCCGCCACTGGGCCAATGGGGAGGAAACCTTGATGGGGCTCTACAGCCGCGGTAGCCTGAGCAGGAAGGTTTTTTGCACTGCCCCCCCTCCCCCACCCGATGGCCTCATGACGCTAAAGCTCCTTTAAATAAGCAGTGCCTGTGACACGTTTTATGTGTAAATTGCTGCACCAGACCCCCCCCAGGGCGTAGACTGGATTTACCGGACTTGGAGCTAAAGCTTTCCACACTCAAGAGCCAAAAGAACTGAATCCTAACCCAGGTCTCCAGGAATTAAAAACCAATAACTGTATTCCAAGAACCCTAAACTCAACCCTAACCTAGGTGCTAATCATCGTGGTGGTCTTGTCCATGGCGCTGACGCCGACGCTGGCTGAGGTCGGGAAGATTACTGGGGACTGGATCACCAATCTGCAGTCCGAGGACCAGCCGATCATCGAGATGCTGGTAGAGGAGGCGAACAGGAAGAGTCGAGACGAAGAAATGGATGTGAGCGCGTGCATGGGACAGTCACTCAGATGATGCACCCTGGTACTCTGCTGTGTATGATTCACCTTGATGCACCTTGGTGCATTGCTGTGGATGATGCATTATTATCAGTGCTGTGCCAATTAGGGGCCTTACGGTGGCTGAATTACGCAGTCCCCGTAATTGCAAGGCATATGCAGCTTCTTTTGCCAGTAAGGGACCGTAATTGCTTTCACGATTTCTGAAATACAGCGCAATTGCACAGCATTGATTCTTATGCACCGCAGATGTTGCACCAGCTAGGCTGTCCGCTGATAGGCTAGCAGTTTGGCAGGGGGGAGGTAGGTAGGTTTATGGGTGGGCCTCTCTATTGCTGTTGCTTATGGCGGCAGGTGGGGCACTCCACCTGTTGATAGGCGTTGCTGGTCTGTTGTGGTGGACTGTTGGGAGAGTGGCACTGGATAATTATGTGGAGGATGCCGAGATCTTCATAACCTCGAAACAGCTCCACATTGCTTTAAGGCTGAGGATTCTGCAGAGTGGTGAAGTTGAGTTTATCTGACTGTAATGTGTGGAGCAAGCAAGCAGAATGGGTGGGAATGGTGAGATCCACGAGCGCTTACTATTTCGAATGTCTGTTGGTCAGCACAAACAACCCTTTTGAAGAGGGTGCTGCGGTGTCCACAGCTCTCACACTGTGGCTAGGCGCTCCTACTCCTCCACTCTACCTCTTGACCACTCCCCCCTCTGCCCCTGTGTGTGTCTGTGTGTTTCTTTTGCCTTAAGTTGGTTCAGCCGATCGTGATCTGCGGCTTTGGGCCTCAAGGCCAGATGCTGGCCAACATGCTGGAGAACCCGATGGTCCCTGGGCGGCCCAAGTATGTGGTTTTTGACGTAGACCCGGGGCGCGTCCAGGCGGCGCGGATGGCTGGCTTCCCCGTGGTGTTTGGGGACGGGTCGCGGAAGGCTGTCCTGGAGGCGGCGGGTGTGGACCGCCCTCGCGCCTTCCTCGTGTGTCACAGGAACATTGAGCAGGTGCAGATGAGCATGGGCTGTTGCCTGTTGGGCTTGACTACTGTGTGTTTGTTTGTAGGGGGGGGGGGGGCTGTCATGGCACTCAAAGATGGTTCTAGCAGGGGGGAGGGGATGGAGATTTGAAGGGCAACTGCTGCATGTTTTGCTCACTTTTTGATAAAATTTTAAATGCCAGGACTCCTTCAAAAACATCCTCACACCTCCCAACTTTTTGCCAACTTTCGCAATTCTGGTGTACTGTGTGGCAGCTGGCAGGCCTCGTATGGCCTTAAGAACCTCGTTGGTAAGTCTTCACATGGGCTTTAGTGGGCTACGCTCTACCTGCTCCATTCAAAAATATACTTCCTGACCGTACTCACGATGCCCAACAGTGACACACGCCTCAGCCCAGTGCTGACTCAGCGGCCATGTGCTGTGCAGGCCACGCATGCTGTCCAGATGCTTCACTCCAGCCACCCCCTGGTGCCCATCTACGCGCTCGGCTCGGACCTCCGGCACGCCGCAGAGCTTGAGCAGGCGGGCGCGCTGACCACCGTGGTGACCTCCGTGCAGGCGGGGTTGTCTCTGGGCTGCTGCCTGCTGACTGCTGAGCTGGGCATGACTGCCAACGACCTCTCTTTCCTCAAGGACGGCGTGAATGATGCAATGGCTGCAAGGTGAGGGGAGGGGGGAGGGGGAGGAGGGAGGGGGAGGGGGGATTGGAGGAGGTGGGCGAGGGAGGATTGGAGATGAGAAAAACAGGTGCACTGACTGTTGACTCCCCCAGATATTACCGGGAGCTGTAAATAAACTTGGTACTGCTTGGAAGCTCCTTGGTTCGTCTGAGTGTGCTATACCTGATTTCTGCTGTCCTTCCTTGGGCCTGGGCCAGCGACATCGGCAGTGCCAGGGAGTGCCGGCAGGTACGAGGCAGAACACTGTCATCAATGAGCAATGAGTGTTCATGTCTGCAGCAGATGATCTGTGGTGGGCTTCAGGGTGTGAAGCGGCCACCTCCAGGCCAAGGGGGCCTGAACCTTGACCGGATTAGGGCAGGTGGCTCCAAGCAGAAGGGCGTGCTTGACAAGGCCCCCACGGCTGTAGGCGGTGAGGTAGCTGAAGCGTAGCTTAAGTCCTTTGCAAGGAAAGGGAGGGCCCATGACCGGATTTCTGGCCCTCACATGAGACTGTGCCCTTGGGACCCCGCTGACAGGACAATTGAGGTCCCGGCGAGAAGCAAACCCACGAAAAGTCGGCAGCAGCAGCAGCGAGCCTTTGAGGACATCTTGGTCCTTGATATGGCGCAGCACATGCCCACGGCGAATGCGGTGGGGCTGCGTCAGCTGGAGCTGAAGGATCTTGAGCGAGACGCGGGCATGTGCAGCAACGATGAGGGCGACAACGTCAATTGCTTCACGAAGGATGAGGGAGGGAGGATGCGGGATGACCAGCCTGTCGCTTGAGCGTACGAAGCAGGGATGTCATGTTGCCTGTATTCTCTATCTGCAGTTCTCCCTGGGTCGAGGACAGGCAAGCCTGTTGGCTGTACCCCAATGATGTCATTCTCCATGTTTATATTAGCCAGTCCGGCCTGGAGAGCAGGGTGCTCTTTGTCACCATATCATGACAACCTGCAGGTCCTGTTAGGGAGAGGATTTTGAAAGGCATTGCAATATAAATGGCGGGAGGGGCTAATTTTGAGGCCACCCTGACCTGTCCCCAGCCAGTAAATTTTTTGATCTCCACAGCAATTTGTTGATGTCAGAAGCAGCTAACACATTTCGTTTTTGCCGGATTGGGTGTTCTGGCTGCGGCCGAGTGCATTTAATATGCCCACCGCATTTCAATTTTATGAACCATGAGCTCTTTTAGTGCCTTCTTATCTTGTGAGGGTAGGGGAGGGCTAGATCCAGCAATCTAGGCTGGCGATTTTCAGAAACGTTCATGAACCGGTAATGGGAGTTAGTTTGCCATACGCTTGAGAGGTCTGTAACAAAATAATTGTGTAAATTGGCAACATATGAGAATCTGTAATAACACAACCATCTTAAACAAAACATATTATCTCACAGCGATCTTCCATCAACTGCAGGGCATCCACCCTCATTCATATTCCGTGGCGCAAGGAACCAAAAACATATTAAGCAAAGAATCTGAATGTCAAATTCTAAAAGACGGAGCGCTGTAATAACAAATTGCATCAGGAGAAAATGGACTGGAGGGAGGATTGAACCTGAAAATCCTCAAACCTCATCATCCTATCAGGCATAAAGCAGAGCTTGTATGGAAACAACTAACACAATGTCACTAGTACCATCACATCGCGTCACTAATATCATTGTATCGCATCGCATTGCTACCATATAGGTATTCAGTTTATTACTTGTTGCCGAACAGGCCCTCTGGCTTCCCTAGCTTTTGCATTTAGCCCTGAAAGCCTCTCAGGAGACTACTCCAGCATATTGCATGAATTAGACAGCCAGCCAGGCCACAAGCTGAAAAAACAGACATCAACAAAAGCCTCAATCCAGACAGGATTTCACTTTGAGGCACCAAATTTATGAGGGCAATACGGTTCACCAGCGCTCCCTACCGGGCGCCCCAGCAGACACGGGGGCAGTGGACTTGCCCCTGCCCTGCGTAGCAGGTGGTGCGCCCTCCCTAGCTTCTGGCTGTCTCGTGCTCTGCTCCTTCGGATGCTGCTTCTCAGATTGACGGGCATCCTGGAACTTGTCACCGCCTCCGTTAGCCTCCTCGGTTGCAGCAGCCTGGGATGCCACATCCAGGGCCTTGAGTGCCAAACGCACCTGCGGGCCAGTGGCAACTTTAGAAGGAGGGTAAAAAAACCACTACCGGTACTGCATGTTAAGAACATAGCACTGGTACACGTTGCAGGCGGCAGATCGCCACTACAGCATGTCATGAACATAGCACCGGTACACGTTGCAGGCCTATCTCTCTTTTACCTGTTGGAGCTTTACTCCTGGTGCAGTAGGCAAATCATTTTGCAGATCAGCAGGCAGATCAGTAGGCACGAACGCAGCTGCTGACAAATCGAACCGAGTGTCCCTGGCATTGTTATGTATCTCACCTTCTCATCCATCTCCACCGACAGCACAGCCAGCTCCTTGACCTTGGCCGCGATATCCTCAGCAGCGGAGGAGATCTCATCAGCAATCGATTCAGGGTCCGGGCCGCTGGCTATGACAAGCTCCAGGCGCTTGCGCATTTGCTCAATCTCATCCTTGACAGCCTTCTCCTCAGACGTCTCATCCCTGTCAGGCAAATGAGAGACCAGGGCTCAGAAGAGAGCCCAGGCGAGATCACATGCGAGGGACCTCGAAAACATCTGAGGTCGAAAATCTGCCGTTAGATCCCTAGAGATGCCTCATCATCCTTTTGCGGTGTCAGTCTTCCTGCTATCGCGACCGCATGCAGCATGCCATTCAATGCCCTCATGCCCTGGCAGTACCTTATGGCATTATAGCATAAAAACAAAATCAACTGAATAACAGTAAACACCTATACAGTACCCTTCGCTAGAGTAGCCATTAGATTCTGAGTGCTGCATGGGGGTCGTAGCTTGTGCCCCCACCTGACCACAGCCTCCACGGGTCGCTCCTTGACTGGGTCGGGGCCCTTCTCCAGGATGACCTCATTGCGGGGCCGAGCAGATCCAAAAGGGTTAGACTTCTTCGGCTGGTCGACACCGGCCCGGTTGTCATCAGCAGCCGCCTCCACAGGCAAGGTGCGCGGCTGCAGCTTCAGGCGGGGTCGTTCGCCACTTGGCGCCGGGCCGCCCGATGGCGCCATGGCCTCCTGAGGAAGGCCGCGCCTGGCCCAGCGGTCCTCCTCGTCCCCGCCTGCGGCGGCGCGGTCACTGAAGCCAAAGCCCCGACCTCCTGCGGCGGGGCGGGCCCCCGCTGCCGCCTCAGAGGGCTGGAAGGTCTTGCTCCACTGGTCACCGTCCTCGGCGCGCGAGGGCTCATACTCCCGACGGGGCCCGTCGCGCGGCGGCCCATCCCGGCGGGGCTCAGCTGCTCGGCCGCCCTCCCGGAAACCGCCAGCACCTCCAGAGCGGTCGCTGGAGGGCTCAAACTTGCGGGAGCTACCCCAGTCATCGATGCCGTCTGAGGCGCCTGCCGGACGGTCGCCGAAGCCCCCAGCCCTGCGCTCACCACCGGGACCGCCACCGCCCGCACCACCACCACCGAAGCCCCCACCTCCTCCGCGGGCGCCCTCACTTGGAGTGAACGTCCTGGTGGCGCCCCAGTCCCGGGTCTCATCTGCTCGGGAGGTCTGGAACTCCTCGTCGCGGTTGCGGCGCTCCGGCCTCTCGCCTTCCCCATCACGCCTGCCGAATCCACCACGATCACCTGAAAATGTGCAGAACTTTGTTACAAAAATGCTATGTACGTGCAAGCTGGCGCTTTGATACTGCATTAGCTTGCATTTCAATGTATAAGTCTCGTAGGGACCCGCTTCCCGCTCACCTCCGCCGTAGCCCTTGAAACCTCCTCCCATATCTGCGGATTCTCCCTCGTCTCTGTCTCCCCTTGGCGCATTGGGAAGAGAATTAAGGATGTCTTTATCGGAGGGTCCCCGAGTGTTGCCAAACGCTCGTGGTGCCGTCCCACCCCCCAGAAATGCACCGATGTTCATGGTTGTTCCTTTCTTCTTAGCCTTGGGGCCCTGCTTGATAGATTCGCCCAGCGTGGGGAAATCTGGGTTGGCTGCGGCTGCGGGCACCTCGGGAGCTGGGGCACCCTGTTCCTCCTCATCATCGGCCCAAGATGTCACTGCAGGAGTTCCCCAAACCATTTTGTTGTGAAATGAATTCGAAGTTGCAGAGGAGGCAGGACATGGAGGCTGGAGGTGCGAGGGTTCCACACTTCTTGGTATCTTCACATGGGAGTCTCGATGACAGCTCAACATCAGTGTGTTCGGCATTTGCATCAGTCCAATGTGTACGGTAATGTGATATGAACCGAATCTCATTTTTCTTTTGACCGCATGTGCCCTAGTCTAGATCTCTTCGTACTTGAACTTGCCATGGCCGATATTCATAGATGTCCTCTCACCCTTCTTGCCAACCCAAGCTTCTTTCTTCAACCTATACAGCATTGCTCTGTACACACTCTTGAATTTATGTTACTTTCAACATTCAATTCTGCATTTCCACATAAGATGTCTCTCATAACTGCCCAGCAAAGCACCCTCAGCTGAGGGTTCAAGCGGCATTGGAGGCATAGCCAATTTTGTGTCACGAGTTAACTTCGTGGGTTCTGTATCAAACAACAGAAATAAATTCATTTCTAACACAATACTCCTGTGCTCGCCAAAGCAGGCTCACCCTCAAAATGTCAGGGGCCGTGGGCAATGCAGTGGCCTATAATAGATTTACCATGCATCAGTGTGAACAGGAGTCAGTGTACTGTGACATGCCAGTTGATATCAGGAGAGTTCAGCCAAACTCATCAGTCCTGCTCGATTATAGCTTTTGGGGTCTCATCAAGCCTGTTCGATTCTGCATGCCTATTTCATACAAATACACCACCGGGGCTGCCAACACAAAAACAAATGGAGGCCTTCCTACCAGGTTCAAGGGGGGGCACAATATACACCTAACTCTCAGCTCGCGGCAGCTTTTCATTCACCCCACTTCGTTTTCCAAACAGCAAGGTGTCATTCACCTCGGACTCATGGAGCAAGAAATGCCATGCCCCTGCTTATTTGGGGACTGGCACCCCAGCCACTGTCAAGACCTGTTGGAGCCATCCTGAGGCCACCATCAGCCTCTGCTCGTTGGTCGGCTGGCGATACAGGTAGGCTGCGCGGCGCAGGGCAGCACCGAGCGGCCCCTCAACCGTCACGCCATTGTCGGGGTCATCTCCCCCCAGCTTGATCCCCACCGTGTCAAGCAACCCTCCCAATGGGGAACCGAGGATTAAGGACTTGAGGGGCAGCGGCAGTGCAATCGGTAGCGCCACTGCGGCGTTGAGGGAGCCCAGAGACATCATGGTACCCAGGTGCTGGTACCTGAGGCAGGAATGGGTGACACAAGGCAGATTCCAGAGTAAAAACAGGCAAGGAGGCGACATAACTTAAACAGGTTAGCATGATGGGGATCCGAGGGTAGAGAAGCCAGAAAGTCTTGTTGGTGGGCCAATGGCTGCCTTGGTGCAGGCCATGGAGAAGGTTGCATTGGAGCGGCCAGTTGCTGCTGTGGACAAATCAAGCCCCGCAGGGAGTGAATGTCAAGACATTTCCGCCAGGTGTCCATGCAAGTAGCCCCGTCATTCCATGAAGAGGTCAACAATCGTGTTGTGTCACACGACTACCGCGTTTGCTCACCTGAAAGGCAACAGGGTGCGTCCATTCATCGCGGCCCACAAGTTCCATGCCACGTAGTCCGCCTGCTGGAAGGCCACCTGCGCGGTCGCCGGCAGCGCCGACTTGTCCGCAATAGACGTACCCAGCTCCTCATAGGAGGCGGGGTCCGTGCGCGACACGTCACCCACTGCAAAAACTCTGTTGTCGCCGACGACTTGCAGCGTAGGCTCCTGAACCCGACCAGAAGTCAAGGCGGGGCAGAGATCAGGGACAGACAAACAGTGTTTCTATTTTCGGCAAAGGGCCACTATTAGCGCCTGCTGGGCTGCCTGCCAAAGGCCCGATTGGGACCGAACATGGACCAGCCCTTGGTTGGCGGCCCAAGCAGCATGGCTGGCCACACCAGGGGCCTCCGGTCAGATGCCAGAGTGTAGCTGACATGTAGCTGAGTCATCAAAAACAGACTCAGCAGACCCCACTTAAGCTCCTACGCCCCTGTGGGCTGTATCGGCAACTACTCAACAGGCAGGAGTTATGCACCTAGGGGTCATAAATAATGAAGGCCCGGTCATCGAAATTGAAAGTATGACCCCACCAGGCCTCTCGGGTACGAGGTCTCACACAACTTGGGGACACTTGCACAGAGAGGAGTCGTCAACACGACCCACACAGATCTTATCATTGATTAAAATAACTCGTGCATGTGTTCCCTTCTCATTGGGGCAAGGGTCCTCATTCAGATCATCCACAGGGACCTTGAGGACCTGGGACCCCCTACTTTATTTTAGGGAGCTACAGCTACACGATTCGGCCACCTCAGAGCCCACGGCCGGGGTGGCATGGAGAAGCAAGCCCTGCTGCTTGGGCCACCAGCCCAGCAAGGCATGGTCCTCAATTCTCCATAGGCCCAGTGGTGGCTACCCAGTAGCCAGCCCAAGGTGATCCAGGGCGCACAACACCCTGAACCCAGGCTCATGATCCTGAAACCAGGCGCATCCCAGGGGGGCACTGGGGCAGATAGAGGGCCCCAGGCTAATTCACACCGCTCACCGTCTGTATTGAACCGCGCTTGTTGGTGGCAAAAGGCAAGCCCTTTCTCCCCTCCGGTGCCCCAGTGGCAGGACTGCTCCCCGCTGTCCAGAGCACTAGGTCGGCGCTGGCGGAAACCTTGCTGCCGTCTGCCATCTGCAGCTCTGCTGTGCAGCTAGTGGGGTGCATCGCGGATTCGGAGCGATCCAGACGCACGACCTTGGTGCCTGCCATTGCAACAGAGAGGGCTTTTTTTTGAAAAGGGATCTAATGGGAACGAAAATGGGCAAGATCACACAACTGGAGGCAGCTTTGGGTACAATTCTAGTCTGTCAGAGGGCTGCTTCAGGATGTGAGCATGTGACTTGCCTGGTGTACTAATCATTTCAACAATTATGTTATTGAGGTCACACAACAGGGTCACACAATTGATGTGCATGAAAAACCGAACAATGTACAAAATGAAAGGATGACATCATTGTCCTTATGCACAATGAGACGCTCTTTCTCGGTGTAAGTAAATGACATCACACACTCTGCTAGGGATTCCCATGCGCAAATAAGATCTCAACAATTCTGGCAGGACAGAACACACCAGGTCAGCTAAACAAACACAGGCTGGATATGTTCAAGATTTGTTTTACTCTATGCTATGTTCCATGCTATGCTATGTTTCATACTATAAGCCCCCACGTGGATATACATCCAGCCACTACTATCCATTGATGTGGCTCTTCCTCAAGTACCGCCACCCACCCTCTTGCCCTCCCGCCCGCACTCACCCGTCAGCACCTCAGCCCCCAGCGACGCCAACATCCTCCTCGAAGCCGCCCTCTGCCCCTCTGGACACCCCGTCAGAATGTCGTCCCCAGGTGTCACCAGCTGCACCCGGGCCTTGCTGCCGAGCCGCTCTGCAACCACCGACGCCAGCTCCACGCCCGCGTAGCCTGCACCTACGATGATGATTGTGGCGTCCGGGTCGCCTGCTGAGTCAATCTGATCCAGTGCAGTCTTCACCTGTGGGTTAAGGGTTTGGAGTTAGGATCCAAATAAAGCCTTCACCTGTTGGGTTAAGGGTTTAGGGTTGGGATCCAGAGCATCCTTCACCTGTAGGGAGGCACGCAGGAGCTGTCTAGGGTCACCAACCAAGGCCAAATGACCTGGAAACTAGATTCCACGGTCAAGTTGTCCCAGCTGTGCCAGGACCAATCAGGGTGATACACCATTTTTGTCACTGCCGCAATTTACTAAACGCAGCAATACTGCCAAGCATCTCATCTCATTTCTTCTTGCAGCCAACATTCGGCAGCATGCAGAAGCAGCAGTGGCCTGCCACATTTTAAAGAAAAGGGCCTGGCGGACCATTGAGGAAAGGACCTGCCAGATCATCGAGAAGAGAGCTGCGCTGCTCTCCTGACACATGCAAGGTGCACAAATAGCTACGAAAAATAGCTGTCAGGTACAGCTAGGGCACTGCCCACTCACCCTCACAGCATCCTCATACACGTTGAACGGCACTGCGAGCTCATCCACTCCGGGCACCCCTCTGCTGTCTGACTGAGAGCCCAGTGCTACCACCAGATAATCATACTCCAGCGCCGAGCCGTCCACCAGCTGGATCTTCCCTCCCTGGCCACCTTCAGCAGCAGCCTCAGGTTCGACGCCCGTCACCTGGGCCTGCGTTAGTGGAGGAGGGCAGATGGGTTGGAGGCCCACAGCTGAGAGGGCAGGGCAACTTAGCTCGTAAGACAGCATTTATGCGACTGACCGAAGGCAGCCAAGGAATGTGTCTTTACTGTTGCTTGCTCAGCCTGCAAGAAGAACCCCGGAAACACCGAGGGATGAAAGTGCCATCAAGACTATACCTCCAAAGGACGCATCCGAAATAAAGAGACTGACCCTGTGGGCGCAGGGTAGGACAGGTCTGTCCCAAGGGGCCTAGCCTGTGAGGTAGCTGGCGCACGCACGGGCAAAGCCAAACAGACTGATGCTTGTCTAAAAATTAGGGAATGGGTCAGATTCTAAAGGAAATTGGCATCCTGAGGCTAAAAACAATTAAAACGGCAAAGTCTTCTGCAAAACAGCCCTGCTGATTAAGCGACACCTATCCTATCCTTCAAGTGCTTGATTTCGTCAACCAGCGCAAGCTGCTCCTTGTTTGCTTTCATGTGCTCTGATCCTTGTAAACAAAACAAGCCACCGCTGGCAATCAGCCTCGTGGTAAGTCCCACGTGCCCAGACCTGAATCATCCGTCAGTCACCTGGATGAAGCGGATGGGGTAGGGGGCCAGGACCTGCGTGAAGTACGGTGCCACCTCCTCCTCCGTGGCTGAGCTGTTGAGCAGCTCGTAAAGCAAGGGCTTGAAGGTGAACCTGTCAGCCTTGTCCACCAACGTGATCTGGGACAGCAGCATCACAAAGGTTCCCCTGTCATGACATTCATCATCCAGGTAACCTTGAAAGATCCCCATCCTGTTTTTTAAAAGATCCCCATCCAGATAACCTCAGTGTGGTAATTGTGTCGCAGCATGGACATGGTGATGGATCTTGGCTGAGCCTGTGTGGCCTGAGGGGGACAGCCTACCTGAGGAGTCTTTCCCCTGGGCCAATTGAGTGCTGTCAGCCTGATGGCTGCGTAAAGGCCTCCAAATCCTCCTCCCATGATGACAACCCGCTGCTGGGTTTCTCCTGCATGCGGGTGCATTTTTGGCGTTCAATCCCTGAATCACATGGAGCTTTCGTGCCTGGCAAGGCGTGATGCCGCATGATCATTGCAGGACTCGGCATGATGATGCATGTAGGGACAGGATTTACCTGCTGCTTCATAAGCTGTGGCCTTAGTGGATGAGGGAGAAGGTCTCCCGATACCAAAGATGCCCCCTGCTGGCCTGCCTGCACCTAACACATGGAAACAGAAGCAACTGCCCGGTCAGAAGTGCCCGGCCTGATGGAATTTCTGGTATTTCGAGTTTCGACCTACAGAGGTAACCCGAGGACAAAGTGTGTCTGACGCGACCCAGAACCGACGACCGGTTCAAGCACTGCAAGACATTCTTGGGCAGCATGGCTCTGCTACGGGGAGACGCTGATGTCGTCTGCCTTGACTTCAAGTTCAAATTGGATTGCATCGGAGCGCAGAACTGACGAAGAATGTATGTGTGGCTCTTGACAAGCATAGGAAAATTGTGTGGGACAGAGTGTGAACTTCGTGCGGTGCTGACTGAGATGCCGACGAATGCGAGGGCAGCAGCATCCACGCGAGGAATGACGTATAAACGTCAGTCCTGGGCTGCAGGGTAAACTAAGTATCAGCATGTTGGAACGGGAACCATATAATACAGGCATGCGCCTGTTTTACCGAGCTGGTCGTAAAAACCCTCGTGCACGTATATACCGGTAATACCATCCAGGGGGGTAACACCTTGCCCACCCCAAAAGGCGTTCGGCCGAATATAACCGCTCGAGGGGTCTGACAGAGACGTACAATATGCTGATGGTGTGTGAGAGCAGGGACAGGTGGTGAGCTCTCACCCACCGCCAAGGAATATGCTGACCCTGTCACGGCCCTTGACCCTTGGCCCTTGGACAGCTAGGGTCCTCGTAGCCGCTCCATGCATTAATGGTTTGGGGTTTAGGGTTGAGCCTGCCTTACAGCTGCCCTTGGCCCTTGGGCAGCTAGGGTCCTCGTAGCGGCTCTATGCATTCATGGTTTAGGGTTGAGCCTGCCTCACAGCTGCCCTTGGCCCTTGGGCAGCTAGGGTCCTCGTAGCGGCTCCATGCATTGTTGTTTTGGGTCGCATGGGGGATGGAAGTTGCAGTATAATGTTAAAGGTAGGTTAAGGATGTTATGTCCCAGACATCCCGCACATCCTTGCCATTTATCTCCATTCACGTTCGCATTCACATGTCCAATTGAGGACGTGATGTCCCTTACGCGCCATGTATTCAATTGATTCTGATTTACAAATAATGGGCTCGTCATATCTGTGTACGATCATTTATGTCCCCATGTTCAATTCATGATGGTTGATTCATATACCGGTTTGTCTCATGTGTCAAATGGACTAATTGAGGACGCTGTATTCATCTGACCCATTTGTCCGTTCCAGCCAATTGAGGACGGTTGATTGGTTTGTCCCATACCGGTACGGTACGTTACAAAAGTACGGTACGGTACAAAAATACGGTACAAATACGGTACAAAAATACGGTACGGTATAAAAGTTAGGAAACGCCCCACAAATATTTCGAGGATACCGTAGTTACTTATTAATTTAAATCCCTATTTTCTAATTTTTGTACATCGATTGATGTACGTTCAGCCCATCGGAGAATATGAACATGATTTGTTCCATGCATCCCGTTTGGTGCTTGTCTTTACTGTGAGGGCTTTTGTCAGGTGAGCCTGAAATAAAGCTGTGATTCTGCATTAGCAAGACAGGAGCTTTCGGACAAGCAGCTCCCGCATGAAATAGTCCAGTGTTCAATCTTACATTGTGTAAGGTGTGTAAATTGTCTCAGGGGCCTATATGCAGTCGTGGCTGATTTCGCTGAAATTACTGACACCATTAGTTGTCAGGTATTGTTACGAGTCCGCATGATCCCGGAAGTCACTAGAACTTCTGGCCATGAGGGCTGGTTTAAATTGTTTCAGTGATGAGGAGTTGCCTGTTGAAGGTCGATGTTAAGGGATGTGTATGCTTCGAAATCCATCAAAACATCAAATCGTTAATCGACAACAAGCCACGACCGCTTACAAGGAGCCAAGCAGCCTGCTCGACTTCCGAACCACCGCCAACCAACTTCGGCTTCGCCAAACGGTGCGCCAAACCACCTACCTTACAGATTCGCCACACCAATACGGATTCGCCTGACAATTTTGACGGTTGAGGCCCATACCATACGGATGCGCCCATACCATACGGTTCGCCAACCAGCCGTAGGGTATGGGGCGAGGGCTCGACCTGGTCACAACTCTTGCACAACGTGTTTCACGATATGAAGAAAACATATGAATAGGCGATGTCCAGCTCAAGATCTGCCGAAAAAGGTGTCAGTCATAAAACCACCACATTTTGTACGGGAGAAGTGACGTGCGGACTTGTAAGGATACGCCAATCGTATTCATATTCTTTCCTCCTCTCTTTTTCCATTTGTTTATATAAAATGCGTTGCACAGACAATGCTGAACTCTTGCGCGGTCTTCGATCCATCCCTTATGATTTTAAAGAGGTCAACTCTCGGCAGGGCTCAATGTCCTCGAACACAGTTTTTGATGCGTGGCAATCTTTTGGATCTTGCTGTACCAAGATAGTCTCAGACATAGAATCAGCGGCTTCTAAGCCTGTCAGCAATGGCAGAATGCTGTCTAAATGGTGGCGACAGTGGTCGGCGTGTTTAGCCAGCAACAAGTTTATGAATTGCTTCGATCAAGCACTTCCCTGCGTCCCCCACATCCAGCTGTCCAACCCTGACATCACCAAAGTGGCTGCAAACGCCTTCTTAGCAGGGGGGGTAGCCAGGGGTCGTTTGGCATTTTTTTATGATGGGGTGTTTGATTTTCTTATTTGCCCCCCCCATCGCATGAACAGACGAAAAAGGAGCAGGAAAAGAACATACAAAAAACGTTTAGGAAGTTTGAAGATTCCCCATCCTGTCCAGATCCTTGACAAAGAGGAAGGAAAAAACACGCCAGGATCCTAAGCATTTGTTTGTCAGGTCTTTCCATCTGTCAGTGCTTGAGATGTAGTGTGGGCCATCGGTCACCTTTGGCCGCAACACTGCGTAGTTAGGAGGATGCAGCACATAGGCACAGCCCTCGTCAGTACCTACGCCAGGCTGCTGGGCTACCTGTGTCCGCTGCCTGCTGGGGGTCACGAGGTAAGTGCAGATCACGCCTTGTGAAGACAGCTCACTCAAGGTGGAGGCCAGGGCAGCCGACTTGCATATTACGGCTCAAAAGAGTACCGGAGGGCGCACATGCAGCATTTAATTGATGCGGGCACTGGAGGAGTGGTGGACACTCACCTGCTGTAACAGGGCGGGCTTGGGTGGTAGGCTCGGGCTTCTGTGGAGGATGTGATAGGCATCGTTGAGGGCTGATGTGTATCACACACTCAGTTCACACTTTGTAAACACTTTACTCACTTAAGGTACGCATCACATAGTGCCTCACCCACTTCACAATTTAAAAACAAAAACTTGATCTTATTGAAGTGTCGCTCACGCATCACACAGTCTTTACACAGACTTATACAATTTCACTTAGATCTCCTTCTTTCCTTCTTAATTTTCCTAGGAGGCGTCCAACCGAACTCTTTTGCACCCACGTCATGTTCTGTGGCTGGGGCTAATCTTCTGCACTATGGGGTTCATTCCCACGCTACTGCTCAGTGGTTGTGTGTTGGTTGCTTGCCCAGGGGGGTCTCTGGTTTTCGCTCGCTGTCCTAGCGTATTTAGTGCCTGTACCGGTTTACAAGTCCCATGCATCAAATGTGATGCCCCGTTGGACTGTAAAAACTTCACTTCACTTCACTGTGTGAAGTGATTTTTTGTTCAGGGCCTAGGGGTGGTAAGTCATTGACCTTGTCACGCTTGGCCTACTTTGTGCACATATTAACCCTTTGATGAAGGCGAACGACGGTGCAGTACCACAGTTGCGTGGCTTCATTTGTCATGACCACACAAGGATGGCAAGTCTCACATGATGATATTCATATGGCATGTCGATCAGTCAGCACAAGGGGGAACATCAGGCCTCATAAACTGGTACCATAGTTCCGTTACATGATTGTGCAAACTCCCACCGATTGGTAGGATCAACAAGTACTGTCTGATAGAAATGCCTAAAAATAGTTATGCATCACGTCATTTATGTTTGATGCCTCGGGCTCCATTCCTGTATCCTGAATCCCACTGACACTGAACTCATCCAACAGAAAGACCGAGGCCTCCCCCACCTCCCTTCACCGCCCTCTATTCGCTCAGGGAGCAAAGCATGCAGACTCCTGCGACAGCAAGGCAAGGCAAACGATTGGAACACCCAGGTCAGTGCGTGAAGATAGAATGCAAGGCATGAGCTGTGCTGGCACAAGAAAAAAATTGCAAGGCAGGATGACCTTGCAGGCCAGCCGGACGGAAATCAGGCAACCCAGTACACACATGCCTGCCAGCTGTACAAGCAGGGCTCAAGTCCAAGATGTCCGACACTCACCCCGATTGATCCAGTGATAGTCCGGCAGGGTCGTCGGCATGCGCATGAACATGAGGAAGTTGCTGTTGTGGCCCGTCGTGGCCAGCACGCCCTTGCGCTCCGACGTGCGGTACACGGGGCAGTCGTAGGTTGCGCCCTGTGAAAACTTGTCAAGCGTCTTCGGCTGTAGCCAGATGACCGGAGCCGTCTCAGAGAGCACCTGCATCAGTGCAACCATGTGAACACCAGACGGTTTGCATGAGATTTCTTCAGGGGGGAAGTGTACCCAAAGAACTGCACTATGATGTGAGGCACCAGGCCCTGACCGGAATGCCTTATGGCAATCTCAGAGAAGTAGGCCTCCAATGGAATCCCCCCCAAAGAGAGCATATCCAAGAGAGTGTATCAGATGCACCCCACCCATGCATCCCACCCATGCACCCCATCTATGCCGGACCACCCCACCCATGCAGCCCCACCTCATGCACCCTACCCAACCCATCTAGATCCCAGGTCACATCCAGTCTCAGGGCTCACCTTGGGCGTGGACTCCTTGAGCTGCTTTTTGTTTCCGTCCCAGGCACACCCCTCCAGGAAGAGGCCGTGGATGTAGATGCCGTCCTCAGGGCCCTTCACTAACGCGGCAGGGTCTGTCCCCATCATCACAAAGTCAAAGCCCACCTGAGAGGGGGGAACGGTAGCAGGGATCACAGGTGAAGGGTTAGGGTTTAGGGTTCAGAGATTTAACCTGAAACCCATGCCTGAGCAAACTTGACGGGGGGATTGGTAATAGGCATGATAAATTCCTGATCAATGCAGTCCATAGGGGGTCGGAGGCCAAAAGGAACGTTGTGTCTGCAACCTAAGACCGTAGCGTGGTCTGCACCCCAAGTCAGGTCTGAGCCTCACTAGCACATGTCTCCAATAATGAGACTAGAAGGTCAATCACCAAGGGGAAGCCTGTGGTGCTCAAACGGTGTGGTGGCAGCACCCCCTGCCGGCTCTGCTGCACTTCCACAGCCTGGAGCGTGAGTTTGCAGCACCCCTCCCCACCCACCGTGTCAATGGGCAGCTTGTGCTTGCGGGCGTAGTTCTGCAGCGCGGCCGTCGTGAAGGAGGGCGTGAAGAAGAAACCGCTGATCCAGAACACAGGGGGAGCGCCCTTCTGATACCTGTGCAGGATCAGGGTCAGGGTCAGGTTCAGGAACACAGGGCCAAGCCAGCGCATGAGGAGAGGGGACACCATGACCCACACACCACACGGCACCTCCAGCCCCCGCCACTCTGAAACACCTGAGTGCCTCCAGGAGGGGGACCAACAAGAGGCGTTGCAGCCTCCCAGCCAATGCCAGTCTTCTCTTCTACTTTGCTTCCCCACTCCTCCCTCTGCATCCACCTGAATTAGCGGCAACTTATTAACTCACCTTCAGCTTGCAACCCGCAACTCACCTGCCACCCTCAACCCAGCTTTCCCCTGCACTCTTTTCATTCTCACCATGTCATCAGCATATCGAGGCGGGCTAAGAGGTCCAACACGTACGATGCCAGAGGCTTGAGCGAGGGGAACGACACGCTCCCCTTCCACAGGGGCGGCACTTGACCCACGGCCATGGACCTGAGAACAAGCAAAAGGGGGCACAGGCGGGCAGCAGACAGTGGTGAGCCCGGGATCCCGGGAAACACGGAGGTGACAAGCAATAGGGGCACAGGCAGGCAGCGGACAGTGGGAAGCCCCACCCCGGGAAACACGGAGATGACATAGATGTAAAGAACCCGCCACATCCGGGAGATGAGGAGCTGAAACAAGGATGAAACAACCCGCTCATGGATCACGCTCATGCCATGTCACATGGAGGACTCTCACAAAAAGCCACATGCTCCTCTAAGTCTCCTCAATCAGCCCAGACCCTGTACCGCCACCCACTTGAATACGGCATCCAGCTCCGAAGACATGACCTGCAGCCCCTGTACCGCCTTGTCCAGGTTCACCAGGCTGCCTCGGATGACCGACAGCAGACGGTTGTACCGCAGCATCTCCTGGCACAGCACCTGGTTGAGCGACTGCTCGTACCGCACAGGGTACTTGTACTGCGCCTTCTCGATGTCAAAGTTGGCTGGCAGGCGCTGGAGGATGTCCGACACCATGCTGCCCACCAGCTCCTCGCTACTGCCACCTGCACAATTCGCCAGGAAGGCGCACACGAGGTCTGAGGAGCGGACGAGGCAGGGAATACCAGGCAGCGTCTGGGGCCAGAGACTAGTAGACTGCCAGGCCTTGCCACCAAGCCACGGGAGATGCTTGTATCGTCAGCGGTGAGACGTGAGGGGCACCCCGGTATCGTCTTGAGTGAAAGTTCGGGAACCATCCATCATTGTACCCTCCTGCATTGGAATGCTAGCTCAGGGAGCACAGCCTCCTCCCCTACTTGGCAGCACCTCCACAGGAAGAAAGGCTGGCAAACCTAGGCTCCCGATTGCATTCCCCAGTATGGGTGCTTTGGCCTTCCCCCCCAAGATTCCAATGATGAACCCTGAACCTCAAAACCCTCATCGGGCGCCCGCTCACCTCCGCCTCCTCCCCCCCCGCCCGCTCCACCGGTGAGAGTCAGCGTGTCCAGCATGCCCTCGGTCTGCTGCAGGTCCTTGGTGATGTCTGCGTTCTCGTGGAGTCCGAACGCCTCGGGCAGCGGGAAGACCGGCAGCGAGTTGATGTAGGTGATGTAGCTGGCGTGGTTGCCCTCAGGAGGGATGTAGTACGTGCCTGGGCACAAGGCAGGGGAGGGGAGGGGTTCAGGCACATGGATATGGGGGGGGTTCCTCCGCTGACAGCTCTTTGCGTCTAATCTGACGATATACATACTTTTGTGTCCAGGATCAGGCTGGAGGGGAGTGGGCATGCGCAGAAAACCTGCCCAGTGGTTTTCCATTATGTACGGCATTGTTTAGATGCCTGAAGGACACCACCTAAGTGAGACGACTTCTGTACTGGTCTTCGCCGAGGCAGCACTGCACCTAGGACACCCTAGCCTTTGGGGGGGGGGCAGGGGGGCAGGGGGGCAGGGGGGGGTAGGTGGTCACCCAAGAAAAATCTTATCAAGGGGAAAGGAGTAAGTGCTGCGGCATCATCTCATCCAATCTCCCTGGACAAACAATCTCCATACATAAAGATTCTTATCTTTGGTAAGGAGGTAAACAACAGCTTTTTAAAAAGCTTTTCTACAAGTTATTAAAAAACTTATAGAGCTGGAGCCATCGCCTGCCCCCTGGCTCCAGAGACACCCCCATCCAGGCCCCCGGGAATGCGAGACACGCTCGGACTTCCGAAAGGAAAGCACAAAAACATCCCGTGCCGCCTGATCCCTAGTTGTCTGCCGTCCCCGCCACTGCAGATACCTGATGCTGAGAGATGGAACACTTCATCCGTCATGATCTCCGTCCGGTACACTCGCGACAGCAGCGTGTTGAGCAGCCGGCGGTCCTTGTCGTCGGTCACGCGACCGCCGTAGTTACACTCGCCGATCGCGTACTTGAGAGCGGCGTAAGGCAGGTCCTCGTTCTCGTCGATGTACATGCGCAGCTGCCGCACGCTGATGCGCAGGTCGCCGTCATCGAAGCCTGCGAGAGAGGGTGAGTGCCAGCAGTGAGAGTTTTCGGAGTGGAGGCGGTGCGCAGTCTCAGTATAGCCCCCCATGGCCCGCAGGGTCGCAAACACTCGCCACGCAGCACTCTGCCGCTATACCGTGCAGCCATACCGTCCTCAGCCGCCATACCAGTACAGTACACGTACAACAACAGGACAGCTCAAGCTGGCTTCCCTCCGGCTGCGGCCAAGCCGAACCTCTGTCCCGCAAAACTTCTAGACAACCGAAGTACGAGCGCATGACCCACTTCCCACCCTGTACTCACCATAGGGGATGTTCCAGCCAATAGCCCCAAACTTGCGTCTCTCCTGGACAAACGCGTGAAGGAAGCAGAGCCCAAACAGCAGCGCCTTGAAGGACTTGGGTTTAGAGCAACCTGGAGGAAGAACAGGCAAGGGGCAGAATGTCAGGACGGACACGAGAGCAGCAACCCAGAAAAACAGAATAACAGAAAATAAACAGAAGGTCAATACCGTACAGTAAAGATATATAAGCAATAGCTCGAAAGGGATAGGCCGATACCTATGCCTATACCTTCCATTTGGATTCCATGTCAGAAGGTCTTTCATAGCAGGTGCTCAGGGCTCAGGAGACCCAGGATGGGACTCCTTACAAGCTGGCAGGAGGCTTCATCACTCCTCATGCAAGGACCCCAACAGGAGTAACTCATGGGCAGCGGCTGGAGACCATCACCCGCATTGCCAGGCTCACAACAAACATCCTCAAATCATCTGAGCAGTGTACCCAGTTAAAATGTTTAAATAAAAACACCATAAACGGTGCCCGGTGAAGCATATACATATGTACTCGTAGATAACAAAGCATGTCAGCACTGGTTATGATCCACGACAGCATAAAGAAACAAACGGAAAAAGGACACTGCCCTCCTGCACTTCCCACACTTCGCACCCCTCCTCCTGGCACCTTGGCCAGCGCACCTTCAAAGAAATCCTGGCTGCAAATGGGCTCTAGCGCATAGGAGCGCTTGAGGTTGGCTCTCAATCCCGCAGGCGGCTCATTGGTCATCTTGACGCCATTTTGAAGGATGGAGACGGGGAAGTCGGGGCTGGGCATGGAGGTCATCCACAGCCTGGGGCATGCAGGCGAGGGTGAGGATTGGTGGAGGAGCGGGGGAGGGCAGGAGGGCAGGAGGGGCTGGGCATGGAGGTCATCCACAGCCTGGGGCATGCAGGCGAGGGTGAGGATCGGTGGAGGAGCGGGGGAGGGCAGGAGGGCAGGAGGGGCTGGGCATGGAGGTCATCCACAGCCTGGGGCATGCAGGCGAGGGTGAGGATTGGTAGAGGAGCGGGGGAAAGCAGGAGGGCAGGAGGGGCTGGGCATGGAGGTCATCCACAGCCTGGGGCATGCAGGCGAGGGTGAGGATCGGTGGAGGAGCGGGGGAGGGCAGGAGGGCAGGAGGGGCTGGGCATGGAGGTCATCCACAGCCTGGGGCATGCAGGCGAGGGTGAGGATTGGTGGAGGAGCGGGGGAGGGCAGGAGGGGCTGAGCATGGAGGTCATCCACAGCCTGGGGCATGCAGGCGAGGGTGAGGATCGGTGGAGGAGCGGGGGAGGGCAGGAGGGCAAGAGGGCAGGGCATGGAGGTCATCCACAGCCTGGGGCATGCAGGCAAGGGTGAGGATCGGTGGAGGAGCAGGGGGGGGGGCAGGGGGGGGCGACATGGGGCAGGAGGGCAGGAGGGCAGGAGGGGCGACAAGGGGCGGCAAGTTTCCCACGTGTGGGGGGCGTCATGCCGGTCATCCAATGTGGATCTGCGCAGCGGAGTCTGCCCCTGCTCTGTCGGGTTTTGCGTCATCGGGAGCTAGGGCTGGTCTATACCCTATACAAGTATATTCGCACTGACATATATACTTATATAAAGGCACCTGTATCTATCAGTACCGCGTATAAGTGTATGTATACCGTCTATGTTTGAGGAAATGTGGGAACTGAGACTTGTGTTGGCCTTGCCATGATCTTAACACTGGCTTGCATGCTGTCGATATTAGGCACACGGCTGCATGCACATCCTCCGGGGACCTGCCTGAAATCCGCATCGGTGTTATCGGGCTTGATGCTCTCACAGATCTTCTCCAGTGCAGGCATCCAGCTGGGCGCCAGGTGGCAGTTCTGATGCAAAGGCAGCAGGAAGAGAGAGTGAAGAGGGAGGGGTGCGGGAGAGATAAGGAGTGGTGAGGGAGTGAACAGGCAGGATCAAAGAGTGACCAAGGGGTGGTGGAGGAGTGACAAGGGAGTAACATGAACACTTCCTGCCTATCACATGAGTAGGCAGGACAGCGGCTTCACGTCAATGTGAGTCAGTCCTACCAGTTGCTTAGCCAGTAGGACACTCCCCCAGGCGACCTCTGCCTCCCCACGGGCACTTATGCAGACAAGCACACACTTCAACAGCAACCGCGAGCCCTTCCCCTCCCCCCTGCCTCACACCCCTGCCCCTCCCCTGGGACCCACGCCCCCAACCTCCCCCCCGGCCACACGCCTCAGCCCTGGCCCCAAGTCTTGCACCCCAGCCCTGCCCCCAAGTCTCCCACCCCAGCCCTTCCCCCAAGTCTCCCACCCCAGCCTTACCTGAAGCAGCACCCAGGAGCCTGCCTTGCGTGCTGCAGAGATGAGTGACGCAGCCTTAGGCCCCTGACCCTGACCCATGGAGATGACGGAGATCTTGCTTCCGTAACCCGTGGAGTCCGCGAACTGCATCAGGGCCGCCGTGGGGTCGGACCCCGTGGAGAGAACGAACAGCAGGGGACTGGTGCAAGAGGACTCCTTGTAGCTGCCGGCGAGGTCGAACGGCGGTGGCTCAGTGAACTTGGAGCTGAGGGTGGCGGACACAAAGCCCTGAAGCGCAGGAACCACCTAAGGGAGAGAGCGGGGGGAGCGGGGGGAGCGGGGGGAGAGGGGGGAGAGGGGGGAGAACGAAGGTCGTTGGTGAGTGGGTGAGGGGAAAGGGAATCCGCCTGCGGGGTGTGAGCGGGGAGGGAGCAGGGGTAGAGTGACAACTGACAAGGGACCTTGCTCGGACGGTGCAAACGGAGATTGGAGTCGCGAGCGTGTGACGACTCAGATATCACACTCCAATAAGCAGGCAGGGCCCTGTTGTGGCCAGGTAGGCGGCGGCCTTGCCAGTTGCAGGGGCATTGTCAAGGCCAGCCTGGCAGCGAGCGCATGCTGCCTCGATCTCTGCATTGCCTGCTTTGGAGCGTGCAAGGGAGCGCACCTGCAAGAGACGGAACCCCATAGTAGAATTCTAGCTACATTCAAGTGTAATCCTGCATCTTCACCTGATGCACTCCTGACCACCTCGACCACCCTCTCGGCCACCCCCTCAACTACCACCTCGACCACCCCCTTGACTACCTCTTCGACAACCACCTTGTCCCCCCCCTTGACAACCACCTCGACGAGCCCCAATGCTGGTGGAGAAGCAGATAGAGAGGTGTTGACAGGGGACTGTGCCCTGCCTCACCTCGTCAGGCCAAAGCATGCTCCATATCAACACATCTTCACTCGCTCACCTTGTCCGGCCGCAGCATGCGCAGCACCAGCACTCGTTCAAACGGCGTGAGCTTCGTATCATATCCCATGGGCAGCTCTGCATTCTCAGGCTCGACCTGGAGAAGGTGCATGGGGGGAGGAATGTCCGGCAGCAGGGATCAGGCTCCAGCTGGAGGGACTGAAGGGAATATTGCGAGGGTGCTGCGTGGCCACCACTGGTCGGAAATTTCGACCGGCCTACGACCGCAGTCGCGACTGGTGGTCCAAGCAACAGGGTTCAGGGTTTAGGGTTAAGGGATAAGGGATAAGGGTTAAGGGTTAAGGGTTAAGGATAAAGGGTAAAGGGTTAAGGGTTAAGGGTTAAGGGTAAAGGGTAAAGGGTAAAGGGTAAAGGGTAAAGGGTAAAGGGTAAAGGGTAAAGGGTAAAGGGTAAAGGGTAAAGGGTAAAGGGTAAAGGGTAAAGGGTAAAGGGTAAAGGGTAAAGGGTAAAGGGTAAAGGGTAAAGGGTAAAGGGTAAAGGGTAAAGGGTAAAGGGTAAAGGGTAAAGGGTAAAGGGTAAAGGGTAAAGGGTAAAGGGTAAAGGGTAAAGGGTAAAGGGTAAATGGTAAAGGGTAAAGGGTAAAGGGTAAAGGGTAAAGGGTACAGGGTAAAGGGTAAAGGGTAAAGGGTAAAGGGTTAAGGGTAAAGGATAAAGGATAAAGGGTAAAGGGTAAAGGGTAAAGGGTAAAGGGTAAAGGGTAAAGGGTTAAGGGTTAAGGTTAAAGGTTAAAGGGTTAAGGGTAAAGGGTTAAGGGTAAAGGGTAAAGGGTAAAGGGTAAAGGGTAAAGGGTTAAGGGTAAAGGGTAAAGGGTAAAGGGTAAAGGGTAAAGGGTAAAGGGTAAAGGGTAAAGGGTAAAGGGTAAAGGGTAAAGGGTAAAGGGTAAAGGGTAAAGGGTAAAGGGTAAAGGGTAAAGGGTAAAGGGTAAAGGGTAAAGGGTTAAGGGTAAAGGGTAAAGGGTAAAGGGTAAAGGGTAAAGGGTAAAGGGTAAAGGGTAAAGGGTTAAGGGTAAAGGGTAAAGGGTAAAGGGTTAACGGTTAGCAAGCTGCACCAGACCCCCCAAGGTCACACATGCAGATGAATCGTAGCTGAAGCACCATACAATGAGCCATGGAGAGTGCGACCACACATGCCTGGGCATGAGGGCTACGCACCGCGTCAAATATCTCCCTCCAGGCATCCAGGTTTGCATCCACATCCCTGGGCAGCGTGATGAAGTTGGTCGAGGCGTTGGGCGATCGGCAGATCTCGCCCCATGACTTGGGCGACAGCCAGTCGGCGCTCGAAGGTCGCTGTATATCCTTCTCTGGCAAACCAACGCCGCCTGCGTGGTTGGGTGGATGGGTGGGTGCATGGTTGGGTGGGTGCGTGGTTGGGTGGGTGTGTGGGTGCGTGGTTGGGTGGTTGGGTGGGTGCGTGGTTGGGTGGGTGCGTGGGTGCGTGGCTGGGTGGTTGGGTGGGTGCGTGGTTGGGTGGGTGCTTGTGTGTGCGTGGTTGGGTGGGTGCGTGGTTGGGTGGGTGCGTGGGTGCGTGGCTGGGTGGGTGCATGGTTGGGTGGGTGCGTGGTTGGGTGGTTGGGTGGGTGCGTGGTCGGGTGGTTGGGTGGTTGGGTAGGTGGGTGGTTGGGTGGATGGGTGGGTGGGTGGGTGTATGGGTGGTGGGAGTGACGGCAGCAAGTGGAAGCAGGGGAGGGCGTCAGTGCTGCATGGGGTAGCAGCAGTGAGGCCCACACGCTCTGACTGCAGCTGTTACCAAACAGTGAGCATGCTCGCGGCTCCCATGCACACTATTGCACAGGCTCGTGAGGGATACAACTCATACAAGCTGTTTGGACCTCTGAGTAAGCATCACTGTGGGGCCTTTCACCTAAGGGTTTAAGATTTAGGGCTAAGGCCCACTCACCCGTGAGCAGGAACTGGTGTAGGGTTGAGGGTTTAGGCCCACTCACCCGTGAGCAGGAAATGGTTTAGGGTTTAGGCCCACTCACCTGTGAGCAGGAACTGGTTTAGGGTTTAGGCCCACTCACCCGTGAGCAGGAGCTGGTGTAGGGTTGAGGGTTTAGGCCCACTCAACCGTGAGCAGGAGCTGGTGTAGGGTTTAGGGTTTAGGCCCACTCACCTGTGAGCAGGAACTGGTTTAGGGTTTAGGCCCATTCACCCGTGAGCAGGAGCTGGTGTAGGGTTGAGGGTTTAGGCCCACTCACCCGTGAGCAGGAACTGGTTTAGGGTTTAGGCCCACTCACCTGTGAGCAGGAGCTGGTGTAGGGTTGAGGGTTTAGGCCCACTCACCCGTGAGCAGGAACTGGTTTAGGGTTTAGGCCCACTCACCCGTGAGCAGGAACTGGTTTAGGGTTTATGCCCACTCACCCGTGAGCAGGAACTGGTGTAGGGTTGAGGGTTTAGGCCCACTCACCCGTGAGCAGGAGCTGGTGTAGGGTTGAGGGTTTAGGCCCACTCACCCGTGAGCAGGAGCTGGTGTAGGGTTTAGGGTTTAGGCCCACTCACCTGTGAGCAGGAACTGGTTTAGGGTTTAGGCCCATTCACCCGTGAGCAGGAGCTGGTGTAGGGTTTAGGGTTTAGGCCCACTCACCCGTGAGCAGGAGCTGGTGTAGGGTTTAGGGTTTAGGCCCACTCACCTGTGAGCAGGAACTGGTTTAGGGTTTAGGCCCATTCACCCGTGAGCAGGAGCTGGTGTAGGGTTGAGGGTTTAGGCCCACTCACCCGTGAGCAGGAACTGGTTTAGGGTTTAGGCCCACTCACCTGTGAGCAGGAGCTGGTGTAGGGTTAAGGGTTTAGGCCCACTCACCCGTGAGCAGGAACTGGTTTAGGGTTTACGCCCACTCACCCGTGAGCAGGAACTGGTTTAGGGTTTAGGCCCACTCACCCGTGAGCAGGAAGTGGTGTAGGGTTGAGGGTTTAGGTCCACTCACCCGTGAGCAGGAGCTGGTGTATGGTTGAGGGTTTAGGCCCACTCACCCGTGAGCAGGAGCTGGTGTAGGGTTTAGGGTTTAGGCCCACTCACCTGTGAGCAGGAACTGGTTTAGGGTTAAGGCCCATTCACCCGTGAGCAGGAGCTGGTGTAGGGTTGAGGGTTGAGGCCCACTCACCCGTGAGCAGGAGCTGGTGTAGGGTTGAGGGTTTAGGCCCACTCACCCGTGAGCAGGAGCTGGTGTAGGGTTGAGAGTTTAGGCCCACTCACCCGTGAGCAGGAACTGGTTTAGGGTTTAGGCCCACTCACCCGTGAGCAGGAACTGGTTTAGGGTTTAGGCCCACTCACCCGTGAGCAGGAACTGGTTTAGGGTTTAGGCCCACTCACCCGTGAGCAGGAACTGGTTTAGGGTTTATGCCCACTCACCCGTGAGCAGGAACTGGTGTAGGGTTGAGGGTTTAGGCCCACTCACCCGTGAGCAGGAGCTGGTGTAGGGTTGAGGGTTTAGGCCCACTCACCCGTGAGCAGGAGCTGGTGTAGGGTTTAGGGTTTAGGCCCACTCACCTGTGAGCAGGAACTGGTTTAGGGTTTAGGCCCATTCACCCGTGAGCAGGAGCTGGTGTAGGGTTGAGGGTTTAGGCCCACTCACCCGTGAGCAGGAGCTGGTGTAGGGTTTAGGGTTTAGGCCCACTCACCTGTGAGCAGGAACTGGTTTAGGGTTTAGGCCCATTCACCCGTGAGCAGGAGCTGGTGTAGGGTTGAGGGTTTAGGCCCACTCACCCGTGAGCAGGAACTGGTTTAGGGTTTAGGCCCACTCACCTGTGAGCAGGAGCTGGTGTAGGGTTAAGGGTTTAGGCCCACTCACCCGTGAGCAGGAACTGGTTTAGGGTTTAGGCCCACTCACCCGTGAGCAGGAACTGGTTTAGGGTTTAGGCCCACTCACCCGTGAGCAGGAACTGGTGTAGGGTTGAGGGTTTAGGTCCACTCACCCGTGAGCAGGAGCTGGTGTAGGGTTGAGGGTTTAGGCCCACTCACCCGTGAGCAGGAGCTTGTGTAGGGTTTAGGGTTTAGGCCCACTCACCTGTGAGCAGGAACTGGTTTAGGGTTTAGGCCCATTCACCCGTGAGCAGGAGCTGGTGTAGGGTTGAGGGTTGAGGCCCACTCACCCGTGAGCAGGAGCTGGTGTAGGGTTGAGGGTTTAGGCCCACTCACCCGTGAGCAGGAGCTGGTGTAGGGTTGAGAGTTTAGGCCCACTCACCCGTGAGCAGGAACTGGTTTAGGGTTTAGGCCCACTCACCCGTGAGCAGGAACTGGTTTAGGGTTTAGGCCCACTCACCTGTGAGCAGGAACTGGTTTAGGGTTTAGGCCCACTCACCCGTGAGCAGGAACTGGTTTAGGGTTTAGGCCCACTCACCTGTGAGCAGGAACTGGTGCTGAATGGGGTCGAGTTCACCCTGACCCAGCATGATGCGTGCAGTGAGCAGGAAGGCAAACAACAGCTTGTCCTTCTCGAACAGAGACCTGCGGAGCAAGCAGGGTTGAGGGTTAGAGGGAGCAGGGAGAAGGTTTGGGGTCAATGGAAGAAGCCTCTCCACATCACGGAAAGGGCAGCAAAGGGGACATCCTGCACTTGGTTAAGGGTTTAGGGTTTAGACCCAAAGCCCTTAACCCTAAACCCTAAACTAGGGGACATCCTGCACTTGGTTCATGCTTGGCACTGACTATTTACTATTGTCATGCAGACAAGGGGCCTTAACTGGGCTAAACCCTCAACCCTCCTCAGCCCCTGCATTTTGGTCCCTCGGTGGGGTGTGGACTTCCGCACCGCCCTTATGCAGGTGGGAATCAGGGCGTGGGTTTGACACCCTCCGCTCAGTGTTCATATTTTCCAGCCACGAGGCCACCACTGGCAGGCCGCCCCGAGGCCGCGGCAGCTCTGACCAGTCTCATCAAACCTGGGCAAGTTCACTGCCGGCGGCCCTAGCAGAGCATCACTGCTGTGGCCTTGTTGCTTGGAATCACCACTACTGCTTCTGCTGCTGTTGGGGCCTTGGTGCACAGAACTGCCACTGCTGCTGCTGCTTGCTGGCTTGCCGCTGTAACACCTGGGGCGTCCGGCCGGCGGCCAATCGTTGCTGACATGTAGCTGACATATAGCTGACATGTTGCCGACATGTAAGCTGACATGTAGCTGACATCTAGCTGACATGTACCTGAGCCAGGAGAAAAACGAACAATGCCTGCGCACCTGCAGATGTTGAGGTACAGCGAGTACGTGAAGTGGTTGTTGATGTGCTTGAGGCGCTCCGTGAGGTCCTCCGCCTTGGTGCTGGCCTGGATGCTACGGATGTACAGCCCGATGAACCAGGCCAAGCTGTACTGGTACATCGGGTCGATGCCTGGACACTCACAGGGGGGGACAGGACATGCCTCAGAGAGAGGGGCACAGGGGATGTGGTAGGGCCAGGGCCGGGACCGGGCAGGGCAAGGTTCAGGTTCAAAGGTGACAAGGGACAGGACTGGGCAGGGCAAGAGGGTGCCTGCCAGAAGAGTTTGTTGAGGGCACTAGCACTTCAGGCAGGGCCCTTACTCTGTGCTGCCCCAGCTGCCTCAGAGGGCATGCGGCTTATGGAGCCGCTTCTGATGCGGCCGTGCAAATGTCTCTTGCCTGCCTCCACTGCGTGCTCACATAAGCCAGCCCCAACCTCTGCTCCCGCCAGGCGCCGCCTCCCTCCTCCTAGCACACCAGCCAGGAGTGAAGCTCCCGGCTGGTCTATCCGGGTAGCCCCGACATCAAGTCATGGGGAGCCTCAACTCCCTCCCTCCAATGAACTGACCAGCCATGAGTGAAGCTCCAGACTGACGTAAGTGGGCAGACCTAGCCCTTACTCATGGGGGCCTTCACTCCCTCCCTCCTGTTAGCTCACCTGCCATGCCCCTGAAACTTAATCCTTAAAAATCCTTAACCCAAAACCCTGCTTCCTTAACCCGAAACCCGAGCTCACCTGCCATGTCCCTGATACAGAATCCTTGAACCCTAAACCCTTAACCTGTAACCCTATTTTCAGAAACTTGTGAGCTCACCTGCCACATCCCTGATACAGAATCCCTCAACCCGTAACCCTAAGCCCTATTTCCGGAATATTTTGAGCTCACCTGCCATATCCCTGATACAGAAGAAGAGGATGGCGTTATAAGCGCCCCCCGGCTTGTATCCAGTGCGTGCTGCGTCTATCTCCACCTGCGTCGTCTCCGCCACGATTTCTTTCTCCTGGATGTCGTTGCTGACCACCTTGGCCTCGGACAGGATCTGGATGGCGCTCGCATCCTCCAGAATGTTGCCCTGCGCAGGGAATGTGTTTAGGGTTCAGGGTGTAGGGTGTAGGGTGTAGGGTTAAGTGCAGGGAATGGGAGGGAGCGAGAGTGAGGGCGAATGGGCAGGAGGGTGGAGCTTGAGTGAGGGAGGGGGGTCAGGCCTTCAGTGCAGAAAAAGGTAGAACACAAGTGCGGGAACAGTCCCGTTAAATACTGTGAAAAAATAGCCAAACTGGTCAAAATACACAGGTTAAGGGTTATCAAGGGTCAAGGGTTTAGCACACTAATATAGACACTCCTCCCCGATCCCCGGTCCCCCCTCCCCCCCCCCCAGTCCCATCTCAGCCCACCTGACTGCTGCTGAGCACATGCAGGATCTTATCCTCAATCTCCTTGAGCTTCTTCTTGTTTTCAGCAGACTCGACCACCTGAACACATGCAAAGAGGCTGGTCAGTCCAGTCGCTATGATTCAGCCGTATCACGTCCAGCCGCCCGGGGGAGCCGGGTGCATCGAGCCCTGCTGCTCAGGCCTCTGGCCGTGGGCCGGTCAGAGTTTTGTCCCAGCTGGCCCAGTAGTGGCCGCCCAGCAGCCTGCTGAATAAATCAAATACAAATCTGGTGAGCACTGAGATATGCACTGTCACCCATCCGGCAATCACCAGCAGCTGCCGCTGCGCCTGTGTGCACTACTGCACTTTCAATAAAATGGTTTCCGCACCCACCACCTGCTGCTGCCGCTACACCTCCAAGTTCGGCCTCTCCTGACCCACCTTGCCCCCCCCCCCCCAGCGCAATCTGGTATATACTTCCAATACAACTGGTCACCACACCCGACAGCTGCTGCCGCTGTGCCCCAAGGTCTCACATCTCACCATTCTTTAAAGCCTTCAACAACAACAACAACAAAAAACAAAAGACCCCCCTCCCCCTCCACGCTCCACACCTACCAGCTGCTGCCGCTGTGCCTCCAGGTCTGGCCTCTCACTATTCTTCAAATACTTAAACGATGCAACACGAAGGAGGAAAAAAGAAGAAAAAATCACACCCACCAGCTGCTGCCGCTGCGCCTCCAGGTCTGGCCTTTCCTGCGCCACCGTCACGCCCAGCAGCTGATCACTCAAGCCGTCCAGAGTGATCATGAAGTTGAGAAGAGTGACCTTCACAGCTGTCTCGGGCAGGTAATGGGGGTTCCGGAGCGCCGTGGTGATGTAGAACCTGTGCAGGGATGGGTGCGTGGCAGCGGCTGAGGCCATACGTGGGGGAGGTGACAAGCGAGGATGGAACAAGTGGAGTGTTCCAAGCGGGGCAGGCAACACGCAATGGGAATGTGACCTAGGCATGGCGGACAGCTGTCATGCTGTCAAGAAAAACACCTGCTCTGCCACAGCCTCCACCACCACAGATCTATGGATAGATCTGAAAGGCAAGGTTTGTTTCAAGGTCAGTAAATGGTAGATTCTGGGCTTGGTGGTCGGTAGCATCCGCTACCTGTGCCCCCCCAAGAAAATTGAATCGTTACTGTACTCATCAAGGACTGACTGCATAAAACAAGTCTGACTGCACCCACTAGGCTTGAGCCAGGCACTTGCTCCCTCCCTCCTCCCGCCCTCCCACCTGAATTGGTCGCTGAACTCGATGGTTGCATCACCAAGTCGTATGAAGTTCACTCCGCCCTGTTTGAACAGCTGTTTCAGCAGCAGGGGCTCCAGGGAGGGGTCCAGCTCCTCACCTGCAGGCAGGCCGCCGGGTAAAACTTTTTGTCGGCTTAGCCACAATTTAGCCACAATTTTGTCGGCTTAGCCACAATTTAGCCACCTCCTGGCCTTCGCCACTAAGGGGCTCATGCAGGGCAAACCCAAAAAATACACGCTGGCAACATGAGGGATGCAGGGATCAGGGACAGGCCGAGTACAGGGGGTTGAGGCTGGAGCCTCCAAAGGACTCGGCTAGACTAGGCTAGGCTAGACTAGGCTAGGCTAGACTAGGCTAGGCTAGACTAGGCTAGGCTAGGCTAGGCTAGGCCAGGCTAGGCTAGGCTAGGCTAGGCTAGGCCAGGCAAGGCTAGGCTAGGCTAGGCTAGGCTAGGCTAGGCTAGGCTAGGCTAGGCTAGGCTAGGCTAGGCTAGGCCAGGCTAGGCCAGGCCAGGCTAGGCTAGGCTAGGCTAGGCTAGGCTAGGCTAGGCTAGGCTAGGCTAGGCTAGGCTAGGCTAGGCTAGGCCAGGCTAGGCTAGGCTAGGCCAGGCTAGGCTAGGCTAGGCTAGGCTAGGCTAGGCTAGGCTAGGCTAGGCTAGGCTAGGCTAGGCTAGGCCAGGCCAGGCTAGGCTAGGCTAGGCCAGGCTAGGCTAGGCTAGGCTAGGGGCGACAAGCAGCACAGCTCCTACGATCGCACCGGGGCCAGCTCCAAAAATCAACCGCATCAAATGCAAAGCTGCAAAGCCTATTTGTTAAATGCGTAGCTCCAAAGCTCGATTTTTATGTCCACACGCACCAACGTTCTCCAGTAGCACAGGGATGCCAAACTGGATGGCGTTTTCCAGCGTCCTCATGTAGTCTCCGTCCGTGAGCTTGATGACTCGCAGGTCACTGGTGCGCTCCATGTTCTTGATCCACTTGTTGGCCTGGCAGCAAGGATTTAGGGTTTAGGGTTTAAAGTTAAGGGTTTAGCGTTCCATGTTCTTGATCCACTTGTTGGTCTGGCAGCAGACGAAAAAGGCAGCCATCGAGGGGCCAGCGGATGAGACAAATAGCAAGGAGAGCGCCGGAGGTGCACTGAGACAGGCATCCCCAAGGCCAACACAGGACAGTAGTGCTGTACTGCACTAGGGCATAGTTTAGGCTTAATGGCTTATAAGAAGATATGCCTGTGCAGTTCTGCTACCCTGTGTTGGCCTAGGTGATACCCGTCTGCAGCCGTGCTCTACTGCAGCAGTGTTGTACTGCTGTACTGCAGTAGTGCTGTACTGCAGACGGGCATCACCAAGGCCAACCCAGGGCAGAGTAGGATACTGCGCTTGCATCTGTTCTTCTGTCCCCCTATTATTTTCTCGTCCTCCCTTCAGTTTCCAACCAGGCAGTTGGGCGCCTGCGCAGCCGAGCCTTTTGAGCGGGGCCCAGAGGTGTAACGTCAGGAGCGTGAATCTGTCCGCATGGATCAAACCCCTAAAGCTGAGTCCCTCAGCTCGAATTTGATGCGCAGATGTGCCCGCAGGTTCAACACCGAACCTCAGAACTCGTTTCTGTATTTATGCATGTGCTTGCGAGTGAAAGCCATAGCCTTTTAGGTCCACCTGGTACCCCCCTTCGCCCCTTTGCCCTCCAGGTCCCCCCCCCCCCTCCCTGTCCCATCCTCTCCCCTAGGCCAGCCAGCCACCTGTGTCTGAGGGGCGATCATGAGCGGCCAACGCGTGGCGTTGGCGACAGCAGTAGCAGCAGTAGCAACAGCATTAACAGCAGTGGCAATAGCAGCAACAGCAGCAACAGGCACACAGGTGCGGTAACCCACCTGTGTCTGAGGGTCGATCATGAGCGGCCAGCGTCTGGCGTTGGCGACCATAATCCCGTTGTCGGTGGAGAAGCTGTCGTTAGGCAGGCCCGCGATGCCCCACTCGCGGATCTTGACCGGGTCCCCGAGGGACGCCACCAGAGAGAACTTGCCCGAGCGGGGAATGCCATACGTCTCCAAGCCGGCCACCCACTTGGCCACCACCTGGGGGGGGGGATGGGAATGTTTTTCACATGCTGTGACCAAGAGATTGTTGGAAAGAATATGACCCGTATCCTATCCCCAACCACCTGCTCCCTATACGCCATAGTTGAGTGCTCAAGGCCCCCCTCCTCCACCCACCTGGTCCCTATACGCCATGGTGAATGCTCCTAGGTAGGAGATGACGCCCGCACTGATCAGCATGTCTCCGGTCAGGTTGTTGTACTTAAGGCCCAGCGTGACGGCCGCCTCTGTCCACCGCGTTTTCTCGCCGCCCAAGCCCTGCCAAGCGCAGGGGGTACACACACACAAACAGATCAGGGAAGGCCTTTGGAGCTGAAAATCCTGTGGGGTCGTAGGGCTGAGGGCTGAGGGCTGAGGGGGGCTGAGGGCTGAGGGGGGCTGAGGGGGGCTGAGGGGGGCTGAGGGGGGCTGAGGGGGGCTGAGGGGGGCTGAGGGGGGCTGAGGGGGGCTGAGGGCTGAGGGGGGCTGAGGGGGGCTGAGGTCTGAGGGGGGCTGAGGTCTGAGGGGGGCTGAGGTCTGAGGGGGGCTGAGGTCTGAGGGGGGCTGAGGGCTGAGGGGGGCTGAGGGCTGAGGGGGGCTGAGGGCTGAGGGGGGCTGAGGGCTGAGGGGGGCTGAGGGCTGAGGGGGGCTGAGGGCTGAGGGGGGCTGAGGGCTGAGGGGGGCTGAGGGCCGAGGGGGGCGAGGATTGTATGGTTTGAGGTTTGGGGTTCAAGGGGTTTTCATGGTTTGGGGTTAAGACTCATCCACTCCCATCAGGGCAGACGCGAGTGGACTGTCACAAATGTGATAGGATGATATGTTCATGGTCATCTCCAAAGCGAGGCTCTGACGCCGGAGGAGCGAGTGCAGCAGCATGGCATCAACAGAAACATCAGCTGAGGTCCCACCCCCTGAGTGCAGATGGCCAGGAACCCAGAGGGGCAAACCCTATCGCCTCTCCCTCCCCTCCCCTTCCTCCGATGCATCCTCCTCCTCTGCCCCCCTCCCCCGACCTGTACCCTAGGTTCCAGGGTTTGGACAATCAGATGTTCAGTTCAAATCAGGAGATAGTTCCACAGGTGAAGACCAGGCGTAACTTGACCCCCCTGAAGCAGGGGGGTCAAACTATGCCTGCTCCTCACCGTGATGAGTTTCTCCACCTGCAGCAGCTTCTGCATATTGCAGGCAATCCCGCTCAACCCTCACCCCTGTCACCATAAACCTTCATATTCCCCGCCTCACCATCCCACCGTGATTAGCTTCTCAGCCCGCTCCACCTTCTGCACATTGCAGGCAATCCCGCTCAACCCTCACCCCTTTCATCCTTAACCCTAAACCTTCATATTCCCTGCCTCCCCATCCCACCGTGATTAGCCTCTCAGCCCGCTCCAGCTTCTGCACATTGCAGGCAATCCCGCTCAACCCTCACCCCTTTCATCCTTAACCCTATACCTTCATATTCCCCGCCTCACCATCCCACCGTGATTAGCTTCTCAGCCCGCTCCAGCTTCTGCACATTGCAGGCAATCCCGCTCAACCCTCACCCCTTTCATCCTTGACCCTAAACCTTCATATTCCCTGCCTCCCCATCCCACCGTGATAAGCTTCTCCGCCCGCTCCAGCTTCTGCGTGCACAGCTCCACCTCGCCCTCCAGTCTGGACTTCTCTGACACGCTGAACTCCAGCTGGGATTCGAGACCAGCCAGCTTGTCCATCAGCTGCGAGGGGAGGGAGGGGGGGGGACCACCGAGGGGCAAGTCAAAACTGAGGTGTTATCTTAACACGACTCCCAGGAATCCAAATGAACCCTTATCTTGGAAAGAGCCAGGCGTTGCAAACCTGGAGAAGAGTCTGGTGCTGAAGAAGTGGGACCAGTGGGGAGATTTTACACCGGAAGGTGCCGGCAAAACGGTTCGCTAGGCCCGTAGCGAGAGGGGGGGTGGGTAGAAGATCCTGGAGGGTGGTGAGCCTTTGCAAAAAGTTCTGGGTGGGGGCGCAAACATGCTGTGACATGGCCACATGGGTGGTTTAATGGGGGGGCAAGCATGGGTGCGTTGATATGCTGTGACAACAGCATGCTTTGAGAAGGGGAGGACCTTGCATGCAGGAGGAGGAGATTTAGACCTGGGGGGGGGAAGCACGAGCCAAAAGCCAGCCATGCAGCAGCCCCCCCTGCATCCCCCCTCCCCTTCATCACTCACCCCCACCCTCCCGCCGCCCTCTCTGGAATTTACCCCCTCCCTCCCTCTCTCCATTCCCCAAGCCCAGACACCTAATCCCTGGCCCCCACCTCCTTGAGCTCAGCCTGCTTGATGTTGAGAGCGGCCATGACGGTGTTATAGGTGCCCTCCGCCTCAGCCAGCGCCGCCTTCTTGGGAGCGACCACCTTGGCCACGCGGTCATAGGAGTCCATGGCACACACCCATTTGCACAGGCCCTGCCAGGCAAGGGGAGGAGGTGGGTGGGACAGGTGGCGAGAGGGTGGTGGGTGAGCATAGGTAGCAAAAGACGTGGTTAGCAATGGGAGGTCATGGATTAAATTTGGCGCATGGTTGAGGATTAGGATGTGGGTGGGCAAGGAGAGGGAAATGTGGGTTATGGGTGAGCGCCTAAGACGGATCCCGATGTACAATCCTGGTGTGCAATCCGAGCTGGACAACGCTTGTCTGGAGTTTGCGGCCTATACGGAGGGTTGAGTGATGAGGTGCTGTGTCCAGTGAGGCAGGAACGCGTGCGCATGGAATCTGCATCATGGCATCCTCACACAGGCTTCATGCTATTGACCTGGAGCCGTAGCTATTGACCTGGAGCCGTAGCTATTGACCTGGAGCCGTAGCTATTGACCTGGAGCCGTAGCTATTGACCTGCTTTTTTTAGGCAGGTGCAGCGCAGGGAGCATTGTATGTGTGTACATCTGTCCACCTAGACCAAGGCAGGGCATCACCTGCAGTCTGGAGGCCGCAGGATACCCTTCCTCCTCCTCCTCCTCCTCCTCCCCATGAGCCTCCTCCTCCCGGCGACCCCCTAACACTCCTACCGATACTCCTCCTCCTCCCCTCCTCCCCCCAGACCCCCATTTCTCTCCCCTCCCCATGTCCACACTCGGTACCTCCTCGCCCCCCGGTTTTGCCGTCTACGGTCTCCGCTCTATCCCAGTTGGCCTAGCGCTGGCTGGCTGGCTGGCTGCCCGGCAGCTCCCCAGTTCTCACTGATGGTCCAGAGCACATGGGCGCACCTCTGCCGCACTGGAGGCCTTGGCCGCGTTTGCCGGTGTGAAGTCCGCGTTGCACGTGAACTCCTTGCGGATGCGGTCGATGATGGCCGGCTTGACATTGTCCTTGTCATAGTCCTTGAGTGTCTTGACAAAGTTGGGGTCAGCCAACACCTGAACAGGGTCATAAGGCAGGTGGGTCGGCCAGCAGGCAGGGAAGAGGGGGGTAGATGAGGGTCTCCCTAAGGTTTTCCTTGCCCTAGTACTTGAGTGTCGTGACAAAATCTGGGTCAGCCAGCACCTTGACATTGTCGTCCTGACAAGGCTCAGGGGCGTTCTGGACCCTGATAGTCAGTTCCATTTGATATTTAAATTGATATTTAAGAAATTCTGGAAATTATATTAGATTAGCTGAAATTAGTCATCAGCAACTTACCTCTAGCAGCGAATGATCTGAGGGTGTAGACAGAGGCTGCATGGGCATCTCATTGGGGGCAGTGGAAATCCAGTGTCACCTATCTTCTTTTGTGCCAGAAGCCGTCCTCCTTCCGGTGTTAGGCCAGCAGTCCTCCCCTCCCCTTCCCTGTCAATAACCCGACCAGGGACACCACCAGGGGCTTGCCAGTCACCACCCATTTCCTGCTGGTCCCCCCTTGCCCCCCCTCTGCCCCCCCCCCCCCCCTTGCCTCCTCACATGTTAAACCCTCTGCCCCCTCCCCACTTGGTTAGCCCTCTGCCCCCTCCCCACTTGGTTAACCCTCTGCCCCCTCCCCAGTCCCCACTTGGTTAACCCTCTGCCCCCTCCCCACTTGGTTAACCCTCTGCCCCCTCTCCACTTGGTTGACCCTCTGCCCCCTCCCCACTTGGTTGACCCTCTGCCCCCTCCCCACTTGGTTAACCCTCTGCCCCCTCCCCACTTGGTTAACCCTCTGCCCCCTCCCCACTTAGTTAACCCTCTGCCCCCTCCCCACTTGGTTAACCCTCTGCCCCCCCCCCACCTTGCCCGCACTGGGCCAGTAGTCCTCGATCATCTTCCCGGATCCGCTTGGGTCCTTGACGCGGGTGGCCTTGATGTCCAGCAGCACGCAAATGGCCTCCATCACCACCTTGATGGTGGCTGGGGGGCTCTTGAAGCTCTGGGAGGGGGCAGTGGGAGGAGAGGGGAGAGAGGCTGAGACAGCTTAGCAGAAGGGAAGGAGGGAGAGAAGGAGGCTAAGCCAGTCGAGCAGGGGAGGCAGAGAGGCTGAGCCAGTGTAGTAGGGGAGGGACAGGGCAGCAGAAGAGGGCGTGCTGAGCCAGCGTAGCAGAGGGGGGACATCAGCAAGGAGGGTAGGCTGAGCCAGCACAACAGCAGCAGTCAACAGAGGGTCAGGTTTAGGACCACAACTGATGCCACTGAATCCCTGAAGGACTGAGAGGGGGGAGGATTCAGTGACGGCGCTTGTGGATCGCATGGAGACTGGCTGGTCAGACAGGGCCAGCGGCGAAGGCGCAAAAATCACGATAGGCCAAGCTCAAGTGCCAGCTGGTAATTGACGGCAGGAGGTCACAGCTGTGATCACCCCAGGCCGGCCGGCAGAGCTTTGCAGCTGTGCCCCCCCGCAGGCCCTCACCTGCACCAGCTTTATGTCTGCAGGCTTGATGGTGTCCAGGGCAGCTATCGCGCTGTTCAGGATCGGGATGGCCTCGGCTAGGGCCTCCTCACACTCCGTCTTGATGGCGTTGGCGGCGTTGGCGGCTGCCTCGGCAGTCTTCACATCGGCATCGACAATGGCCTTCTTGGGCTCAACGACCTGCATTCGCGAGACATGGGGTGACATGGGGTGACCCATGGCACGTCTGTGAGCGGTGCCTGCGTATGGGGCCCTTAGCTGCCGAGGCCAGGATGCAACTCAAATGCAGCAGTACCACAAGCGACAACCAGCAACACAAAAACCCCGCTGCCAGCAGAGCAGAGGCAGCGCTGTCAGATATACTTCCGCGACCCACAAGCAAACTGCACCATGAGACACCTGTCCCTCGCTCCCCCGCACCTCCGTCTTCTCCTTCTGGACCGTCGCCATGAGCCGCTCGGTCTCCGCCACCGTGCGAATGAGGTTGGGCTTGAGCGCCGTCAGCTCCCCTTGCATGATCACCACCTGGTCCCCGGTGAACTCCAGCTTCTCCAGGCCGATCTCGTACCGCCGCTTGGCAGACATGACCTATCCGGGGGGTATGGGGAATAGCGGCAGAAAGAAATGACAGGGGGGCAGGATCAGTACTCATGCAGTTGAGCGCTTTGTCCGCCGTCGCACCTCTAGGCAGGCATGCCATGACGAAGGGCATTGGACCGGGAGACAGTCTCCTTAGTCCCCATGATGGGTCAAGTCTTTGTCCCCCTAGGCGCCCACCAAGGCCTCCTGCCCCCCAGGGCATCCCGACCCTCAGCACAACCTGCCCTGCTGCTCCCACATATCAAGCCCTACTTCCCTCTAGTGCCACCCAGCACATCTCCCGCCCCGCTGCTCACAACGGCTCAAGCCTTGTTTTGTAAGCACCCTCCAGCACCTTCCGTCCGCTGCTCCCAACGGATCAAGCCCTGGTTCCCTCTAGTGCCACCCAGCACATCTCCCGCCCCGCTGCTCCCAACGGATCAAGCCCTGGTTCCCTCTAGTGCCCCCCAGGGCATCTCCCGCCCCGCTGCTCCCAACAGATCAAGCCCTGGTTCCCTCTAGTGCCACCCAGCACATCTCCCGCCCCGCTGCTCACAACGGATCAAGCCCTGGTTCCCTCTAGTGCCCCCCAGGGTATCTCCCGCCCCGCTGCTCCCAACGGATCAAGCCCTGGTTCCCTCTAGTGCCCCCCAGGGCATCTCCCGCCCCGCTGCTCACAACGGATCAAGCCCTGGTTCTGCTAAGCGCCACCCAGCACATCCCGCCCCGCCTCGCCCACCTCGGCCCGCTTTGCCGACAGCAGTGTTGTGAATGCCGTGATGAGCTCCAGGTAGCTTGTGGGCGTGACGTAGTTGATGCGCCCCACCTCCTTGAGATACTGCTCACTCAGCTCGCGCACGTTCTCGTGGAACATCTTGCACATGGCCATGATCTGCTTGCGCTGGTCGCCAGCCACGTCCAGGTCCTTGAGGAACTTGAGCGCAACGGCCTCCAGGGCATCATTGGGCCACTCAGAGAACCTGAGAGAGTGTAGGGTTTAGGGTCAAGGTCCAGGGTAAATGGGACCGCCTGTAGGGCACATCATGGGACCACTCAGATCCTCTAACCTTGCTCTTTCCAGGTTGTAGGTTTCAGGGTGGTTAGTGTAACCGCTTAGAAGGGTGATATCGTGAAGCGGGCAGAACCTGAGAGAGCGTGAAGGGAAGGGCTCAGGGATAGGGTTGGCGCCAGCAGGGCGTCATTGGGCCACGCTGAGAAAACTTGGGGAAGCAACCGAGCAAGGGCAGTAAGGTAGCGGCAAGTGGGCAGCTTCCTGACAGCTGCCTTGAGCCATCTGTCTCCAAACAAGGGCATTGCTGCAGGAGCAGGCTCAATCAGCACTCTATCCCCACACAAGGGAAGTGTTGCAGGAGCAGGCCCATTCAGCACTCTATCCCCACACAAGGGAAGTGCTGCAGGAGCAGGCCCAATCAGCAGTTTATCCCCACGCAAGGGAAGTGCTGCAGGAGCAGGCCCAATCAGCAGTTTATCCCCACACAAGGGAAGTGCTGCAGGAGCAGGCCCAATCAGCACTCTATCCCCACGCAAGGGAAGTGCTGCAGGAGCAGGCCCAATGAGCACTCTATCCCCACACAAGGGTAGTGCTGCAGGAGCAGGCCCAATCAGCACTCTATCCCCACACAAGGGAAGTGCTGCAGGAGCAGGCCCAATCAGCACTCTATCCCCACGCAAGGGAAGTGCTGCAGGAGCAGGACCAATCAGCACTCTATCCCCACACAAGGGAAGTGTTGCAGGAGCAGGCCCAATCAGCAGTCTGTCCCCACACAAGGGAAGTGCTGCAGGAGCAGGACCAATCAGCACTCTATCCCCACACAAGGGAAGTGCTGTGGGTCAGTGTTTCCTTTTTCGATACTCGGCTACATGTCAGCTACACCCAGAGGCCCCATTTGTAGTCAGCCTCTGGCTACCAGTCGTAGGCCGGTCCAGGTTTGAACCTGATTGGGCCTTTGGCGGACGCCGGGCGGCCCGTTGACATTGGGCTTGTAGCCAAAAATAGAAACGCTGCTGCAGGGGCAGGCCCATTAGCCTGCTGCAGGGGCAGAGGCCCATTAACCTGCTGCAGGGGCAGGCCCATTAAGCAGCATGCCGCCACACAGTGGAACCAGGGCCCTCACACTCACCAGTCGATCGTGCAGCAGTTGACCAGCGACGGGAACTGCCGGATGCGCTCACGGAACGCACTGCCAATCGGGCTGAAGCAGAGCACCACGTGCAGGTTCTCCCGCGTGCGGTCCACGAAGTAGTTCCACAGGTCCACGGCGCTGTCCAGGTCCAGGCCCTCCTTCTTGGAGGTCTGGCGGCACTGCTCCAGGACCGCGGCACGCTCGTCGTAGGGGAACATGTTGGGCACCTGACGGCACACACGGGGTACAGGGGAAGGGGAGGGAGAGCGGGGTTAAAAGGAGGAGTGCGATACTTTGGTTTGGCTACATAACCATGTTATCCACAAAAAAGTGTCTCAGCAGGGTAGTAGCCCCAGAGAACCTGTAAAAAACCTGTATCGAAATGCTTTGTCTGCAAGCCCTTTATTTCTCTGTCTGTCTGTCTATTCTGCAGGGACAGATTGCCTGCAACCCTCAATCTGCCCACAGCTTCCTGCTTCCCCCAACCCTTTTCTGAACCCCTCCCAACTGTTGAGCAGGCAGTCGTCATTGCCCCCCCTCCCCTCCTGCACCCCCTCTACCCCGGGCCTACTCCCTCCTCACCTCCCCGCTGTTAAGCAGGTTGTTGATATCCTCCACGAAGGACTCCTGCTTGATCTGCGAGTCGCTGAACAGGAATACACAGGGGCTGCCCTCACTGCCAGCCTGGCGCGTGAACTTCTTGAGATCCTCGCGCCACTCCACCTGTGGCCCGGCAGGGCGGCAGCAGCAGTACATCAGTGCTTCTGTTCATCAGTGCAGCAGTACGTCATTGCAGCAGTACATCAGTGCTACTGTCCATCAGTGCAGCAGCACGTCATTGCAGAAAGTACACAAGTACAGCAGTACATAAGTGCTTCCGACCGTCAGTGTATGAAGGTGTTGGGGTGTCAGAATGAGAAAGGTACGTCCCCAGGGGCTTTATGATCAGGGAACAAGTACAGCCTGGGCTGGGGCTCCGTTTGCACCCCCCGATGGCCCCCCGAGCATCATCGCATCGGTGGGCAGAACCTTAAGTGAGGATGCTGCCCCTCAGACGAGCAGCAAGGGGAGGTAGGCAACCAAGGGTCAGACGCACATTTCAAGATAGCACAGCTGTTGCTCCACTAGGTCAGTAGGTCACCATCACACCTTCCTCTTCCTTCAACACCAACAGCCCCCACGAGCCTAGACATGGTACAAGTTGTGTAGGATCTCTTCCCTATAACTATCAATAACTATCAGCACACTAGGTTGCAGGCCCTGCAACTGACATCTCCTCCACCATGAATCCCATCTTCCCACTCCATCCCACGTGGGATGGTTGGGAGAGGGTTGGGGCAGCCCCCCCAGACGGAGTGGCAGACTTTCACCCCTTCCATCTAGGTCTAACTGATCTCAATCTATAACTAGGTTTTCCTATCTGCATGCCACGTGTTGCAGACGTACGTGTAGATCTTGCGGATCTCAATTCACACCTTTTACTGCAAGCTGCGTATGTCACGTGTCGCGCACCTGCGTGTAGCTCTTGCTGATCTCAATCTGGAAGGCTTGCATCCCTGAGATGAAGGCAGCGAGGCGGGACAGCGATTGGCGCCCACTGCCACCCACACCCACACACAGCATGTGCGCGCCTGCAAGCACCGCAGGAAAAGGGTCGACACTTGGCTCAGAGGGCAGGCGTGAGGCAACGAGGACAGGAAAAGGACTGGCGCTCACTGTCAACCAGACCCACACGCAGCATGTGCGCGCATGATGGAAAATAAGCAGGCCAGCCAGGCGGGCCAGGAGGCATCCAGGAGCATCATCCACTTGTTTGCGGGATAAACGATCGCATGCGAGATGTTGTCCTCCAATCCTTCCATCAAGGAGTACAGGAGCCTGGCAAACCCAGTTGTCTTCCTCTGGAGAGCTAGGCAAGACCTGTTTACATCTGTAATCTCTGGAGTGCATGCACAGGGCATACCCTCCCCCCCCGATTCACTCCTTTGGAGTTTTGTTCCTTGTCTCCCCACCTCCCTTGACACCCTCCTGTGTCCCCTGGTGCGTTGGTGGCTGAACGGCGAGGTGGTGGGAGAGGTCACCAGCGCTGCCACCAGGCCAACAGGCAGCCATTCTGGAGGAGGGTCATTCCCCGCGTCCCGGGACCCCTTCCTTCCTAGGCTCATCCCCCCCCAGGCTATACCTCCCACACACACCTGGCTGCTTGAGCACACGTGCAATGCGGCTGATGTGCTCGACTGCGTATAGGAAGATGGCCAGGTTCATCGGCCGCTTGCTCATCGCGTTGTGATCCACCAGGTACTCCTCCATGCGCGACATAAGCTCGTGGATGTCGGTGACCTCGTCGTAGGAGCGGAGGGTGGGGTCCTCTACACAGAGGCAGGAGGGGGCAGGCAGAGAGTGAGGGAGGGAGGGAGGGAGAGAGGGAGGGAGGGAGAGAGGGAGGGAGGGAGGGATGAGCAGCAGGGGGCAGACAGGGTGGAGTCCTCTACCGCTCTGCGTAGGAGCAGCAGAGGGGGTAGACAGGGAGGGAGGGAGGGAGGGAGGGAGGGAAGGAGGAGCAGTAGGGTGGATTCAGGGTGGGGTCCTCTGCATAGGAGCAGCCGGGGATGTAGGGAGGGCGGGAGCGAGGAAGGAGCAGTAGGGGTTGCAGGGTGGGCAGCCGGTCGTGGGCAAAGAGGGCTGGCGCGATGCTGGGCAGACACCAGTTGGGGGAACGCTTTAGAAGGGTGAGAAGATGGGGAGGGGGGTTTGAGAGCTTTGCTTTGCAGGAATTTGCCCATGGCTGCATTCCTTACAGCTGGGTCCTTCTAGTCCGGGTGAGGTCCCTAAAACAACAGGCGGTCTCCTGAATAGAGTGAGGACAAGTGATCAATCTGAAACAGGCCTGAAGCAGACACTGCTATGCCGTTGCACAGCCCATTCGGCAAGGCCTCTGAGAGAAGGTGGCAAAAGGAGCATCTGGTGCCACCATGCGCACCTGTGGACTGGTCCAGATAGTCCCCGAAGAAGCAGCTGCGCACGTGGTCCACCGTGACGTCAAGGCTGCCGCTGGCCACGCTTTTGTCCATGACCAGCAGGTGCTTGAACAGCGCGTCAAAGTCTGTGGAGAAGCGCTGCTTCACAGTCTGTTTCATGAAGTCCAGGAACCAGATGCGGTCTTTGCGGTCGACCAGGCGGTCGTAAAACACGCGCATGATCTGATGGGCAGCGGGGGGGGGCGGGTGCATGAGTGTGTGTGTATGGGGGAAGAGGAGGGGGGGGCAGGTTTAGGGGTGAGGGTCAAACCCTTCAGGGTCTGGGCCTCGTCAGACGATCAGGGTTTAGCCCTAAACATCAGACTGGGACAACATCCATAACATTTAAATAATCCAAAGAGATGAGGCTGCTTCTATTAGTCTCAAAGACATATGAGGATGAGAATCTGAGGTCAGAAAGGTGACACGGCAGTCAGGCCTGACACACACTCAACAGAGCAGCAGGACAAACAGTCCTCTGCTACCGAGGGGGGCAGGAGGATGAGAACTCGAGGTCGGATAAGTGACATGGCAGTCAGGCCTGAAACACACTCAACAGGCCAGCAGAAGTAGCAATACTCTGCTAGCGAGGGGGGGCAGGAAAGGGCCCCACGGGTCAGGTAACCTCCTGTGCACGCTACACACTGGCAGGCTGAGAGGATTCAACCCAGCAGACGCCTGACAGATGAGGCCTGTCTAACAACAAGTCAGCCTCCCAGCACATTTGTTTCCTTCCATTCCCCAGTCCCGCGCGAACAGCCAAACACTTTGCCCCTTGCTCCACTCCCTGCCCCCCTCGTACCGCACGAACAGCTCACAACTTTGCCCCATCCCACACTCCCCCCCCCCTCGTACCGCATGAACAGCCCAGCCTCTGCCCCCCACCCCCCTCCTCTTCACCCCCTTGTACCGCATTAACAGCCCAATCTCTGACCCCTCCCCCTCCTCTTCACCCCCTCGTACCGCATGAACAGCGCAACCTATGACCCCCACCCACCTCATGCACCCACAGCCTTGTATACTTCTCCTTTCCCGCGGCCCCCGGCGGCAGCCTCTCAGGCTTGATGAGCAGGAAGCCCTGCATGACTCGGCTGATGTCCCGCAGGTTGAAGGTGTAGTGGCTCTTGGTGGGGGTCGGAAGCAGGGAGGTCACAACCTTCTGGTACACGTCCAGAGTGCCGGAAACCACCTGGTCACGTAGCTCCTGAGGGGAGAGGGGGGGGAGAGGGGGGAGAGGAGAGGGCTGTGAGGGAGGGAGGGGAGGGCAGTGATGGGAGGGAGGGGGGGGGGGGCTGTGAGAGGGGAGGGCTGTGATGGGAGAGGGAGGGGGGGCATAGAAGAGGAGAGGGCTGTGAGAGGGGAGGGCTGCGAGGGCCGCCTGGGAGGGGCCTTGCTAGCCTCAACACAGGCATAGGGACAAAGGGTTCATCGGGGCCCCAGGGGGCAAGGCTCAGCCTCGCCATCCAGTCAGACCCCTATGTAGTATGTACCGCTTTGCTCGTTCCAGAGGCTTTACAGCTGGCAGTGTGCCGTCGCAGCACAGGCTTAAGATGAACAAAACAAATATTAGAAAAAGCACTTGGGAAACAAAAGTATAAAACAGGCAACAAAATCTATAATTTAGCTAAATGTCTAATTCGCAAGGTACCAGACACACGCAGCCTCCTTCAACACCTTGATTCCCAATGGGAACTCGGCCGAGTTGAGCGCCCAGTCCAGGATGGTGGAGAAGATGCGCTTGAGCGTCGCGTCGTTGAAGTCCACGATGGACAGCATGTTGAAGTGGCGCGTGTAGCGCGAGGTCACGTTGTTGCGGCCGCCGCCGGGCGGGCCCATGGCTGTGACAAACAGCACGTCGTCCATGCGGCGGAAAGTGTTCTGCCGGTCGTACCAGCCGCCGTGGTCCATGTACTGACGCAGCAGCTCGATGGGCGGCTGGGCGCCGTAGGTCTCAAGCTGTGCCAAGGGGGGATGGTTAGGGCTTAGGGTTAAGGGTTGAGGGTGCCATAGGTCTCAAGCTGTTCCAAGGGGGGATGGTTAGGGTTTAGGGTTAAGGGTTTAAGGTGCCGTAGGTCTCAAGCTGTTCCAATGGGGGATGGTTAGGGTTTAGGGTTAAGGGTTTAGGGTGCCGTAGGTCTCAAGCTGTTCCAAGGGGGGATGGTTAGGGTTCAGGGTTTAGGGTTAAGGGTTGAGGGCGCCGTATGTATCAAGCTGTGCCAAGGGGGGATGGGAAGACGGGACAAATTAAATACGATACCTTTTGCAGCAAAGGTACAAAAAAGATCCGAGATACAAGGCTTTGGGGACTTTGTGGTGGAATCCGAGTTTGGTTTTTGGGGGTTGGGGAAGAAGCTTGGGGTCATGCCAGGTGCATACTGATACCCGCTGAATGCAGTCTGAGGGATGGACAGCAGTTGGCAAGGTGCAGCTGAAAATTGCAATGAAGCCTGTAGGTTTATAGATTTGTGCAATGCCACTCGGGACATAAGGCACCAGCTGTTATGATGGGCATTGTGAACCTTAAAAGCTTCTAACAGCCTCAGAGGGAAGAAGAGGAATGAGTGGAAGCCTCTGCAATGAACCACTGGCACAGCCAGGGCTTCAGTCCGCTCGCGGCAGCAGGCTGGAACAAAAACCGCAACAAAGCAAAACGCTCGTCACATTCGCCCCCATGCACTCACCTGCGGCATGTTCAAGTCGTCCACAAAGATAACGGCTTTCTTGCCAGTGGGCGGCCCGAAGATGCCCTTCCGTCTGCGGTCCAGCTTGGCATCGATCAGGTATTGCGCCATGTTGGCCGTCGCGCGCGCGCTGAAGCCGATCACGTTAGGGGGCACGTACTGCTCGCTGGGCAGGCCGTACAAGTACGTCTGCACCAGGACTGACTTGCCTGCAGCAGGACAAGGCGAGACACAGGCCCGCACACACGCTGTCAGGGTTCAGGGCTCCTTGCGCCTCATCCAGGGTTCAGGGTTAAGAGTTAGGAGTCCCTTGCGCCTCATCCAGGAGTCAGGGTTCAGGACTAAGAGTTTGGGTTTCCTCGCGCCTCATCCAGGGTTTAGGTTTCAGGTTGCAGGGCTCCTCCTGCTTCATCCAGGGTTCAGAATTCTTGCACCTTGTTGAGGGTTCAGGGTCCTCAAGCTCTCAGCTGCAACACAATCCGTGACAGAACCCGTCGCAGCATCAAGCTCCATCGAGGGCCGCAATCAGCCCAGGTGGAGCTCATCGGTGGCGCCTGCCCCCTCGTTTAGGGTTAAGGGTTTTAGGGCTTAGGGCTGACTCACCGGTCCCCGTGGGCCCCACCACCAGCAGCGGGAAGCCGCTCTTGATGGTCTTGTCCAGCAAGTAGGAGTAGCGCACCGTGTCCACTGTGGGGATGATGACTTTGCGGAACTTGGCGTCAGAGGGGATGGTGCTATCATCGATCATGCTGGACCAGGAGCACCACCTGCACAACCGCAAGAGAGAGACAACCTGAGGCTCAGACTCTCGGTCGGGGGGGTTGAAGCAGGGGCATCACCTGCAACCACAAGAGAGAGGGACATGGGACATCAGGCCCAAAGTGTGCGCATAAGGTGGGACCGCGAGCAAGCCCTGGCAGGTGCCCGCACGGTGGTGGGGGCGGCGAGGGCAAGGGCCTACTACCAATGGCACCTGAGCTGGCTCAACGCAACAGAGCGTTGTGCTGGGTCAGGGTTCAGGGTTGAGAGGCCATGGAGCCTCATGACATGGGGCCTGCCTCCCCTAAAATCTGCAATGGGCCTCGGGCCATGGTACCTGTTATGGGCCTCAGGCCATGGGGCCTCATGTTGCCCCCCCCTCCCACCACCACCACACGCTGCTGGGGTCCTCGATAGTCCTCATGTGGTTCTCTCTCCCGACAGAGGCTATCACCTGTCATTGTCTGTTTGGAACATGTAGTCGTAAACCAGGGCCCCGTTGTCATTGGGCATGAGCGGGGTCGTAATGAGGACATGAGACTCGGGGATGTCCTCAGGCAGGGTGTACCTGTGGACACATTGGTATTGTATTTGTATTTGTATCATCATCATCATCATCATCATCATCATCATCATCATCATCATCATCAGCAGCAGCAGCAGCAGCAGCAGTCGAATTGTATCAGAGGCGTCAGAAGCCCTGGGTGTCTGGGTGAGGACCATGGAGAGGGGTAGCCGCATTGCATGCATTTCTCGATCCCCTCACACGGGCCCAGGCAGTGACCTTTTCTCCTCCAACGAGCTGGTGTGACCCACGTCAGGGTTACACCAGCTTAGGTTGAGGTTAAGGGTTTCATAACCCTTAACCCGTTTCCCAGGCAGGACCCACTTCTTCCCCGATGGGCTTGTGTACATCAGGGTTAAGGGGCTTAGGAACTCTTAATCCATGACCCAGACAGAAACTTGTCCTCCCCTGACCGACTTGTTCAGCCTAGCAAAGGGCTTCGGGTTAGGGAAACCTCAATCTGACCCCTACACAGGACCTACTTCTCCTCTGGCGGGCTAATATAGCCTAGTTTAGGTTTTGGGGTCAGGAAGCCCTCAAGCTGTCACCTAGGCAACACCTACTTTTCCCCTGACGGACTCGTGTAGCCCGGCAGCGCGCTCGCAGCCGCAGCCCGGATGAAGGCATCAAAGTGCGTGCGGGTCTCGTTGGTGGCGCAGCTGCAACCGATGGACCACACGAGGCTGAAAAAGAACACGGAGTCCACCTGAGCGTGCGCTCGCGCCTCACCTAGCGCCTCGTACGTGGCAGCGTCCTGTAGGAGTGGGGTAGGTGGCGGGGGTGGGCGGTGAGTGGGCGCTGCATTCGAGCCTAGCGCCTCGTACGTGGCAGCGTCCTGTAGGAGTGGGGGTAGGTGGGCGGAGGGTGGGCGGAGGGTGGGCGCTGCATTCGAACCTAGAAGTCTCTGGATTGCAACTGTAGCTTCGCTGAAGCAAATCTGAAAATAGTATGGGTAGATTCTAAGGTTGAGAAGATTAAAAGTGCTTGCCGCTTGCAATCAGACAGGAAACAGCTCCTCCTTACAGAAGGTGCCTAAGCTCTCCTCACTCATGACTCAAGCAGCCTGAGCCTCACACCAGGCAGCACTAGGCAGTCCGAGTCCCAACCACACCGCCCTCTGCACTGCTCCTTAAACACCCACGCAGGGCATAGCCTTCATCTGCCTTGACAAAACAGTAGCCCACAGAGGGTATTCGAGCCCACCATACAGTCTACATATGGCATTTGAGCCCACCATTGAGCCCACTATTGAGCCTACCTATTGCCTTTAACCCCCCTGCCCTTTGCATCCCCTCCTCAACCCAAACCTGGAAGTGTGTCGTGAGGGATGCGAAGTTGCGCATGAGCGCCGTGACCAGCTGGCCGTCCAGCGTGGGCGCGGCCTCCTTAAGGTCTCGCCGCACAAAGCGCAGGGACACCGGGACCAGGAAGTCGAAGAGGCCCAGCAGGTGCTCCTTATCCTCCTACCAAGCAGAGGGAGCAGGAGGCAGGAGGGAGGTGGGTGGGAGGGGGCAGAGGGCAGCTGATAAGACGGGGTCTCCCAAATCCGGGAGAAGAGAAGAGCGCACGGCTGTGAGAGCGGGAGCAGGAGGTTCATGGAGGAGGGGCGGCTACCAAAGCTGTACAAGGCACCCTCAGCACAGTAATGAGATAAAGGCAGTGAGGATTATGTTCCCTCCATCCTGCTCAGGCCCCTGTGCCTCCCCAACCCCGCTTGCTCCACCTGCTAAACCATTAGCCCTAAACCCCTTCAAAACCCCACGTGTCCCACCAGCTGAGGGCCCATCACCCAAGGCCCATCACGCCAGAACTCCAGAGCACGCCCTGCCTCACTGTGCCCTCTACAAAACCAACAAAACCACCAGCATTCAAATCAGCCATCGCAATGGGTGCCCCAGTTTCGGATAATGGGGTAGGGGGCAGGCAGGCAGCCCCTCGAAAGCTGCCTCCTTGCCCATCTGCCTCTGTTCATAGTCATGGGGCACCGCTTGCAGCCGTGTCCCTCCTGCCCACCTTTGCCATGTGCTCCGGCAACGCATGGATCCAGCTCAGCACCAAAGGCCGCCACCCCAGCTGATGCGGCTCCAAGTAAACCATCCCGCAGCGTGACACCGTGGCGGGGGAGGCGACGGCCAGGTCGGCCACCTCGAAGATCATGTTCATGGAGGCGCTCATGGAGATGATCTCACCTGAGAGGAGGCAGGGTTCAGGGTTCAGGGTTCAACGTTAAGGGCTGAGGGCCCAGGGTTTACGGTTCAGGGTCTAGGGTTCAGAGCATGCGTGCGACGCTATGGCAGGGGACGCAACAGCTAGGTCAGCCCCCTTGAAGATCATGGAGGGTGAGCAGTCGCTCTGACGCGTTGTACTTTTCGTTCCAGGTGTCCATCCAACTGGTCCCCCCGGCTGTCCGTGAGACGCCAGGGCACACACCAGACCCGCACACATGGTCAAGCACACCTAAGTTGAGGCAGAGCTTATTTTCATCGTACATCACCTTGGAGTGCAGTACACATTAATGCGGTACGGTACAGGTTAGTGCGGTGCAGTACAGTTTAGTGCGGTGCGGTACAGTGAAGGACGCTCTCCCACCCGAGTTGAGGCAGAGCTTCTTGTTGTCGTCCAGCACCGTGTTCATGTTCTCAATCCAGATGGCATCCACGGGGCCGTCGAGCACCATCCACTTCCTGTGCAGCGCCGGGTTGCTGGCAACGGAGCGGTAGGTGACGGCCAGGATGCCGTCTGTCCACTCATGTGTGACTTGATCAAACTGAGGGGGGGCAAACACACACACACACACAGATTCGAGGACTCAAACAAGGTGGCATATTGTGGCGAAGCAGAGCGTTCAAAGTCAGGGTGGGTCAAAGCGAAGGAGCAAGTGTACATCGAGCGTCCACACTTACGTGCTGAGGTATACAGGGTCAACGATCAAAAGTAAGTTTCCATGTGTTTGAGGTCATAGGGCTCAAGTCTTTGTTGTCATGTTTCCGTGTACTACAGGGTCTAGGATTTAGGGTGCTTAGTCGTGGCTCCATGTGTGATGGTCGTGTGCTTAGTCGTGGCTTACCAATGGCAGGGCTTGCCAATAGAAGGGCCCGCTACACAATGCCCTCCCCACCCCGGCCATGAATACAATGTTGCTGAATTGCAGCTGAAGCACCTTGATTCAACATCAGTCCACCAGAAACCTTTCTTTTACCCGCCCCTCTCACCTGACCGTACAGCTGCCCCATTGTGATTGACTTTGGGTTGATGACGTGGTACTCTGCCTTGAGCTGCCCCTCCTGGCCGCGCTCCTCCATCAGCGTCAGTGCCTCGGCCAACACGCGGTAAGAGGCGGTCTTGCCGCTGAACGGCAGGCCTACAATCATCAGGCCATGACGTACCACGATCATCTCATACAGCTGGATGCTCTGAGAAGGGGGAGGGGGGGCAGGGGACAGGAGGGGGGCAAGATATTTAGCATGGATGCTCACAGGGATGACAGGAGGGGGACACGATTATCAATATGAATGCTAAGAGAGAAGGAGGATGAGGAGGTCATTTGGGGGTGCAGGGAGGATGAGGCAGGATAATGAATATGCTCAGAGGGGAGAAGGCGGTGACAGGAGACAAGGAAAGGAAGAGGGAGGCAGGGAGGAGGAGGAGGTCAGGTGGGTGAAGGGATTGGTCAGGGTAATGAAAGGGATGCTCAGAGGAGGAGGAGGAGGAGGAGGTCAAGGGGGGTGCAGGAGGTCAAGCCATGGAAGGTCGGAACAGAGGGGAGTGGCAGAGAGGAGCGTGAGGAGCACCCGCAGTAGAGACCAGGCATCAATCTGGATCAGCAACGTATGGACAAAGCAGGGCAGGTACTTAGACTTATCATGATGACGCGATGGGACAGGTGCTTGGATTTATCGTGACGACGGGCTGGGACAGGAACTTCGACCTATCAAGCCGACGAGATGGGGCAGGCCGCCATTGCACGGCACTCCGTCCCCCCCGCCCATGCCCCACCTTGAGGAGGAAGTACTCAGTGGGCTGCAGGTTCATCTTTGCACACGCGTCTTGCATGGCCGTCTCCATGCATTTGTAGTCGGGCTTGGGCAGGACCACGCCCGGGAACAGGTCGCTGATGATACCCTGGAAGGGTGATGAGGGTTGAGGGGTGAGAATATAATGGGGGGGGAGGGCAGGCAATCATAGAGACGGACATGCCTTGCAGGCTGTTGCAAGAGCTAGAGGTCAGGTGAGGAGAGAGAGCATGTGAGAAGGTGAACAGGAGAGCGGCAGACAGAGAAAGAGATTTAGAGTGAAGCAGGGACACGAGGGCAGGCACTCAGGCACCAGTCCAGCGATGCGGCTTGCGGAGTTGTGATTCTGGTTCAGGGTTAAGCATGTCTGGAACAACGACACGGCATATGACAGGAAGTTACACAGGCTGAGGGTTAAGGGTTGTGGCATGAAAGTACAGGGCTTGCCGGGAACAACGGCGTGTCGTGAGACAACAACTTGCATAAGCCATGGGTTAGGGGTTGGGGAATTGAGAATAAAGGCTCAGCATACCTGGAACAACGGCACGTCATGAGACAGGAACTTGCACAAGTTGACGTCGATGATGGAGCGCAGCATCAGCACCAGCTCGTCCTCAGTGGGGAAGCGGCGCTTCAGGTTGCCGGCAGCACGCAGCACGGCAATCACGGCACGCATTCCTATAGGGGGGGGGGACGCAGGGTGAGGGTGAGGAGTGTGGGGTGAGGGTGTGGGGTGAGTGGTGTGGGGTGAGGGATAAGGGGTATGACGTGAGGGGTGAGGGGTGTGGAGTGAGGGGTGAATGGTGTGGGGGTGAGGGGTGAGGGATGTGGGGTGAGGGGTGAATGGTGAGGGGTGTGGGGTGAGGGGTGAATGGTGAGGGGTGTGGGGTGAATGATGTGGGGTGAGGGGTGAATGGTGTGGGGGTGAGGGGTGAGGGATGTGGGGTGAGGGGTGAAGGGTGAAGGGTGGGGGATGTGGGGTGAATGGTGGGGGGTGAGGGGTGTGGGGTGAGGGGTGTGGGGTGAGGGGTGAATGGTGTGGGGTGAGGGGTGTGGGGTGAGGGATGTGGGGTGAGGGATAAGGGGTGTGGGGTGAGGGGTGAGGGGTGAGGGGTGTGGGATGGGGGATAAGGGTGGGGGGTGGATGGTGTGGGGTGAGGGTTGAGGGGTGAGGGGTGCGGGGTGAGGGATACGGGGGGAGGGGTGTGGGGTGGGGGATAAGGGGTGAGGGGTGAGGGTGTGGGGTGAGGGGTGTGGGGTAAGGGGTGAGGGGTGTGGGGTGAGGGATAAGGGGTGAGGGGGGTGGGGTGAGGGGTGAGGGGTGAAGGGTGAGGGGTGTGGGGTGAGGGATAAGGGGTGAGGGGTGAGGGGTGAGGGGCGAGGGGTGAGAGGTGAGGGGTGTGGGGTGAGGGGTGAGGGCATATGATCGGGGGAAGATGAGGGGAGGGTGTCGTAAGTGTGGTACGGATCAGTTAAGGCAGTCGGAAGGTGTGAGGTGGGTAGGCACATATCATCCACAGCTTTATTGTTACACGCAATTCCCTGCTTCTGTTGTCCCCACTTGCCACCTACGCCTGATCTGACACAGGAAAGCCTTGTTTCAACTGCTTATATAGCACAGACGTACAGGTCTCACTGGGGAGGGCTAAACCCAACAATCCTACACTATTACTCTTTGGGGTACACGCACCAATGCGCTCATCTCCTGCCCCTCTCCTCCCCCGTCCCGCCCTGCTCCCCTCCACCCGCTTGCTACCCCCTCCCCACACACACACTGACCATAGTCATAGTGGTCCTGGCTGGACAGCTGCTCGGAGCACAGCTTGTAGCATTGCACAATCTTCTTGGAGCACTCGCGCGCCGCAAGATACCCGTTGGAGTAGAGTATGATCTCGCTGATCATTGCATAGTCAGGGACCATCATGGCCACGGTGCGGAACAGGGCCTAGAGGGGAGGGGGAAGGGGGGGAGAGGGAGGGAGGGAGGGCTGCTGTTGGCAGGGGGAGCAGGGCCTGGAGGGGAAGGGCGGAGAGGAGGATGGAAAGGGAGGGAGGGATACAGTGAGCGGGGGGGGTAGGGCCTAGAGGACCTAGGGCCTAGAGGACCTAGGGCCTAGAGGGCTTAGAGGGCCTACAGGACCTAGGGCCTAGAGGGCTTAGAGGGCCTAGAGGACCTAGGGCTTAGAGGGCTTAGAGGGCCTAGAGGACCTAGGGCTTAGAGGGCTTAAAGGGCGTAGAGGGCTTAGAGGGTCTACAGGACCTAGGGCCTAGAGGGCTTAGAGGGTCTACAGGACCTAGGGCCTAGAGGGCTTAGAGGGTCTACAGGACCTACAGCCTTGAGGGCTTAGAGGGCCTAGAGGGCTTAGAGGGTCTACAGGACCTAGGGCCTAGAGGGCTTAGAGGGCCTACAGGGCCTACAGTGCTTAGAGGGCCTACATGGCCTAGAGGGCTTAGAGGGCCTAGAGGGCTTAGAGGGCCTAGAGGGCTTAGAGGGCCTAGAGGGCCTACAGGACCTAGGGCCTAGAGGGCCTAGAGGGCATAGAGGGCCTACAGGGCTTAGAGGGCATAGAGGGCTTAGAGGGCCTACAGGGCCTAGAGGGCCTAGAGGGCTTAGAGGGCCTAGAGGGCTTAGAGGGCCTACAGGGCTTAGAGGGCCTAGAGGGCTTAGAGGGCCTAGAGGGCTTAGAAGGCCTAGAGGGCTTAGAGGGCCTAGAGGGCTTAGAGGGCCTAGAGGGCTTAGAGGGCCTAGAGGGCTTAGAGGGCCTAGAGGGCCTACAGGGCTTAGAGGGCCTACAGGGCTTAGAGGGCTTAGAGGGCTTAGAGGGCCTACAGGGCTTAGAGGGCCTACAGGGCTTAGAGGGCCTAGAGGGCTTAGAGGGCTTAGAGGGCCTAGAGGGCTTAGAGGGCCTAGAGGGCCTACAGGGCCTAGAGGGCTTAGAGGGCCTAGAGGGCTTAGAGGGCCTAGAGGGCCTAGAGGGCTTAGAGGGCCTAGAGGGCCTAGGGGGCCTAGAGGGCCTAGAGGGCCTAGAGGGCTTAGAGGGCCTAGAGGGCCTAGAGGGCCTACAGGACCTAGGGCCTAGAGGGCCTAGAGGGCCTAGAGGGCCTAGAGGGCTTAGAGGGCCTAGAGGGCTTAGAGGGCCTAGAGGGCTTAGAGGGCCTAGAGGGCCTAGAGGGCCTAGAGGGCCTAGAGGGCCTAGAGGGCTTAGAGGGCCTAGAGGGCCTAGAGGGCCTAGAGGGCCTAGAGGGCTTAGAGGGCCTAGAGGGCTTAGAGGGCCTAGAGGGCTTAGAGGGCCTAGAGGGCTTAGAGGGCCTAGAGGGCTTAGAGGGCCTAGAGGGCTTAGAGGGCCTAGAGGGCTTAGAGGGCCTAGAGGGCTTAGAGGGCCTAGAGGGCTTAGAGGGCCTGGAGGGCCTAGAGGGCTTAGAGGGCCTAGAGGGCTTACAGGGCCTAGAGGGCCTAGAGGGCCTAGAGGGCCTAGAGGGCTTAGAGGGCCTAGAGGGCTTAGAGGGCCTAGAGGGCTTAGAGGACCTACAGGGTTAAGAGGGCCTAGAGGGCTTAGAGGGCCTAGAGGGCTTAGAGGGCCTAGAGGGCTCAGAGGGCCTACAGGACCTAGGACCTAGAGGGCTTAGAGGGCCTACAGGACCTAGGACCTAGAGGGCTTAGAGGACCTACAGGGTTTAGAGGGCCTAGAGGGCTTAGAGGGCCTAGAGGGCTCAGAGGGCCTACAGGACCTAGGACCTAGAGGGCTCAGAGGCCTACAGGACCTAGGACCTAGAGGGCTCAGAGGGCCTACAGGACCTAGGACCTAGAGGGCTTAGAGGGCCTACAGGACCTAGGGCCTAGAGGGCTAAGAGGGCCTACAGGATCGGTATTTAGGTCCACTGGCTGCTTAGACTCTGACTTAAGCACCCTCGTGCTCACCTTGAGGTTGTCCGGTAGGTCCGACCTGCCCGCGTAGCCCGGGTTCATCGTAATGGCGCACCAAGCACTCCACTTGAGCTGCATCTCGGTCCCTTCAAACACGAAGTGCTTGAGCTTGGCCGCGACGGCGCGTTGGATATCCAACACCTGCTGCGCCACCACCGACAGGACCTCCAGGTTGATGCGGTTGAACTCGTCGAAGCAGGCCCAGGCGCCGCTGGAGGCCAGGCCCTTGAAGAACTTGGCCATGGCCAGGTAATCCAGAGAGTCGGAGCAGTTGAAGACGACGCACTGGGTGGCGAAAGGGTCGAAGGGTGGGCAGCAGAAGGGTAGGGCAGGTTGGGGGGGGGGGAAGGTCAAAAAGCTTGACCATGGCCAGGTAGGCTAGAGAGTCGGAGCAGTTGAAGACGACGCACTGGCTGGCAAAAGGGTTGTGGAGGGTGGGCAGGAGGTGTAGGATATGCGCAGCAGAGGGGTAGGGCAGGTGTGGGAGGGGGGACAGGTCAAAATACTTGACCCTGGCCAGGTAGTCTAGAGAGTCAAAAATTACGCACTGAGCAGCAGAGGAATTATGTGTCAGGGTAGAGGTTGTCATGGAAAGGCACAGGGGCGTCATGTAAGTCCAGATCTAGGGCTCAGCAGATCTAGGGCTTGGCAGATCTAGGGCTTGGCAGATCTAGGGCTCGGCAGATCTAGGGCTCAGCAGGCATTCTCTCATGGGGAGAGGGCATGGATGAGACAGCTGCCTCAGGGTGCAGCAGGCGAGGGTGCGGGCCAGGCAGGCAAGAAAGAAAGCTACGCGCCGAGAGGGGCGTGAGAGTTAAGGAAGGCACACTACAAGCAGCTGCATGAGAATGCACCACAGCTCCCATGCTGGGCATTATTAGGCAAGGCAGCAGTGTTGCCTCCCCCCCACCCACCCACCCATCATGGCATGTCACGCCCCCCCAGCATAACTGCCCTTCCTTTTTCTTCTGGTGCTCCTCTTCTATGGTGTTGCGCTGTTGCCCCCCCCCCCCCATCCACGTCACGCCTAACCTCTGGGACATCCCCTCCCTCCCCCCACCTCCCCCCACCTGTCTCGCCAGTGCCTTGGCCAGGTCCTTGGTGGTCTCCGTCTTGCCCGTCCCGGCAGGCCCCTCAGGCGCCCCGCCCAGTGTCAGGTGGATAGCGCCCATCAGGGTACGGTAGCATCTGCGCTTGAGGGTTTGGGGTTTGGGGTTTAGGGCTCAGCCCATTCATACAGCTTCAGCCCATCAGGGTGCGGTAGCAGCTGTGTTGCGTGGTGTTGGGTTCAGGGCTCAGCCCGTTTATACAGCTGCAGCCCATCAAAGGGTGTGGCATGGTGGACAGTCCAACGCCTCAGAACAGGAGACTTACTTGAAGCGTCATTTGCACATGCTTGCAGTAGTAGCAGCAGGAGCAGCAGCGGGAGCAGCAGCAGCAGTAGCAGTAGCAGTAGTAGTAGCAGTAGCAGTAGCAGCAGCAGTGCCAACTGGTCAATGGTAAGCGGGTGCTCAAGCCCGCATCTCCTGTCCATTGGCCCCCCATCCCCAGCCCCCCTGCTGCTACTCTCACCCCCATCGAAAGACCCCTCATACTCCAGCCCCCCACCTGTCCGTCAGCGGCGTGATGACCAGGCGGCTGCTGTTGCCCAGGTACTCATAGCCGTACTGGATGGTGGCGGACATCATGCGCATCATCACGGTGGATTCGCGCTCGCCGTTGGGGTCCTCCTCCCAGGAGGAACGGAGCTGGGCCTGCCACTCGAAATCGTTTTCATTCCGCACACCCTACCAGGCAGCAGAAAAGAGACAGGGCAACACAACCAGCACGTCAGGGGCCGGGCCCGTCCTCGGGCTAGGGACTACAGGGTGCTTGAGGCTCAGGGATCCAGCCTCCAGGATCAGGGTTCAGGGATCAGGATTAAAAGGGTGCTCAGGGTTTGGGGGTATGGCTCCAAGGATCAGGGTTCAGGGTTCAGGTTCAAATGGGTGTGCAGGGGGTCAGGGATCAGGGTTGTCGGGGAATAAGGCTATGAAGAGGGTGCTGGCTGCGGAAACCCTTGCCTGCACCCTCTTAAGAGCAGGTAAGGGTCAGCGTAGCCAGCACGAGTCCCTCAGCAGTACGCACTCCTGCACACAAACATCCCTGCAGGAGCAGTACACATCACCACATCAAAAGCATGCACATCCATCATTACCAGCCCCCTTCCCCCCCCCCCTGTGGCAGGCCCTGCAGCGTCTGCCAGTTTTCCTTCAGCCCTCGTCAGCCCTCCAGCCATCTCACCCTGGCTGCCAGCACCGCCACCACGTCGCGTGCGTGCACGTCCATCACCACCAACGCTCCCAGGGTGGCGCGCTGCAGCCCCGTCAGCTCGCCACGCACTAGGTCTACAATGCGCAGCAGGTCCGATGTGCACTGCTGCTCGTATGCAGCGACGGTGTTGGCCTTGATAGCTGCCGTCACGTCTGAAGGGGGGCAGAGGAGGGCGGGCGGGGGGGGGGGGGCAGCGGGGAGCAGGAACAGGATTAGGGCGTGGGAGAAGGAGGGTTCTGCTGGAAGGTGGGAGCTGGGGCAGGACATGCAGCAGGTGCGACGTGCACTGCAGCCTCAGTATTTGCCTCTTGATAGCTGCCGTTACGTTGAAGGGGGAGGCGGAGGAGCGGGTGGAAGACACGAGTAGATTGGCCATTTATAAAGAACCATCACAAAGCATTTGTATTAGTATATCTAATAAGTACTAAAGTATCTAATAAGTATCTGATAAGTATCTCCACCTTTGGTCCAGTAGATGGCGGTGACTACGAGCACCACCATGCCGGGCCACTCTAGCACCCATTCGCTGCGAGGCTTGCCCGCGTACGCTGCTATCCCGCGGCCCGTCACGTCGTGGATGGCGTCAAACATGCCGGTCTCCACCTCCAGGAGCCACTTCTCCACTGAGCCACGCGCCTGAGGAGGGCAGGGGCGGGGGGAGGGGGATGCCACACAGGGTGGGAGGGCTTGCCATGCTGAGGAGGGCAGGGGCGGGGGCAGGGGGATGCCACACTGGGTGGGGGGGCATGCCATGCTGAGGAGGGCAGGGGCGGGGGGAGGGGGATGCCACACAGGGTGGGAGGGCATGTCATGCTGAGGAGGGCAGGGGCGGGGGCAGGGGGATGCCACACTGGGTGGGAGGGCTTGCCATGCTGAGGAGGGCAGGGACGGGGGCAGGGGGATGCCACACTGGGTGGGAGGGCATGTCATGCTGAGGAGGGCAGGGGCGGGGGCAGGGGGATGCCATGCTGAGGAGGGCAGGGGCTGGGGGAGGGGGATGCTACACTGGATGGGAAGGCATGCCACGCTGAGGGGGGAGGGGAAGGGGTGCCAAAATGGGTGGGAGAGCATGCCATTCTGTGGTGGTAGGAGGGATATGCTACAACGGGTGGGAGACCATGCCATGCTGAGCTTCAGGCTTTCAGGCAACCTTTTTTTTCACAGACGTGACGCAAACAAATAACTTAACCTGAAGCCCTGAACTTCAAACGCAAGCATCCCCCCCAAGTCTTGAAAGAAGCCAACTGAGGCTGCAACGTCCCTACTCACCGGCGCCCGCTGCCAGGTCCGCTGCCATCGTTTGTACGTAAGCCCAAAACACATATTTGCCACATCAGCAACTGGTTGCACCTCTGCCCTTCATACTCTTCACACCTCCGGGCACTCTAGACGGCGTGTCAAAGCTTGCATGACATGTGCAGTCTTCCCAGTCCACACCAGATTCCGGTCCAAAAAGATGAAAGGAACGAATAATAGGAAAAGGAAGCGGCCCGGAAATTGAAAATGGAAATCTTAAGGCCCCCCACTTGCCCTTATCAACCGCAGCTTGCACCCCCCTGCCTTCAGCCCAAAGTACCCTCCCCCTTGCCTCCCCACGCTACCTTATTGGTGTCGATGTTGTGTTTGTATCCGACCCTCTCCTTCTCCACCGAGTTCATGGCGTGGATCACGAAGTTGCTGTCGAACTCCAGCGAGTTGATGCCCTCAAAGCACTTCTTGAGGTGTGGCTGGCAGCGCGTCGGGTCCTTGGTCTCAGACAGGATCTCCAGCATCTCGTCGTTGGACAGGAAGAAGAACCTGTGGGACAGAAGGGGGAGCAGCAGAGGCACAGTCAGTTACGGTTTGCACTCAACCCTTCTAGAGGCTCGTGGGGTCCTTGGGTTCAAACAGGGTCTCGAGCATCTCTCTGTTTGGCAGGAAGAAAATCTCAAGGCCAGCACAGGCAACAGCAGAGGCACAATGGGTTTAAAGTGTCTACGTGGCAGAAAGCCAGTTTCCTAACCAGTCCTGGGGGCACCTCTGCATCCAGACAAAACCACGTGCCTCGCACTAGCCTGTCTCAAGCTCGGGAGTCCAAGCCTCCCTAAACACCTCAGCATGGTAGATTCTTGTACCCCTACCTCCCCCACCCCTTCCATACACCACTCCCTCCTCATGTCCTTGCTCCACCCCTATCCAGCCTCCCCTCACGCCTCCCCTCCCCCTCTCTTTCCCTCCCTCCCCTCCCCTCTTTCCTCCCCCCCTCCCTTTCCTCTCTCTTTCCCTCTCTACCCGTCCCTCCCTCTTTCCCCTTTTGCACCTCCTCACCGAGCGAAGGACAGCCTCTTCTTCCCCAGATACGCTGCCAGACCCGACTGGCGGCATCACCTCTAGCCCTCCCATCCCCCCTACCCTTTTTCTCCCTTTCTCTCCCTCCCCCAGACCTTGGTCCTCTCCTCCTCACCGAGGGAAGAACAGCCGCTTCTTCTCCAGATACGCCGCAAGACCCTTCTGAATGGCGTCCAGCAGTTGGTTGCACTCCATTAGCTTCTCCACACGCTCCTTCTCACGCGCAATGGGGATCACGGCAGGGGCCAGCTGGGTGCTCTTCATCATGCCACGCCACATGGCATCCACAGCCCTGAAACGAGCAACGTGGGTGCATGGGAGGGTGGGGGCATGGGGTGGGGGCATAGGGGTGGGAGGGGGGCAAGGGGTGGGGCATAAGGGAGGGTGGGGGCCAACTGGGTGCTCTTCATCATGCCATGCCTCAGGGCATCAATGGTCCTGAAACGAGCAACGTGGGTGCATGGGAGGAGGGGCATGGGGTGGGGGCATAGGGGTGGGAGGGGGACAAGGTGTGCGTGGGGGCCAGCTGCGTGCTCTTCATCATGCCACGCCACATGGCATCCACAGCTTTGAAACAAGCAACGTGGGTGCATGGTAGGGGGGGCGTAAGGGTGGGGGGGGGCCAGCTGCGTGCTCTTCATCATGCCACAGCGCATGGCATTAATTGCCCTGGTGTGGGGGGGAAGGCAGTCTGACCACACTGAGAGCATAGGCGCTGAGGGGGGGCAGCAGTCCATTCAGGGGAGCCAGCAGGCTATTCAGACCAGGGGCAAGAACAGCTGGTACAAACGTAGAATGTGCAGTAGGAATACTAGGACTCCCCGGCCCCACGTCCAGCTGCTTTTCTTCCACACTCGTATACAGTCCACTGTGCGTCAAGGGGCGCATTTGGCCAGAGCGCAACAACAGCTTACAAGCACGGCTTGGGTGCTGTCTGCGCGGCTGGGGGATCTGAGGCGCCCGCTTCTATAAGACCACACACATTGAAATCTCAGTGGAGTTGGCACTTCAAATCTTGGGAGACGAGGCCCAGAGGGGATGCTTGACAACATAGCGGGGAGGCAGACGCCCATCAAACTTGTTCATACTTGAATTTCTATCCCTCCTCTAGTATCACACTTGTTCATTCCGGTACCGGCTCATTTCCAGCTTATCTGACATGTGCTTGACGTTGACATCAAAAATCTTCATACTTGAACTCCTCTCCCTCCCCTGGTATCACACTTGTTCATATTTGAACCCCCCTCCTCTGGCATCTGCTTGACAATCTTATCACACATGTCCATACCTGAATTTCCCCCCCCCCCTGAAATCACACTTATTCATACCTGAACTTCTCCCCCTCCTCTGGCATCTGCTTGACAATGTCATCGCTGCTAAAGATGGGCTCCAAGTAGAGCCAGGTGGACTGGCACTGCAGCCAGTTGTCCAGCATGTCCTAGGAGGGCAGCAACAGCAGCAGCAGTATTGTCACCAATTTCAAACTTGTTACTTGTTAGAATTAATGTCTTGCATTTACTTACCATGCCGGAAGGCAGCAACAGCAGCATTGCTACCAGCTGCACACGGCAAAGTGGTCAGGAGCGCATAGCGCAGGAGAGCACTGCACACAGCTAGGGTCCTGCCCCCTGCTGGGGAGCACTCGGGAGCAGTGCGAGGGAGCGCAACGCACTCAGCCCGGGTCCTGCCCCCATGCTGCTCACCTGGAGCGTCTGTAGCGTCTGCTCCCAAGTGGCAGCCCGCTCCTTGAAGGGCTTAACAAAGGGGCTGGCGTTCATGGCCTGGATCTTCACAATCTGGTCGTCCAGGATGGTCTGAACCTCGTCAGTACCGCCAAAGATGAAGGTGCCTAGGGACAGGGTTCAAGGCTCAGGGTTTAGGGTTCAAGGTTCAGTATTCAAAGTTTAGGGTCCAAGGTTTAGTGTCCAGGGTCCAAGGTTTAGGGTCCAAGGTTTAGTGTCCAGGGTCCAAGGTTTAGGGTCCAAGGTTTAGGGTCCAAGGTTAAGTGTCCAGGGTCCAAGGTGTAGGGTCCAAGGTGTAGGGTCCAAGGTTTAGGGTGCAAGGTTTAGTGTCCAGGGTCCAAGGTTCTTATCCATAATCTTGAGCAGGCTCTTAATCCTAAACCTTAACCCGCACCTGTGTAGAGCTCTAGAGCATGACCTTGAACTCCGGTCCGTCCCAGTCCAGCCCCTTACTCCCTCCCCCCTGCTCTCCCTTGCAACCATTCACCCTACCCCGCACCTGTGTCCTTGTAAGGCATGACCTTGAACTCCAGCCCGTCCCACTCAGCCTCCATCTTATCCATGGTCTTGAGCATGCTGTACTCCTTGGACGCCATCGCCCCCACTGTTTGGACAGACTCAAACGAGTCCATGATGTTGTACCTGCCAAGGGATGGGCATCGCCATTCAGCTACCATTCAGCTAAGATTCAGCAACAATTCAGCTGTAATTTAGCTACAATGCAGCTCCAATTCAGCATGCTTAGGCAGCTCTTTTTGGACCTGCGCGAACAAGTCCATGAAGTCGGGAAAGGCAGGGGCAGGGGGGAAGCGCTTTTGGGAAACGAGCTCATGGTTTGGAACCTGTCCTCTTGTATACTTTCTTTTTCCGTGCCCCCTCCTCCCTCCCCCCAACAGCCCACTCTCTGACGCACTTAATAAGGTCGCTGACCGAGAACATCTGCCCCTCCTCAAAGGGCTGTCCCAGCATGTTGGTGAAGATGTTCTCCCAGTGCCGCCCCTCCAAAGCCGGGTTGGACACCTCCTGCAGCAGCGGCATGAACATCAACAAGGCCTCTAGCTCCCGCTTGAGGCGCACCACCACCTCGTCGTCCTTGCGGCTCTTGACCATCTTGTAGTTCTTCTTGATCAGCTCATCCATCTAGGAAAGAGAGAGGTAGGGAGAGGGGAGGGGAGGGGTCAGACAGGGAGGTAGGGGGAGAAGGAGGGGGAGGAGAAGAAAGGTGTCAGATGGGGAGGGAGGGTGAGAGGGAAGTGGAAGGGGTCAGATGTGGCGGGAGGAAGAGAGGGAAGGAACGAGGGGGAGAGGAGGGAAGGGGTCAGACGGGGAGGGAGGAAGAGAGGGAGAAAGAGGGGTAGAGGGAATGAAAGGAGCAGGAAAGACATGGGGGAGGAAGGGAGGGAGATATGGAAGGAGGAAGGGGGGGGTGAGGGTGGCCAGAAGAGGAGGGAGGAAGGAGGGAGAAGGAGAGAGAAGGAGGGAGGGGGGTCAGGCAGGGAGGGGTGCGAGACAGGTTGGGTTCGACACTGCTGGGAAAGCCTGCATACAAGCCCCCCCCACACACAAACATACACACCTTTGACTGAATGGCCTCTGGTGACAGTTCCGCGCATGCTGATGACATCCATTGCTTCTTGTTTGACTCAAAGTCCAACAGGTACTGCCACTTGTTGCTGTGCACAGTCAGCTCGCGCAGCGCCTACGTGGGGGGGGCGGGTAAATCAATCAATCCCCCATGGCGTGGATTAAGGAAGCCACCCGTTCGGCCGTAGCACTAGGTGGGCTACCGTGGAGGGGGGGGGGATACATGAATTTGTAAAAATGCTAGGGTGGCAGTGGACTGACAGTGGACACAGCTGGTGCACTTGCAGGCGAATGTTGTCCTTCATAAACCGCACAGCCTATGCCCTGTGCAATAGCCCACAGTTTCAGCCCCCTTCCGCGCCAGCTCATCCACCCTGCTCGGCCCCCAAAACCCCAGCAAGGCTGAGCTGACCTCGACATCCCCCTCACCCTAACGCCCCAGCATAGCTCAGCTCAGCTCATCCACATCTCTAAACCTGGCCCCAGCTCAGCTCAGCGCCCCCCTGTACTTCAGGCCCCAGCTCAGCTCAGCGCACCTCGTCTCATCACAGCTTACCAACCCCCCTTCCTAAAATGTCCCAGCGCAGTGCAGCTCACCTCAGCTCATCCACCCCTCTCCCCAAAGCACTAGCGCAGTGCAGCACAGATCATCCACCCCCCTATGCCCCCAAGGCCCCAGTTCCCCTCCCCTCCCACCTGCTCCACATCCCCGTAGTTGGAAGTGGGCTGTCCAAACAGCTCCTCATAGCCCTTGTACCGCGTGGCCTTCTCAGCCACATGCTCGTACTGCGCGGTGATGGCTGCAAGCAGGGCGATCACGGTGTCCGTGTCGGCGCTGCCGTTGTCATACTTGCCGGAGCGCAGCTCAGCAATCACCTCCTGTGAGGAGGGTCAAGTGTTCAGGGATTGAAGGGGAAATGGGGCAAGGAGTTGCAGTTCGGGGGTTGAAGGTTCATGGGGTTTGGGGGTCGAGGGTTCAGGATAACATTTTATGGGGTAGGGTTCAGGGGTTAGGGGAAAAGGTCAAGGGTAGAGGGCTAATGGTAAGGGGGGGAGGAGGATGTTTAGGGTTTATTCCCCGCAATTGCCCTATGTGAGAAGGGAGGCAAAGTGCAAAGACGCAGTCAAAAGGAGGAGGGGGAGAGTCCACGTGGGTTCAACACTACCCACACACACTCATGACCGGCTGCCAGTGATATTATTTTTGGCGATTAATCGCCCTGGGGCGATTATTAGGGCGATTAAATATTCATTAAAAGGGTCAAAGTTGACTCACTGATCGCAATACCGTAATCACGTTTTTACACTTTCCTAACTGGGAATTTCACACTTTTTCACACATGTGCGAATTTTAAATACTTCTTACTTATGAAAAGAAGATTTATGCCGGCTGCCCTGGACAGAAAAGCCACCAATGCAGCTCATGCCCTCCTGCTGATCCCCAGACCTCCTTCCCCCTTCTACCCAGCCACACGCACAAATTCCCCCTAGTCACCCTTTCTCATCCACTCCCCTGTCCCCCACCCCCCCAGCTGCCCACTACCAACACCCTGCGCCCCACTTTTCAGCCACCCTCCCTCGTCTGATCCCCAGCCCCCTCCCCCCCCTGCTACCTACCAACAACACCCCGCACCCCTTCCCCCCTCCCCCCTGCTCCTCACTCCCAAGCCTACATGCCCCCTCCCCCCCCCTGCTCCTCCCAAGCCTACGTTCCCTCCTCCCCCCTATCCCTCTGCTCCTCAATCCCAAGCCTAACCCCCCCCCCTCCCCCCTCCCCCCCTACTCCTCACAAGCCTACCTCCCCCCTCCCCCCCTCCCCTCCCCCCCTGTTCCTCCCAAGCCTCTTCCCCGCCCCCCCTCCCCCCTCCCCTCCCCCCCCTGTGCACCTGTAGACTGTCCAGCGCCTCCGTGACACTCTTTGCCAGTACGTTGGTCATGCCCGGCTTGCGCTCATCAACGAAAACTAGCGCCTCAGTCATGGAGCGATTGAAGCTGGACACAGCCTCCTTCAGGTCATCTAGGGAGACGTGATCTGAGGGGGGCACCTTGCCACCATACTCCTAGAGGGGGAGGAGGAGGGGGGGTCAGAGAGACGTGGCCTGAGGGGGCACCTTGCCACCATACTCCTAGAGGGGGAGGAGGAGGGGGGGTCAGGGAGACGTGGTCTGAGGGGGGCACCTTGCCACTATACTCCTAGAGGGGGAGGGGGAAAGGGGGGAGGCAGGGGGTCGGTCAGGCAGGGAGAGTAGGGGGGTGGGGGTGGAAGGAGGAGCACCTAATCACCATACTCCTGGGTGGTGAGGCTGGAAGGAGGGGAGGAGGGGAGGTAGGCAGGGGGGCGGTTAGGTTGGGATGAAGGGGGGCGGGGAGGTAGGCAAGGAGGGGTCAAAAGAGCCAGTCCTTGCACTGAGATCCCAGCTGCTGCCCTCCAAGTCCTTGCACAGTGGACCCGATGGATGCCCTCCGAGAAGTCACTCCAGTCATTCAAACACACACTAACACTGGTTGTCCCCACAACCTCTGTCCTCCTGTGCTCCCTGTCCCCCGGTTCTCTGCACCTGTTTGTCTCTTTACATTGAAAAGAACCCAGCTGTTGCCCCCCAAAAGTAATCCCCCCAGCCATGCACGCCCTCCCCCCAGACCCTACCCCTGAGCTCCGTCCCCTAGTGCTCCCCCCCACCACACACAGCGTCTACGCGTCCCATCGTCCCTGTCCTTCCACACGCTTTACCTGCAGCATGTCATACATGGCCAGGACCACGGTGTGGCTCTTGTCGAGGCCCTCCTTGCGAGTCACAGTGTCCATGTACTGGGTGTAGAAGGATGCAAACTCATCCAGCTTCTGGGGACGCAGCAGCATGTTGCTGCGGGAGGGGAAGGTACAAGTGGGAACAGGGATGTGACTCTGGGTTTTTGGAGATGCAAACTCATCCAGGGACTGGGGACGTAGTAGCATGTTGCTGCGGTAAGGAGGGAGAAGTGTGGGGTTGGGGGATGCTGGGCGAGGGTTGTGAATCGGGTTGGAGGTTTTTGGAGATGCAATTACATGTTGCTTCGGGAAGGGAGGAGATGTGTGGATACAATGCCGTACATCAATAGAAATCAATCAATCAATCAATACTCCCTGGGGCGTGGACTAAGGAAGCCACCCGTTCGGCCGTACCACTAGGTGGGCTACCATGTACTCTACATTACATGTGGCAGATTTGCACGTTCGTGCATGGAGGGGGGGAACAGGCGTTTTGTGGCAATCTGGAACAATCGTGGGGCAACAAAGCCTTCATTCAGGCCTGGCCATACCTTTCTTACACCCCTTCCCCCTCCCCCTCTCTCCTCTCCCCTCTTCTTCCTGCCCCGACCACTCACTTGCTGAGTGTCCCAAACATGTCCAGCACACGTCCGACCTCTTTGTGCGCCGCAACCGTGAGCAGCATCTTGAGTGACTCCATGGCCTTGTCCAGCGTGCCCATCAGGAGGGTCTGCAGGTCGGTACAGGACACGTGCAGCATGCCAATGCTCTCGCCAGCCTGCAAAGCGTTGAGGTCATCCATCCAGGTCCTGACAATAGGGGGGGGAGGAGGGGAAGGTGGGAAGGTTATGGCCACACATTCTGCTTAGGGTTCAGGGGAGGAGGAGGAGGAGGAGGAGGAGGGTATGGCAACGTGTTGCGGAACGCTTACAGCCACATGTTTGGCTTAAGATTTAGGGAGGAGGAGGAGGAGGACGAGGGGTGGTTCATGGCGACATATCGGGTTGAGTCTTTTGAAGGTGAAAGCGAGGAGGAGGAGGAGGAGGAGGATGGGAAGGGATGTACGGGCCACATGTTGGGTTCAGGATTTCGGGTCCAGGGGAGGAGAAGGAGGAAGGGATGTACGGGCCGCACATTGGGAGTACAGGTGGCAGGTCACAAGGCAATCGGAGTATCAGAAGGAGGAGGAGGGGAGGGTCAAAAGGGAGAAGGTCAGGAGGAGGAATATTAAGACCCTGTACCTGCAGTGATTTGGTGGACAGCTCTACTGCTGTCCAGCAAGCCAAGTGTGTGTGTGTAGTTAGGGAGCTACCCATGGGTGGAAAGGCGACAGGGCTCCACATCGCAAAATCCTGAAAAGATTGCCGGTATGCTGCGGGTGCCTGACAGCAGCAGAGCAGCCACCAGAGGAACGGCTGCACTGACAGTCTGCCCCCGACTGGATCCTTCACATGGTTCCCTTCCCACCAACCTCTCTCTCCCTCCCTGCCCACCTGATCCCCCCCCCCCCCCCTCCCTCTCCCTCCCTGTCCCCCCTCCTAATCCCTGCCCCCCCCCATCATTCCAGCCCTGCCCCCCCCCACAAGCCCTGCCCTCCCATCAGCCCACTCCCTGCTCCCCCCCCCCCCCTCTTCCTCACTTGAGCATGATCATGTCCTTGCGGAACTGCGTGACGTCGCGCTCCGCCTGCTGGTACGAGTAGGCATCAAAGGTGACACAGAAGTCATTGATGGCGCGAAGCTCCTCGTACCGCTCCACCGACTCGTGCGCGTCGCGGTACGACTTGTTGATGGCGGCACTGCAGCTGATCCTGCAAGGCAGTTGGGGATGCAGGGTGGCGGGTGGGAGGGTGATCTTGGAAACAGGACCCTGCAGCATGTGTCCACCTTGCATGTAGGCTGTTTCAAAGCTGATCCTGCAGGTCAAACGTCGAGCAGGCGGCGGGTAGGAGGATATCTTGGAGGCAGGCGCCTGCAGCTTGTGTCCATCAAATATGCAATCTCCCTCTGTGCATTATACACATATTGATGGCCCAGCGCCTCATGCGAGGATAAATGTGCCTGGCTGAGAGGCAGCTGCTGCGTCAGGCCTCACATGCGGAGGGCTGTAGCGGCAGATGCATTGAAATTCAGTGCGCAACAGCCAGCACTACACCCACAGAGTGCCCCCCGCCCCCCTATACCCAAAACCCTCCATCCTCCATCAATCCAGGCGTTACGCCCTTTTGTCCCCCCTACACCCCAGACTCCCTGCGGCCAAGCTGCTGCTCACCTGGCCTTGTTGAGGGGCTTGTAGCCCAGGATGAGCTGCGTCATGTCCTGGCCGCGGAGCCCCTCCACTAGGGTCTTGAAGGCCTCACACGACAGCAGGCGGGGGAACGCGCGCACCAGCTGCATTAGGGCGTCAACCATCTCCATGGCGATCACCTGGGGGGGGCATGGAGGACATGGAGATGCATGGGGTGCATGGAAGTGCATGGAGTGCATGGGATTGCATGGAGTACATGAGCTGCATGGAGGGCGTCAACCATCTCCAGGGCAATCACCTGGGGGGGGACATGGAGAACATGGGGATGCATGGGGTGCATGGGAGTGCATGGGGGTACATGGGGTACATGGGAGTGCATGGGAGTGCATGGGGGTACATGGGAGTGCATGGGAGTGCATGGGGGTACATGGGAGTGCATGGGAGTGCATGTTTTTTTTTGTCATCGGCATATCCTTTATTCTCGTGCCTTATTTCCTTCACACCAGCCATTATGACGTTCATACCTACGCCTCTCTCCTTCGCACCTGCCGTGCGTCTTCCTCGTTGGCATTGAAGTTCATGCCCGTCTCCGCAAACGACAGCTGCGCGACAATGACCGGCTGCACGTCCATGGTGGAGCGAAAGTTGTCGATCACTGTGACCAGCATGTCCAGCGCCCCCTCCACCAACATGTAGTCCGCCAGGCGGACCACATTGGGAAGCAGGCTCACGTCCTGGGGGCAGAAGGCAGGAGGTAAGGGGGAGGAGGGCGTTGTGGATCATAACGATGATCCTGTCTATCTCACCCATCGCCCTAGGGTTGATAGATAAGAGGGCAATGGCGAGGCCGGGCTTTTGGCTCACTTGGTTGGAGCGAAGCCACATGATGCTGCAGCTACATAGTGCTGCAGACACATGGTGCTACGCACACACAGCCATGCAGCCACATGCTACTGCGCAAAGTGCACAGACACATGCACATACAGCCTAGAGTGGGAGCTGTAAGTGAGTCTTGTGAGCAAGAACCACAAGACCCTAAAGTGCTGTTGAGAGCTCAGGGGCCAGGGGTGCAGCTGTGTGAATATGATAGTGAAGCTCAAACCTCATCATAACTTGAACAGGTATCACAGATATCAACATACCCAAGCTCCCCCCCCCACACACACCTGCATGCATGCAAACATGTACCGCGATACGCATCAGCCCCACTCAAACAAACAGGAACAGCATGTGAGCATTTATTGCATGTGTGTGTGTGCATTTGATACCTGTACTGCCAGCCTCAGCGCCTTGGTCTTCTCCAGCTTCTCTGCCTTCATCCGAACCAAGCTCTTGCTGCCAGGCTTGGTTCCGGAGTTGGAGTTGGTGGCAGAAACGCCCGGCCCGTGCGCCACGGCGGCAAGGCTGGGGTTGGAGTCCCGCTCCAGCTCCTCTACCTCGCGGCGCAGGATCGCCTCGGCCTTTTTGACGTCCGTGATCAGTCGCAGGACGGAGCGCTCCATGCCCTGGACCCCCGCGGCAATGTTGGGCAGCGCGCGGTTCCTGGGTGTGTGTAGGGGAGGAGGGGTGAGAGGAGGCAGGGAGACAGCATGACGGACTGCTCAATGCGTTGCACTCCCGCTGAGGCGCTGAGGGGTTAAGGGGGGAGTCAGGGAGGGGGCGGTATTCTGCTTTCATTTCCGGCTGGGCGCGGTTCCTGGGGGGGGGGAGTGAGGGGAGGAGGGGGTGAGGTGTCAGCATGTCGGGTAGGGCAGTATTCTAGGGGTAAGGGAGGAGGGACGTGAAGGGAAGAGGGGGCGAGAAGGGTGAACAAGTTGGGCTTGGTACGGCTCCTGGAGGGGGGAGAGGAGGGAGGAGGGCAGTGCGTATTGGGCAGGGCACAGTTCCTGAGTGGGAAGGAGGGGATGATGAGAAAGGGGGAAAGGGGTCAGCATTCCCCTGGCGTGCCTATGGATTGGAAACCGATTGGGAGGGCTGCGATTGGCGGGAGGGGGGGCACCTTCCCATGTAAATGATCGTGAAGCGGAGAGGCAGGCCTGCCAGCCACTGCAGCTCGCGTTCTCTCCGTCACTCTGAAATCAAGCCTGGAGAGCACCTTCACGACACTGTAACAAAGCCATTTCGCACGGAGACATACAAATCTCCCTCCCCCTTCACATTGTTCCCCACCCTCCTCCCTGCCACCTCCCCCAGAGTCAATTCCCCCCCCAATCTCCACCCTCCACTCCCTGCCCCTGCCCCCTGCCTCCATACACCCCGTCCCAACCTCCCCTCCCTGCCTTTGCCCCTATTGCACCCGCATGCTCACTTGCGCACTTCCTCCTGCTCTCTGCTGAAATCCATGAGCGTGGGAGGCTTCGCATTGACCTCTATTAGCTTGATCTGCTTCAGATCGTACAGCTTGCCGTGGATCTCCATCAGACTATAGCAGAACTCCGGCTTGGCCATCAGCAGGCGGCCCTCGAGGCTCTTGCGGACCTGAACGGCAGTGCGCGAGGAACAGAGCTTGTTCAGGCGTTTGGAGCAAGTCAGCTACGTTCCAGCTACATCCCAGCCTTTGGCTGAGTGGTCCAGGTGTAAAATTCAAATTCTCCGTTGCTTGAGCCACCTGCTGCTGGCCGGTGAAAGCTTGGTCCTTATTGGCCCAGTGGTGGCCACCCAGACGCCCCCCAGAGGTGGCGCCTGTTGCGCAATTCACATAGTACTGATGACGACGCAGGGAGACCTGCATCAGGGGCAGAGGCTCGGAAAATCCCCCCAAACCCCGGCAAGTGTAAACAAAACTGGACATATAACAGCTGGATGGAAAACATTGCGGTTTCGAGGGGAGAAACCTACTAGGCATGATGGCATTGCGGATTCCCCCCCCCCTCCATATCCCACAGGGGGATGCCTCTGTGCGCACCTTGTCCAGCACCTACCCATTTGCAGCCGTCCTCCATATGACCATGTGCGCAGAGGGCGAAGCGCCATGCAGTGCTCGAAGAAGCGCAATGAGGGCCCTTAGGTCCCAGCCCATAATTTACAACACAGAGACCATTCGACAGACCTTATCGAACGCCTGCCCCTTTGCGGCCCTCCTCCATGCGCAGGAGGCGAAGCGCCATGCAGTGCGGGCAGAGGCGCATCCAGAATCCAAAGCAAGTCCCACTCATAATTCACAACGCAGAGACCTTTCGACAGACCTTATCGAACGCCTGCCCCTTTGCGGCCCTCCTCCATGTGCGCAGGAAGCGGAGCGCCATGTAGTTGCGGAAGAAGCGCAGCTGCTTCATCATGTTGAACACACTGTGCTCGCGCACCCACTCGCCTATGGGCGTGAACTCAGCCGGGGCGCCAGAATGGAACATCTGGGGTGTGCGGGAGGGGGGGGACAGGGCAGGGAGGGGAGCGATGGAGTCATGGCTGTCACGAGAGAAGTAGGGCTCCCTCACCCCAGCCTGTCTCCCTGTCTCAATCTCTCTCTCCCCCTCGCATCCTGCACCCCCACAGCACCGAGCCCCTGACTCCTACCTGTTCACAAGTGTGTGGCAGAGCATCGACGTTCACTGCAGATGCCTTTGCTGCACCTACGTCACCGATTCCTTCACTCTGATGCACCAGCATGCCTCTATGCGTTGTGGCCCTGAAGGTACCCCCCCCCCCTCCCGCACCTGCACCACCCCTGCCGCTGTCATGGTGTAGTAGTCCCCCCGGATGGACTCCTTGGGGACAATGACCACCTCGTACGGGCAGTCCGTGCCAGTCAGGTCCGCACGCATGCAGTGGAACATCTTGATGCGGGCGCCGTGACCGTGTGTGGCATAATAGCCTACGACATCCATACCCTGGAGGGGCACGGCAGGTGACAGGACAGGTGAGACCCGGGCATACCTTCCACTCTAATACCACTGGCGTTGTGAGTTGTGACGGTCTCAAATGAAGCATGGGTGCATGTGTGCTTGGGGGGCATTAGGGGGCTGCTGTGGCTTAGGGGTAAATGTGTGTTGGAAATGAAGCAAGGGTGGATGTGTGCTTGGGGGGGAATTAAGGGGCTGCTGTGGGGTAAATGTGTGTTGTAATTGAAGCAGGAGTGGATGTGTGCTGGTAGGTGGATCAGGGGCTGGTAGTGGATCAGGGGTGGAGTGGGCTGCAGGGGCTCCACTATCCAACATGGAAGTGTGGTCCGGAGAAACGAGCATGAACAATGAAACGGCACACGCATGGATGCTGTATTATATAAGAGGTAAGATAAGGAATAAAGAGACTGGTACAAGAATCAAATGATGCGATGAGATAAAAAACACGAGCATGATTTATCATGCGTAAATAATGACCAGATGCAACTCCCCCTGCTTGAGGGCGACACGCACCGTGAATATGCGGTTCTTGAACTCCGGCTCGATGATGTTCATGAGCGCGTGCAGTGAGCCTTGGAGAGTTTCCAGGAGGGGAGCAACGGCGCTGGCTCGCTGCTGCTGAGTTATCATGCAGGGGGCGAGGGTGCAGGTTGAGCAGGGCGGGTGAATGCATGGGGAGAGGCACTGGTCCGGAATTGTGTTTGGCCACGCCCTTCAATAATATGGCTCAAGTCATTTATACCAGCCTGGCAGGGGATTTAAACCCTCCGGAAATACTAAACAGCGAAATGCGGAAGGTGGGAACATTCATAATTCATTCATAGGTTGAGAGGATAGTGCCAGGAAATTTTATTTTCAGAGACACCCTTTGAGTGCTTCAAATTAAAATCCAGGGAAAGAAACAGGAACCTAACAGCCCCCGATTTGAAAGCCATTTACCTGCAGGTCAGCCTATGCTTGGGGCCACTACAGGAGCACAGACCCACCCCTGGTCTTAGACGCCATTTATATGGATTCAGCCCCGTGAGCTCTATGTGTGTGGATGACCTGGAGAGCAGGCAGCAGTCCAGTCCAGTCCGCTGAGTGTTTCAGCAGACTGGGCAGGCCAGCCCAGTCCGCTGAGTATTTCTATCCCCTGATGGCACCTACCTCCGCTTGCTCGGTTCCCAGCAAAGGCTTATGTCCCAGCGGCGGCAGGGTGCGAGGGGGATGCTCTGGGGGTGAAGGAGCATGCCCGCCTGTGCATGGCAAGGCGACGGCAGCTGCTCAGAGGAGCGACTGACACAAGAGACCTGTCGCCCGTCCCACGGCACCGTGCGGTTGGATATGATCAGAAAGTGTGGGACAGCGGCTAACACATGCAGCCGGGTACGCGCCCCTGACCCTTGCTTTATTTATGGCGAAGCTGGTATTGGATACTAAACAGCAGCATATAGAAGATCTACCCCCAGCCAGCTGTCAGCCTCATTCGCTGTATGGTTGGGTTCCCAGAGCTGCGCCATGACTATGCCATGCATGCCCTCCAGGCAATGGCTCTTCCATGCATGCTCTCCAGGCAACAGCTCTGCCATGTATGCCCTCCAAGTAACGACTCTGCCATGCGTGCCCTCCAGGGAATGGCTCCGCCATGCGTGCCCTCCAGTCAAACCAACCATGCGATCCGTTGCTTCCAGGCCCTTGATTCGGCGACTGCACACACAGAAGCGTATCACAGAGTCACTCAGCATCAGGGGGGGTCTCTAAGTTATGGTGAAAAGGCTTGGGGCAAGCTCCCCCTTGGGTGCACATGTACATGAGTTGCTGAGCCAGTGGTGTACTGCAGCATGGCATTTAAATGCAGTAGCTGCAGCATTACCTTGAGCATGGGAAGCCGCACAGGGACCTTGCCTCCATTGCCTGAACACATGTGCAGCATATGAGCACTTTTGCTGGTCTCCAGACCGTAAGCGTCTACGTCGGGTTGCGTGTCAAGTCGTACCATTAGGCTTTTGTTGATCCCCATCCCTTCTTCCTCTTGAGGTATCCATCACAGTCTATTCACAGCGTCGTGCGCTTCAAAATTCACGATACTCGCTTCGTAGCACTTATAAAACATCGCATGTTGGATAACTTGTTAGCGCAGGGTGCAGCTAGGTTCAAAATGCGTGTACTAAATTCTGGCACGCGATCGTTTTGTTTCAAAACGCAGCGAGAGAGCAACAAAACGAAGTGTTGCTGCGTACTGCAAGTGTGACCACGTCAATCCTCGACGGGTTTGACCCAGACGCTCCGCGCTCCTGAATCAGTCGGAGTATACTTCTCGATCAAACATATTCTCACAACTTCTAATATCCCACGATTGAAAGGGGGGAGTGTAAAGCACATGCACATGTTCGATGTCCGAGACTGGAGTCACGAGGCCTTTAGAGACACTTTGCATGTCAGGCCGCTGCAGAAGTGATGACACGCCAATACCAAAATGCATAGCAACCCTGTTCATTCATCTTGGTCTTGGCCTGAATCAGCGTAAAAAACACTCACAATTTTACAGTATCAGCATGTATCATGCACGTATCATGCATCATGGCCAGCTTTTCTGCACTCATAGCAGTAGTACGCTTACTGATACGGTACGTGAGACGGGTTCTTTAATGTATAAATGACTTGGTTGACAGAGGTTTCTTGCAGCTTTCAAGTCATGGCCATTAGACTATCTACCGACAGGGACTGAAGAGTGGAGCATCTCCATTTTTCCCAGGCACAGCACTAACTCGGTAACGTAAGCAATCAGCATCTTCTGTCACGAGCCTTAGCTGTGACATCATGGCACGCCAGATTATGGCATGCAATGACAGCATCATGCTATCAATGCAATTACCTTCAGGATGTGCCAGTTGTCACAATGGTTGGGCTCGAACCCCGCTTTGATTTGTAAGTCCCTAGTAGACAAGGCTTGTCCTGGATATCTTTCCGTCTCCATACATGCGCTAAACAAGTTAATGACGTTACACCTCTGGGCCATGCTGAAATGAAGCTCAGCCATGTCGGTAAACAAAAAGTCAGCTAGGAAAGTCAAGGGAGAAGACGTAAGAGCAAAGAAAGGATAGCTAGTTTACCCATCGAACAACAAGAACAAGAAAGGTCAGGCAAACAAGTATGAAAAGCCCTTGTAGCAAAGGGGGTCTTCAGTTATCCATACTTTCCTTTGGCGTAGGCCTTGGTGAATCAGTTATAGCTATCGGAGTAATCTTGCCTCCTAAAACCACCACATTGGTACGAGGGTTATGCGAGGGGTTATGGTCATTTCCCCCCCTCAGTACCCAACCCCGTTCCCTCATAGGGGATGTGCACATTTTCCTGCCAAGACTTGCTGGGTAATCCACCTCCTAGACATGTGGAACCGGGTCACCCTGTCAATAACATTACACCTCTGGGCCCGCTGAAAGCTCGTCCGCGTAGGCGCCCAACTGTTCTGAAGGGAGAAAAACAAAGAAGAAACTAAAAGGACGGAAGAGGGGGAGGAAAGGAACAAAAGGAAAAGCCGGTAAGGCAAAGAAGACCAAGTCCGACGCCTGAGTTCCACTAGAGACTAGCCCTCAACAAAGCCTACGACAACAACAAAAACCCCACAAAGCAAGCGTATCCCACCCCTGCTTGGCCGCGAGGGCGCCCCACTGATCAGAAGGGAGAAGAGAAGAAACTAAAAAGGGGGCAAAAAAAAAAGGACCAAAAGGGAAGGCCGGAAAGGCAAACGAGACCGGTGCCTCAGAATCCCTAGAGACTAACCCTCAACAATGCCCACAGCACAGTCCACAAAAGCAAGTGCATCCCATCCCTGCTCAGCCTGGTACAGCTGGTAAAAGTTAGTGGCAGCGCCCAGAGGACCTGCCCACCCTCGCTCCCGTAACTTCCCTGACACTAGGGCACTGGAAGCATACATGTAGCCCATCCTCCAACTGCTCGCTATCCGCCGTGGACTGGAACCTGGCGCGGTAGGTCGCCGCAGATCTGTGCTCGGTAATAGGGTCCCTGGGGTCCCCACCGCTGTTTGCGTCCAGCTGTGCCTGCTCATAGGCTGCGTCAACGAGTGCCAACACCTCTGTGACGGGTAGGCGCTGTAGGGCAGCTGCTGCCTCGCGCAAGGTAGGGGTGGCTGCCCCCCGCTTCAGCTCCTCTAATGCACCCAGCAGATCAGAGCACCAGGTGCGGCCGCTATTGCCCTGGCTGACTGCAAGCTGCATATCTGCTGCCATGGCTTGAGCCATGAGTGGGCTGTATTGCTGTGCCGCAGGTGCCACCGCTGCATTGTAGAGCGGAGGATATGGGCCCACCAGGCTCGCTGTAGTGGCTGGAGCTGCAGCTCTCTCAGGTCACCCCAACTGGCGGCTGATGCAGGTAGCCCCGCAGCCTGGCGTAGGTGCTGAAGCAAGCTGGACTGCAGTTTGCTGGAGAGACATTGCCGCGGCCGAAGGCGGCTGGTGGCCCACACCACGTCGCCGTAGTTGGCCGCAGGCGCTGCGTACACAACTGCCAACCTGATGCGGGTTGGAAGATGGCGCCTTCAGCCCACCTTGGCTGCCATGCGGCAAACGCGGTGCAACGCGACAGCCAAAGGCGCCTCTCTACCCTCCATGGCCCTCTTCAGGCCGCCGCTTTCGTGCTGATTGATGCCCACGAACTTGAATTCTTGGACACGCTTCAACACGGCACTTTCAGGGCCGTACACACAAACATGGGCTGGCTGTCGGCGCTACGCTGCTAAGCGGCTGCCAAACTCCATGATATCTGTCTTACTGACATTGACCTGAAGCTGTTTATGTGCCGAATACTCATGCATGGCATCAAGCATGCGTTGCAGCCCTGCTGGGGTGCGGGCTAGCAGGGAGAGGTCGTCCTCATACAGCAGGCAGCGTAGCTGTCGCCCCGCCTGCAGCTCAATGCCCTCTGCCGGGCACTTGGCTGCGAGCATGGCCGGCAGGTCACTGAGGTAAAGGCTGAAGAGCAGAGGGCTCAGGAGGTAGCCCTGCTTGATGCCTCTGGTGCAAGGCACAGGACCAGTGCGCTTGTGGCCGTCAGTGAGCGTGTAAACTGCACCGGCATAAAGCGCTTGCACCGCGCGTAATAGGTATGCATGCATGTGAAGATGCTCGCATAAATGCCGCCACAGCTGTTCCTGGGGCACGCTGTCATAGGCCTTTGTGAAGTTCACAAAGGCCACATGCAGCTTGCCAAGGCCTGCAGCTGCCCGTTGAGCATGGACTGCATGCCTGAGGAGGAAAGCAGCCTGGAGCGTGCTACGGCGCTGTTGAAAACCAAACTGCTCAGGGGGGACGTGGCCGTGCAATCGCGCCCACTCATCAGTGATGAGTGAGCATGCTGGCATACAGCCGGTAAAGCACGCTAGTGATGGCGATGGGCCGGTAAATACCGGGATCAAGGGGGTCGCCCTTCTTGTAAACAGGCTGAATCCTGACTGGCTGCCAGGCACTAGGCATTCCCCCCCGCACCGCCATCGCAGTCAACCAGTCTTGCAGCAGATCCCTCAGCACGTGCCGTTGCTCCCCCTCTGAATCGTCCTCTACCACCTGTAGTAACGGTCCCCAGTGGGAACCGTGAATCCCCAACAAATTAAGTCTAACGAAATGCTGCCCTATCAGGCTGACAGCGGTCTTGAGAGAAACACGCACGCACACCGGCCATTGCGCAAGATGTCACCCCATCACGGTACATAAACACGCCGCCTTACGCATTCACATGCCACACACCAAGTCATTTCACCCGCCTCGGACCTGATTGCACACAAAATGTGGTCACACCACACGCATCAAACACGACACATACACCCCGATACTACACACACAACGGCCACACACTGCCACACACAAAGAACACTATCTTCCGCGCCGCCAATCACCATCAACTTAAAAATAACCCAACATAAACAAAGATTTTTTACAGCAATAAAACGTACACCCTTGTCAAGCTTGGAAATGGGATGTTGCCTTGAAGACAGTTGAGACATCATGATGGCCCCAGGAAGGACTGAAGCATGCTACACACCAAACACCGTCAGTATCCTCCATGTGGATGATGTCCTTGGAATAATGTGGGTCTCCCTGTTGGCCCTGCTGGAAGTGGCTCAGCCGCGTGGGACGTCTACCTGCTTGAGGGTGGCGCGAGGTCTCAACAAAGGATGTGCGTGGCGTGGAGGTGGGTGTGCAGTGGCCAGGCAGGCACTCATGCCAGGCCACATACAGCCACCGACATGATAGTGGGTTAGGTCAGACGACAGCTCGGTGCTGGACAGTCCAGGACTATTAGTCCCACATGCAACCATGGCAAGCAGCAGCAGCGTGATGGTAGCAGAGGAGGAAAGCACACGCCACACAAGCATGAAAACAATAAATCAGCATCATTGCAGAACGGACCGACTTGGAAGACAGCATGCATCATGCACCCTGGGCCATGTAGGCCACAGTATCACCCACCTTGCGATATGTTGACAATTTGAGGCCAGAGATGCTCCTTGTCCATCGCCACTCCAGCTGCCCAGGATAGTAAAAACCATGCCATGCTACCAGTATTACGCGCCTGGCGAGCCGTGCGTGCCGTATGATGCGCCGGGTGCGTTGCTATCATGGGTTTCGTGGGCATGGCATGGACAGCATATGTTGTCAATACGCACTATGCTATCACCGCGCAGCCCACTATGCTGTCACCGCGCACCACACCCATGTCGAGTCATACTCTTATGCAAGTTGGGACAAAGTCTCATGCATGAGAGTATTTCCCGACTTGCTTGTTGCACTCCAGCAGAATCCACAGCATTCTCACCACCCTAGACATGGCATCATAAAAGGCAGGATCAGAGTCCTCCAGAATGGTACCCAATCAGATCACACAGGTCTGACATCCGTACCTTGGACAAGGGGCAGGACAGACCCAATATTGAGCAAGCGATCAAAGTGAGGAGGGCAGATGGGAGTCTCGCACTTACGCGCCCTTTCCTCCCAAACAGCGATTACCACTGTGCAATCCCACAAGCGCGGGTCGGCAAGTGAAAAATCCAGGCATGAGGAACACGACAAGGAGTAAAAGACAAATCCATGGACGAATTTGTGTCCATGGCAGAGAGTGAACTCCTGCTCTCCACAACGTTGCAGTTCTTGAATGGTAGATGAGGGGGAGGAGCCCATCACAAAACACCTCAGCAATCAAGGCGAGGCGCGTGTTATATCAGTAAGAGGTGAGGGCTGATCTGTTGATTGTTATGATTCGAGCTAAGAACCATTGCCCTTGTACCAGCAAAGTGTGTTTTACCCATTTGCTGATCCCTTGAAAGGATTCTTAGGCGATGGTTTGGTATTGCTCTTGTTCAAAGGTCCTATATAAGCCTTTCGAGCTTGTCTGCCGTCAGCTTCCAAAGTTCGAGATGTTGCTGCGCTGGCTCATCTCCATGAAATACTCCATGCCGTAGATTTCAAACAGTTTGAAGGCCTTAGCTGTGAGTGCGAGGTCCTCGATTCCCATTGATTGAATCTGCTGTTGACCAGGGAGAAAGGTTTGTTCTTAGTGCCCGTAGGTCAGTGCCTGTTCAATCAGTCTACGGTATAGCCTGTGCATGCTGTAGTTGAGGGTTGCGTAGCTCAAGAGGTCCATGTCAACAGTTTAAAACCATCAACACCAAACACTGAGCCCATGAGCACACCTGACCTTGATCCATGCATGATGCATTTGATGGCTGCGTGGTCCATGATGTCCTCATTGTGGATTGATGACCCTTCACCCCAAACACTGAACCCATCAGCACACCCACCTGTGCTTGTTGTACATGATGCATGGGCAGCTCATGATGTCCTCGTCCCCCGTCCCGTTGATGCTGCATCAGAACAGGGAGTCTCCAGTTAAGTCCGTTCAGGAGGTGCTCCCACAATGTTGTACAGCTCATCTGAACAAGGGTCGAGGGGGGTGCAGGGTCATCAGCAGAAACAGAAGAATGTAGAGCAAAATGGTGAGACAGGACATGGAGACCCTTTAGCCATAAGAATTAAACAAATACCGGTAGTGTACCAGAAGTAAAAGTCAAACATGAAAACAATCATTTCTGGTGTAGAGCTTCCCTGCATGACTTTTGGCTGATCTAGGACCGACCTTTGGTTGGCCTAAGATCTGGGCTAGGACAGCGGTGGTGCGGTGGAGAGGGCTGCTACCGGATTCATGGCTGGCCTAAGACAGGCGGCAAGATCCGGGAAGGGGAGAGGAGCAGAGGTAGAGCCAAGCTGGTGGTCGAGGTGATGACAGCTGGCAGGAGCGTTAGTGCTTCCTGATCTGAACGCTTAGAGGCAGGCAAATCTTTTAGGAGGTCGAAATACTGGGTCTTGAGTCAAAGCCATATCCTTGATTGATGAGAGGTTACGTGCCTCTAGATCTGCCGCTGGAAGAGAGTGCGCTAAAATCAAATTTGAACAGGCTTGCCTAAGCTATTTGGCCAGACAGGAGGATTGATCAGGCCCAGGCCCCACCTGCTACTGAGCAAGGAGGGCTTGCCGTCAGGCCAGGCACCGGATCTCAGATCTGGGTTTATGAAGTCAGCCTGAACTTCTGATCTTTGACAATACAGCCTGTGCTAGCAGCTGCGCACTGTCCTCGTCTCTCCTCGAAATTCCATAGCGAGCTGGCGTGCCTATGGGGGAGAGAAGGGACTAAGTGGGGGCAGACGGGAGGGAGGGGCATCTTCTCAGGGAGTTGGCACAGGCATGTCGGGCATGTGGACCTTTGGAGCATGCTGCAGGTGCATGGCGGAGAAGGCCTGGACTAAATAGTGTCCCCCAAAAGAGGCGGCAGGACCTGTCCCATCAGTAGTGGTGGCCACTTCCCTGTGCACGGCAGACTGATCTGGATCTGTGCAAGAAAACACACACCATGGCGTTGTGCCAAGAGGCAAATTAAGCCGCTTGAGGCTATGCCGATTGATGATCAACCAATGATGCTGTGAACCCAGCAGGCTGTGGGCAAATTATTTGGCCCTAACGCAGCAAATGCTGACATGGAAGGACTTCACCAGCAAAAAGATCATTGCAGGCAGGGTTGGACGGTCATCATCGGCAGCTGTGGCTGAGGAGGTGTGCATGTGTAAAAATAAATAGGGCCCCAACACCTTAGTGCTCGGTAATGGCGACTATGCCTGGGCTCACTCCCAAATGATTTGCGTATTTCTTAGATTTCTTGGTTCAAAAGTAGGTTGTGTTTAGGGTGCTACACCTTCACCCCACGCCTACACCTAACCGTTTCGTGGTCCCGTCCGGTCGGGGACGTTCTGCATGGAGTGCTGTAATTTGAAGATCTCCCACCTCCTCTTCATCGGCGTGGATTCGTCGAATTGCAACCGGATGAAGGCTTCCTGCTCCGCAGCCTCATCTGCCAGCATGACGCTGCTGCTCTCTCGCAACCTATCGACACGGATGTCGGCCGCTTCCCCGGCCAGCTGCGCGATATCCTGTTCCTACAGGTCGCTCGCCACGAGTAGCGACAGGATCAATACTCGAGCATGGAGGAGTCCTGCTGTCTTGCGTCATCATCATGATCGAACGTCGCTGTCTTGCTCGCCCTCGTCGCCGGCGTCCTCGTCATCGTCCTCTGCCGGTGCTACATGGGTCGCGCCTTCGTCTTCATCGCGACAAGGCGATGCTGTGGCTGACGACAACGAGACAGTTGTATCGCAAATTTGGGCGTCACAGGCAGTGGCCTCTTCCCGCGTGCATCGCTTCTACACCACCGACCGCCTCGTCAGCTCCCCCTCCCCTTCAGCTGCCATGTCATCACACACCTACCTGATTGAGGGCGAGGAGGCCCGGCACGCTCTCAGGTCCTTGCGGCTGTCTGAGGCGGACGAAGTGGAGCTGTGTGATGGTGCTGGAGGCACTGTGCGATGCGTCATCTCTGCGCTTGACAGGCGGGGAGGAAGAGCATGGATGGTGCCGGTGGCCGCGCCAGTGTTTGAGGAGTGGAGGGGGCCTGTCTGGGTGCTGGCTGTGGGCTGCCTCACACTCAAGGGCGGGCGCTCAGAGTGGCTGGTGGAGAAAGCGACGGAGCTGGGCGCGAGGGAGTTCATTCCAGTGGCAACGGAGCGCAGCCCGATGGCGTCAGTGAGCTCCAAGTTCCGCACTTCGAATGGGAAGGCGGGCAAGGAGGCGGGCGGCGGGCAACGTGGCTCTGACAGCAGCGAGGGCGGGGATGTATACCAGGCCGGCCGCTTGGAGCGGGTGGCCTTATCTGCCACGAAGCAAAGCCTCCGTGCTCACAACCTGGTGCTGAGGCCTCCGACACCATTCCAGGAGCTGTTGGAGGAGGTGCGCGGTGCCAAGGTGGCGCTGCTGGCCGCTGCGGGCGCACCGCCGGCACACCTCGTACTCCAGAAGTCGCTTGCTGAGCGTAGCTGCTCAGCCGCCGGGACGACTGCATCAGGCAGGCCCGCGCTGCACGAAGATAACGCAGGCAGCGAAAGCTTACTGCCCAGTGCACCGCCAATGTGTGCGGGGGAGCTGTCTCAGGGGAGCCATGAGCCAGGCTCCGGAGGCGGTGGAGAGGAGACTGCCGCCGCTGATGCCCTTATGGGCGACGGGTTAGGGGGCTCCTCCCCCTGCTTCATCCCTTCCTATCATGGCCCCCGTCTACTGCTGCTGGTGGGGCCGGAGGGGGACTTCACGCCTCGAGAGGTGGAGCTGTTGGTGCAGGCGGGAGCGCTACCCGTTGGCCTGGGTGTCAACCGCTTGCGAACAGAGACGGCTGCGATAGCATTGTTGTCTATGTGCAGTCTCCTGGCATGAGGGGCCAAGCAACTGGTGGCTCAGGGATGAGGAGGGCTTGGGAATGAGGGCACCGGGGCCGGGTGAAGTTGTATTGAAGGTTTAACAATCGAGCAGAGCATGGTGTTTGATGCATGGGACATGTGCCCGTGACTGAGGTGATAGAAATGTGGGTCTAGGGATGAGAATTTGGAAGTGATCAGGTGTGAGGATGTGACCCCTCATAATAATGATTGCACAATTTAGCTCAGCTGGGTCCGATGAGGCGATGGGGTGGGGTGGCTGTCAGACAGGGGTCGGTACACATTTTTTTTGAGGATGAGCTGAAGTCGTTTTCCCCCGCCGGTGTTATGAGATTTATTACTGCACCTAGTCAAGCAGCATTCTGCAATTCTGCATTGGTGTGGCTGCAATCGTGTGAAACCAGTAAGACGGTTGCTCCTGTTTTGCACAAAAATCCTTAACTAACATGGATTCCTGCAACTTCAGCCGGGTTCAGTTCACGTTATTAAATATTGCCTCTTGCACACAACGTTGCGCAAAATGAGAAACATGCTTCCCACCAACTACCTTCCCAACAGATAGAAGCTCATGCTCCCCACCGACCACCATCCCATTTGGTGCAAATACATAATGTGACTTCCTCCTGCAAAGCAACAACTCTAACAGCTCGAAGGCCATAGTGGCCGTAATTTTGTACAGCCCCTCTCTGCCCATTCCATCACCCCATCCTCAAGCTTTGTAAAGGATGTGGCTGCTGGCGGCGGGTAGCTCGAAGCCACTGCTGGTGAAAAAATTGCTTGTGTAGAAGTCCTGCAGGTCGTAGATCTCATGCTCCCGTGCCTTGTCCTCAAGACTCCTGTCAGGGTATGGCAGCATCCACATAAGACAAATACAAGGCCCCAAAGAATCTGCTGCTGTTCAAATTCCAGGGGGATGGCAGCATCCACATAAGGCACACACGCAAGGCAACAAAAGATCTGCTGCAGTTCAAATTTCAGGCTTGCTCAGCGCATTTTTTTGTCTGTTGGATGAAGGAACAGGTGCACATGAGTACATGACGCTTAAGTGTCACTTTGTTATCATGGGGCACAATATTTGTAATCAGGCCTCCCTTCCCCCCCACCTGATGGGGATCTTGTACTGCTCCTCTTGCTGCAGCGCCAGGCCCTGGAGCCGGACGTCACGCTGCACCTCCTGCAGCAGCCCGCGCAGCAGGCTGAGCAACAGCTGGTGGTAGTCGCTGCCAAAGGTGAGGAAGCGCTTGAAGCGGCGCTCCATGGTCTTGTGTACGCTGTACTTTTGGGACTGGATGAAGCTGCCCAGCATTTGCCTGGCAGCATCAGTGAATGAGGGGGGCGGTCAGGGACTAGGAGATAAGCATTCGAATGAGGGGGGCAGTCAGGGACTGGGCCCACAGCAGTGAATGAGGGGGCAGTTAGGGTCAGGGCGAAGATATGTGCAGGGACTGCACGGACTGGATTCCTCACTGCAAAATTAGAGGGAGCCCCGGGTGCTTACTTGATGGCGATGTTGATGTCATCATCCGAGACGTACTCCCGCAGGTGGGCATGCCGTGCGTGCGTGCTGCCTCTCCCCACAGCTTGCTGTACACCTGCAAGCACAACCAAGAGATGTGAGGCAAGAAGAGACAGGGAGATCAGGACTGGGAACATCACAGAGAGGCAGGCAGGCATTTCACAAATTAGGTTTTGGGACCAATGTAAGAGCCTAATGCTCAGATATCACTGTGCACCCAACGCCTCCCCGCATTTCCCTCCCCCATACGACTCAAAGACAGCCTGTCCGCACCTCCATCAGCCTCTCGTAGTCTGCCTGCTGCAGCTGGGGCTTGCAGTTCTGCTTAGCGTACGTGATGTACTTGCGCAGCAGGTCCTGCGGGATGATCTCAGGGTCCTGCTGTGGACTGCAAAGCAACACGGCCGCGGGCACAGGGATCGGGTCAGGACAGAGCGGGAAGGAAAATGCAGGTGCGCACAAGGTGCCCCCCTCCCTGGTACTGCAAATATCACAGGAACACATCCAGCATTTGATGGTGGACATGGCCATGGAGGTCAGCCAAAGCTGGAAAACAAAACGGCAAAGGCTCATTGAAAGCGACTACTCTCTTAAGGACCCCCCCGAATGTTGGAGTCCTTATGGGAGCTCGGACGACCACGCCAAATCCGCGAGGCGTCCCGCATGCTCTACCCGAAGCTCACCCTGGCATGCCCATGTCGTCCACCGGCTCCCCAGCGGCCACTGCTGCCGCCGCCGCTGCGATGTACACCGGGTGCGCCCTCATGTGGTTGCCCACCACGAACTCGGCCAGACGCTGATCCTGCACCGGGTCCACTTGGTCGCGTACCACACACAGAACGTCGAACCTGGTGCAGGAGAGGGAGACAGTGAGGGGCGTTGGGATTGGGCGGGACAGGAAATTGGACGCGTTGCCTAATGGAAATGCAAGCATTGATGCATTCAAGGGCAGGCCAGCAGCTAGACGTTGCCTTGGAGGCTACAAAGTTATTTACAATTAATTTTTAGTCCGTGGGGCGCCGTCAGGCATGCACGACCTATGTAAACAGTTACACACATTCAACCAAAGACAGCACTTCCTACCAGTCCCAGGCAAGAGAATGACAGCTTTGAAGGGTTGCAGGTTCAGTAGCACAACACTGTAGGCTCACCGTGACAGGATGGGGTCTGAGAGCTCCACATTCTCCGAGAACGTGCGCGAGGGGTCATACCGCCCCCCCACCGGGTTGGCTGCTGCAATGACAGAGCAACGCGCTTGCAATGACGTCACGATGCCAGCTTTTGAGATGGAGATACTCTACTGCTCCATGGCCTGCAGGAAGTGCGAGTTGGTGGGCAGGCCCCAAAAGATCAGGGGTCCAGATCTGTAAGGTTCTAGGATTGAGGGTGGAGATAAAAACAAACATTTTTATGTTAAAGCAATATCCTTGCCTACGCCATTGCAGGACAGGGGGCTTGATCACAGCAATACAACTGAACATTGGGTTTGCACTGTCCTTTCCACTGGTCCAGAATTGATGCCTAAAATGCTCCCTGGCAGCATGCCTTATGCCGCATAAATGGACAGAACACTGTCAGCCTAGGGAATGCAGACAACGCATGGGTTCCCGACCGCCCCCACACCTCGTGGATGGACACTCGGTCCTGCTCGTTCATTTTGTCAAACTCGTCAATCAGGCAGACGCCCCGGTCAGCCAACACCAGAGCACCACCCTCCAGCACCCATTCCTTGGTCAGAGAGTCGCGGTGCACAGAGGCCGTCAGACCCACAGCAAAGGCACCCTTGCCTGTTGGGGGAGGAGGCAGACGGAGCATTGACAGAGAGCTCGGGGTTAAAGGCCGCAAGCTCATGTACCCTGCATGGGCAGCGGGCACTTACCCTGCAGGACTGTTCTGCATAAGGATAAGGGAGAATGTTGGTATGCTGAACTTTGCTGGCTTTCTAGCATTTTTTTCCATGCAGATCGCCGGCTTACTTGCATTTTGTTTCCTATGCAGATTGATGGCTTAGTAGCATTGTTTCTCAGCACTGTCATGGCTGAAAAGCCCTCTCCTCAATGGAGTCCGCTATCAAGACCTGACTTTCCAGCGCCTTGACGCGGAGCCCTACCTGTTGTGTACACGGCACGGGTCGCAGTCTTCTAGACATACTTCAGGAACTGAGATTTGGCCACGCCTGGGTCCCCCAGCAGGAGGATGTTAATGTCACCCCTGTCGGCAGGGGTTGGTAAGTGAGATGGCAGCAAAGGCCATAGAGAAGCCAGGGCACAGAACAGTCGGTCCCGGCTGCCAGCAGTCGAGCCTAGAAATAAGACCATCGGCTCGGCTAGAGGAGCAGCCCCACGTGGCCACCCTCCCAGCCTCCTGCCCCCACTTACCTACCTCAGCCGGTATGCAGGTGAAGGGTGCTTCTCCTGGCCGCCAAACAGTGCCATGGCCAACGCAGTCTTGATAAACTCGTGGCCGTAAATGGAGGGCGCGATGGACTTCATGATGCAGTGGCCTGAAGCGAACGAAAGGTATAGGTAGGGGGAGAACTTGCATCCTTTTGTCCCAGACTGGCAGTACCTCTGATCAAAAGACGCAGTGTTGAGCATCACTGGCCAGTCAGGACGCACAATGCCTGGAGTGAGAGGCTGGGCAATGCCAGGCAGAGCTACAGCGCTGTGTTTCCCTAATTTAGGGCATTTTACTATGCTTACTATTCAGCTAGGCACTCTTCTCACACCCACTTCATCGCAGATCCCTGGCCAGGTCCTGGATGAGGATCTTGTCCTTTCCCATCAGGGGGCAGGGAATACAGGCGGGTGCAGCCAAGTGTTTATTTTAACATGTCTCAGCTACAATTCAGCTACATCAAGGACATCCACCGTTGGGGACTGGTGTAGAAAGCCCTGATGCTCAGTCGGGCCGTCCAAGGTTGGGTCCCAATTGGGCCAGCGGTGGTCGACAAGCAAGACCTAACTAAGGTGGCTTGGTGCGCCCTAGTCCATAAGCCCTGGTCTGCACCCACCGATGCGTGGGTCGCACCCCAGGTCCAGGATGGAGATCTTGTCCTCGTCGGTGAGGGAGTACAACGAGTACACATCCTCGCGCTTCTGCACGTAGGTGGCCTCAAGGTGTGAACACTGGAAAGCCATTCTTCACCTTCAATCCGGCGTCGTAAGCATGCATGTAGATACCTGGGGCGTAGGCAGGGAAGGAGGTCAACACTGGGAAAGGGGGGAGATTTCGAGATCAAGAAACAGCAGGTGAGAGGAGAGGCTGGCGAGAAGGAGAAGCAGATAGACAGGGGTAACATGCAACGGGAATGTACTCAGCGCTACTCAAGGTACACGGATTTGCAACCCAGAGCAACAGACAGAGAGACTGAAGATGGTCAGCCTTCTCACAGGACCATGTAGAAAGCACAAAGCGTCAGCATTCTCACCATCCTAGACATGGCATCATAAAAGGCAGGATCAGAGTCCTCCAGAATGGTACCCAATCAGATCACACAGGTCTGACATCCGTACCTTGGACAAGGGGCAGGACAGACCCAATATTGAGCAAACGATCAATGTGAGGAGGGCAGATGGGAGTCTCGCACTTACGCACCCTTTCCTCCCAAACAGCGATTACCACTGTGCAATCCCACAAGCGCGGGTCGGCAAGTGAAAAATCCAGGCATGAGGAACACGACAAGGAGTCAAAGACATATCCAAGGATGAATATGTGTCCATGGCAGAGAGTCAACTCCTGCTCTCTACAACCCTTCTTGAATGGTAGATGAGGGGAAGGAGCCCATCACAATACACCTCAGCAATGAAGGTGAGGCGCGTGTTATAGCATTAGAAGGAGAGGGCGAGGTCAGAGATTGCCATGGATGGGAGCTGCTGCTGACTAGGGAGAAAGGTATGTTCATGGTGCCCGTAGGTTGGTATTAGTCTTTGGCTGTTTAATCAGTCTCCGGTATAGCCGGTGCATACTGTACTTGAGGGCTGCGTAGCTCAAGAGGTCCATGTGGACAGTTTGAAACCCTCAACACCAAACACTGAGCCCATGAGCACACCCAACCTTGATCCATGCATGATGCAGTTGATGGCTGCGTGGTCCATGATGTCCTCATTGTGGATTGATGACCCTTCACCCCAAACACTGAACCCATCAGCACACCCACCTGTGCTTGTTGTACATGATGCATGGGCAGCTCATGATGTCCTCGTCCCCCGTCCCGTTAATGCTGCATCAGAACAGGAAGTCTCCAGTAAAGTCCGGTGAGGAGGTGCTACCACAATGTTGTATAGCTCATCTGAACACCTTAGCCGGCATGCGGGTGAAGGGTGCTTCTCCTGGCCGCCAAACATTGCCATGGCCAACGCAGTCTTGGTGAACTTGTGACCGTAAATGGAGGGCGCGATGGACTTCATGATGCGGTGGCCTGAAGCGAAAGAATGAGGCATGGGCAGGGGGATAACTTGCATCGTTTTGTCCCAGCCTCTGATAAAGAGACGCAGCGATGAGCATCACCAGTCCGGACCCACAATGCCTGGGGTGAGAGGCCGGGCAATGCCAGACAGAGGTACAGCGCCGTATTTACCCTAATTTGGGAGCACCTGATGCCATGTTTACTGTTCAGCTAGGCACTCACAATCTCCTCCCACCCACTTCAGCACAGGCCCCAGGCCAGGTCCAGGATAAAGATCTTGTCCTCTTTTATCAGGGGGCAGGTAATACAGGCGGGTGCAGCCAAGTGTTCATCTAGCGTGTCTCAGCTACAATTCAGCTACATCAAGGACATCCACCGTTGGGGACTGGTGTAGAAAGCCCTGATGCTCAGTCGGGCCGTCCAAGGTTGGGTCCCAATTGGGCCAGCGGTGGTCGACAAGCAAGACCTAACTAAGGTGGCTTGGTGCGCCCTAGTCCATAAGCCCTGGTCTGCACCCACCGATGCGTGGGTTGCACCCCAGGTCCAGGATGGAGATCTTGTCCTCGTCGGTGAGGGAGTACAACGAGTACACATCCTCGCGCTTCTGCACGTAGGTGGCCTCAAGGTGTGAACACTGGAAAGCCATTCTTCACCTTCAATCCGGCGTCGTAAGCATGCATGTAGATACCTGGGGCGTGGGCAGGGAAGGAGGTCAACACTGGGAAAGGGGGGAGATTTCGAGATCAAGAAACAGCAGGTGAGAGGAGAGGCTGGCGAGAAGGAGAAGCAGATAGACAGGGGTAACATGCAACGGGAATGTACTCAGCGCTACTCAAGGTACACGGATTTGCAACCCAGAGCAACAGACAGAGAGACTGAAGATGGTCAGCCTTCTCACAGGACCATGTAGAAAGCACAAAGCGTCAGCATTCTCACCATCCTAGACATGGCATCATAAAAGGCAGGATCAGAGTCCTCCAGAATGGTACCCAATCAGATCACACAGGTCTGACATCCGTACCTTGGACAAGGGGCAGGACAGACCCAATATTGAGCAAACGATCAATGTGAGGAGGGCAGATGGGAGTCTCGCACTTACGCACCCTTTCCTCCCAAACAGCGATTACCACTGTGCAATCCCACAAGCGCGGGTCGGCAAGTGAAAAATCCAGGCATGAGGAACACGACAAGGAGTCAAAGACATATCCAAGGATGAATATGTGTCCATGGCAGAGAGTCAACTCCTGCTCTCTACAACCCTTCTTGAATGGTAGATGAGGGGAAGGAGCCCATCACAATACACCTCAGCAATGAAGGTGAGGCGCGTGTTATAGCATTAGAAGGAGAGGGCGAGGTCAGAGATTGCCATGGATGGGAGCTGCTGCTGACTAGGGAGAAAGGTATGTTCATGGTGCCCGTAGGTTGGTATTAGTCTTTGGCTGTTTAATCAGTCTCCGGTATAGCCGGTGCATACTGTACTTGAGGGCTGCGTAGCTCAAGAGGTCCATGTGGACAGTTTGAAACCCTCAACACCAAACACTGAGCCCATGAGCACACCCAACCTTGATCCATGCATGATGCAGTTGATGGCTGCGTGGTCCATGATGTCCTCATTGTGGATTGATGACCCTTCACCCCAAACACTGAACCCATCAGCACACCCACCTGTGCTTGTTGTACATGATGCATGGGCAGCTCATGATGTCCTCGTCCCCCGTCCCGTTAATGCTGCATCAGAACAGGAAGTCTCCAGTAAAGTCCGGTGAGGAGGTGCTACCACAATGTTGTATAGCTCATCTGAACACCTTAGCCGGCATGCGGGTGAAGGGTGCTTCTCCTGGCCGCCAAACATTGCCATGGCCAACGCAGTCTTGGTGAACTTGTGGCCGTAAATGGAGGGCGCGATGGACTTCATGATGCGGTGGCCTGAAGCGAAAGAATGAGGCATGGGCAGGGGGATAACTTGCATCGTTTTGTCCCAGCCTCTGATAAAGAGACGCAGCGATGAGCATCACCAGTCCGGACCCACAATGCCTGGGGTGAGAGGCCGGGCAATGCCAGACAGAGGTACAGCGCCGTATTTACCCTAATTTGGGAGCACCTGATGCCATGTTTACTGTTCAGCTAGGCACTCACAATCTCCTCCCACCCACTTCAGCACAGGCCCCAGGCCAGGTCCAGGATAAAGATCTTGTCCTCTTTTATCAGGGGGCAGGTAATACAGGCGGGTGCAGCCAAGTGTTCATCTAGCGTGTCTCAGCTACAATTCAGCTACATCAAGGACATCCACCGTTGGGGACTGGTGTAGAAAGCCCTGATGCTCAGTCGGGCCGTCCAAGGTTGGGTCCCAATTGGGCCAGCGGTGGTCGACAAGCAAGACCTAACTAAGGTGGCTTGGTGCGCCCTAGTCCATAAGCCCTGGTCTGCACCCACCGATGCGTGGGTCGCACCCCAGGTCCAGGATGGAGATCTTGTCCTCGTCGGTGAGGGAGTACAACGAGTACACATCCTCGCGCTTCTGCACGTAGGTGGCCTCAAGGTGTGAACACTGGAAAGCCATTCTTCACCTTCAATCCGGCGTCGTAAGCATGCATGTAGATACCAGCGAAGTTACAGGCCTTTTTTAAAGTTTCGGCTCCAGCCGAAGGTCATCTTTTTTCTTTTCGGCTGCCGCCGAAACTGCCATTTTTTTCCTTCGGCCGTCTTGGTCGTTTCTTGGACTAGCCGAAGGTCGAATTTTTTCTTTCGGCCAACTCTATTTTTTTTTCGGCTTACGCCGAAACTGTCTTACTTTCTATTCGGCCGTTTCTAGTTTTTCTGATGTCAAACATAGATGTCTATGTTCTATATGTATCTCGGGCTGCCAGTTGCACCTCGGTCGGTGGTAATCGCTGAAAGCTGCTGAGGTGGGTCCCTTGGCGAAGGATAGGTGGAGGCCCACCCGGTTGCGCAGCCCCTACGTCTACAAGATGCTGCACTTCGTCGAACATTTCAAAGTCTGAATCTGACATTTCGATATTACTGGTCGGCCGCTGTTTCACCTCGACTAAGTTAAAAAAACTTCGGCCAAACCGCGGTCAGGGTTCGGCCTTCGGCCGCACCCAGCTGTCGATAACTTGCGGCCTACGGCCGCAGTCCCCCTTTTTTCTTTCGGCTACCGCCGAAAGCCCCTGTCGGGGCTATCGGCTATTTTTCGTTTCGTCCCAAAATCTTCGGCCGCCGATCGGCTGTAACTTCCCTGGTAGATACCTGGGGCGTGGGCAGGGAAGGAGGTCAACACTGGGAAAGGGGGGAGATTTCGAGATCAAGAAACAGCAGGTGAGAGGAGAGGCTGGCGAGAAGGAGAAGCAGATAGACAGGGGTAACATGCAACGGGAATGTACTCAGCGCTACTCAAGGTACACGGATTTGCAACCCAGAGCAACAGACAGAGAGACTGAAGATGGTCAGCCTTCTCACAGGACCATGTAGAAAGCACAAAGCGTCAGCATTCTCACCATCCTAGACATGGCATCATAAAAGGCAGGATCAGAGTCCTCCAGAATGGTACCCAATCAGATCACACAGGTCTGACATCCGTACCTTGGACAAGGGGCAGGACAGACCCAATATTGAGCAAACGATCAATGTGAGGAGGGCAGATGGGAGTCTCGCACTTACGCACCCTTTCCTCCCAAACAGCGATTACCACTGTGCAATCCCACAAGCGCGGGTCGGCAAGTGAAAAATCCAGGCATGAGGAACACGACAAGGAGTCAAAGACATATCCAAGGATGAATATGTGTCCATGGCAGAGAGTCAACTCCTGCTCTCTACAACCCTTCTTGAATGGTAGATGAGGGGAAGGAGCCCATCACAATACACCTCAGCAATGAAGGTGAGGCGCGTGTTATAGCATTAGAAGGAGAGGGCGAGGTCAGAGATTGCCATGGATGGGAGCTGCTGCTGACTAGGGAGAAAGGTATGTTCATGGTGCCCGTAGGTTGGTATTAGTCTTTGGCTGTTTAATCAGTCTCCGGTATAGCCGGTGCATACTGTACTTGAGGGCTGCGTAGCTCAAGAGGTCCATGTGGACAGTTTGAAACCCTCAACACCAAACACTGAGCCCATGAGCACACCCAACCTTGATCCATGCATGATGCAGTTGATGGCTGCGTGGTCCATGATGTCCTCATTGTGGATTGATGACCCTTCACCCCAAACACTGAACCCATCAGCACACCCACCTGTGCTTGTTGTACATGATGCATGGGCAGCTCATGATGTCCTCGTCCCCCGTCCCGTTAATGCTGCATCAGAACAGGAAGTCTCCAGTAAAGTCCGGTGAGGAGGTGCTACCACAATGTTGTATAGCTCATCTGAACACCTTAGCCGGCATGCGGGTGAAGGGTGCTTCTCCTGGCCGCCAAACATTGCCATGGCCAACGCAGTCTTGGTGAACTTGTGGCCGTAAATGGAGGGCGCGATGGACTTCATGATGCGGTGGCCTGAAGCGAAAGAATGAGGCATGGGCAGGGGGAGAACTTGCATCGTTTTGTCCCAGCCTCTGATAAAGAGACGCAGCGATGAGCATCACCAGTCCGGACCCACAATGCCTGGGGTGAGAGGCCGGGCAATGCCAGACAGAGGTACAACGCCGTATTTACCCTAATTTGGGAGCACCTGATGCTATGTTTACTATTCAGCTAGGCACTCACACTCTCCTCCCACCCACTGGCGAGGTGATGTTAGCTGGCAGGGGCATTAGTACCTCCTGATCCGAAACGCGTAGGGGCAGGCGGGGTTTTTCGGAGGTTAAAATCCTGGGTCTCGAGTCAAAGCCATATCCTTGTTCCTTGGTTCCTGCCCCCTAGGTATATAGGAATATGGCATGGCTGCACCATGGTCTTGGCAGTGCATGGAAGCTGGAATTGTGCTTAGTCATCCCCTACCAGAGTACCAGCCCCAGGCGGCCGAGCATCCATCACTCAGGGCCCAGCGGGTATGCATCGTTCTAAACTTTGCTGTCAGTGTGCACAATACTATGCTGTGACTGCGCACCACACTATGTTGTCACCGCGCACCACACCCATGTCGGGTCATACTCTCATGTAAGTCGGGATAAACTAAGTCTGATGCATGAGAGTGTTATGTGTCCCCACTTGCGTGCAGCACGTAATGACAGCCGGCATGGTGCAGAGACTGAAGACAAGAATCTGAAAGCGCACCATCGCGCGATTCATGCTCTCACCCTGAGTCGTTCGGAGTCGAAGGAACGAAAAGTGCAAGCAGGCACAAAACTTACACGCGCGAAGAAACTTTTACGTGCCGGCATGACCAGTGCCTCGAATTGGGATCTCCTAGCAGGATTCTGTGCTTAACTAAATTCCATGCCCTCTTCGAGCCAACGTGAGCAGCGCTCCAATATTTCCTATGCCAATGCTCTACTCGCAGGCTCACACCTCGATTGTTTGCGTTGAAACTATTCGAATAACAGGAGATACCTACACATGAAGAGTGTGCGCAACGCTACGATATTATCGTAGCTCACCCTCGCAGACTCGCACCTCGATTGTTTGCATTGACACAGTTCGAATGCTATGAAGAGATATCTATAGTAAATAATTATCAAGTTATTGCAGAAGATAACGCCCTGTTGGTTAATGCACACGTGTCTGGTCCCTTTGAGGACAGCAATTTCCCCCACCATCGTCCGTTTGTTGCTCTAACATGTTTGGCATATTTAGATCCATGTTCACAAGCTCTTGCCATCGCTACAGCCACGCCACTTCCCTCCCCGCTGGTCTCACTTGACAGTGAACTCGGGTTGAAAACACCAACACTAGTAACTCGATTATGTCGAGTGCTGGTGGGAAGGCGTTGCGTGGGCAGCGACGTTCATCATCCACGTCCGACTACGCCAAGTTCGAGTACGACGAGATGCTGTTAAGTTCAAATGAAGGCTATTCCCAGCGGCCTACTCTGGCGTGTCACCGTCGACGACGACCATCATGTCGACTGTGACACGCTAGAGTAGGCCGCCGGGCAGTTATTGTAAGCCACCCTGACTCGGTTGACCCAACCTAAGAGACCCTGATGGTAATCACAGGACTAATCTGTCGCGCGTGGAGCGTAGAGGTGCTGCTAGTTGAGGGGGGATGGCTGCTGAGGCTGCACGATTGAGGTTGGCTGAGGAATTAAGGTTTATTAAGGTAAAGAGCTATGTTGGAAGGCTTTTAAGGGTGGTGGCTCGAGAGTGGAGTGCTCCTGGGGTGGGTGACGCTAGAGGGTGGAGGGAGGGTTGGCGGGCTGCTATCTATTGAGGGTGCAAGACTGCAAGGTAGCTCACCCGTCCCACAGTCTCACCCGTCCCCTTTGGCGACTGTGGGTCGTGGGGCTCTACTCCATGAGTCACCTTAAGAGTTTGTCCTTCTTTCTGTCCGTCCTCGTGACAGGGCATGTTTGCCAAGGAACTTTTGTGCGCGCTACAACATGACGCTTCAGACGTATTTGTAAAGGCTGTCAATCAGCCAGAGCTCAAAGTATTGAGCTATCAGAACCGTATCTGAAAGCAAGGTAGGCAAAGAGAAATAGGCACAAGAAGTAGACCGTTAAGCTATCTACAAAAAAACAAAACCAACTTGGCCAAGGGCGTCATAAAGAGATGAGACCCCTTCTATTTCTTTGCAAAATTGCTCCATGTCCAATCTAGCTGGCTCAAGATCGGAAACTCTAGCAGGTGGGAGATGGCAATATGCTGCACCATCCCACACAACGCAGATCAACCATTTAGGTGTTAACACTGTCTAGGCATGGATCCAGAATAGAAGGGAAATGTAGTATTAAAGGTGCATGGACTCTTGCTCCCGATAGGTGTTGGCATGCAGAGGCACACACTTGAGCTTGAGGAGGGGCTCCTTGCTCAGGCTTGACACCAGTGCACCGCCATCCGTTAACATGGATGTCCCCATGGGGGGGGCAAAGAAAAGCTGGAAACACCCCGTCGCCGAAAATTATAGACCTTGACGAGAGCTTTCCATATCTGGTCTTAAAATGCTTTTTGGCCCAGCAGTGCCTGAGGTACAGAGAGCCAAACAAAAAGAGAGGTTTCGTAGATTTCATAAAACTTATTCTGCAAATAACATCTCACCCCCGAGAAGACAGCATGATATGAAGATCTCACTGCACAGGGTAGGGCCAAGGCTTTCCAACGACCCCTTGTGCATGGTCAATGGTCAATGTTAAGTACCCGGTCAACGCATGTCAAACTAGGAGAAGGGGGGGTCAAAGCCCCTAAAAAAGCGTTTGCTTTTCTTCTTTAGGCCGAGATACCCTCCCAAAAGTCCTTATGTGCAACTCCCATGTCAAACGGATGAGTTTCGAAGAATTAGGAAGGATGGGGGCCCTGATTTTTTTCCTGCCCACCCTCGGATGTCCCTTACAAATGGCTTATCAAACGGCAAAAATAAGGGGGGAAAGTCATGCTTTGTATGAAACCTCGAGGTCCTGGAGGTTAGCCCAGCTTTCTCCAAACACTCTAGCTTTTCAGATAAGACAAGGTGCTCGCATGACAACTCTGATTCACCCATCCAACTCAGGGATAGCAATGTTGGATGAGCCCACGAGCAGGAAACACAGATGCAAACACCTGACAACCTAAAATACCCCTGTAGCCAATTCTGAGCTGCAATATATCATGAGTTCATGCAGTCCGCAGCCACACCAGATGTCACTGTCCTGAGTAACAAAAGTCAGAACCAATTACCAATAAAATGTACAATTTACGACAATTTACTGATTAAGGCGCGCCTTCGGTATACCGGTATATTTAAGGACTGACACGTTGCACATGAGAGGGGGATACCAATCGAGTAACGCACATTCTGATGTTCAGAGACAGCATTTCCATAGTTTCAGTTTACCCCCCAAAAGTAAAAGTGGCCTTAAGAGGATGCAAAATAATCGCCGGCGGGGTCCCAATGCACTCACTGCGGTGACTCAAATTGAACATTGGAGTGAGACAGAACACAAACAGAGCCAGGAGGGCTAGCTGTCACCTACTGGTATGCAGACGGACAGCAGGAAGAAAGCAGAGCCTTCTAGGCTAAAAGAGAAGGCTCTGCTGAATTGAAGCTCGCTAAAAGAAACACTGCAGCACACCCACTTGTGCTTGTTGTATGTCATCACTGCACAGCTAATTCATGATGCCAATGTTTATTGCTTTAAGCCTTAAGCCCCAAATCCTTAACCCACCTGTGCTTTTGTACATGATGCATGGGCAGCTCATGATGTCCTCGTTGCCCGTCCCGTTCATGCTGCAACAGAACAGGGAGTCTCATGCGAAGGGGTTCAGCGGGAACAGGGTCCTCTGCAGGATTGGACGCATCGCCTGGTGGAAATGCAAGCATGGGTGCATTCAAGGGTGGGCCAGAGGCTATAGACGTTGCCTTGGAGGCTACACAGTTACTTGCAATATAAGTTCAGTCCGTGGGGCACCGTCAGGCATGCAGGACCTATGTAAACAAATGTGTCCATTCAACTAAAGACATCAATTAAACACTTGCTACCAGTCCCAGGCAACGAAATGACAGTTTTTAAGGGGTTCAGGTTCAGTAGCACAACACAGTAGGCTCACCGCGACAGGATGAGGTCAGAGCTCCACATAACCTGAGAATGCACGCGAGGGGTCAGTCGTACCCCCCCACCGGGTTGGCCGCTGCAATGACAGAGCAACGCGCCTGCAATGAAGTCACGATGCCAGCCTTTGAGATGTAGATACTCTGCTGCTCCATGCCCTGCAGGAAGTGGTGGTGGGCAGGTGTCCAGATCTGTAGTGTAAGGTCCAAAGATCAGGGGTCCAGATCTAGAGTGTAAGGTCCAAAAAGATCAGGGGTCCAGACCTGTAAGGTTCTAGGATATAGAGGGCGTAGAGATAAATAGACAATTTCATCGTAAAGCAATATCCTTGCCTACGCCATTGCAGGACAGGGGCTTGATCACAGCAAAGCAGCTGAACATTGGGTGTGCCCTGTCCTTCCCACTCGTCCAGAATTGATGCCTAAAATGCTCCCTGGCAGCATGCAGTTATGCCGCATAAATGGACAGAACACTGTCAGCCTGGAGAATGCAGACAACACATGGGTTCCCGACCGCCCCCACACCTCGTGGATGGACACTCGGTCCTGCTCGTTCAATTTGTCAAACTCGTCAATCAGGCAGATACCCCTGTCAGCCAACACCAGAGCACCACCCTCCAGCACCCGTTCCTTGGTCAGAGAGTCGCGGTGCACAAAGGCCGTCAGACCCACAGCAGAGGTACCCTTGCCTGTTGAGGTTGGAGGCAGACGGGCATTAATAGAGAGTTCGGGATTGAAGGCAGCAGGCACATGCACCCTGCTTGCGCAACGGGCACTTACCCTGCAGGACTGCTATGCATAAGGATAGGGGAGTATGCTGGCATGCTGCACTTTGCCGGCTTAGTAGCATTTTTCTCTATGCAGATCGCCGGCTTACTTGCATTTTGTTTCCTATGCAGATTGATGGCTTAGTAGCATTGTTTATTTCACAGCCATGCAACTGAACATTGGGTTTGCACTGTCCTTCCCACTGGTCCAGAATTGATACCTAAAATGCTCCCTGGCAGCATGCCTTATGCCGCATAAATGGACAGAACACTGTCAGCCTGGAGAATGCAGACAACGCATGGGTTCCCGACCGCCCCCACACCTCGTGGATGGACACTCGGTCCTGCTCGTTCATTTTGTCAAACTCGTCAATCAGGCAGACGCCCCGGTCAGCCAACACCAGAGCACCACCCTCCAGCACCCATTCCTTGGTCAGAGAGTCGCGGTGCACAGAGGCCGTCAGACCCACAGCAGAGGCACCCTTGCCTGTTGGGGGAGGAGGCAGACGGAGCATTGACAGAGAGCTCGGGGTTAAAGGCCGCAAGCTCATGTACCCTGCATGGGCAGCGGGCACTTACCCTGCAGGACTGTTCTGCATAAGGATAAGGGAGAATGTTGGTATGCTGAACTTTGCTGGCTTTCTAGCATTTTTTTCCATGCAGATCGCCGGCTTACTTGCATTTTGTTTCCTATGCAGATTGATGGCTTAGTAGCATTGTTTCTCAGCACTGTCATGGCTGAAAAGCCCTCTCCTCAATGCATGGAGTCCGCTATCAAGACCTGACTTTCCAGCGCCTTGACGCGGAGCCCTACCTGTTGTGTACACGGCACGGGTCGCAGTCTTCTAGACATACTTCAGGAACTGAGATTTGGCCACGCCTGGGTCCCCCAGCAGGAGGATGTTAATGTCACCCCTGTCGGCAGGGGTTGGTAAGTGAGATGGCAGCAAAGGCCATAGAGAAGCCAGGGCACAGAACAGTCGGTCCCGGCTGCCAGCAGTAGAGCCTAGAAATAAGACCATCGGCTCGGCTAGAGGAGCAGCCCCACGTGGCCACCCTCCCAGCCTCCTGCCCCCACTTACCTACCTTAGCCGGTATGCAGGTGAAGGGTGCTTCTCCTGGCCGCCAAACAGTGCCATGGCCAACGCAGTCTTGATAAACTCGTGGCCGTAAATGGAGGGCGCGATGGACTTCATGATGCAGTGGCCTGAAGCGAACGAAAGGCATAGGTAGGGGGAGAACTTGCATCCTTTTGTCCCAGACTGGCAGTACCTCTGATCAAGAGACGCAGTGTTAAGCATCACTGGCCAGTCAGGACGCACAATGCCTGGAGTGAGAGGCTGGGCAATGCCAGGCAGAGCTACAGCGCTGTGTTTCCCTAATTTAGGGCCTTTTACTATGCTTACTATTCAGCTAGGCACTCTTCTCACACCCACTTCATCGCAGATCTCGGGCCAGGTCCTGGATGAGGATCTTGTCCTTTCCCAACAGGGGGCAGGGAATACAGGCGGGTGCAGCCAAGTGTTTATTTTAACATGTCTCAGCTACAATTCAGCTACATCAAGGACATCCACCGTTGGGGACTGGTGTAGAAAGCCCTGATGCTCAGTCGGGCCGTCCAAGGTTGCTTGGGTCCCAATTGGGCCAGCGGTGGTCGACAAGCAAGACCTAACAAAGGTAGACTGGTGCACCTTAGTCCAGAAGCCCTGCACCCACCGATACGTGGGTCGCGCGCCAGGTCCAGGACGGAGATCTTGTCCTCGTCGGTGAGGGAGTACAGCGAGTACTCATCCTCGCGCTTCTGCATGTAGTTGGCCTCAAGGAGTGAACACTGGAAAGCCGTTCTTCACCTTCAATCCGGCGTCATAAGCATGCATGTAGATACCTGGGGCGTAGGCAGGGAAGGAGGTCAACACTGGGAAAGGGGGGAGATTTCGAGATCAAGAAACAGCAGGTGAGAGGAGAGGCTGGCGAGAAGGAGAAGCAGATAGACAGGGGTAACATGCAACGGGAATGTACTCAGCGCTACTCAAGGTACACGGATTTGCAACCCAGAGCAACAGACAGAGAGACTGAAGATGGTCAGCCTTCTCACAGGAGCATGTAGAAAGCACAAAGCGTCAGCATTCTCACCATCCTAGACATGGCATCATAAAAGGCAGGATCAGAGTCCTCCAGAATGGTACCCAATCAGATCACACAGGTCTGACATCCGTACCTTGGACAAGGGGCAGGACAGACCCAATATTGAGCAAGCGATCAAAGTGAGGAGGGCAGATGGGAGTCTCGCACTTACGCGCCCTTTCCTCCCAAACAGCGATTACCACTGTGCAATCCCACAAGCGCGGGTCGGCAAGTGAAAAATCCAGGCATGAGGAACACGACAAGGAGTAAAAGACATATCCAAGGATGAATATGTGTCCATGGCAGAGAGTCAACTCCTGCTCTCTACAACCCTTCTTGAATGGTAGATGAGGGGGAGGAGCCCATCACAATACACCTCAGCAATGAAGGTGAGGCGCGTGTTATAGCATTAGAAGGAGAGGGCGAGATCAGAGATTGCCATGGATGGGAGCTGCTGCTGACTAGGGAGAAAGGTATGTTCATGGTGCCCGTAGGTTGGTATTAGTCTTTGGCTGTTTAATCAGTCTCCGGTATAGCCGGTGCATACTGTACTTGAGGGCTGCGTAGCTCAAGAGGTCCATGTGGACAGTTTGAAACCCTCAACACCAAACACTGAGCCCATGAGCACACCTAACCTTGATCCATGCATGATGCAGTTGATGGCTGCGTGGTCCATGATGTCCTCATTGTGGATTGATGACCCTTCACCCCAAACACTGAACCCATCAGCACACCCACCTGTGCTTGTTGTACATGATGCATGGGCAGCTCATGATGTCCTCGTCCCCCGTCCCGTTAATGCTGCATCAGAACAGGAAGTCTCCAGTAAAGTCCGGTGAGGAGGTGCTACCACAATGTTGTATAGCTCATCTGAACACCTTAGCCGGCATGCGGGTGAAGGGTGCTTCTCCTGGCCGCCAAACATTGCCATGGCCAACGCAGTCTTGGTGAACTTGTGACCGTAAATGGAGGGCGCGATGGACTTCATGATGCGGTGGCCTGAAGCGAAAGAATGAGGCATGGGCAGGGGGAGAACTTGCATCGTTTTGTCCCAGCCTCTGATAAAGAGACGCAGCGATGAGCATCACCAGTCCGGACCCACAATGCCTGGGGTGAGAGGCCGGGCAATGCCAGACAGAGGTACAGCGCCGTATTTACCCTAATTTGGGAGCACCTGATGCCATGTTTACTGTTCAGCTAGGCACTCACAATCTCCTCCCACCCACTTCAGCACAGGCCCCAGGCCAGGTCCAGGATAAAGATCTTGTCCTCTTTTATCAGGGGGCAGGTAATACAGGCGGGTGCAGCCAAGTGTTCATTTTAGCGTGTCTCAGCTACAATTCAGCTACATCAAGGACATCCACCGTTGGGGACTGGTGTAGAAAGCCCTGATGCTCAGTCGGGCCGTCCAAGGTTGGGTCCCAATTGGGCCAGCGGTGGTCGACAAGCAAGACCTAACTAAGGTGGCTTGGTGCGCCCTAGTCCATAAGCCCTGGTCTGCACCCACCGATGCGTGGGTCGCACCCCAGGTCCAGGATGGAGATCTTGTCCTCGTCGGTGAGGGAGTACAACGAGTACACATCCTCGCGCTTCTGCACGTAGGTGGCCTCAAGGTGTGAACACTGGAAAGCCGTTCTTCACCTTCAATCCGGCGTCGTAAGCATGCATGTAGATACCTAGGGCGTGGGCAGGGCAGGAGGTCAACACTGGGAAAGGGGGGAGATTTCGAGATCAAGAAACAACAGGTGAGAGGAGAGGCTGGCGAGAAGGAGAAGCAGATAGACAGGGGTAACATGCAACGGGAATGTACTCAGCGCTACTCAAGGTACACGGATTTGCAACCCAGAGCAACAGACAGAGAGACTGAAGATGGTCAGCCCTCTCACAGGAGCATGTAGAAAGCACAAAGCGTCAGCATTCTCACCATCCTAGACATGGCATCATAAAAGGCAGGATCAGAGTCCTCCAGAATGGTACCCAATCAGATCACACAGGTCTGACATCCGTACCTTGGACAAGGGGCAGGACAGACCCAATATTGAGCAAGCGATCAAAGTGAGGAGGGCAGATGGGAGTCTCGCACTTACGCGCCCTTTCCTCCCAAACAGCGATTACCACTGTGCAATCCCACAAGCGCGGGTCGGCAAGTGAAAAATCCAGGCATGAGGAACACGACAAGGAGTAAAAGACATATCCAAGGATGAATATGTGTCCATGGCAGAGAGTCAACTCCTGCTCTCTACAACCCTTCTTGAATGGTAGATGAGGGGGAGGAGCCCATCACAATACACCTCAGCAATGAAGGTGAGGCGCGTGTTATAGCATTAGAAGGAGAGGGCGAGGTCAGAGATTGCCATGGATGGGAGCTGCTGCTGACTAGGGAGAAAGGTATGTTCATGGTGCCCGTAGGTTGGTATTAGTCTTTGGCTGTTTAATCAGTCTCCGGTATAGCCGGTGCATACTGTACTTGAGGGCTGCGTAGCTCAAGAGGTCCATGTGGACAGTTTGAAACCCTCAACACCAAACACTGAGCCCATGAGCACACCTAACCTTGATCCATGCATGATGCAGTTGATGGCTGCGTGGTCCATGATGTCCTCATTGTGGATTGATGACCCTTCACCCCAAACACTGAACCCATCAGCACACCCACCTGTGCTTGTTGTACATGATGCATGGGCAGCTCATGATGTCCTCGTCCCCCGTCCCGTTAATGCTGCATCAGAACAGGAAGTCTCCAGTAAAGTCCGGTGAGGAGGTGCTACCACAATGTTGTATAGCTCATCTGAACACCTTAGCCGGCATGCGGGTGAAGGGTGCTTCTCCTGGCCGCCAAACATTGCCATGGCCAACGCAGTCTTGGTGAACTTGTGACCGTAAATGGAGGGCGCGATGGACTTCATGATGCGGTGGCCTGAAGCGAAAGAATGAGGCATGGGCAGGGGGAGAACTTGCATCGTTTTGTCCCAGCCTCTGATAAAGAGACGCAGCGATGAGCATCACCAGTCCGGACCCACAATGCCTGGGGTGAGAGGCCGGGCAATGCCAGACAGAGGTACAGCGCCGTATTTACCCTAATTTGGGAGCACCTGATGCCATGTTTACTGTTCAGCTAGGCACTCACAATCTCCTCCCACCCACTTCAGCACAGGCCCCAGGCCAGGTCCAGGATAAAGATGTTGTCCTCTTTTATCAGGGGGCAGGTAATACAGGCGGGTGCAGCCAAGTGTTCATCTAGCGTGTCTCAGCTACAATTCAGCTACATCAAGGACATCCACCGTTGGGGACTGGTGTAGAAAGCCCTGATGCTCAGTCGGGCCGTCCAAGGTTGGGTCCCAATTGGGCCAGCGGTGGTCGACAAGCAAGACCTAACTAAGGTGGCTTGGTGCGCCCTAGTCCATAAGCCCTGGTCTGCACCCACCGATGCGTGGGTCGCACCCCAGGTCCAGGATGGAGATCTTGTCCTCGTCGGTGAGGGAGTACAACGAGTACACATCCTCGCGCTTCTGCACGTAGGTGGCCTCAAGGTGTGAACACTGGAAAGCCATTCTTCACCTTCAATCCGGCGTCGTAAGCATGCATGTAGATACCTGGGGCGTGGGCAGGGAAGGAGGTCAACACTGGGAAAGGGGGGAGATTTCGAGATCAAGAAACAACAGGTGAGAGGAGAGGCTGGCGAGAAGGAGAAGCAGATAGACAGGGGTAACATGCAACGGGAATGTACTCAGCGCTACTCAAGGTACACGGATTTGCAACCCAGAGCAACAGACAGAGAGACTGAAGATGGTCAGCCTTCTCACAGGAGCATGTAGAAAGCACAAAGCGTCAGCATTCTCACCATCCTAGACATGGCATCATAAAAGGCAGGATCAGAGTCCTCCAGAATGGTACCCAATCAGATCACACAGGTCTGACATCCGTACCTTGGACAAGGGGCAGGACAGACCCAATATTGAGCAAGCGATCAAAGTGAGGAGGGCAGATGGGAGTCTCGCACTTACGCGCCCTTTCCTCCCAAACAGCGATTACCACTGTGCAATCCCACAAGCGCGGGTCGGCAAGTGAAAAATCCAGGCATGAGGAACACGACAAGGAGTAAAAGACATATCCAAGGATGAATATGTGTCCATGGCAGAGAGTCAACTCCTGCTCTCTACAACCCTTCTTGAATGGTAGATGAGGGGGAGGAGCCCATCACAATACACCTCAGCAATGAAGGTGAGGCGCGTGTTATAGCATTAGAAGGAGAGGGCGAGGTCAGAGATTGCCATGGATGGGAGCTGCTGCTGACTAGGGAGAAAGGTATGTTCATGGTGCCCGTAGGTTGGTATTAGTCTTTGGCTGTTTGATCAGTCTCCGGTATAGCCGGTGCATACTGTAGTTGAGGGCTGCGTAGCTCAAGAGGTCCATGTGGACAGTTTGAAACCCTCAACACCAAACACTGAGCCCATGAGCACACCTAACCTTGATCCATGCATGATGCAGTTGATGGCTGCGTGGTCCATGATGTCCTCATTGTGGATTGATGACCCTTCACCCCAAACACTGAACCCATCAGCACACCCACCTGTGCTTGTTGTACATGATGCATGGGCAGCTCATGATGTCCTCGTCCCCCGTCCCGTTAATGCTGCATCAGAACAGGAAGTCTCCAGTAAAGTCCGGTGAGGAGGTGCTCCCACAATGTTGTATAGCTCATCTGAACACCTTAGCCGGCATGCGGGTGAAGGGTGCTTCTCCTGGCCGCCAAACATTGCCATGGCCAACGCAGTCTTGGTGAACTTGTGACCGTAAATGGAGGGCGCGATGGACTTCATGATGCGGTGGCCTGAAGCGAAAGAATGAGGCATGGGCAGGGGGATAACTTGCATCGTTTTGTCCCAGCCTCTGATAAAGAGACGCAGCGATGAGCATCACCAGTCCGGACCCACAATGCCTGGGGTGAGAGGCCGGGCAATGCCAGACAGAGGTACAGCGCCGTATTTACCCTAATTTGGGAGCACCTGATGCTATGTTTACTGTTCAGCTAGGCACTCACAATCTCCTCCTACCCACTTCAGCACAGGCCCCAGGCCAGGTCCAGGATAAAGATCTTGTCCTCTTTTATCAGGCAGGGGGCAGGTAATACAGGCGGGTGCAGCCAAGTGTTCATTTTAGCGTGTCTCAGCTACAATTCAGCTACATCAAGGACATCCACCGTTGGGGACTGGTGTAGAAAGCCCTGATGCTCAGTCGGGCCGTCCAAGGTTGGGTCCCAATTGGGCCAGCGGTGGTCGACAAGCAAGACCTAACTAAGGTGGCTTGGTGCGCCCTAGTCCATAAGCCCTGGTCTGCACCCACCGATGCGTGGGTCGCACCCCAGGTCCAGGATGGAGATCTTGTCCTCGTCGGTGAGGGAGTACAACGAGTACACATCCTCGCGCTTCTGCACGTAGGTGGCCTCAAGGTGTGAACACTGGAAAGCCGTTCTTCACCTTCAATCCGGCGTCGTAAGCATGCATGTAGATACCTAGGGCGTGGGCAGGGAAGGAGGTCAACACTGGGAAAGGGGGGAGATTTCGAGATCAAGCAAGAAACAACAGGTGAGAGGAGAGGCTGGCGAGAAGGAGAAGCAGATAGACAGGGGTAACATGCAACGGGAATGTACTCAGCGCTACTCAAGGTACACGGATTTGCAACCCAGAGCAACAGACAGAGAGACTGAAGATGGTCAGCCTTCTCACAGGAGCATGTAGAAAGCACAAAGCGTCAGCATTCTCACCATCCTAGACATGGCATCATAAAAGGCAGGATCAGAGTCCTCCAGAATGGTACCCAATCAGATCACACAGGTCTGACATCCGTACCTTGGACAAGGGGCAGGACAGACCCAATATTGAGCAAGCGATCAAAGTGAGGAGGGCCGATGGGAGTCTCGCACTTATGCGCCCTTTCCTGCCTCCCAAACAGCGATTACCACTGTGCAATCCCACAAGCGCGGGTCGGCAAGTGAAAAATCCAGGCATGAGGAACACGACAAGGAGTCAAAGACATATCCAAGGATGAATATGTGTCCATGGCAGAGAGTCAACTCCTGCTCTCTACAACCCTTCTTGAATGGTAGATGAGGGGAAGGAGCCCATCACAACTAATACACCTCAGCAATGAAGGTGAGGCGCGTGTTATAGCATTAGAAGGAGAGGGCGAGGTCAGAGATTGCCATGGATGGGAGCTGCTGCTGACTAGGGAGAAAGGTATGTTCATGGTGCCCGTAGGTTGGTATTAGTCTTTGGCTGTTTAATCAGTCTCCGGTATAGCCGGTGCATACTGTACTTGAGGGCTGCGTAGCTCAAGAGGTCCATGTGGACAGTTTGAAACACTCAACACCAAACACTGAGCCCATGAGCACACCTAACCTTGATCCATGCATGATGCAGTTGATGGCTGCGTGGTCCATGATGTCCTCATTGTGGATTGATGACCCTTCACCCCAAACACTGAACCCATCAGCACACCCACCTGTGCTTGTTGTACATGATGCATGGGCAGCTCATGATGTCCTCGTCCCCCGTCCCGTTAATGCTGCATCAGAACAGGAAGTCTCCAGTAAAGTCCGGTGAGGAGGTGCTCCCACAATGTTGTATAGCTCATCTGAACACCTTAGCCGGCATGCGGGTGAAGGGTGCTTCTCCTGGCCGCCAAACATTGCCATGGCCAACGCAGTCTTGGTGAACTTGTGGCCGTAAATGGAGGGCGCGATGGACTTCATGATGCGGTGGCCTGAAGCGAAAGAATGAGGCATGGGCAGGGGGAGAACTTGCATCGTTTTGTCCCAGCCTCTGATAAAGAGACGCAGCGATGAGCATCACCAGTCCGGACCCACAATGCCTGTTTACTATTCAGCTAGGCACTCACACTCTCCTCCCACCCACTGGCGAGGTGATGTTAGCTGGCAGGGGCATCAGTACCTCCTGATCCGAAACGCGCAGGGGCAGGCGGGGTTTTTCGGAGGTTAAAATCCTGGGTCTCGAGTCAAAGCCATATCCTTGTTCCTTGGTTCCTGCCCCCTAGGTATATAGGAATATGGCATGGCTGCACCATGGTCTTGGCAGTGCATAGAAGCTGGAATTGTGCTTAGTCATCCCCTACCAGAGTACCAGCCCCAAGGCGGCCGAGCATCCATCAGGGCCTAGCGGGTATGCATCGTTCTAAACTTTGCTGTCAGTGTGCACAATACTATGCTGTGACTGCGCACCACACTATGTTTTCACCGCGCACCACACCCATGTCGGGTCATACTCTCATGTAAGTCGGGATAAACTAAGTCTGATGCATGAGAGTGTTATGTGTCCCCACTTGCGTGCAGCACGTAATGACAGCCGGCATGGTGCAGAGACTGAAGACAAGAATCTGAAAGCGCACCATCGCGCGATTCATGCTCTCACCCTGAGTCGTTCGGAGTCGAAGGAACGAAAAGTGCAAGCAGGCACGAAACTTACACGCGCGAAGAAACTTTTACGTGCCGGCATGACCAGTGCCTCGAATTGGGATCTCCTAGCAGGATTCTGTGCTTAACTAAATTCCATGCCCTCTTCGAGCCAACGTGAGCAGCGCTCCAATATTTCCTATGCCAATACTCTACTCGCAGGCTCACACCTCGATTGTTTGCGTTGAAACTATTCGAATAACAGGAGATACCTACACATGAAGAGTGTGCGCAACGCTACCGACGACATTATCGTAGCTCACCCTCGCAGACTCGCACCTCGATTGTTTGCATTGACACAGTTCGAATGCTATGAAGAGATATCTATAGTAAATAATTATCAAGTTATTGAAGAAGATAACGCCCTGTTGGTTAATGCACACGTGTCTGGTCCCTTTGAGGACAGCAATTTCCCCCACCATCGTCCGTTTGTTGCTCTAACATGTTTGGCATATTTAGATCCATGTTCACAAGCTCTTGCCATCGCTACAGCCACGCCACTTCCCTCCCCGCTGGTCTCACTTGACAGTGAACTCGGGTTGAAAACACCAACACCAGTAACTCGATTATGTCGAGTGCTGGTGGGAAGGCGTTGCGTGGACAGCGACCCTTCCCTGGCGTGTCACCGTCGACGACGACCATTATGTCGACTGTGACACGCTAGAGTAGGCCGCCGGGCAGTTATTGTAAGCCACCCTGACTCGGTTGACCCAATCTAAGAGACCCTGATGGTAATCACAGGACTAATCTGTCGCGCGTGGAACGTAGAGGTGCTGCTAGTTGAGGGGGGATGGCTGCTGAGGCTGCACGATTGAGGTTGGCTGAGGATTTAAGGTTTATTAAGGTAAAGAGCTATGTTGATGCTTGCGTTGCTAGGTTGGAAGGCTTTTAAGGGTGGTGGCTCGAGAGTGGAGTGCTCCTGGGGTGGGTGACGCTAGAGGGTGGAGGGAGGGTTGGCGGGCTGCTATCTATTGAGGGTGCAAGACTGCAAGGTAGCTCACCCGTCCCACAGTCTCACCCGTCCCCTTTGGCGACTGTGGGTCGTGGGGCTCTGCTCCATGAGTCACCTTAAGAGTTTGTCCTTCTTTCTGTCCGTCCTCGTGACATGGCATGTTTGCCAAGGAACTTTTGTGCGCGCTACAACATGACACGTCAGACGTATTTGTAAAGGCTGTCAATCAGCCAGAGCTCAAAGTATTGAGCTATCAGAACCGTATCTGAAAGCAAGGTAGGCAAAGAGAAATACCGTAAAACCACTTAAGCTCCGCGCACCCCAAAAAAAAAGAATTTAATTTTCGGCCGCGCACCCCAAAAAGAATTTAAAAAAGGGTCACGCAGCGACGAAATTTTAATTTCATTCAACGCCGCGCAGCACGAAATTTAATTAAACATCGCGCATCACTGGAAATAATTAAAATTTTCGTCCGCGCAGCACTTTCAGCCAGTACTGTCAAACTCAGTTTGATGCTAGCTGGACCCGCATTCCGTAGTCGTCATCCCCCTCCTCCGCCGATTCCTGGCCTCAGGAAACGTGTGGCTATTGGGGCCCGGGGGGCTCAGTGGTACTACGTAACTTAGCAGTCCACCCTGAGGTTTGCAGTTCGAATCCTGTCAATGTTCAGCACTTTCAGCCTGTACAGCAATACTTAGTTAACACCCTCACAGTCAGCAAAAGTCATAATTCGGTAGTCAAAATTCATCCACCTGAGGTATACAGTCAGTAGACGTCAATATAATCATCCTCCTCCGGTACACGGTCAGCAAAGGTCAACATAGTCATCCTCCTCCTCCTCCTCTTCCTCCGTCTCCTCCCCCTCCTCCCACTCCCCCTCCTCCTCCTCCTCCTCCACCTGCTCCTCTTGCTCCTGATCCTCCAGATCCTCCCGACCTCCCTGATCCTCCAGATCCTCCTGACCCCCCTGATCCTCCAGATATATTGAGTCATCAGTAGTGTTACCATGCGGGGCTATTTGGGCACACTTGACAAGGATGCCTTTTCCTGCAAAAATTTTCTTTAGTCGGCCATAAGATTGACCATGCAAAATATTATGAAGCCTTACCCGCTTTTTAGCTTGCCTGAACGGACGTCGAATCAAACAGTCGCGCGCTAGCGCGCACAATTTTGTAAAAAGTGCTGTTTTTAATTCATACCGCGCACCCCCAAAATAATTGTTTGGGCACCTGACTGACACGTCACGCAGCGGCAATTTTTGAATTAATATTAGCGCGCAGCCATGTCCGCGCACCCCAATAATTATTTAATTACGAGCGGAGCTAAAGTGGTTCTACGGTAGGCACAAGAAGTAGACCGTTAAGCTACAAAAAAACCAAAAATATCCAATCTAGCTGGCTCAAGATCGGAAACTCTAGCAGGTGGGAGATGGCAATATGCTGCACCATCCCACACAACGCAGATCAACCATTTAGGTGTTAACACTGTCTAGGCATGGATCCGGAATAGAAGGGAAATGTAGTATTAAAGGTGCATGGACTCTTGCTCCCGATAGGTGTTGGCATGCAGAGGCACACACTTGAGCTTGAGGAGGGGCTCCTTGCTCAGGCTTGACACCAGTGCACCGCCATCCGTTAACATGGATGTCCCCATGGGGGGGGCAAAGAAAAGCTGGAAACACCCCATCGCCGAAAATTATAGACCTTGACGAGAGCTTTCCATATCTGGTCTTAAAATGCTTTTTGGCCCAGCGGTGCGTGAGGTACAGAGAGCCAAACAAAAAGAGAGGTTTCGTAGATTTCATAAAACTTATTCTGCAAATAACATCTCACCCCCGAGAAGACAGCATGATATGAAGATCTCACTGCATAGGGTAGGGTCAAGGCTTTCCAACGACCCCTTGTGCATGGTCAATGGTCAATGTTAAGTACCCGGTCAACGCATGTCAAACTAGGAGAAGGGGGGGTCAAAGCCCCTAAAAAAGCGTTTGCTTTTCTTCTTTAGGCCGAGATACCCTCCCAAAAGTCCTTATGTGCAACTCCCATGTCAAACGGATGAGTTTCGAAGAATTAGGAAGGATGGGGGCCCTGATTTTTTTCCTGCCCACCCTCGGATGTCCCTTACAAATGGCTTATCAAACGGCAAAAATAAGGGGGGAAAGTCATGCTTTGTATGAAACCTCGAGGTCCTGGAGGTTAGCCCAGCTTTCTCCAAACACTCTAGCTTTTCAGATAAGACAAGGTGCTCGCATGACAACTCTGATTCACCCATCCAACTCAGGGATAGCAATGTTGGATGAGCCCACGAGCAGGAAACACAGATGCAAACACCTGACAACCTAAAATACCCCTGTAGCCAATTCTGAGCTGCAATATATCATGAGTTCATGCAGTCCGCAGCCACACCAGATGTCACTGTCCTGAGTAACAAAAGTCAGAACCAATTACCAATAAAATGTACAATTTACGACAATTTACTGATTAAGGCGCGCCTTCGGTATACCGGTATATTTAAGGACTGACACGTTGCACATGAGAGGGGGATACCAATCGAGTAACGCACATTCTGATGTTCAGAGACAGCATTTCCATAGTTTCAGTTTACCCCCCAAAAGTAAAACTGGCCTTAAGAGGATGCAAAATAATCGCCGGCGGGGTCCCAATGCACTCACTGCGGTGACTCAAATTGAACATTGGAGTGAGACAGAACACAAACAGAGGAGGGCTAGCTGTCACCTACTGGTATGCAGACGGACAGCAGGAAGAAAGCAGAGCCTTCTAGGCTAAAAGAGAAGGCTCTGCTGAATTGAAGCTCGCTAAAAGAAACACTGCAGCACACCCACTTGTGCTTGTTGTATGTCATCACTGCACAGCTAATTCATGATGCCAATGTTTATTGCTTTAAGCCTTAAGCCCCAAATCCTTAACCCACCTGTGCTTTTGTACATGATGCATGGGCAGCTCATGATGTCCTCGTTGCCCGTCCCGTTCATGCTGCAACAGAATAGGGAGTCTCATGCGAAGGGGTTCAGCGGGAACAGGGTCCTCTGCAGGATTGGACGCATCGCCTGGTGGAAATGCAAGCATGGGTGCATTCAAGGGTGGGCCAGAGGCTATAGACGTTGCCTTGGAGGCTACACAGTTACTTGCAATAAAAGTTCAGTCCGTGGGGCGCCGTCAGGCATGCAGGACCTATGTAAACATATGTGTCCATTCAACTAAAGACATCAATTTAACACTTGCTACCAGTCCCAGGCAACGAAATGACAGTTTTTAAGGGGTTCAGGTTCAGTAGCACAACACAGTAGGCTCACCGCGACAGGATGAGGTCAGAGCTCCACATAACCTGAGAATGCACGCGAGGGGTCAGTCGTACCCCCCCACCGGGTTGGCCGCTGCAATGACTGAGCAACGCGCCTGCAATGAAGTCACGATGCCAGCCTTTGAGATGTAGATACTCTGCTGCTCCATGCCCTGCAGGAAGTGGTGGTGGGCAGGTGTCCAGATCTGTAGTGTAAGGTCCAAAGATCAGGGGTCCAGATCTAGAGTGTAAGGTCCAAAAAGATCAGGGGTCCAGACCTGTAAGGTTCTAGGATATAGAGGGCGTAGAGATAAATAGACAATTTCATCTTAAAGCAATATCCTTGCCTACGCCATTGCAGGACAGGGGCTTGATCACAGCAAAGCAGCTGAACATTGGGTGTGCCCTGTCCTTCCCACTCGTCCAGAATTGATGCCTAAAATGCTCCCTGGCAGCATGCAGTTATGCCGCATAAATGGACAGAACACTGTCATCCCGGAGAATGCAGACAACACATGGGTTCCGACCGCCCCCACACCTCGTGGATGGACACTCGGTCCTGCTCGTTCAATTTGTCAAACTCGTCAATCAGGCAGATACCCCTGTCAGCCAACACCAGAGCACCACCCTCCAGCACCCGTTCCTTGGTCAGAGAGTCGCGGTGCACAAAGGCCGTCAGACCCACAGCAGAGGCACCCTTGCCTGTTGAGGTTGGAGGCAGCGGGCATTAATAGAGAGTTCGGGATTGAAGGCAGCAGGCACATGCACCCTGCTTGCGCAGCGGGCACTTACCCTGCAGGACTGCTATGCATAAGGATAGGGGAGTATGCTGGCATGCTGCACTTTGCCGGCTTAGTAGCATTTTTCTCTATGCAGATCGCCGGCTTACTTGCATTTTGTTTCCTATGCAGATTGATGGCTTAGTAGCATTGTTTATTTCACAGCCATGCAACTGAACATTGGGTTTGCACTGTCCTTCCCACTGGTCCAGAATTGATACCTAAAATGCTCCCTGGCAGCATGCCTTATGCCGCATAAATGGACAGAACACTGTCAGCCTAGGGAATGCAGACAACGCATGGGTTCCCGACCGCCCCCACACCTCGTGGATGGACACTCGGTCCTGCTCGTTCATTTTGTCAAACTCGTCAATCAGGCAGACGCCCCTGTCAGCCAACACCAGAGCACCACCCTCCAGCACCCATTCCTTGGTCAGAGAGTCGCGGTGCACAGAGGCCGTCAGACCCACAGCAGAGGCACCCTTGCCTGTTGGGGGAGGAGGCAGACGGAGCATTGACAGAGAGCTCGGGGTTAAAGGCCGCAAGCTCATGTACCCTGCATGGGCAGCGGGCACTTACCCTGCAGGACTGTTCTGCATTAGGATAAGGGAGAATGTTGGTATGCTGAACTTTGCTGGCTTTCTAGCATTTTTTTCCATGCAGATCGCCGGCTTACTTGCATTTTGTTTCCTATGCAGATTGATGGCTTAGTAGCATTGTTTCTTAGCACTGTCATGGATGAAAAGCCCTCTCCTCAATGCATGGAGTCCGCTATCAAGACCTGATTTTCCAGCGTCTTGACGCGGAGCCCTACCTGTTGTGTACACGGCACGGGTCGCAGTCTTCTAGACATACTTCAGGAACTGAGATTTGGCCACGCCTGGGTCCCCCAGCAGGAGGATGTTAATGTCACCCCTGTCGGCAGGGGTTGGTAAGTGAGATGGCAGCAAAGGCCATAGAGAAGCCAGGGCACAGAACAGTCGGTCCCGGCTGCCAGCAGTAGAGCCTAGAAATAAGACCATCGGCTCGGCTAGAGGAGCAGCCCCACGTGGCCACCCTCCCAGCCTCCTGCCCCCACTTACCTACCTTAGCCGGTATGCAGGTGAAGGGTGCTTCTCCTGGCCGCCAAACAGTGCCATGGCCAACGCAGTCTTGATAAACTCGTGGCCGTAAATGGAGGGCGCGATGGACTTCATGATGCAGTGGCCTGAAGCGAACGAAAGGCATAGGTAGGGGGAGAACTTGCATCCTTTTGTCCCAGACTGGCAGTACCTCTGATCAAGAGACGCAGTGTTGAGCATCACTGGCCAGTCAGGACGCACAATGCCTCGAGTGAGAGGCTGGGCAATGCCAGGCAGAGCTACAGCGCTGTGTTTCCCTAATTTAGGGCCTCTTACTATGCTTACTATTCAGCTAGGCACTCTTCTCACACCCACTTCATAGCAGATCTCGGGCCAGGTCCTCGATGAGGATCTTGTCCTTTCCCAACAGGGGGCAGGGAATACAGGCGGGTGCAGCCAAGTGTTTATTTTAACATGTCTCAGCTACAATTCAGCTACATCAAGGACATCCACCGTTGGGGACTGGTGTAGAAAGCCCTGATGCTCAGTCGGGCCGTCCAAGGTTGCTTGGGTCCCAATTGGGCCAGCGGTGGTCGACAAGCAAGACCTAACAAAGGTGGACTGGTGCACCTTAGTCCAGAAGCCCTGCACCCACCGATACGTGGGTCGCGCGCCAGGTCCAGGACGGAGATCTTGTCCTCGTCGGTGAGGGAGTACAGCGAGTACTCATCCTCGCGCTTCTGCATGTAGTTGGCCTCAAGGCAGGTGCTGAACACCAGAAAGCCGTTCTTCACCTTCAATCCGGCATCGTAAGCATGCATGTAGATACCTAGGGCGTGGGCAGGGCAGGAGGTCAACACTGGGAAAGGGGGGAGATTTTGAGATCAAGAAACAGCAGGTGAGAGGAGAGGCTGGCGAGAAGGAGAAGCAGATAGACAGGGGTTACATGCAACGGGAATGTACTCAGCGCTACTCAAGGTACACGGATTTGCAACCCAGAGCAACTGACAGAGAGACTGAAGATGGTCAGCCTTCTCACAGGAGCATGTAGAAAGCACAAAGCGTCAGCATTCTCACCATCCTAGACATGGCATCATAAAAGGCAGGATCAGAGTCCTCCAGAATGGTACCCAATCAGATCACACAGGTCTGACATCCGTACCTTGGACAAGGGGCAGGACAGACCCAATATTGAGCAAGCGATCAAAGTGAGGAGGGCAGATGGGAGTCTCGCACTTACGCGCCCTTTCCTCCCAAACAGCGATTACCACTGTGCAATCCCACAAGCGCGGGTCGGCAAGTGAAAAATCCAGGCATGAGGAACACGACAAGGAGTAAAAGACATATCCAAGGATGAATATGTGTCCATGGCAGAGAGTCAACTCCTGCTCTCTACAACCCTTCTTGAATGGTAGATGAGGGGGAGGAGCCCATCACAATACACCTCAGCAATGAAGGTGAGGCGCGTTTTATAGCATTAGAAGGAGAGGGCGAGGTCAGAGATTGCCATGGATGGGAGCTGCTGCTGACTAGGGAGAAAGGTATGTTCATGGTGCCCGTAGGTTGGTATTAGTCTTTGGCTGTTTAATCAGTCTCCGGTATAGCCGGTGCATACTGTAGTTGAGGGCTGCGTAGCTCAAGAGGTCCATGTGGACAGTTTGAAACACTCAACACCAAACACTGAGCCCATGAGCACACCTAACCTTGATCCATGCATGATGCAGTTGATGGCTGCGTGGTCCATGATGTCCTCATTGTGGACTGATGACCCTTCACCCCAAACACTGACCCCATCAGCACACCCACCTGTGCTTGTTGTACATGATGCATGGGCAGCTCATGATGTCCTCGTCCCCCGTCCCGTTAATGCTGCATCAGAACAGGAAGTCTCCAGTAAAGTCCGGTGAGGAGGTGCTACCACAATGTTGTATAGCTCATCTGAACACCTTAGCCGGCATGCGGGTGAAGGATGCTTCTCCTGGCCGCCAAACATTGCCATGGCCAACGCAGTCTTGGTGAACTTGTGGCCGTAAATGGAGGGCGCGATGGACTTCATGATGCGGTGGCCTGAAGCGAAAGAATGAGGCATGGGCAGGGGGAGAACTTGCATCGTTTTGTCCCAGACTGGCAGTGCCTCTGATAAAGAGACGCAGCGATGAGCATCACCAGTCCGGACCCACAATGCCTGTTTACTATTCAGCTAGGCACTCACACTCTCCTCCCACCCACTGGCGAGGTGATGTTAGCTGGCAGGGGCATCAGTACCTCCTGATCCGAAACGCGCAGGGGCAGGCGGGGTTTTTCGGAGGTTAAAATCCTGGGTCTCGAGTCAAAGCCATATCCTTGTTCCTTGGTTCCTGCCCCCTAGGTATATAGGAATATGGCATGGCTGCACCATGGTCTTGGCAGTGCATGGAAGCTGGAATTGTGCTTAGTCATCCCCTACCAGAGTACCAGCCCCAAGGCGGCCGAGCATCCATCAGGGCCTAGCGGGTATGCATCGTTCTAAACTTTGCTGTCAGTGTGCACAATACTATGCTGTGACTGCGCACCACACTATGTTGTCACCGCGCACCACACCCATGTCGGGTCATACTCTCATGTAAGTCGGGATAAACTAAGTCTGATGCATGAGAGTGTTATGTGTCCCCACTTGCGTGCAGCACGTAATGACAGCCGGCATGGTGCAGAGACTGAAGACAAGAATCTGAAAGCGCACCATCGCGCGATTCATGCTCTCACCCTGAGTCGTTCGGAGTCGAAGGAACGAAAAGTGCAAGCAGGCACGAAACTTACACGCGCGAAGAAACTTTTACGTGCCGGCATGACCAGTGCCTCGAATTGGGATTTCCTAGCAAGATTCTGTGCTTAACTAAATTCCATGCCCTCTTCGAGCCAACGTGAGCAGCGCTCCAATATTTCCTATGCCAATGCTCTACTCGCAGGCTCACACCTCGATTGTTTGCGTTGAAACTATTCGAATAACAGGAGATACCTACACATGAAGAGTGTGCGCAACGCTACCGACGACATTATCGTAGCTCACCCTCGCAGTCTCGCACCTCGATTGTTTGCATCGACACAGTTCGAATGCTATGAAGAGATATCTATAGTAAATAATTATAAGTTATTGCAGAGGATAACGCCCTGTTGGTTAATGCACACGTGTCTGGTCCCTTTGAGGACAGCAATTTCCCCCACCATCGTCCGTTTGTTGCTCTAACATGTTTGGCATATTTAGATCCATGTTCACAAGCTTTTACCATCGCTACAGCCACGCCACTTCCCTCCCCGCTGGTCTCACTTGACAGTGAACTCGGGTTGAAAACACCAACACCAGTAACTCGATTATGTCGAGTGCTGGTGGGAAGGCGTTGCGTGGGCAGCGACGTTCATCATCCATGTTCGACTACGCGAAGTACGAGTACGACAAGGCTATCCTTGCGGCCTACTCTGGCGTGTCACCGTCGACGACGACCATCATATCGACGGTGACACGCTAGAGTAGGCCGCCGCCCTGACTCGGTTGACCCAATCTAAGAGACCCTGATGGTAATCACAGGACTAATCTGTCGCGCGTGGAACGTAGAGGTGCTGCTAGTTGAGGGGGGATGGCTGCTGAGGCTGCACGATTGAGGTTGGCTGAGGATTTAAGGTTTATTTAGGTAAAGAGCTATGTTGATGCTTGAGTTGCTAGGTTGGAAGGCTTCTAAGGGTGGTGGCTCGAGAGTGGAGTGCTCCTGGGGTGGGAGATGCTAGAGGGTGGAGGGAGGGTTGGCGGGCTGCTATCTATTGAGGGTGCAAGACTGCAAGGTAGCTCACCCGTCCCACAGTCTCACCCGTCCCCTTTGGCGACTGTGGGTCGTGGGGCTCTGCTCCATGAGTCACCTTAAGAGTTTGTCCTTTTTTCTGTCCGTCCTCGTGACAGGGCATGTTTGCCAAGGAATTTTTGTGCGCGCTACAACATGACGCGTCAGACGTATTTGTAAAGGCTGTCAATCAGCCAGAGCTCAAAGTATTGAGCTATCAGAACCGTATCTGAAAGGAAGGTAGGCAAAGAGAAATAGGCACAAGAAGTCGACCGTTAAGCTACAAAAAAAAAAACCAACTTGGCCAAGGGCGTCATAAAGAGCTGTGACCCCTTCTATTTCTTTGCAAAATTGCTCCATGTCCAATCTAGCTGGCTCAAGATCGGAAACTCTAGCAGGTGGGAGATGGCAATATGCTGCACCATCCCACACAACGCAGATCAACCATTTAGGTGTTAACACTGTCTAGGCATGGATCCGGAATAGAAGGGAAATGTAGTATTAAAGGTGCATGGACTCTTGCTCCCGATAGGTGCTGGCATGCAGAGGCACACACTTGAGCTTGAGGAGGGGCTCCTTGCTCAGGCTTGACACCAGTGCACCGCCATCCGTTAACATGGATGTCCCCATGGGGGGGGCAAAGAAAAGCTGGAAACACCCCATCGTCGAAAATTATAGAGCTTGACGAGAGCTTTCCATATCTGGTCTTAAAATGCTTTTTGGCCCAGCGGTGCGTGAGGTACAGAGAGCCAAACAAAAAGAGAGGTTTCGTAGATTTCATAAAAACTTATTCTGCAAATAACATCTCACCCCCGAGAAGACAGCATGATATGAAGATCTCACTGCATAGGGTAGGGCCAAGGCTTTCCAACGACCCCTTGTGCATGGTCAATGGTCAATGTTAAGTACCCGGTCAACGCATGTCAAACTAGGAGAAGGGGGGGTCAAAGCCCCTAAAAAGCGTTTGCTTTTCTTCTTTAGGCCGAGATACCCTCCCAAAAGTCCTTATGTGCAACTCCCATGTCAAACGGATGAGTTTTGAAGAATTAGGAAGGATGGGGGCCCTGATTTTTTTCCTGCCCACCCTCGGATGTCCCTTACAAATGGCTTATCAAACGGCAAAAATAAGGGGGGAAAGTCATGCTTAGTATGAAACCTCGAGGTCCTGGAGGTTAGCCCAGCTTTCTCCAAACACTCTAGCTTTTCAGATAAGACAAGGTGCTCGCATGACAACTCTGATTCACCCATCCAACTCAGGGATAGCAATGTTGGATGAGCCCACGAGCAGGAAACACAGATGCAAACACCTGACAACCTAAAATACCCCTGTAGCCAATTCTGAGCTGCAATATATCATGAGTTCATGCAGTCCGCAGCCACACCAGATGTCACTGTCCTGAGTAACAAAAGTCAGAACCAATTACCAATAAAATGTACAATTTACGACAATTTACTGATTAAGGCGCGCCTTCGGTATACCGGTATATTTAAGGACTGACACGTTGCACATGAGAGGGGGATACCAATCGAGTAACGCACATTCTGATGTTCAGAGACAGCATTTCCATAGTTTCAGTTTACCCCCCAAAAGTAAAACTGGCCTTAAGAGGATGCAAAATAATCGCCGGCGGGGTCCCAATGCACTCACTGCGGTGACTCAAATTGAACATTGGAGTGAGACAGAACACAAACAGAGGAGGGCTAGCTGTCACCTACAGGTATGCAGACGGACAGCAGGAAGAAAGCAGAGCCTTCTAGGCTAAAAGAGAAGGCTCTGCTGAATTGAAGCTCGCTAAAAGAAACACTGCAGCACACCCACTTGTGCTTGTTGTATGTCATCACTGCACAGCTAATTCATGATGCCAATGTTTATTGCTTTAAGCCTTAAGCCCCAAATCCTTAACCCACCTGTGCTTTTGTACATGATGCATGGGCAGCTCATGATGTCCTCGTTGCCCGTCCCGTTCATGCTGCAACAGAACAGGGAGTCTCATGCGAAGGGGTTCAGCGGGAACAGGGTCCTCTGCAGGATTGGACGCATCGCCTGGTGGAAATGCAAGCATGGGTGCATTCAAGGGCGGGCCAGAGGCTATAGACGTTGCCTTGGAGGCTACACAGTTACTTGCAATAAAAGTTCAGTCCGTGGGGCGCCGTCAGGCATGCAGGACCTATGTAAACATATGTGTCCATTCAACTAAAGACATCAATTTAACACTTGCTACCAGTCCCAGGCAACAAAATGACAGTTTTTAAGGGGTTCAGGTTCAGTAGCACAGCACAGTAGGCTCACCGCGACAGGATGAGGTCAGAGCTCCACATAACCTGAGAACGCACGCGAGGGGTCAGTCGTACCCCCCCACCGGGTTGGCCGCTGCAATGACAGAGCAACGCGCCTGCAATGAAGTCACGATGCCAGCCTTTGAGATGTAGATACTCTGCTGCTCCATGCCCTGCAGGAAGTGGTGGTGGGCAGGTGTCCAGATCTGTAGTGTAAGGTCCAAAGATCAGGGGTCCTGATCTAGAGTGTAAGGTCCAAAAAGATCAGGGGTCCAGACCTGTAAGGTTCTAGGATATAGAGGGCGTAGAGATAAATAGACAATTTCATCTTAAAGCAATATCCTTGCCTAAGCCATTGCAGGACAGGGGGCTTGATCACAGCAAAGCAGCTGAACATTAGGTTTGCACTGTCCTTCCCACTCGTCCAGAATTGATGCCTAAAATGCTCCCTGGCAGCATGCAGTTATGCCGCATAAATGGACTGAACTCTGTCAGCCTGGAGAATGCAGACAACACATGGGTTCCCGACCGCCCCCACACCTCGTGGATGGACACTCGGTCCTGCTCGTTCAATTTGTCAAACTCGTCAATCAGGCAGATACCCCTGTCAGCCAACACCAGAGCACCACCCTCCAGCACCCGTTCCTTGGTCAGAGAGTCGCGGTGCACAAAGGCCGTTAGACCCACAGCAGAGGCACCCTTGCCTGTTGAGGTTGGAGGCAGACGGGCATTAATAGAGAGCTCGGGATTGAAGGCAGCAGGCACATGCACCCTGCATGCGCAACGGGCACTTACCCTGCAGGAGTGCTATGCATAAGGATAGGGGAGTATGCTGGCATGCTGCACTTTGCCGGCTTAGTAGCATTTTTCTCTATGCAGATCGCCGGCTTGGTAGAATTCCCCCCCCCTTTGCAGATTGCAGGCTTAGCAGCACTTGATCACAGAACTGTCATGGCTTAAAAGCCCTCTCCTCAATGGAGTCCCCCTTTCAAAGCCTGACTTCCCAGCGCCATGACACGGAGCCCTACCTGTTGCGTACACGGCACCTTCTTCTCGACGTATTGCAGGAACTGAAATTTGGCCACGCCAGGGTCCCCCAGCAGGAGGATGTTGATGTTACCTCTGTCGGGAGTATATTTGGCCCTAACACAGCAACTGCTGACATGGAAGGACTTCACCAGCGGAGAAGAAGATCAGTGCAGGCGGTGCTGGACGAATATCATACATCGGCAGGTGTGGCTGAGGAAGCGTGCATGGTAAAAATAAATAGGGCCCCAACAGCTTAATGGTGTTGGCGACCATGTCTGGGCTCACTCTCAATGATTTGGGTATTTCTTGGATTTCTTGGTTCAAAAGTAGGTTGGGGGCGGGTCTTAGTAGGGTGCTTGACCTTCACCCCACGCCTACACCTAAGCGTTTCGTTGTCCCGTCTGGACGGGGACGTTCTGCATGGAATGCTGTAATGTGAAGATCTCCCACCTCCTCTTCATCGGCATGGATTCTTCGCATTGCCACTGGATGAAGGCTTCCTGTTCTGCAACCTCATCTGCCAGCATGGCGCTGCTGCTCTCTCGCAACCTATCGACACGGTTGTCGGCCGGTTCCCCGGCCAGCTGCGCGATGTCCTGCTCCCATAGCTCGCTCGCCACGACTAGCGACAGGATCAATACTCGAGCATGGAAGAGTCCTGCAGTCTTGCGTCATCATCATGATCGAACGTCGCTATCTTGTTCGCCCTCGTCGCCAGCGTCCTCGGCATCGTCATCTGCCGGTGCTACATGGGTCGCGCCTCCGTCTTCATCGCGACAAGGCGATGCTGCGGCTGACGACAACGAGACAGCTGTATCCAAAATTTGGGCGTCGCAGGCAGTGGCTTCTTCCCGCGTGCATCGCTTCTACACCACCGACCGCCTCGTCAGCTCCCCCTCCCCTTCAGCTGCCATGTCATCATACACCTTCCTGATTCAGGGCCCGGCACGCTCTCAGGTCCTTGCGGCTGTCTGAGGCGGACGAAGTGGAGCTGTGTGATGGTGCTGGAGGCACTGTGCGATGTGTCATCTCCGCGCTTGACAGGCGGGGAGGAAGAGCATGGATGGTGCCAGTGGCCGTGCCGGTGTTTGAGGAGTGGAGGGGGCCTGTCTGGGTGCTGGCTGTGGACTGCCACACACTCAAGGGCGGGCGCTCCGAGTGGCTGGTGGAGAAAGCGACGGAGCTGGGTGCGAGGGAGTTCATTCCAGTGGCAACGAAGCGCAGCCCGATGGCGTTGGTAAGCTCCAAGTTCCGCACTTCAAATAGGAAGGCGGGCAAAGCGGCGGGCGGCGGGCAACGTGGCTCTGACAGCAGCGAGGGCGGGGATGTATACCAGGCTGGCCGCTTGGAGCGGGTGGCCTTATTTGCCACGAAGCAAAGTCTCCGAGCTCACAACCTGGTGCTGAGGCCTCCGACACCATTCCAGGAGCTGTTGGAGAAGGTGCGTGGTGCCGAGGTGGCACTGCTGGCCACTGCATGCGCACCGCCGGCGCATCTCGTAGTCCAGAAGTCGCTTGCCGAGAGGTGGAGCTGTTAGTGCAGGCGGGAGCGCTACCCGTTGGCCTGGGTGTCAACCGCTTGCGAACAGGGACGGCTGCGATAGCATTGTTGTCTATGTGCAGTCTCCTGACATGAGGGGCCACGCTCAGGGATGAAGGCCGGGTTAAGTTGGGTTGAAGTTTTACAGTTGAGCAGAGCATGACGTTTGATGCATGGGACAGGTGCTTTGACTGAGGGCTTGGGAATGTGGGTCTAGGGATGAGGGATTCGATGTGAGGGCTTTGGGGTCAATGCGGTTTACAGGTGTTCCGTGATGTGTCAAATTTCGAGCAGTGCGCGTTTCATTGAGCGGAATTATGTTTCCCCTTTTCTACGTATTACTGACAAATTAATTTTTCTTTCCTTTTAAGTGCTTAGATGGGCGCCTACGCGGCCAAGCATTTTGAGCAGGGCCCAGAGGTGTGACGTCCTTGACCTAAACCCAACATGCAGTCAATACCGCCTCTTCATGACGTTCCGTTTCCTTGCTTGCGCTTTTGATAATCAGCTTAAAGAATGAATACCAAGAGTAGTGCACTGTTCAGGTTTTGGGATTTACCCCTCAGAATAATAACTGCAAAATTAGCGCAGACTGGGTCCCAGAGGCAATGGGGTGGGGTGGCTGTCAGACAGGGGTCGGTACACATTTTATGAGGATGGGGTGAAAAATGCAAACTGTTGGTCAAGCAACAGTTTGCATTGCTGTGGCAACAATCGTGTGATACCAGTAACACGGTTGCTCCTGCACTGCACTGAAATCCTTAAGTGACGTGGATTCCTGCCACTTCAACCGGGTCCAGTTCATGTTATTAAATATTGCCTCTTGCACACAACGTTGCGCAAAATGAGAAACATGCTTCCCACCAACTACCTTCCCAACAGATAGAAGCCCATGCTCCCAACCGATCACCATCCCATTTGGTGCAAATACATAATGTGACTTCCTCCTGCAAAGCAACAACATCAGCTTTAACAGGTCAAAGGCCAAAGTGGCCGTGATTTTGTACAGCCCGTCTCTGCCCATTCCATCACCCCATCCTCAAGCTTTGTAAAGGATGTGGCTGCTGGCGGAGGGTAGCTCGAAGCCACTGCTGGTGAAAAAATTGCTTGTGTAGAAGTCCTGCAGGTCGTAGATCTCATGCTCCCGTGCCTTGTCCTCAAGACTCCTGTCGGGGTATGGCAGCATCCACATAAGGCATATGGAATGCTGCTGCTGTTCAAATTCCAGGTTTGCTCCGTGCAATTTTTGTTGGGTTAAGAGGCAGGGGCACATGATGCTGATGTGTCACTTTGTTATCATAGGGCACAATATTTGTTAGCAGGCTTTCAGGCAGGCCTCCCTGCCCCCCCACCTGATGGGGATCTTGTACTGCTCCTCTTGCTGCAGCGCCAGTCCTTGGAGCCGGACGTCACGCTGCACCTCCTGCAGCAGCCCGCGCAGCAGGCTGAGCAGCAGCTGGTGGTAGTCGCTGCCAAAGGTGAGGAAGCGCTTGAAGCGGCGCTCCATGGTCTTGTGTACGCTGTACTTCTGGGACTGGATGAAGCTGCCCAGCATTTGCCTGGCAGCATCAGTGAATGAGGGGGGCGGTCAGGGACTAGGAGATAAGCATCCGAATGAGGGGGGCAGTCAGGGACTGGGCCGACAGCAGTGAATGAGGGGGCAGTTAGTATTTAGGAGAATAAGATATGTGCAGGGACTGCACGGACTGGATTCCTCACTGCAAAATTAGAGGGAGCCCCCGGGTGCTTACTTGATGGCGATGTTGATGTCATCATCCGAGACGTACTCCCGTAGGTGCATCTTGGCGTGCGCCTCACTCATCCGGATCAAGCTCTCCAAGTGACGTACAGCAATGGGCATGCCGTGCGTGCGCGCTGCCTCCCCCCGCAGCTTGCTGTACACCTGCAAGCACAACCAAGAGATGTGAGGCAAGAAGAGACAGGGAGATCAGGACTGGGAACATCACAGAGAGGCAGGCAGGCATTTCACAAATTAGGTTTTGGGACCAATGTAAGAGCCTAATGCTCAGATATCGCCGTGCACCCAACGCCTCCCCACATTTCCCTCCCCCATACGACTCAAAGACAGCCCATCCGCACCTCCATCAGCCTCTCGTAGTCTGCCTGCTGCAGCTGGGGCTTGCAGTTCTGCTTAGCGTACGTGATGTACTTGCGCAGCAGGTCCTGCGGGATGATCTCAGGGTCCTGCTGTGGACTGCAAAGCAACACGGGATCGGGTCAGGACAGAGCGGGAAGGAAAATGCAGGTGCGCACAAGGTGCCCCCCTCCCTGGTACTGCAAATATCACAGGAACACATCCAGCATTTGATGGTGGACATGGCCATGGAGGTCAGCCATAGCTGGAAAACAAAAAGGCAAAGGCTCATTGAAAGCGACTACTCTCTTAAGGACCCCCCCGAATGTTGGAGTCCTTATGGGAGCTCGGACGACCACGCCAAATCCGCGAGGCGTCCCGCATGCTCTACCCGAAGCTCACCCTGGCATGCCCATGTCGTCCACCGGCTCCCCAGCGGCCACTGCTGCCGCCGCCGCTGCGATGTACACCGGGTGCGCCCTCATGTGGTTGCCGACCACGAACTCAGCAAGACGCTGATCCTGCACCGGATCCACTTGGTCGCGTACCACACACAGAACGTCGAACCTGGTGCGGGTGAGGGAGGCAGGGAGGGGCATCGGGGTTCAGCGGGGACAAATTTGGACGCGTTGCCTAATGGATATGCAAGCATTGGTGCATTCAAGGGCTGGCCAGCGGCTAGATGTTGCCTTGGAGGCTACGGTACACAGTTGTTTACAATTTGATTTCAGTCCGTGGGGCGCCGTCAGCATATATGCAGGACCTAAGTAAACAAATGAGTACATTGAACTAAAGACAACAAAACAACACTTGCTACCTGTCCCGGTCAACTGAATGACAGCTTTGTAGGGTTCAGGTTCAGTAGGACAACACTGTAGGCTCACCGCGACAGGATGGGGTCTGAGAGCTCCACATTCTCCGAGAACGTGCGCGAGGGGTCGTACCGCCCCCCCACCGGGTTGGCCGCTGCAATGACAGAGCAACGCGCTTGCAATGACGTCACGATGCCAGCCTTTGAGATGGAGATACTCTGCTGCTCCATGGCCTGCAGGAAGTGCGAGTTGGTGGGCAGGTGTCCAGATCTGTAGTGGAAGGTCCAAAGATCAGGGGTCCAGATCTAGAGTGGAGGGTCCAGAAAGATCAGGGGTCCAGACCTGTTAGGTTCTAGGATGGAGGGTGGAGAAATGAATACACACATTTATATGCTAAGGAATATCCTTGCCGAAGCCATTGCGGGACAGGGGCCTTAATCACAGCAAAGCAGCTGAATATTGGGTGTGCCCTGTCCTTCCCACTGGTCCATTATTTATGCCTGTCAGCCTGAGGAATGCATACAACGCATGGTTTCCACCCGCCCCCACACCTCATGGATGGACACTCTGTCCTGCTCGTTCATTTTGTCAAACTCGTCGATCAGGCAGACACCCCTGTCAGCCAGCACCAGAGCACCACCCTCCAGCACCCATTCCTTGGTCAGAGAGTCGCGGTGCACAGAGGCCGTCAGACCCACAGCAGAGGCACCCTTGCCTGTTGGGGTTGGAGGCAGACGGGCATTAATAGAGAGCTCGGGATTGAAGGCAGCAGGCACATGCACCCTGCATGGGCAGCGGGCACTTACCCTGCAGGAGTGCTATGCACAAGGATAGGGGAGTATGATGGTATGCTGCACTTTGCTGGCTTAGTAGCATTTGTTCTCAGCACTGTCATGCCTTAAAAGCCCCCTCCTCAACGTATTCCCCCTATCAAGGCCTGACTTCCCAGCGCCTTGACGCGGAGCCCTACCTGTTGTGTACACGGCACGGGTCGCAGTCTTCTCGACGTACTTGAGGAACTGAGATTTGGCCACACCTGGGTCCCCCAGCAGGAGGATGTTGATGTCACCCCTGTATGGCACGGGGGTGTAAGTGATATGGCAGCAAAGGTTGAAGGGAGGTAAGGGCTCATACAGTTGGTCCTGGCTGTCATCAGTAGAGTCTAAAAATAGGCCCATCGGCTCTAGAGGAGTAGCCCCACGTGGCCGCCCTCCCACCCTCCTTCCCCCACTTTCTTACCTTAGCCGGTATGCGGGTGAAGGGTGCTTCTCCTGGCCGCCAAACAGTGCCATGGCCAACGCAGTCTTGATGAACTCGTGGCCGTAAATGGAGGGCGCGATGGACTTCATGATGCGGTGGCCTGAAGCAAAGGAATGAGGCATGGGCATGGGGGGGAAATTGCATTGTTTTGTCCCAGACTGGCAGTGCCTCTGATCAAGAGACGCAGCCATGAGGATCACTCGGCAATTAGGAGTTTGGACCCACAATGCCTGGGGTGAGAGGCTAGGCAATGCCAGGTGGGTGCAGCCAAGTGTTTATTTAGAGTGTCTCAGCTCAATTCAGCTAAATCAAGGATTTCCGCCGTCTGGGACTGGTGTAGAAAGCACTGCTTAGCCACGCCATCTAAGGTTTGGTCCCAATTGGGCCAGCCGTGGTCGACAAGCAAGACCTAACAAAGGTGGCCTGGCGCGCCCTAGTCCATAAGCCCTGGTCTGCACCCACCGATGCGTGGGTCGCGCGCCAGATCCAGGATGGAGATCTTGTCCTCGTCAGTGAGGGAGTACAGCGAGTACACATCCTCGCGCTTCTGCACGTAGTTGGCCTCAAGGCAGGTGCTGAACACCGGAAAGCCGTTCTTCACGTTTAACCCGGCGTCGTAAGCATGCATGTAGATACCTGGGCGTGGGCAAGGAAGGAATTGAGCACTGGGAAAGGGGAGAGATTTTGAGATCAAGAAACACCAGGTGAGAGGTGAGGCTGGCGAGAAGGAGCAGTAGATAGACAGGGGTAACGTGCAGCGTGAATGAACTCAGCCAGTCAGCCAGTCAGCGCTACTTAGGGTACCGTAGATTTGATTTGCCTTCCCTCGGGCAACGAACAATGATTTCTTGTAAAGCTGCCCTCAGGGCAAACTGCCGACAAGAACTCCGACAAGCATTCCGACCGAATCTGGCGTGGACAATCGATAACTAGAAAATTAATGGATCCCTCAACCCCAAACAACGTTAATTATGAGGGAAGGCAAAGCAAATATACAGTACACAGACAACGGGGTGTGCATTGTGCCTGGCCCAGTGCCATCCATCCTCCTGCCTGTCTCTGCCCTCCTGCGCTGCGCATTCCCTCCCCTTGGAGCTCACCTGTGACGTCAATCTCCTCCCCGGGCCGGGCGCAGTCAATCATGTCGTTCAGCAGGATGACCTCCTTCTGCCGGGGCAGGCGGCCGGCAGGTACGGTGCCCGGGCTCTCCTGCAGGGTCAGCTTCTGATAATCCCGGTACACCGTCTGGGAGCTATTTACCTGCGTGGTTCAGGGGCAATGCAAGGGGTCAGGTCAGGGGGGAGAGGGAGTGTTTGGAGCACCTGGGGAAAAGAGGTGTGCAGACCGGCGAGAAGAATTATGCCGTAACGTTGAGGGGACAAGGGACTGGATGGGTCAGTTAGTGGGTGCCACATCAGTCCAGTGGGAAGATTTCCCCCAAAGCCACGTCATTTCTTGTAGCCAGCAGAACATTCACCCCCCCCTTGCATCACGTGCCCCCATACATTCCCATCCTCTAGGTCCAGAATTCAAACTTGTGAGGAAGCATCTCAAAGAGTATTTTCTTGCCATCATCAATCCAAGATGCCATGCTCACATTAAAGGGCCCCTTGCCGCTGCAGTTGGGGCAGTTCTGTGGCTTGATTTCCTGGTCGGTGTTCTGGGTGAAGGGCCCTAGCACGTGCCCGCACTTGACGCAGTCAAACATGACAACCTTGAGCTGAGGGAACACGCCCGTGCGGCGTGTCACCACACCGGTCACACGCACCATTGTGTTCAGGTGGAAGCTCCTTCGACATGCATTGCGGGAGACAAAAGAGTTGTCAAAGGGAGAAGCGTGCCAGACAGACAAGGGCATTGATGCAGGGGGCTAGAGAGGCTGCAATTGTAATATGAATTTCGGCTCGGACCAAGATGGCTCTGCTGAGAGCTTCTCCAGTGGCTCAGATTCAATCGAGGCTGTAAATCCTTCAGTTTTCAGTAGTGTGCCTTAGGTTGCTTCAGCTACATTCGAACTACATCCTCGGCTGCGGCCAAGCAATGCTAGCACAGCATGCTCTGCTACGATGGCCACTTGCCAAAAAACGGTGAAGGTTTGGTCCGCATCCACTGTGGTGGCTGGCCAGCAGCATAATCGACGTGATCTAGTGTGCCCTTGAAATAAACTCTGGCTCCCAGAGCAGCAACGGTAATATTGGAGGTTACAATGCGCAACATGCTGCGCTTGGTGTGGGGATTCCGGAATGCCCATGCGACACATACCTCAGCTCCCTCAGCTTGTCACTCAAAGGCAGGTCTGTGATGCGCACAAATAAGTTGGTTCCTTCAAACCCCTCTCGCTCCTCTTGATATCCATCCGCGCTGGGGAACATCTTCTTGACAGCCTCTTCCAAGCCCTGCATAAGTGCATGCAGGCCAGCCCTTCAGCAGTGCCAGGGTCTACAAAAAGAAGTGGCAACTGGATGCATTCTCAAGCAGCGGGAAAATACGCTTGTCTGGAGTGTGATTCTGCACACAAATACCGGTAGTGTGCTTTCTTGTCACCACCAACAACAAGTGTTCACACAGGTTTGCTTTCCTCTGCCATCTTTACCTAATAATAACAGCCCTGTCCGATTAGTCTCACCTACGACAGGATAGGAGACCCACCTTGTTGAGAATCCTCAGCGTGCTCTGTGGGTCATCCGCCAGCCAGCTCGCCAAGATCTCCGTGGCTTTGTTCAGCGAGATGTGGGTGTAGACAACCTCAAGGCCCTTCCTTCCATCTGAAAGAAGGGTGCGGTCATGGGGCGGTTTCTAAAAGGCCAGTGGCTGACAGAAAAAAACGAAGGAAATGATTGGGTGATCTGCAAGGTTAAGAATAGGCACTAGTTACTCAAGATACTAAGGTGCCAGCCAGATCCTCAAGCTGACCTGACTGCATGTCCTTGATGCGCTGTGTGTAGATCTTGGATCCCTCCCCATCAATGTAGGTCAGGAGGAAATTGACAAAGACCTTCAGAACCTTGCGCTCCACAGCCGGCTGCACAATCCACTCAGATACAGTTCCTTGAACATGTTCCAGCGCAATGTCAAGATCCTGTTCGGGTCATTGGGCATGTGTAGAGCTCATCAGCTTAAGGACATGCATTAATCACTGTCACCCTAATGAGCAGCACTCAGCGATGACGAGCGGTGCATGACAGCGTCGCGCAGTGCAAGCTTGTGTTCTATGGCAAAAGGAAAGTTGGCCTGCTGCCTGCAGTGTGCTCACTTGCTGATCATCCTCATTGTCTGAAAGGCCAGGGGAGACGCCTCGCCGCCGACGACGGTCTCTTCGGTCCCTGAAGTATTGGCTGTCTTCATGGTCAGAATCTGCAGCATGGGCATTGCATGGCAGCTGAAAACTATGGACATCAAATGATAGGTACCCTCGAACGAGTGTGTCCAGGAGAAGCATATAGAAAGAAGAGGCATCTTACTTACCAGCATCCAAGGCTCTCGGGAGTCCCCCTGCCCTCCTTTCTCGGGCATCCATTTCCCTTTCAGCGGCAAGCCTGGCTGCGAAGCGGTCCTCGTCATCCAGATTGTCCTCTGCTGCGTCATCTAGACCCTCGGACTCGAATCGATCCAAGTGTTCAATATGCCGGTAGTCTCTGGAAAATGCGGGAAACAGTGACAACACCCTCCAAACAAAATGTTGCCTTCTGCCATTACTACTTACTGCCCCATGTTCTCATCGAGTAGATCCTCTCCTTCACCCTCATCCTCATCCCGAACCACATCGTCACGTTCATCCTCACTGACTTCCTCCAAGCGATCGAGCGCGTTCACGTCGTCCCCCTGGTCCTATCCGCCAGAAGGCAGAGGCCGAGGTTCAGTTAGTAATTTCCATAGTATGCTTCTACCTAGAGCAGAAGTATGCTAAACTTACCATGGCGCGTTCTGTACTTTTGAATTATTCAAAAGTTAGCTACAAGATGAATAGATGTGACAGTAGGTGAAAGCTTCTGTAATCGGAATAATAAGAGGGGAGCTGGAAAATAGATGGAATTTTCCGAAGAGTTCAACTCCCTGATTCAGTAGGCGCTGTACATGCTGTTCAAGTATGGACAATGTTCGGAGAGCGATGGGTGGACATGGACAGATGGACAGAGTCTAAAATCTTAATTGCATCGTGCATTCACACGGTTCTCGACGGTGTAATTTGCTTCCATGCACACCTTAAGACTTCCGCACATCCAGCTATCCTGCTCTGGAAACAAACTGCTTCCAGCACAACCTCTTGGATGCTGTTCTACGCCTGCAACAAACAGCCAGGCGCCGTTCGCGTTGCAAACCTCTGGAGATCTCAAGGGGCGGGAGTTTGGGAGTTCTAGGAGCTCCAGGCTTTCGACACGAACCCTGGTCAGCATTTGTCCCATGCCGCCTGCTGCTTCGGCTCAGCACATGCTCCTTGAATACCGCGATCTTATGACCGACACAGGCGATGTCCAACAATTCCGACGCCCAAGCGCCTTCGCTATCGCCAGCCGGGGGCATCGCGCCCGATGCCTGGTCGCACCTAGATGTCGCAACCAAGCTGGTGCATGGTCGCAGCAAAGTTGTCGATCCTTACGGTGCCTCAGCTCCGCCTCTCTGGCAAACTGCCACGTTCATGCAACCTAATGCCACGACTGGCGGAGAGTACGACTACACTCGCAGCGGCAACCCTACTAGAACCATGCTGGAGCAGCAAGTGAGAGGAGTCTGCTAACAGAGACACCAAAATCTGCTCCCTTCGACACTTTACTAGGCAAAATTGACTGGCAGCCCCGCATCCTCCTCTCACACCCTTTGCTGGGGTTTCCATACCTGTGTACCCGTCCCCCAATGTCCCCCATATATGCATGCCGGCCTCTTGTGCCGTCGTGCACTGTTTGTGTTAACACGCTACCCCTACAATTCAGCTATGTCACGGCCTACGGCTGATTGGGCCTGGTGCAGCAAGCCCTGCTGCTAAGGCCACCAACTGTAGGCCAGTCAAGGTTTCATCCCCATTCGCCCTGTGGTGGCTGCCTTGCGGCCACCTCAAGATGGTCCGAGGGGGGTCTGAAGTAAAAGTGCTCTCTTATTCTGCAGTTCGCAGAGCTGGAAGGTGGTGACCGTGCATACTGCTTCACGAGCGGCATGGCAGCCATCGCAGCGGTGTGCAAACTGGTGGCTGTGGGCGAACACATTCTGGCTGGGGACGACATCTACGGTGGCACATCGAGGCTGCTGAGCCAGGTGCGCATCAGGGCATGCCGCATAGTCTCCCCTGTATTATAGTGGGCTGCGGTGCTGGTTGGTGACCTGCTGGGGAGGGGTACAAATTACAGAGGAATACCTTCCACTCAATGAAACATTGCTACCGAAATTTGTTTTGCATATCTTCCACGTGAATCCGTGTAATATACCAGTATATGATGCAACTACCGGAAAATATATTTACGGGCAGGTGGCGCAGCTGGAGGCCCTTTTGACCTACATAGCACATGCCTAGTGCAGGCCAAGGGAACTCACGACTGCTCCATACCCTGTAGTTCCTATACAACGGGCGCTTTGTCACAGACCTGTGCTGGTCTGGTCCCTGCACATTGCTGACTCCCTTGTATCCTCTGCTTCTCTTCAACCCCTGGACCAGGTGATGCCCACCTCAGGGGTCAGCGTCAGCAACGTCGACATGAGCGACCTCGAGTGAGTGTGCCGCGTTAGGGAATAGGCGTCTGCATCCCTTGATCATGCCTCGTGAGTAGTGGAGCGCCTGGACACCTTGATCGTCATGTTTCCTCTCGACTGTCAACGATACTGCCCACGAGGGCCCACCCTCTGGTCCTGATTCTCTTGCAGGGCCCGATGCAGCTTCTGACCCTGTGCTTTGAACACACTGGCAGGCCTCAAAGCTTTCTGTCAAATGACATAGGATGCAGGCCAGCAGGTGCAGCACTGCCGCCTTATCATCTCATATCCCCATGAACATTTTCCCTCTCCTCCCCCTGCATGGTGATGCACCCACTGCTCTGTCTCAGAGCCGTGCGTTGCGGTATTGTCCCCGGCAAGAACCAGTTGGTGCTGATAGAGCCTCCAACCAACCCGCACGTGCACATGCCCCTATTCCTGACCCTCACCCTGCCTTCCTCTCCCCTCTTCGCTCCCCCCCCCCTCCCCGCTGCCTCCCGCAGCGCTGTGCGTCGCGGCATCGTCCCTGGCAAGACTAAGCTGGTTCTGGTCGAGTCCCCGACCAACCCGCGCATGCAGATCTGCGACCTGCGCGCCATTGCAGAGATAGCGCACGCGGCTGGCGCAATCTGCTGCGTGGACAACAGCATCATGACGACGGTGTTCCAGCGCCCGCTGGACCTGGGGGCCGACATCAGCATGACGTCGGGTACCAAGTACATCGGAGGTCACGGGGATGTGACACTGGGGGTGCTCTCCATCAAGGGAGAGCAGCTGGCCAAGAGGATCTATTTCTTGCAGGTGGGCCTCCCCAGGACCTGGGAGGGGAGCGGGGGCCTGGGACAGTGATTGTGGGCAAAAGGCCTGAGAGTGTACGACCAGTGAACTTTAAGTGCTCATGAAGGTGCTTGTGGGGGCAGAGTGTGGGTTTGGGGTTTGCTGGGTGGCAGAGCTAGGGAGGCAGAGTGTGGGTTTGGGGATTCCTAGGGAGGCAGAGCTAGGGAGGAAGAGTGTGGGTTTGGGGTCTCCTAGGGAGGCAGAATGTGATTAAGACAATCGCTGGCCATGGCTCGCTGGAAAGCAGATGTTGGCGATAGACGGCCCTTGAAATGCGCTCTCAAGTTGAATGCAGTCGCTAATAGCTTTTTGTCCCCTGTCGGGTTGCAGAACGCAGAAGGTGCAGGTCTTGCCCCTTTTGACTGCTGGCTTGCCCTGCGCGGCCTCAAGACGATGGCGTTGCGGCTCGAGCGCTCGGCCAGCAACTGTGCCAGGCTGGCGACCTACCTGGCAGGCCATCCGTTGGTCAAGAAGGTCAACTATGCGGGCCTGCCCGACCACCTCGGGCACATTGTGCATCAGGGGCAAGCCACCAGCGGGGGAGCGCTGCTCAGCTTTGAGACTGGCAGTGTGGAGGCATCTAAGGTATGGACGGGAAGTGTGGGGGTGTCCATTTGTCCAAGGTGTTGAGGGCGATGGGCTGAGCCTGTAAACACCAGCTGTGCCGCTGAAGGCCTTATTAATGCCTCGGCCTTGCCAGCATCTGGTCACAACCTGAGGCTCGACAGATGGGTGCCTGATCTGGTCGTAAGTTCTAGCATATCGACCAGTGCTGTGCCGGTTATAGTCCCTGCAGTGGCTGAGTTGCGTAGCTGAGTTTCAGTCACTGTAATTTCAAGGCAAATTCAGCTACTTTTACCAGCAAGGGACCGTAATTACTTAACGATTCTGAATTACGGTGCAATTGCACAGCACTGATATCGACCCCTTTCCTGCTGGTGTTTGCTCAGGTGGTGGTTGAAGAGACAAAGCTGTTCAAGATCACGGTCAGCTTTGGCAATGTCAACTCACTCATCTCGCTGCCGTGTTACATGAGCCATGCATCCATCCCGGCTGACGTGCGTGCGGCGCGGGGCCTGCCGGACGACCTCGTACGTATCTCAGCTGGCATCGAGAATGTGGATGATCTGGTGGCGGACCTGGACCAGGCGATGCGCAAAGCGATGGTGAAGGTGGGGTTGGATCCTGCAGCAGGAGGAGCGGCAGGAGGAGGCGTCCAGGGCACGGCTTATGAGCAGCAGCTTCTACTGCGGATACAGCATCTGGAGGATGTGGTGAAGCAGCTGTCCACTTAAGTGCTGGATGGAGCCAGATGTGAAACTTTAAACGAGATTTAGCAGTGGCGTGAATAGGAAGGGAACAAGAACAACTCAGGGTGGATCATTACAGTGATGTACATGTTTTGTATTTATTTTATTTAACTGTGAACAACTAAAAGAGGCAGAGAATAGCTTGAACGTCTTGTTTGCCCCAGATTGTGTGTGTGAGAGAGCAAATTGATTGTTTAGGTGTTTTAAAATCTGTGGCCAGGATAACATTACTGCCTTCACTCACCAATGGGACAGAGGACTAGAAGCCTGCCATGAATGCATGATGTTATGAAGTATGCATCAACGACAATATCAAATGAGAGTTTGAGGGCTAGCAGTGCCATGGGGAGCAGGCTCAGGAACCAGCGTTCGTGCACGACTAGCACAAACACTGATGCATGGGCAGAGGTAGTGCTCAGATTCCACACTTTGTCTATATCCTTGAAACCACAATGCAGTGGGGTGGGGTCCCACTGAACCTGTGCACTGCAGGCTGTAGCTATATGTTACCAGGACCTGCATGGTACCTAAAATAAATGGACATGCAAATAGCTATTTCATAAACTTGGCGATGACACCCTCCCACAGTTGGAGGATCTTCAGCAATAATATGGACCACCGGTAGCTGGAGATGTGCCGACGGTGTGCAAGGTGCATGGCTGCGGGAAGGTAATCAAGCTATCAGCTATGCGGTTGCACGTCGGAGTGCACATCCTGCTGCGCCAATGTGGAGAAGCCTGTAGCTTGGAGCCAAGTGGTGCTGAGGCATGCAGCTTCTGTGGCATTGTGTGTGACAACAGGACATCAGGCCTGTGCAAAACGGACTTGGACAGACGCTCTACTAGCGGCACGCTAGCAGTCAAGTCCCGCTGCCCCCTGAAGTACAAGATGTCATATGTGGCGGCTGAGAGGGGTTCTGCCCACAATCCTTGCACCAACAGACCAGTGGCTTGCACCATATGCAGGAGCATCGCGGGTACCATCCGCCCTTATGTCTGGAGCGATCACTTCCTAGATCACATGGAGTCAGCCCACCCTGGTCAGGAGCTGACGGATGCAGATGTGACGGAATATGCCATCAGCGCTGAGGAGTTGAAGGGGGGTGGGTGGGCAAGGAGCTCCCCAAGAAGCAGAAGACCAGCACGCTCAACTCTGAAGCAGCACATCAGCACGCTCAACTAAGATGCTAGTTTGATGCCACTCATGCGTGAGTCCTCGCGTTTCTGGAGCCTCGTGGTCTCTAGCGAGGATAGGTAGCTGGCAGGTGGTAGCTAGAGCAGTGGTTTGTTTGTTAGTTTCACCGCTTGACATTTGTGAAACATCTATATTAATCGACACCATTAGAAGCACACGGATGAGCTGACTGAAAGTGACCCCACTGCCCCAATGCTGAGATTTATGCACACAATCGTGCCTAGCCTTTTTCCCCAGCCTTTTCAGCGTCCCTTGACTTGATTCCCCTTTTGTCTTGATTTTTCTGAACCACCGGCCGGTATTTTTGTTTCTTTCCTCCCAAAAGATCAGCTGGGCGCCCACACGGCCGAACCTTTGAGCATGGCCCAGAGGTGTTACGTTACCTGAAGGTTGTGCCTAGCAGTATTTTGGGGGATGACCAATAATTGACCATAGAGATTCTTGTCCAGCAATGCAGACCTCTGTCAGGTTATTAATAGAGATGCGACATTTTTTCCAAGGTACCACGATATGAATATGATCCGATATGATATGGCATTTCCATCATATGGCTTATCTGGCAATCAAAACATCTTTCATGAGCCAACTGCATTATGCAAATAGACATGCCCAAGCATAATTCGACAGGTCAAGAACGTTACACCTCTGGGCCCAAAGCTCGGCCCGTAATTCGACAGGTACATTACCCTAGACAGCATACAAATCCTGGCCTGCGTACATGCTTGCAAGGCTGCATACCAGGGGCCCCCTGGCCATGAAGGCCCAAGGCAACCATACGTCCGTGCATTCATAATGACCATGCTAAATGCTACGGCAACGCAAACAATAATTGGTGATGTTCCCAAATCCTAAAAAAACAAACCTTAACGTCATTGACAAAATCAACCTTACTGCCCCAGATCAAAATTGCAGCCTGCCAATCCCCATGCACAATCGCACATTCATCGCCAGTTTCTCTTATATTCATAGATCCCACCTCGAACCCAACCCACCAATTCACCATGCCAACGCCAGACGATCTTCTCTCACCCCCCGCCTAGAGCGCTGGGTTCTATGTTCCTGCCACCTCACATAGGAGGATGACATGGCTGCACTATGGCCCAGGCTGTGCATGGTAGCTGATATTGAACCTAGTCATTCCTTACCAACCCCATTCAGCAGGGCCCAGGGGGTCAATGACATTACATCTTTGGGCCCTGCTCAAAAAGGCTCGGCCGCGTGGGTGCCCAATGTCCCGTTGGAAGAAATAAACTTAAGGTAAGAGGGAAAGAAGGAGAAGAACACAAAGGAGAAAGAAATACCCCCCTAAAAAGGAAAAGGCAACCCAAAGTATCTTTGCACCTCTCAAGCCTATTCCTTAAGAAGGAAAAGAAAAGCAACAAATCTAGGCCCCCCATCCAAGCCTGCCCCGGTACAAGTCATTGGCGCCCTCTGGGGGGCATGCCCAACCTCTCTCCCCCAGCCTCTCCTTCTCGGGCCCAGCGGGTATGCACCGCTCCAAACATGGCCATGCGGGGATATCAGCACCAATAGGTCGCAGCCATCAGACTCATGCTGCGGCCTAAGACAGGGCCTGGAAGCTGCTTTATTTTGATTGAGTATTTCCTGCGAGTTCAAGACTCCGAAATAGATGTCTTGTGAAGCTCCTCCAGCAGGTGAAGCATTACAGAGGCATTGGTTTTGTGGATGCTGAACAGTGTAAAGAGTGACAGCGTCTCGCCATATGACATCATGTGGCTAAGGCACTCTAAACAGTGGTCCATATGCACTTAGCAAGCTCTGCATGGGCAATTATGTCTGGGTAGTTGGTGGTGTTGAAAAACACCGGTTTGGTTGATGGGGACCGAGTGGCAGGGCAAGGGAGACTCAGGCCCTCTCGCCACGGATGCGCCTGGCAAGCTGGATGTCCTTGGGCATGATGGTGACACGCTTGGCATGGATGGCAGCCAGGTTGGTGTCCTCGAACAGGCCGACCAGGTACGCCTCAGCGGCCTCCTGGAGTGCCAGAACGGCCGACGACTGGAAACGCAAGTCGGTCTTGAAGTCCTGGGCGATCTCACGGACCAGGCGCTGGAAGGGCAGTTTGCGGATGAGTAGTTCAGTGGACTTCTGGTACTTGCGGATCTCACGCAGGGCGACAGTACCAGGGCGATAGCGATGGGGCTTCTTCACACCTCCAGTGGCAGGGGCGCTCTTGCGAGCTGCCTTGGTAGCCAGCTGCTTCCTGGGCGCCTTGCCTCCGGTGGACTTGCGAGCGGTCTGCTTGGTACGGGCCATTTGAAATAGTTGGATTACAATAAATGCAACTTGTTGACGGACACGAATCGCTTTACTTTATCTTGCTGTGCACAGGTCATATCTGCTGATCCGGGTGTGAATGTACATGCAGATCGGATCAGCAGAGTTTAACTGTCAACTTGATTTGAAGTCCACTCTATTTATGCTGACTGTCGTTAACAGTCATACATCACTGCTCCTTATCCATATCAACCTTAACATCCTACAACGTCTGGACGCGGCAAGGGAGGCAAGGGACTGGGAAAGGGAGGTGCCAAGCGCCACCGCAAGGTCCTTCGCGACAACATCCAGGGCATCACCAAGCCTGCCATTCGCCGCCTTGCTCGTCGTGGAGGCGTGAAGCGTATCAGCGGCCTCATCTACGAGGAGACCCGTGGAGTCCTCAAGGTCTTCCTCGAGAACGTCATCCGTGACGCAGTGACATACACTGAGCACGCTCGCCGCAAGACTGTCACGGCTCTGGACGTTGTCTACGCTCTCAAGCGCCAAGGCAGGACTCTCTACGGCTTCGGAGGCTAAAGGTCTCCATGCTTGGAGCCCCAATATCAAACCATCAAATCCGAACCGGTGTTTTTCAACACCACTAACCACCACTAAATAAGTCTGCTACAAACTCCCAGTTCTGTCATGGGCTCATGGCACATCACCTGTCATTCCCTACCAGCCCCACACGGCCGAGCGTTCAGCAAGGATGCACTGTTCCAACTTCTAAACATGGCAGAGCATTTGTATGCATTGTCCATGTCAGCCCCAGGGTACCAATAAGCGGTATGCAAGGTCCAGGTATGCAACATGCATGGTCCGGGTCAGCAGCATGCGTAGTTCGGGACAGCAGCATGCATGGTTTATATTAACAGCATGCATGGATCAGATCAGCATAATGCATGGTTCAGATCAGTGGCATGCATGGTTCACATCAGTAGCATGCATGGTTCAGATCAGCAGCATGCATGGTTCAGATCAGCAGCATGCAAGGTTCAGATCAGCAGCATGCATGGTGCGGGTCAGCTGCATGCATGGTTCAGTTCAGCAGCATGCATGGTTCAGGTTAACAGCATGCAAGGTTCAGATCAGCACCATGCATGGTTCAGTTCAGCAGCATACATGGTTCAGGTCAGCAGCATGCATGGTTCAGATCAGCAGCATGCATAGTCCAGACCTGCAGCAAGCATGGTTCAGGTCAGCAACATGCATGGTTCAGTTCAGCAGCATGCATGCTTCAGGTCAGCAGCATGCATGGCTCAGGTCAGCAGCATGCATGGTTCAGATCAGCAGCATGCATGGTTCAGATCAGCAGCATGCATAGTCCAGATGACAACCATTTGTTGCACGCATGGTAAAGGTCAGCTGCATGCAGTCCACACCAGCTGCATGGATGGTACCCACCAGCCACACGCATGGTAAAGTTCAGCCACATATGTTCAGATCAGTCGCATACATGGTCCAGGTCAGTTGCGGGCACGGTCCATGTCAGCCAATGCTGCTATCAAACAAACTTCCGAGTGATCAACTTGCAGAACATGACCAAAGCTGCAATTGTGACTCCAATTTCTCCCACCAGGTACTTGATCCACTTCCCCCCTGCCTACCTGTGCATTGGCATTCCTACGCGGTGCGGGTACATGAGGTGTAGCAGTGAACACCAACCAAGCTGTGATGACGGTGCACGCCAGATTTTGAGATGCATCCTAGGTCACAGATGCTTTGGGGGCGAAATATGGCATCATGACCGCTCTGTGTGCATTTTACTCGCAGTCTGTGTCATTGATGCAGAAAGTTGGTGGTGTTGAAAAACACCGGTTTGGTTGGTGGGTATGTAGGGCGGGTAATTGTAAGCAGCTTAGGCCGACTCCTCCTCCTTCTTGCTCTTCTTGGGCAGCAGGACGGAGTGGATGTTGGGCAACACACCGCCAGATGCAATGGTAACGGTGCCCAGCAGCTTGCTCAGTTCCTCATCATTGCGGATGGCCAGCTGGATGTGGCGGGGGATGATGCGGTTCTTCTTGTTGTCGCGGGCAGCATTGCCAGCTAGCTCCAGCACCTCAGCAGCGATGTACTCGAGGACTGCAGCCAGGTAGACAGGGGCACCGGCTCCGATGCGCTCAGCGTATTTGCCCTTCTTCAGGTAGCGGGCGACACGGCCCACGGGAAACTGAAGACCCGCCTTTGCGCTGCGCGACACGGCCTTCTTGCCTCCTGCGGCCTTGCCACGACCTCCACCAGCGGATACTGTCTTGCCTGCCATATTGTCAAAGGGAATTACGGGAGACGGGAGACGGGAGGTGTAAACAGGTGTGTTGGGATCGATCTATGCACTACTTAAATGGACGACATGAAGGCCGGATCAGCAGACCAGCCAGCGGTCAACGTCTGCTGATCCGGTCTTCCGAACATTTGAACGCTTCGTAAACATCTTGCGACTTCCGGGAACGCACACATTCACCACCCTCTCATTTCGCGGTAATTTCGTATCACTATAATGGCACCTAAGGCAACCGTTGAGAAGAAGCCCACTGCAGTGGCCACTGCTGAGAAGAAGATTGCGAAGAAGGTCGCTGTCAAGAGCACCGATGGCAAGAAGAAGAAGAAATCCGGCAAGGCAGTCGAGTCCTACAAGATCTACCTGTACAAGGTGCTCAAGCAGGTCCACCCCGACACTGGCGTCTCCTCCAAGGCCATGAGCATCCTGAACTCCTTGATGAACGACATGTTCGACAAGATCGCCACCGAGGCTGCCCGCCTGTCCCGCTACAGCAAGAAGCCCACAATGACCTCCCGTGAGATCCAGACCGCTGTGCGCCTGGTCCTGCCCGGCGAGCTGTCCAAGCATGCTGTCTCTGAGGGCACCAAGGCTGTCACGAAGTTTACCTCAGCCTAAGCAGCTCACCTGCTGTCTAGCTCCCCAGACCAAACCGGTGTTTTTCAACACCACCATTACTGATCCCTCAACAGCCATGACCAGGCTCTTGCTTTGATGTGGGCCAGAAGAACACAACTTCAGTCTGTGGGTACTGTACAAACAAAATATGAACTAAAACAGTGTGCACTGAGAACCAGAGTTTCAAAATTCTAATTTGCACGAAACACAGGTGATGTGCTCTAAACCCTTGCCATTGTTGTCCATGACAAATCGAGACCTTGTGCCGGGGCCCCACGTACTGTATAACATTCAAAAGCCTGAAAACGATGAATGCGGGCATGTAAGGCGACCCTGTTGCACTCACAGCTTACTCAAATCATGCAGAAAAATCTTGCGTCACATTGCTGCTTCTGCTTTTTAAAGTATGAAATCTTCCAAAGAAAAAAACATATTATGAATAACTAAATAAAAAAAGCGAAGCAGCAGTTTCGAGCAAACCCCACACAAGAGTGACCAGCCCCAGTCATTCAAAATACATACTTAAGTGAAACAGTGCGTGATGCAGCAAATCCCAGAACAACAACATGGCGCTGCAGTGCTGGGTAGACAAACCCTGCTTTATACAGACAGCACGGCGTCCTCAGGGTTCGCATATTGCGCTGAGTCCCATCAAAACAACAGAGCACTCCAGCGCATTATTGAGTGGACACTGCCGCCTCAGATCTCCTGCTTCATACAACAGACACGGTCTCCTCTAAGTATGCTTCCTGCCCAGCCTCTGCCGGTGCCTCGGCTCGTTGCGCCGCAAGCATGTCATTGTATCTGTGCAGGGAGCGAGGGGGGGGGAGGGGTAAAATTCAATTTCGTTTTTGAGCCCCAACTTCAAGATTCTTGTGCCGAGGGCATGTCGACATGTCGTTGCATCTGGTGAAGGAGGGCTTGAGGTCGAAGCTCATGAGAACCGAGAACGGCGACATCCACATTTGGTTACAAATACTGGCAAGCAGGGTCCGAGGCTTCAGGGTTTATGGGGCTCTAGGTAGATCGTCCAACTATCACATATTTGGGCGAAGCTTCCAAAGATGTTCTCAATCCTTCGAGCATCAAGTCTGAAAGCCTGCGAGCTGCTGCCCTGCCCCACTCCCTCACCTAACAACCCTGGCCCAAACCTCAATCCTTCGAGCATCAAGTCTGAAAGCCTGCGAGCTGCTGCCCTGCCCCACTCCCTAACCAAATAACCCTAGCCCAAACCTTCCCAGCAAACAAGCAAGCAAACAGCAAGTGCATCATCATGAACACCAACATCATCAAACACTATCATGATGGGATACTGAGCGACACAAAAGCACCAGCTCACTTGCTTGCCGCTTCTGTGACTTTCTCATAGAGCCTGTAGCCTGTGCCGATGCTGGGGAGCGCGTTGTAAATCATCTCCAGCCTGGAGTACCGGACAAGCTGCAATGGCCCGAGGTCTGCTTGATGTTGTACACGAGAGCATCATGCAACATCCCTACAGAGGCAAGAAGGAGGGGGGCAAGGGTGAGAAAGGGATGGGTCAGACAAGCGCAATAAGAGGTGAGAGAAGCATACATGAGAGAACCAACCAGGAGTGAGACAAAAGCAAGCAGAGGTGAGAGAAGCACAGGTGAGAAAAGCAATGCATGCCAGTGAGTCAGACAAAGACATTCAGAGTTGAGAAAAACATACCGTATCACCGGTTTCACTCCACTATTAAATAATTATTTTGGGGGGTGCGCGAACAGCCTGCGCGGTAAACTAATTTCAGAATTCATGCTGCGCGAACTTCTCAGTCACAGAGCGAAAAACTATTTGGGGGGGTGCGCGGACTTGTTTCCGGTACCAAATGACACATATCTTCCATAACTCAGGCCTTGACACCCAACGACAAGGCAAATGTTACGAGTTCGACACCACGATACTGTTCGCTTGGTCCCAAGCGTTGTTTTCGATTGTGTTGACAGTACGTAGTGGCTATTTACCCTGCGCGAAGTTGGTTTGTTTGTAGCTGCGCAGACAATTATTAATAAGATATTATCACGGTTCGCATTTATGATAGCGCACGAAACAGATTTTGCGAGTCATAAACAGGCTTCACACTTTCAAAATCATACTTCACGATGCGAAATCCGATGCTAGGAAATCAAAATTGGAATTCACGAAAAAGAAATATGTTTTCTCGAAAATCGAATGTGACCACCTGAATCGATCAATATGGGCGATAACGATGAAACTGTTTGGCTTTCAAAGCAGACATTGGGAGGTGCCCGTGCACGGGAGGAGGATGATGACGATGATGATAGCGAAGCGGGCCGTCGACATCAGAGGATGAGGCCAGAGCCAGACGATGACGACATCAAAGTGATGTACAGGAGCACGACGGCCTGTCTGTGTCAAGTGCAGGTGGTACGGAGAGTGCGGTATCATTTCAGCTGTTTCCATAAGGAATCGTTCTAAACAGGGCAATCAATTTCGATGTCGAGAAACATGAAATATAATTTCGTTTTGTGAAGTTCAAAACGTGAAGTCGAAAATCGTTTTGTGAAGTAAGGTTTTCAGATTGTGAGCCACGATTTCCAGAATATTTTTTGTGATTTCACTTTTGCGTGTGCTATCATAAATGCGAACCGTGATTAGGGCTGCGCAATCAGGGAAAAAAACTATTTGCTCAAAATGGCTGCTGCGCGGTAAAAGCGCTGTGCGGACACATGCCTTATTTTGCAGCGCGGACGATTTGCTAAAATATTGAAATCAGGGGTGCGCGAACCCTATTCAGTTCTACGGTACGTGAGGAAACCAATTAGGGGTGAGACGGATGCAATCAGAGTTGACGGGTGAGGAAAGCATTTGTGGGTGAGGAAGAGGCAATCAGAGACGCGCCATCAAACTTGCGCGTGCCCAGGCTTCGTGACAGGTCACAATATAAGTATAAGCACAAGTCAAGTCAAAAGTGTGAACTGGTATAACCTGAGTCTATGAGAAACACAAAATTCTAAGCCATTGCGGGAGTCACACAGCCCTCCGAGACGGAAGGAACGACTAGGGTGCACTTCCCCCAAATCGGGGTTGAAGTTGAAGGGTCTAAAATACTGCTAGGGTGCAGGGTCCACGCCTCCCGCATCAAAAGTATAGCATTTCTCCAGATAGACCACCAGGCACCAGGAGCAAAGACAGCCGATAATTCCTTTCCATTTTTATTTCACACGCCTTTCCAATGCTCTGGCAGAAGCAATTGCACCAGGCAAGCCCTTACGACTTGAGCAGCCCCTTGAGGGTGAAGAGTTCAGAGCCCTAAACCCTAGCCTTTCTGGCTAATGGAGATCCTTGACCATCCCACCGTCAAGGAATGGTGTGTCACATTCGAAGTTCAAACATTGAGCCCTGACAGAGCAGCCATGTGACTAACAACGTGACTGGAAGCCATCATCCCAGTCTTCCCCCCCTCCAACCCCTGACTGCCCATTGAGGGTATCCTCTGCTCCCCTGGGCTGCGAGGCGACCAAACATGTGGCTTGAGAAGACTGGCCAAGGCACCCCTCCAACCCCTTGGTCTGCCCCTTGAAGGTATCCCTCCATTCCCCTGGGCTTCCCAATGAAGGCTTCCTTGCTCCCATGGACTGCCAATTTAAGCTATCCCAAGCTGTGTCTTGAAGAGAAAACAACCTTTATTGGCGACTAAATAGTGATGGGAAACTTGACGACGTTTTTTCTTCTTTAAAGTAACTACCCTCCCATCCCTTGGGCTGCCCATTGAAGGTTTCCCCTGGGTTCCCCTGAATACCTGGTCTCTCACTTGCAGGTATCGTCCCATGTATAGAGCGATCGTGCCCAGGTCTGAAGAGGAGCAGTAGCAACAGCAGCAGCAGCAACACACAGTCAGTCAATAAGAGGCAGTACACATCGCTGTCTGTCATGGACAGGCAGTAGGCATTAGTGTCAGTCTTGAATTGGCATTACATAGTGATGGCCGGTCCAAGTTCGGTTCCCATCAGACTAGTCACTGCCGCCCGGCAATACCGTTGGTTTGGCGAGGACTGAAATAAACATGTCATAAACTTCCATTTGAGTTAGTTTTCAGTGGGCAGTTTAGTAAAGGCAATAGGCTTCATTTCTAGACAAATGCGCACCGTTGCCTGCTTCTACTGTGCCTTGCACTCCGACATCATGACTTATACACATATGATGTGCTTTCACTTGAGTTGCTTTTTAGTGGGCAGTTAATAAAAGGCAATATGGTACAGTCGTTTACGTTTCTAGGCCATGCGCACCTTTGCCTCCTTCTGCCGTGTCTCGTACTCCGACATCATTACCGACTTCCTCATGGCCTTGGCTGCATCAGTCTCGACGACAGACCTAGCGGGGGCACAAGATCAAGGGATGAGGGTTTATAAACTGATCTTCATCAGAGATCAGGATGGGCCCAAGGTCAAGGTTTTAGGGTTTATTACAGCCTTATCTTTATAACTGACCAGCATGGGCACATGCTCCAATGTTGAGGGTTCATCAAATTATCTACATCAAAGACCAGCAGGGACACAAGGTTGAGGGTTAACAAACGGATATTCATCACAGACCAGAGACACAGGGTCAATGGCTCACAAACTCATCTCCATCACCCACCTTGTGGGCCAGGGTTCACTTGGTGCAATAGATGAACTAGGGTCCATTTACCATTTGTGAGAAGTCCTGTCTCCTCAGTGGCCATGGCAGGACATCAGGTCGACATGAAGGAATCGTTTCTTAATCACTTGTGTGGATGTAGTTAGTCCCCATGACAAGTGTGGATGAAGTTTCACACTTGTGTGGGTGAATTTGGTTTCCATGACGAGTGTGAATGCAGTTACTAGTCTCCATGACGATGAGGTCAGGCAGGGCACTAGGCCCCCCCGACCCTCAACCCTATATCATTTCTGGACCCTCGACCTGGCTTACATCCCGAAGACCCATCATTCCCCACATATTTTGTGTGGATGGAGGTTTTCAGTTTTCAACCGGGTGATGGGTCGGTGTGGGTACGGCCCAGAAGATATTGCTCCTTTATGATTCAGCAAGTGCTGCCTCGATGGAATGATGCTCCTTGACAGTCTTACCTTCATGGACCACTTTCATCGGCAATAGGAGCGGCCGGGTTAGCCGGGTCGGAAAGTTATAGCACAATTGACCTCGCGATGTATGTGAGCAGGATTTATTTCCCTGGATTCTGCAAGGCGCGGCACTCCCGCGGCCCCGCGTGGCTTCTCGACACCGAACATTCGCAAGTTTATTTGTCACATACCCGAGTGACTGAAAGGAACGGAAAGACGGAGATAGGGTTTGGGTTTCAGTTAAGTTCACTGGGACATCGGTTCCCAACCGCCAAAATGGTTCACCTTTTGAAAGGCTCGTTCTTCGCACTCGCCCCAGTGTTTCGGGTCGTGTTTTGTTCCAATGGTGCATCACGCGGCTCTTTACCTTTTGACAGTGCACTGCAACGGAGGCGCGCGGAGTAGATCGAACGAGCCGTACTTTATGGGCATGCTTTTTAGGGGTTCGCGGTGAAAAGTGGTGCTAATTTCAGAAATGGGCCCTCGCGTTGCTTTGTGTTCGACGTTAAATCGTTTGCATGTCTTTTAGAAATGTATATGCTCTTGGTGGGGCAGCCACGGCCGCGGCCACGTTGGTTTTGGACTTCCTTCACCGAAAGTTCATACATCATCAGAGTACGTGTCGTGCACTCGCGTTGCGCTGTTTTAAGCGCTAAGTCGTTGAACATGTTCGGCGTGGTTACAAGGCTGCTCGCGTTCATCCGTAGCGCTGCAGCCAGCGGCTGACTACCGTAGTTTTCGAACTTGCAGGCAGGATGACAGTGGACACTGCAGAACATGTGAAATACCATCACATGGACTATCGTGCAGCTTTGCTCTAGGCACAAACTCGTCTTATATGCAAGGTTTGGCAGTGCTGGCATCAGGGGGTTGGCAGAATTGCTTGCCTGCTCCAGTTTTCCGTGAATGAAGTGTGACCAACTTTCGACAAAGCTTCTTGTCGCATGCACCAACTCCGTCATCCAGACACACCACACATGCAGCAGTTTAACAAGAAACAGATACGCACACAGCCGTGCCAACATATCGGTACATTTGTCTTTTCTGATTGAGGCTTGGGACATGCTGCTCAGGCAGGACTGGTCAGTTGCAGTGCAGTGTTCGGTGTGCAATCAGACTGTTGTTGTGTGCACAATATCACTTCTGATACCCAGCTTGCACATACAGCAAATGAAGTTGATGCGATGGCAATTTTTGACAAAGCGACATGTGTCATGCTCAGCTGGACAGCTGGTGGACAAACCAGGAATCCTAGCAGAGGGACTGAGACAGGCATGGTGCCGGAGTGGCGCAACATACAATGCACCTTACAGAAAGCATGCAGAACGCGCACGCAACAGGTTCAAACAGAAAACAGAAAACCATACCACTTCATTTTGTGATCTAGAGCTTGTCGATCAGAAGCAACTATGCACGCACGCAAACGCAGTGGAACCCTACATACACTTTACCTACAACCCCGCCGCACAAGCAACACACGCAACGCACACATCACCAGCACCACCCAACATTCCACCAACAAAGCAGCACCATCGCCCAACATGTTCAGAACGTAAACAGAGGCAACAGGAATAAACTCGGCAAGTACTGCTGGTACACACAGCAGCCTAGGACACCGCAGCAGTTTTCAGGGCACACACGTCACTCGGGGGCTGCGCCAAAGGCACAGCTTTTACAAATATCGATAGAAGCGCCTTTGCAACACCTATCCACAGCAATTTATTGCGGTGCCAGTAATGGCCGCGTTGGCAAGTTATACCACAAAGTTCGTCGCGGACCGGACAGTGGTGTTGCGCAGAAGGGAGCATGCAGTCCTCCCACGGGAGGGTATGTTATCACTTCAGCGTCAAGCATAATCTACATATCGTGATCTGAGTCAATAGTCGCCATTTCATAAATGTATTTAGCCGGGGAGAGTCGTGAGAATATGAGCAAACCTCCGGCTGACGCGGGGGGCAGGGTCGGCCTAACCCCCATTTTCGCCGGGGTTTGCCGGGAAGGGGGGCGCAAGATGGCCCATTTTGGCGCAAGATGGCCCATTTTCCCTAGCGCCGGCCCCAGCGTCACTACCCTGACTGAGTCTATCCAGGCAGTGGAAGGAGGCGTCGACTTCCTGATACACCACCTTTCGTCCTGCATCCTTGATCTGGGGGACCATAATGCGGGTGGCCTTCGCCGCCTGTGAGCTGCAGCCGCCCCAGATCTTACGCTGCGAGTCCAGGGACCGCAGCTTGTCCAAAGCGCCCGGCGAATCGAAGACCTCGACACGGGCCATCTTGCCACTTCCCTTGCCGGATTCACTCTGAAGCCATAATGGAAATTCGGACAACTCGGGCTGCGATACATGGCATCGGAGCGAGGATGGCATGGGATGCGTATGAACATACGACGGCCGATATATGTTTTAGAACTGTTGCTCAAACACCCCCATTTGACATCACTGCGAAAACAAGACGAACCCCTTGCGAGTTTAAGCTCATATACATCCGATGAAAAATTAACGCAAAAAAAGGGTATCGTCTCAAACAGCCCATTTCACATAATGCCCGGATTGCGGATAACGGGATTCGGACAACCCGCAACCCAGATAAGTAAAGTCGGAAACCCCGTGTCGTAGTGACGGATAGTGAATGGGAATTCGGACAAATCGCGAGTCACGTAACGGAAAATTCGGACAACTTGTGTCGCGAAGGTTACGGCTATTACGCTTCTTTAGAACCCATAGTTCGGGCATAACGCGCGACATCAACGCAACCTCACAAACTGCAACCCGAAAATGGACAAGTTGCGACAAGAACGGACATGTCACGACAAGAATGCGGCGGATGTGTACCTCAAGTACTGCATCCCGTGCCATATATGCCTGCACATGGGGTCAATTTCACTCACGTAATAACAGATGTACTTTTGAAAAAAGAGTTGCATAAATGGGGAAAGAGTGTAGAGGTCCACTATAAGGGTCAAGTCCACAACTCAGACTTGGCAATGGGTGTCGGTAATTGGCGAGTGCGATGACCAGCATGATGCTCAAAGCTAACCATCTGCCTGGTTGGGGATGTGCGATGACCAGCATGATGCTCAAAGCTAACCATCTGCCTGGTTGGGGATGTGACCAGGTCGGTGAGGAGCTGTGCAGTACATGGGCAGGTGAGGAGGCAGTACTAGAGCAGGTGACAAGGCAAGCTCCAACCGAACACACGGCTAGTGTTTATTTTTTCGACTACTGACCCTAGAAGGAGCCGCCGAAGGTCCTTTTGGGACAAAACCGGGACCTGCCTATAATTGGTGACCAAGGCTGCATGGCTAGCCTCAACCGGGGTCTACGGCCAGAGGTCTGAGTGTAGCTGACATGTAGATGAGTCACGAAAAATAGAACATTGCGCGCGGCTGATCCTTTTTGAGCAGAGGACTAGAGAGGTGTACCGTCATTGATCCCATTGTTAAGCACCAATGGGTCGCAGCCAACAGACTCATGCTGCGGCCTAAGACAGGGCATGGAATCTGCTTTATTTTGCCAGAGTACTTGCGACTTCAACACTCGTGGGTCTCCTCCTGGCTCACAATGGACTCATGATGTTTTAGGGGTTACGGATTTAGATTGTCAAGATCTGGAGATAGATTTTATGTGAAGCTCCTCCAGCATGTGATGCATTACAGAGGCATACATGTTGTGGTTGCTGAACAGTGTGACAGCGTCTCGCCCTATGACATGATGTGGCTGAAGCACTCTAAACAGTAGTCCGCATGCTCTGCATGGACAATTATGTCTAGGTAGTTGGTGGTGTTGAAAAACACCGGTTTGGTTCATGGGGACCGCGTGGCAGGGCAAGGGAGACTTAGGCCCTCTCGCCACGGATGCGCCTGGCAAGCTGGATGTCCTTGGGCATGATGGTGACACGCTTGGCATGGATGGCAGCCAGGTTGGTGTCCTCGAACAGGCCGACCAGGAGCCTCAGCGGCCTCCTGGAGTGCCAGAACGGCCGACGACTGGAAACGCAAGTCGGTCTTGAAGTCCTGGGCGATCTCACGGACCAGGCGCTGGAAGGGCAGCTTGCGGATTAGTAGCTCGGTGGACTTCTGGTACTTGCGGATCTCACGCAGGGCGACAGTACCAGGGCGATAGCGATGGGGCTTCTTCACACCTCCAGTGGCAGGGGCGCTCTTGCGAGCTGCCTTGGTTGCCAGCTGCTTCCTGGGCGCCTTGCCTCCGGTGGACTTGCGAGCGGTCTGCTTGGTACGGGCCATTTGAAATAGATGGATTACAATAAATTGAACTTCCTGACTTTCACGAATCACTTTACTTTATCTTGCTGCGCACAGGTCATATCTGCTGATCCGGGTGTGGATGTAATGTACACGCAGATCAGATCAGCAGAATTCAACAGTCAACTTGATTTGAAGTCCACTCTATTTATGCTGACTGCCATTCACAATTAGACAGCATAGCTACCTATATTTATCAACCTTTATATCCTGCAATGTCTGGACGCGGCAAGGGAGGCAAGGGACTGGGAAAGGGAGGTGCCAAGCGCCACCGCAAGGTCCTTCGCGACAACATCCAGGGCATCACCAAGCCTGCGATTCGCCGCCTTGCTCGTCGTGGAGGCGTGAAGCGTATCAGCGGCCTCATCTACGAGGAGACCCGTGGAGTCCTCAAGGTCTTCCTCGAGAACGTCATCCGTGACGCAGTGACATACACTGAGCACGCTCGCCGCAAGACTGTCACGGCTCTGGACGTTGTCTACGCCCTCAAGCGCCAAGGCAGGACTCTCTACGGCTTCGGAGGCTAAACGTCTCGAAGCTTGGTGCTTCAATACCAAACCCTCCAATCTAAACCGGTGTTTTTCAACACCAATCACCTCTAACGAAAAAGGTCTCCTACATGCACCCGGTTCTGTCATGGTACATCACCTGTCATCCCTTATCAGCCCCACGCGGCCGAGCGTTCAGCAGGGGCACAGCAGTCATGCACTGTTCCAATTTCAAAACCGGGCAGAGCATCTATTGCATGTGTACATGGTCCATGTCAGCCTCATGTAGGGCACAAGTGAGCGGCATGCATGGTCCAGGTCAGCAGCATGCATGGTTCTGGCCAGCAGCATTTATGGTCCAGGTCAGCTGCATGCATGGTTCAGGTCAACAGCATGCATAGTCCAGATGACAGACATTAGCCGCACGCATTGTAAAGGTCAGCCGAATGCATAGTCCAGATCAGCTGCATGCATAGAGAGTTCCAGATGACAACCATGAGCCACTCGCATGGTATAGGTCAGCCACATGCATTGTCCAGATCAGCTGCATGGATGGTAACCACCAGCCACACGCATGGTAAAGGTCAGCCGCATGTAGTCCACACAAGCTGCATGGGTGGTACCCACCAACAGTACGCATGGTGAAGGCAGCTATCAAACAAACTTCTCAGTGATGAAATGTCACAACATGGCCCAAACTGCATGTTGACATGGACGACTCCAATTTCTTTCACCAGCTGCTTGATTCGCTTCCCCCCTACCTTGTACCTATCTGTGCGTTAGCATGCCCACGTGGTTTGTGCACATAAGGTGTATGGTTAAACACAAACTACCCGGTAAGCTGTTCTGACAGTTCACAACAGGTAGTGCTGCCTCTCGGCTCTCGAGGCATAAGGCATGCGCAGCACATGAGTCATTTGCACATGTCCCAAATCCTGGACAGGCTATCAGTAAGCCAAAAGAATGAGAACGGTCAGAAAATGACACATCTCTGCTGGGCACAAGCTAGTGCCGCACGCCCCTCAGGTATGTTCCGTGGGGCAGAGTCATGTGCTACCATTCAATATCAACATGCAGAGTTTCGGGAATAAGCTTGCAGCTCAGGTAAGTTCCACTTTGCAGTTTGCACCATGAGTCCAGGATGAATGGGCTTAAATGACCTGAGAAAACTGGGATGCAGTAGGCACGTGAGCGTGAGGGAGTAATAGAGTGGGAAACTCGTTGTTGAAGAGTTGAGGATCACGGCGGGCGAGATAAGTGTGGTGTGAACCGTCCCAATCGATGATCACCTGAGGTGATCTTCGATGATCAAACGAGGGGAAACGATTGTTTTAGTTTGTCTGGAAGAAACAGGGCTTTAGAGCAGAACCATGAACCGCGCTGCCCTCAACAAGGAGCGATTGGCGCGAGCGAAACCCGCCAGCGTCCGCGATGTGGCACTGTTGAACTTTACGCAGTTCGCGATCAAACAGAACATCCAGTTCCGACTGGTCCGCCCTGACGTGGGCCCGGATGGCATGAGAGGGCTGTACTGCACCTTCCCAGTCCAAGCCCGCGACACCCTCATCTCCGTGCCTAGGACAGCAGCCCTAGTGGTGACCCCGGCTGAGCGCAGCCCACTACCCCAGCTGCCTGACAGCACTTGGGCGGGCCTGCCCTGGTACTGCCAGCTGTCCATCAAGCTCGCGCTCATGGCAGCTGCCGGCAACGCCTCCCCCATGCAGGACTTCATGCGAGCGCTCCCGCAGCAGCCTGTAGATCTGCCCGCCCTGTGGCCTGCTGACGACATCGCCCAACTCCAGTACCCTTTCCTGGAGTCCAAGGTGATCCCTCGCTGCTGTCGAGTAGCTCTACCGGTATCGCTGTAGCTGCCATCTTCTGAACTCCGGCCCTTCACCCTGACTCAAGGTTCTAGCCGAGCAGCGACACTGGCGGGAGCTGTATGCCTCCTGCTCTGCGGGCTTGGCAGCAGGGGGCGTCAGCAGGGAGGCCTTCGAGTGGGCGCTCTCCATCACCCGGTCCCGCAGCTTTGCCGGGCCACACTTCCGCAGCCCGTTCAAGGTGCATGGCCCTCACACAAAATCTGATAGCGCCATCCTTTTTCGACTCTGGAGGGCAGCATCTCAATGGGGAGCTTGCAGGGCCTTTCTTTTGCACTTCTGAGACGCCTCCTCTTCACCACCCAGGTCAAGGTGGCCTTGTTCGGCGTGCTGCAAGTGCTGGCAGCCGCATTTGCAGCCACCCACCTGCCTGTGGAGGCTGGAGAGCTGCCCTGGACTGCTTTCTTGGCTGAGGCCGCTGCTGTGGCGCTGCCCTCTGCTTGGGCTGTCAGTGACGTCAAGGCAGCACAGCAGGAGGTGGAGTACGTGGTGTGTCCGTTCATCGACTTCCTCAATCACTCCTCACAGTGCCAGGTAGGCATGGCCGCAATGTCCCCCGCATGCGTCTTCCTGAACGGGCATGCATGCCTGGACCCTCCACTATCCTTGCGGCTTGCTTTCCGGGCCTGAGCATCTTTGATTTCTTGTCCCCTCTAAGCTAAACCTTCTGCATCTGTGTTGTCAGGCAGAATGTCAGTTCGATTGGCTCAGGGACTCGTATCGTGTGGTGTCGGACTGCACCTACAAACCAGGCGACCAGGTGTACATTAACTATGGAGCTCAGAGCAACGATCAGCTCCTACAGCTGTATGGGTTCGTCGAGCAAGGCAACAAAGATGACAGGTACAGCCCCCACCCTTGTGCTCTTCTAAATGTTAGGATTGGAGAGCGTTTTTTTAATGATCCCGAGTACCCTGACGACAGGAGTCTGAACTGGTCCCCTGATGTGCATGAAGTCTAAAGGGTTTTCTTGCTGGTGTTGAGTGCATAACTGACAAGTCAGCATGTCTCTAGCTCCTGGATGTCTCGATCCGCGATGCTTTCGAATCTCAACGCTGCCGATGCAGGTACACTATGACACGACTGGAGCAGTGGCTGCTGAAGGGACCTCTAGCAGAGCTGACAGGCGGGGCGCAGCTTCTGGAGCCGAAGCTGAGGGCACTGCAGAGCACACTGGGGGAGGTAGGTCGAGGACGGCAATGTGGTGTAGGATGGCAATGGAGCACAGGATTGTGTTTCACCTCCCACAGCGGACTCAGGCAGAATGCACTTTAGGGTTCATCGCGTTAAGAACATGTATATGATGAAGATCAGCATATGATGCGGCCTGCCATCTGACTGTTGTGGTTATTTGAATTACACGTTGGGGGGGATACAGTGTTTAAATGTGTGAATACAAAGGTCATGCGCGTTGCATACATGCTGTGTGTTGCCATCCTTTGTGGTACATTCCGGCCTCCGGCCGGAGACCCCATTTGTGGCCAGCCCTGCTGCTTTGGCCGCCAGTCACAGGCCAGACCAGGTTTGGTCCCAATCAGGCCTTTGGTGGCCGCGGGATGGCCTGCTTAAGGTGGCCTGAAAGCCGACAAAAGGAATACTGCCCTGCTCTCCGCCCACTACAGGTTGTCATCACGGGCTCCGGAGGCTTCGACCCGAATGTGCACGCTTGCATCAGCGCCCTTGTGCAGCAGGCCCTTGTTGGGAAACAGGGACAGGATGTGCCCTCTGCAGCAGCCATCGCGATTCTGGTGGATGCTTGTGAGCGGGAGCTGGCTGCCAGTGGATGCACGTATGAGGCGGACCAGCAGCAGTTGAGAGACCTAATAGCTGCGGTTGCTCGGGCTAAAGAGCCACCCTCCGCAGCCCCGCCTCCCGTCCCAGAGCTGCTGATGTCTGAAGCTCAGGGACAGCCTTGCGAGGCGGCTGCAGGGCCGGCCGCCCAACCAGTGCTAACTAACCTTGGAGAGGGGCCCGGCTCTTCCGAGCAGGAGACGACTGAGCTGACCCCCGAGCAGACGCCAGGGACTGGGCACCTGGAACCTAGATTGCGGCCCATGGATGCGGTGGAGGCTAAGCAGCTGCTGCTGGATTTCCCTCGGAAATACACCCAACTGCTTTTCAGAATGGAGAAGAAAGCATTGTTGGTAGGCTGCATGGAGCGACTGCGCTCGGGAAGGTGATAACTTGTGTGCATGCGATGGAGTAAATATAGAGGTCAAAAACTCAATATCAGTTTAGAACGGAGCATACCCGCTGGGCCCTGCTTACGCTCAGCCGCCGCATACTGAATATCAAGAGATGCTGCCGTTTGGAAGGGGGGAGCATGGGCATGGAGGTTGTACTCAGTCGAATGCAGCTGACGAGGTTTGAATTTGCATCAGGGTGAACCAGCTAGCCAGTCACTGAGCCACGCCAAGGATCACATCACTTGCCTCATGGGGACAACCAAATGAATAAGTCGGCTGGCTGGCAGAAAATTGCAGTCGACCTCAAAACTGACTACTGGGACCTATTGCGGTACCTGTTTTTGAAATAATTGTGTTCGATGTGAAAAAGTAAGAATGGACCAAACAAAAATTGACGTCGCTCAAGACTAAATCTTCCATGATTTAACCAACAAAAAAATAACAAATGAAAACCGAAGGCTACCCCTGCTGCCAAATGAGATGCTCATCCTATCAAACTGCTCTCATGGTGAAGCCACCTTGCTATCCCGTGCTGCAGAGGCTACCTCTATAACCGCTGTTCGCCGCTGAAGGCTTCAGGGTTAAACCCCAAACTATTCCTGTCCCGCGCCTCAGCAGCAGCCTCGGTGCTGCTGTTGACCGCTGAGGCAGAGCCCATGAGCGCCGATATGGAGCGGCGGATCCGAACACTCACATCCCGGTCCTCATCCAGGCTGCGTAGTGCCAGCAGCTCGCCCAGGTCCTGCAGTCAAACCACGGCAACATGCAGTTGATCGAGGACATTAAGGGTTACGGTTTCACAGGGTCTCCACAGGACTGGCAACGGCGACTAACAAAATGAATTCCATGGTCATCCAGCAAGCCGACCAGGAGAGTTTAGCTTTGAGGGGGGGGGGGGGCGAAAAATGGCTGCCTACCCCATCACTAAAAGTTGTAGAGCTTGATGATATCCTCCCTTATTTGGCCTTCCGATTATTTTTCCTCAGGGGGATGTTCGACAAACAAAAAACACAGATCTTCTGAGAAGACTGCCACACCTTTGCATTCCTTTAAAAGGTTGCATACCCGCTGGGCCCTGCTGGCCCGCTTGGCCGCATGGGGCATTCCTTGTGTTGAGTGCTGCCGATTTGCAACAACAAATGTGTCAATCAATAACCTCTGACCCCATGGCATGCAAATTTGACATCGGGTGGGTTCAAGGCTCCGCCAACACAAGCATTGCTCAAATTCAGTCCATGATTGAGCCAGCTGTTAAGTGCAGCTGCCACATAATGTAACTATGTAAGCAATCGCTGATCCTAGTGCACCTGTGAGCTTGATGGCAAATTCTGAAACTCGTCACCTTCAAGGAACCCAATTTGCCTCATTTTTTCCTGTCCCTCGGTGTTTGTTTCGTTCTTCCCTCCCAACCCTTTAGTTAGGCGCCCACGCGGCCGAGCCTTTATGAGCAGGGCCCAGAGGTGTAACGTCATTGACCTCTAAGGAACCACCAGCAGGGGGAGGTGTGTCAGAGAGGGGCTGAGAGGCTGGCCAAGGGCAGCACATCAAAGCTGGGCATTGCACCGATTAGATCCTTATTCACTTCTCCTAGACTGGCAAATCCGGTGGCTCTCACACCTGCCGTTGCTGCCGAGGCTGTTGCAGCTGTCGAGACTAATACGGGAGTACCGGCCCTCCTATGGAAGTGATATCCGAGAGCCCACTATCAAACCCTGGAACAGCGACCCCAGTGACACCTGCTGCTGTTCTGGTATTGCAAGTATTATGGAGGTCCTCAGGCTGTACCCCTGCCGTCGGCGTGCCCCCTGTTGCAAATAGCCTAGCCTCCCACAAAGTTATCACTCAGTGCTGATGGCAAGAATACCATCAGCGTTGCGGAGTTTCGGGGGATGCTGGGGAACGAGGTGAGCAGGAAGCACTCCCTCCACCCTCAAGTCAGATGCTTTTGTGCGCTGTCTCAAGCCTCTCTATCTGGAGTATTTGGAAGGTATGTTGTTCCTGAGCCAATGAAAGACGAAGCTAGGTACCAGAGACCGGCCTCCTGGGCTAGAACCCGGGCTTGATCTGTGTTCTTGTTTGGACATTCGTTATCTGCAAACCAGCTAGATATATTGATCCCAGGCGATGCGCCTGATTTAATTGATTGGATAACACCCCATGTACATCATGTTTATGTTCTGTTACTTATTACTCTTCATGTTCTGTTACTGGAAACTCTTTATGTTCTGCTACTGAAGACTCTTTAAGTTCTGTTACTGGAAACGTTTGACAGGGTTTGGGAGGCGCGGCATGGATCGGTTGTCAGCCAGGTGGCAATCAACATTACGAGGTTGATGTGTTAAGATTTTTGACCCTCAGCCCCCTCCCCCCCGCTGAAGGTAGCAGGTAAAGCCCAGGGTTCCCCTTACAGGGTCCCCACAATCCCCACACACTCACCTGGTTAACCGTTGCGCGGATGCTGTTGTAAAGTTCTTGGCAGGCCTGCTCATTTGTCAAGTCCAGATTGAGGGTCGCCGTGTCAACAGGAACGCCAAATTTGAAGTACAGGCGCGTAAGGTTGGGGATGGGGATGGGAGTTGGGAGGCCGAAGACTGAAAACAAAACAGACAGGGGAGGGGAGGGGGGTTGGTACACACAAAGTAAATAAACGGAGCAGCACCTCGAGGTGAGAATTCAGGCTGCTCAGAGAGCATTTATTGCAACCTTTGCTTACAGCTGATCACAGGCAGCCGATCACAATACTGGACAGGCAGCAATATAATGGGCTGGCCGCTGCCTGTCATCCCGCGACAGGCCTTTCTCCCGTAATACGCATTCAGCTTGCTCCTTCCCACCTGGCAGGCGGGTGAGGGGGAAGACGCTCTCAGCTGGTTTGAGCGCCTTATCCACACGCTCCAGTAGGCCCCTGAACAGGGGTCCCAGCACTGGGTTCTCGAGCTGCTCATCAGTCTCCATAATAACGTCGTACCTGCACAAGGGAGGAGTTCAAACGAATGCCAACTGAATTCAGAAAGGCCAACCCACGCATATGCTGTAGGGAGCATACAGGTGGTGGCAAAAGCATTAAGACCAGCAAGACCATCAGCAGGCGGTGGCAAGACCATCAGCCCAGCGTGGTCTGTTGAACGTCCTATGCAGTGCCAATCATTGAATGGTGCAACTCATCGACAGGGAACAATAGCATAAGGCATGTTACTGTTTATGTAAGCCTTTCAATATTTAACACCTGCATCGCACGTCCCTTTTTTCGACCTCGATTACAACGGAACAGCTAGTAATGAACGCGAGGAATCCACTTGACGTCAGACAAGGCTGAGAGGCCTCCAAGAGAAGACTCCTGAGTAGAGAAGCAAAATTGTGGAAATGTTCAAACACTTCACTATCACAGACATACATACTCCAATCCCATCCACACCCCACCACACTTCCACCACCCTCTCACTGAATCCATGCCTTTTCACCCCCACCCACACACGCTCGAGCCATGCACTCACGCATCGTCCGCCCCCACGGACGCAAAGGGGATGATGATTGCGTTGCATTTCGCCGCCAGCCGCACAAAGTCCGGCGTCTCCTTCCACATCAGCTGGTACTCCTCCCCTTGCCGCTTCACCACCTCCCTGAAAGAAGAGGGGGAGGGCGGGGACCAAGCTGCAGCCGCCCGGCAGGAGGAGAAAGAAGCAGTGACTCACCAGACCTGTCCAAAGCGCAGCCACAAAGCAAGTCCAGGAGGCATTGAGCTCGCCAGTCTCGACCTTGCTTTGAGGGTTTTGGGTTCAGGGTTGAGGGTTCTTCTGATGCTGACGCACCTGGCCCCTCCAGGGAATAGCAGCACTTTCTCGTTGTTCCGGAGCAGCCTGAAGGCAGCCATAGGGCTGGCTCTGACGGCACCGAAGCTCTGGATGAAGGAGGCAAAAGGCCCGTTCCAATGTCCTGGAGGGAGCAGCAGGGAGTATGAAAGGGTGAAAGGTTGATGATAGAGTATGAAGGGTTTTGAAGCTTGGAACTATAGAGGCTGAGCGGGGTGGGCTTGTGAAACTCAACATATACAGGCTTTAAGATGCATGCAAATGTATTTATATCAGCCACATTCATTTCCATGCCGCAGACCGTCTCACCTGGATGCGCCAGCCCCCTGATCCGGTAGCCTCTCAGGTACAGCTCGTACATCAAGAGAGGGGTGTCGTAGAAGCCCATCTGTGAGGGATCACCGCGTGAAATGGTGGTTAAAGGCCCCGGTTCTATTTACAGCTATGGGGGGGGGGGGGGGCAACTTTGCATCGGTGAGTCAAACCTGGTTAGAACCGAGTATTTTTGACGCTGCAGATTTGGCTTCATTCACATCTGTCTCGTTTCAGATTACTAAAGAACCCAACCACAGAGGCCAATGTAACGTTCAACAGATAAGGTCATGCACCACCATGCACATCCAGTACGGTATGTTTGAAACTTGGAAATGCTACCCATCAGGGACTATGTTGGGGGTGGGGGGCGCACACATGGGGGGACCAAGTGAAACTCGCAATTCCGCATTTCAGAGACTTTGGCACCGACAACCAGAGTGAACCTCGAACAAGCTTCGATATCTGGCAGCCTTGTTCCTATCAGCCTTCTGCTTGAGCTACCAGCCAGGAAGCAACGCCGGTCGGGACACTTTTCTTGCAGCAGCTACGTGACGAGTTGCACATTTTTTATGCCTTGAATGTTAGACCGGGGCAAGGACAGGAAGGCACACATTGCCATTGGCCAGGAATACAGGCAAGAGGTAACAACACACATTGCAATTTGCCAGGATCACTGGCCAAGTTTTCTCAGCATCAGTTGGCGGGATGGGGGGGGGGGGGGGGGGCAGTGCACGTCCTTAGGCAAGTGGAGGACAATTTGGCACTGGGTCAGACATTGGATTCAGACACTTCAGTCAGGCAGTGGCAAAGAGGGGCCTCGATCTAGGGCCGCCCTCCATATTCAAATTCCGAGGAGCTGGACTTCCTTTTAAATGCATATTAGAAGGAAGTCCGACAGGCAAGCTCAAAGACCAGAGAGGAATGCCAGAGAGGACACTCAAATGGCCTTTGCCACAATCAGGCAAGTGAAGGACAATGGGGACAGCTAGTGGGGTCGGACACTTAACTACCGAAGTCACTGAGTTGTGGGGATAGATATGCCAGAGAAGAAACTGCATGGCAAGTGCACGGCTGCACGCAATGCACTGTCTGCCTGTGTTCTCAGGCTCAAGGTATCAAGGTCTTGTCCAGCGGGGCTGATGAGCGTATCTTTATTTGGAGAGGTAAGGTGTCAAGCACGGGGGATGATAAAACGTCAAATAATGGGCAGGGGGAGAAGGTGATCAGCAACAGGGGCAAGGAGGCCTTTAGAAGTGGGCACGAGGGGTGGTGTGCATACCTTGCCATGATTGCCGACAAATAGCATAGGTCTAGCCCAGTCCCTTGAGCCCTCCAGCGGCAGGTTCTCCGCTCCCAGCACCACCGGGGATACCAGGTCCTGCACCAGGGAACACGATAATGCTTGATATGGCACAGGTGAGGCCGGATTGTATTACCCCCTGGTATTCCCAATGTAGAGCAGGATACGGCTCGACACAGCACGAGTGTAGCAATACTGTGCCCACAGGATCTTACACCAGGTCCTGCACAAGGGGACACGATACCGCTCGAAATGGCACACGTTAAGCCGCAGAGTGTATTCCCAATATAGAGCAGGATACAGCTTGACACGGCACGAGTTCAGCAATATTGTTCCTACAGGATCTTACATCAGCACGGAGGCAGCTGCCACCATCGGCACGGAGGCAACATCACCTAGCAGGCCATCACCATGCACGGTGGGGGGGGGACTGCAAATCTGAGCCCCGTAGTCCACCAGGTAACTCGAGCGAGTTGCCCCAAGCAGGGCACAAGTAGCTTATGAACATAATAACATGGGCAGCTTTCCACCCTGGCCCTGATAAAATATACTGGGCTACAAAGTCTTGGCCACGCCCACCGCTACGCCCCCCACCCACCCTCCAGGGTGCCAGCCGCTGAGCCCATTCGGCCCATACGGATTTCGAAATGCTGTCGTTGGTGACCTCTAGCCTGTCGAGGCTTAACGGAGCTGCGGAGACTCTTCGAGAGCCGTTGTCGGAGGGGCCGCCCGCTGCGGAGGAGCCGTTCAGGGCCCCGGGCTTCGCTTTGGCTGCGGGGATCGCCTTTTCCAGCATTGCCTTCTGTGCCTGGCCCTGTGAAACGCTCAAACAGAGTGGATGGCAAGATGCTTTCAGGACAGGCTGAAGGGCTGCAGTTGCAGGCCAGACTCTACTAAAAATCCGGCTCGCAGTGGAGGTACTGAGGCAAAACCTCTCCCTGGCAGGTTGTTAGTCTGATAAGAGGGCAAGGCTCCCTTGGCTGCCTCTCAAGCCCAACCATGACAGTGCGGCTGGTCACCGTCCCTGAGCCTCCTAACCCACATGCATCATCCCCTCCCACCTCTTGTGTGCCCTCTCCCCCCCCTCCACATTATGAGTGCCCCCCCCCTCCCCCCCCGCCCTCCACCTCCTGAGTGCCCTCTCCCCCCCCAACACCTCCTAAGTGACATCTCCCTGAGCCTTCAAACCCACATGCATCATCCCCCTTCCTGCTTGCCTGTTGGATGAGTGCGGCCAGGTCTACGCCCTCCTCCAGCAGTGCAGAGTGCCCGCTGTCAGGCAGGACAATGCGCACGGAGTTCCGGATCAAGCGCAGGAGACGGGCGCCTGCGACCAGCGTGGGCGGGTGTGTGGTCGATTGGAGCAAGCTAGCAAGAGGGGCAGTACACGTCCACAATATGAGTGAACTAGTTTTCTGATACCGGTGGGCCGAAAAGAAATAACACCGCCACCCCGGAAAGGAAATAACACCGCCACCGCGGAAAGGAAATAACACCGCCACCCCGGAAAGAGAATAACACCGCCACCCCGGAAAGAGAATAACACCGCCACCCCGGAAAGAGAATAACACCGCCACCCCGGAAAGAGAATAACACCGCCACCCCGGAAAGAGAATAACACCGCCACCCCGGAAAGAGAATAACACCGCCAACCCGGAAAGAAAATAACACCGCCACCCCGGAAAGAGAATAACACCGCCACCCCGGAAAGAGAATAACACCGCCACCCCGGAAAGAGAATAACACCGCCACCCCGGAAAGAGAATAACACCGCCACCCCGGAAAGAGAATAACACCGCCACCCCGGGAAGGAAATAACACCGCCACCCCGGAAAGGAAATAACACCGCCACCCCGGAAAGAGAATAACACCGCCACCCCGGAAAGGAAATAACACCGCCACCCCGGAAAGAGAATAACACCGCCACCCCAGAAAGAGAATAACACCGCTACCCCGGAAAGAAAATAACACCGCCACCCCGGAAAGGAAATAACACCGCCACCCCGGAAAGAGAATAACACCGCCAACCCGGAAAGAAAATAACACCGCCACCCCGGAAAGGAAATAACACCGCCACCCCGGAAAGGAAATAACACCGCTACCCCGGAAAGAAAATAACACCGCCACCCCGGAAAGGAAATAACACCGCCACCCCGGAAAGAGAATAACACCGCCACCCCGGAAAGGAAATAACACCGCCACCCCGGAAAGAGAATAACACCGCCACCCCGGAAAGGAAATAACACCGCCACCCCGGAAAGGAAATAACACCGCCAACCTGAAAAGGAAATAACACCGCCACCCCGGAAAGAAAATAACACCGCCACCCCGGAAAGAAAATAACACCGCCACCCCGGAAAGGAAATAACACCGCCACCGGAAAGAGAATAACACCGCCACCCCGGAAAGAGAATAACATCGCCACCCCGGAAAGAGAATAACAACGCCACCCCGGAAAGAAAATAACACCGCCACCCCGGAAAGAAAATAACACCGCCACCTTGGAAAGGAAATAACACCGCCACCCCGGAAAGAGAATAACAACGCCACCCCGGAAAGAAAATAACACCGCCACCCCGGAAAGGAAATAACACCGCCACCGGAAAGAGAATAACACCGCCACCCCGGAAAGAGAATAACATCGCCACCCCGGAAAGAGAATAACACCGCCACCCCGGAAAGAGAATAACATCGCCACCCCGGAAAGAGAATAACATCGCCACCCCGGAAAGAAAATAACACCGCCACCCCGGAAAGGAAATAACACCGCCACCGGAAAGAGAATAACACCGCCACAGGTGCCTCCCTTGCACAACCAGGAACAATGCATCTTGTAACACTGGTGACATAACTAAGTGAAAAGTGAACAACTGCTGCAGCTCGAGGGAAGTCATTCTTCAGAGCACGGCCATCGTGGTTAGACACAGAGCTGCCACAGCTAGGACGGCGATCGCTTTTCATCCCAGGCTGGGCGATTTACATCCCAAAGTCCCCAGGTGGCAGGCAAGGGGGGACTGCGTGAGCGAGCCGCCCTGACTGCCGCCCACGCGCTGAGGCTCACCTTCCTTGATGCTCGGGATCATGCGATCCCTGGCCGAGGTCACGATCAGCGTCGGGACAGCCAAGCGCCTGAGCTGCACATCCAGCAAGTCACCCTCCCTTAGCAGACCTATCCGGAAATTTGCAGCGCTGGACGGCCCGTAAACCAGGTCAAGCAAAGGCAATCCTGGGAAGCCGTTTCCATCCATGCCCGTGGCTTTTGAGATCCGCCTGACGCCCGCCTGCGCCCCTTTGCCGTCTGCTACGGCGACCGGGGAGTCTGCAGGCTGCATCAGGATCATACGTTTGAGCAGCTCGGTTCCGGCAGGAGTAACTCTTTGAGAGTCCACCAGCAGGGGGAGCAGGGTGGCCTGCATCAGAGAGACAGAAGAGGGGGGACCACTGGGCGCCAGGCTTGGCAGGGTGGCACCACTTACAAAGTTGGGAAGCAGACAGGTTGGAGTCCACCTGGGAGCAGACAGGAGGACAACAATGGGCGGGCAGACAGTGGGGGACTCCATCAGGCGGGCAGACAGTGGGGGACTCCATCAGGCGGGCAGACAGTGGGGGACTCCATCAGGCGGGCAGACAGTGGGGGACTCCATCAGGCGGGCACACAATGGGGGACTCCATCAGGCGGGCAGACAGTGGGGGACTCCATCAGGCGGGCAGACAGTGGGGGACTCCATCTGGCGGGCAGACAGTGGGGGACTCCATTAGGCAGGCAGACAGTGGGGGACTCCATCAGGCGGGCAGACAGTGGGGGACTCCATCAGGCAGGCCGACAGTAAGGGACTCCATCAGGCAGGCAGACAGTGGGGGACTCCATCAGGCGGGCAGACAGTGGGGGACTCCATCAGGCGGGCAGACAGTGGGGGACTCCATCAGGCGGGCAGACAGTGGGGGACTCCATCAGGCGGGCAGACAGTGGGGGACTCCATCAGGCGGGCAGACAGTGGGGGACTCCATCAGGCAGGCAGACAGTGGGGGACTTCATCAGGCGGGCAGACAGTGGGGGACTCCATCAGGCAGGCAGACAGTGGGGGACTCCATCAGGCGGGCAGACAGTGGGGGACTCCATCAGGCAGGCAGACAGTGGGGGACTCCATCAGGCGGGCAGACAGTGGGGGACTCCATCGGAAAGGCAGGCAGTGGGGGACTCCATCAGGCGGGCAGACAGTGGGGGACTCCATCAGGCGTGCAGACAGTGGGGGACTCCATCAGGCGGGCAGACAGTGGGGGACTCCATCAGGCGGGCAGACAGTGGGGGACTCCATCAGGCAGGCAGACAGTGGGGGACTCCATCAGGCGGGCAGACAGTGGGGGACTCCATCAGGCGGGCAGACAGTGGGGGACTCCATCAGGCAGGCAGACAGTGGGGGACTCCATCAGGCGGACAGACAGTGGGGGACTCCATCAGGCGGGCAGACAGTGGGGGACTCCATCAGGCGGGCAGACAGTGGGGGACTCCATTAGGCGGGCAGACAGTGGGGGACTCCATCAGGCGGGCAGACAGTGGGGGACTCCATCAGGCGGGCAGACAGTGGGGGACTCCATCAGGCGGGCAGACAGTGGGGGACTCCATCAGGCAGGCAGACAGTGGGGGACTCCATCAGGCGGGCAGACAGTGGGGGACTCCATCAGGCGGGCAGACAGTGGGGGACTCCATCAGGCGGGCAGACAGTGGGGGACTCCATCAGGCAGGCAGACAGTGGGGGACTCCATCAGGCGGGCAGACAGTGGGGGACTCCATCAGGCAGGCCGACAGTAAGGGACTCCATCAGGCGGGCAGACAGCGGGGGACTCCATCAGGCGGGCAGACAGTGGGGGACTCCATCAGGCAGGCAGACAGTGGGGGACTCCATCAGGCGGGCAGACAGTGGGGGACTCCATCAGGCGGGCAGACAGTGGGGGACTCCATCAGGCGGGCAGACAGTGGGGGACTCCATCAGGCGGGCAGACAGTGGGGGACTCCATCAGGCGGGCAGACAGTGGGGGACTCCATCAGGCAGGCAGACAGTGGGGGACTCCATCAGGCGGGCAGACAGTGGGGGACTCCATCAGGAAGGCAGGCAGTGGGGGACTCCACCAGGCGGGCAGACAGTGGGGGACTCCATCAGGCGGGCAGACAGTGGGGGACTCCATCAGGCGGGCAGACAGTGGGGGACTCCATCAGGCGGGCAGACAGTGGGGGACTCCATCAGGCAGGCAGACAGTGGGGGACTCCATCAGGCGGGCAGACAGTGGGGGACTCCATCAGGCGGGCAGACAGTGGGGGACTCCATCAGGCAGGCAGACAGTGGGGGACTCCATCAGGCGGGCAGACAGTGGGGGACTCCATCAGGCGGGCAGACAGTGGGGGACTCCATCAGGCAGGCAGACAGTGGGGGACTCCATCAGGCGGGCAGACAGTGGGGGACTCCATCAGGCAGGCAGACAGTGGGGGACTCCATCAGGCGGGCAGACAGTGGGGGACTCCATCGGAAAGGCAGGCAGTGGGGGACTCCATCAGGCGGGCAGACAGTGGGGGACTCCATCAGGCGGGCAGACAGTGGGGGACTCCATCAGGCGGGCAGACAGTGGGGGACTCCATCAGGCGGGCAGACAGTGGGGGACTCCATCAGGCGGGCAGACAGTGGGGGACTCCATCAGGCGGGCAGACAGTGGGGGACTCCATCAGGCAGGCAGACAGTGGGGGACTCCATCAGGCGGGCAGACAGTGGGGGACTCCATCAGGCGGGCAGACAGTGGGGGACTCCATCAGGCAGGCAGACAGTGGGGGACTCCATCAGGCGGACAGACAGTGGGGGACTCCATCAGGCGGGCAGACAGTGGGGGACTCCATCAGGCGGGCAGACAGTGGGGGACTCCATCAGGCGGGCAGACAGTGGGGGACTCCATCAGGCGTGCACACAATGGGGGACTCCATCAGGCGGGCAGACAGTGGGGGACTCCATCAGGCGGGCAGACAGTGGGGGACTCCATCAGGCGGGCAGACAGTGGGGGACTCCATCAGGCAGGCAGACAGTGGGGGACTCCATCAGGCGGGCAGACAGTGGGGGACTCCATCGGAAAGGCAGGCAGTGGGGGACTCCATCAGGCGGGCAGACAGTGGGGGACTCCATCAGGCGGGCAGACAGTGGGGGCTCCATCAGGCGGGCAGACAGTGGGGGACTCCATCAGGCGGGCAGACAGTGGGGGACTCCATCAGGCAGGCAGACAGTGGGGGACTCCATCAGGCGGGCAGACAGTGGGGGACTCCATCAGGCGGGAAGACAGTGGGGGACTCCATCAGGCAGGCAGACAGTGGGGGACTCCATCAGGCGGGCAGACAGTGGGAAACTCCATCAGGCGGGCAGACAGTGGGGGACTCCATCAGGCAGGCTGACAGTTGGGAACTCCATCAGGCGGGCAGACAGTGGGGGACTCCATCAGGCGGGCAGACAGTGGGGGACTCCATCAGGCGGGCAGATAGTGGGGGACTCCATCAGGCGGGCAGACAGTGGGGGACTCCATCAGGAGGGCAGACAGTGGGGGACTCCATCAGGCAGGCAGACAGTGGGGGACTCCATCAGGCGGGCAGACAGTGGGGGACTCCATCAGGCGGGCAGACAGTGGGGGACTCCATCAGGCGGGCAGACAGTGGGGGACTCCATCAGGCGGGCAGACAGTGGGGGACTCCATCAGGCGGGCAGACAGTGGGGGACTCCATCAGGCGGGCAGACAGTGGGGGACTTCATCAGGCGGGCAGACAGTGGGGGACTCCATCAGGCAGGCAGACAGTGGGGGACTCCATTAGGCGGGCAGACAGTGGGGGACTCCATCAGGCGGGCAGACAGTGGGGGACTCCATCAGGCGGGCAGACAGTGGGGGACTCCATCAGGCGGGCAGACAGTGGGGGACTCCATCAGGCGGGCAGACAGTGGGGGACTCCATCAGGCGGGCAGACAGTGGGGGACTCCATCAGGGGGGCAGACAGTGGGGGACTCCATCAGGCAGGCAGACAGTGGGGGACTCCATCAGGCAGGCAGACATTGGGGGACTCCATCAGGCGGGCAGACAGTGGGGGACTCCATCAGGCGGGCAGACAGTGGGGGACTCCATCAGGCGGGCAGACAGTGGGGGACTCCATCAGGCGGGCAGACAGTGGGGGACTCCATCAGGCGGGCAGACAGTGGGGGACTCCATCAGGCAGGCAGACAGTGGGGGACTCCATCAGGCGGGCAGACAGTGGGGGACTCCATCGGAAAGGCAGGCAGTGGGGGACTCCATCAGGCGGGCAGACAGTGGGGGACTCCATCAGGCGGGCAGACAGTGGGGGCTCCATCAGGCGGGCAGACAGTGGGGGACTCCATCAGGAGGGCAGACAGTGGGGGACTCCATCAGGCAGGCAGACAGTGGGGGACTCCATCAGGCGGGCAGACAGTGGGGGACTCCATCAGGCGGGCAGACAGTGGGGGACTCCATCAGGCAGGCAGACAGTGGGGGACTCCATCAGGCGGGCAGACAGTGGGAAACTCCATCAGGCGGGCAGACAGTGGGGGACTCCATTAGGCAGGCTGACAGTTGGGGACTCCATCAGGCGGGCAGACAGTGGGGGACTCCATCAGGCGGGCAGACAGTGGGGGACTCCATCAGGCGGGCAGATAGTGGGGGACTCCATCAGGCGGGCAGACAGTGGGGGACTCCATCAGGAGGGCAGACAGTGGGGGACTCCATCAGGCAGGCAGACAGTGGGGGACTCCATCAGGCGGGCAGACAGTGGGGGACTCCATCAGGCGGGCAGACAGTGGGGGACTCCATCAGGCGGGCAGACAGTGGGGGACTCCATCAGGCGGGCAGACAGTGGGGGACTCCATCAGGCGGGCAGACAGTGGGGGACTCCATCAGGCGGGCAGACAGTGGGGGACTTCATCAGGCGGGCAGACAGTGGGGGACTCCATCAGGCAGGCAGACAGTGGGGGACTCCATCAGGCGGGAAAACAGTGGGGGACTCCATCAGGCAGGCAGACAGTGGGGGACTCCATCAGGCGGGCAGACAGTGGGGGACTCCATCAGGCAGGCAGACAGTGGGGGACTCCATCAGGCGGGCAGACAGTGGGGGACTCCATCGGAAAGGCAGGCAGTGGGGGACTCCATCAGGCGGGCAGACAGTGGGGGACTCCATCAGGCGGGCAGACAGTGGGGGCTCCATCAGGCGGGCAGACAGTGGGGGACTCCATCAGGCGGGCAGACAGTGGGGGACTCCATCAGGCAGGCAGACAGTGGGGGACTCCATCAGGCGGGCAGACAGTGGGGGACTCCATCAGGCGGGCAGACAGTGGGGGACTCCATCAGGCAGGCAGACAGTGGGGACTCCATCAGGCGGGCAGACAGTGGGGGACTCCATCAGGCGGGCAGACAGTGGGGGACTCCATCAGGCGGGCAGACAGTGGGGGACTCCATCAGGGGGGCAGACAGTGGGGGACTCCATCAGGCAGGCAGACAGTGGGGGACTCCATCAGGCAGGCAGACATTGGGGGACTCCATCAGGCGGGCAGACAGTGGGGGACTCCATCAGGCGGGCAGACAGTGGGGGACTCCATCAGGCGGGCAGACAGTGGGGGACTCCATCAGGCGGGCAGACAGTGGGGGACTCCATCAGGCGGGCAGACAGTGGGGGACTCCATCAGGCAGGCAGACAGTGGGGGACTCCATCAGGCGGGCAGACAGTGGGGGACTCCATCGGAAAGGCAGGCAGTGGGGGACTCCATCAGGCGGGCAGACAGTGGGGGACTCCATCAGGCGGGCAGACAGTGGGGGCTCCATCAGGCGGGCAGACAGTGGGGGACTCCATCAGGAGGGCAGACAGTGGGGGACTCCATCAGGCAGGCAGACAGTGGGGGACTCCATCAGGCGGGCAGACAGTGGGGGACTCCATCAGGCGGGCAGACAGTGGGGGACTCCATCAGGCAGGCAGACAGTGGGGGACTCCATCAGGCGGGCAGACAGTGGGAAACTCCATCAGGCGGGCAGACAGTGGGGGACTCCATTAGGCAGGCTGACAGTTGGGGACTCCATCAGGCGGGCAGACAGTGGGGGACTCCATCAGGCGGGCAGACAGTGGGGGACTCCATCAGGCGGGCAGATAGTGGGGGACTCCATCAGGCGGGCAGACAGTGGGGGACTCCATCAGGAGGGCAGACAGTGGGGGACTCCATCAGGCAGGCAGACAGTGGGGGACTCCATCAGGCGGGCAGACAGTGGGGGACTCCATCAGGCGGGCAGACAGTGGGGGACTCCATCAGGCGGGCAGACAGTGGGGGACTCCATCAGGCGGGCAGACAGTGGGGGACTCCATCAGGCGGGCAGACAGTGGGGGACTCCATCAGGCGGGCAGACAGTGGGGGACTTCATCAGGCGGGCAGACAGTGGGGGACTCCATCAGGCAGGCAGACAGTGGGGGACTCCATCAGGCGGGAAAACAGTGGGGGACTCCATCAGGCAGGCAGACAGTGGGGGACTCCATCAGGCGGGCAGACAGTGGGGGACTCCATCAGGCAGGCAGACAGTGGGGGACTCCATCAGGCGGGCAGACAGTGGGGGACTCCATCGGAAAGGCAGGCAGTGGGGGACTCCATCAGGCGGGCAGACAGTGGGGGACTCCATCAGGCGGGCAGACAGTGGGGGCTCCATCAGGCGGGCAGACAGTGGGGGACTCCATCAGGCGGGCAGACAGTGGGGGACTCCATCAGGCAGGCAGACAGTGGGGGACTCCATCAGGCGGGCAGACAGTGGGGGACTCCATCAGGCGGGAAGACAGTGGGGGACTCCATCAGGCAGGCAGACAGTGGGGGACTCCATCAGGCGGGCAGACAGTGGGAAACTCCATCAGGCGGGCAGACAGTGGGGGACTCCATCAGGCAGGCTGACAGTTGGGAACTCCATCAGGCGGGCAGACAGTGGGGGACTCCATCAGGCGGGAAGACAGTGGGGGACTCCATCAGGCAGGCAGACAGTGGGGGACTCCATCAGGCGGGCAGACAGTGGGGGACTCCATCAGGCGGGCAGACAGTGGGGGACTCCATCAGGCGGGCAGACAGTGGGGGACTCCATCAGGCGGGCAGACAGTGGGGGACTCCATCAGGCAGGCAGACAGTGGGGGACTCCATCAGGCGGGCAGACAGTGGGGGACTCCATCAGGCGGGCAGACAGTGGGGGACTCCATCAGGCGGGCAGACAGTGGGGGACTCCATCAGGCAGGCAGACAGTGGGGGACTCCATCAGGCGGGCAGACAGTGGGGGACTCCATCGGAAAGGCAGGCAGTGGGGGACTCCATCAGGCGGGCAGACAGTGGGGGACTCCATCAGGCGGGCAGACAGTGGGGGACTCCATCAGGCGGGCAGACAGTGGGGGACTCCATCAGGCGGGCAGACAGTGGGGGACTCCATCAGGCAGGCAGACAGTGGGGGACTCCATCAGGCGGGCAGACAGTGGGGGACTCCATCAGGCGGGCAGACAGTGGGGGACTCCATCAGGCAGGCAGACAGTGGGGGACTCCATCAGGCGGGCAGACAGTGGGGGACTCCATCAGGCGGGCAGACAGTGGGGGACTCCATCAGGCGGGCAGACAGTGGGGGACTCCATCAGGCGGGCAGACAGTGGGGGACTCCATCAGGCGTGCACACAATGGGGGACTCCATCAGGCGGGCAGACAGTGGGGGACTCCATCAGGCGGGCAGACAGTGGGGGACTCCATCAGGCGGGCAGACAGTGGGGGACTCCATTAGGCAGGCAGACAGTGGGGGACTCCATCAGGCGGGCAGACAGTGGGGGACTCCATCAGGCGGGCAGACAGTAAGGGACTCCATCAGGCAGGCAGACAGTGGGGGACTCCATCAGGCGGGCAGACAGTGGGGGACTCCATCAGGCGGGCAGACAGTGGGGGACTCCATCAGGCGGGCAGACAGTGGGGGACTCCATCAGGCGGGCAGACAGTGGGGGACTCCATCAGGCGGGCAGACAGTGGGGGACTCCATCAGGCAGGCAGACAGTGGGGGACTCCATCAGGCGGGCAGACAGTGGGGGACTCCATCGGGAAGGCAGGCAGTGGGGGACTCCATCAGGCAGGCAGACAGTGGGGGACTCCATCAGGCAGGCAGACAGTGGGGGACTCCATCAGGCAGGCAGACAGTGGGGGACTCCATCAGGCGGGCAGACAGTGGGGGACTCCATCAGGAAGGCAGACAGTGGGGGACTCCATCAGGCGGGCAGACAGTGGGGGACTCCATCAGGAGGGCAGACAGTGGGGGACTCCATCAGGCGGGCAGACAGTGGGGGCTCCATCAGGCGGGCAGACAGTGGGGGACTCCATCAGGCAGGCAGATAGTGGGGGACTCCATCAGGCAGGCAGACAGTGGGGGACTCCATCAGGCGGGCAGACAGTGGGGGACTCCATCAGGCAGGCAGACAGTGGGGGACTCCATCAGGCGGGCAGACAGTGGGGGACTCCATCAGGCAGGCAGACAGTGGGGGACTCCATCAGGCGGGCAGACAGTGGGGGACTCCATCAGGCGGGCAGACAGTGGGGGACTCCATCAGGCGGGCAGATAGTGGGGGACTCCATCAGGCGGGCAGACAGTGGGGGACTCCATCAGGCGGGCAGACAGTGGGGGACTCCATCAGGCGGGCAGACAGTGGGGGACTCCATCAGGCGGGCAGACAGTGGGGGACTCCATCGGGAAGGCAGGCAGTGGGGGACTCCACCAGGCGGGCAGACAGTGGGGGACTCCATCAGGCAGGCAGACAGTGGGGGACTCCATCAGGCGGGCAGACAGTGGGGGACTCCATCAGGCGGGCAGACAGTGGGGGACTCCATCAGGCAGGCAGACAGTGGGGGACTCCATCAGGCAGGCACACAATGGGGGACTCCATCAGGCGGGCAGACAGTGGGGGACTCCATCAGGCAGGCAGACAGTGGGGGACTCCATCAGGCGGGCAGACAGTGGGGGACTCCATCAGGCGGGCAGACAGTGGGGGACTCCATCAGGCAGGCAGACAGTGGGGGACTCCATCAGGCGGGCAGACAGTGGGGGACTCCATCAGGCGGGCAGACAGTGGGGGACTCCATCAGGCGGGCAGACAGTGGGGGACTCCATCAGGCAGGCAGACAGTGGGGGACTCCATCAGGCGGGCAGACAGTGGGGGACTCCATCAGGCGGGCAGACAGTGGGGGACTCCATCAGGGGGGCAGACAGTGGGGGACTCCATCAGGCAGGCAGACAGTGGGGGACTCCATCAGGCAGGCAGACATTGGGGGACTCCATCAGGCGGGCAGACAGTGGGGGACTCCATCAGGCGGGCAGACAGTGGGGGACTCCATCAGGCGGGCAGACAGTGGGGGACTCCATCAGGCGGGCAGACAGTGGGGGACTCCATCAGGCGGGCAGACAGTGGGGGACTCCATCAGGCAGGCAGACAGTGGGGGACTCCATCAGGCGGGCAGACAGTGGGGGACTCCATCGGAAAGGCAGGCAGTGGGGGACTCCATCAGGCGGGCAGACAGTGGGGGACTCCATCAGGCGGGCAGACAGTGGGGGCTCCATCAGGCGGGCAGACAGTGGGGGACTCCATCAGGCGGGCAGACAGTGGGGGACTCCATCAGGCAGGCAGACAGTGGGGGACTCCATCAGGCGGGCAGACAGTGGGGGACTCCATCAGGCGGGCAGACAGTGGGGGACTCCATCAGGCGGGCAGACAGTGGGGGACTCCATCAGGAGGGCAGACAGTGGGGGACTCCATCAGGCGGGCAGACAGTGGGGGACTCCATCAGGCGGGCAGACAGTGGGGGCTCCATCAGGCGGGCAGACAGTGGGGGACTCCATCAGGCGGGCAGACAGTGGGGGACTCCATCAGGCAGGCAGACAGTGGGGGACTCCATCAGGCGGGCAGACAGTGGGGGACTCCATCAGGCGGGAAGACAGTGGGGGACTCCATCAGGCAGGCAGACAGTGGGGGACTCCATCAGGCGGGCAGACAGTGGGAAACTCCATCAGGCGGGCAGACAGTGGGGGACTCCATCAGGCAGGCTGACAGTTGGGAACTCCATCAGGCGGGCAGACAGTGGGGGACTCCATCAGGCGGGAAGACAGTGGGGGACTCCATCAGGCAGGCAGACAGTGGGGGACTCCATCAGGCGGGCAGACAGTGGGGGACTCCATCAGGCGGGCAGACAGTGGGGGACTCCATCAGGCGGGCAGACAGTGGGGGACTCCATCAGGCGGGCAGACAGTGGGGGACTCCATCAGGCAGGCAGACAGTGGGGGACTCCATCAGGCGGGCAGACAGTGGGGGACTCCATCAGGCGGGCAGACAGTGGGGGACTCCATCAGGCGGGCAGACAGTGGGGGACTCCATCAGGCAGGCAGACAGTGGGGGACTCCATCAGGCGGGCAGACAGTGGGGGACTCCATCGGAAAGGCAGGCAGTGGGGGACTCCATCAGGCGGGCAGACAGTGGGGGACTCCATCAGGCGGGCAGACAGTGGGGGACTCCATCAGGCGGGCAGACAGTGGGGGACTCCATCAGGCGGGCAGACATTGGGGACTCCATCAGGCAGGCAGACAGTGGGGGACTCCATCAGGCGGGCAGACAGTGGGGGACTCCATCAGGCGGGCAGACAGTGGGGGACTCCATCAGGCAGGCAGACAGTGGGGGACTCCATCAGGCGGACAGACAGTGGGGGACTCCATCAGGCGGGCAGACAGTGGGGGACTCCATCAGGCGGGCAGACAGTGGGGGACTCCATCAGGCGGGCAGACAGTGGGGGACTCCATCAGGCGTGCACACAATGGGGGACTCCATCAGGCGGGCAGACAGTGGGGGACTCCATCAGGCGGGCAGACAGTGGGGGACTCCATCAGGCGGGCAGACAGTGGGGGACTCCATTAGGCAGGCAGACAGTGGGGGACTCCATCAGGCGGGCAGACAGTGGGGGACTCCATCAGGCGGGCAGACAGTAAGGGACTCCATCAGGCAGGCAGACAGTGGGGGACTCCATCAGGCGGGCAGACAGTGGGGGACTCCATCAGGCGGGCAGACAGTGGGGGACTCCATCAGGCGGGCAGACAGTGGGGGACTCCATCAGGCGGGCAGACAGTGGGGGACTCCATCAGGCGGGCAGACAGTGGGGGACTCCATCAGGCAGGCAGACAGTGGGGGACTCCATCAGGCGGGCAGACAGTGGGGGACTCCATCGGGAAGGCAGGCAGTGGGGGACTCCATCAGGCAGGCAGACAGTGGGGGACTCCATCAGGCAGGCAGACAGTGGGGGACTCCATCAGGCAGGCAGACAGTGGGGGACTCCATCAGGCGGGCAGACAGTGGGGGACTCCATCAGGAAGGCAGACAGTGGGGGACTCCATCAGGCGGGCAGACAGTGGGGGACTCCATCAGGAGGGCAGACAGTGGGGGACTCCATCAGGCGGGCAGACAGTGGGGGCTCCATCAGGCGGGCAGACAGTGGGGGACTCCATCAGGCAGGCAGATAGTGGGGGACTCCATCAGGCAGGCAGACAGTGGGGGACTCCATCAGGCGGGCAGACAGTGGGGGACTCCATCAGGCAGGCAGACAGTGGGGGACTCCATCAGGCGGGCAGACAGTGGGGGACTCCATCAGGCAGGCAGACAGTGGGGGACTCCATCAGGCGGGCAGACAGTGGGGGACTCCATCAGGCGGGCAGACAGTGGGGGACTCCATCAGGCGGGCAGATAGTGGGGGACTCCATCAGGCGGGCAGACAGTGGGGGACTCCATCAGGCGGGCAGACAGTGGGGGACTCCATCAGGCGGGCAGACAGTGGGGGACTCCATCAGGCGGGCAGACAGTGGGGGACTCCATCGGGAAGGCAGGCAGTGGGGGACTCCACCAGGCGGGCAGACAGTGGGGGACTCCATCAGGCAGGCAGACAGTGGGGGACTCCATCAGGCGGGCAGACAGTGGGGGACTCCATCAGGCGGGCAGACAGTGGGGGACTCCATCAGGCAGGCAGACAGTGGGGGACTCCATCAGGCAGGCACACAATGGGGGACTCCATCAGGCGGGCAGACAGTGGGGGACTCCATCAGGCAGGCAGACAGTGGGGGACTCCATCAGGCGGGCAGACAGTGGGGGACTCCATCAGGCGGGCAGACAGTGGGGGACTCCATCAGGCAGGCAGACAGTGGGGGACTCCATCAGGCGGGCAGACAGTGGGGGACTCCATCAGGCGGGCAGACAGTGGGGGACTCCATCAGGCGGGCAGACAGTGGGGGACTCCATCAGGCAGGCAGACAGTGGGGGACTCCATCAGGCGGGCAGACAGTGGGGGACTCCATCAGGCGGGCAGACAGTGGGGGACTCCATCAGGGGGGCAGACAGTGGGGGACTCCATCAGGCAGGCAGACAGTGGGGGACTCCATCAGGCAGGCAGACATTGGGGGACTCCATCAGGCGGGCAGACAGTGGGGGACTCCATCAGGCGGGCAGACAGTGGGGGACTCCATCAGGCGGGCAGACAGTGGGGGACTCCATCAGGCGGGCAGACAGTGGGGGACTCCATCAGGCGGGCAGACAGTGGGGGACTCCATCAGGCAGGCAGACAGTGGGGGACTCCATCAGGCGGGCAGACAGTGGGGGACTCCATCGGAAAGGCAGGCAGTGGGGGACTCCATCAGGCGGGCAGACAGTGGGGGACTCCATCAGGCGGGCAGACAGTGGGGGCTCCATCAGGCGGGCAGACAGTGGGGGACTCCATCAGGCGGGCAGACAGTGGGGGACTCCATCAGGCAGGCAGACAGTGGGGGACTCCATCAGGCGGGCAGACAGTGGGGGACTCCATCAGGCGGGCAGACAGTGGGGGACTCCATCAGGCGGGCAGACAGTGGGGGACTCCATCAGGAGGGCAGACAGTGGGGGACTCCATCAGGCGGGCAGACAGTGGGGGACTCCATCGGAAAGGCAGGCAGTGGGGGACTCCATCAGGCGGGCAGACAGTGGGGGACTCCATCAGGCGGGCAGACAGTGGGGGCTCCATCAGGCGGGCAGACAGTGGGGGACTCCATCAGGAGGGCAGACAGTGGGGGACTCCATCAGGCAGGCAGACATTGGGGGACTCCATCAGGCGGGCAGACAGTGGGGGACTCCATCAGGCGGGCAGACAGTGGGGGACTCCATCAGGCAGGCAGACAGTGGGGGACTCCATCAGGCGGGCAGACAGTGGGAAACTCCATCAGGCGGGCAGACAGTGGGGGACTCCATCAGGCAGGCTGACAGTTGGGGACTCCATCAGGCGGGCAGACAGTGGGGGACTCCATCAGGCGGGCAGACAGTGGGGGACTCCATCAGGCGGGCAGATAGTGGGGGACTCCATCAGGCGGGCAGACAGTGGGGGACTCCATCAGGAGGGCAGACAGTGGGGGACTCCATCAGGCAGGCAGACAGTGGGGGACTCCATCAGGCGGGCAGACAGTGGGGGACTCCATCAGGCGGGCAGACAGTGGGGGACTCCATCAGGCGGGCAGACAGTGGGGGACTCCATCAGGCGGGCAGACAGTGGGGGACTCCATCAGGCGGGCAGACAGTGGGGGACTCCATCAGGAGGGCAGACAGTGGGGGACTCCATCAGGCAGGCAGACAGTGGGGGACTCCATCAGGCGGGCAGACAGTGGGGGACTCCATCAGGCAGGCAGACAGTGGGGGACTCCATCAGGCGGGCAGACAGTGGGAAACTCCATCAGGCGGGCAGACAGTGGGGGACTCCATCAGGCAGGCTGACAGTTGGGGACTCCATCAGGCGGGCAGACAGTGGGGGACTCCATCAGGCGGGCAGACAGTGGGGGACTCCATCAGGCGGGCAGATAGTGGGGGACTCCATCAGGCGGGCAGACAGTGGGGGACTCCATCAGGAGGGCAGACAGTGGGGGACTCCATCAGGCAGGCAGACAGTGGGGGACTCCATCAGGCGGGCAGACAGTGGGGGACTCCATCAGGCGGGCAGACAGTGGGGGACTCCATCAGGCGGGCAGACAGTGGGGGACTCCATCAGGCGGGCAGACAGTGGGGGACTCCATCAGGCGGGCAGACAGTGGGGGACTCCATCAGGAGGGCAGACAGTGGGGGACTCCATCAGGCAGGCAGACAGTGGGGGACTCCATCAGGCGGGCAGACAGTGGGGGACTCCATCAGGCGGGCAGACAGTGGGGGACTCCATCAGGCGGGCAGACAGTGGGGGACTCCATCAGGCGGGCAGACAGTGGGGGACTCCATCAGGCGGGCAGACAGTGGGGGACTCCATCAGGCGGGCAGACAGTGGGGGACTTCATCAGGCGGGCAGACAGTGGGGGACTCCATCAGGCAGGCAGACAGTGGGGGACTCCATCAGGCGGGAAAACAGTGGGGGACTCCATCAGGCAGGCAGACAGTGGGGGACTCCATCAGGCGGGCAGACAGTGGGGGACTCCATCAGGCAGGCAGACAGTGGGGGACTCCATCAGGCGGGCAGACAGTGGGGGACTCCATCAGGCAGGCAGACAGTGGGGGACTCCATCAGGCGGGCAGACAGTGGGGGACTCCATCAGGCGGGCAGACAGTGGGGGACTCCATCAGGCAGGCAGACAGTGGGGGACTCCATCAGGCGGGCAGACAGTGGGAAACTCCATCAGGCGGGCAGACAGTGGGGGACTCCATCAGGCAGGCTGACAGTTGGGGACTCCATCAGGCGGGCAGACAGTGGGGGACTCCATCAGGCGGGCAGACAGTGGGGGACTCCATCAGGCGGGCAGATAGTGGGGGACTCCATCAGGCGGGCAGACAGTGGGGGACTCCATCAGGAGGGCAGACAGTGGGGGACTCCATCAGGCAGGCAGACAGTGGGGGACTCCATCAGGCGGGCAGACAGTGGGGGACTCCATCAGGCGGGCAGACAGTGGGGGACTCCATCAGGCGGGCAGACAGTGGGGGACTCCATCAGGCGGGCAGACAGTGGGGGACTCCATCAGGCGGGCAGACAGTGGGGGACTCCATCAGGAGGGCAGACAGTGGGGGACTCCATCAGGCAGGCAGACAGTGGGGGACTCCATCAGGCGGGCAGACAGTGGGGGACTCCATCAGGCGGGCAGACAGTGGGGGACTCCATCAGGCGGGCAGACAGTGGGGGACTCCATCAGGCGGGCAGACAGTGGGGGACTCCATCAGGCGGGCAGACAGTGGGGGACTCCATCAGGCGGGCAGACAGTGGGGGACTTCATCAGGCGGGCAGACAGTGGGGGACTCCATCAGGCAGGCAGACAGTGGGGGACTCCATCAGGCGGGAAAACAGTGGGGGACTCCATCAGGCAGGCAGACAGTGGGGGACTCCATCAGGCGGGCAGACAGTGGGGGACTCCATCAGGCAGGCAGACAGTGGGGGACTCCATCAGGCGGGCAGACAGTGGGGGACTCCATCGGAAAGGCAGGCAGTGGGGGACTCCATCAGGCGGGCAGACAGTGGGGGACTCCATCAGGCGGGCAGACAGTGGGGGCTCCATCAGGCGGGCAGACAGTGGGGGACTCCATCAGGCGGGCAGACAGTGGGGGACTCCATCAGGCAGGCAGACAGTGGGGGACTCCATCAGGCGGGCAGACAGTGGGGGACTCCATCAGGCGGGAAGACAGTGGGGGACTCCATCAGGCAGGCAGACAGTGGGGGACTCCATCAGGCGGGCAGACAGTGGGAAACTCCATCAGGCGGGCAGACAGTGGGGGACTCCATCAGGCAGGCTGACAGTTGGGAACTCCATCAGGCGGGCAGACAGTGGGGGACTCCATCAGGCGGGCAGACAGTGGGGGACTCCATCGGAAAGGCAGGCAGTGGGGGACTCCATCAGGCGGGCAGACAGTGGGGGACTCCATCAGGCGGGCAGACAGTGGGGGCTCCATCAGGCGGGCAGACAGTGGGGGACTCCATCAGGAGGGCAGACAGTGGGGGACTCCATCAGGCAGGCAGACATTGGGGGACTCCATCAGGCGGGCAGACAGTGGGGGACTCCATCAGGCGGGCAGACAGTGGGGGACTCCATCAGGCAGGCAGACAGTGGGGGACTCCATCAGGCGGGCAGACAGTGGGAAACTCCATCAGGCGGGCAGACAGTGGGGGACTCCATCAGGCAGGCTGACAGTTGGGGACTCCATCAGGCGGGCAGACAGTGGGGGACTCCATCAGGCGGGCAGACAGTGGGGGACTCCATCAGGCGGGCAGATAGTGGGGGACTCCATCAGGCGGGCAGACAGTGGGGGACTCCATCAGGCGGGCAGACAGTGGGGGACTCCATCGGAAAGGCAGGCAGTGGGGGACTCCATCAGGCGGGCAGACAGTGGGGGACTCCATCAGGCGGGCAGACAGTGGGGGCTCCATCAGGCGGGCAGACAGTGGGGGACTCCATCAGGCGGGCAGACAGTGGGGGACTCCATCAGGCAGGCAGACAGTGGGGGACTCCATCAGGCGGGCAGACAGTGGGGGACTCCATCAGGCGGGCAGACAGTGGGGGACTCCATCAGGCGGGCAGACAGTGGGGGACTCCATCAGGAGGGCAGACAGTGGGGGACTCCATCAGGCGGGCAGACAGTGGGGGACTCCATCGGAAAGGCAGGCAGTGGGGGACTCCATCAGGCGGGCAGACAGTGGGGGACTCCATCAGGCGGGCAGACAGTGGGGGCTCCATCAGGCGGGCAGACAGTGGGGGACTCCATCAGGAGGGCAGACAGTGGGGGACTCCATCAGGCAGGCAGACATTGGGGGACTCCATCAGGCGGGCAGACAGTGGGGGACTCCATCAGGCGGGCAGACAGTGGGGGACTCCATCAGGCAGGCAGACAGTGGGGGACTCCATCAGGCGGGCAGACAGTGGGAAACTCCATCAGGCGGGCAGACAGTGGGGGACTCCATCAGGCAGGCTGACAGTTGGGGACTCCATCAGGCGGGCAGACAGTGGGGGACTCCATCAGGCGGGCAGACAGTGGGGGACTCCATCAGGCGGGCAGATAGTGGGGGACTCCATCAGGCGGGCAGACAGTGGGGGACTCCATCAGGAGGGCAGACAGTGGGGGACTCCATCAGGCAGGCAGACAGTGGGGGACTCCATCAGGCGGGCAGACAGTGGGGGACTCCATCAGGCGGGCAGACAGTGGGGGACTCCATCAGGCGGGCAGACAGTGGGGGACTCCATCAGGCGGGCAGACAGTGGGGGACTCCATCAGGCGGGCAGACAGTGGGGGACTCCATCAGGAGGGCAGACAGTGGGGGACTCCATCAGGCAGGCAGACAGTGGGGGACTCCATCAGGCGGGCAGACAGTGGGGGACTCCATCAGGCAGGCAGACAGTGGGGGACTCCATCAGGCGGGCAGACAGTGGGAAACTCCATCAGGCGGGCAGACAGTGGGGGACTCCATCAGGCAGGCTGACAGTTGGGGACTCCATCAGGCGGGCAGACAGTGGGGGACTCCATCAGGCGGGCAGACAGTGGGGGACTCCATCAGGCGGGCAGATAGTGGGGGACTCCATCAGGCGGGCAGACAGTGGGGGACTCCATCAGGAGGGCAGACAGTGGGGGACTCCATCAGGCAGGCAGACAGTGGGGGACTCCATCAGGCGGGCAGACAGTGGGGGACTCCATCAGGCGGGCAGACAGTGGGGGACTCCATCAGGCGGGCAGACAGTGGGGGACTCCATCAGGCGGGCAGACAGTGGGGGACTCCATCAGGCGGGCAGACAGTGGGGGACTCCATCAGGAGGGCAGACAGTGGGGGACTCCATCAGGCAGGCAGACAGTGGGGGACTCCATCAGGCGGGCAGACAGTGGGGGACTCCATCAGGCGGGCAGACAGTGGGGGACTCCATCAGGCGGGCAGACAGTGGGGGACTCCATCAGGCGGGCAGACAGTGGGGGACTCCATCAGGCGGGCAGACAGTGGGGGACTCCATCAGGCGGGCAGACAGTGGGGGACTTCATCAGGCGGGCAGACAGTGGGGGACTCCATCAGGCAGGCAGACAGTGGGGGACTCCATCAGGCGGGAAAACAGTGGGGGACTCCATCAGGCAGGCAGACAGTGGGGGACTCCATCAGGCGGGCAGACAGTGGGGGACTCCATCAGGCAGGCAGACAGTGGGGGACTCCATCAGGCGGGCAGACAGTGGGGGACTCCATCAGGCAGGCAGACAGTGGGGGACTCCATCAGGCGGGCAGACAGTGGGGGACTCCATCAGGCGGGCAGACAGTGGGGGACTCCATCAGGCAGGCAGACAGTGGGGGACTCCATCAGGCGGGCAGACAGTGGGAAACTCCATCAGGCGGGCAGACAGTGGGGGACTCCATCAGGCAGGCTGACAGTTGGGGACTCCATCAGGCGGGCAGACAGTGGGGGACTCCATCAGGCGGGCAGACAGTGGGGGACTCCATCAGGCGGGCAGATAGTGGGGGACTCCATCAGGCGGGCAGACAGTGGGGGACTCCATCAGGAGGGCAGACAGTGGGGGACTCCATCAGGCAGGCAGACAGTGGGGGACTCCATCAGGCGGGCAGACAGTGGGGGACTCCATCAGGCGGGCAGACAGTGGGGGACTCCATCAGGCGGGCAGACAGTGGGGGACTCCATCAGGCGGGCAGACAGTGGGGGACTCCATCAGGCGGGCAGACAGTGGGGGACTCCATCAGGAGGGCAGACAGTGGGGGACTCCATCAGGCAGGCAGACAGTGGGGGACTCCATCAGGCGGGCAGACAGTGGGGGACTCCATCAGGCGGGCAGACAGTGGGGGACTCCATCAGGCGGGCAGACAGTGGGGGACTCCATCAGGCGGGCAGACAGTGGGGGACTCCATCAGGCGGGCAGACAGTGGGGGACTCCATCAGGCGGGCAGACAGTGGGGGACTTCATCAGGCGGGCAGACAGTGGGGGACTCCATCAGGCAGGCAGACAGTGGGGGACTCCATCAGGCGGGAAAACAGTGGGGGACTCCATCAGGCAGGCAGACAGTGGGGGACTCCATCAGGCGGGCAGACAGTGGGGGACTCCATCAGGCAGGCAGACAGTGGGGGACTCCATCAGGCGGGCAGACAGTGGGGGACTCCATCGGAAAGGCAGGCAGTGGGGGACTCCATCAGGCGGGCAGACAGTGGGGGACTCCATCAGGCGGGCAGACAGTGGGGGCTCCATCAGGCGGGCAGACAGTGGGGGACTCCATCAGGCGGGCAGACAGTGGGGGACTCCATCAGGCAGGCAGACAGTGGGGGACTCCATCAGGCGGGCAGACAGTGGGGGACTCCATCAGGCGGGAAGACAGTGGGGGACTCCATCAGGCAGGCAGACAGTGGGGGACTCCATCAGGCGGGCAGACAGTGGGGAACTCCATCAGGCGGGCAGACAGTGGGGGACTCCATCAGGCAGGCTGACAGTTGGGAACTCCATCAGGCGGGCAGACAGTGGGGGACTCCATCAGGCGGGCAGACAGTGGGGGACTCCATCGGAAAGGCAGGCAGTGGGGGACTCCATCAGGCGGGCAGACAGTGGGGGACTCCATCAGGCGGGCAGACAGTGGGGGCTCCATCAGGCGGGCAGACAGTGGGGGACTCCATCAGGAGGGCAGACAGTGGGGGACTCCATCAGGCAGGCAGACATTGGGGGACTCCATCAGGCGGGCAGACAGTGGGGGACTCCATCAGGCGGGCAGACAGTGGGGGACTCCATCAGGCAGGCAGACAGTGGGGGACTCCATCAGGCGGGCAGACAGTGGGAAACTCCATCAGGCGGGCAGACAGTGGGGGACTCCATCAGGCAGGCTGACAGTTGGGGACTCCATCAGGCGGGCAGACAGTGGGGGACTCCATCAGGCGGGCAGACAGTGGGGGACTCCATCAGGCGGGCAGACAGTGGGGGACTCCATCAGGCGGGCAGACAGTGGGGGACTCCATCAGGAGGGCAGACAGTGGGGGACTCCATCAGGCAGGCAGACAGTGGGGGACTCCATCAGGCGGGCAGACAGTGGGGGACTCCATCAGGCGGGCAGACAGTGGGGGACTCCATCAGGCGGGCAGACAGTGGGGGACTCCATCAGGCGGGCAGACAGTGGGGGACTCCATCAGGCGGGCAGACAGTGGGGGACTCCATCAGGAGGGCAGACAGTGGGGGACTCCATCAGGCAGGCAGACAGTGGGGGACTCCATCAGGCGGGCAGACAGTGGGGGACTCCATCAGGCGGGCAGACAGTGGGGGACTCCATCAGGCGGGCAGACAGTGGGGGACTCCATCAGGCGGGCAGACAGTGGGGGACTCCATCAGGCGGGCAGACAGTGGGGGACTCCATCAGGCGGGCAGACAGTGGGGGACTTCATCAGGCGGGCAGACAGTGGGGGACTCCATCAGGCAGGCAGACAGTGGGGGACTCCATCAGGCGGGAAAACAGTGGGGGACTCCATCAGGCAGGCAGACAGTGGGGGACTCCATCAGGCGGGCAGACAGTGGGGGACTCCATCAGGCAGGCAGACATTGGGGGACTCCATCAGGCGGGCAGACAGTGGGGGACTCCATCAGGCGGGCAGACAGTGGGGGACTCCATCAGGCAGGCAGACAGTGGGGGACTCCATCAGGCGGGCAGACAGTGGGAAACTCCATCAGGCGGGCAGACAGTGGGGGACTCCATCAGGCGGGCAGACAGTGGGGGACTCCATCAGGGGGGCAGACAGTGGGGGACTCCATCAGGCAGGCAGACAGTGGGGGACTCCATCAGGCAGGCAGACATTGGGGGACTCCATCAGGCGGGCAGACAGTGGGGGACTCCATCAGGCGGGCAGACAGTGGGGGACTCCATCAGGCGGGCAGACAGTGGGGGACTCCATCAGGCGGGCAGACAGTGGGGGACTCCATCAGGCGGGCAGACAGTGGGGGACTCCATCAGGCAGGCAGACAGTGGGGGACTCCATCAGGCGGGCAGACAGTGGGGGACTCCATCGGAAAGGCAGGCAGTGGGGGACTCCATCAGGCGGGCAGACAGTGGGGGACTCCATCAGGCGGGCAGACAGTGGGGGCTCCATCAGGCGGGCAGACAGTGGGGGACTCCATCAGGCGGGCAGACAGTGGGGGACTCCATCAGGCAGGCAGACAGTGGGGGACTCCATCAGGCGGGCAGACAGTGGGGGACTCCATCAGGCGGGCAGACAGTGGGGGACTCCATCAGGCGGGCAGACAGTGGGGGACTCCATCAGGAGGGCAGACAGTGGGGGACTCCATCAGGCGGGCAGACAGTGGGGGACTCCATCGGAAAGGCAGGCAGTGGGGGACTCCATCAGGCGGGCAGACAGTGGGGGACTCCATCAGGCGGGCAGACAGTGGGGGCTCCATCAGGCGGGCAGACAGTGGGGGACTCCATCAGGAGGGCAGACAGTGGGGGACTCCATCAGGCAGGCAGACATTGGGGGACTCCATCAGGCGGGCAGACAGTGGGGGACTCCATCAGGCGGGCAGACAGTGGGGGACTCCATCAGGCAGGCAGACAGTGGGGGACTCCATCAGGCGGGCAGACAGTGGGAAACTCCATCAGGCGGGCAGACAGTGGGGGACTCCATCAGGCAGGCTGACAGTTGGGGACTCCATCAGGCGGGCAGACAGTGGGGGACTCCATCAGGCGGGCAGACAGTGGGGGACTCCATCAGGCGGGCAGATAGTGGGGGACTCCATCAGGCGGGCAGACAGTGGGGGACTCCATCAGGAGGGCAGACAGTGGGGGACTCCATCAGGCAGGCAGACAGTGGGGGACTCCATCAGGCGGGCAGACAGTGGGGGACTCCATCAGGCGGGCAGACAGTGGGGGACTCCATCAGGCGGGCAGACAGTGGGGGACTCCATCAGGCGGGCAGACAGTGGGGGACTCCATCAGGCGGGCAGACAGTGGGGGACTCCATCAGGAGGGCAGACAGTGGGGGACTCCATCAGGCAGGCAGACAGTGGGGGACTCCATCAGGCGGGCAGACAGTGGGGGACTCCATCAGGCAGGCAGACAGTGGGGGACTCCATCAGGCGGGCAGACAGTGGGAAACTCCATCAGGCGGGCAGACAGTGGGGGACTCCATCAGGCAGGCTGACAGTTGGGGACTCCATCAGGCGGGCAGACAGTGGGGGACTCCATCAGGCGGGCAGACAGTGGGGGACTCCATCAGGCGGGCAGATAGTGGGGGACTCCATCAGGCGGGCAGACAGTGGGGGACTCCATCAGGAGGGCAGACAGTGGGGGACTCCATCAGGCAGGCAGACAGTGGGGGACTCCATCAGGCGGGCAGACAGTGGGGGACTCCATCAGGCGGGCAGACAGTGGGGGACTCCATCAGGCGGGCAGACAGTGGGGGACTCCATCAGGCGGGCAGACAGTGGGGGACTCCATCAGGCGGGCAGACAGTGGGGGACTCCATCAGGAGGGCAGACAGTGGGGGACTCCATCAGGCAGGCAGACAGTGGGGGACTCCATCAGGCGGGCAGACAGTGGGGGACTCCATCAGGCGGGCAGACAGTGGGGGACTCCATCAGGCGGGCAGACAGTGGGGGACTCCATCAGGCGGGCAGACAGTGGGGGACTCCATCAGGCGGGCAGACAGTGGGGGACTCCATCAGGCGGGCAGACAGTGGGGGACTTCATCAGGCGGGCAGACAGTGGGGGACTCCATCAGGCAGGCAGACAGTGGGGGACTCCATCAGGCGGGAAAACAGTGGGGGACTCCATCAGGCAGGCAGACAGTGGGGGACTCCATCAGGCGGGCAGACAGTGGGGGACTCCATCAGGCAGGCAGACAGTGGGGGACTCCATCAGGCGGGCAGACAGTGGGGGACTCCATCAGGCAGGCAGACAGTGGGGGACTCCATCAGGCGGGCAGACAGTGGGGGACTCCATCAGGCGGGCAGACAGTGGGGGACTCCATCAGGCAGGCAGACAGTGGGGGACTCCATCAGGCAGGCAGACAGTGGGGGACTCCATCAGGCGGGCAGACAGTGGGAAACTCCATCAGGCGGGCAGACAGTGGGGGACTCCATCAGGCAGGCTGACAGTTGGGAACTCCATCAGGCGGGCAGACAGTGGGGGACTCCATCAGGCGGGCAGACAGTGGGGGACTCCATCGGAAAGGCAGGCAGTGGGGGACTCCATCAGGCGGGCAGACAGTGGGGGACTCCATCAGGCGGGCAGACAGTGGGGGCTCCATCAGGCGGGCAGACAGTGGGGGACTCCATCAGGAGGGCAGACAGTGGGGGACTCCATCAGGCAGGCAGACATTGGGGGACTCCATCAGGCGGGCAGACAGTGGGGGACTCCATCAGGCGGGCAGACAGTGGGGGACTCCATCAGGCAGGCAGACAGTGGGGGACTCCATCAGGCGGGCAGACAGTGGGAAACTCCATCAGGCGGGCAGACAGTGGGGGACTCCATCAGGCAGGCTGACAGTTGGGGACTCCATCAGGCGGGCAGACAGTGGGGGACTCCATCAGGCGGGCAGACAGTGGGGGACTCCATCAGGCGGGCAGATAGTGGGGGACTCCATCAGGCGGGCAGACAGTGGGGGACTCCATCAGGAGGGCAGACAGTGGGGGACTCCATCAGGCAGGCAGACAGTGGGGGACTCCATCAGGCGGGCAGACAGTGGGGGACTCCATCAGGCGGGCAGACAGTGGGGGACTCCATCAGGCGGGCAGACAGTGGGGGACTCCATCAGGCGGGCAGACAGTGGGGGACTCCATCAGGCGGGCAGACAGTGGGGGACTCCATCAGGAGGGCAGACAGTGGGGGACTCCATCAGGCAGGCAGACAGTGGGGGACTCCATCAGGCGGGCAGACAGTGGGGGACTCCATCAGGCGGGCAGACAGTGGGGGACTCCATCAGGCGGGCAGACAGTGGGGGACTCCATCAGGCGGGCAGACAGTGGGGGACTCCATCAGGCGGGCAGACAGTGGGGGACTCCATCAGGCGGGCAGACAGTGGGGGACTTCATCAGGCGGGCAGACAGTGGGGGACTCCATCAGGCAGGCAGACAGTGGGGGACTCCATCAGGCGGGAAAACAGTGGGGGACTCCATCAGGCAGGCAGACAGTGGGGGACTCCATCAGGCGGGCAGACAGTGGGGGACTCCATCAGGCAGGCAGACAGTGGGGGACTCCATCAGGCGGGCAGACAGTGGGGGACTCCATCAGGCAGGCAGACAGTGGGGGACTCCATCAGGCGGGCAGACAGTGGGGGACTCCATCAGGCGGGCAGACAGTGGGGGACTCCATCAGGCAGGCAGACAGTGGGGGACTCCATCAGGCGGGCAGACAGTGGGAAACTCCATCAGGCGGGCAGACAGTGGGGGACTCCATCAGGCAGGCTGACAGTTGGGGACTCCATCAGGCGGGCAGACAGTGGGGGACTCCATCAGGCGGGCAGACAGTGGGGGACTCCATCAGGCGGGCAGATAGTGGGGGACTCCATCAGGCGGGCAGACAGTGGGGGACTCCATCAGGAGGGCAGACAGTGGGGGACTCCATCAGGCAGGCAGACAGTGGGGGACTCCATCAGGCGGGCAGACAGTGGGGGACTCCATCAGGCGGGCAGACAGTGGGGGACTCCATCAGGCGGGCAGACAGTGGGGGACTCCATCAGGCGGGCAGACAGTGGGGGACTCCATCAGGCGGGCAGACAGTGGGGGACTCCATCAGGAGGGCAGACAGTGGGGGACTCCATCAGGCAGGCAGACAGTGGGGGACTCCATCAGGCGGGCAGACAGTGGGGGACTCCATCAGGCGGGCAGACAGTGGGGGACTCCATCAGGCGGGCAGACAGTGGGGGACTCCATCAGGCGGGCAGACAGTGGGGGACTCCATCAGGCGGGCAGACAGTGGGGGACTCCATCAGGCGGGCAGACAGTGGGGGACTTCATCAGGCGGGCAGACAGTGGGGGACTCCATCAGGCAGGCAGACAGTGGGGGACTCCATCAGGCGGGAAAACAGTGGGGGACTCCATCAGGCAGGCAGACAGTGGGGGACTCCATCAGGCGGGCAGACAGTGGGGGACTCCATCAGGCAGGCAGACAGTGGGGGACTCCATCAGGCGGGCAGACAGTGGGGGACTCCATCGGAAAGGCAGGCAGTGGGGGACTCCATCAGGCGGGCAGACAGTGGGGGACTCCATCAGGCGGGCAGACAGTGGGGGCTCCATCAGGCGGGCAGACAGTGGGGGACTCCATCAGGCGGGCAGACAGTGGGGGACTCCATCAGGCAGGCAGACAGTGGGGGACTCCATCAGGCGGGCAGACAGTGGGGGACTCCATCAGGCGGGAAGACAGTGGGGGACTCCATCAGGCAGGCAGACAGTGGGGGACTCCATCAGGCGGGCAGACAGTGGGAAACTCCATCAGGCGGGCAGACAGTGGGGGACTCCATCAGGCAGGCTGACAGTTGGGAACTCCATCAGGCGGGCAGACAGTGGGGGACTCCATCAGGCGGGCAGACAGTGGGGGACTCCATCAGGCGGGCAGATAGTGGGGGACTCCATCAGGCGGGCAGACAGTGGGGGACTCCATCAGGAGGGCAGACAGTGGGGGACTCCATCAGGCAGGCAGACAGTGGGGGACTCCATCAGGCGGGCAGACAGTGGGGGACTCCATCAGGCGGGCAGACAGTGGGGGACTCCATCAGGCGGGCAGACAGTGGGGGACTCCATCAGGCGGGCAGACAGTGGGGGACTCCATCAGGCGGGCAGACAGTGGGGGACTCCATCAGGCGGGCAGACAGTGGGGGACTTCATCAGGCGGGCAGACAGTGGGGGACTCCATCAGGCAGGCAGACAGTGGGGGACTCCATTAGGCGGGCAGACAGTGGGGGACTCCATCAGGCGGGCAGACAGTGGGGGACTCCATCAGGCGGGCAGACAGTGGGGGACTCCATCAGGCGGGCAGACAGTGGGGGACTCCATCAGGCGGGCAGACAGTGGGGGACTCCATCAGGCGGGCAGACAGTGGGGGACTCCATCAGGGGGGCAGACAGTGGGGGACTCCATCAGGCAGGCAGACAGTGGGGGACTCCATCAGGCAGGCAGACATTGGGGGACTCCATCAGGCGGGCAGACAGTGGGGGACTCCATCAGGCGGGCAGACAGTGGGGGACTCCATCAGGCGGGCAGACAGTGGGGGACTCCATCAGGCGGGCAGACAGTGGGGGACTCCATCAGGCGGGCAGACAGTGGGGGACTCCATCAGGCAGGCAGACAGTGGGGGACTCCATCAGGCGGGCAGACAGTGGGGGACTCCATCGGAAAGGCAGGCAGTGGGGGACTCCATCAGGCGGGCAGACAGTGGGGGACTCCATCAGGCGGGCAGACAGTGGGGGCTCCATCAGGCGGGCAGACAGTGGGGGACTCCATCAGGAGGGCAGACAGTGGGGGAATCCATCAGGCAGGCAGACAGTGGGGGACTCCATCAGGCGGGCAGACAGTGGGGGACTCCATCAGGCGGGCAGACAGTGGGGGACTCCATCAGGCAGGCAGACAGTGGGGGACTCCATCAGGCGGGCAGACAGTGGGAAACTCCATCAGGCGGGCAGACAGTGGGGGACTCCATCAGGCAGGCTGACAGTTGGGGACTCCATCAGGCGGGCAGACAGTGGGGGACTCCATCAGGCGGGCAGACAGTGGGGGACTCCATCAGGCGGGCAGATAGTGGGGGACTCCATCAGGCGGGCAGACAGTGGGGGACTCCATCAGGAGGGCAGACAGTGGGGGACTCCATCAGGCAGGCAGACAGTGGGGGACTCCATCAGGCGGGCAGACAGTGGGGGACTCCATCAGGCGGGCAGACAGTGGGGGACTCCATCAGGCGGGCAGACAGTGGGGGACTCCATCAGGCGGGCAGACAGTGGGGGACTCCATCAGGCGGGCAGACAGTGGGGGACTCCATCAGGCGGGCAGACAGTGGGGGACTTCATCAGGCGGGCAGACAGTGGGGGACTCCATCAGGCAGGCAGACAGTGGGGGACTCCATCAGGCGGGAAAACAGTGGGGGACTCCATCAGGCAGGCAGACAGTGGGGGACTCCATCAGGCGGGCAGACAGTGGGAAACTCCATCAGGAGGGCAGACAGTGGGGAACTCCATCAGGCAGGCTGACAGTTGGGGACTCCATCAGGCGGGCAGACAGTGGGGGACTCCATCAGGCAGGCAGACAGTGGGGGACTCCATCAGGCGGGCAGACAGTGGGGGACTCCATCAGGAAGGCAGACAGTGGGGACTCCATCAGGCGGGCAGACAGTGGGGGACTCCATCAGGAGGGCAGACAGTGGGGGACTCCATCAGGCAGGCAGACAGTGGGGGACTCCATCAGGAGGGCAGACAGTGGGGGACTCCATCAGGCAGGCAGACAGTGGGGGACTCCATCAGGCGGGCAGACAGTGGGGGACTCCATCAGGCGGGAAGACAGTGGGGGACTCCATCAGGCAGGCAGACAGTGGGGGACTCCATCAGGCGGGCAGACAGTGGGGGACTCCATCAGGCAGGCAGACAGTGGGGGACTCCATCAGGCGGGCAGACAGTGGGGGACTCCATCAGGCGGGCAGACAGTGGGGGACTCCATCAGGCGGGCAGACAGTGGGGGACTCCATCAGGCGGGCAGACAGTGGGGGACTCCATCAGGCGGGCAGACAGTGGGGGACTCCATCAGGCGGGCAGACAGTGGGGGACTCCATCAGGCAGGCAGACAGTGGGGGACTCCATCAGGCGGGAAGACAGTGGGGGACTCCATCAGGCAGGCAGACAGTGGGGGACTCCATCAGGCGGGCAGACAGTGGGAAACTCCATCAGGAGGGCAGACAGTGGGGAACTCCATCAGGCAGGCTGACAGTTGGGGACTCCATCAGGCGGGCAGACAGTGGGGGACTCCATCAGGCAGGCAGACAGTGGGGGACTCCATCAGGCGGGCAGACAGTGGGGGACTCCATCAGGAAGGCAGACAGTGGGGGACTCCATCAGGCGGGCAGACAGTGGGGGACTCCATCAGGAGGGCAGACAGTGGGGGACTCCATCAGGCAGGCAGACAGTGGGGGACTCCATCAGGAGGGCAAACAGTGGGGGACTCCATCAGGCAGGCAGACAGTGGGGGACTCCATCAGGCGGGCAGACAGTGGGGGACTCCATCAGGCGGGCAGACAGTGGGGGACTCCATCAGGCGGGAAGACAGTGGGGGACTCCATCAGGCAGGCAGACAGTGGGGGACTCCATCAGGCGGGCAGACAGTGGGAAACTCCATCAGGCGGGCAGACAGTGGGGAACTCCATCAGGCAGGCTGACAGTTGGGGACTCCATCAGGCGGGCAGACAGTGGGGGACTCCATCAGGCAGGCAGACAGTGGGGGACTCCATCAGGCGGGCAGACAGTGGGGGACTCCATCAGGCAGGCAGACAGTGGGGGACTCCATCAGGCGGGCAGACAGTGGGGACTCCATCAGGCGGGCAGACAGTGGGGGACTCCATCAGGCAGGCAGACAGTGGGGGACTCCATCAGGCGGGCAGACAGTGGGGGACTCCATCAGGCGGGCAGACAGTGGGGGCTCCATCAGGCGGGCAGACAGTCGGGGACTCCATCAGGAGGGCAGACAGTGGGGGACTCCATCAGGAGGGCAGACAGTGGGGGACTCCATCAGGTGGGCAGACAGTGGGGGACTCCATCAGGAGGGCAGACAGTGGGGGACTCCATCAGGCGGGCAGACAGTGGGGGACTCCATCAGGCAGGCAGACAGTGGGGGACTCCATCAGGCAGGCAGACAGTGGGGGCTCCATCAGGCGGGCAGACAGTGGGGGCTCCATCAGGCGGGCAGACAGTGGGGGACTCCATCAGGCGTGCACACAATGGGGGACTCCATCAGGCGGGTAGACAGTGGGGGACTCCATCAGGCGGGCAGACAGTGGGGAACTCCATCAGGCAGGCAGACAGTGGGGGACTCCATCAGGCAGGCAGACAGTGGGGGACTCCATCAGGCGGGCAGACAGTGGGAAACTCCATCAGGCAGGCAGACAGTAGGGGACTCCATCAGGCGGGCAGACAGTGGGGGTCTCCATCAGGCAGGCAGACAGTGGGGACTCCATCAGGCGGGCAGACTGTGGGGGACTCCATCAGGCGGACAGACAGTGGGGGACTCCATCAGGCGGGCAGACAGTGGGGGACTCCATCAGGCGGGCAGACAGTGGGGGACTCCATCAGGCGGGCAGACAGTGGGGGCTCCACTTGGGGGGCAGACAGTGGGGACTCCATCAGGCGGGCAGAGAGTGAGGACTCCATCAGGCGGGCAGACAGTGGGGGACTCCATCAGGAGGGCAGACAGTGGGGGCTCCACTTGGGGGGCAGACAGTGGGGGACTCCATCAGGCGGGCAGACAGTGGGGACTCCATCAGGCGGACAGACAGTGGGGGCTCCATCAGGCGGGTAGACAGTGGGGGACTCCATCAGGCGGGCAGACAGTGGGGGACTCCATCAGGCGGGCAGACAGTGGGGGGCTCCAATTGGGGGGCAGACAGTGGGGGACTCCATCAGGCGGGCAGACAGTGGGGGCTCCATCAGGCGGGCAGACAGTGGGGGCTCCATCAGGCGGGCAGACAGTGGGGGACTCCATCAGGCAGGCAGACAGTGGGGGACTCCATCAGGCGGGCAGACAGTGGGGGACTCCATCAGGCGGGCAGACAGTGGGGGACTCCATCAGGAGGGCAGACAGTGGGGGCTCCACTTGGGGGGCAGACAGTGGGGGCTCCATCAGGCGGGCAGACAGTGGGGACTCCATCAGGCAGGCAGACAGTGGGGGCTCCAACAGGCGGGTAGACAGTGGGGGACTCCATCAGGCGGGCAGACAGTGGGGGGCTCCACTTGGGGGGCAGACAGTAGGGACTCCATCAGGCGGGCAGACAGTGGGGACTCCATCAGGCGGGCAGACAGTGGGGGACTCCATCAGGCGGGCAGACAGTGGGGGACTCCATCAGGCGGACAGACAGTGGGGGACTCCATCAGGCGGGCAGACAGTGGGGGGCTTCACTTGGGGGGCAGACAGTGGGGACTCCATCAGGCGGGCAGACAGTGGGGGACTCCATCAGGAGGGCAGACAGTGGGGGCTCTACTTGGGGGGCAGACAGTGGGGGCTCCATCAGGCGGGCAGACATTGGGGGACTCCATCAGGCGGGCAGACAGTGGGGGCTCCAACAGGCGGGTAGACAGTGGGGGACTCCATCAGGCGGGCAGACAGTGGGGGACTCCATCAGGCGGGCAGACAGTGGGGGGCTCCACTTGGGGGGCAGACAGTGGGGGACTCCATCAGGCGGGCAGACAGTGGGGGACTCCATCAGGCGGGCAGACAGTGGGGGACTCCATCAGGCAGGCAGACAGTGGGGGACTCCATCAGGCAGGCAGACAGTGGGGGCTCCATCAGGCGGGCAGACAGTGGGGGCTCCATCAGGCGGGCAGACAGTGGGGGGCTCCACTTGGGGGGCAGACAGTGGGGACTCCATCAGGCGGACAGACAGTGGGGACTCCATCAGGCGGGCAGATAGTGGGGGCTCCACTTGGGGGGCAGACAGTGGGGACTCCATCAGGCGGGAAGACAGTGGGGGCTCCACTTGGGGGGCACCACTTTGACAGGTTTGACTAAGGTTTCAGGATTTGTGTTGAGAGTGTGATGAAAGACTGCTTGACTAAACAGTGCAGCTGTCTACCTCCTACAGGGCCCTCCGGAGGGAATAGGAGGGGGGTCTCGATGCTGTGAAGGACACTAGGGCAGTAGTTTAAGCCTTTGAGTGCTGTCGCCACAGCATGACTGCATGAGATGGAGATTTTTGAACCAGTCAGCTACTCTCAAGCCCCCGGCTCACCTGCGCCACCGAGTAAAGCCGTTCCGGGAAGATGCCGAGGAGGTTTGTGCCGCTGACCAGGGCACTGAAGCCATTCAGGGAGCTGTCCCAAGGTGTGACACAAAAGGGGGGAGAGTCACAGGGGAGAATGTGGAGGTGGAAGGAGGAGAAAGGTATGACCAGCTGCATTTAATTTGCGCATGTCATGAATGCTCTGGCATCCGGATCTTTGAAGTGCAGTGCACGTGATGTTTGGAATGCACGAGCGCTGCTTTGCTTCTGGTACCCACTTATTGAAGCAGGTGGCTGGGTTGACCACAACCAGCTGCTCCAGGCTCGCCGGCTCCCACAGGGCTACCCGCAGGGCCAGACAGCCTCCAAAGCTCTCCCCTACCAGCGTCACAAAGGGGGCTGCTGAGGGGCTGTGGGGGTCACGCCAGCGTGCGGCAAGCTCTCGGATGAGCTCGGCTGTGCGGTCCGTGAGGTCACTCCACCCTGAACGTTCTTTCAGTGGCATGTAGAGCGTCCAAACGTCCCATCCCTGCTTCTGTAGGCTGGGTAGTTGTGACAGCAGGGACTGTCCGGTGCCATCCATGCCTGCGGTGTGTGGCATTTAAAACCGGTTCATTTGCAATTTTAATTGATCTTGGATATTAAGCAGCGACAGGTCAGGCTTCTTTCATTGCCACCAGCTGATCATGGGCAAGCGTTAAAATACCGCTTCTGTTTCATCCTGCCATGGCTCGCCATGCAGTTGGGAGCCATGGCCACCCTGCACCTGCCTGGAAGGTATACCATCAGTTTGTCCGTTTCTCTTCGCTCAGTGAGGTGTATGAGCTTGCATGAGTCGACGTCATCATGGTAGAGCACTTCCTTGCCCAGGGGAGCCGCTGTTGTGGCGACAAATCTAAGACTGTGACATCGTCGTTTTACAAACAGGTAGCTTCTTCTTGAATTGACGGGTAAGCCGTGCTGTCCAATCCGCTGTGAAGGCAAGCAGTGACCTGCTACACCGACTGAGGCTTTGACGTTGCAGCGAGCATCGAGCTTATGACCGCCCCTGATCGAGGTTCTCATTAAACTGAATGAATGTATACACAGAATATATTATTGACGCTGCAAGTGTTTGAGATGGGAATGAACACCGAAAACGCCGCAGCGTGGCTTGAGGAATACGAAATGGCCACAAGCCCACCCCATTCAAGCAAAAATACGAGTGTGGAAAGCAGCTTGCACCACGGCATGCTACCATGGTGCTACCTAGTCGATAGGCCGGGGGGACAAATATTTCTTGTTCCCTACCTTGATAGTACGGTAGTCTGGTATTGGTATTGGGTGCTGAAGCCAGTTTACAATCCCTTGCATAAAAAATCGAATGTTTTGCTTCGCTTGACTTCAGATTGCACAGCTGCAGTGAGTGTGGTGGACCAGTGTATATTTCAGTGCGAGCCAGATGAAGGCCACCCCACTGATCGGCCACCACTGGGTCATTGGGGAATAAAACGCTGCCCATCTTCAGTCGTTGGCCTGAGTAGCAGGGCTTGCTGCACCAGGCCCCACAGCCACATGGCATGATGTAGCTGAATGTAGCTGCATTTTCGCTGAGGAATGCAAAAGTAGAAACTGCTGCGGACCACATTCTTGTACTTTGAAGCCTCGGCAGTAAATTACGCAAGCAGCTTGTGGGAGCGCACACCTACCAGTGTTTACTTCAGTACATCACAATTCACAACCATCCTACGCATAGGAGGATGGCATGGCTGTACCATGGTCATGGCTGTGCATGGTAGCTGGAATTGAGCTTAGATATTCCCTACCAGCCCCACGCAGCAGGGCCCAGCGGGTATGTGCCGTTCTAAACCATCATAGGCAGGCCAGCCCTGAGCCCATGGGCCTTGGGGACCGAACATTGACCACTTGACCATCCCTACGGCCAGTGGCCCAGGCAGCAGGGCTTGCTAAACTAGGCCCCCCCCCCGGGCACAGGACGTATGTAGCTGAGCGCCTGAGCTGTAGCTGAAAAACGGCGTGTGCGGTCAGGAACAGCGGCGCTAAGAGGGACAAGGCAGCAGGGCAGTAGGAAGCATGGTACCCTAGCTACCACATCTAACTATCATTACCATGGCACTTGTTACGTGCCAGCTTTGTTACAGCCGCTGTACTGCTGACCTTCTAGCCTACCTACCTGCTTGCTGGCTTCCAGACAAGGCTCCCTTCAGTATTGACAACATGGCACCGATTGATGAGCAACAGCTGGTGGCACGTGGCTGTATCACATCCGCACTTTCCAACTGTGGATGTAGTGTTAGGCCATAGGACGGAGTGTATGTGCGTGCGTGAGTAGTGGATGGACCCCGGTCTGAGTGCCGTATGTGTGCGACGCTGAAACCGTCTGCAACGCGCCAGTCTTCACTAGGTCTAGTGAGGTATCCCTAGTACCGTTGAGTGTTGACCCCTTATCCCTCAGTCATCCTGATAATCACATCAGCATCATGGGCACAACTGAGGGGGGGGGCAAAAAAATCGAGCACCCAAGCCTACCACCCACCCACCTACCGCCTCCGGAACCCATTACAATTCAAATGTCTCAGTCAAAATTCAAAGTTACAGGGCATGTAAGTGATGAGTTTTGATCAGCTCGTCAAGGCGCTTCTACTGGTATATTATGACAGTTAACTAAGCTACGTTTCCGAGAGATAGATTTTGCGCTGCTCTTTGATCTGCTCTTTGCGCTGTTCTTTGCGCTGCTCTTTGTGCTGTTCTTTGCTCTTTGTGCTACTCCTTGCGCTGCTCTTTGCTCTGCTCTTGTCTCTGTGCAGTTCTTTCTTATTTGTGCTGCTCTTGTCTTTGCGCCGCTCTTTGCGCTGGAGTGCACTCTATCTGCTCTTTGCGCCGCACTCTACTCTATGTTTGCACTGCACTCTGCTCTTTGTGATGCTCTTTGCGTTGCTCTTTGTGTTGATCTTTGCTCCTTGCGCAGCTCTTTGCCATGCTCTTTGCCTGCAATTTCTTTGCCCAGCTCTTCGCCTGCAAGATCTTTGTCGCCGACAGGGCGGGGTTTGTCAGCCATGCAGAAAGAGACGAATCAAGAAAGAAAGAAAGAAAGAGCCGAATAAAACGAATTGCGAGAGCGACTGAGAGTGATAACCAAGTGATAAATGGAGCCAAGCCTCGCTGTCACGCTTATCCGTACCCGGCGAGGCATGATTTTCCCGGCGACCCCGCTGGGCACGATTCAAAAACCATGCCTCGCCGGGTACAGATAATGGGTGGGCAGGATCCCGAACATGATCCCGAACACTAGTGGAATTGGAATGTGTCCAGCTGGCACTATGTTTCGAGTTCCGGACACAGGTGGAATTGGGCCCAAACTATACTCGGGCGCACGGAATCCAGCGATTCGAGGCCTGCGATCAGGAACGGGACAAGATACCGATTTGCTCTCTAGGACTTTGTAAGATATGCCAGTCGCATACACTGTGGGAGAAGTGAACTTTGCCCGGCTCTACTAATCACTCATCCAGCCTGGTAGGCAGGCGGTGGTCGAGGGCGGTGGTGGCAGGCGACGAACTCAAAATATAGCACCTCACGCAGGCATTGCAATACCGTTCATGAATTAAACGTACCCCGTAAATGGATAACATGGTCAGCGTACGAGTTCGAGCAAACCTACAATGAGCCGAGGGCGGCCTGGTCGGAGTCGTCAGGCAGGGTGCAAGTTGTGCACGGCACCTCAGCATTGCGCAGGTAAGACATATAACAATTGAGGCCCTCAGATCGCAAGTCGCAATCGGGATCACTGCCAGCGAGTCGGAGCGATGAGGGCCCGGTCGGAGCAGGCAGGGTCGCAGGCGATGCACGGCTCCGCAGCATTGTGCAAGCAAGCCAATCATTCGATGCAGGTCGTTCCAAAAATAAAGATCTTCGAAGGAAAGATCGCTGCCACTCAAGTCCAGCCGCAACAATGGGGGTCCCAGCGAAATGCCTGGCCTACTAGTCGCACGCATGGCCACAGCCATTGCTTGCGCATTTTGCTTGAGAAATAAGACCAGGCAATTAAACTACCCATCCATGCAGCCCCAGGCCCCATTTAGAAACATGCATGGAATGTAGCCCTCCCCTCTAGATTTGCATGGCGCACCCAATTCCCCGGCTTGTACATGTCAGGTCATTGGCAACTACGATGGAATTTGTTTTGGATATTGCGTATTTTTTAAAAAGACATGTCCCATGTCACACATCCCGGTGTTCAATAGGCAGCATGCCAAATGGCAGGCCGCAAGGCCGTCACCAAGTTAACTGGCATACAAAATCGTTCAATTTGTTAGGTGATGACAATTTATGCCAACAGTCAATTTTGGTACTGGGCGCGCCTGGCTATTGAGTACCGACTAATGCTCGCTAGCGATCACAATTCATACCAACACTCGACCAACAGTCAATTTGGGTGCTGAGCTCAGCCAGGCTATTGACTACCGACTACATCTAGCTAGCGATCACATGTTTCCAGAAGGCAGATGGCCTGGATGGCTATGACAATGCGATGGCATCAGCCTTCATCTTGGCCATGAGCTCCCTCACTGCCTTCTTCCTCTCCCTCAGTGGGACCTCTTTGCCCACTACTTCATCTAATTCCTCCACCGTCACCGCGTTTCTTGCCACATCTGCCTCCGCCAGCTGCTGATCGGGATGGGCTGTCAGCATGTGATCAAGGTAGTGATAGCTCCAGACCCACGGGCGGGGGACGAGCGGATCCCTGCTCATGCAGACATGGCATGGCACTGGCCTGTCGGTGCAAGGATTGGCGGCTGAAACCTTGTGCACTGAGGCGTATGACATCTTGTGGTGCAGAGGGCATGCAGAGCTGACTTTCACGGTATTGCTGTTTGAGCCCTTTCCCAGCTCTGACCTGCACATGCTAGAGTCCCGGTCTCCACGGATGGCACCACAGAAGCCACAGGCTTCATCAGCATGAGGCTCCAAGCTGCAGACTGCGCCACATTCGCCCAACAAGATATGGCATGCGACGTGCAAGCGCATAGCGGATAACTTGAACTTCTTCCCACACCCAGCCACCCTGCAGTCCACAAGCATCCTTGGCTGCTGACGGCCCAGGCTGATCCTGGTGCTGCTCTAGCTGCTGAGGCACGCTGTTGCAAAGAGGCCAGAACTTGGCCTCACTGCCTCTGTCAGGGAACTCAGCGGACATATTCGCGCTGTGAGGGGCAGCTGGCGGAAGCTGGCCTGGCAACCCCCCTGCTTGGGTGAGCAGAGCTGCCAAGATGTTGTCCAGAGTACCGGTAGATGCCTTGCTCCTTGCCACGACATCTGGTGTATCTGGAGACAGAGAGGCTGTCATGGCGAAGGGGAAGGCTCTGTGGGCAGCCACCTTCAGCTGCCCGCCAGTCTTGCCCATCCACTCAAATGTAGCATCTTACTCATCCTCCTCGTCGCCTCCAGAGTACCTCAGGTGCATAAGCACCCCAGTCACCTGAGCAGCCTCCATCAGCAGCTGCTCCGGTGTTCTCTCCCCCACACTATACAGAGCCCCCTTGGCTGTGGGGGACCTGGAGCACATCAGCTCTGAAGACCGCCAAGGCCAGCCCCCCACCGCTTAAGACCAGCACGGCAAAGGGTCCCGCATCATGAAGGATGCTAGGCTGTTCATTCATGATCCACGAGACCAATACTACCATGTGCTGCGTGTAATACAGCTCTTTCTAAGGCTGGATCAGCTGGTTTCGGGGTGTGTCCAATGGAGCCAAACCCTCAGTGTGGGGGGCCAGGGGGTCATGTGGTAATTTAAACAACATTTTAGGATGTAAATGGACTCATGTTGGCAAGAAGAACACAGAGGTGCCGCTGCCAGCGTCAACAGACCTCCAGAAAAGTACCAAGTTTTCCAAATATTTGAGTTTTTGGGAGACCCTCCCCCCCCCCCCACCCCCAACTTTGCCCCCTCATATCTCTCACCCCCCTGGGCCCAAAAAAATTAGAACAGGTATAGAACGCTCACGTTAAGCTCTACAAAAAAGAGGCCTGGGGTCGATTTTTTTATTTTGCCCCCCCCTCGCACAACTGGCATTTTCTACATCGACATTATGTACTTCTTCCCAGTCCTTGATATTCAAACTAAGTAACCCTCCGGATAGAGCATGGATCCATGCCCCTCCTCTTCTGAAACAGCTTTCTGCCTGCTCACTAGCTAGTCCGACTCCCATCATTAATATCTGAAATTTCCTTAGTTGAACAGTCCGCCTGGCTGGCTGGCTGCTGACCTGCGTGCCCCCCTCCCTGTAATGACTACAAGCCGAATACTGTAGTAATGAATTGAGTGTCATTCTACTTGTGAGGGCATGCATACATGCAAGGCCGGGGCTTTGAGCCGGCGTCCCATTCATCTGAGTGTACCTCCCCAAGTCTACGCCACGCACATTAGCATACATTCAAGTTCTTCTTCTATGATCGTTGCCTCTTCCCTGCCCCATTGTCACCACTGTCCACAGCCCTAGGTGGCCTGGCCTCCACCCCAGTGCTCGCGCTCCCACCGTTCGCCATGGTCATACTCATCCTCTGGCCCTCTCCTGCCCGCATGACCACCCAGCGGAAAAATTCACAGCGTCCTTGAGGCTTTGGACCCGCAGCTCGAGAACAACAGTAAAATGCACGACCCCTACAAAAGGCAGCAGGTCAGGAAAGAGACAAGCCAGAAGTCAGCAGTGCCTGTACCGGTTTACGGGCACAAGTCCCATGCATCAAATGTGATGCCCCGCTGGACTGTAGAAACTTCACTTCACAGCACCAAGTCATACCACCTCAAAACAATGAGAGCGAGCACCAAACGAGTATGTACCAAGAACTGATACGCCATAGGATTCTAAATAGGGGACAGCCTACTACTCGGGTGTTCAGGCTTACAGAGACAGGCCATCCGCCGCACCTATTATCTCCCTTCTTCTTGACTTGACGTGCGACTGTCAGCTCCCCATGCTCGCACCGCGGTACACCTCCATCCACTTTTTCAAAAGGATTGACCGCAGGAGCAGGGCCGCCCTCCCAGGGGAAGTACGCCCTCTGCTGCAAAAGCCGAACCGGTGCAGATCCGACAGGGCAGGCCTTGCCACAAGAAGGTACAAGCTCAGACCCGGCGCCTACACAGTCACCGGTGCCACTGGAAGCGGATCCCAGCCCCTGGGAGGCTTCCAGCAGCCCAGCAACGTCCCTACCTACGACTACTCCATCTCTGCATCCGGCTGCAGCAGCCACAGCGCCCGGACGTTGATCCTCAGTTGACGACCCGGGGCAGGGCGGCATGGATCCGCTGGATGGGACGCTGGATCTGGATCCGCTGGCTAAGCCGCTGGATCCGGCGGGAGTTGGTTTTGAGGGTAGGAACATGCGCATGGACTGCTGCTGCCCGCCATTGCCCGCTGCCGGGGCTCTCTTAGCGCCACCGATACGTTGGCTGGAGGGCACTGTCCCTGAGGGTGGGGGAAGCAGGGAGGTAGCCGGCATGACACTTCTGTAGCACCTCAATCAATGATACATTGTTTTTATAATTGTTGTAATTTTTGGATTTTAAAGGACGGATGCTCAAGATAAACAATTTCAAGGGCTCAAAAAATCCCAGCAAAACGAGACAAACATGTGCTCTGGGACTTGCATCGGTAAACACGCACCAGACATGGTCTTGGCCACATGAGATCTGCTGTTGCAAGCTGCCATGAGCGGCGCTGGCTGGGACCCCCTAGCTGCCTGCTGCTGCTGTTGTCGTTGCTGCTGCTGCTGCTGTTGTTCCTTCAGTTGTTGTTCTCGTCGTGGCTCTTGTTGTTGCCGTTGTGGCTGCTGCTGCTGCTGCATCAGCTGCTGGTAGGACTGAGGTTGGCAAGGATCCGTGTTGACGTGCATGCGCACATCTCTCACTGAACCAGCCTGAGAGGGTACCCCCGCATCCGATGGTGGTCTGGTCTGGGGTTGGTGAGGCCCACGCTGCCCCTCAGCCTCTTCCCACACGGCAGAGTGCAACATCGGTTTCTGGTGTATCTGCTCTTGCCGCCCCCCTGCGGACCCATCACGGCCACGTGGAGGAGTCTGCGTCAGGGTGGGACCCTGACACACGTCCGCTTGCCCGTGAAAGGCAAGGTGTGCGGCCACATCGTTTGGATGAGGCTGCTGGTGCCGGGCAGGGTGCGGTGGCCGGTCCTGGGTAAAGAAACCATGACCACCATCATGTGCATTTTGAAACGGGAAAGGAGCACCGGTGAAAGAGGTCCCTGCCGATGCTGTCCCTGCAGCTGCTTTGACTGCTTCAGCTGCCCCCTCTGCCCCTTCTGCGGCTGATGCCTGCTCCTGTTGTCGCTGTTGCGGTCTGACGAGAAATGTGTCCAAGGTTGCTTGTTTCGCTGCGAGCACAGCGGATGCGAGCACATGCGCGATCAGGAATGGCTGTGATTTTTTTAAGGGATTGGCTAAACTCTGATTTACCACGCCCTGATTTGTAACCCAATCCTAAGGTGTGTTTTCCACTCCGAGGCGCAGCGAAGCTGCGCGGGGGGGTGCGGGGGGGCACCGACCCCCTGCATGGGGGTCCGGGGATCATCCCCGGGTGGGGGTCCAGGGGCAGGGATCTCAGAAACAGTAGGACATTTAAGAAGCAATTTCTCAATTAAAAATGTCCATTTTTTTAGAACATGACAGGAAGGCTGAGTTTTGATCAATGAGACTTGTACTCCGCCTCCCATGCCAAGTCGAGATAGGGCCTCCCTTGTGCAGCTTTTGCAGCACTGTTCTAAAGAGTGTGGTCAGCACTGGCAGCCCCGCCTTAACATTCAGCCGTTCTTGCCGCCGCTCGTGCCCTGTGGCGAAGGCTGCTGTCATGCGCAGTCTGCCCTCCCCCCTGGCCTTGAAAGCTGTTAAGCTGCCATTCTGTTTCTGTGCTTGAGTGTCTTTCATGGTCATCAATCTGACGCTTGTGCGTGCAAACTATATCCATATGAGTAATATGACATAGGCTGCACTGCTGCAGTGACACATGTACTTGTTCAGGCTCTCGTTGAATCCTTTGTTTTCGAGCCAGACGCGCCGCATTTCGCGGCCCTGAAAGTACTCGTCCTGAAATATGTTCGTCCCCTGGCCTTCCTTGCCTCTCCAATAACCTTCGCTTTCGCCATCCTTTGGATTCTCCGCCATTTCACTGCAATCGACCGTTCGTGAGCTGAAATAATCCTTTAGTACTGAGGGGTACTGCCACGTCAAAATCTCACATTTTACCACGCCGATCCGACCCCGAAAACCGCTGTATTACCACGAATCGTGGTACACCACGCCTTAAAAAATCCACTGGCATGCAATTAGAAATGCCATCGCATGCGCACCTAGCAATCCAAGGGAGCGCATGCACCATTGGTAGTTTTGAGGGAGCACATGCGCGATCAGACATCGCAGCACACACACACAAATTGTAATCCTATCCAACTGGCAAACCAATCGCAGGTGCACTTTGTAATCCAGACACATGTGCAATTAACTGGGATCCAGGGGTCATCAAAGGCACAGTCCAGGGGGTAGGGTTCAGGGTTCAGGGGGTAGGGTTCAAGGGACACGGTTCAGGGGACGGGGTTCAGGACTTCAGGGGTAGGGCTCAGGATTCAGGGGCAGGGTTCAGGGGTACGGTTCAGAGGGCAGAAGGTAGGGTTAAGGAGGTAGGGTTCAAGGGGTAAGGTTCAAGGGGTGGGGTTCAGGGGTAAAGCTCAGGGGGTAGGGTTAAAGGTTCAGAGGGTAAAAACAGGGGACAGGGGCCAAGAGGCAAGAAGCAGGGGACAGAAGGGTAGGAGGTAGAGTAGGACAAAAAGGGCAGGGGGGCAGGACTTAGGGGGGCAGGGGGGAGGAGGTAGGACGTAGGGGACAGGGGACAGGGGTCAAGAAGCAGGGGTTAGGAGGAAGAGTTAAGGGGACATCGAGCATCCTGCATGAAGATTGGATCCCAGGGAGCAGGGGGCTCGGGGGAAGGTCTCATTTAGGGCCCCAATGAGCTGATCCAGCAAGCAGGCCAGAGCTCAAAAAACTTTTGGCAGACTGCTAAGCAGCAACCACTGGGATGATGGGGACGCAGCAGCACCCTTCAATAGACAGCGGGGCCCTGTCCTCTGCAGACAAAGCCCATCTCAACTTACAGGTCCGTCCCATCTCTGATTACCACTTCAGGCGGCACCCTCAGGCACACAGAAGAAAAGCAAGCATCCTCACTCCCTGCCCCCACCTGAGTATGAGCTGAAGAGGAATCGAGAGCTGGCTTTGGGAGGCTTTGCGGCCGATGGCAAGCCCTGGTCTATTTGCATTTCCACCCAGGCCGGGCAGTGGTCGCTACCCTTAAAGTCCGGCATGATGTCCTACGTATAGTGCGCATGCAATCGGCTGTGTTTCAAAAAAATGATTTATGAAGTGCGGCATGATGCAATGCATGCAGTGCGCATGACATTGGCTATGTTGCAGAAAAAGGGGTTATGATTTCAGGCATGATGCAATGCATGCAGTGTGCATGACATTGGCTATGTTGCAGAAAAAGGGGTTCTGATTTCAGGCATGATGCAATGCATGCAGTGCGCATGACATTGGCTGTGTTGCAGAAGAAGGGGTTATGATTTCAGGCATGATGCAATGCATGCAGTGTGCATGACATTGGCTATGTTGCAGAAAAAGGGGTTGTGATTTCAGGCATGATGCAATGCATGCAGTGTGCAGGACATTGGCTATGTTGCAGAAAAAGGGGTTGTGATTTCAGGCATGATGCAATGCATGCAGTGTGCATGACATTGGCTGTGTTGCAGAGGAAGGGGTTGTGATTTCAGGCATGATGCAATGCATGCAGTGTGCATGACATTGGCTATGTTGCAGGGAAAGGGGTTATGATTTCAGGCATGATGCAATGCATGCAGTGTGCATGACATTGGCTGTGTTGCAGAAAAGGGGTTGTGATTTCAGGCATGATGCAATGCATGCAGTGTGCAGGACATTGGCTGTGTTGCAGAAAAGGGGTTGTGATTTCAGGCATGATGCAATGCATGCAGTGTGCATGACATTGGCTATGTTGCAGAAAAAGGGGTTATGATTTCAGGCATGATGCAATGCATGCAGTGTGCATGACATTGGCTATGTTGCAGAAAAAGGGGTTATGATTTCAGGCATGATGCAATGCATGCAGTGCCAATGACCATTGGCTATGTTGCAGAAAAAGGGGTTATGATTTCAGGCATGATGCAATGCATGCAGTTTGCATCCAAGGGTTTGCAGCATCAAGAAGGGTAATGTTGCACCAGGAAGTGGCTGTTTAATCAAAATATTGCACTGTAACAGAAAGCAGTTGTTGTATAAAAAGGGTGTGACAGGAAGCGGTTAAGTTTCGAAATGTGTTTGGTGCATTGGAAAGGAGTTCTTGCATCAAAAAGGGTTGATACTTGTACTACATACTTTCATGGAAAGAGGGACAAACTTAAAGCGGCGGCCACAAAAACAGCACAGTGTCACACGCAACGTCTCAAACATAGAATGGCATAGGCTCAGACCCGTAATTGTGTCTGCCGCTTTATCCAGCACGCATAAAATCCGTCTAGGGCATTCCGATTAAGGCGTGTCCTGCTGGTCGGTGATTTCTTGCTCGGCTAAGTTAGGACGCTGCATGCACAAATCATGCGTTCTCCACCCAACAGTATAGGAGCTAAGAAAGATCATCAATCAATCAATTTTGCCCTTCCCCCCTTTCAGTGCCTGCAGGCCCTGCACCATACCGGCTGTAACTGCGCGCTACACGCAAGTCGGGACACAGCCTCATGCCATCACAGCGCATTACAGGCATAATAGCGACACGCGCTAGGGTGCATTTTAAAAGCCGGATTCCAGTTTGAGGCCCGAATTCAAATTCAAATTCAAATTCCGGAGAGAAGGATGGGCATATGTTAAGGTTCAGCCATGTGTGATGAGCCGATCATGCAGGGTGGCAATCGTGCGGGTATACGACCCGTGTGCATGCATACCTGGCAGCCAGTGCATGCATGCATCAGGCCAGCGCAGCATTCATGGCGAGTCATGCATGATTCATAAAGACTCATCGGGCGGCCAGGCGCCATAGCAGCGCGCTTGCTGCCATACATGATGCACTGGCCCTTATGCTCCGTTTCAAAACAACTCTTCCTCCATCACACAAGCATGGTGCAAAGCACTGTTGGCCCCAGTGGGTGTGGGCTGCTGGAACATGCTGATGGCACCTGTGGCACTGCTGCACCCATAAACGGGGTAAGTTACCAAAACTTAAATCACCAAAACCTAAACAAACAGAACATGCACCCTGAACCAGTGGCCCTGAACCCTGTGAAGAGCATCACGCACCCCTGAGACCACCCATGTCGCCAGCCTGGCGGCTGATGTGTCATCCCCGTCAGCGGCCAGGAGCAGGTCGATGCGGGTACCGTAGTTGTTGGCACGGGCGCCGGAGGCAGTATTCCAACACGTGAAGGCATTGGGCCTGAGAGGCAGAGGGAGCGGGCATCGGGTCGAATCAGGGGGGCCCAATGGGCATACAGGCCAGTTTGTGTGGGGATTAGGGAGAATCTAGGGGGGGCAGGGTTAAGGGTAGGGCTGGTCTGTAAGGTCCGTGTGATTTTGTGTGGGGAGTGGGATGAATGACTGCATTTGCTCGAAGTAAGAAATTGATTCCAGTCTCGTTCAGACTTAACATTGAGTGTCTGTTGACAGGCCCAGGCCCAGGTAAACGTTTCTCCCCCATGCAAACACAAGCACACTCTCTCACGTGCACAGAAGCAAACAGGCCCCTTGCCTGATCAGCATTTTTGTTTTTTACCATAAAACCTTGGGTGGGCAGCGGTGATAGGCCCAAGCTGGGCATATTAGAATCAAAACATGACTAGGCCATGGCTAGAGGCTCAGGAAACAGGGTGTACAGCACCAGGTCCCCTCGGTCACGGGCCACCATGCCACATGCAGCAGGATTGTAGCCAAAGTGTGATTAAAATTAAGCTAGTGATCAAGCCTGCTGTCATGCAGTGTGTCGTGAGACTGAACGTAGCCCATCCCGGTTACAATACTTTTTGCTTGGGCCATCCGCTGTCGGACGTCGAAGGTTGTGTCCCCGTCGGCTCAATGGTGTCGGCACAGCGGCTAACCAGAGGTGGTGAAGTGGCAACCAGAGTGTGGTGGTGGTGGTGGGAACCCCTGGTGGGAGCTATCAATAAGACAGCTGTCCAGGGCCGTGGGGCGTGGGCAGTTAGGTACTAAAGCACCGCACAGGCTTGTTCTGCACGCCATGGCAGTGTTCAGGCATGTTGCTTGGCAGGTCCACATACATGGCATGCGCGTGTGGGATTTTTTTAGCCTCTCACACAAGTGTAAGCGGCAGGATAAAAAAGGGCGGGATTGCTCCCCTCCAAAAATGCTCCTTGACAGGTCTTCACATGTGGCATATAAGCGTATCATATTATCCATATCATATCTGCATCTCATATCAACGTCTTTTAGGTCACACCGGTATGGCGGCATGTGACACGTGTATGCGGCATGTACGCATGTCGCATGCCGTAGTTGGTGTGACACGAGCCCATCGCAACACAATCTGCACCTGTTTGGGTGGAAGAGTCGGAAGGTGTCCCGGAAGGGCCCTCCTCCTTGTGCGTTACCCAGCAGGCTACACAGCCACTGCCTGGAGCAAGAGGAAAGCAGCAGGCATAGAACAGATGGCTCAGGCAAGGGTTCGACCCAACGCAGGTTACGGAAAACAGCATTCCCTGCCACCGCCTTGCTTATCCTTGATGACGTAAGGCTTCGCCCCCGTCGCCTGAATGCTGCACCTTGGTAGAGGCCTGAGCCTGATGCCACAGAGGCCCCACGGCAGTGTTTATTTTTTCGGCTACAGGTCCATTATCAGCAGGTTGCCCCGCGGCCGTCAGAGGCCCCAATGGGAACGAACCGGGGCCGGCCTACGGCCGGCGGCCTAAGCAGCATGGCTGGCCACACCTGGGGCCTCTGCCGGGGTGCCGGGTTGTAGCTGATATGTAGCTGAGTAACAAAAAAAGAAACACTGCCCCATGGGAGAGCAGAGGAGAGCAGAGGACACACGCCGGCAACATTACGGCAGTCAAGCAACATCAGTAAAACAAGATGAACATGGGCTTACTACGGAAGTGACAAGACTTCGTTATTCAAAAATCCAAACAAAATCCCAGTCTGTTGGCCGCATGGGACTGACCTCTTATACAACGCCTGCCCCCCCCACCGCGCAGTGGCCTCCACAAAAGTTCAAGACCAGACTCGCCCAAACACTCAAACCCATGTCGCAGCAACTGTGCACCTGTCCCATCTCTCGTCGTAGAAGCCTCCTTGCTCCTCCTGGCCAACCCAGCAGCAGTCCGCCGGCGTGGAGTGGATGTTGAAATCACCCACCAGGAGGATGCGTCGCCTAGCAGCCACGTAGGCGCGCAGCCGCACCTCGAGCGCCTGCGGGAGAGAGGATGCAGGGTTGAGGGTTTGGAGTTGCGGTTGGAGACAAGTGGGTTAGGGTTCAGTGTTCAAAGGGCTGAGGGTCAAGGGTTGAGCCTGTATGGCCCAGTGTTTACTTTTCATCCTACGAGGCCACCTTTGGCTAGCCACCCCTAAAACCACCAAAGGCCTGATTGGGTTTAGAGTTTAGGGTAAGCCTAAACCCTGACCGGCCTACAGGCTACAGGCACAAGTCGCATGGCTTGCTGGCTTGCCGCGCACGGGACCGTCGGCAGGAGACCAAAGGCAGCTGAAACACAGCTGACCTGATGCCAAGCCAAAAGAAACAAAACTCTGCTGTGGCGGGAGGAGCCCTGCACTTGGGTGTGAAGCGGGAACCGGGGCATGAGTCTGTCTGGCTGGCGCAATCATCTCTCCACGACTCTAAAACCAGGGTATGAGGCCGGTGCGAGCAGATGTAAACAACACAAACAAAATCAAGCACAGACAGAAATACCTGCCTGTAGCCATGTGCTAGCATGGGGGGGGGGGGGGGGGGGGGTCTTACTATGTGGAGGTCTTACACATATGTGAGGGGGTCTTACTATGTGCAATCACACATTCATTTCACACATTCAAACAGTGTTTACCTGTGTGAGTGCAAGCACATGTGCCTGGCCCTGATGCTCTGAAGAACAAGAGCTCTTGGCTCCAGTGCTTATCTTAAGGTTGTTCAGCTACACTTCAGCTACATCACGACCTACAGTCGAGGGGACCTGGTTCAGCAATACTTGCTAATTGGGCCACCAGACATGGGCCCATCAAGGTTTTGCCCTTGTTCTTCCTATGGTGGTCACCCGACAGTCCTCCAGAAAAGATCTGGCACAGACTTGCATCAACCCTGTACATAATGGGTACGGTTCATATTATTAGCTCATCCGCTGATAATGTGGACTGTACCCATTCAATTTGGTGCGGATCTCAATGTTTTTCATCAGTCTGAACCACCATTTCAGAAGGGCCTACATAGCTATACCGTTTGTTCTTTGCTCACTTCTTTGCATCACCTCGTATATAAATCACTGGTCTTCAAAAGCTGGTTAACCAAAAGCTTGTTAGACCCTGGGGTAACAGCCTTTTTTTAACAGGGATATCTAGACGGGGTAATGAAAGCAACTGAGCATCATTCAAAACTCAAACATGCACTTAAAGAGAGAGAGACACATGGAATCATGCATACCTCCTGATATCATACACCTCCCCAGATCTACATATGGGTATACGGTACAGTATGTACACGGTCATGAAATACATCGGTATATTAACTGAGCAGGGTACAGCAGCGCAAGTGATCCCCTTCTGAGCTGCTGGATGGCTCCTGGTAGTGAGCCCATATGCCCTACAGCCCAACAGCAGGGGAGGTCCTCAGCCCAAAAGATGGAGGGTTGGAGAGCTACAGATACCTCCCAGGAAACAAAAGTACGGTGGGACCCCAGCTTGCAGCGATACGACTGTTCAGTAGACAACCGTGTAGGCATGCACATATGAACGGAAAAGCTACCTGTAAACAAGTCCCTTGCATCCAAGTGGCTGATTCCACTATGAAATCGAACAAGAAGGGTAGTATCACCGCCACTGCCTTTGCTTGGCAAAGCTGTCAGACACATTTATGAGGTCAAAATAAACTAGGCTTACGTAGGAGACCTAAGCACCCAGAGATGATTCCCCATTCTCACCTCAAATAATGTCTACATGCTCTCCGACCACCCACCCACCCACCTCGAAGAATATCTGTTTGTACTCTCCACGCTCCACAAACCTCTCCTCGCTGGTGATAGCAGGCCCATATCTGCCCAGAGCAGCAGCAGCAACAGCAGGGCCATCGATGTGAATTGAAGGACAGGAATGCCCGCACACGCGGGGTTCATTCCCACGCTACTGCCCGGTGGTTGTGTTAGTTGCTAGCCCAGGGGGGTCACCCGTTTTCGCTCGTTGTCCTAGCGTATTTAGTGTCTGTACCAGTTTACGGGCAAATGTCCCATGCATCAAATGTGATGCTCTGTTGGACTGAAAAAACTTCATATAAAGCTTCATGCACACGCTCCTTTAGGCACGACCAGCAGTGTTTCTTTTTTCGTTACTCAGCTACATATCAGCTACAACCCAGCTTCCCGGCAGAGGCCCCAGGTGTGGCCAGCCATTCTGCTTGTGGCCAGCTATTCTGCCGATTTGTTCCCACTGGGGCCTCCGAAGACCGCAGGGCAACCTGCTGATGGTGGACCCATAGTCGGGAGAACAAACACTGACGACCAGGGGTGTCCACTGCTGCCATGCCTGCATGTCCCGTGAATGGTCTCGCCTTAACCTCATGGAGCCATCAGCCATGTATTGGTGATGCGCACAGTCTGTGACTGGAAACAAGGGGCATGTCCAGGAGCATGAACGGACCGGTGCTTATTTAGTGTCAGAGTTCATTGTCCCCGACCAGTTAGACCTTCTTACCCAGTTACCCTTCTAACCAAGTTCCCCGACCATTTAGTTTAGACCTTCTTAATCAGGCCACTGGCCAGCGTCCACTCTGCGGATGGAAACCAAACCTTGGCCGACCTACGGCCGGTGGCCCAATCAGCAGGGCTTGCTGTACCAGGATCCCCTGCCTTGTGCCATAATGTAGCTGAACTGTAGCTGAATAGCACTTTCAAATAAACAGTGGAACAGACCCCTCATGAGCCGTTCCCCATCACAACTTTCCCAAATTCGAATCCATTCGAAATCCTCCCAATGCAATGGTGTAATTTTGACTGCTTGATTGCATTTTTACCCATTGCAACACTGCATATCCCCCCTGCTGCAGATAATCACCCTGAAGACAATCACCATCACCACGATCCATCTCAACACAGCATCCGCCTCACAAGAGCGGCAGCAGCCTCACATGTTAATCACCAGAAAGGCACCATGGTCTGTAATGACACATCGGCCCTCCGCGTCGATGCTCTCCAGAACGTGTGCCTGGTAGTGGCTCCAGGGCCCACCTAACACCTCAGGGGCACGCGCCTTGGGGACACCTTAGGATTCAAGGGGGCGGCAAGTGGAGTGAGGAGTGGAAAACATGGTGTGTCCGTGTGTGGGGGGGGGGGGGCAATATGGCTCTGAGTGGGGTGGAAGGTGAGGTTGGGAGGGGAGGGGGGGGGATGATGAAATGAAATGTACATTGGACACTCCCATGTCCCACAACACGTGGTGGCCAAGGCAGAGGTCGTCACTAATTGACAAGTGACGTCCAATTTGTGGGTGGCACAGCGACACACTGGTTCAGCCACCGTCCCCCCAGCCCAACCCAACAGACGATGAGGACCTCGGCCTCAAAATCATGGAGGCTGCATCCCATCACCGGAGTTTCTGTTTCAGGCTACGAGTCCAACTTCCGCAGCCGCCAAGGGCCCCATTGGGGCCAAAACTTGACCAGCCTGCCGACACAGGCCCAAGCAGAGCATGGCTGGCGCATAGGGCCTCCAGATGGAGTCAGAATGAAGTGCAGCTGAGCAGCGGAGGGCCATACAAAAGAGAAAAAGTGGTCATTGATCAGGACCCTACTTCTGTCCAGTGCCATCATCCCTGTGATGCCCTCCTCAGCGTGCACCGGCATGCCCGCAGTGCTGCGCCTCACGAAGGTGGCAACGCCCGAGTAGCCCTTGTTGCCGGTCCGGTTGAACGCGAAAAAACTCTCCCTGCGAAGATGCAAAAGCTGTTTTGTGCTTGGTCATGCAAGGGAGCCGTGTGTACGCACGTATGTGCTGAGACTGGTTTAGTCCTCGTGGAATTAAATATGTTAACATCATCAAGGTGACTAGCCTGGGATGATCCCAACAGCCAGGCAGGACGGCAGGTGGCGGATCTTTGATCCTAGTTTGAGCAAAAGCATAATGGCGTGTGCGGCTGGGCTGGGCCTCCCCCAAAGCTTTTAGGGCTGGCCAACCCCAGCTTACAGTGCAGCTGCTCACCATCCTTCAGCCAAGGCCAGTGACGAATCCAGCTCCTCACGGCGCAGCTTGTGCTCTTGGAAGCAAATGACATCTACAGGGGACATGCGCAGGGATGCAGCGAACCTGACACAACGTACACTGCAGATTGAGTGGACCATTTGGGAGGTGGTTCCTACCAAATCAAAGGCCAGTGTGAATGATCCCATGCAATATTTCAAGGTCAGGAGCTCTTCTAATGACTTGAGACCAGCATCCAGGGCGCGCACTTCTTGCATCATGAGACTGTGTAACCATGCAAGCTGGTTGGGGACTCATGATTCAGGCCAATGCATTATCGGCAGATGAAATGAAGAATGCCACAACATAGCTTTGGGAATATGAGTTACGGTACGTTCAGAGTTATTTTGCCATGGCTAAAAAACGGGAAAATGCCCGCACCTGCGTTCAGAGACTCGAGAAGCTGTGTAAGGCCTCCGCTAGAAGCGCAAATGGGTCGCAAACCATTCACGTTGAAGCTTACAACCCTGATTCGTGCAGGCATCTCATCTCACGGCTTGTGCCTCAGACAGTGCTGTGCTAGGCGTGCATGCCATGCCAATGGGCCGTGTACTTTTGACGTCAGGATCCACATTTAAACGACAACTCGTCTGTTACATATCCAATTTCACATGCAGAGCTTTTACAACTATCACTCTGTACCGTTCTTTTGGCATTCCCTTGTGCAGTTGGTTGAGCTCTCGCAACGAAACTCGCCAGGTGTTGCAACAAGTTAACTCGCTGGCAAATGACCTTCTGCAGACGAAGAGGTGTGCTGACATTATAAAAATGTAATTCATGAAGAACTTCACGTGTAGCTCGCCAGCAAAGCAGCAGATGGTGAGCTGGATAACTTGACTTATGTTTCGCAAGCTTTGCCTCCTCAAATCATAAAATTGTGATGAGGATCAAGGCTAGCGCTAAGGAATGCACTGTGACTTGGAGTGGTGCAGGTGCTGACAAAGTCGCACGAGCAAGTGTACAACCGAGCGGCCGCGAGGCTTGCAGGAATGCAGGTATCTTTGCCTGCTTCGATTCTGTGTATCCTTGCGAACATCTGTGGGGCCACCAGGTAAACCAACCTAGCAGCCCCGAATTGCTGTGCTCTCATCGCTAGTAGAGGTTCTGGTACATTAGTTCGCTCGCGTGAGCTTGCAGATGACCTCGTCATGCGGACTGTGCATGCATGTATGCTGTTCTACTAAAATCTCGTCCATTGTGCACGTCTGTTGACGTAAAAAATGCATGCTTGCATGCACAAGGGCAAGCAGCATGCATGCATGCATTTTGTCCCATATGCATGCATGCTGCTAGGCCTTGTGCATGCCTGTTGCTTCGTCCACTGCAGATGCCTGTATCACCCTCTGCTTTGCCCACAGCCCAGCCCATTCTTGTAGATCGGCACTTTTGTCTGTTCCTATTCAGGCTCAGGGCTGGTCCGCTGCTGACTTCGGTGTGCAATCAGGCTGTTGCTGTGTGAAAGTATCAGTTCTGGCACCCAGCTTGCAAATGCAGTTGCTGCGATGACAATTATGGATGAAGTGAAAGGCGCCATGTACAGCTGGTGTACATACCAGGAATCCTAGCAGAGGCAGGCACGGTGCCGCAACCTGCAATGCACCATGCATACAGAACACCTGCATCAGGCTCACTGAAAGAGTTCCATACACACAGCATGCGGCCTTTTCTTTTGTTCCTTCCCCCCCCTCTTCCTTTTAGTTTCTTCTCCCTTCTGATCAGTTGCGCATCCCTATGTGCCAGCAGTCCAAATGACATCTCGTACCTCAGCCTCAGGGCTCCTACGATATAGCCACGGTTCACAAAGCACGAGCCCAACCATATATGCAATAAATATGATGCCGCGCTGGACTGTAAAAACAAGTGCTAGGCTGACATGGTGGGACAGCTGACATTCATAGCCGATCAGAAGTAACTAGACACACGCACAGGCAGTAGTATCCAAAATGCACAACACCTTCAACTAATCCCACCGCACAAGCAACACAGGCAGCACACACATCAACAGCACCACCCAACATTCACCCAACAAAGCAGCACCATCGCCCAATATGATCAGAACGCAAACAGAGGCAGGGGCATCCTTAGCAACTACTGACCAAACACACAGCCTGGGACACCTCAACAGTTTTCAGGGCATATACGTCACTGGGGGGCTGCGCCAGAGGTACAGCTTTTACATATCACCCTCTGCTTTGCCCACAGCCCAGGCATGCGTGCTGTTGTGTGCCTGCTGCTGCTCCTGTTCTGATGGCTGTGATTTTCACTGTGCATGCCAGCTGCATTTGCTGTGCCCAATGCTGCTTGATTGAACACTGAGTCAGCACCTAGCATCATCAGTCCAGCTATTTGTGGCACACTGGCTGTCAGTTGTCTCCACCCCTTGAACCACAAGATATTATGCGTGGCTGGTGTAGCATGCAACATACGCACGCGTGAGATGCTCACCTAAAACTCTGTGCCCTGAGGTTTGAAAGTGTTATGCTGCCATAGAATCAGGATCTGAATGCCTGGCATGCTTTCTTAGAAATAAGGAGGGTGTTAGTCAATTTGAAAGGAGGTGCTTGCAGTGCATTCAATGATTGGCCACCACCAATACTTGTCAATAACGTTACACCTCTGGGGCCACCAATACTTGTGAAGCCCAGTGTGTGCACGTCTGGTCCCTAAGAGTTGGGAGTGGTATTTACGGCCGTGGGACGCCAAGGCTGAGGGGCATGCCTCCCACTGGTTTATCCATAATTTACCGTCCATCGTGACCCAGGGAGGACCAGGTATTCGCGGCATTCATCTGCAAACATGTATACAACACTGTGTCTGCAAAGCACGTACTGTATAAAAACCTTCTATTCGATTAGGATATCAGTAAACGTTCAAGGAGCCATTCGTCCATCCATCAGGCCGCCCATTTCAATTACTTGCATCACTCCATGCCTGACCCTATTGACCCCCTCACACTATTTATGTTATCCCACCACAGCACACATGAGGGGGTTGCATTAACCCTGGAGGGAGGGAATTGTCTGTAGCCAGTATCCCCAGGGTGAGAGACTTGCGGTTCAGGATTCTACATGCAATGGTTGCAGTGAACTGCCAGCTGCCCTCAAGGAGCTTGGGCAGGGAACTGTGGCAACAAGTCCACAGCCGCTGCCCATCAATGAGGTGGTAGTGTTAGCAGGCATAGCCCATGAGCAGGCTTAGCAAGATGACCAGCGGAGAGTGCCAGGGACCCCAAACACAGGTCTGCGGCCGTCAACCAAGCCGTTTTTAGCCTATGGAGAGCGCTTGACCCCAAGAGCCGCACTACCGTAGCAAGAAGGCACGCACTCGCGTATGCACGAACTTAAGGCTGCATACCCAGTGCAGTCTGGACAGCGGACACTAGAGCAGCGCGAGATCCGCTGCTGCCAGCGGTGTTGGGCAAGGGCAGAAGCCATGCAAGTGGAATATATGCTACGTGCTAGCTCCCAGTGCCCTACTGCCCTATCCTCAAGGAGCAGCTTAAGGAGCGGGAGTGGGCAGGCCCTCCAGACGCCGCCAGGGACTTTCACCAGTAGCACCGGGGCGAAGTGGGAGCCCCTGGCTTTTGCTGAAGATGTGGCCTAACTTGTCGAGGGCTCAACAGCCCAGATGGATAGTAAAAATACACCGGCCATTTTAATTTAAAAATTATTAATCGATGTGTAGCCTCATGAAGATGGCCCTTCATGTCTCAAGTGGGGCAGCTGGGGAGCCGTTGTCACTGCCATCTTGTATTTCACCATCCATTGGAGTGCAACCTGCGGGGTCAGGGGCAGACATGATCAATTCAATGACGTTCCACCTCTGGGCTCTGCTGTAAAGGCTCGGGTCGAGCTGCTCAGCCGCGTGCGCATGATCAATTGCAGTTCCTTAAATCTTCTGACCCCCGAGCTTAAAATATATCACAATTAGTACTGTCAGACGCAGCTGGTGGGGTGTTACGCTTGGGGTTGGACCTGGTCCTCGCAGCCTCATGGTCGGGTACTAAGCACTGTCCCATCAGGGGAGCTTTAGCAACAAGCAAGCTACATCATGGCCTTTGGCCATGTTGGCCCTGCGCAGCAAGCCCTGCTGCTAGGGCCACCAACCATGGGCCAGTCAGGGTAAGGTCCGCCATCAGACCAGTGGTGGCTGCCCAGTGGCCCGCTGAAGGTGATTTGGAATTCATTCAAACAAATACTGCAAAGTGAGGGCTGGTGTCTACCTTGAGGTTGGCTAGCATGAACTTAAGGGCCTTGGTCCATTTGGAATCTGAGTTGAGGGTGAGCTTGATGGTATAGTTGTTCACCTGAAGGATTGGAATGGAATGGGTTTGAGAGCCAGAACGGCACGGCTCTCAGACCCCAGTGCTGGCACATGGACTGGCCGCTGGGGAATAGGCATCCAGCAACTAAACAGTTTCAAAAGCTTGAATGACTTCTTACCGAAGGTCCAGGGAGAGCAGACAATGATAGTATCCACACAAGTTCACCCCTAAAGTCGCCGTACCTGACCCCCTAGGCCCCTCTAGAGTCGCCGTGCCTGACTGGTGAAGTTCAAACGGGACCATGGAGTGTTCTGATCCCACCTTGTCCGCATCCAGGGGGAACGGGAACTTGAACGCATCCGCTTTGCCCGCCGCCACGTCGTCAGCGTGAGCCGCCAGCCCAAACTCGCGCAGACACGTGAGGTAGCAGATCATGGCCCTGTCGTACTTGTGGCTCCACAGCTTGTTCACCGGGCCGAATAGGTCGTACGTGCTGTGCTTCTCAGCAACGCGTGGATGGCTGCCCATCGGGAGCAGCCGGCACGAGGAGAAGGTGATGTTGCAGGCCTGCAGCGCAGAGGCGGGATGGCAAGGCAGTGCTGATTGCAATGAGCATCAGACTGACGGGAAGTCACCGCTGGACAAATTGGGACCAAATGATGTCTAGCCAGTGGCTTGAACACCAGGGCCTGATGCACCAGGACCCTCCGGCTGCAGGCTGGGACGCAAGTGCATAGTGGCTTAACCACATTCGGAACAACGCCGTTGCCAGGTAGTCCCTGACTCCCTGGTTTCAGGCTCGACAGGCTCACAGACATACCCGCTGCAACCATGCACACCCCACTTTAGGGCATCTTACGCAATTCAGGCAGTCATTCCTAATTTAGGACCTCTGACGATGTCCCGGCTCTACCAGCGCTTTTACCAACTTACTCCCACCTGTGCCATCGTATGCAGCAGTAGGACCGCCTGACCCCAAGCCGCATTGATCTCATCCCATTCGACCTGCACTTCTGAGGTTCGGCCCAGGCGGAAGCCGCTGATGGTGCCGAATGGACCGTCGTGCCTGGTGGGCGGGAGCAGCAGGGTGACACGTGAAGGGCAGCAGCAGCAACAGCAACAGCAACAGCAACAGCAGCAGCAGCAACAGCCTCTGGCAGCAGCCATGCTTGGACCTCATGAAAACACGTTTTTTCATGAACCTTAGCATGGACTGACATTAGGTCATACTCACGCAATCTGACAAATTCCCTCTCCAGGCAACACCACACCGTAAAACGACCTAGGGTCCGCGCAGCAAAATAAAAAGTAATTTATTCTTTCGTGGCGCAGCCAAGAATAATTAAAGAAACGGTCGTGCAGCGAATGTTTTTTTGCAGCTAATTTAATTTAACGATGTGCAGCAGCTACAACAGTCACCGGACTGAAACTCCGCGCAGCAATTACGACAAAAACCTGAATTTGACTCGGCTCAGCGGCAATTTTAGAATTATCATTAGTGCAAAATCATGTCCGCGCAGGCCAATAATTGAATAATTGTGAGCGAAGTCTCTGTGGTTCTACGGTACAGGTAAATGATGCAGGGATGAAACGAGCATGATGCTCACCCTACCAGACGGAAGCAAGATCTCACCAGATCTTAAAAGCGTCGTTGTACACATTCGTGTTGCGCAGGAGGTGCAGGCGCTGAGAGGCCCGGTCAATCTTGTTGAGCAAGCCATCCCGCTCCTCGACGTGGCTCCGAAGCTGGAGTTGATAGTCATTGTAGTTATGCCTGCAAAACAGTGTTTATTTTAGTGTGCACCCGACCACCTTGCACAGGTCGCTGATCAGCCACCGATGGGCCGACAGGGACCAAAGCTTGACCGGCCTGCGGCTGGTGAGCTAAGCAGCAGGGCCTGCTGTACCCAGCACAGACAACCGAAGGTCATTAAACTCATGATGTCGCTGACGTGCACCTGAAACACCCTAAATAAACAGTGTTGCAGAGGAATAGGCATCAGCTTATCTCAGACCCTGGCATTTTTTGTGATGTGAACATGCAGGAATGCGCAGCAATACAAGAAGATCCTAGAGGAAGACTGCGTAGACGCTGAACCTTCAATCCGGTTAATCAGCTAGGCCCGTGGGTTCCTCCCCGGTTCAACAGCAGCTTTTAAGCTGCAAGCATCGCCTCGCCACCTTGGCATTGGCTGCACAAAAGCTATAAGGCCACAGTGCACGTCTCCTGTTCATCTGATTCCCGTGCACCTAAGTGCATTCCTCCGGTTGATCTGACTCCCTTACCAGTATCGTTCCTCCAGGGCATCCAGCTCCCCCTCTGTTGCCCGACAGGCCTGCAGCTCCAGCTGCGTCGCGTCCAGCTGCTGAGACAGGCTGGTGGCACGTTGCCTGCAACAGAACAATGGCGTCAGAAGCCCCGCACTCACAGTGAATGATAGTGATTCCTTTGAGGAGGAATTGGAAACGAGAGATAAAACCAGACCATGTCATTCCCTATTTTAAGACAAGCCAGATGCATTCATCCTGAATACTAGAGTACAGACATGGACACAAAAAGTTGTCAGATGCAGAGCCGCAAACCACCAAATGACATGGACTGGCAGCCGTGCTTCTTTCTTCGTGGCATGGCCAAGCTTAATACAGTTCAGCTACCTCTCGGCCTCCAGCCAGATACCCCTTGCAAGGCCAACCATGCTGATGGGACCTGTGCCTGTAGGCCGGTCAAGTTTGGCCTCAAGCAGGTCTATCGCAGCAGCTGGGCGGCCCGCCTAAGGTGGACTTGCAGCTGGGAAAAGAAACACTGGCAAGTAGCTCACCGCGCACTGTCCTCCTCGTCGATCAGCTTCTGCATCTCTGCCTTAAACACCTCATCCGGTAGGGATTCTGATGGCTCGGCTTGGAGGCGGGCCACAGCAGCCGAGTAGGCTGAAACCTCCCGCTCTGCTTCTTGGATCTGCATCGGCCATAACGTGCAACTCTTGTAGTTATTGGCATGCAGAGTGACCAGTACACAGAGGCACAGTTCATTGCTGCTTGTTTGAGCTACGATTCAGCTACATCAAGGGCTATGGCTGAGAGATCCAGGATGAGCAAGACCTGCTGTTTGAGCCACAGGCCATTAGCTGGGGAAAGGTTTGATCCCCATTGGCCTAGCAGTCGTCGCCCGGCGGCCCTCCAAATGAGGTCCGGCGCGCACCAAGATGGACAATGATGCAAGAGCGCATTTGAATAAGAGGCCAGTCCTTAATAGGCCAGTCCTTTACAATGATGACACCTCGGCAGGATGGGCATGGACTACTGGGAATACTGGATTTACTCACGCCCTAATGTTCACCTGTGCCTCAATTTCATCCTTGAGCTGGACCTCGCAATCGAGGCACAAAGGATGATCCACTTGCGTCTGTAGGGATGCCATGTCAAACAGCTGAGACAGCGCTTGCAACTTTGCGTCTAGGCCCACTGCTGTTCCCTCGGACTGAGTTGCTCTCTGCTGCTGCTGTGACGAGCCAGCTGCATGGGGCTGCCGCAGCATGGATGCAGAGCCCAGGACCACAAAGGACTCCTCCATGCCCTTTGGCAACAAAGCCCCTGTCAAGCATGAGGGTTAGTGAGCAATGCAGGGCAAGAGGGCAAGGTGCTCCATTCAGGGTTTTCGTCAGGACTGCTGGGTCGAGAGGAAGCGAGGTCGCACCTTGTCTCTTATCATCTAAAACTATGAAAGAATCGTCTAGGATCCTGTTTCCAGACGATGATGGGAGGATACCTAGCGAGCCTGTCAGATTGAGCTTGGCTCTACATAGTTGGCAACAGAAGGTGGGACCGTCAGCGTCCATAAAGATGTCGACTAGTGCAAATTGAGGTAAGTAGTGAAGGTAGTGACGTAGCGATGTTACATCCAGGGCCAGAACGGGAAACGTTGACACACGAGCAATGCGCCAACGCTACGTAGGCTTTTTCAGGTTTCGGGCACCGGGTTTCGGTATTTGTTTCGGTTGAGGTTCCGGCTTACCAATAACGTGACCCCAAACTGGAAGCAAGAAAGCCATTGGCAGGCATTTGAATTGTTTGACATTTACAATTATTATCTGTGCCTGGTCTTAGCTCAATCAGCCGATTCAGGTTCAGGTATCTCGTTCAAACTGAGATCTTCCAAATTTCGTTTGACAAAAGTCTCAGTATTTTTCGGTATGGTTTTGAACGGTGCTTACACGCTGGGCCCTGCTGAACGCTCGGGCACGTGGGGCTGGTAGAGGATGAGCAAGCTCAATTCCAGCTACCATGGACAGTCTGGACCATGGTGCATCCATGCCACCCTCCAATGTAAGGGGGCAAGAACATGGAACCCGGCGACCTAGACAGGGGGTGAGAGCGGATCGTTTTGCGGGACTTGGGACAAAAGGACAGGAGGCGAGGGAGGCCCATAACACTCGGGCCAGACACTAGCCCACTGCAACTCCACAAGGTGGGGCTACTCCGTCTCACATGACTGACGTGCCAAGGAGGCAGCCCAAGGAAAGCATGGCTAAGGCACCTTTAAACAAACCGTATGAACCATGCGTCCCATCCTGCACAGCTACACGTCCCTATCTAAAAAAGCTGTTGGGCAACAGACTAAAGGGGGCAGGGCCATGCAAATATTATGCTTGGGAAAATGTACATGCCTGGCAGCAACCTAAATTGATAGCTTACACTCCAAGAGTGTGTTGCAAGAGCTGCAAGCAGACAGACCAGGTCTGAGGGATGGCAGGCAACCTACCAGTGCTGGCTGTGAGGCAACTATACATGTAGACATGCTCTATGGGCGCTGACAGGGCTGAGCCATTTTTACCAGGACCCAGAGGTGTCAAGTTATGAACATCCTCTTCCGTGCTGCATGACCATGCTTGGCAGAGGTCGGACGGCAATCTTTCCTAGATAAGAAATGTTGGAGCTTTGCAGCGCATCCAAATGCCACAGTTTTCATATCGTGCCCCCTCGACAATTCAATATTTTGGCACCCGTGCCTGTGCAGCACAAACAAAGCAAGCGCATGCCTGACCAGGATCCACAGGCACGCTGGAGAAGAGGCAATTCCTTCGAACTGTCCCCGGCATGCTGCTTGGTTCTGCCCTTGTGCTGGTCGAAATGGTGCAGAGCCTTTTGCTTCAGCCCAACCCGAACATGACGCCCTCCACACGGTCTTGTCCCCCTGACTCCTCGCCTTCCCCCATCAAGGCTGCCGTTTCCCACCCTCTGACATGATATCAGCAACAGCATCTCCCAGGCGGCGATAGTCCTGTAAGTCGTTGTATATCTGGGTGGACAGGCGCACGTACAGGACCCCCTGGATGCACTTGATCGGGCACTCTATCTTGTACTGGAAGTGCAGCAAGTCCTGCAAAGTCAGGACATGAAGGGTGAGGCGGAGGCAGAGGCGAAAGGCATCAGCATGCTGTCTCTGGAGCAGGATTCATACAGGGACCTGTCATCTGGGGGTCGGGCCAGTCCCCCCAAACATGGGGGTTCTGGGCCCAGGTTGGTGCCTTAGCCCAGGTGATTCATCTAGGCTGCTGGACATTTTAATCAAGTCATCCATCGACATCACGCATCATTACCGTAGGATAAAGGGGGAGAAGCCAATTAGCCAGGCAGCATTGGGTCATGCAAGAACAAGAGAGCCCCCTTCCAACTTCCGCGGAATGCTCACGCCACCTGAATGAGCTTGGCTTCAGCCGATGTTGCGTTGCCTGTCCAGGCCTCAGCTACTGCCTTTTCAACAGATGAGGCCACACTCCCTGCGGCTGATGGTCCGGCCTCAGCGCTGGGTGCCGCCCTGCCGCCCACCTCCACCTGAGCGCCGACCTCGCTCCCGCCCACAGGATCCTGGTGGCCTTGCCGCGACGTTCCTTGGCAATCACCTCTCTGTTCATGGGCAGAGGCCTGACACAAACCGCTGGTTGAGTTGGTTCCAGGGCTGGCTGCCACAGGGGCGCGCCCAGCGTCCGGATTGAGAGAGGCCTCAGTGTAGGCCATGGCCTCTACCGCCAAAGCCAGGCCGTCTGGCAGAGCCACCAGGGCCATGCTCGCAGACATGCACATCGGCGCGAGCGTGCGGGTCTGCCAGGAGCTGGTCAGAAGCTGCACAGCATCCACCAGCAAGCAGTGGCAGTAGTCTCGGCAGCGCTGCGGCCCGAGCTGTGTCCACATGCGGACCGCAGAGGACAGGCCCAGGTATGGTGCATAGTCGCGGCAACCTATGAATGCAGAGCCAGGCAGCAGAATGGAACTGTCAGGGGCAGCAGACAGCCAACTCCAGGCATGCCATCTCACACTCATGTGCCTCATTCGCTTAAACAGAGCCATTACCCTGAACATCATCGTCATCGTCATCATCGTCATCATCATCATCGTCATCGTCATTGTGTATTAGTGACGACTGCGTCAGACAAGTGGAGACAGGGTCGCATGCCTTGGCAACCCTTTAACCCCTCACCATCCCAGATAAAGTCCGAGGTAAATCCGCTGCCTGACCCATGGCTGACAACCAGCGGCCGTATGCCAGCCTTGCGCGACGGATGGACCCACATCAGCGCTGAGCCACGTGGGCCTGCCATCCACCTGAGAGGGGGTATGGTGGAGAGTGGAAGCACTGTAAACACTGCTAACAGAAATGTGGAGGGACCGCAGCTATGCCCAGGCGGTTGCCTACCCGACACCCGCTGTCCTACTTGTGGCAGTTTGCGACGTAGTAATCGGCGCCCAGCTGATCCAGGTTGACCGGCAGCTGTCCGAGTGCATGCGCTGCATCCACCAAGACTGGTATACCTCTGCGGCATCGGGGGGGGCAGGCATCCTAGCGGTTGGGGCCGCAGCTTGAGGAATAGAATCCAAAATAACCCGCCTCCACGGGCACAGTCGCATGAAGGAGAAAGGAAAAAGCATGGCGTTTAGAAATTCAGGATCACGTGCCGAGGTGACCTACTGTAGTTTCAAAGAAGGTAGCCTGGTGGCCTGTGATGCTCTTCTCACATTTTTTCACCTCGATCGGCCGTCAAATTGGCACACACTTCTCACCAAAGTTATATGTAGGGTGCTAGAGCTACAATTCAGCTACATCACCACCTATGGCCGTGAGGGCTTGGTGCAGGAAGTCCTGCAGCTTGGGCCACCGACAGAAGGCCGGTTAAGATTTGGTCCGCATCAGCCCAGAGTAGCTGCTCCGCAACCAGCCTTATTTGAACAGACGCTTCCTAAAAATAACATTGCCTCTCACCTGCGTACTAAAAGTGAACTGCCTCTCACCTGCTTACTAAAACCTGTTTCTCACCTGCTCTTGCACAGCTCCACTAGACGCTGGATTGGTAAGACCAAAGCTGTGTTGCTGGTGATGGCGTCAAACACTGCTAGCTTCGTGTTTGCGGGCATGGAGCTGGCAACCAGCTCGACAATTTCGTCAGGTCCACTGAGATGTGCGTTACACAAGGCAGAGAGGTTCAATGTTGTGAATCAGAGCTGCGTGACTGATCAGAATCGCATGGCCGAATACCGCACATGGCAGCATGCATGCATGTATGCACATACAAGCAGAGTGGCATAACGAGGCATGCCATGTGCATGGCGAGTCACCTGATAGGGAAGCGAACCTGGCCCATGACAACACGAAGACCTGTTGAAGTCTCTCCATCTGGTTTCTCCTGGCCCTCTGGACACCCTCCTGATGCAGCAGCTGCTGCCAGTGCCATCTTCTTCACTGAGCCATAGCCTATGTCCTGGAAGGGGCAAACAAGCCGATGAATGGCACGCCAAGACGCAGGTCTACGTGTCACCTTGCCAAATGTATCTTGCCAAACTGATGCTCAAACTTCATGTAGAACGCTGGAAATAGACACAAGAGTTTAGAGTCTGCTGTTGGAGACTCCGGTGCTGTTGGAGACTCCGGTCTGGCAATAACTCACCAGCATGTAAAGCGTGTCCCCAGTTCCAAGACCACAGCTCTGGATCACGATGTTAAGGCCCGTCGTGGCGTTGGGCAAGAACACAACATCCTGACATTGAGAAAGCAAGCAAGTCAGGAAATGACAGTATGTGGTTCCATTCTGATAAGAAGTTTAGTCATCCTCCACAGAAAACCGATCCGGTAAAAAAGTACAATCAAATCGGCAGTCTTCGTGGGGGGGCTTTGGGTGAGTCTGCAAAGGCATCTTGTAGCTGCAGACTGACATGGGTGGGGCCAAGGACATCACACAGCCATGCAACAATACCTGCGGGCTTGCATGGATGAAGCTTGCCACCTCCAGCATGACGCGGACCACCTGGGGGAAAAGCTCCCTGTATGCACATGAGGCATGCAGCGAGGGAGCTTGAAGCCAAGCCATGATGCAAAAGCAAGTCGCTTATGCTCATGGATGTCTCTCCCCTGTGCCGCAAGGCAAAAGACCCCATCACCCCGAGTTCAGCACCTGTCCAGGAATGTCAGGGGCTGTCTCTCACAGTGCTCCCTCCATCGTGCAGCCTCCTTGTATGCAGGGGCACAGACAGCGCCAAACGCTCCGTGATTCAGGAAGGTCCAGGCCGCAAAATTGACCATGAACAGCTTTCTTGCATCCTGGCCCAGAAGCAGCGACTCATCTACTCCGGCCAGCAGATCGTCGGTGCGAAAGGGGAGCGCTGGGGCTATGTAGCCCTCGTGTTGCGAAGCCTTGGAGACTAGATCCTCCACCGAATCGGTGAAAAAACTCCCGAAGTTTAGGTATCCTGTCTTTTGGATTGATACATTATGGCGATTCTTCATCATCCAGGCTTGATGAAGGCACAGGAGAGTCGATTGACCTAAACCGGTGCTGATGAGCAGAGATCTCTGCCGCTGATGATGCCCCCGTCTCAGTCGGTCTGTCTGTGGCTTAGCCTGACGTGCTCTCACCAGGGCACCCGTTCTTTATTAGGTAGGAAACAACATTTATTCCAATATATTTTCTTTCTTCTCACCTTAGCCAGTGGCTCTTTCTAACGCTGCGTTCACCACCCACAGGTGCATGAGGAGGAGGCATGGACCATGCCTCCTCCGCATGGACCATTGGGTTTGCTAACTACTCCCAGGGATGCATCCTCCTCACCCTCGGCGTCCATAATCTCTCTGACCTGCAGGCGCCCAAGCTAGAGAACACTGCCACTAGCAGGTGCCGTCTGTGGCCCAGCCACAGTCCCCGCCCCCTCAGCGCTCCGAAGAGGCGCCTCTGAAGGAGCACGGCTTGCCTCTGTGGAGGCCGGGGCTGCTTCCCCAGTGTCTTGCTCCCCACATACCCATCTCATGCACAGCATGAGTTGCCGGGCGGGCACGAGTCCAACAGCTCATCTTGTCGGCATCCACGGGATCGGTTGCCGCCACTGCTGTTGCAGCCGAGGCGGCGGTAGTAGAGAGGAAGGACGCTGATTTTGAACAGCCGGTGGTGACTGAGCGGGCGTGCAACAGATTTACCAGTAACTAGACATGGCTTCTCCGAGGGTGCACCAAGGAATAAAACTCCTGGTCATTCCTGCTTATCAACCTTGCCCCCCCATTCCATGTTATTATTTCCAAGCAACCCCACCTGTCTCCCCAGCCGGCCCACCGCAACCTGGCTGCAGGACAATTGTGAAGACTAACCTGGCCCGTGCGAGTTGCTGATCCCTGCTGACATACTTAAGCATCACAAAGGCCAGGCAGTCGTGCACAAAGCGATAAGGCAGCGCTCCGGTCTGCCACTCAAACCCTGGCCAGTGCAGTCCCATGTCTGAGTGCTAGCGGTCCCTCTTTGTGCAATCCCATGTCTCAGCGCTAGCGGTCTCTCTTTGTGCAATCCCATGTCTGAGCGCTAGCGGTCCCTCTGTGTGCGGCCACATGCCTGAGCGCCAGCGGTCCCTCTTTGTGGAGTCCAGTATCTGAGCGACTGAGCGCTAGCGGCCCTTCTTTGTGCAGTGCCATGTCTGAGCTCTAGTGGCCCTGCCTCTTTCTGCAGTCCCAGGTCTGAGCGCTAGCGGCCACTCTTTGCGCAGTCCCATGCCTGCGCGCTAGCGGTCCTTCTTTGTGCAGTCCCATGCCCGAGTGCTAGCGGTCCCTCTTAGTGCAGTCCCATACTTCCATGTCTGACCGCTAGCGGCCACTCTTTGCGCAGTCCCATGCCTGAGCGTTAGCGGTCCCTCTTTGTGCACTCCCATGCCCGAGCGCTAGCGGTCCCTGTTTGCGCAGTCCAATATCTGAGCGCTATCGGCCCCTCTTTGTTCTGTCCCATGTCTGAGCGCAAGCGGTCCCTCTATGTGCACACCCATGTCTGAGCGCTAGCGGTCCCTCTTTGTGAAGTCCTATGCTTCCGTTACATCGGGTTGAACAAGTGAAGAGTTAAGAAAGGTGGAGCAGAGTGCACACTAGCTAGGTTCCGAAGGCCGGCAAGCCTTGACAAGAAGAGAAGAAATTGATAGAGAACCACAAGCGCAATAAATTAATGACGTTTGCGCAATGGCTTGTTGTTCCCCATGCATGGCTTGTTGTTCCTTGCTTTAGAGCGACGCAAGGAAATGTTAAGGAAACCTCCGGGAAATCTACTTGGGAAAACATAGGGAAACCTAACGAAAAGCGTAGGAAAATCCAAACAGGGAAATCTAGGGAAACCTAATTTGGGAAATCTAGGGGAAACCCTGAGGAAACCCAAGAGGGAAATCCGTAGGATTCCCAACTAAGGGAAAACCCTAGGGAAATCCTGTACCTTGCAGGGTTTCCTTATTATGGAAAACTTGGACCCCCTTTTTGTAGGGTGGGGGCTTATGCCCCAACCCTGGGGGACAGCAACATCCCACCGGTGCCCTACTGCCTTTTGCTGTCAGGGTGTAGGGAACGGTGAGGCTACTGAGCCGGCAGCGATGGCAGCGGCGGCGGAGGAGCTGTACATTGCCTGATGTTCATGGCGGTCGCAGTTTTTTCGACAGGATGCAGCCCACTCACGCCAGATCTTTGGCTGGGGCTTATCTCCTGCGTAGTGTTTTGCATTCCCATGCCATGGCACTGTGATACCTAATTGACTCGCCATGGGGTCACCCATCTTCTCATTGTCAGCTATGCTACTTTGTAGTGCTCAACCCAGTTTACGGGCACCGGTCCCATGCAATAAACGTGATGTCGCACCATAAAGCAGTAACCGTGCCAAAATGGTGTAAGCTGTCAGTACTGCCTTAGATAGGCTCAAACTACTCACAACTAAGGTTGAACACCTGTACACACGTGCCTCTTGTACTACACTGCGGAGGTACAAGGGCTGTAAAGGGGTAACTTGGTACAGCGTACCGTATAAGAGGGAAGGCAGGCCTACCCGGGCGCCCCTAGCTGTGGGTACCGCCCCTACTTTACTCGAGAGGTTTGCTTCGGGTCCGTGGCGGACTTCTTCCCCACATAGTGGCGGACGCCTACGGGCGGACTCAGTGACTACACACTGGCCGCGGATGCGCAGCGCGTTAAGCTGTGGCTGGAACTTCTAGATGACAGACACGGAGCTGGTCACTTGTAACGCTAAACTGCTGGCCCTTCAGATAGCTGATCTGTCGGGTCGCTGAGTCACTTACCGCGTGAAGCGGGGGATGTCGTAGCCGTAGACTGCGGGCGGTGTCCTAGGTCGGGCTGGGCATCTAGCTGAGGATTACTAGGTTGCTATGTCGGCTCTGAGGCCGAACTAGGCTTGATCGTCTTCGTGCCTTCGTGGTACTGGCGTTATTGGTATTCACAGGGTATATCTTGGGATGATAGCCGGTGCTGATTACAATTAGAGGCCTGTCCACTTAAAAGGAACGAAGTAAATGTCAAGCGTGCAAGCCGGGATTCAAAGGTCCCGGCAAGCCCTATTTACTGAGTACGGGAAATCCTGCCTCAGACCTTCCCGAAAGTGGGAAGCTGGGCTCCTAACCCTAAAAAGGGGGCTCCGCAGGGAAGCTGCGGCGTCTACGGGGACGCGTCAGCGGTCCCTACGGTTTTGGCACGTATACTGCATTATACCGTGACAGCTGTCGCACCATAAAGCAGTAACCGTGCCAAAATGTTGTAAGCTGTCAGTACTGCCTTAGATAGGCTCAAACTACTCACAACTAAGGTTGAACACCTGTACACACGTGCCTCTTGTACTACACTGCGGAGGTACAAGGGCTGTAAAGGGGTAACTTGGTACAGCGTACCGTATAAGAGGGAAGGCTGGCCTACCCGGGCGCCCCTAGCTGTGGGTACCGCCCCTACTTTACTCGCCCCCCGCTCCTCACTCAACGCACACCGGGCGTGCGTGGGGAGCCGGACTAGGGGTGGTACTGAAACTGGGATCGGAAAATATGTACACTCAGAACTTGTCAATTCCCTAACACGGAAGTCTCCTACACATCTGACTGCAATCCAGCTAGTCGAAAGAAAATCCACGAAAGAAAATCCACTGCAGGAAATGTGCTGCAGGACATCCACAAAAGGAAATTCACCAAAGAAAATTCACTGAAATGCGTGGCTAACCCTAGGTCCTCCCACGGTTACGCACACTCGACAAAGGCCTCTGGGCTCCTCCCGACCTCTCTCTGGCCTGATCATGGCACAAATAATTCGGTACCGTCACCAGTGTCATGCTTGGGTAAATTCAAAAAACCATCAAAATCCGTCAGAAATCCAGAACCCGTCAGAATCTACAGAATCCTCAGAAACTGTCAGCATTCACATGTTCTACCGCTTGGAAGCGTTCCAATCCAAAGGCCTCAGTCAAGCCCACAGACAACCGCAGACCGTCCGCTGCTCTCGCCCCAATGCACCATTGACACCTGGCCCTAGGCCACAGGAGATGAGTGCAGTAGCAGCGGTGTCCTATCCTAGTCTTGCCCCTCTGCTGGTTGGCCCTGCGGCAATCTCTACTTCAAAGGCAATTGTCATGCAAGTCTACTACTGGAATCAGCGCTGTAGCCGTCGTCACTATGTACTCCTTTGGCTCGCTGCTCCTGCTCCTACGGTACATCGGGAAAGCTTTTTACTTGAGTACTAGGCTACGTCCTGCTGGACGTCGGTCCACTGCCTGCTGCCTACTAGTGCCAGTCGTGCCGCCCATGGGGTGTTCCCCTAGGGCTGGCACCGGCTCGTTCTTCCAGGTATGGCGTGGGTTCCGTCAAGTGCTCAGCGCGTACTACTGTTCTAGGGGCTTCCTATTCCCCCTTAGCCCTTCTTGGCTGTCTATCTGCCCCTCGAGGGCCGACACCTTCTCTTCGTTGGAAGCCTAGCGCCACCATGGTCCTTCAATGGACCGCTCGCGAGATGACATTGGGTTCTCCCCTGTCATTGGTGTACGCGATGCTATTGAGCCCGCCCGCCAGTGGTCTTGTAACGAGCCGTTCCCCCTGCCGGGTGGCAGAGTTGGTCTAGGTGTCCAACGTGCCGGCTTTCTCCCCTCGCCCGTCTCATCCGCCTCTTCCTCCTCTACCGTCTCCTCTTCCTCATCTGTCTCGTCCTCCTCTTCCGTCTCTCCTTCCTCATCTGTCTCGTCCTCCTCTTCCGTCTCTTCCGCCTCTGGCCTGTGATCTGCGACCACCAGGTCTCTCATTTCCAGGGCGAACCTCTCCATCAGCACCACCTGCTGCGTCAGCACAGTGATCTGCTCCTCATCGGTCATGCACAGGTAGTTGGGCACAGTCATCCTGAACTCGCACAGCTTGGCCCTGGTGGCCACTGGCAGCCCATCATAGAACATGTGCGAGACCGAGTGCTTTCTGCCAAAGTGGTCTGGTGCATCCCTGGAGATCTGCAGCAACTCTGCCGTGGACAGGATCCTGTGGGCGAAAGCCTCAACCGTCTCCTCCGGCTTGACTCCTGGGTCCAGGGTGGTCTTGACTCCCAGCTTGAGGCCGGTGATTGCTGCCCTTTCGTCTGAAGTTGGCTTGCCCACCTCCCTTTGGACCACCCTGATCCACAGGGTGAGTAAGGATACCTCGCTGGGCGGCCCGACCGCCGGGGCACTCCACGCCTCTTGGATCCGCTCGACCTCCCTGGAGGCTTTGTCTCCTTGGGGTGCTGATCGTATGGCGACCACCAGCGGCCCCACGCAGGCTGGCTTGGCTGTCCACATGCCCACCAAGGAGCGGACCAACAGAGCCATGGCTGAGGGTGACTGGCAAGACCCTGCAATTTCTCCTGCCACCACTGCCAGGGCTGGCGGCTCGTCCGATAAAGCCAGGCGGTTGTGCGAGCCCCATGAGCTGCAGGCCTGGCAGTATTGCCTGGCTGCGACTGCCCCCGGTTGGGACATGTCCAGCACTGGCACATTGCCCTGAATGTTGGGGATCTTGGTGAACCGCGTTCCCCCAGCCAGCTGCAGGATCATCTGTTGCTGCAGCCGTATGTTTGTCTCCGCCTGCTCCTGGGCTAACCTTTCCCTTCTGTGTCTCGCAGATTCCCTGCCGGAGCCTGGGCCGTGCCCCTCTGTATCCTCCGAGCCTGACATGCTGGGGTCCGAGCCAGATCCGCCGCCGCCGTTCCTGGTCGGGCTCTGCCTGCGCCGATCCCGCTGGTCTCTGCGGTCTGCGCTCGGGTGGGATTGCCCTCTGCCGGATGGCCTACTGCCCTCCGAAGGCTGCCTTGCCGGGTCCTGGCGCCTACCCCCTTCTGACTCCGCCTGCCTGCTGGGCTGGTAACTGCCATGCCTGCTGGGCTGCTTTCCACCCGTGTACTCCCTTGCCTCAGAAGCTGACAGGCAGTCGTCCCTGCTTTCCTGCCTTTGCTGGTAGTCTCCCCCGGTGGTGCCTGCCTGGTTGATTTCCTGAACGACCCGCCTTCCTTGGCTGGGGCCTTGGCTCCTCTCCGGCCTGCCTCGTGCCTGTGCTGCTTGTCCCCGCGGGAACTCAGCAGTGTGGTCCACCTGGCCTTCTTGGCCGCTGTGTTCCGTATGATCCACGAAGCGCAGCAGGTCGTGGGATTCTTGCCTGCTGGCCCTTCTTGGCACTGGGCCCTGCTGGAAGCCGGTTGTCCTGGGCTGTTCGCTGGCCGCTGGGCTGCTGGGTCTGGGTCTGCGCCCTACGTCCAGCCGCTGGTTTCGGAGGCTGGGCTCACTGCTGGCTTCCAGGCGCTCCCATCTGGCTTGGCTCGCAGCAGGTGCGGTCCCTTCCGTCTGCTCCTGCCATCGCACCTCCCTGCGGTCGTCTTGCTGCAGTCTGGATGCTTCGAACCTTTCCCACTCCTCGAGCTCCCCTTGCTCCGATTCGGGCTTTTCCTGATCCCCTGCTGTGCCGTTGCACCATCCGTCGGCGAAGGCCTTGACAGCTAGGACCGCCTCAGGCCCTGCTGCTCCTCTGGACACTCTGCGCAGGGCTGCCAGCAGCGTTGCCCGGTCCTGCCCCGTGTGGGGGATGCCCATAAGGGCCTTCGTCGCCCATTCCGCCAGGTGGTGGCTTTGGAACTCCTCGATAGCCTGGGTCTGATCGCTGAGGTGGGCGAAACACCTGGAGCACACCTGCTGCCACAGCCGTGCTGCCCATTGCAGGATGTCTGCCCATCCGATTGGCTGGAGTTCTCTTGGTAGTTCCGCCGTACCCGTCTGGCTTACGCTCCCCGCGTGTTCTTCCACTGCCGGACGCCGCTCCCCTGGGATAGGCGTCCACCCCGGGTTGCTGAAGTACCCATAAAGGCTGTCAGCCTGGCCGCTGCCCTTCTTTTCCCTGCTGTTGCCTTTGGCCACGGCCTCTTGCCTCTGCCTGCCTGCCTGCGCTAGCTGGGAACCTGGACTGGGGTGTGCCATGCCCCGTGGATGCGGGTGCTGCTTGAACGGGTATCTGTCCATACCTGGGTGCCAACCACATGGGCTCCCGGATGCTTTCCTGCTCAACAGCTTCCACCCTGCTTCTCATTGGTTTGGGCTCTTCTTCCTCCACCCTGCTGGAGCCCGCCTCAGCCTTCTGGGGCTGGTGTGGCTCCTGCACCCGCGGCTGACCCTGCCCCGGGTTCTCAACCGCCTCCAGCGCTGCCTGCTTTGCTCCTCCCCTCTGGATGGTGGCATCCATGAGATGCTCACATGCCCTGTCGCTGTGCTCGCACTCGAACCCGCAGAACATGCATACTCCTCCTTTGTTAAGCCGCATGGCCTGACGCATGCCATTGCGGATCTTCATCGGTTGCTGACGGGCACCTGCTGCACGGTCCTCCCAGAGCCTGTCTAGATCCACATCTGCAGGCGGTACATTATGAATTGCTACCGGGCACACATTTCTGATGCCGCTGTCGTCCTCGGGTGCTGGCACCGGAGACCTGCTGCTCCTAGCTGCTTCCATGTCACTGTCAGCTGCCCTGCCTGCCATTGCCAAGCTGGAACTGCTGCAGTCGTCTGGGTCGAGACTCAGGCTAGGGCTGGCTTGACCCACTGGCCCACCCGGCTCTGCTGAGCAGGAACCCTCATGGCTGGCCTGCTCAGCCCCGTGCCCCCAGGGTAGTGCCACGTGCCATGCAACCATGGCTGCGTGCTGCAGCTGCTGCTCTTCCTCCTCCTCGCCTTGTGGCTGCAACGCCTGTAAGTTCTGATTGGCATGTTCCAAGCTATGCTTCACCCTCCTCAGCTGCCTGGTCATCCTCAACTGCCAAGCCAACATTGGCTGCCTGGCCACCCACAGCTGCCTGGCCACTCCTTTGAGCTTCTGCCGGTACCAGTTAACCTTTTCCCTCAGCATGGGTACGGAGATTCCCTGCTCCTCTGACCCCTCAGGATTCTCTGCTGCAACTGGCTTGGGTGAGTGTCCATTGTGTTCCCCATGGGCACTGTCCTGGTGGGTTGGGCTTGCTACCCTTGTGCCCGGGATCACCTGCCTTGCCCCTTCAGTTGGACCCTGCACGGCCAACCCCTCCGGCAGGTTGCCTGCCTGGCCCCCCTTGAGTCCTGGGGCCTTGACCAGGGACTGGCTAGGGCTGCCGGCAGCTGTAGGCACACATGCCTCACTCTCTGGCGCCCCCAGCTGTTTGTTGGCCTGCTGGACCGCCCCTGGGTCTGATATTGGCACCTTGGTCCCTCCAGGAGCTGCTGCCACTGGTGGTGTGATAGGCCCATCCTCTTCTGGCTGGTGCATATGCATCTGAACTGACACCGTTGCATGCCTGTGCACGTGGTCCTCGCCCTCACTTGGTCCAACTGGTTCCTCAGCCACTTGCTGGCTCAGCTTTTGTTCCCAAGAATGCGGTTGGTCCGGCTCGCAGCCACCGGCCACCACAGGTGGCACATGGGCTGCCTCCCTCGGCAAACACCGTCGCGACGCCTGCACCTGCAGTTGGCCTGGCTCACAGCCACCGGCCACCACAGGTGTCACAGGAACGTCCTCTCTCTGCAAACACAGTCGTGACGCCTGCACCTGCAGTTGGCCTGGCTCACAGCCACCGGCCACCACAGGTGTCTCATGGGCTGCCTCCCTCGGCAAACACCGCCGTGACGCATGCACCTGCAGTTGGCACGGCTCGTGGCCACCGGTCACCACAGGTGTCACATGAGCTGCCTCCCTCTGCAAGCACCGTTGTGATGCCTGCACCTGCAGTTGGCCTGGCTCACAGCCACTGGCCACCACAGATGTCACAGGAACTGCCTCCCTCGGCAAGCATCGTCGTGACGCCTGCACCTGCAGTTGGCCTGGCTCACAGCCACCGGCCACCACAGGTGTCCCATGGGCTGTCTCCCTCGGCAAACACAGCCGTGACGCATGCACCTGCAGTTGGCACGGCTTGTGGCCACCGGTCACCACAGGTGTCACATGAGCTGCCTCCCTCTGCAAGCACCGTCGCGACGCCTGCACCTGCAGTTGGCCTGGCTCACAGCCACCGGCCACCACAGGTGTCACAGGAACGTCCTCCATCTGCAAACACAGCCGTGACGCCTGCACCTGCAGTTGGCCTGGCTCACAGCCACCGGCCACCACAGGTGTCCCATGGGCTGTCTCCCTCGGCAAACACAGCCGTGACGCATGCACCTGCAGTTGGCACGGCTCGTGGCCACCGGTCACCACAGGTGTCACAGGAACTGCATCTCTCTGCAAACACAGCCGTGACGCATGCACCTGCAGTTGGCCCAGCTCGCAGTCACCGGCCACCACAGGTGTCACATGATCTGCCTCACTCTGGTGCAAACACAGCCGTGGCGCCTGCACCTGCAGTTGGCCTGGCTCACAGCCACCGGCCACCACATGTGTCACAGGAACTGCCTCCCTCTGCAAACGCAGCCGTGACGCATGCACCTGCAGTTGGCCCGGCTCGCAGCCGCTGATTACCACAGGTGTCGCAGGAACTGCCTCCCTCTGCAAACACAGCCGTGACGCCTGCACCTGCACTTGGCCCGGCTCGCAGCCACCGGCCATCACAGGTGTCACAGGAACTGCCTCACTCGGCAAACACAGCCGTGACGCATGCACCTGCAGTTGGCCCAGCTCGCAGTCACCGGCCACCACAGGTGTCACATGATCTGCCTCACTCTGGTGCAAACACAGCCGTGACGCCTGCACCTGCACTTGGCCTGGCTCACAGCCACCGGCCACCACATGTGTCACAGGAACTGCCTCCCTCTGCAAACACAGCCGTAACGCTTGCACCTGCAGTTGGCCTGGCTTGCAGCCACCGGCCGCTGGTTTGGGTGGACAGGCATTCCCCTTCGGAACACAGTTGATCAGGTGCAGCTGCTCGCTAGCTACCGGGCTATCCTGCCTGGGTGGGCAGGCACTCTCTGCCGTAACACAGTTGATCAGGTGCAGCTGCTCTCTAGCTACCGGGCTATCCTGCCTGGGTGGGCAGGCACTCTCTGCCGTAACACAGTTGATCAGGTGCAGCTGCTCGCTAGCTACCGGGCTATCCTGCCTGGGTGGGCAGGCACTCTCTGCCGTAACACAGTTGATCAGGTGCAGCTGCTTGCTAGCTACCGGGCTATCCCGCCTGGGTGGACAGGCACTCCCTCGGGTCTGCTGTTGGTGCATGGAACTTGGCTCGCCTTCACTGCTGAGGATATCAAACATGGACCAGCCGTTGGGGGGCACCTGCCTACATGGCTGCTCCACACGCCTGGTCAATGCCTCCAAGGGCACGCGACCTGCGGTGCCAACCAGCACAGCCAGATTGCCCAACCCCACCTGCTCTGCGTCACACACAACTTTCCACACTCCAGTGGCCCACTGCCCTAGCCTCTTCCACCCTACCGGCTGGGCCAGGTCCTCCTTCCTTTTTACTGGGGGCCATTCAGTGGTGGCGGCTTTTGCTCCCTCTACCGCCTGCAGGTCTGCAAGTTTCCTGATCATCTGATTTCCACCACGGGGCATCGTCCCACTCTTGTCTTTAACGCGTTGCGCAGCGTTTGCCACTCCCAGCGGCCTCTTCTGCGTCGCGTATTCTGGCCCACTGCATAGATCCGCGCCCCGTAGCTGCGACACAGCCGTGTTTGGATCTGGAGCCGACTCAGATGCACTTCCTACCAGTTTCAACCACTGCGCGTATTCCAGGCCCTGCCTAAAAAAATCCGGGGTTGATTGGGGCACTGGCTCACCTCGGCCGATCTCTGTGTGTGACACTGCTGTATCTGGATCCAAGGCTAACTCAGGGGTGCCTCCTTTCAGCTTCAACCCCTGCGCATATGCCAGGCCCTGCCTCCAAAAATCCGGGGTTGATTGGGGCACTGGCTCATCTCGGCCGATCTCTGTGTGCGACACTGCTGTATCTGGATCCAAGGCTAACTCAGGGGTGCCTCCTTTCGGCTTCAACCCCTGCGCATATGCCAGGCCCTGCCTCCAAAAATCCGGGGTTGATTGGGGCACTGGCTCATCTCGGCCGATCTCTGTGTGCGACACCTGGAGATCCATCTTGACCTCGCTGCTCCGTGTCCCTGCCCCGACAGGCAGGTCCACCGGAGGTTCCTCTGGCCCGCCTCCCTCTCCAACACCACCGGTCTGCGACCTCTCAGTGGGTGGCTCCGAGGTCGGGTCCAGGGATTCATCGTCGGGAACCGGCCACCGCTCTCCCTCTTGGCTCAGCCCCGTCGGGATGCGCGCGGTGCCGCCTCGTCCGATACCCCTGCGTGTCACTTCACTGTGCACCGTACTCGCATCCAAGGTTCGAGAACTAACAACCCCCAGGGCCTTGTCCCCCATCCCTGCGTATTCATCCCTCGACAAGCCAAGGGAAATCTGCTTTGCTTTCTCGGCTACAGCCGCATTTATAGGTGTCATAGGGTCGTCCCCTGGTTCCATTCCTCTCACCCGCCCACTGCGTCTTGCAGTATCAGGGTGCTGGTGGCGGTTGGGATCTACAATGGCATCCTGCATTGTACTATCGATGCTGAATAGCTGTGCCAGCTCGACTGTGTGGGCTCACAGCAACTGGGCACGAGCTTAAAGCCTGCTTCCGTTCTCCTCTACCTTCTGCAGGCTGATTAGGCTTTTGCTAGACAGGTCAAGCACGGGAAAATTTTCTTTTATGGGTCCGGCGGGTATTTTCACCTTCTGGGTTGCAGCGCAGTTTGCTCCTCGCGCTTCGCAGACTCCTCTTAAGCTGCGCTCTGCAGCCTTGGATGATTCCGCGTATAGCGGGTCTCTTCCGCTATTTCCTTCCGCTTCGCAGCGCAGATTGCTCCTCGAGCTTCGCAGGCTCCTCTCAAGCTGCGTTCTGCAGCCTTGGATGATTCCGCATATAGCGGGTCTCGTCCGCTATTTCTTTCCGCTTCGCAGCGCAGACGCTGACCGTAGACCGCAGACGCTGACCGTAGACGGCAGACGCTGACCGTAGACCGCAGACGCTGACCGTAGACGTAGTCCTAGGTTGAGTCGGGCTTCCCGCTAGGGAGTCTTGAGCTTGCCATGTCTCGGCCTCAGCAATCCACTTAATCACTGATCCGCAGATCCACTTCTGTCAACACTTGGGAATTTGCACTCCACCACAAAGGCAAGTCCAGATGCACAGGCACTATCAGCTCTGCTTAGTGATTTCTAGCTGTCCAAGGCAGATCCGCTGTCTCAAAAAGAAATTCCAAGCTCCACAGCACATACACCTTTAGCAGGATTCGTTGGGTCAGGCTGATTAGGCAAGATCCACTTCGTTCCTTTTAAGTGGACACGAGAGGTTTGCTTCGGATCCGTGGCGGACTTCTTCCCCACATAGTGGCGGACGCCTACGGGCGGACTCAGTGACTACACATTGGCCGCGGATGCGCAGCGCGTTAAGCTGTGGCTGGAACTTCTAGATGACAGACACGGAGCTGGTCACTTGTAACGCTAAACTGCTGGCCCTTCAGATAGCTGATCTGTCGGGTCGCTGAGTCACTTACCGCGTGAAGCGGGGGATGTCGTAGCCGTAGACTGCGGGCGGTGTCCTAGGTCGGGCTGGGCATCTAGCTGAGGATTACTAGGTTGCTATGTCGGCTCTGAGGCCGAACTAGGCTTGATCGTCTTCGTGCCTTCGTGGTACTGGCGTTATTGGTATTCACAGGGTATATCTTGGGATGATAGCCGGTGCTGATTACAATTAGAGGCCTGTCCACTTAAAAGGAACGAAGTAAATGTCAAGCGTGCAAGCCGGGATTCAAAGGTCCCGGCAAGCCCTATTTACTGAGTACGGGAAATCCTGCCTCAGACCTTCCCGAAAGTGGGAAGCTGGGCTCCTAACCCTAAAAAGGGGGCTCCGCAGGGAAGCTGCGGCGTCTACGGGGACGCGTCAGCGGTCCCTACGGTTTTGGCACGTATACTGCATTATACCGTGACAGTGATGTTGCGCTTCAGTTCAAAATATGTTTGCTGACAGCAGTACCGTAGTAGACCAGTGCTTACTTATGTCAGTGTGTTTCTGACAATGTTGTCACTAATGTTGTCACTAACATGTGTAGGTGTTGTCACCAATGTTGTCACTAACATAAGCAATGGTCTGTGAAAGCTGCCTGTTTTTATTCTTGACTTGCATCTACTGTCCATTTGGCTGCAGATCAATTATCAGACGTTATACATATGTATGGAAGTGCATCTTGATGCTATATGCCGTAAGCTGTGTGAGAAATTTCACAAGCCATGTGCCCATGTGATCTACGCCATGAACCATGCGATATTTACCATGTGTTATTTGATCTGTATCATGTGCAGTTTGCCATTTGCCATGTACCATACGACATATGCTGTATGCCATGTGCCACGCACCATGCATGCAGAACGAAGGGAACTTCAAGTTCTTGCTAAAATTTGTATCACAAAAACTAATGCACTCGTGAATCAGAGCTCTTATGACCAAGAGTCCCCTCCATTCACTAATATGGATTCATGAAAGCATGGCTCAACCAAATTATTTTGCACCCGCTTCATGTTTTATGGCTGGGGCTTATCTTCTGCAATATATGCACTATGAGGTCTATTCCCACACTACTGCCCGGTGGTTGGGTGTTAGTTGATAAGTAGCCCAGGGGGGTCACTGGTTTTTGCTCGCTGTCCTAGCGTATTTCGTGCTTGTACCGGTTTACGGGCACAAGTCCCATGCAACAAATGTGATGCCCCGTTGGACTGTAAAAACTGCACAAATTTCACATGACTGCCGCTGCGGTTGAAGTGGTTGTGTTAGACTAACAAACATTGTTAGTTACAACTTTATGGGCTACCTGAGTGTCTGCCTCATTGCATGGCTGCACCTCCGCCATGGGACATGAATTTGTCTGTTGACTGGTCCATCGTGCACATGTCCCATGCATCAAATGTGATGCTCTGATGGACTGTAAAAACTTCACAAACTTCACAGATGTACAACATGAGTTAAAATATAAATAAAGCGCCCGCCTACCGTATTGGCCGAGGAGTCGAAAGCCTAGCTGGATTGTTTTTAATCGACTGTTGGAATCCTTGTGATGTGCATGGTCTCATTACGTCTTGTGCCCATGATGCTGCTGACAGGTGGCCCAGCGAAATGTATGTCACCCGCCCCTCCAAATGTCACGTCATCATTCTTTTCGTGCCGTATGTACGGCGGTTCTCTTACATCTGATGCCGCTCCGGCACAATAGGCACGCTATTCCTGTGTTCTACATTGATTACCATGTCCATGATGTCTTCCAATCCCAGACATCACAGCATCTCTCGCGCCTGCTTCGCCGAGACGCCGGATAACTCGTCAGCAGGCTGTTTCCCCCGAGATGGCGTGCAACCTCTCCGCCCTGCCCTCCGCCCTGCCCTCCGCCCTAGCAGGAGCGGCATGCAGCAGCTGCAGCAGCAGGTGAGGGGCCGAAGTGCAGCAAAACGAGCATTCAATCGAGGTATGACGATTATCGAATCTCGCAACGATGATATGTTGGCAAGCAAGGGATTCAAATTGAGCGGGAGCGGGAGCGCAAATAACTGGCCCGTAGCGTGTCCAGCCTGTCACACAAGCTCCAATGCTCCATCATATCGTAATCGGCTTTTGTGAAGCGGTGGCATGCACCGTCTTCAGACTTCGTGGCTGATGAGCCCCTGCTGCTGGCTACCTATTTAGCGACTATTTGCTTATCTGTCCCCTACCTGCTGCATGCCCTCGTTCATTGCATGCGTTCCGATCGACCGCCTGTTTGTTGCCCCTTACCTGCCCAGGGAGATGTTTTCTGCCGCAGCCGCGGCTTCAATCCGGCCCTCATCGGCCCCGCGGGATTTGCAACGACCCTCGTCGGCCCCGCTGGCTCCTTCATGGGGCCTGGCAGAGGAGACGGGGGCGGCCCCCCCTGCAGGAGTTCTTCCCAGCATCCAACGGCTGTACACAGTGGGTGTTCTCTAACTCTTTTCTTTCGTTTTCTCTCTCCCTTCTCTCGCACACATCGCATGCATGCATGAAAGCGTGCTGTCAGAGCACAGATCTGCCATGCATCTCTCCGTGTGCTGCGTGGGCAGCGAACTAACGATACACCTCATGTTAAGATATGTGATGCGTATCTGCCGCTGTTGCAGGGCTGCACCAATGCTGCACCACCAGGTTGTGGAGTCTCCTTCAGAAACTGCTGCATGAGACACCCCACCACCTGGGCATGCGTCATTCATCTCAATGGACAGGCATCCATGCGAAAGTAGCCATGCCGTGACACAGACAGGCAGTCTCTCCTTCGTCAACTTCCTGTCCACCCCTTCCCTCCCCCGGCGCAGGCCTGGACCCCGATGGCAGCTATTTCCGTGCAGCTGAGTGGGGCATCCCTTGCCCCCCTAGAGAGGACTACTTGCCAGATGCCTACCCCCCTAGACGCGTCCAGGTAACAGCTCGTCGCTCCATAGAGGTCCCTGTGAGGAACTGAAGGTTTGCTGCATTGGCACCCTAGCCTGCTCCCCCCTCAGCTCCTGCCTGCCCTCCTGTGTCAGTCAGCAGATGAGCAATGATTCCAATATCCTGTCACACCCCTGTCATTACTGTCATCTATGATTGTTGTTACCTCCCCAGCCCTGCCTGCCTGACATCACAGTTGGTCTGACCTGAACTGGAAGCTACGCTGAAAGCATATCGATTTAAACCCCACCCTCCTGGTTTCCACGATGCATCATTCAAAAGTGCTATGAACATGACTCGGCCTTGCTTGCGCTCATGTCTGCCGGCCTGTCTGCCACCCCTTGCTTGCCCAGAAGGTCTTCCGTGGCGGCCCCGGCTTCTCCCCGCCCTTCTCTGGTCCCGTGCCTTGCGATGACGGCTTTGGACCTGGATACGATAGCTCCATGCCGATGATAGAGGCGGGGCCGGCTAAGCGGCGGATCCCGGTCATGGACGACAGAAAGGCGATGGCGCCGCCCCCTATGCCAATGCCTATGCCCTATGGACACGGTGGGTCTTAGTTCTCTCTCTCTCTCTTCCTCCCCTCTCCTGCAGGTGCTGTATGCCTGCATGAAAGCTTGTCTCCATACTGCCTGGTATCTCATGTGCCTCTCTCCATGTGTTCCGCTGGTCGCCCTGCCCCCGCTGTTGAGATGATGTGCAACTGCTGTTGTGACCCTGCTGGAAAGGGGGCACAACAAGTACCACACGCAGAAAGGCATGCATCAGGCATGCACTCCAAGGTAGGTAGACATGCACATGGGCAGCCAGGCCGCCCTTCATCCATTGCCCTGTCCACACCTTTGTTTCCTTGGGCGCAGGCCTCTGCCCCGATGGCAGCTACTCCCGTACGCTGAAGAGAAGGGGCTCAAGCTCCTCCGGAGACTTCTCCTCGCCGGAGACCTACTCCCCTGGATTTGACCAGGAGACAGCTCATCCTTTATTGGAGGTACCTGAGAAGAAGCTAGGGTCTGCTGTGCTGCCTCCCCCCCTGCCTGTTGTCCTTGCTCCCGTCTGCCCTCCTTTGTTTGAGGGAAGCAGCAGATATACAATCCATGCAACCTGTGACCACCCTAACATGTATCCTTGCTGTTATTCTCCCCAGGACGCCCATGCAGACATCTTAACAAGCTTGCCCATGTTCATGGAGGAGCGCGCTGGGTACCACGGCAAGCTGGAGGGAGTCCGAGGAGGCCGGGGTGACTTCAACAGAGGTTCCATGTCGCCTCACATGCCAAGACTCGGTGGGTGTCCTACTTTCCTCTCCTTTCTCTCCCCCCCTTCTCTCTCAGACGATGCATGCATGCATGCAAGCACGCCGACAAAGCTGCCATGCTCCTCTTTTTACATTGCATGGGTTGTCGTGCCCCCGCTGTTGAGGGGATGTGTGCCTGTGGCCTCGTTCCGCAGCTGTTGGGGTGATGGTATTAAGACAGGCTTTGAGGGAATGAAAGCGTGGCCCGGCAGCTAAGTTTCAAGCTCCAAGAGGCAGATACATTCACCCGTCATCCTTTAAAGAGGAAGGCCCCATAGGCAGGCAAGCCATGCCACACTTACCCCCAGTTGCACAAGAATACATTCCTGATGTGGCCCTGCTATAATGAAAGGTAGGGCATCCCCAAGTTATAGGGGCTCACCTACAGAAAGGTAGGCTTGCAAAGATAAGTAGGCACGTACGCAGGCCGGCAGTCTCTCCTTCCTCAACAGCCCTGTCCCGCTCTCCCCTCCCACAGACACAGGCCTGTCTTCCCATGGCATTCCCTCGGATGCGCTCTTCAGGGGAGTCTCATCCCTCCCGGACTATCATAGCGCTGGTATGACAGGACCGGTGAGCCCTCCTCGCATGGGACATAGGACTGCTGCATGGGACTGAGTGCTCATGCTTACCTTGGTCCTGCCATTACTGCGGCTTGCCGGACGACGATATTGCCAGAGACATAATGGCTTGGCCACATGCTTGCAAACATGAATTCAACAGTCCGCCCTGAGTCATCAGTATAGATACTGAATGTCGCATCTGCTCCTTATAGGAGTATTATTGAGATGGGTCTCTTGCACGTGCTGATCGATTTCATTACGGCACTTGAGTGACTAGCTGACCCGCCTCCTCACAGCTGGCTGCCTAACGTCTGTCTCCTGATCTCCCTTCACGCAGGTCGACAGCTCCTGTGAGAGGTTGCAGCAGGCTGCAGCAGTAGCAGGCGGCAGCAACATACCTATCTGCAAGCCCTCTCTCAGCATTCCCACAAGGAGCACAGACAAGAAGAGGAGCAGGGAGACTGAGGAGGTGCCTGCAGCGGCCAAGAACAAGGGCCAGGGCAGGCCCCCCAAGGCCCCTAAGCTGCAGGACAGCAGCACCCCAAATCAAGTTGAGCGGCTGCCTCCAGCCAAGTACAAGCTCTGGTGGTTGCAGTCGCATCTTAATGTGCCGGCCGCCATGCCTGCTCACCACAGCCGCAGGGGTGACGAGGTGCTTGTGGCACCTGGGTTTACCTACGCCCAGGCGTTGGCTGAGGCCACTGCCACCGTCATTGATCAGCTAGTCCAAGAACAGCTGGTCGCTGAAAATCTGGTCGTTAAGAAGCCGGACAGCAGGGGTCCCAACCTCAGCGGCTTTGGCCCCTCACCCAACCAGGCTGTGAGGGAGAGCCTAGAAAATATGATCTCAATGCGTGGGGGGCGTGTGCGGGATGCCGTATCAGCATGCATGTGCTGATGAAAAGGATGCAGTGCAAGCAGCCAGCAGGGAGCGCCTGGGGCTACCGGGCACTCTTGCTGAGGCTGGGGCTGAGCAGGAAATCAGGAGCAGAGGCAGCAGGCAGAAGAGCTCATCCTTGAGATTCTTGTCTGAGATGTCTGATACACAAGCTCGTCAGCACCACGCCACTGCCGATGCAACAGCTGCAGCAGGCCTGCTGACCCGCTATAGGCTGCAGATGGCTGCTATACCCATGTTTGTATCATGTTCTGACAGGGACGGGTCGGGACCACCAGTTACATGCATACCTCTTCCGCTGAATAGTGTGGGATGGCTCCTGCATTATGAAGTGATGCCAAATGCTTGTTTGTTTTGTATATAGCTCTCTCGATGGATATTGTGGGATGGCTCGTGTAGTATGAAGTGATGCCAAATGCTTGTTTGTTTTGTACATAGCTCTCCCACTGAATAGTGTGGGATGGCTCCTGTTGTATGAAGTGATTCCAAATGCTTGTTTGTTTTGTACCTAGCTCCTCCGCTGAATAGTGTGGGATGGCTCTAGGGTTATTTATGCCTGAACCCCAAGGGGCAATGTACATGGAGCGATTCCAAATGCTTGATTGTTTTGTACCTAGCTCTCCCGCTGAATAGTGTGGGATGGCTCTAGGGTTATTTATGCCTGAACCCCAAGGGGCAATGTACATGGAGCGATTCCAAATGCTTGATTGTTTTTTTGATGTGCCTTTGATGTTGAGTTGGCACACCTGGCGCATCAAATAAGGTTCAGTCCCTCTTGGAAGTCGATGGTTCAACACCGCTCAATATAATATTACAATTCAGGACCTGCAAGTATGATTCAGTATACTTCATATAAAATTGAAATGCACCGGTATTATGCTAGTGCTATACTGCTGTTATACAAGTATGAATGTACCTACAGAGTGTAGCAGGGACAGGGCTCTGGTGAGGCATGTGTGGGTACCGTTTTTTGTTTTTAGGTTAATCACTTGTAATGCTTACTTAACGGTACTTCTGGTGGCAGGTCAATGACATAGGACGACCCTGCTTGATACCTCGGGTGCAAAAAACACGGCCAGTAATGCTCCCCGGCCCTCCCCCACTTGTGTGATCAGCACTGTCAAACCATCCCCTCCCCTTTCTCTCCCCCACACTCTGTACTGGTCACAGGGCAGAGAAGGCAGCAGATGTGGATCCTGTCACAGGGTACTTCAGGATACAGAATGTAGATATAATCATCCAGGTATGCCGTCGATTCTCCGTGCGAGTTACCCCACATGCCTTGCCTGTTGAGGTATGCCGGATCTGAGATCTAATATCCGTATAAATCTCGGACCCTCCTGCATGCAACAGCTCATTCCCTGTATGTTACAGGTTGAGCAGAGAAGTAGACACTGTCCCATATATAGCTGGTGTAATTCCCTTACCCATTGTGTCACCCAGTCGGTGTTTATTTTGGAGTGTGCCAAGCCATCTTTGCGCCATCATAGACAGGCTGCTAGGTGGCCACCACTGCGCCGACGGGGATCAAACAATTATTGGCCTACAGCCGTAAGACTTGCTTCTGCAGGCCCTCATGGTGCAGGCAGTGATGTAGCAAAAATGTGGCTGATTTGTACCCAAATAAAGTGTGAACTTCATGATGCCTTCACTACTGCCTGAAGAGACATTTGCTTATTGCCTGAGACTGACCTTGCAGTTAATAAGCCCTGAAATGCTTGCATCCTATTATTGAATGCCTAGCAATGGCAGATGCAATATTATGGACGGGATGCAGCCCACGCCAGGTTCTTGGCCGGGGGCTGATCTACTGGACAATGGGGTGCATCCCTACGCCACAGCATGGTGTGAGGTAGTAGACAGGACAAGCCCAGGGGGACACCTATATCTTTCTTGTTTATTGTCTTGGGTACCGGTATTGCAGGTGCTCAAGCCAGTTTGCGGGCAAAAGTCCCATGCACCAAGTATGCAAATGTAAACTTTTCTGGACTCCAGAAACAAATGCACAGCTGCAGTGAGTGCTGAGGACCAGCGTTTACTTCAGTTTGAGACAGAGGCGGCCTGAAGGTCTGAGGGCCTGCTGCACCAGGCCCCTAAGCCACAGGGCATGATGTAGCTGAATTGTAGCTGAAGCACGCTCAAATTAGCAGTGCTTCTGGACTCCACTCTTGTGCCTTGTGGCCTCTGCTGTAACTCACTTACGAATCTCGTAAAAGTGCACGCCTACCAGTGTTTATTTCAGTGTGCACAAAACGACCTTCAGCAGGCCACCCTTGGGCCAACAGGCATTGGGGACCAACCCTTGAACGTATTTACGGCCAGTGGCCTAGGCTGCAGGGCTTGCTGGACTAGGCCCCCACGTAGGCCATGATATAGCTGAATTGTAGCTGAAGTCTGAAGATTGGGTAGTACGCTCAGTGGCGCTGGGAGGGACAAGGCGGCAGGGCAACCGCCTGCACCCCAATACTTGCAGCGGTGGCGGGACAACCCTTTCATGGCGGCAGCCATGGCGGCCGTCATGCAGCTAGCACTCAGACAGAGCACCGGAGGGCGCCACTGAGGCAATGAACTGCTAGGTGCCTTGGAGGAGCTGGAGAGGGGAGAAGCTGTCCCCAAACTGTATCAGGCAGCGGATGACCTTCAGCCCCTACCCGTCACAGAGGTGTTACTAGCACTAGTGGACGCAGCCCACGAGCGGGCGCAGTTTGAGGTGATCGGCCGGGGGAACCCCAGGGACCCCGCCACCCAACACACGTATGCGGCCGCCTACCATGCCTGGATTAAGCCTAGGGCAGGCGCATACTGTAGGGATTACATGATCACGTCGGTAACATGGGGCCGCTTGAAATCCGCTTGATTGGGAGAAAATCCTGCTTGAAATAGGGTCTTGAACGAATCAAACCGGAGATCAAGCGGGCTATCGCTTGAATCAAGCCACTGAAACCAGCGTTTGATTCAAGCCGAAATCAAGCGGGTATCAAGCGGATTTAATCAAGCCAAAATCAAGAGAGAATCAACCGCATTGAATCAAGCCGGAATCAAGAGATAATCCAGCGCCTTGAATCAAGCCGGAATCAAGTGAGAATCCAACGTCTTGAATCAAAGCAAGCCGGAATCAAGGGGGAATCAAGCCCATCGATTGAATTAGGCGCGTTGAATCAAACCGGAGATCAAGCGGGCCATCGCTTGAATCAAGCCATACGAAACAACACTTATCATTCAAGCCGGAATCAATCACGTACATGCATGACAACATCAGCAAATTAAATCGAAGCCTGAATCAAGCGTTATTACACGAACCAACGTGTTTGAATCAGTCGTACTACCCGTGGCCACATGCACTCAACCTAGGCCACCCGCATTAAACGCTGGCGCAACCCTCGGCCTATGACCCAATACCAAGGGCCAACAACCCAACATCATTGTTCACCTCCAAAACGACAATCATTCACAATCACTCCCAAGTCACAAGACCCCAATGTTCACAAGTGTTCATAACATGGAACACTCTAGTGGCTGACAACGGCCAACTACACAAAGGCGCTAACAGTTCTTTCCATATACACGAATTATCATGGTGGCCCATCCGTATGTTTCAACGACAGCCTGCACAATCGCGATCTCCTCCACAATCCACTTCGCATGGCTGACTCCCTGGTTCCCAACCTTGTTTTGCAACTTGTTCTTGACCTGAATAAAAAAGATTAGGAATGTCTTATGACCATCTGAATACAGATTTTTGTTAAGAACTGTTACGATATGATGTAAGAGTGTTTCTTGAATTGCTATGTAAAGAATAATCTTACCTTGAAACTGAAGAGCGCTACTTGTTCCATAGCAACTGTCACATTGCTGACAGCGTGCCGGGTCTGAGCGTTTATGCTGGATGCGTTTGTCGGCTCAAGGGCCCGGGCGATGCCCGCCAGAAAGGCATGTTGGTCAAAGGGGCCACCGTTGGGGAGGGCCCTGGTATCAAACAAAGGGAGGCGTGAAATAAGCAAAAAATCACAGCAAAAAATCAAAATGCCATTGGATGATGTGAAGTGAAGCTGTAATTTGCTGGCAGTAGGCTCAACTCAATGAAGCATGTTAAATCAAAGTGACACACCAGTACAGATCGTTAACCAGCATCCCATCAGCCCATGCCCTGAAGGCATCCACCTCAGCCTTGCTGGCGCTCTATCTCAAGGGTTTGCAGAAAGCCTCCCGGAAATGCGAATTGGTGTGCGAACATGGACGCACCTTCAAACATCATCCACCATGATCCCATGCAGGTGTCCTCCCGTCCCGCAGATACTGTAAATGACAAAAACACTCAACTCTCTGTTAAGAAGAAGAGGGGATACGTGCAGATTTAACTTGGTATGTGTTTGGTTGATGGTGTTCTCGCGTAATGACCAAGGCCCATGCGACAAAGCCCTTGCATGAGCTCGCAAGAGATGGCCTTACCTGGGCCCTGCTGCCTGAGAGACAGCATACTTAATGATGAACCAGAATTCGCAAGGATATATTTGATGGCCTTTGGCTGATTTCCCTGCAGCATCAGTAGTTGGTCATTCGAGGTAGCAGGCAGCCATGTAGTAGTAGTCAGGCTCAGTCAAATTTCGCAGTGCGGGGGCAAACCACCTGACAAGTTTGGCATTTCTACAAGTCGCGGACATCCTACCTTTCATCGTTAACGTGTCCTCTGTCGCATCTCCACCGTCAGTTTGAAGTGAGGTTCACGCCATATCTGAGACAGAGAACGCATTCGCCAGGTTTGCTTCCCCGTCAGCTTCAAAGAAAGAAAGAAAGAAAGAAAGAAAGAAAGAAAGAAAGAAAGAAAGAAAGAAAGAAAGAAAGAAAGAAAGAAAGAAAGAAAGAAAGAAAGAAAGAAAGAAAGAAAGAAAGAAAGAAAGAAAGAAAGAAAGAAAGAAAGAAAGAAAGAAAGAAAGAAAATCAGGCAGCGTGAGGACGAGAGGACTATGACGAGTTTCCTACCGTTGCTCCCGGATCTTGAGATTTTGGGCACATCCCGCTCCTGGCACCTTATGCATGCCTAAACCTTGCGATATTATATCCAGTTGTCGTCAGGGAGATCATTTGAGACTGGTGAGGTCATGAGGGGCAGGCTCTGACGGCACAATTGGCTGCATACCTCGAGCCCACACATCGGTGCGGTACACAATATTTTCAACGAAAAAACATCGACAGCGTACAGTGAGGGGCTCACAGACGAGCATGTCCATTGGTACCTTGCAAGCTTATACCACTGGCCGTTCGCCTGTTTTGGTTTTGTCACAGTCAGGTGTGAGGCCGGCCAAATGGAGAATGGATACGTCTGACGATATCGTCATACCGGTACCCACACAAATTACACTGTGTGATGGACCAAACGACAAATTAGCCTTATGGGTGCGGTGGACCCCTTAAAAGTGAAAATGTGTTATGCACCGGTAACATACGCATTCAGTCGAAATTTGAAATATACAATCATCGATGCAAATGAGCTCTTTGATGACGCCTTCAAAGCTCAGAAATGGCTGAACCATCCAAGGATACCGAGGAGGAGGAGGACGAGGAGGAGTATATTTGATAGCGCCCGGCACCTCTTCGGCGCCCTAATGCCCCGATGCCGGCCTTCGCGCAGGAATGGCCTTGAGAACAGCAACAAATACGTTTCAAGCAGGTTATAATTCTTTGCCTACAATGCAGGCAGAGCAGCAGGTATCATATGCCATGAGAACAATGCATGCAGTAGATCCCCGCATGAAAGACAGAAACCCTGCATGCATGCATGACTTCCCCGCCAGCGCCCCAACCGCACGACAACAACATGCATGCACGCATAGCGTCATGCCGGCACGACAACAGTACAACACCCCGCATGCATGCAGTAGCACCCTACCGGCACGACTGCAACATGCTGGCATGCATAGCCAACAACAAAGCGCCACGATGACATGACCCACCCTGCCTCCTCGTAAAAGCGCACTAGCGCCCCGCTAGCACGACATCATCGTGCCTGCATGCAGTAGCTCCATACTGGCACGTCATAACCATGCATGCATGCAGTAGCGCCCTGCCGGCACGACAACACCTTGCCTGCCTGCATTAGTACCCTGCCGGCATGACAACACCATGCGTGCATGCATAGCGCACTAGTGCTCCGCCCGCTCGACAACAATCTACTTGCATGCATAGAGCACTAGCGCCCCGACGGCACGACAACAGCCTGTTTGCATGCATAGCGCACTAGCGCCCCCCGGCACGATAGCGCCTTGCTTGCATGCATAGCGCACTAGCGCTGCGCCGGCACGACAATACCCTACCTGCATGCATGGCACACTAGCGTGCCGCCAGCACGACAACACCCTGCTTGCATGCATAGCGCACTGGTGGATGTATTTCCACAAAGCCTTAAGTAGCGGTACCAGCAACAACACCGCTAGTGACAGTGTTTGTACACAGCCTGAAGAAACGGTACCGGCAACAACACCGCTAGTGACAGTGTTTGGACACAGCCTAAAGCAACGGTACCGGCAACAACACCACTAGTGCATATGATTGCTAACAGCCTGAAGCAGCGGTACCAAAAACAAAACCGCTAGTGACAGTGATTGCACACAGCCTGAAGCAGCGGCACCGGCAACAACAACGCTAGTGACAATGCTTGCACACAGTCTGAAGCAGCGGTACCGGCAACAACAACGCTAGTGACAGTGATTGCACACAGCCTGAAGCAGCGGTACCGGCAACAACAACGCTAGTGACAGTGATTGCACACAGCCTGAAGCAGCAGTACCGGCAACAACACCGCTAGTGCCTGTGTTTGTACATAGCCTGAAGCAGCAGTACCGGCACCATCACCGGTAGTGAGAGTGCTTACAAACAATCTGAAGCAACCATAACGGCAAGAGCACCGCTAGTGACAGTGTTTGCACACAGCCTTAAGTAGCAGCACCAGCAACAACACTGCTAGTCTTAGTGTTTGCATACAGCCTGAAGCAGCGGTACCGGCAACAACACCGCTAGTGTAAGTGATTGCTAACAGCCTGAAGCAACAGTACCGGCACCAGCACCGGTAGTGAGAGTGCTTGCAACAATCTGAAACAACCATAACGGCAAGAGCACCGCTAGTGACAGTGTTTACACATACCCTTAAGCAGCGGCACCAGCAACAACACCGCTAGTGTTAGTGTTTGCACAAAGCATGAAGCAGCGGTACCGGCAACAACACCGCTAGTGTAAGTGTTTGCACACAGCATGAACCGGTGGTACCGGCAACAACTAACACCGCTAGTGTCAGTGATTGCTAACAGCCTGAAGCAACATTACTAGCACCATCATCGCTATTAACAGTATTTGCACACAGCCTGAACAAGCGGTACCAGCAACAGCACCGCTAGTGTCAGTAATTGCTAACAGCCTGAAGCAGTGGTACGGGCAACAACATGCCAGTGACAGTGTGTGCACATAACCCGAGGCAGCGGTACTGGCAACAGCACCGCTAGTGTAAGTGTTTGTACACAGCCAGCCTGAAGCAGCGGTGCCGGCAACAGCACTGCTAGTGACAGTGTTTGCACACAGCTTGAAGCATCGGTACCGGCACCAGCACCGCTAGTGAGAGTGCTTGCAAACAATCTGAAGCAACCGTAACGGCAAGAGCACCGCTGGTGACAGTGTTTGCACACAGCATGAAGCAGCGGTACCGGCAACAACACCGCTAGTGTTAGTGTTTGCACACAGCATGAAGCAGCGGTACCGGCAACAACACCGCTTGTGTTAGTGTTTGCACACAGCATGAAGCAGCGGTACCGGCAATAACAACGCTAGTGACAGTGAATGCACACAGCCTGAAGCAACGGTACAGGCAACAGCACCGCTAGTGACAGTGTTTGCACACAGGCAACCTGAAGCAGCGGTACCGGCAACAACACCGCTAGTGTTAGTGTTTGCACACAACATGAAGCAGCGGTACCGGCAACAACACCGCTAGTGTCAGTGTTTGCACACAGCCTGAAGCAGCGGTGCATGCAACAACACCGCTAGTGACAGTGCTTGCACACAGCCTGAAGCAGCGGTACCAGCAACAACACGGCTAGTGTCAGTGATTGCTTCCAGCCCTAGGTACTTAATGCACTCAGTGGCATCGAGCTGAACAGCCAACAACCTAGCGGTGTAGTGCATATGATCTCAGGTCAATGGGCCAGAAGCATGGACATGGCCTGAAGGAATTGAAGATGGGGTGGGGATGCGATGGGAATTAAGAATGGGCACTGAAGGCAATGAGATGAAGCCATATGTTCCAGCCATAGATTCTTAATGCAATCAGTTACATCGGGCTAGACAACCAACAACATTACAACACAAAGCACATCTTGGACATGCTTAAATAAGAAATGCTAAAATAAGACGAGGCACAGCTTAGTCACCGATGTACCGGCCAGGAGCCACCGCCACGCTCCAGCCTGCGCATAATGTCAATGAATGTAATAAGCGGGCATCTGAAAGACAGCAAGAACAAATGCGCATGGAAAACAGCCAGCATGCTGATGGACAGCATGGGCTGGGTAGTGGTTTAGGACCCACAACACAGGTCAGCCACTGACTTACTGGATGGGAGCCGCCGCTGCGCTCCACCCTGCGCATAATGTCAATGCCTGTAATTATCAGGCATCCGCAACACAGCAAGAACAAATGCCCATGGAAAACAGCCAGCATGCTGATGGACAGCATGGGCTGGGTAGTGGTTTAGGACCCACAACACAGGCCAGCCACGAATTTCTGGATGGGAGCCGCCGCCGCGCTCCAGCCTGCGCATAATGTCGACGACTGTAATTATCAGGCATCCGCAACACAAAAAGAACAAATGAGCATGGAAAACAGCCAGCATGCTGATGGACAGCATGGGCTGGGTAGTGGTTTAGGGCCCACATCACAGGTTAGCCACTGACTTACTGGATGGGAGCCGCCGCCGCGCTCCAGCCTGCGCATAATGTCAATGCCTGTAATTATCAGGCATCCGCAGCACAGCAAGAACAAATGCGCATGGAAAACACCCAGCATGCTGATGGACAGCATGGGCAGGGTAGTGGTTTAGGACCCACAACACAGGTCAGCAACTGACTTACTGGATGGGAGCCGCCGCTGCCCTCCAGCCTGGGCATAATGTCAATGACTGTAATTACCAGGCATCCGCAACACAGCAAGAACAAATGCGCATGGAAAACAGCCAACATGCTGATGGACAGCATCGGCTGGGTAGTGGTTGAGATCCCACAACTCATCTCAGCCATTGACTTACTGGCTGGGAGCCGCGGCCGTGCTCCAAGCTGCTCATTATATCAAATTCCGGTGCTGTACCGTAATTAGCAGGCATCTGCATGAACGAATGCGCATGGAAAACAGCCAGCATGCTGATGGACAACATGGCCTTGGTAGTGGTCTAGGACGCACAACCGCAGTTCAGCCACTAATGTACCGGTATCATGAGGTGCGTCGACGCTGGTTTGTGTGCCTCGCTAGCTGGAGTGCCCGCTCGAAAGGTTGGAAACAGACGTCATAACTGTAAATCGCCATGATAAATCAAATATTATTGAAGCGAATATGATGTTGCGTGCGTGGGTGAATTTATGCCACGGTAATGCAACCCAGTTTGTTAAGGGCTGGGTACCGGTACGGTACGCGCGGGTGTGTGTGAATCGTAGTGTGCGAACCATCGCCTGTCTCATTCACGAGCGAACCTCACTTCATCTAGTGCAGTTACAAAGCTATAGAAAGGCAATTGGAACACAGCTGCGGGTCATTGGGCGGGTATGTGGTCACGCTTGATGGTCGCTTGAAACGAGGTGCGTTCAAGCCTCTGTCTTCCAGTGGCTTGAAGTAGGGGGCAAATCAAGCGCCCAAATCAAGCGCTCTCATGTTACCGACGCAGGTGTTGAAAGAAAATGAAGAAACTACTGGTGCATGCCAGGGGCTGCACTATTAAAAGGGCGTGTGCCCATGTGTTCACAAATTAAGGTTGCGTCTCGACGCTGTCAGCATGGCCGACACTAGAGGACGGCGCAGTGATCAGCAGCGTGACCCGCGCTCCTGCCAGCAAATCTTGTCTAATAGACATGGCGAACATGTGACATGTGGAGGACGCGCTCCATGCTTGCTTCCAATGCCCTAGCATCAAGGCGGCACTTAGAGAGCGGGGATGCATTTGCCCTCTGAACGACGCAACACTCAGTCTTTCACCACCTGAACTGGGGCAGGCAGGGGTGGGAGGCCCTGGCTTTTGTGGAAGATGTGTTCGAACTTGTTGAGGGCTAGTCTCTTGAGGGGCTGGGGATTCGGTCTTCTTGTCCGTTTTTGGTAGAATGGTGAAGACTGTTTCCCTTCCTTTCTCTTCAGCTTCCTGGCAGACCTTTTTCTTTACGGACATGGCCGCGCTTCGTTTTTGTGCAGGGCCCAGAGGTGTATCGTCACTAACCTGCACTGGGAATGTGGAGACTGAGGTGCCTCATGTGCGCACAGCCCGACAGTCATACCTGATAATCAAGGGACTATTATCATGCTTCCTGTCGTTGGTTTTGGTAACACTTTTGCTGACCTGCAGCTTCCTAAGAATTGGTTATCAAGGCTCGCATCTAACTCCACTGAAGCCTCTCGCCCTAGTGTTGATGTAATAGTTCAAAAGACTGGGCACTTATGTGGCAACAGACAGCCCTTGCAGCTGTCGTGTTGTATTGCATCAGCAGCTAGGATGTACCAAGCAAACCGCTGTTGTGTTTCTTACTCTTATGTAACGGCTGAAGCATAACCCCCTGGATCACTTAAGGAATATGCTGATTTATTTTGGGAAGTACCGGAAGTCAGTCAAGTAATTATTGCTTAGCATTTGCAGACCTCGGTCAGATTAGAAGCAAGGATTGTTACAACATGCACATCACTAAATCGGCAACAGAAACGACCGGTCACAGTTTCAGGGTAAATCAGCAAGAAAACAGCGTCCCTCGGGGTTAAGTACCGAGCTCCTCTCTCAAAGCCCCTTGCATATTAGTCCCTATAGTAGGCAGCAAGGCCATTGTAGTATTGTACTGCTCTGTACAGTAGTAGCTAATATTTCGAATGCAAAGCCACGAAATATGGCAGGACTACTAAATACATGTATGGATATCCAGGAGCAAATGGGAAAGTGATATACTTGAAATATAGGAACCTCTCATATTAACTTGTTTTGGACAAATGGATGCCCCCAACCCCCACCCCACAAACCCTCACCTGCAGCTCCTCCTGAAGGAGGATTTGGACCTGCGAGGGCAATGTCTGAGGGCAATGTCTGATGGCAATCACAGCAGGTTAATCACTTCTTAGGCACAGCCGTCTTGACGAGCCCAGATGACGGGAGACCAGACCCCAGCGCAGTGAAGTCCGCAATATTATCCAGGCGTTGCTGGGCCATGGCTGTCATCTCAGCTGCTTTGTCACCCTGCAAGGCGGCAAGATGCCATGCATTCACCACATGAATAGTCTACGTGCAGTCCTTCTTTAAACAGGCCAAACTGACCATCAGACACAGGGGATCACATTCAAAATCCTTCCCCACCATCACTCTCCTTCCCTGCTTGATCACAAAAAGCTTGTCCTCGCCCCCCCTCCCCGCTCATACACACACTCACCAGCATAGTTCCAAATCCTGCCTGCAGCCTGGCCTGGAACGCGCTGAGCGCCGACGCTCCTGCAGCCATGCCCGCAGTGGCTGCTTCCCCGATGCTGGCGCCAGCTTTGCTTCCGCCCGCCGCCCCAACCGCTGCCGCCCCGCCCGCCAAGTCCACGGACCGGCCGCTGCCCAGGTCTGCAAAGGATTAGCTACCTGCCATGTCGCTTGTGGAAGCCAGAGCAGCAGATGCACCCGTGTATAGGCCCCCCCTCATGCCCGGATTCCCAGCCGACATCAGATGCCCATCGCCAGACAGCGCCGCAGCACCCGCACCCGATGATGGCCTGCTAACAGACGGGGCCGAGATGTGCAGATACTGGAACCTCGGCGCCACATGCAGCAGGTTGAGCGGGTTGGTGTATGAGGAGGTGGAGGGCTGTTGCTGCTGCTGCTGCCGGGATGCGGAACCTGGCTCTGGCAGCGCATGTTGGCCCACCATGGGGCCCACCATGGGGACACTACAGAGAGGTACCACATGTTTCATGGCCAGCTGCCGGGCAGCAGAATTATCCTTTACCGGTGGAGATGCGGAGGAGCCCAGCACATATGATATTAGCGGACAAAACGAAGGTCGCAGAAACTTCCCTTTCTTATAGCCACATTGTCCAAATTGTCACACGCTTGTCAATCAGATGAAAGATGCGTGGTACACACCTGAATCTGCTGCTCGAACCGCATCCATTCCTTCCTTTGCTCTACCCCTGCGTGCCCTCGGTGGCTTGCCCTAGTACAACACTTCCACCCGTGGTACCAGGCTTGGCTGAAGGTATGGGAGGGAGGGAGCTATTTTTGTGGAAGACGTGGCCCAACTTGTAAGGGCTCGACTCATAAGCGCTTGAGAATTTGGACTTCCCCTGAATTTCTCAGTCAGTCGTTTCCTTCACCGTCGTTTATTTTCTTGCTTTCTGATATGCGGTTTTGTGTAAAGCCCATGGGCAGCCGCTTGTCATCCCACCTTGTGTCGCCACCGATGCGCTTCCCATACTAAATACCTTGGGACGCTCTGATTCAGAGGGGCTCTGGTTCTTTAGGGGGCGGTTCAGGGCACCATGCATGCAGAACGAAGGGAACTTCAAGTTCTTGCTAAAATTTGTATCACAATAATGCACTCATGAATTAGAGCTCTTACGACCAAGAGTCCCCTCCATTCACTAATATGGATTCATGAAAGCATGGCTAAACCAAATTATTTTGCACCCGCTTCAGGTTTTATGGCTGGGGCTTATCTTCTGCAATATATGCACTATGAGGTCTATTCCCACACTACTGCCCGGTGGTTGGGTGTTAGTTGATAAGTAGCCTAGGGGGCGGGTCACTGGTTTTTGCTCGTTGTCCTAGCGTATTTCGTGCTTGTACCGGTTTACGGGCACAAGTCCCATGCAACAAATGTGATGCCCCGTTGGACTGTAAAAACTGCACAAACTTCACATGACTGCCGCTGCGGTTGAAGTGGTTGTGTTAGACTAACAAACATTGTTAGTTACAACTTTATGGGCTACCTGAGTGTCTGCCTCATTGCATGGCTGCACCTCCGCCATGAGACGTAAATTTGTCTGTTGACTGGTCCATCGTGCACATGTCCCATGCATCAAATGTGATGCTCTGATGGACTGTAAAAACTTCACAAACTTCACAGATGTACAACATGAGTGAAAATCGAAGTAAAGCGCCCGCCTATTGGCCGAGGAGTCGAAAGCCTAGCTGGATTGTTTTTAATCGACTGCTGGATTCCTTGTGATGTGCATGGTCTCATTACGTCTTGTGCCCATGATGCTGCTGACAGGTGGCCCAGCGAAATTTATGTCACCCGCCCTCCAAATGTCACGTCATCCTTCTTTTCGTGCCGTATGTACGGCGGTTCTCTTACATCTGATGCCGCTCCGGCACAATAGGCACGCTATTCCTGTGTTCTACATTGATTACCATGTCCATGATGTCTTCCAATCCCAGACATCACAGCATCTCTCGCGCCTGCTTCGCCGAGACGCCGAATAACTCGTCAGCAGGCTGTTTCCCCCGAGATGGCGTGCAACCTCTCCGCCCTGCCCTCCGCCCTAGCAGGAGCGGCATGCAGCAGCAGGTGAGGGGCCGAAGTGCAGCAAAACGAGCATTCAATCGAGGTATGACGATTATCGAATCTCGCAACGATGATATGTTGGCAAACAAGGGATTCAAATTGAGCGGGAGCGGGAGCGCAAATAAAATGACTGGCCCGTAGCGTGTCCAGCCTGTCACACAAGCCCCAATGCTCCATCATATCGTACTCGGCTTTTGTGAAGCGGTGGCATGCACCGTCTTCAGACTTCGTGGCTGATGAGCCCCTACTGCAGGCTACCTATTTAGCGACTATTTGCTTACGGTATCTGTCCCCTACCTGCTGCTTGCCCTCGTTGCATGCGTTCCGACCGCCTGTTTGTTGCCCCTTACCTGCCCAGGGAGATGTTTTTTGCCGCAGCCGCGGCTTCAATCCGGCCCTCATCGGCCCCGCGGGATTTGCAACGACCCTCGTCGGCCCCGCTGGCTCCTTCATGGGGCCTGGCAGAGGAGACGGGGGCGGCCCCCCCTGCAGGAGTTCTTCCCAGCATCCAACGGCTGTACACAGTGGGTGTTCTCTAACTCTTTTCTTTCGTTTTCTCTCTCCCTTCTCTCGCACACATCGCATGCATGCATGAAAGCGTGCTGTCAGAGCACAGATCTGCCATGCATCTCTCCGTGTGCTGCGTGGGCAGCGAACTAACGATACACCTCATGTTAAGATATGTGATGCGTATCTGCCGCTGTTGAAGGGCTGCACCAATGCTGCACCACCAGGTTGTGGAGTCTCCTTCAGAAACTGCTGCATGAGACACCCCACCACCTGGGCATGCGTCATTCATCTCAATGGACAGGCATCCATGCGAAAGTAGCCATGCCGTGACGCAGACAGGCAGGCTCTCCTTCGTCAACTTCCTGTCCACCCCTTCCCTCCCCCGGCGCAGGCCTGGACCCCGATGGCAGCTATTTCCGTGCAGCTGAGTGGGGCATCCCTTGCCCCCCTAGAGAGGACTACTTGCCAGATGCCTACTACCCCCCTAGACGCGTCCAGGTAACAGCTCGTCGCTCCATAGAGGTCCCTGTGAGGAACTGAAGGTTTGCTGCATTGGCACCCTAGCCTGCTCCCCCCTCAGCTCCTGCCTGCCCTCCTGTGTCAGTCAGCAGATGAGCAATGATTCCAATATCCTGTCACACCCCTGTCATTACTGTCATCTATGATTGTTGTTACCTCCCCAGCCCTGCCTGCCTGACATCACAGTTGGTCTGACCTGAACTGGAAGCTACGCTGAAAGCATATCGATTTAAACCCCACCCTCCTGGTTTCCACGATGCATCATTCAAAAGTGCTATGAACATGACTCGGCCTTGCTTGCGCTCATGTCTGCCAGCCTGTCTGCCACCACTTGCTTGCCCAGAAGGTCTTCCGTGGCGGCCCCGGCTTCTCCCCGCCCTTCTCTGGTCCCGTGCCTTCCGATGACGGCTTTGGACCTGGAGACGATAGCTCCATGCCGATGATAAAGGCGGTGCCGGCTAAGCGGCGGATCCCGGTCATGGACGACAGAAAGGCGATGGCGCCGCCCCCTATGCCAATGCCTATGCCCTATGGACACGGTGGGTCTTAGTTCTCTCTCTCTCTCTTCCTCCCCTCTCCTGCAGGTGCTGTATGCCTGCATGAAAGCTTGTCTCCATACTGCCTGGTATCTCATGTGCCTCTCTCCATGTGTTCCGCTGGTCGCCCTGCCCCCGCTGTTGAGATGATGTACAACTGTTGTTGTGACCCTGCTGGAAAGGGGGCACAACAAGTACCACACGCAGAAAGGCATGCATCAGGCATGCACTCCAAGGTAGGTAGACATGCACATGGGCAGCCAGGCCGCCCTTCATCCATTGCCCTGTCCACACCTTTGTTTCCTTGGGCGCAGGCTTCTGCCCCGATGGCAGCTACTACTCCCGTACGCTGAAGAGAAGGGGCTCAAGCTCCTCCGGAGACTTCTCCTCGCCGGAGACCTACTCCCCTGGATTTGACCAGGAGACAGCTCATCCTTTATTGGAGGTACCTGAGAAGAAGCTAGGGTCTGCTGTGCTGCCTCCCCCCCTGCCTGTTGTCCTTGCTCCCGTCTGCCCTCCTTTGTTTGAGGGAAGCAGCAGATATACAATCCATGCAACCTGTGACCACCCTAACATGTATCCTTGCTGTTATTCTCCCCAGGACGCCCATGCAGACATCTTAACAAGCTTGCCCATGTTCATGGAGGAGCGCGCTGGGTACCACGGCAAGCTGGAGGGAGTCCGAGGAGGCCGGGGTGACTTCAACAGAGGTTCCATGTCGCCTCACATGCCAAGACTCGGTGGGTGTCCTACTTTCCTCTCCTTTCTCTCCCCCCCTTCTCTCTCAGACGATGCATGCATGCATGCAAGCACGCCGACAAAGCTGCCATGCTCCTCTTTTTACATTGCATGGGTTGTCGTGCCCCCGCTGTTGAGGGGATGTGTGCCTGTGGCCTCGTTCCGCAGCTGTTGGGGTGATGGTATTAAGACAGGCTTTGAGGGAATGAAAGCGTGGCCCGGCAGCTAAGTTTCAAGCTCCAAGAGGCAGATACATTCACCCGTCATCCTTTAAAGAGGCAGGCCCCATAGGCAGGCAAGCCATGCCACACTTACCCCCAGTTGCACAAGAATACATTCCTGATGTGGCCCTGCTATAATGAAAGGTAGGGCATCCCCAAGTTATAGGGGCTCACCTACAGAAAGGTAGGCTTGCAAAGATAAGTAGGCACGTACGCAGGCCGGCAGTCTCTCCTTCCTCAACAGCCCTGTCCCGCTCTCCCCTCCCACAGACACAGGCCTGTCTTCCCATGGCATTCCCTCGGATGCGCTCTTCAGGGGAGTCTCATCCCTCCCGGACTATCATAGCGCTGGTATGACAGGACCGGTGAGCCCTCCTCGCATGGGACATAGGACTGCTGCATGGGACTGAGTGCTCATGCTTACCTTGGTCCTGCCATTACTGCGGCTTGCCGGACGACGATATTGCCAGAGACATAATGGCTTGGCCACATGCTTGCAAACATGAATTCAACAGTCCGCCCTGAGTCATCAGTATAGATACTGAATGTCGCATCTGCTCCTTATAGGAGTATTATTGAGATGGGTCTCTTGCACGTGCTGATCGATTTCATTACGGCACTTGAGTGACTAGCTGACCCGCCTCCTCACAGCTGGCTGCCTAACGTCTGTCTCCTGATCTCCCTTTACGCAGGTCGACAGCTCCTGTGAGAGGTTGCAGCAGGCTGCAGCAGTAGCAGGCGGCAGCAACATACCTATCTGCAAGCCCTCTCTCAGCATTCCCACAAGGAGCACAGACAAGAAGAGGAGCAGGGAGACTGAGGAGGTGCCTGCAGCGGCCAAGAACAAGGGCCAGGGCAGGCCCCCCAAGGCCCCTAAGCTGCAGGACAGCAGCACCCCAAATCAAGTTGAGCGGCTGCCTCCAGCCAAGTACAAGCTCTGGTGGTTGCAGTCGCATCTTAATGTGCCGGCCGCCATGCCTGCTCACCACAGCCGCAGGGGTGACGAGGTGCTTGTGGCACCTGGGTTTACCTACGCCCAGGCGTTGGCTGAGGCCACTGCCACCGTCATTGATCAGCTAGTCCAAGAACAGCTGGTCGCTGAAAATCTGGTCGTTAAGAAGCCGGACAGCAGGGGTCCCAACCTCAGCGGCTTTGGCCCCTCACCCAACCAGGCTGTGAGGGAGAGCCTAGAAAATATGATCTCAATGCGTGGGGGGCGTATGCGGGATGCCGTATCAGCATGCATGTGCTGATGAAAAGGATGCAGTGCAAGCAGCAAGCAGGGAGCGCCTGGGGCTACCGGGCACTCTTGCTGAGGCTGGGGCTGAGCGGGAAATCAGGAGCAGAGGCAGCAGGCAGAAGAGCTCATCCTTGAGATTCTTGTCTGAGATGTCTGATACACAAGCTCGTCAGCACCACGCCACTGCCGCTGCAACAGCTGCAGCAGGCCTGCTGACCCGCTATAGGCTGCAGATGGCTGCTATACCCATGTTTGTATCATGTTCTGACAGGGACGGGTCGGGACCACCAGTTACATGCATACCTCTTCCGCTGAATAGTGTGGTATGGCTCCTGCATTATGAAGTGATGCCAAATGCTTGTTTGTTTTGTATATAGCTCTCCCGATGGATATTGTGAGATGGCTCGTGTAGTATGAAGTGATTCCAAATGCTTGTTTGTTTTGTACCTAGCTCTCCCGCTGAATAGTGTGGGATGGCTCTAGGGTTATTTATGCCTGAACCCCAAGGGGCAATGTACATGGAGCGATTCCAAATGCTTGATTGTTTTGTACCTAGCTCTCCCGCTGAATAGTGTGGGATGGCTCTAGGGTTATTTATGCCTGAACCCCAAGGGGCAATGTACATGGAGCGATTCCAAATGCTTGATTGTTTTGTACCTAGCTCTCCCGCTGAATAGTGTGGGATGGCTCTAGGGTTATTTATGCCTGAACCCCAAGGGGCAATGTACATGGAGCGATTCCAAATGCTTGATTGTTTTTTTGATGTGCCTTTGATGTTGAGCTGGCACACCTGGCGCATCAAATAAGGTTCAGTCCCTCTTGGAAGTCGATGGTTTAACACCGCTCAATATAATATTACAATTCAGGACCTGCAAGTATGATTCAGTATACTTCATATAAAATTGAAATGCACCGGTATTATGCTAGTGCTATACTGCTGTTACACAAGTATGAATGTACCTACAGAGTGTAGCAGGGACAGGGCTTTGGTGAGGCATGTGTGGGTACCGGTTTTTGTTTTTAGGTTAATCACTTGTAATGCTTACTTAACGGTACTTCTGGTGGCAGGTCAATGACATAGGACGACCCTGCTTGATACCTCGGGTGCAAAAAACACGGCCAGTAATGCTCCCCGGCCCTCCCCCACTTGTGTGATCAGCACTGTCAAACCATCCCCTCCCCTTTCTCTCCCCCACACTCTGTACTGGTCACAGGGCAGAGAAGGAAGCAGATGTGGATCCTGCCACAGGGTACTTCAGGATACAGAATGTAGATATAATCATCCAGGTATGCCGTCGATTCTCCGTGCGAGTTACCCCACATGCCTTGCCTGTTGAGGTATGCCGGATCTGAGATCTAATATCCGTATAAATCTCGGACCCTCCTGCATGCAACAGCTCATTCCCTGTATGTTACAGGTTGAGCAGAGAAGTAGACACTGTCCCATATATAGCTGGTGTAATTCCCTTACCCATTGTGTCACCCAGTCGGTGTTTATTTTGGAGTGTGCCAAGCCATCTTTGCGCCATCATAGACATGCTGCTAGGTGGCCACACTGCGCCGACGGGGATCAAACAATTATTGGCCTACAGCCGTAAGACTTGCTTCTGCAGGCCCTCATGGTGCAGGCAGTGATGTAGCGAAAATGTGGCTGATTTGTACCCAAATAAAGTGTGAACTTCATGATGCCTTCACTAATGCCTGAAGAGACATTTGCCTATTGCCTGAGACTGACCTTGCAGTTAATAAGCCCTCAAATGCTTGCATCCTATTATTGAATGCCTAGCAATGGCAGATGCAATATTATGGACGGGATGCAGCCCACGCCAGGTTCTTGGCCTGGGGCTGATCTACTGGACAATGGGGTGCATCCCTACGCCACAGCATGGTGTGAGGTAGTAGACAGGACAAGCCCAGGGGGACACCTATATCTTTCTTGTTTATTGTCTTGGGTACCGGTATTGCAGGTGCTCAAGCCAGTTTGCGGGCAAAAGTCCCATGCACCAAGTATGCAAATGTAAACTTTTCTGGACTCCAGAAACAAATGCACAGCTGCAGTGAGTGCTGATGACCAGCGTTTACTTCAGTTTGAGACAGAGGCGGCCTGAAGGTCTGAGGGCCTGCTGCACCAGGCCCCTAAGCCACAGGGCATGATGTAGCTGAATTGTAGCTGAAGCACGCTCAAATTAGCAGTGCTTCTGGACTCCACTCTTGTGCCTTGTTGCCTCAGTCTGCTGTAACTCACTTACGAATCTCGTAAAAGTGCACGCCTACCAGTGTTTATTTCAGTGTGCACAAAACGACCTTCAGCAGGCCACCCTTGGGCCAACAGGCATTGGGGACCAACCCTTGAACGTATTTACGGCCAGTGGCCCAGGCTGCAGGGCTTGCTGGACTAGGCCCCCACGTAGGCCATGATATAGCTGAATTGTAGCTGAAGTCTGAAGATTGGGTAGTACGCTCAGTGGCGCTGGGAGGGACAAGGCGGCAGGGCAACCGCCTGCACCCCAATACTTGCAGCGGTGGCGGGACAACCCTTTCATGGCGGCAGCCATGGCGGCCGTCATGCAGCTAGCACTCAGACAGAGCACCGGAGGGCGCCACTGAGGCAAGGTGCCTTGGAGGAGCTGGAGAGGGGAGAAGCTGTCCCCAAACTGTATCAGGCAGCGGATGACCTTCAGCCCCTACCCGTCACAGAGGTGTTACTAGCACTAGTGGACGCAGCCCACGAGCGGGCGCAGTTTGAGGTGATCGGCCGGGGGAACCCCAGGGACCCCGCCACCCAACACACGTATGCGGCCGCCTACCATGCCTGGATTAAGCCTAGGGCAGGCGCATACTGTAGGGATTACATGATCAGGTGTTGAAAGAAAATGAAGAAACTACTGGTGCATGCCAGGGGCTGCACTATTAAAAGGGCGTGTGCCCATGTGTTCACAAATTAAGGTTGCGTCTCGACGCTGTCAGCATGGCCGACACTAGAGGACGGCGCAGTGATCAGCAGCGTGACCCGCGCTCCTGCCAGCAAATCTTGTCTAATAGACATGGCGAACATGTGACATGTGGAGGACGCGCTCCATGCTTGCTTCCAATGCCCTAGCATCAAGGCGGCACTTAGAGAGCGGGGATGCATTTGCCCTCTGAACGACGCTACACTCAGTCTTTCACCACCCGAACTGGGGCAGGCAGGGGTGGGAGGCCCTGGCTTTTGTGGAAGATGTGTTCGAACTTGTTGAGGGCTAGTCTCTTGAGGGGCTGGGGATTCGGTCTTCTTGTCCGTTTTTGGTAGAATGGTGAAGACTGTTTCCCTTCCTTTCTCTTCAGCTTCCTGGCAGACCTTTTTCTTTACGGACATGGCCGCGCTTCGTTTTTGTGCAGGGCCCAGAGGTGTATCGTCACTAACCTGCACTGGGAAGGTGGAGACTGAGGTGCCTCATGTGCGCACAGCCCGACAGTCATACCTGATAATCAAGGGACTATTATCATGCTTCCTGTCGTTGGTTTTGGTAACACTTTTGCTGACCTGCTGCAGCTTCCTAAGAATTGGTTATCAAGGCTCGCATCTAACTCCACTGAAGCCTCTCGCCCTAGTGTTGATGTAATAGTTCAAAAGACTGGGCACTTCTGTGGCAACAGACAGCCCTTGCAGCTGTCGTGTTGTATTGCATCAGCAGCTAGGATGTACCAAGCAAACCGCTGTTGTGTTTCTTACTCTTATGTAACGGCTGAAGCATAACCCCCTGGATCACTTAAGGAATATGCTGATTTATTTTGGGAAGTACCGGAAGTCAGTCAAGTAATTATTGCTTAGCAATGCAGACCCCGGTCATATTAGAAGCAAGGATTGTTACAACATGCACATCACTAAATCGGCAACAGAAACGACCGGTCACAGTGTCAGGGTAAATCAGCAAGAAAACAGCGTCCCTCGGGGTTAAGTACCGAGCTCCTCTCTTAAAGCCCCTTGCATATTAGTCCCTATAGTAGGCAGCAAGGCCATTGTAGTATTGTACTGCTCTGTACAGTAGTAGCTAATATTTCGAATGCAAAGCCACGAAATATGGCAGGACTACTAAATACATGTATGGATATCCAGGAGCAAATGGGAAAGTGATATACTTGAAATATAGGAACCTCTCATAATAACTTGTTTTGGACAAATGGATGCCCCCAACCCCCACCCCACAAACCCTCACATGCAGCTCCTCCTGAAGGAGGATTTGGACCTGCGAGGGCAATGTCTGAGGGCAATGTCTGATGGCAATCACAACAGGTTAATCACTTCTTAGGCACAGCCGTCTTGACGAGCCCAGATGACGGGAGACCAGACCCCAGCGCAGTGAAGTCCGCAATATTATCCAGGCGTTGCTGGGCCATGGCTGTCATCTCAGCTGCTTTGTCACCCTGCAAGGCGGTAAGATGCCATGCATTCACCACATGAATAGTCTACGTGCAGTCCTTCTTTAAACAGGCCCTTCCCCACCATCACTCTCCTTCCCTGCTTGATCACAAAAAGCTTGTCCTCGCCGCCCCCCCTCCCCGCTCATACACACACTCACCAGCATGGTTCCAAATCCTGCCTGCAGCCTGGCCTGAAACGCGCTGAGCGCCGACGCTCCTGCAGCCATGCCCGCAGTGGCTGCTTCCCCGATGCTGGCGCCAGCTTTGCTTCCGCCCGCCGCCCCAACCGCTGCCGCCCCGCCCGCCAAGTCCACGGACCGGCCGCTGCCCAGGTCTGCAAAGGATTAGCTACCTGCCATGTCGCTTGTGGAAGCCAGAGCAGCAGATGCACCCGTGTATAGGCCCACCCTCATGCCCGGATTCCCAGCCGACATCAGATGCCCATCGCCAGACAGCGCCGCAGCACCCGCACCCGATGATGGCCTGCTAACAGAGGAGGTGGAGGGCTGTTGCTGCTGCTGCTGCCGGGATGCGGAACCTGGCTCTGGCAGCGCATGTTGGCCCACCATGGGGCCCACCATGGGGACACTACAGAGAGGTACCACATGTTTCATGGCCAGCTGCCGGGCAGCAGAATGATCCTTTACCGGTGGAGATGCGGAGGAGCCCAGCACATATGATATTAGCGGACAAAACGAAGGTCGCAGAAACTTCCCTTTCTTATAGCCACATTGTCCAAATTGCCACACGCTTGTCAATCAGATGAAAGATGCGTGACCACGTACCAGTACACACCTGAATCTGCTGCTCGAACCGCATCCATTCCTTCCTTTGCTCTACCCCTGCGTGCCCTCGGTGGCTTGCCCTAGTACAACACTTCCACCCGTGGTACCAGGCTTGGCTGAAGGTATGGGAGGGAGGGAGCTATTTTTGTGGAAGACGTGGCCCAACTTGTAAGGGCTCGACTCATAAGCGCTTGAGAATTTGGACTTCCCCTGAATTTCTCAGTCAGTCGTTTCCTTCACCGTCGTTTATTTTCTTGCTTTCTATGCGGTTTTGTGTAAAGCCCATGGGCAACCGCTTGTCATCCCACCTTGTGTCGCCACCGATGCGCTTCCCATACTAAATACCTTGGGACGCTCTGATTCAGAGGGGCTCTGGTTCTTTAGGGGGCGGTTCAGGGCACCATGCATGCAGAACGAAGGGAACTTCAAGTTCTTGCTAAAATTTGTATCACAATAATGCACTCATGAATTAGAGCTCTTACGACCAAGAGTCCCCTCCATTCACTAATATGGATTCATGAAAGCATGGCTCAACCAAATTATTTTGCACCCGCTTCATGTTTTATGGCTGGGGCTTATCTTCTGCAATATATGCACTATGAGGTATATTCCCACACTACTGCCCGGTGGTTGGGTGTTAGTTGATAAGTAGCCTAGGGGGCGGGTCACTGGTTTTTGCTCGTTGTCCTAGCGTATTTCGTGCTTGTACCGGTTTACGGGCACAAGTCCCATGCAACAAATGTGATGCCCCGTTGGACTGTAAAAACTGCACAAACTTCACATGACTGCCGCTGCGGTTGAAGTGGTTGTGTTAGACTAACAAACATTGTTAGTTACAACTTTATGGGCTACCTGAGTGTCTGCCTCATTGCATGGCTGCACCTCCGCCATGAGACGTGAATTTGTCTGTTGACTGGTCCATCGTGCACATGTCCCATGCATCAAATGTGATGCTCTGATGGACTGTAAAAACTTCACAAACTTCACAGATGTACAACATGAGTGAAAATCGAAGTAAAGCGCCCGCCTATTGGCCTAGGAGTCGAAAGCCTAGCTGGATTGTTTTTAATCGACTGCTGGATTCCTTGTGATGTGCATGGTCTCATTACGTCTTGTGCCCATGATGCTGCTGACAGGTGGCCCAGCGAAATTTATGTCACCCGCCCTCCAAATGTCACGTCATCATTCTTTTCGTGCCGTATGTACGGCGGTTCTCTTACATCTGATGCCGCTCCGGCACAATAGGCACGCTATTCCTGTGTTCTACATTGATTACCATGTCCATGATGTCTTCCAATCCCAGACATCACAGCATCTCTCGCGCCTGCTTCGCCGAGACGCCGAATAACTCGTCAGCAGGCTGTTTCCCCCGAGATGGCGTGCAACCTCTCCGCCCTAGCAGGAGCGGCATGCAGCAGCAGGTGAGGGGCCGAAGTGCAGCAAAACGAGCATTCAATCGAGGTATGACGATTATCGAATCTCGCAACGATGATATGTTGGCAAACAAGGGATTCAAATTGAGCGGGAGCGGGAGCGCAAATAAAATGACTGGCCCGTAGCGTGTCCAGCCTGTCACACAAGCCCCAATGCTCCATCATATCGTACTCGGCTTTTGTGAAGCGGTGGCATGCACCGTCTTCAGACTTCGTGGCTGATGAGCCCCTACTGCAGGCTACCTATTTAGCGACTATTTGCTTACGGTATCTGTGCCTAGCTACCTGCTGCTTGCCCTCGTTGCATGCGTTCCGACCGCCTGTTTGTTGCCCCTTACCTGCCCAGGGAGATGTTTTTTGCCGCAGCCGCGGCTTCAATCCGGCCCTCATCGGCCCCGCGGGATTTGCAACGACCCTCGTCGGCCCCGCTGGCTCCTTCATGGGGCCTGGCAGAGGAGACGGGGGCGGCCCCCCCTGCAGGAGTTCTTCCCAGCATCCAACGGCTGTACACAGTGGGTGTTCTCTAACTCTTTTCTCTCGTTTTCTCTCTCCCTTCTCTCGCACACATCGCATGCATGCATGAAAGCGTGCTGTCAGAGCACAGATCTGCCATGCATCTCTCCGTGTGCTGCGTGGGCAGCGAACTAACGATACACCTCATGTTAAGATATGTGATGCGTATCTGCCGCTGTTGAAGGGCTGCACCAATGCTGCACCACCAGGTTGTGGAGTCTCCTTCAGAAACTGCTGCATGAGACACCCCACCACCTGGGCATGCGTCATTCATCTCAATGGACAGGCATCCATGCGAAAGTAGCCATGCCGTGACGCAGACAGGCAGGCTCTCCTTCGTCAACTTCCTGTCCACCCCTTCCCTCCCCCGGCGCAGGCCTGGACCCCGATGGCAGCTATTTCCGTGCAGCTGAGTGGGGCATCCCTTGCCCCCCTAGAGAGGACTACTACTTGCCAGATGCCTACCCCCCTAGACGCGTCCAGGTAACAGCTCGTCGCTCCATAGAGGTCCCTGTGAGGAACTGAAGGTTTGCTGCATTGGCACCCTAGCCTGCTCCCCCCTCAGCTCCTGCCTGCCCTCCTGTGTCAGTCAGCAGATGAGCAATGATTCCAATATCCTGTCACACCCCTGTCATTACTGTCATCTATGATTGTTGTTACCTCCCCAGCCCTGCCTGCCTGACATCACAGTTGGTCTGACCTGAACTGGAAGCTACGCTGAAAGCATATCGATTTAAACCCCACCCTCCTGGTTTCCACGATGCATCATTCAAAAGTGCTATGAACATGAATCGGCCTTGCTTGCGCTCATGTCTGCCGGCCTGTCTGCCACCCCTTGCTTGCCCAGAAGGTCTTCCGTGGCGGCCCCGGCTTCTCCCCGCCCTTCTCTGGTCCCGTGCCTTGCGATGACGGCTTTGGACCTGGATACGATAGCTCCATGCCGATGATAGAGGCGGGGCCGGCTAAGCGGCGGATCCCGGTCATGGACGACAGAAAGGCGATGGCGCCGCCCCCTATGCCAATGCCTATGCCCTATGGACACGGTGGGTCTTAGTTCTCTCTCTCTCTCTTCCTCCCCTCTCCTGCAGGTGCTGTATGCCTGCATGAAAGCTTGTCTCCATACTGCCTGGTATCTCATGTGCCTCTCTCCATGTGTTCCGCTGGTCGCCCTGCCCCCGCTGTTGAGATGATGTGCAACTGTTGTTGTGACCCTGCTAGAAAGGGGGCACAACAAGTACCACACGCAGAAAGGCATGCATCAGGCATGCACTCCAAGGTAGGTAGACATGCACATGGGCAGCCAGGCCGCCCTTCATCCATTGCCCTGTCCACACCTTTGTTTCCTTGGGCGCAGGCCTCTGCCCCGATGGCAGCTACTCCCGTACGCTGAAGAGAAGGGGCTCAAGCTCCTCCGGAGACTTCTCCTCGCCGGAAACCTACTCCCCTGGATTTGACCAGGAGACAGCTCATCCTTTATTAAAGGTACCTGAGAAGAAGCTAGGGTCTGCTGTGCTGCCTCCCCCCCTGCCTGTTGTCCTTGCTCCCGTCTGCCCTCCTTTGTTTGAGGGAAGCAGCAGATATACAATCCATGCAACCTGTGACCACCCTAACATGTATCCTTGCTGTTATTCTCCCCAGGACGCCCATGCAGACATCTTAACAAGCTCGCCCATGTTCATGGAGGAGCGCGCTGGGTACCACGGCAAGCTGGAGGGAGTCCGAGGAGGCCGGGGTGACTTCAACAGAGGGTCCATGTCGCCTCACATGCCAAGACTCGGTGGGTGTCCTACTTTCCTCTCCTTTCTCTCCCCCCCTTCTCTCTCAGACGATGCATGCATGCATGCAAGCACGCCGACAAAGCTGCCATGCTCCTCTTTTTACATTGCATGGGTTGTCGTGCCCCCGCTGTTGAGGGGATGTGTGCCTGTGGCCTCGCTCCGCAGCTGTTGGGGTGATGGTATTAAGACAGGCTTTGAGGGAATGAAAGCGTGGCCCGGCAGCTAAGTTTCAAGCTCCAAGAGGCAGATACATTCACCCGTCATCCTTTAAAGAGGCAGGCCCCATAGGCAGGCAAGCCATGCCACACTTACCCCCAGTTGCACAAGAATACATTCCTGATGTGGCCCTGCTATAATGAAAGGTAGGGCATCCCCAAGTTATAGGGGCTCACCTACAGAAAGGTAGGCTTGCAAAGATAAGTAGGCACGTACGCAGGCCGGCAGTGTCTCCTTCCTCAACAGCCCTGTCCCGCTCTCCCCTCCCACAGACACAGGCCTGTCTTCCCATGGCATTCCCTCGGATGCGCTCTTCAGGGGAGTCTCATCCCTCCCGGACTATCATAGCGCTGGTATGACAGGACCGGTGAGCCCTCCTCGCATGGGACATAGGACTGCTGCATGGGACTGAGTGCTCATGCTTACCTTGGTCCTGCCATTACTGCGGCTTGCCGGACGACGATATTGCCAGAGACATAATGGCTTGGCCACATGCTTGCAAACATGAATTCAACAGTCCGCCCTGAGTCATCAGTATAGATACTGAATGTCGCGTCTGCTCCTTATAGGAGTATTATTGAGATGGGTCTCTTGCACGTGCTGATCGATTTCATTACGGCACTTGAGTGACTAGCTGACCCGCCTCCTCACAGCTGGCTGCCTAACGTCTGTCTCCTGATCTCCCTTCACGCAGGTCGACAGCTCCTGTGAGAGGTTGCAGCAGGCTGCAGCAGTAGCAGGCGGCAGCAACATACCTATCTGCAAGCCCTCTCTCAGCATTCCCACAAGGAGCACAGACAAGAAGAGGAGCAGGGAGACTGAGGAGGTGCCTGCAGCGGCCAAGAACAAGGGCCAGGGCAGGCCCCCCAAGGCCCCTAAGCTGCAGGACAGCAGCACCCCAAATCAAGTTGAGCGGCTGCCTCCAGCCAAGTACAAGCTCTGGTGGTTGCAGTCGCATCTTAATGTGCCGGCCGCCATGCCTGCTCACCACAGCCGCAGGGGTGACGAGGTGCTTGTGGCACCTGGGTTTACCTACGCCCAGGCGTTGGCTGAGGCCACTGCCACCGTCATTGATCAGCTAGTCCAAGAACAGCTGGTCGCTGAAAATCTGGTCGTTAAGAAGCCGGACAGCAGGGGTCCCAACCTCAGCGGCTTTGGCCCCTCACCCAACCAGGCTGTGAGGGAGAGCCTAGAAAATATGATCTCAATGCGTGGGGGGCGTATGCGGGATGCCGTATCAGCATGCATGTGCTGATGAAAAGGATGCAGTGCAAGCAGCCAGCAGGGAGAGCCTGGGGCTACCGGGCACTCTTGCTGAGGCTGGGGCTGAGCAGGAAATCAGGAGCAGAGGCAGCAGGCAGAAGAGCTCATCCTTGAGATTCTTGTCTGAGATGTCTGATACACAAGCTCGTCAGCACCACGCCACTGCCGCTGCAACAGCTGCAGCAGGCCTGCCGACCCGCTATAGGCTGCAGATGGCTGCTATACCCATGTTTGTATCATGTTCTGACAGGGACGGGTCGGGACCACCAGTTACATGCATACCTCTTCCGCTGAATAGTGTGGTATGGCTCCTGCATTATGAAGTGATGCCAAATGCTTGTTTGTTTTGTATATAGCTCTCCCGATGGATATTGTGGGATGGCTCGTGTAGTATGAAGTGATGCCAAATGCTTGTTTGTTTTGTACATAGCTCTCCCACTGAATATTGTGGGATGGCTCCTGTTGTATGAAGTGATTCCAAATGCTTGTTTGTTTTGTACCTAGCTCTCCCGCTGAATAGTGTGGGATGGCTCTAGGGTTATTTATGCCTGAACCCCAAGGGGCAATGTACATGGAGCGATTCCAAATGCTTGATTGTTTTGTACCTAGCTCTCCCGCTGAATAGTGTGGGATGGCTCTAGGGTTATTTATGCCTGAACCCCAAGGGGCAATGTACATGGAGCGATTCCAAATGCTTGATTGTTTTGTACCTAGCTCTCCCGCTGAATAGTGTGGGATGGCTCTAGGGTTATTTATGCCTGAACCCCAAGGGGCAATGTACATGGAGCGATTCCAAATGCTTGATTGTTTTTTTGATGTGCCTTTGATGTTGAGCTGGCACACCTGGCGCATCAAATAAGGTTCAGTCCCTCTTGGAAGTCGATGGTTCAACACCGCTCAATATAATATTACAATACAGGACCTGCAAGTACTATGATTCAGTATACTTCATATAAAAATGAAATGCACCGGTATTATGCTAGTGCTATACTGCTGTTATACAAGTATGAATGTACCTACAGAGTGTAGCAGGGACAGGGCTTTGGTGAGGCATGTGTGGGTACCGGTTTTTGTTTTTAGGTTAATCACTTGTAATGCTTACTTAACGGTACTTCTGGTGGCAGGTCAATAACATAGGACGACCCTGCTTGATACCTCGGGTGCAAAAAACACGGCCAGTAATGCTCCCCGGCCCTCCCCCACTTGTGTGATCAGCACTGTCAAACCATCCCCTCCCCTTTCTCTCCCCCACACTCTGTACTGGTCACAGGGCAGAGAAGGCAGCAGATGTGGATCCTGCCACAGGGTACTTCAGGATACAGAATGTAGATATAATCATCCAGGTATGCCGTCGATTCTCCGTGCGAGTTATCCCACATGCCTTGCCTGTTGAGGTATGCCGGATCTGAGATCTAATATCCGTATAAATCTCGGACCCTCCTGCATGCAACAGCTCATTCCCTGTATGTTACAGGTTGAGCAGAGAAGTAGACACTGTTCCATATATAGCTGGTGAAGAGGTCCTAGGTGCCCTAGGGGGCAGGACTCTTATATCTAGACAGGGACTCACTAGTAGAGGAACGTGAAGGGGAGTCCGGGACGGTGTTGAGGGTAGACGAGTAGTCGGAGAGTTGACTGAGGGGGGGACTAGGTGCTCACGAGGGGAGACTGCTGGAGACTAGAGATTTGATAGTGGGACAGTCAGGTATTGAGCCTGATGGATTGATCTCGTCTGAGACTTCCCGATGCCTAGCAGAGCTCGCTTATATGGGAGGTGCAGGGTTTAACCCGTGAGGGTTCTGGTCTGGGCTTGCCAGGCGACCCTGCAACTTCCGTATGGAGCGTAAGCGCCGATAACGTAAGGCAGGTCGCGTCAGCGACTGGTAATTCTGGGGTACTGGTTACATGACCATTACATACCTCCCCCCTAGGCTGCGTGCCGAGCGCGGTGGAAGGTAAATGTTAGTGAACTGGAACTCGGATTGTTGCAGTATTTAATCAATTAAATGCAAACATGAAATCTGGAGCAAGTTATCTTGGAACTGCTAGAGTACTTGATTGTCCGCTGGAAAAATTAACTCAAGTCTGGATCTAGGTTGAATTATAACGAGAAGTGAAATCTGAGCAGCTTGCCAGGCTGGGCAGTATCGGTTCTCAAAGGAATTCAAGACAAGGTTCAGAAAGAAAGAAAAAAAAATCTGACTGGTCTGGTTTAGAGTTAGGTCTCGATCTGGGACTAGGGGTATGGACCTTGAATACTAGACAAGTGCTGGTTACTCAAAAAGGTTTTGAGCGTCAAGGAGTAATTCAGGAGTCAGGTTCTTGAGTGGCTCCCATGAATTGTGAGTGTCATCGTAACCAAGCCATTTGATTAGGACCTGCTTGACTCGCTTTTTGCCGACTCGTCGAATGCGATGTGACAAGAGCGACTCGACCTGGTATAATGGTAAACCATCCACGACTTGAGGCTCGACAGGTACTGGGTTTGAACTGGTACTGGGCTTGAACTGTCGTAAGAGTGACACGTGGAAGACTGGGTGAACTCGAGTGTAATTCTCGGGTAGTTGCAACCTAGCAGCATTGCCACCAGAAGTTAAACTCAGGATTGTCACTGGGCCGATATACTTGGGATGAAGTTTCTTAACTCCGGTCTGGAACTTGAAGTTTCTTGTTGACAGGAGAACTTGGTCACCTGCTTGAAAAGTGTGAGGTGCTCGGAAGCGCGTGTCAGCGTACGACGACTGGCGATCCTGCGCAGCTCGTAATAGTTTCTGAACTTGAACTAGAGTGTCATCCAGGTCACTGAAGACTGAATCAAGAGCTGGAATTTGCTTGTCTGGAATGTCGATTGACAAAGGGGTATACGGGTTGCGTCCACAGTTCAGGTAGAACGGGGTGTGCCTGGTCGTACTGGTCTTGGCATTGTTAATGGACATAGCAACAACTGGTAGGAGTTCTTCCCAAGTGACATGGTTTCCATCAATGAAATGCCTAAGCACTTCTTCGACGACTCGATTCATTCGCTCTGTTTGACCATCTGTTTGGGGGTGGAAAGCAGTTGAAAATCTGGGCTGTACACCAAGGCGGTGACACATGGTCTTCCAGAATGACGAAGTGAATCGAACATCTCTGTCAGAAATGATGTTTCTAGGAAAACCGTGATGCTGGAATACATGTGAGATGAAAACTCGAGCAACATCTTCAGATGTGCTAGATTTCCTGACTGGGGCTAGACAAACAAACTTTGTAAGCTTGTCCACAATGACCATGATGCCATCATGACCACTGGCTGACTGGGGCAAGTCAAACACAAAGTCCATGGTGACAGTGTGCCATCTGGAATCAGGGATTTCTAGTGGCTGGTTTAGACCAAAGGGCCTCTTGTTTGCAGACTTGTTCCTCTGGCATGAGGCACATGATGAGACGTACTTTTGTACATCTGCCTGGATTGAGGGCCACCAAAATTGGCGTTTGATGTGGTCCAGTGTTGTCTTCCAATTGAAATGTCCTGCAAGGGGTGAATCATGGTGATCTCGAATGACTTCTTGTCGAAGTGCTACTGGGATAATGACTAGGCCTGCATGAGACCAGTAGCCATTGCTAAAGGACCATTCTCGAGTTTTACTGGAAAGTTTGAATTCTGGATCAATGCTAGACTCGTTCTTGATTCTTTGCATGAAATCTGGGCATGACTCGTTAACTGTGATTGCAAATAGCATTGCAGCATGGGCAGGTCCTTGGTGTGGCAACCTGGAAAGGGAATCAGCTGGGTTGGTAGCACCTGGTCGGTACTTCACAGTGAACTCGAATCGAGATAGGAACTCGCTCCATCTTGCTTGCCTACGTGACAGGGTGGGCTGCTTGGAGAAAAATGTCAGGGGGTTGTGATCAGTCACAATGTTTAGGCCATTGCTGCCTTCTAGATAGCATCGCCACTCCTTGAGAGCTTTGATAATTCCAAGGAGTTCTTGTTCGCCAGTAGTGTAATTGCGCTCGGCAGGTGAGAACTTGGCAGAGAAGTACGCGACAGGTCGACCTTGTTGCGTAAGCACTGCACCACATCCAGTGATGGAGGCATCTGAAACGAGTTCGTACGATTGGTTTGGATCTGGGTATGCAAGAACTGGAGGCGAAGCTAACGCTTCCTTGATAGCTTGAAAAGCCAACAGAGCGTCAGCTCCTCCTGAGAACTGGACGGTTTTCTTGGTCAAATGGTACAAGGGTGCTGCCAGCCTGGAGAGGTTCGGAATGAATTTGCGAAAGTAATTTGCTAGGCCTAGAAATTGCAAGACACCTGTTGCACTGGTCGGGAATTCCCACTCGGTAAGCGCTCGAATTTTGTCTGGGTCAGCAGCCACACCTTCTTTCGAAAGAATGTGCCCTAGGTACTTGACTTGAGCCTGCAGAAATTTGCACTTGGAAAATTTGACCTGCAGTCCTGATTCTCGTATTTTGTCAAACACTTGTCTTAAATGCTGGAGGTGCTGTTCTGGTGTCTGGGACAGGATCATGATGTCATCAATGTAAATGAGGACGAATGCTAGATCAGCAAAGATTTTATTGACAGTGCTCTGGTATTGACTGGGCGCGTTCGAAAGACCCATTGGCAGGCAACGCCATGCATAATGGCCGAAGGGTGTAGCAAAAGCTGTCTTGGGCTGGTCTTCCTCGGAAATAAGCAGTTGGTGAAAGCCACCTGCCATGTCTAGACAAGAGAAACATGAAGCTCCGCGAGCTGCATCTAGAAGATCATCGATCCTTGGTAGTGGGTAGCGTAGTTTGACAGTTAGTTCGTTCAAGGCTCGGTAATCAAGGCAGAACCTAAGTCCTCCATTTGGTTTCTTGATGAACAAGACTGGGGCTCCATAAGGACTGTTGACAGGGGTGATGATTCCTTTGTCAAGTAGCTCGGCAACCTGTTTCTTGAGTTCTTCAGACTCGGCTGGAGAGAGACGAAAGTTCCTGCGAAAAGGTGGTTTAGCGCCAGCGACCAGATCGATCGTGTGCTCTAGAGGTGGGACTTTCGCTCCGCCAGCTCGAGGGGTTTCTGAAAAAATGTCATCGTACTCGTCGATCAGTGAAGTAATCGCTGTACGCTGGTCTGGGTGCACATGGTTCATGTTTGCTAGTTTTTCTCGACTGGTTTTATGGTCTAGTTCTCCTTCTGGATTTGGTACTGGTTGTAACTCCTCGTCTGGTTCGCTAGCCTGTGGTGTCAATACAGCTAAGAATGCTCGGTGGCGACCAGACTTGAGTAATTTGGCTGCAAGGCCAGCTGGGATTTGATCGGTCTTCGTACGTGTACGGCATGGTCGGGATTCGTCTTCAGCGTCACACTGTCCAGCGTTATTGTCATGGGTCGGATCGGCTGGGCTAGAAGTGGTCTTCACAGCATGAGCAACCTGTACTGCACCTGTGCCACGTAAAACACACGAATTCAAGACCTCATGAACGACCCCGTCAGTGATGGTCATGAGACTAGACTGGTCTGGGCTGTACTGCAAATTACAAGAGTGTGTTTTCATGAAGTCTTCGCCAATGATTAAATCAATGGTATCGAGAAACGCTGGGAGGATGTGAACTGTAGCTTCAAAGTCAGTCCGGCCGAACGTAACAGTGAGACTCGCAGAACCTAGGACAGTACAGTCTCGACCAGCCGCAGTGGCCACTGCTCGATATTTACTTGAACGAATCTGGAGTCCGAGTTTCTTGGCAAGTTTGGCTCCCATGAAACATGAGGATGCCCCCGAATCAAATAGACACTTGAGGTTTTTGCCATGTGCTTGGCCGTGGTAGGTTGCTGCTAGGGGCTGGTCATCACCATCTTGGTGATTTCCATCTTGTTTTACATCCTTGTCTTGGCTGGTATGCAATATCTGGACTCGATCATCAACTTGTATTTTGGCTAGAACTCGACACTGGGCTGTTTCTCTTGTATCAGCTGGGATTACAAAGGCAAGTACTGGGGATGGTTTCATACCCTTATTCATAGCGGTACCAAGCGCTGAACTGGATTCGTATTTCTTGACTAGGAAAGAGTGTTGGAGTAGCGGTTGTAATCCTGCTGCTTGTCTGGAGGAAACTAGAAGACATGAACTGGTGTTGGGTCTGTTGTTCAAATAAAGCCTGGCTTGGCTTCTGGTTTTTGCAACGTAAATCTGGTGTTTGTCTGGAGAGTTGGAGTGAATGACTGGAAGCGTGCAGGTACAATTCAAATGTTCGTTACAAATCACTCGGTCGTACGTCAGGAAGCTAGAGTTCATCAAGTCAGACACGTGATTCTCAACTGCAGTGCACACATGACATCTAGAGACAGGAGGGGGACCCGGGAATACCTCCTGCAAAAATTCCTGCTGGGAAGGAGGCTTGTTTTCCTTCTTCTCAGGGCAGTTCTTGGCTTGGTGGCAACCTGCCCGGCAGTACCAGCACAGGTTATACTCGTTCAATGATTGCTTCGCAGCGATGCTCAGTGCACCCACGTACTTGTAGTACGGGCAGGACTCGAATGGGGTCTTGAAGTTTTTGGCCTCTTTCCCGGAGCTGGTCTGGGCGCTGGGCTCGATCTTCCTCTTCGGAACGGACTCGGTGTGTGCCAGCCGAGCGCGTCGCGGCTGCTGGAAGTCCTGTGTTTTGGCAGGGTACTCGGGTTTGTGCACTGGTCTGGTATCTGTGCGGTAGCTGGGTCTGGTCACTGGGGTGTAACTGGATCTTGATACTGGTACGAAACAGGCACGTGCACTGGTCATTCGCAGGTCCTCGACATATGCGAATTTCATGAGGTTTGGCAGGGATTGCCAGGTATTTCCATCCTTGTCTAGAATGCAGCGTTGTTTCAGGGATGGATCCATGCCTGATAGGTAATGGACGCACAAGGTTGCTTGAGATTCGTCGGGCAAGAGTCTGGTCACGTTCAGGAATTGCTGGGAGTACTGGGAGGCTGACTGGGAACCCTGGGTGATCATACGACCGACTAGTTGTTCGCGGGCAATGTCAACTGCTGAACGTACCTCGCCGGACACGAAGTTTGTGAGGGCCAGGATGAACTCGTTTTGCTCGAACAGCATGTGGGACTCGATGTAGTTCATTAAGAACTCCTTGACCTCGGGATCGTCGATAAAGACAGACATGTCCTCGGGGTAGCGGTGACCGTTCTCGAGCAGCCAGCGCCTGAGCTCCTCGAAGCTCATCGCGATTAATCTCGGCTTGTTCTTGCACTGTTGGAAGAACGGCTTGTTCATCCGGCCTGGTGCAGGCAAGGCTGGGGGACGACGACGATAGTCAGTCTCGCGTCTGACAGGTACTGGGATTTGAACTTGGGTGGGTACACTGGTAACAGGATTCCCGACAAGACGAACGGTAGGAGTAACAACAGGCTGGGCTGGGACAGCAGTTGAATCTAGTCTGGTTAAGAGTGACTGCAAGAGTTGCAATTCACCTTGCTTGAGTTGTTTCTTGAATTGCTCGAACATATCGTCCTGCATGTAGGACGAGGTATGCTGGGCCGGTAGAGGGTCCGTGCTGCAGCCAGCGACGCAAGGTGTGATCAAGACTCGAGGGTTGGCCACCGCTGCGTATGTTGCAGGTGCCACGGAAGCCACAGCGATGGGCTGGAGAGCTGGTCTCGGTGCAGCTACCGCAATTGGGACAGGGGCTTGTGCTGGTGCTGGTACTGGTGCTGGTACTGGTGCTGGTACTGGTGCTGGTGCTGGTGCTGGTGCTGGTGCTGCAGCGACCATGTCGGGAACGACAATGGCGGGAAGCTGGGCAGGAGCTGGGTTGTCGACTTGAAGGTTGTTCACTGCGCGTTTGGATTTGTTTCGTTTAGCGACCATTAGATTGTGAATTACTGTGAAAGTTCAGCAATCAGGAAGCTTATGACTGGTCTGGACTGGAGTGTACGGAATTCAAACCGTCGGAGTCGAACAACTCAAGTTACGACACTTACTAGACTCAGTCAACGCAACAAGTGCGTGCCTGGGACTCGGGACAAGGGCTGGAAATCCGTCGGCTCCGCCGAGCTTGTCAGACCAATAGTAGATACTGTCGAGTTGCTCTGGGGTTGGCCCTGATCCGGACACTGGACTGGGGTCGGTACTGGAATTCGAATAGTTTTAACCCTGACAGGTCTAAGGGACGCGACTGCCCAGCGCGCGTGTCTCAAAACTCTTTCGAGCCGACGGCAGGGTTCTGTCAATGAAACTGCGACAGGATCGAACCGATAAGGCTCTGGAACCACTGAAGAGGTCCTAGGTGCCCTAGGGGGCAGGACTCTTATATCTAGACAGGGACTCACTAGTAGAGGAACGTGAAGGGGAGTCCGGGACGGTGTTGAGGGTAGACGAGTAGTCGGAGAGTTGACTGAGGGGGGGACTAGGTGCTCACGAGGGGAGACTGCTGGAGACTAGAGATTTGATAGTGGGACAGTCAGGTATTGAGCCTGATGGATTGATCTCGTCTGAGACTTCCCGATGCCTAGCAGAGCTCGCTTATATGGGAGGTGCAGGGTTTAACCCGTGAGGGTTCTGGTCTGGGCTTGCCAGGCGACCCTGCAACTTCCGTATGGAGCGTAAGCGCCGATAACGTAAGGCAGGTCGCGTCAGCGACTGGTAATTCTGGGGTACTGGTTACATGACCATTACAGCTGGTGTAATTCCCTTACCCATTGTGTCACCCAGTCGGTGTTTATTTTGGAGTGTGCCAAGCCATCTTTGCGCCATCATAGACAGGCTGCTAGGTGGCCACCACTGCGCCGACGGGGATCAAACAATTATTGGCCTACAGCCGCAAGACTTGCTTCTGCAGGCCCTCATGGTGCAGGCAGTGATGTAGCGAAAATGTGGCTGATTGTACCCAAATAAAGTGTGAACTTCATGATGCCTTCACTACTGCCTGAAGAGACATTTGCCTATTGCCTGAGACTGACCTTGCAGTTAATAAGCCCTCAAATGCTTGCATCCTATTATTGAATGCCTAGCAATGGCAGATGCTGTCATGCTGATGTAGCGCACCGCGCGTATTACTGAATTATCAGTTCCTTGTTATGGATTCATGTAGTCGAACCCTGTGTACAGTGCTGCTGTTGCAGTTACACTTGTGTGTATTTAGTGTATTCTCTGTTGAACAAGAGAAGTGTGTGTTTCACACTTTTTGCTCCTTCTTAGTGACTGCTGAAGTGTATGCAGCCACTATTTCTTTCTTACTTGAAGCCCTGATTTCGTAATCACCCTTTAATCTGAAGTTGCATAGTCACTCCTCATCGAGCAAGCACAAACACTGCTCACTTTACTTCAGCAAGCACAAACACTGCTCGAGTATCGAACCACCAAACAGAACAAGCACTAAAACTGTTCGATCCCTTTCAGTCTAAGCAAGCACAAACACTGCTTAGCATTGAAGGTCTACTCTTGATATTTCGGCCTTTATCAGGCATTCTCCAGCCTTCCAGCTGGTTTACCACCACCAACTTCATCAACTCTTCATCAACAGCCAGTCCAGAGGCTCCAAGTCGACTCCCTGATAGATCATCAAGCAAGTCTCCCCATCTGAAGATCGCCTACAAGCGACTTCCCACTGAAGATCATCGTAGCCTGTCATCAGTGTACTACATCTTCGACTGCTGCTACCGTCACCTTCGGAAGGGTCGACCCATCAGGCAATCTTGTCAACAGTAGAGAATAGTCAGGTAAGTAGTCCAGGGGATACTTATCTTAAATAGATCGACTGATTCCCAGGTTTACAGCTGGGAATTCGAGTCTCAACAGCAGTGACCAGGAATCTATCATATTCCTGAAGTCACAGCACTTTTCTAAGAAAGAAATAGTCCGACTGGTCGCACCTCCAGTTGTCTGTAAACAGGTCGACTCTAAGAGTCGACTCAAGTAGGTGCCAGAAATCGTCTGTCGACCATTTGATCGATCACAAAGGAGTTATCTTCAGTATTCTGGTACCTTTCATGTCAACAGTCAGGACTGGTTTCATGGATTTTGGACCAAAAGATAAACATTACAGTTGGATGGCTGACCGGGTCAAGCATATTCAGGATTTAGAGGAGCAAATTAGGATAAAGGAGCAGAAAAGAGTGCATATCAAGCACAGGTTTAAGTTGTGCTTGCTTTGCACAAGGAAGTGGGGCGGGAAGGTTCTGAGCGGCATGCGTACGAGCTCTGCAAACTTTCGGCCATGAACTTGTTGAACAACCGTGTATATTTGACTCCTGTTGTCACGTCGCATGAGGAAGCAGGAATCGAAACTGCCATGCAGATCCATGCAGATTTGACTCCAGTTATTACGGCGCTTGAGGAGCCAATGTGTGATGCACCCATGCTCAGCATTGCACACACGCGCACTGAGAACATAGTCGTAGGTCTGGCTCCAACCAACATGGCACTTGAGGTGATAGTTGATGCTCCCATTAACAACCATGCATATATGCCTTCTGAGGTTAAGGCACATGAGGAGCCAGAGCACGCAAGCTGTATCATGCATTCATCAGGTTTGTGGTTCATGTCCAATGCTGATGATAATGATAAGTGCGAGGATTCACTGGTTGGACCCGGCTCAATAATGCTACACCCCATGGGCTATAGCCCTCCCGCTAACACTCCATTTGTCTGGCCGGATAATGCTTATTGGAACCCCTGCTTCGAGACCCACTCCAATGACTCTTGCAAAGTAATTGAAGTCATCAAGACAAGGTTGTATTCCGATGAAGATATGGTCAGCCGTGACCAAGCGCAAGATTCACCAGTGATTTCTGGGATCAACTCAGAGCACTGTCGTTTTGAGCACAACGAAGGTGAGGTCACCATCAGTGATGCATGGGGACCAATTCCTTGTCACATAGAAAGTGAGACGAAAAGAATTGATCGTCCAATTCAAACTGCTATGACATTTACGACGTCTAGGAGGTCAGACGAGCGTGGTGAGAGCACCATCGGCTTACATACGGTGATTTACTCAGAAACTCCCTTGTCCACACATCCCCCTACGCATGACATCATCAATGTGTGCTCCTCCAAAGCCAAGCCCACGCAGGAAACTGATTCCTTTGAGAAGTACGAGACCACACGAGGTGGAGAGGGCAACAATATGCCGCGTTCCTCCGGGCCCATCCTGATTGACAGTGCCCCACGACTTTGGTCATTCACGGCTTCAAAGGTGAATGGTTTGTTTGGGACAGACCTAGACAAACACACTAATGTCCCTAAGATTCAAGACAGAGACACCCGTCCCCAGGATGACCCGGGTGGAAGTCTTCAACCTACGGGGCATAGAGCTGAGACTTCCTTGGACAGTTACCCGGTCAGTCAAGAGCATGTCATTGAAACAGAAGAGCTCAGTGAGATTTCCTCAGGCTTAGAGACTCCGGTGCGCATGGTGTATGAGGTACACCGACAGAGTGGGAATTTTATTATGAAATCATGGGGGCCGAGAAGACAGGTTTCAATGGCTTCTGAGCTGTGCTTTGAGCAAAGCAAACCTCCATTTGAAATTAAAAATCCTGTCATGCATGGTCAGACGCCAATGCCCCATAGATCCAAACACCGAAACAAGTCGGTTGAAAATGTGGACCATGCAGGGTGTGATCCGAACCAGTTCACACTTTCATCCGCACAGAGCATTGCGAAGTCGGAGCTTAGCCATATGTGAATTGACACCGGTCAGGGTGTGAGTGAATGTGGTCAGTTTGGACCCGTCTCTACCCCATTTGTGATGCATGATCACTGCCAGATGCTTGTCCTCTGCGAGATGCTTGACCACTGCGAGACGCTTGCTCCCTCCCTTCCTACTCAAAGCCAGGGTGTACACCTTCTTCGTGCGGCCTTGGATAACCAGCGGTTAAGGTTATCCACAGCCCCCACCTTCGGTAGCGTGGCAGCGGCATGGTGATGTTCGGTTGACCTGTCCTTGGTCATTGTCAGATTGTTAATTTCTTTTGTTTCCTTCTTGCATGGTGACCCATGCAATGAAAGTAGCACTGCCCGTTATAGCAGTTGGCCGGTGCCTCTAGATGCTATTGTTCTTGCCTTCTCGTCTTTGATTGACTCTTTAAGAGATATGTACGATGTGTATTGCACTCTGCTATGCTGTACATTCCTGCTGATACAAACAGCGTGTTCATACCTGCTGGTTACTACCTGCTTGTTCACACAAGTGGTACGCCCTTGAATGTTCACACATATTGTATGCACCTAGTGGATGGTACACAACTGCTCATACTTGCGTGTTCACACCTACTTGTACGTACTCCCGGTTCACACTTGGTTGAGGACCATAAAGGTTACGCCTACCGTGATGTGCTGCCTTTTTCAGTAGACATATGCGCAAACACTAACTCATAATCCCTGATAGGACTGTAATAAATGCAGTCTCTTGTAGGACTGCTAAGCATGCCTATTGTCCAGCTCAGAGCTGGTTTATGGTCACAGCTCAGAGCTGGGGGGGGTGTCTGTACATATGCATGCTTTATTTCATGCTCTTTGCTTACAACTTTTCCCTACCCATGGTTTCTCCCATGTGCAGAATGGTCCAGTGAGGAATCAATTGCCAACCGAATGCAGCGCACACCGCAGCGCACACCGTATTGGGCAAGCTTCTGCATACTACTCCGCGCCTGCATAGTACTACTTCAGACTCCTCAAATCCGGTGTAGTTAACCCTCGTTGGCTACAGGGCCCCCATGTGGGGGTTCCAGCATGGCTACGGGGCCCCCATGTGGGGGTTCTAGCATGGCTACAGGGCCCCCAAGTGGGGGTTCCAGCATGGCTACAGGGCCCCCAGGTGGGGGTTCCAGCAAGGCTACAGGGCCCCCTGGTGGGGGTTCCAGCAAGGCTACATGGCCCCCTGGTGGGGGTTCCAGCATTATCTCGCAGTTCTTCAGTCCGATTTTCATGCAGCTCAGGCAGAACTGCAGAATTGTCTGAGGCAGACATTCAAACCTGTTAATGAGGGAGATGGTGTTGACATTACTGTTAAGGGTGGAGGATGCAATTTATCGCGCTGTTGCACCCAAAAATTGCTGTTGCACCCAAAATTATTGCTGCACCCAACCATCATAAATTAACCTTGATTCCGGTACCACTGAGAATGGGGGCAAGGGATAGGCAACCCGTTCGTTTAATGTGCTGCCCTCTTTGTCCTCTTTGTCCTCATGTCCTATTGCTTTGTGCTGACTTGATCCTGCATACAGCTCAAACATAAGTTGCTGAGTTGATATATGTAGTAGTGTTAAGCACCATTTTCGGCCGGTGAAAAGTGCGTAACTGCGGTACATACATAAAACGCTAGATCTAAAAATATATTAGATATGGACCTGCCTTGGAGTGATATGTGTACTGTGTAACTGTACATACGGGTAATGGTGCTTATTTGAGTCATGCTCGCCACTCTGACCTTGAGACTCAGTGATGATTCCAAATGCGGTGGGAAACTGCCACTACCATGTGCTAAAATTACCTGGTCAGTGGAATCATGGCTTAATTACGGCCAAAATCATAGATCCTGCCTGGTAACCATTTATGGTTGGAAGAAGCTATGTTCGTTGTTTAGCATTGTGATACGCCGCTCTATTCTAAAACTGCGGTCTAGATCTTACCTCTACTGACAGCTAGGTGCTGAAGGACTGCTTGTACTCCGCTGCCATACCTGTTGGGGTCATAATGTCAGGCCCTGTGTGGTCAGACTACCGTTGCCGCGGCAAGGATGGGATACCCAGAGATGGGACAGTTTTAAACCATGACCTGCTTCCCATGCCGCTTGTATGATCATGATGATCTGATAATTTAAACTTCTGTTCGATTGTGATTTACACCCTGTGTCAATCATAATCCTATGAGTATAGATCAATTAATTGTATAAATCAATTAATTGTACTGTGACACAGGTTTGGTTTTTAGTCCACACTTTTAAATGGGTTCACACTTATGCATGTTCCTGTTGAATTTGGCTATGTTGAGTACCTTGCAACATTATGTACCCAAATTAAAGCTTTCTTACTGTAGTTGCTTTCGCCCGCAAGATCGGCTGTGGAGGATGATTACCTTGAAGACAAGGCCCCATCACAACGGCGCCTGGGGACCGCAGCCCCATCCGGAATCAGTCCAAGGTCCTCGCCAATTGCGTAGCTGGATGAAAATAGCATTAGCTACTGCCCTGGGATTTTTCTGGCACATCTTGAAACGTTTCTCCAGAGCTGGCTTCATTTGTGGAAGGTTCCTCAACTAGAACTGTTTGGCTTTTGCAATTAAGAACTCTAGTTACCATGGCAATTAACAATTGCTGTCATTTTGAAGTTTTTGTGTGCATCCCACGCACGGCTGTTGTGCTTTTAGCTTTTAGCGTTTGTTTAGACTTCAGCTTGCGACAGTTATTTTTGGCTAAAGACAGTCTCAAGGCTTTCATCAGTATTGTGCTGATCTGTTTCTGCAGTGACCTTGAATCAAGGTAAAATATGTTGTTATTCAGTTGATTTGCTTCTCAAAAGTTATATGATTGAACTAAGTAAAATTCATAACCTTAATGAAGGTTAAGCTGTAGTCTTTTAAGAATTTCCCCTCAGGATTTTTCACCCTTTTTGACAGTCCTCTATAAGTGTCTCCTTCGTCTCTTATTTCGGACTTGGGGGGGAGTGAAAGGGTGTCTTTGATACTTGCTTTATTTGTTTCCTGTACTTGCGCAGTCATTTACTAGGCGCAGCGCTTAGCCCCGACAGCTGTCATGCTGATGTAGCGCACCGCGCGTATTACTGAATTATCAGTTCCTTGTTATGGATTCATGTAGTCGAACCCTGTGTACAGTGCTGCTGTTGCAGTTACACTTGTGTGTATTTAGTGTATTCTCTGTTGAACAAGAGAAGTGTGTGTTTCACACTTTTTGCTCCTTCTTAGTGACTGCTGAAGTGTATGCAGCCACTATTTCTTTCTTACTTGAAGCCCTGATTTCGTAATCACCCTTTAATCTGAAGTTGCATAGTCACTCCTCATCGAGCAAGCACAAACACTGCTCACTTTACTTCAGCAAGCACAAACACTGCTCGAGTATCGAACCACCAAACAGAACAAGCACTAAAACTGCTCGATCCCTTTCAATCTAAGCAAGCACAAACACTGCTTAGCATTGAAGGTCTACTCTTGATATTTCGGCCTTTATCAGGCATTCTCCAGCCTTCCAGCTGGTTTACCACCACCAACTTCATCAACTCTTCATCAACAGCCAGTCCAGAGGCTCCAAGTCGACTCCCTGATAGATCATCAAGCGAGTCTCCCCATCTGAAGATCGCCTACAAGCGACTTCCCACTGAAGATCATCGTACCCTGTCATCAGTGTACTACATCTTCGACTGCTGCTACCGTCACCTTCGGAAGGGTCGACCCATCAGGCAATCTTGTCAACAGCAGAGAATAGTCAGGTAAGTAGTCCAGGGGATACTTATCTTAAATAGATCGACTGATTCCCAGGTTTACAGCTGGGAATTCGAGTCTCAACAGCAGTGACCAGGAATCTATCATATTCCTGAAGTCACAGCACTTTTCTAATTAATCAGGCTTTTCACAGCACTTTTCTAATTAATCACTTTTCTAATTGCATCTAAACACTAACTCCTAATCCCTGATAGGACTGTAATAAATGCAGTCTCTTGTAGGACTGCTAAGCATGCCTATTGTCCAGCTCAGAGCTGGTTTATGGTCACAGCTCAGAGCGGGGGGGGGGGTGTCTGTACATATGCATGCTTTATTTCATGCTCTTTGCTTAAAACTTTTCCCTACCCATGGTTTCTCCCATGTGCAGAATGGTCCAGTGAGGAATCAATTGCCAACCGAATGCAGCGCACACCGCAGCGCACACCGTATTGGGCAAGCTTCTGCATACTACTCCGCGCTTGCACAGTACTACTTCAGACTCCTCAAATCCGGTGTAGTTATCCCTCGTTGGCTACAGGGCCTCCAGGTGGGGGTTCACGCACGGCTACAGGGCTCCCTGGTGGGGGTTCCAGCATGGCTACAGGGCCCCCAGGTGGGGGTTCCAGCACGGCTACAGGGCTCCCTAGTGGGGGTTCCAGCATGGCTATAGGGCTCCCAGGTGGGGGTTCCAGCACGGCTACAGGGCCCCATGGTGGGGGTTCCAGCAATATCTCGCAGTTCTCTAGTCAGATTTTCATGCAGCTTAGGCAGAAGCTGCAGAATTGTCTAAGGCAGACATTCAAACCTGTTAATGAGGGAGATGGTGTTGACATTAATGTAAAGGGTGGAGGATGCAATTTATCGCGCTGTTGCACCCAAAAATTGCTGTTGCACCCAAAATTATTGCTGCACCCAACCATCATAAATTAACCTTGATTCCGGTACCACTGAGAATGGGGGCAAGGGATAGGCAACCCGTTCGTTTAATGTGCTGCCCTCTTTGTCCTCTTTGTCCTCATGTCCTATTGCTTTGTGCTGACTTGATCTTGCATACAGCTCAAACATAAGTTGCTGAGTTGATATATGTAGTAGTGTTAAGCACCATTTTCGGCCGGTGAAAAGTGCGTAACTGCGGTACATACATAAAACGCTAGATCTAAAAATATATTAGATATGGACCTGCCTTGGAGTGATATGTGTACTGTGTAACTGTACATACGGGTAATGGTGCTTATTTGAGTCATGCTCGCCACTCTGACCTTGAGACTCAGTGATGATTCCAAATGCGGTGGGAAACTGCCACTACCATGTGCTAAAATTACCTGGTCAGTGGAATCATGGCTTAATTACGGCCAAAATCATAGATCCTGCCTGGTAACCATTTATGGTTGGAAGAAGCTATGTTCGTTGTTTAGCATTGTGATACGCCGCTCTATTCTAAAACTGCGGTCTAGATCTTACCTCTACTGACAGCTAGGTGCTGAAGGACTGCTTGTACTCCGCTGCCATACCTGTTGGGGTCATAATGTCAGGCCCTGTGTGGTCAGACTACCGTTGCCGCGGCAAGGATGGGATACCCAGAGATGGGACAGTTCTAAACCATGACCTGCTTCCCATGCCGCTTGTATGATCATGATGATCTGATAATTTAAACTTCTGTTCGATTGTGATTTACACCCTGTGTCAATCATAATCCTATGAGTATAGATCAATTAATTGTATAAATCAATTAATTGTACTGTGACACAGGTTTGGTTTTTAGTCCACACTTTTAAATGGGTTCACACTTATGCATGTTCCTGTTGAATTTGGCTATGTTGAGTACCTTGCAACATTATGTACCCAAATTAAAGCTTTCTTACTGTAGTTGCTTTCGCCCGCAAGATCGGCTGTGGAGGATGATTACCTTGAAGACAAGGCCCCATCACAACGGCGCCTGGGGACCGCAGCCCCATCCGGAATCAGTCCAAGGTCCTCGCCAATTGCGTAGCTGGATGAAAATAGCATTAGCTACTGCCCTGGGATTTTTCTGGCACATCTTGAAACGTTTCTCCAGAGCTGGCTTCATTTGTGGAAGGTTCCTCAACTAGAACTGTTTGGCTTTTGCAATTAAGAACTCTAGTTACCATGGGCAATTAACAATTGCTGTCATTTTGAAGTTTTTGTGTGCATCCCACGCACGGCTGTTGTGCTTTTAGCTTTTAGCGTTTGTTTAGACTTCAGCTTGCGACAGTTATTTTTGGCTAAAGACAGTCTCAAGGCTTTCATCAGTATTGTGCTGATCTGTTTCTGCAGTGACCTTGAATCAAGGTAAAATATGTTGTTATTCAGTTGATTTGCTTCTCAAAAGTTATATGATTGAACTAAGTAAAATTCATAACCTTAATGAAGGTTAAGCTGTAGTCTTTTAAGAATTTCCCCTCAGGATTTTTCACCCTTTTTGACAGTCCTCTATAAGTGTCTCCTTCGTCTCTTATTTCGGACTTGGGGGGGAGTGAAAGGGTGTCTTTGATACTTGCTTTATTTGTTTCCTGTACTTGCGCAGTCATTTACTAGGCGCAGCGCTTAGCCCCGACAGCTGTCATGCTGATGTAGCGCACCGCGCGTATTACTGAATTATCAGTTCCTTGTTATGGATTCATGTAGTCGAACCCTGTGTACAGTGCTGCTGTTGCAGTTACACTTGTGTGTATTTAGTGTATTCTCTGTTGAACAAGAGAAGTGTGTGTTTCACACTTTTTGCTCCTTCTTAGTGACTGCTGAAGTGTATGCAGCCACTATTTCTTTCTTACTTGAAGCCCTGATTTCGTAATCACCCTTTAATCTGAAGTTGCATAGTCACTCCTCATCGAGCAAGCACAAACACTGCTCACTTTACTTCAGCAAGCACAAACACTGCTCGAGTATCGAACCACCAAACAGAACAAGCACTAAAACTGCTCGATCCCTTTCAGTCTAAGCAAGCACAAACACTGCTTAGCATTGAAGGTCTACTCTTGATATTTCGGCCTTTATCAGGCATTCTCCAGCCTTCCAGCTGGTTTACCACCACCAACTTCATCAACTCTTCATCAACAGCCAGTCCAGAGGCTCCAAGTCGACTCCCTGATAGATCATCAAGCGAGTCTCCCCATCTGAAGATCGCCTACAAGCGACTTCCCACTGAAGATCATCGTACCCTGTCATCAGTGTACTACATCTTCGACTGCTGCTACCGTCACCTTCGGAAGGGTCGACCCATCAGGCAATCTTGTCAACAGCAGAGAATAGTCAGGTAAGTAGTCCAGGGGATACTTATCTTAAATAGATCGACTGATTCCCAGGTTTACAGCTGGGAATTCGAGTCTCAACAGCAGTGACCAGGAATCTATCATATTCCTGAAGTCACAGCACTTTTCTAATTAATCAGGCTTTTCACAGCACTTTTCTAATTAATCACTTTTCTAATTGCATCTAAACACTAACTCCTAATCCCTGATAGGACTGTAATAAATGCAGTCTCTTGTAGGACTGCTAAGCATGCCTATTGTCCAGCTCAGAGCTGGTTTATGGTCACAGCTCAGAGCGGGGGGGGGGGTGTCTGTACATATGCATGCTTTATTTCATGCTCTTTGCTTAAAACTTTTCCCTACCCATGGTTTCTCCCATGTGCAGAATGGTCCAGTGAGGAATCAATTGCCAACCGAATGCAGCGCACACCGCAGCGCACACCGTATTGGGCAAGCTTCTGCATACTACTCCGCGCTTGCACAGTACTACTTCAGACTCCTCAAATCCGGTGTAGTTATCCCTCGTTGGCTACAGGGCCTCCAGGTGGGGGTTCACGCACGGCTACAGGGCTCCCTGGTGGGGGTTCCAGCATGGCTACAGGGCCCCCAGGTGGGGGTTCCAGCACGGCTACAGGGCTCCCTAGTGGGGGTTCCAGCATGGCTATAGGGCTCCCAGGTGGGGGTTCCAGCACGGCTACAGGGCCCCATGGTGGGGGTTCCAGCAATATCTCGCAGTTCTCTAGTCAGATTTTCATGCAGCTTAGGCAGAAGCTGCAGAATTGTCTAAGGCAGACATTCAAACCTGTTAATGAGGGAGATGGTGTTGACATTAATGTAAAGGGTGGAGGATGCAATTTATCGCGCTGTTGCACCCAAAAATTGCTGTTGCACCCAAAATTATTGCTGCACCCAACCATCATAAATTAACCTTGATTCCGGTACCACTGAGAATGGGGGCAAGGGATAGGCAACCCGTTCGTTTAATGTGCTGCCCTCTTTGTCCTCTTTGTCCTCATGTCCTATTGCTTTGTGCTGACTTGATCTTGCATACAGCTCAAACATAAGTTGCTGAGTTGATATATGTAGTAGTGTTAAGCACCATTTTCGGCCGGTGAAAAGTGCGTAACTGCGGTACATACATAAAACGCTAGATCTAAAAATATATTAGATATGGACCTGCCTTGGAGTGATATGTGTACTGTGTAACTGTACATACGGGTAATGGTGCTTATTTGAGTCATGCTCGCCACTCTGACCTTGAGACTCAGTGATGATTCCAAATGCGGTGGGAAACTGCCACTACCATGTGCTAAAATTACCTGGTCAGTGGAATCATGGCTTAATTACGGCCAAAATCATAGATCCTGCCTGGTAACCATTTATGGTTGGAAGAAGCTATGTTCGTTGTTTAGCATTGTGATACGCCGCTCTATTCTAAAACTGCGGTCTAGATCTTACCTCTACTGACAGCTAGGTGCTGAAGGACTGCTTGTACTCCGCTGCCATACCTGTTGGGGTCATAATGTCAGGCCCTGTGTGGTCAGACTACCGTTGCCGCGGCAAGGATGGGATACCCAGAGATGGGACAGTTCTAAACCATGACCTGCTTCCCATGCCGCTTGTATGATCATGATGATCTGATAATTTAAACTTCTGTTCGATTGTGATTTACACCCTGTGTCAATCATAATCCTATGAGTATAGATCAATTAATTGTATAAATCAATTAATTGTACTGTGACACAGGTTTGGTTTTTAGTCCACACTTTTAAATGGGTTCACACTTATGCATGTTCCTGTTGAATTTGGCTATGTTGAGTACCTTGCAACATTATGTACCCAAATTAAAGCTTTCTTACTGTAGTTGCTTTCGCCCGCAAGATCGGCTGTGGAGGATGATTACCTTGAAGACAAGGCCCCATCACAACGGCGCCTGGGGACCGCAGCCCCATCCGGAATCAGTCCAAGGTCCTCGCCAATTGCGTAGCTGGATGAAAATAGCATTAGCTACTGCCCTGGGATTTTTCTGGCACATCTTGAAACGTTTCTCCAGAGCTGGCTTCATTTGTGGAAGGTTCCTCAACTAGAACTGTTTGGCTTTTGCAATTAAGAACTCTAGTTACCATGGGCAATTAACAATTGCTGTCATTTTGAAGTTTTTGTGTGCATCCCACGCACGGCTGTTGTGCTTTTAGCTTTTAGCGTTTGTTTAGACTTCAGCTTGCGACAGTTATTTTTGGCTAAAGACAGTCTCAAGGCTTTCATCAGTATTGTGCTGATCTGTTTCTGCAGTGACCTTGAATCAAGGTAAAATATGTTGTTATTCAGTTGATTTGCTTCTCAAAAGTTATATGATTGAACTAAGTAAAATTCATAACCTTAATGAAGGTTAAGCTGTAGTCTTTTAAGAATTTCCCCTCAGGATTTTTCACCCTTTTTGACAGTCCTCTATAAGTGTCTCCTTCGTCTCTTATTTCGGACTTGGGGGGGAGTGAAAGGGTGTCTTTGATACTTGCTTTATTTGTTTCCTGTACTTGCGCAGTCATTTACTAGGCGCAGCGCTTAGCCCCGACAGCTGTCATGCTGATGTAGCGCACCGCGCGTATTACTGAATTATCAGTTCCTTGTTATGGATTCATGTAGTCGAACCCTGTGTACAGTGCTGCTGTTGCAGTTACACTTGTGTGTATTTAGTGTATTCTCTGTTGAACAAGAGAAGTGTGTGTTTCACACTTTTTGCTCCTTCTTAGTGACTGCTGAAGTGTATGCAGCCACTATTTCTTTCTTACTTGAAGCCCTGATTTCGTAATCACCCTTTAATCTGAAGTTGCATAGTCACTCCTCATCGAGCAAGCACAAACACTGCTCACTTTACTTCAGCAAGCACAAACACTGCTCGAGTATCGAACCACCAAACAGAACAAGCACTAAAACTGCTCGATCCCTTTCAGTCTAAGCAAGCACAAACACTGCTTAGCATTGAAGGTCTACTCTTGATATTTCGGCCTTTATCAGGCATTCTCCAGCCTTCCAGCTGGTTTACCACCACCAACTTCATCAACTCTTCATCAACAGCCAGTCCAGAGGCTCCAAGTCGACTCCCTGATAGATCATCAAGCGAGTCTCCCCATCTGAAGATCGCCTACAAGCGACTTCCCACTGAAGATCATCGTACCCTGTCATCAGTGTACTACATCTTCGACTGCTGCTACCGTCACCTTCGGAAGGGTCGACCCATCAGGCAATCTTGTCAACAGCAGAGAATAGTCAGGTAAGTAGTCCAGGGGATACTTATCTTAAATAGATCGACTGATTCCCAGGTTTACAGCTGGGAATTCGAGTCTCAACAGCAGTGACCAGGAATCTATCATATTCCTGAAGTCACAGCACTTTTCTAATTAATCAGGCTTTTCACAGCACTTTTCTAATTAATCACTTTTCTAATTGCATCTAAACACTAACTCCTAATCCCTGATAGGACTGTAATAAATGCAGTCTCTTGTAGGACTGCTAAGCATGCCTATTGTCCAGCTCAGAGCTGGTTTATGGTCACAGCTCAGAGCGGGGGGGGGGGGTGTCTGTACATATGCATGCTTTATTTCATGCTCTTTGCTTAAAACTTTTCCCTACCCATGGTTTCTCCCATGTGCAGAATGGTCCAGTGAGGAATCAATTGCCAACCGAATGCAGCGCACACCGCAGCGCACACCGTATTGGGCAAGCTTCTGCATACTACTCCGCGCTTGCACAGTACTACTTCAGACTCCTCAAATCCGGTGTAGTTATCCCTCGTTGGCTACAGGGCCTCCAGGTGGGGGTTCACGCACGGCTACAGGGCTCCCTGGTGGGGGTTCCAGCATGGCTACAGGGCCCCCAGGTGGGGGTTCCAGCACGGCTACAGGGCTCCCTAGTGGGGGTTCCAGCATGGCTATAGGGCTCCCAGGTGGGGGTTCCAGCACGGCTACAGGGCCCCATGGTGGGGGTTCCAGCAATATCTCGCAGTTCTCTAGTCAGATTTTCATGCAGCTTAGGCAGAAGCTGCAGAATTGTCTAAGGCAGACATTCAAACCTGTTAATGAGGGAGATGGTGTTGACATTAATGTAAAGGGTGGAGGATGCAATTTATCGCGCTGTTGCACCCAAAAATTGCTGTTGCACCCAAAATTATTGCTGCACCCAACCATCATAAATTAACCTTGATTCCGGTACCACTGAGAATGGGGGCAAAGGATAGGCAACCCGTTCGTTTAATGTGCTGCCCTCTTTGTCCTCTTTGTCCTCATGTCCTATTGCTTTGGGCTGACTTGATCTTGCATAAAGCTCAAACATTAGTTGCTGCGTTGATATATGTAGTAGTGTTAAGCACCATTTTCGGCCGGTGAAAAGTGCGTAACTGCGGTACATACATAAAACGCTAGATCTAAAAATATATTAGATATGGACCTGCCTTGGAGTGATATGTGTACTGTGTAACTGTACATACGGGTAATGGTGCTAATTTGAGTCATGCTCGCCACTCTGACCTTGAGACTCAGTGATGATTCCAAATGCGGTGGGAAACTGCCACTACCATGTGCTAAAATTACCTGGTCAGTGGAATCATGGCTTAATTACGGCCAAAATCATAGATCCTGCCTGGTAACCATTTATGGTTGGAAGAAGCTATGTTCGTTGTTTAGCATTGTGATACGCCGCTCTATTCTGAAACTGCGGCCTAGATCTTACCTCAACTGACAGCTAGGTGCTGAAGGACTGCTTGTACTCTGCTGCCAGACCTGTTGGGGTCATAATGTCAGGCCCAATGTGATCAGACTACTACCGGTGCCGCCGCAAGGATAGATGGGATACCCAGAGATGGGACAGTTTTAACCCATGACCTGCTTCCCATTCCGCATGTCTGATCATGATGATCTGAGAATTTAAACTTCAGTTCGATTGTGATTTACACCTTGTGTCAATCATAATTCTATGAGTATAAATCAATTAATTGTACTGTGACACAGGTTTGGTTTTTAGTCCACACTTTTAAATGGGTTCACACTTATGCATGTTCCTGTTGAATTTGGCTATGTTGAGTACCTTGCAACATTATGTGCCCAAATTAAAGCTTTCTTACTGTAGTTGCTTTCGCCCGCAAGATCGGCTGTGGAGGATGATTACCTTGAAAACAAGGCCCCATCACAACGGCGCCTGGGGACCGCAGCCCCATCCGGAATCAGTCCAAGGTCCTCGCCAATTGCGGAGCTGGATGAAAATAGCATTAGCTACTGCCCTGGGATTTTTCTGGCACATCTTGAAACGTTTCTCCAGAGCTGGCTTCATTTGTGGAAGGTTCCTCAACTAGAACTGTTTGGCTTTTGCAATTAAGAACTCTAGTTACCATGGGCAATTAACAATTGCTGTCATTTTGAAGTTTTTGTGTGCATCCCACGCACGGCTGTTGTGCTTTTAGCTTTTAGCGTTTGTTTAGACTTCAGCTTGCGACAGTTATTTTTGGCTAAAGACAGTCTCAAGGCTTTCATCAGTATTGTGCTGATCTGTTTCTGCAGTGACCTTGAATCAAGGTAAAATATGTTGTTATTCAGTTGATTTGCTTCTCAAAAGTTATATGATTGAACTAAGTAAAATTCATAACCTTAATGAAGGTTAAGCTGTAGTCTTTTAAGAATTTCCCCTCAGGATTTTTCACCCTTTTTGACAGTCCTCTATAAGTGTCTCCTTCGTCTCTTATTTCGGACTTGGGGGGGAGTGAAAGGGTGTCTTTGATACTTGCTTTATTTGTTTCCTGTACTTGCGCAGTCATTTACTAGGCGCAGCGCTTAGCCCCGACAGCTGTCATGCTGATGTAGCGCACCGCGCGTATTACTGAATTATCAGTTCCTTGTTATGGATTCATGTAGTCGAACCCTGTGTACAGTGCTGCTGTTGCAGTTACACTTGTGTGTATTTAGTGTATTCTCTGTTGAACAAGAGAAGTGTGTGTTTCACACTTTTTGCTCCTTCTAAGTGGCTGCTGAAGTGTATGCAGCCACTATTTCTTTCTTACTTGAAGCCCTGATTTCGTAATCACCCTTTAATCTGAAGTTGCATAGTCACTCCTCATCGAGCAAGCACAAACACTGCTCACTTTACTTCAGCAAGCACAAACACTGCTCGAGTATCGAACCACCAAACAGAACAAGCACTAAAACTGCTCGATCCCTTTCAGTCTAAGCAAGCACAAACACTGCTTAGCATTGAAGGTCTACTCTTGATATTTCGGCCTTTATCAGGCATTCTCCAGCCTTCCAGCTGGTTTACCACCACCAACTTCATCAACTCTTCATCAACAGCCAGTCCAGAGGCTCCAAGTCGACTCCCTGATAGATCATCAAGCGAGTCTCCCCATCTGAAGATCGCCTACAAGCGACTTCCCACTGAAGATCATCGTACCCTGTCATCAGTGTACTACATCTTCGACTGCTGCTACCGTCACCTTCGGAAGGGTCGACCCATCAGGCAATCTTGTCAACAGCAGAGAATAGTCAGGTAAGTAGTCCAGGGGATACTTATCTTAAATAGATCGACTGATTCCCAGGTTTACAGCTGGGAATTCGAGTCTCAACAGCAGTGACCAGGAATCTATCATATTCCTGAAGTCACAGCACTTTTCTAAGCACTAATTCCTAATCCCTTGCCTAGCAATATAATGGACGGGATGCAGCCCACGCCAGGTTCTTGGCCTGGGGCTGATCTACTGGACAATGGGGTGCATCCCTACGCCACAGCATGGTGTGAGGTAGTAGACAGGACAAGCCCAGGGGGACACCTACATCTTTCTTGTTTATTGTCTTGGGTACCGGTATTGCAGGTGCTCAAGCCAGTTTGCGGGCAAAAGTCCCATGCACCAAGTATGCAAATGTAAACTTTTCTGGACTCCAGAAACAAATGCACAGCTGCAGTGAGTGCTGAGGACCAGCGTTTACTTCAGTTTGAGATTGAGGCGGCCTGAAGGTCTGAGGGCCTGCTGCACCAGGCCCCTAAGCCACAGGGCATGATGTAGCTGAATTGTAGCTGAAGCACGCTCAAATTAGCAGTGCTTCTGGACTCCACTCTTGTGCCTTGTTGCCTCAGTCTGCTGTAACTCACTTACGAATCTCGTAAAAGTGCACGCCTACCAGTGTTTATTTCAGTGTGCACAAAACGACCTTCAGCAGGCCACCCTTGGGCCAACAGGCATTGGGGACCAACCCTTGAACGTATTTACGGCCAGTGGCCCAGGCTGCAGGGCTTGCTGGACTAGGCCCCCACGTAGGCCATGATATAGCTGAATTGTAGCTGAAGTCTGAAGATTGGGTAGTACGCTCAGTGGCGCTGGGCGGGACAAGGCGGCAGGGCAACCGCCTGCACCCCAATACTTGCAGCGGTGGCGGGACAACCCTTTCATGGCGGCAGCCATGGCGGCCGTCATGCAGCTAGCACTCAGACAGAGCACCGGAGGGCGCCACTGAGGCAAGGTGCCTTGGAGGAGCTGGAGAGGGGAGAAGCTGTCCCCAAACTGTATCAGGCAGCGGATGACCTTCAGCCCCTACCCGTCACAGAGGTGTTACTAGCACTAGTGGACGCAGCCCACGAGCGGGCGCAGTTTGAGGTGATCGGCCGGGGGAACCCCAGGGACCCCGCCACCCAACACACGTATGCGGCCGCCTACCATGCCTGGATTAAGCCTAGGGCAGGCGCATACTGTAGGGATTACATGATCAGGTGTTGAAAGAAAATGAAGAAACTACTGGTGCATGCCAGGGGCTGCACTATTAAAAGGGCGTGTGCCCATGTGTTCACAAATTAAGGTTGCGTCTCGACGCTGTCAGCATGGCCGACACTAGAGGACGGCGCAGCGATCAGCAGCGTGACCCGCGCTCCTGCCAGCAAATCTTGTCTAATAGACATGGCGAACATGTGACATGTGGAGGACGCGCTCCATGCTTGCTTCCAATGCCCTAGCATCAAGGCGGCACTTAGAGAGCGGGGATGCATTTGCCCTCTGAACGACGCAACACTCAGTCTTTCACCACCCGAACTGGGGCAGGCAGGGGTGGGAGGCCCTGGCTTTTGTGGAAGATGTGTTCGAACTTGTTGAGGGCTAGTCTCTTGAGGGGCTGGGGATTCGGTCTTCTTGTCCGTTTTTGGTAGAATGGTGAAGACTGTTTCCCTTCCTTTCTCTTCAGCTTCCTGGCAGACCTTTTTCTTTACGGACATGGCCGCGCTTCGTTTTTGTGCAGGGCCCAGAGGTGTATCGTCACTAACTAACCTGCACTGGGAAGGTGGAGACTGAGGTGCCTCATGTGCGCACAGCCCGACAGTCATACCTGATAATCAAGGGACTATTATCATGCTTCCTGTCGTTGGTTTTGGTAACACTTTTGCTGACCTGCTGCAGCTTCCTAAGAATTGGTTATCAAGGCTCGCATCTAACTCCACTGAAGCCTCTCGCCCTAGTGTTGATGTAATAGTTCAAAAGACTGGGCACTTCTGTGGCAACAGACAGCCCTTGCAGCTGTCGTGTTGTATTGCATCAGCAGCTAGGATGTACCAAGCAAACCGCTGTTGTGTTTCTTACTCTTATGTAACGGCTGAAGCATAACCCCCTGGATCACTTAAGGAATATGCTGATTTATTTTGGGAAGTACCGGAAGTCAGTCAAGTAATTATTGCTTAGCAATGCAGACCCCGGTCATATTAGAAGCAAGGATTGTTACAACATGCACATCACTAAATCGGCAACAGAAACGACCGGTCACAGTGTCAGGGTAAATCAGCAAGAAAACAGCGTCCCTCGGGGTTAAGTACCGAGCTCCTCTCTTAAAGCCCCTTGCATATTAGTCCCTATAGTAGGCAGCAAGGCCATTGTAGTATTGTACTGCTCTGTACAGTAGTAGCTAATATTTCGAATGCAAAGCCACGAAATATGGCAGGACTACTAAATACATGTATGGATATCCAGAAGCAAATGGGAAAGTGATATACTTGAAATATAGGAACCTCTCATAATAACTTGTTTTGGACAAATGGATGCCCCCAACCCCCACCCCACAAACCCTCACATGCAGCTCCTCCTGAAGGAGGATTTGGACCTGCGAGGGCAATGTCTGAGGGCAATGTCTGATGGCAATCACAACAGGTTAATCACTTCTTAGGCACAGCCGTCTTGACGAGCCCAGATGACGGGAGACCAGACCCCAGCGCAGTGAAGTCCGCAATATTATCCAGGCGTTGCTGGGCCATGGCTGTCATCTCAGCTGCTTTGTCACCCTGCAAGGCGGTAAGATGCCATGCATTCACCACATGAATAGTCTACGTGCAGTCCTTCTTTAAACAGGCCCTTCCCCACCATCACTCTCCTTCCCTGCTTGATCACAAAAAGCTTGTCCTCGCCCCCCCTCCCCGCTCATACACACACTCACCAGCATGGTTCCAAATCCTGCCTGCAGCCTGGCCTGAAACGCGCTGAGCGCCGACGCTCCTGCAGCCATGCCCGCAGTGGCTGCTTCCCCGATGCTGGCGCCAGCTTTGCTTCCGCCCGCCACCCCAACCGCTGCCGCCCCGCCCGCCAAGTCCACGGACCGGCCGCTGCCCAGGTCTGCAAAGGATTAGCTACCTGCCATGTCGCTTGTGGAAGCCAGAGCAGCAGCTGCACCCGTGTATAGGCCCACCCTCATGCCCGGATTCCCAGCCGACATCAGATGCCCATCGCCAGACAGCGCCGCAGCACCCGCACCCGATGATGGCCTGCTAACAGAGGAGGTGGAGGGCTGTTGCTGCTGCTGCTGCCGGGATGCGGAACCTGGCTCTGGCAGCGCATGTTGGCCCACCATGGGGCCCACCATGGGGACACTACAGAGAGGTACCACATGTTTCATGGCCAGCTGCCGGGCAGCAGAATGATCCTTTACCGGTGGAGATGCGGAGGAGCCCAGCACATATGATATTAGCGGACAAAACGAAGGTCGCAGAAACTTCCCTTTCTTATAGCCACATTGTCCAAATTGCCACACGCTTGTCAATCAGATGAAAGATGCGTGACAGTACACACCTGAATCTGCTGCTCGAACCGCATCCATTCCTTCCTTTGCTCTACCCCTGCGTGCCCTCGGTGGCTTGCCCTAGTACAACACTTCCACCCGTGGTACCAGGCTTGGCTGAAGGTATGGGAGGGAGGGAGCTATTTTTGTGGAAGACGTGGCCCAACTTGTAAGGGCTCGACTCATAAGCGCTTGAGAATTTGGACTTCCCCTGAATTTCTCAGTCAGTCGTTTCCTTCACCGTCGTTTATTTTCTTGCTTTCTGATATGCGGTTTTGTGTAAAGCCCATGGGCAACCGCTTGTCATACTAAAGGCCCACCTTGTGTCGCCACCGATGCGCTTCCCATACTAAATACCTTGGGACGCTCTGATTCAGAGGGGCTCTGGTTCTTTAGGGGGCGGTTCAGGGCACCATGCATGCAGAACGAAGGGAACTTCAAGTTCTTGCTAAAATTTGTATCACAATAATGCACTCATGAATTAGAGCTCTTACGACCAAGAGTCCCCTCCATTCACTAATATGGATTCATGAAAGCATGGCTCAACCAAATTATTTTGCACCCGCTTCATGTTTTATGGCTGGGGCTTATCTTCTGCAATATATGCACTATGAGGTATATTCCCACACTACTGCCCGGTGGTTGGGTGTTAGTTGATAAGTAGCCTAGGGGGCGGGTCACTGGTTTTTGCTCGTTGTCCTAGCGTATTTCGTGCTTGTACCGGTTTACGGGCACAAGTCCCATGCAACAAATGTGATGCCCCGTTGGACTGTAAAAACTGCACAAACTTCACATGACTGCCGCTGCGGTTGAAGTGGTTGTGTTAGACTAACAAACATTGTTAGTTACAACTTTATGGGCTACCTGAGTGTCTGCCTCATTGCATGGCTGCACCTCCGCCATGAGACGTGAATTTGTCTGTTGACTGGTCCATCGTGCACATGTCCCATGCATCAAATGTGATGCTCTGATGGACTGTAAAAACTTCACAAACTTCACAAATGTACAACATGAGTGAAAATCGAAGTAAAGCGCCCGCCTATTGGCTGAGGAGTCGAAAGCCTAGCTGGATTGTTTTTAATCGACTGCTTGATTCCTTGTGATGTGCATGGTCTCATTACGTCTTGTGCCCATGATGCTGCTGACAGGTGGCCCAGCGAAATTTATGTCACCCGCCCTCCAAATGTCACGTCATCATTCTTTTCGTGCCGTATGTACGGCGGTTCTCTTACATCTGATGCCGCTCCGGCACAATAGGCACGCTATTCCTGTGTTCTACATTGATTACCATGTCCATGATGTCTTCCAATCCCAGACATCACAGCATCTCTCGCGCCTGCTTCGCCGAGACGCCGAATAACTCGTCAGCAGGCTGTTTCCCCCGAGATGGCGTGCAACCTCTCCGCCCTGCCCTCCGCCCTAGCAGGAGCGGCATGCAGCAGCAGGTGAGGGGCCGAAGTGCAGCAAAACGAGCATTCAATCGAGGTATGACGATTATCGAATCTCGCAACGATGATATGTTGGCAAACAAGGGATTCAAATTGAGCGGGAGCGGGAGCGCAAATAAAATGACTGGCCCGTAGCGTGTCCAGCCTGTCACACAAGCCCCAATGCTCCATCATATCGTACTCGGCTTTTGTGAAGCGGTGGCATGCACCGTCTTCAGACTTCGTGGCTGATGAGCCCCTACTGCAGGCTACCTATTTAGCGACTATTTGCTTACGGTATCTGTCCCCTAGCTACCTGCTGCTTGCCCTCGTTGCATGCGTTCCGACCGCCTGTTTGTTGCCCCTTACCTGCCCAGGGAGATGTTTTTTGCCGCAGCCGCGGCTTCAATCCGGCCCTCATCGGCCCCGCGGGATTTGCAACGACCCTCGTCGGCCCCGCTGGCTCCTTCATGGGGCCTGGCAGAGGAGACGGGGGCGGCCCCCCCTGCAGGAGTTCTTCCCAGCATCCAACGGCTGTACACAGTGGGTGTTCTCTAACTATTTTCTTCTGTTTTCTCTCTCCCTTCTCTCGCACACATCGCATGCATGCATGAAAGCGTGCTGTCAGAGCACAGATCTGCCATGCATCTCTCCGTGTGCTGCGTGGGCAGCGAACTAACGATACACCTCATGTTAAGATATGTGATGCGTATCTGCCGCTGTTGAAGGGCTGCACCAATGCTGCACCACCAGGTTGTGGAGTCTCCTTCAGAAACTGCTGCATGAGACACCCCACCACCTGGGCATGCGTCATTCATCTCAATGGACAGGCATCCATGCGAAAGTAGCCATGCCGTGACGCAGACAGGCAGGCTCTCCTTCGTCAACTTCCTGTCCACCCCTTCCCTCCCCTGGCGCAGGCCTGGACCCCGATGGCAGCTATTTCCGTGCAGCTGAGTGGGGCATCCCTTGCCCCCCTAGAGAGGACTACTACTTGCCAGATGCCTACCCCCCTAGACGCGTCCAGGTAACAGCTCGTCGCTCCATAGAGGTCCCTGTGAGGAACTGAAGGTTTGCTGCATTGGCACCCTAGCCTGCTCCCCCCTCAGCTCCTGCCTGCCCTCCTGTGTCAGTCAGCAGATGAGCAATGATTCCAATATCCTGTCACACCCCTGTCATTACTGTCATCTATGATTGTTGTTACCTCCCCAGCCCTGCCTGCCTGACATCACAGTTGGTCTGACCTGAACTGGAAGCTACGCTGAAAGCATATCGATTTAAACCCCACCCTCCTGGTTTCCACGATGCATCATTCAAAAGTGCTATGAACATGAATCGGCCTTGCTTGCGCTCATGTCTGCCGGCCTGTCTGCCACCCCTTGCTTGCCCAGAAGGTCTTCCGTGGCGGCCCCGGCTTCTCCCCGCCCTTCTCTGGTCCCGTGCCTTGCGATGACGGCTTTGGACCTGGATACGATAGCTCCATGCCGATGATAGAGGCGGGGCCGGCTAAGCGGCGGATCCCGGTCATGGACGACAGAAAGGCGATGGCGCCGCCCCCTATGCCAATGCCTATGCCCTATGGACACGGTGGGTCTTAGTTCTCTCTCTCTCTCTTCCTCCCCTCTCCTGCAGGTGCTGTATGCCTGCATGAAAGCTTGTCTCCATACTGCCTGGTATCTCATGTGCCTCTCTCCATGTGTTCCGCTGGTCGCCCTGCCCCCGCTGTTGAGATGATGTGCAACTGTTGTTGTGACCCTGCTGGAAAGGGGGCACAACAAGTACCACACGCAGAAAGGCATGCATCAGGCATGCACTCCAAGGTAGGTAGACATGCACATGGGCAGCCAGGCCGCCCTTCATCCATTGCCCTGTCCACACCTTTGTTTCCTTGGTCGCAGGCTTCTGCCCCGATGGCAGCTACTCCCGTACGCTGAAGAGAAGGGGCTCAAGCTCCTCCGGAGACTTCTCCTCGCCGGAGACCTACCCCCCTGGATTTGACCAGGAGACAGCTCATCCTTTATTAAAGGTACCTGAGAAGAAGCTAGGGTCTGCTGTGCTGCCTCCCCCCTTCTCTCTCAGACGATGCATGCATGCATGCAAGCACGCCGACAAAGCTGCCATGCTCCTCTTTTTACATTGCATGGGTTGTCGTGCCCCCGCTGTTGAGGGGATGTGTGCCTGTGGCCTCGTTCCGCAGCTGTTGGGGTGATGGTATTAAGACAGGCTTTGAGGGAATGAAAGCGTGGCCCGGCAGCTAAGTTTCAAGCTCCAAGAGGCAGATACATTCACACGTCATCCTTTAAAGAGGCAGGCCCCATAGGCAGGCAAGCCATGCAACACTTACCCCCAGTTGCACAAGAATACATTCCTGATGTGGCCCTGCTATAATGAAAGGTAGGGCATCCCCAAGTTATAGGGGCTCACCTACAGAAAGGTAGGCTTGCAAAGATAAGTAGGCACGTACGCAGGCCGGCAGTGTCTCCTTCCTCAACAGCCCTGTCCCGCTCTCCCCTCCCACAGACACAGGCCTGTCTTCCCATGGCATTCCCTTGGATGCGCTCTTCAGGGGAGTCTCATCCCTCCCGGACTATCATAGCGCTGGTATGACAGGACCGGTGAGCCCTCCTCGCATGGGACATAGGACTGCTGCATGGGACTGAGTGCTCATGCTTACCTTGGTCCTGCCATTACTGCGGCTTGCCGGACGACGATATTGCCAGAGACATAATGGCTTGGCCACATGCTTGCAAACATGAATTCAACAGTCCGCCCTGAGTCATCAGTATAGATACTGAATGTCGCATCTGCTCCTTATAGGAGTATTATTGAGATGGGTCTCTTGCACGTGCTGATCGATTTCATTACGGCACTTGAGCGACTAGCTGACCGGCCTCCTCACAGCTGGCTGCCTAACGTCTGTCTCCTGATCTCCCTTCACGCAGGTCGACAGCTCCTGTGAGAGGTTGCAGCAGGCTGCAGCAGTAGCAGGCGGCAGCAACATACCTATCTGCAAGCCCTCTCTCAGCATTCCCACAAGGAGCACAGACAAGAAGAGGAGCAGGGAGACTGAGGAGGTGCCTGCAGCGGCCAAGAACAAGGGCCAGGGCAGGCCCCCCAAGGCCCCTAAGCTGCAGGACAGCAGCACCCCAAATCAAGTTGAGCGGCTGCCTCCAGCCAAGTACAAGCTCTGGTGGTTGCAGTCGCATCTTAATGTGCCGGCCGCCATGCCTGCTCACCACAGCCGCAGGGGTGACGAGGTGCTTGTGGCACCTGGGTTTACCTACGCCCAGGCGTTGGCTGAGGCCACTGCCACCGTCATTGATCAGCTAGTCCAAGAACAGCTGGTCGCTGAAAATCTGGTCGTTAAGAAGCCGGACAGCAGGGGTCCCAACCTCAGCGGCTTTGGCCCCTCACCCAACCAGGCTGTGAGGGAGAGCCTAGAAAATATGATCTCAATGCGTGGGGGGCGTATGCGGGATGCCGTATCAGCATGCATGTGCTGATGAAAAGGATGCAGTGCAAGCAGCCAGCAGGGAGAGCCTGGGGCTACCGGGCACTCTTGCTGAGGCTGGGGCTGAGCAGGAAATCAGGAGCAGAGGCAGCAGGCAGAAGAGCTCATCCTTGAGATTCTTGTCTGAGATGTCTGATACACAAGCTCGTCAGCACCACGCCACTGCCGCTGCAACAGCTGCAGCAGGCCTGCTGACCCGCTATAGGCTGCAGATGGCTGCTATACCCATGTTTGTATCATGTTCTGACAGGGACGGGTCGGGACCACCAGTTACATGCATACCTCTTCCGCTGAATAGTGTGGTATGGCTCCTGCATTATGAAGTGATGCCAAATGCTTGTTTGTTTTGTATATAGCTCTCCCGATGGATATTGTGGGATGGCTCGTGTAGTATGAAGTGATGCCAAATGCTTGTTTGTTTTGTACATAGCTCTCCCACTGAATAGTGTGGGATGGCTCCTGTTGTATGAAGTGATTCCAAATGCTTGTTTGTTTTGTACCTAGCTCTCCCGCTGAATAGTGTGGGATGGCTCTAGGGTTATTTATGCCTGAACCCCAAGGGGCAATGTACATGGAGCGATTCCAAATGCTTGATTGTTTTGTACCTAGCTCTCCCGCTGAATAGTGTGGGATGGCTCTAGGGTTATTTATGCCTGAACCCCAAGGGGCAATGTACATGGAGCGATTCCAAATGCTTGATTGTTTTGTACCTAGCTCTCCCGCTGAATAGTGTGGGATGGCTCTAGGGTTATTTATGCCTGAACCCCAAGGGGCAATGTACATGGAGCGATTCCAAATGCTTGATTGTTTTTTTGATGTGCCTTTGATGTTGAGCTGGCACACCTGGCGCATCAAATAAGGTTCAGTCCCTCTTGGAAGTCGATGGTTCAACACCGCTCAATATAATATTACAATACAGGACCTGCAAGTACTATGATTCAGTATACTTCATATAAAAATGAAATGCACCGGTATTATGCTAGTGCTATACTGCTGTTATACAAGTATGAATGTACCTACAGAGTGTAGCAAGGACAGGGCTTTGGTGAGGCATGTGTGGGTACCGGTTTTTGTTTTTAGGTTAATCACTTGTAATGTTTACTTAACGGTACTTCTGGTGGCAGGTCAATAACATAGGACGACCCTGCTTGATACCTCGGGTGCAAAAAGCACGGCCAGTAATGCTCCCCGGCCCTCCCCCACTTGTGTGATCAGCACTGTCAAACCATCCCCTCCCCTTTCTCTCCCCCACACTCTGTACTGGTCACAGGGCAGAGAAGGCAGCAGATGTGACTCCTGCCACAGGGTACTTAAGGATACAGAATGTAGATATAATCATCCAGGTATGCCGTCGATTCTCCTTGCGAGTTACCCCACATGCCTTGTTGAGGTATGCCGGATCTGAGATCTAATGTCCGTATAAATCTCGGACCCTCCTGCATGCAACAGCTCATTCCCTGTATGTTACAGGTTGAGCAGAGAAGTAGACACTGTCCCATATATAGCTGGTGTAATTCCCTTACCCATTGTGTCACCCAGTCGGTGTTTATTTTGGAGTGTGCCAAGCCATCTTTGCGCCATCATAGACAGGCTGCTAGGTGGCCACCACTGCGCCGACGGGGATCAAACAATTATTGGCCTACAGCCGTAAGACTTGCTTCTGCAGGCCCTCATGGTGCAGGCAGTGATGTAGCGAAAATGTGGCTGATTTGTACCCAAATAAAGTGTGAACTTCATGATGCCTTCACTACTGCCTGAAGAGACATTTGCCTATTGCCTGAGACTGACCTTGCAGTTAATAAGCCCTCAAATGCTTGCATCCTATTATTGAATGCCTAGCAATGGCAGATGCAATATAATGGACGGGATGCAGCCCACGCCAGGTTCTTGGCCTGGGGCTGATCTACTGGACAATGGGGTGCATCCCTACGCCACAGCATGGTGTGAGGTAGTAGACAGGACAAGCCCAAGGGACACCTATATCTTTCTTGTTTATTGTCTTGGGTACCGGTATTGCAGGTGCTCAAGCCAGTTTGCGGGCAAAAGTCCCATGCACCAAGTATGCAAATGTAAACTTTTCTGGACTCCAGAAACAAATGCACAGCTGCAGTGAGTGCTGATGACCAGCGTTTACTTCAGTTTGAGACAGAGGCGGCCTGAAGGTCTGAGGGCCTGCTGCACCAGGCCCCTAAGCCACAGGGCATGCTGTAGCTGAATTGTAGCTGAAGCACGCTCAAGTTAGCTCACTCAGTGCTTCTGGACTCCACTCTTGTACCTTGTGGCCTCTGCTGTAACTCACTTACGAATCTCGTAAAAGTGCACACCTACCAGTGTTTATTTCAGTGTGCACAAAACGACCTTCAGCAGGCCACCCTTGGGCCAACAGGCATTGGAGACCAACCCTTGAACGTATTTACGGCCAGTGGCCCAGGCTGCAGGGCTTGCTGGACTAGGCCCCCACGTAGGCCATGATATAGCTGAATTGTAGCTGAAGATTGGGTAGTACGCTCAGTGGCGCTGGGAGGGACAAGGCGGCAGGGCAACCGCCTGCACCCCAATACTTGCAGCGGTGGCGGGACAACCCTTTCATGGCGGCAGCCATGGCGACCGTCATGCAGCTAGCACTCAGACAGAGCACCGGAGGGCGCCACTGAGGCAGTGAACTGCTAGGTGCCTTGGAGGAGCTGGAGAGGGGAGAAGCTGTCCCCAAACTGTGTCAGACAGCGGATGACCTTCAGCCCCTACCCGTCACAGAGGTGTTACTAGCACTAGTGGACGCAGCCCACGAGCGGGCGCAGTTTGAGGTGATCGGCCGGGGGACCCCAGGGACCCCGCCACCAAACACAGGTATGCGGCCGCCTACCATGCCTGGATTCGGACCTTGTTGAGGGCTAGTCTCTTGAGTGCTGGGGATTCGGTCTTCTTGTCCGTTTTTGTTAGAATGGTGGAGCCTCTATCCTTTCTTTTCTCTCGTGCCTTCTCTCTTGAGCTTCCTGGCAGACCTTTTGTTTGCCGATATGGCCGAGCGTCATTTTTGAGCAGGGCCCAGAGGTGTATCGTCACTAACCTGCACTAGGAAGGTGGAGAGGTGCCTCATGTGCGCACAGCCCGACAGTCATACCTGATAATCAAGGGACTATTAGTATGCTCCCTGTGGTTGGTTTTGGTAACACTTTTGCTGACCTGAAGCTTCCTAAGAATTGGTTATCAGGGCATGCATCTAACTCCACTGAAGCCTCTCGCCCTAGTGTTGATGTAATTATTCAAAAGACTGGGCACTTCTGTGGCTACAGACAGCCCTTGCAGCTGTCACGTTGTATTGCATCAGCCATCAGCAGCTAGGATGTACCAAGCAAACCGTTTTTGTGTTTCTTACTCTGAGGTAACGACTGAAGCATTACCCCTTTGGTAATCCAAGTTGCATTACAGAGGATTATGCCAACAAATAATTTATAAAATACCGGACGTCAGTCAAGTAGTCTTTGTTTAGAAATGCAGGCGTCGGTCAGGTAACAAGCAAACATTTTTACAACATGTACCTCACTGAACAACTAAGCAACAGAAACGACCGATCACTGTTTCAGGGTAGATCAGCTGGGAAAACGTCCCTCGGGGTAAAGTACCGAGCTCCTCTCTCAAAGCCCCTTGCATATTAGTCCCTATAGCAGGCAGCAAGACCATTGTACTATTGTACCAGTGCTCTGTTCAGTAGTGGCTAATATTTTGAAGCTGTTTTGGCCACAAAATATGGCAGGACTACAAAATACATTTACGGATATCCAGGAACAAATGGGTAAGCACTCAATGTACTTGAAATATAGGAACCTCTCATAATAACTTGTTTTGGACGAATGGAAACTCGTATTTATCAACAAGGATCATAAGATACGGGTAGGTTATAATAATACTACCGGTAATTAAATGTATTGCTGGTACATACTGGTACATCCCATGTTCCAATCCGCCATTCACCAGGACAACGCAGCAAAATAATCAGCAACAACAAGAGGATGGCCTCATTATTCCAATTCCACATGCAAGACGCGACTGGTGATCAAACATTAACGACAATTGTTCTGAATCAGAGGCAATGCCTGATAAATAATGGGCAAGGAGTACCATTTGTGGTTATGCAAGCCGGTAGTGAGCCACCTCATGGAACGCTAGCTCACCATGTCTCCTGAGTTGTGGCGAGCAGTCAGCTGCATCAGCTGACTGCCCCAGGAGCTGGCAGCAGACAGTGCAGCCCTCACTGGGGGCACCAGATCTGACACCACGGGTCATCCTGGCATGTGGGGGCCAGCACCAGGCCTGAGGACATATGCAACTGCACCCCAAGTGGCAGACCCAGAGCCAGCAGCACTGCATGCAACAGAGACACAGCATCCTGGAGATGCATGTTATTCTCCGCCGCCAGAACAATGCTTGCAGCACTTGCAGTTTCTGCACTGCTAAGGCTGAGCTGCATGCCAACCACCTGATTTTGCATTACAAGCATGCTTTCGCACTGCACAACAATGCAAGCGTGTGCGTCGTTCAGGCTTGTCTGCATGCAGGCGAGGTCGTCTTCCAGACGCTGAATCCTTCAGGCTGAGTCAGCCATGTCCACCTGACGCTCCACTTGGAGGAAATCCAAGACATCTGTTTTCACCTACAAGAGCAGCAAGATATGAGATGGGTGAGCTGCCTTCATAACATCCATACCAATCGCTTCAGAAAAATGTACCATTCAGATACATTAGTCACAGCCAACGACCAAGGGCAGGGGGGCCTAGTGCATCAGACCCTCGCTCCTGCGGGTGCCATGGCCCCAAGGCCGGTTCAGGTTTGGTCCCCATTGCCTGATTCCTGACCCCCTGGTGCTGAGTGCCTAGATAGCAGCCTGTTGAAGGTGATCCGTCCACACTAACATGTGCGCTGCAGCAGAGGATATGCTGCTTGATTTCAATTACCGGTATCACCCCCTACCCCCACCCCACAAACCCTCACCTGAGTGCAGCTCCTCCTGAAGGAGGATTTGGACCTGCGAGGGCAATGTCTGAGCCCTTGTAGCATCAGCCATGTGCTGCGCCTTCATCTCGTTCAACTATGTCAGCAGCTGACAGCTGTACTCGATGGCCTCTTGACGGTCTTGGTCCATTGCAGCAAGGGCCTAGTAAGTGGAGGGGGGAGAAGGGGAATGGAAAGTTATTAGTTTTGCACAGCAAGAGGCTCACAGATAACAACGGACGGAGTGAGCTGGATAGGTGAGGGTTATCTTCATCAGCATGTTCAACATAACAGGCCAGGCAGGGGTCGAGAATGAACCGTATGTACATACCTGAGCTGCAAAGGGCGAAAAATGGGCCGCATCGTCGCGGAGTCCCAGACTGTGTTCCACATTATTTTCCCACGAGGATGACGAGGACCGACAGTTTATCTTCTCATCTTCAACATCTGGGGCAATGTACTTTGCCTGCATGACATGCAGATTGCAAACAGAGTAATGCCATTGTTTAGGTGGGCGCTGAGAAGTGAGAACACATGGCCGTCGCCTCTATCTGTAGCCTGCATGATGCAGCATTGCAGCAGGCATATTATGCATGTTTTGCTGTTAATATTTTTACCTGAGGGGCTTCTGTTGCTGCTTCCCAATCCTCGTCGCGGACAGCGCTGTCGGCCATGCCGAAGCATCGTGCAACAAAAAGTCGAAGGCCCATTACCGGTATCAGTGTTAATATAAACGTGAATGCTTACTGGAGAGAAGGAAAGGAAGAAAACAGAGGGGAATGATATTGAGGGTATAATGCAATGAAATGATGTTTTCAAATCGCCCTGATATATCAGGCAAGCCATGCTGCCGTACCACATGCAAGTTCCCGCATGTAAAGCGCCCGCTCGCATTTTCTGCTACGCGCCCTGTTTGTCGTTGTGGTGTACAGCCATGTCCGCATGGACGGCGCTCGCTCATATGATTCCACATGACCCGTCATGGCCTGTCAACCGTACGCCATCGCGTCACTCACGCCAATGCACCCGACACCGCCACCCGCCCACGTACTCCGCCACGTCATACACATATGCGATAATTTGCATGCCATGGAAGATGTGCAAGAAATCCAGGGGGGTGCGACCCCCAATGAGCGCACGGGCTGCTAAGTGGGACACAAGATTGCAAGAACGGCAGGGAAACGAGAGCGCAATGGTCGGAACGCAGTAGTCACAGACATCCTTGGCGAAGGAACCTCGAACACGAGTCAAAACTTGAAAGCATGCCGCACTGAGAGCTCCTAGATATTGGACGGGAGAGATGGAGCGGGGATGGTTACAGTGCTTTAGTAGGGGTTTCTTCCCGCATGCACAAAAAGCCCGCAAGTTTGTGCTACAGCCAGCCAGTGCACGCATGCATGGCCCCATCACTGTACACTGGCGGAGTCCACTCAACCAAAATAAGCAAAACCATTGATTGATGCTGCATATTTGTGTACCTTGAGGTCTGGATGATGTCGTTGTGATTCTTATTTCATCCGGTGTGAGCAAGGCTGGGGGCTACTAATCACTGTTAAGCCAGTCAGTCCATGGTGCACTAGGAGGTCTCCGGGTAAGTGACCAAAGCTGCACAAATGACATTGCAATCACAGCAGGTTAATCACTTCTTGGGCACAGCCGTCTTGAAGAGCCCAGATGACAGGAGACCAGACCCCAGCGCAGTGAAGTCTGCAATGTTATCCAGGCGCTGCTGGGCCATGGCTGTCATCTCAGCTGCTTTGTCACCCTGCAAGGCGGTAAGAGGCCATGCATTCACCACATGAATTCCACGTGCAGTCCTTCTTTGAACAGGCCAAACAGACCATCAGACAGTGGATCACATTCGAAATATTTTCACACCATCACTCTGATGCCCTGCTCGATCTCAAAAAGCTTGTTCTCGCCCCCCCTCCCCGCTCATACACACACTCACCAGCATGGTTCCAAATCCTGCCTGCAGCCTGGCCTGGAACGCGCTGAGCGCCGACGCTCCTGCAGCCATGCCCGCAGTCGCCGCTTCCCCAATGCTGGCGCCAGCTTTGCTGCCGCCCGCCACCCCAACCGCTGCCGCCCCGCCAGCCAAGTCCACTGACCGGCCGCTGCCCAGGTCTGCAAAGGAGTAGCTACCTGCCAGGTCGCTTGTGGAAGCTAGGGCGGCAGTTGCGCCCGTAGATAAGCCCCCCCTAATGCCCGGATTCCCAGCCGACATCAGAAGCCCAGCGCCAGACAGCGCCGCAGCACCTGCACCCGATGATGGCCCACTAACAGACGGGGCCGAGATGGGCAGGTACTGGAACCTCGGCGCCACAGGCAGCAGGTTGAGCGGGTTGGTGTCTGTGGAGGTGGAGGGCTGCTGCTGCTGCTGCCGGGATGCGGAACCTGGCTCTGGCAGCGCACGTTGTAGCTGCAGCAGCGTACCAAACAAAATGGAGACCCGCTGCGAATAACGTTGCACGTTGCCCCAGAAGTACGGCTCATAGGTCGCCCAGTCAATGGGATCCAGCCGGTCCTTAGGTAGCAAGGGGAGGAGGGCAGGACGCGCAGTCAGCTTTTAAGTAACGGCATGCAAACAAGGGACAAACCACAAATAGCGCTGCATGTCCAACCATGGGGACGCTACAGGGAGGTACCACAGGCTTCATGGCCAGCTCTTGGGCACAATTATCCATAACCTGTAGACGAGCGGAGGAGCCCAGTACCAATGATGTAAGCGGACAAAACGAAGGTCGCAGAGACATCCGTTTCTCACAGCCACATTGTCCACATTGCGACACGCTTGTCAATCTGATGAGAGATGCGTGGTACACACCTGAAGCTGCTGCTCAAGCCGCATCCATTCCTTCCTCCTCTCTGCTAAAGCAGCAGCAACCATTGGATCCTGAAGCTCCGCCGCAGCCCCAGCCAGTCCTGCAACTGGAGACGAACTGGCGGCCCCGCCGGCAGCAGCCGCCGTCCCCACTGGCGTGCGCGCCCGCAACGGCCTGCCTCCTGCCAGCACGTCCCTAATACTGCGCACGTCCAGCATGAGCTGCAGGACGCCTTTCTCGCTGATCCTCGAAGCAGCGGCCCCGGCGCTGCTGCCAGCTGCTGGCTGCAGCAGATGCTCGGCATCCCGCTGCAGCAAACTCGTGACAGCACTCAGCGCCGCGCCAGCAACCTCCCACTCTAGCATCTGTAGCGCCTCGGCGCCCGCTGCATGGTCGCCTGCGCGCCGCACCTCCTGGCAGGAGCCCTCAAGCAGAGCCATGGCCGCCGAGGAGGGGCATGCCGGAAGCCAAAACCGCATGTCAGCCAGCGGCGCGTCGTTCGAGCTAGACATCAGGAGGGCGGCGGCGCCGTCCGTACTGCTGCCAGCGTGGCCAGACATGGACACGACTACCTCCTGCCAAGACAGCGGCGTGGACGTGGCCATCAGCAAGTTGTCATGTTCCATGGTGTTACGCATCTGACCTGCCAGGCTCGATGCAGCCCATGTGGCCCAGCACCTGGACAGAGAACAGTCGGGTCAAGACTGGCAAGCGGGTCAAGGTAGGAAAGGCAAGGCAGGACGTGGGACATGAGAAATGGATCAAGCATCCACGTCTCGAGGATCATTATAGACAAGGACGAGCTGCTTGGCCACAGCCCTCACGACTGCCCCCCCCAGCCCCTTACACGGTCTCTCTTCAGCCCCCGCCACACTCACTTGTACGCCATGAGGCCTGTTGCATGTATGGCATCTACGACAGACTGCAGACGCTGGCTGGTTGGCCCGGGCCTGGCCTGAGCTCCTCCCTGCCGAGCGCGCATTCCACTACCACCAGCTGGTGCCGCTGCGATCGCCCGCCACTGCTCAGGCGGTCCAAGCAGCACCGGCAGCAGCTTGCTCTCAGAGGCAAGCCCAGAGCTCAGCCGCGCAAGCAGCAGCACCTGCTCAGCGCCTGACGCCCCAGCCGCGCCGTCGCGTAGCACCCCGACCTGCTCCAACAGCGCCTGCAGGTGCGTCGCCACGGCCGCAGCCATCTCGGCACACTTGTCCTGAACAAACGGCTCGAGCTCAGCGGAGCGCACAACAACATCCCTTCCGGCTGGGACTGTTGAGGGCATACGCTGCAGCATGCGCTGGTGGTGGCTGGTAGGGAGCTGCGAGCCAGAGCCGGGGAACACCATGTCCGCCGCGGAGAGCAGCAGCAGCACAGATAGCAGGATGCTGTGGAGCTCATCGTCAAAGTGCTGTCTGATACGCTGGATGCCCTGGCGGAACCCTGGAACAATAGAGACATGCTAAATGACACAGGTTAGGGCTATGGCAGTAAGGCTGAACTTGAACAATCCTTGTACATTGTTGGATGTTGAAACCCTGCCACCTACGAAGCAATCAAAACAGCACCAGTCTAGTTTAGGAGGGACGCATAAACCCCTACAGCTGAGCTCACCCTGGCAGAGCCCTCAGATCCAATAAGGACAGGCTGTTGCACACCCATATCTAAGCAGCTGGCCCTCCCCCGCCTCTCACCAGTAGCATCCTCCACCTTGTTGGAGGCCGGGTGGATGCCCGAGGTGCCCTTCAGACCACTGGTCTTCTCCGACCAGGACCGCTTCATGCCAACGGGCTTGACTACATCGCGCCACACGCTGCTGGACACCTCAGGCGGGACCAGCGGCCACCGCGCAGCTGACAGGCAGCCAGGCGCAACTGGCATTGCTGTGGCGGCTGCCGCCATACATGCCTGGAGCGGTTGCGCCAGCACCTGTGCAACCGCCGCAAAGCTTCCTGCGATCAGCCTCTTGCACTGCACCAGGAATGGCGCGTGAAAGACCTCCTGCCACAAGTTCAGCGGAAAGCCCAGCACCCGCTGGCACACAACGTCCCAGGAATGGGACAAGGTGCCGCTGGCCTCAGCCGTGCCGCGGGGGGATGCTGCACCTGGGAACCCTCGGACAGAGCTGTTTTTTGCGCTCGTTGCGGCGCTGGTTACCTGGTGAGCCAAGCTACCAGATTGGGCATGGGCAGCTGGAGAGACTGACAGCTGCCAGGCGCTGATTGCGCGGTGGACAGCATGCTCCACATCCACGAGCTTGGAAGCAGTGGTGCAAACCAGCAGCAGCGGCTCTGCATGCGAGGCGAAGCTGGCCGCAACCCCACGCAGCCAGGCCATGCACGCCTTCTCAACCTGCCCGAGCGTGAGCGCGGCCAGGCCTTCAAATACGGCCCGGCCCGAGCGCCGCCAGGCCGCGGCTTCCGGGGCCTCCACCGCAGATGCACCTGTTGCAGAGCCAGACAGCGTTCCACGACTGCTGAACAGAAGCTCTGATGCGTCCGACTCTTCCTCCACGATGGAGGCCTGGAGTAAGCAGCTGGCGCAACCGGCATGCATGGCACCAACGGCATGCGGCAGGAAGAGCTCACCCACCTGCACGACCAGGTTCAAGAAACAGAGATCAACCGGCAAAAACTGAGACCCTCAGGGCTCCTTGCCCAGCTGAAGACACCAGCATGTCCCATTCAAATATCTCAGTAAGGGGGGTTAATCATCATCTTACGCCTATCAAGCCTCATCCTACCAGTTTTTATCCAGAGCAGTTCAGCTACAGTTCAGCAAATGATCATCTTCTGACTGAAGGCCTCATGCATGCCCTGCCATGCTGTTCGGGCTGCTGGTCGTAGAAAGTCCAGGTTTGGTCAAAATGGGGCTTTTAACAGTCTTGTAGCCGAGAAGAAAATAAGACTGTGTCCCACCTGGCCGATGGTCGTCTGGATGGACTGCGCCAGGCCGGCCAGCTGAAGCACCGCATCGAACGTACCGCCGCTCTCAGCTTCTGAAGCCAGCCGCTGTGATAGGCATGAGCTGCGCGAGGCTAGCAGCAGCTGAAGCGCAGGCAGCGAGCCTAGGCCGTCCAGTGCGCATGCGGCCGCCAGAGCATCGGTCGCAGCCTCAGTACCCAGTGCTGCGTCCGATGCCAGGACTGCATGCACTGAGTCTAAGATCTGCTTCCTATGTGCACAGGGATTGTGAATGGTCACGTGATCGGAAGGTCAGTCTTGGGGCGCAGGTTCCGTATCTGAGATTGTAAGCTCCATTGCATGCATGGAAGGGTGGTTCCATAATACGATAATGAAAACAGGCATGCACATTGCCATGAGCTGGTTTGCATACCCTCCATCCTCTCATTCATGCATTGTCCAGAAGGACTCTGAGATGTGCATTCCACTTGAGTACTAGCAGTATGCGCACATCCTGTGCGTGGGCACGCACCGAAACTTCTCCACCAGGGGCCAGTGGTGGTCCAGAAGTGGGAATTTCGCGAGGGCCTCTCTAGAGAACGACTCCAGAAGCATCGAGTGAACCTGGTGAGCGCGAAGTAGCCTCCGCGCTGCCTCCAAGAAACGCCTCGAGTCCAGGGAACCCCAGATAACCTCGGGCGTGTCAATGAGGTATTTAATGCGGGTCCCAATAGCTGTGCACAAAATAAAGCAGCAGGGCTTACTAGAATATTTTTTTTCCCCATAGACAATGTGATGTGCACAAACAGGAGCCTTGCAATTAATCCCATGAGCATTTGCCATGCCGGCTCCAAGGTTTACATGAGTGTGCACACCAGACCATCTTACGCAGGTCACTGGGCAGCCACCACCGGGCCCATGCAGATCAAACAATGACAGGCCTACTGTCAATGGCTTGGGCGTCAGGGCTAGCTGCACCAGGCCTATGCGCCTACAGGCCGTGATGTAGCTGAACTGCAGCAGCATCATTCTAAATAAACGGGATTATCCCATGCCCATGTGCCAGGCCCAGTCCACCGTGTTTATACGGCTGCTTTATACGGCTGCTTATTACGCAAGCACTGACCATGGAGCTCCTCATGCATGGTTAATGAGTCCCTTTTCTCATGGAGCAGACTGTCCGAAGATGCGAAGTTATGCGCCAGAGAGGCAAAGCCACCCTGCATGAGATGCATTTTGTCAGTGAGCTGTAACCTCGGCATGGTCCTGCCCGTGTTCAGAAATATTCACCTGGATACCGTTAACATTGGATATTATCTGGCCACAGATGTTCGATATCGCGACGATCTTATCAGCGCTCTCAATCAAGTCCCTGCGCCCCAGATCAGTCGGGTCAGCGAGGCCAGGGTGCGAGGACCAAGATTATTGGGGCCTACCTGTATGAGTCACCAACGAGCTGCCGAAGCTGCTGCTTCTTCAAATCAACGTCCTTCCGAGTTCTTTTTTCAATCTGCACATCGCAATTGGCGTCATCATCCTTACACGGATTGCATCGAACAAACATGAAAATAATTCCTCGCCTCTCTGATATCAGCGATGGGCTTCGCTTCAAACAGTTTCTCAGCATGGAGCTGAGCACTGCTGGAGCCAGCCTTCTGGACCTTTTGCTTGCCATGGGAAACGACCATGAGGATATCGGCTCAGCCCTGCCTGGCACAATCTCCACAGGCTCGAGTGCCACGGTTCAGAACTGGGTTGCCTTAGTTTCCGAATTAAGGTTTTGATCTGTAAACCCCACCCGAGGTGGGGGCGAGGTGGGGGGGATCACCATACAGATTCAGGACACCCCTTCATTGAATTAGCATCCACTTAAAATGGCGAGAGTAGCACGGTAATGTTCGTATGTGCAGCATACCAGGTGTTATTATTTACAACCGTGGTTGCAACCGTTGTCCCCGGGTCGTGGGCTTGCGGCTCGAGTCACGGCAGTGGCAGTACATGTGGGTTATCGACGAGCAACTGCTGACACACACCTCAGCTATGAAAGCATCTTATCTAGTTTCATGGGAGGTTCTCCTGTATGGAAACACCGACAGACACAACCCCTGAACATACGGGGGAACTCTCGAGTTAGAAAGAAAGAAAGAAAACGCCTGAGCGTGGCTTGAGGAATACGGGATTTTAAATGCCGTACACCGGAGTAGTTCCTCACTCCTCCAGACTCCCACTCTGTGTCCATACTCGTCCACACTTGTTCACGTCGCCGCGCCGTCCCCATAGCCCACGTAAGAAGTCGCAGCGTATGCGCATTTACTCGTCAATCAGTGAAGTAAATGACGAAGCACAATGGAAAAGCCAGGAAAGCTGGCGCTAGGGTTGGAGCTTCCTTGGCTAATCGGAACCAGAAGGTACTTTAATTCTTAGCGCCATGTTAATTGAAGGCATGTAACCCGTCCCGAATCCACCACTGCAGGGCGGGCCCGTGCATACAAGTGCCATGTTCAGGCACACGACCGACATCACCAACGGACAGAGTATTCTAGAGAGAGGCGACCTGGAGGAGTTGATGGCCATGGTGGGACGGGCTCATTGGTCTTTAAGATTGTGGCAGCAGCTACCTCAGTAAACCTGTCCTGCTGCTGCATGCACGCGGAAGCTGTGCGGCAGCAACCACCACAGTGGCCTCAAACTGCTGCATCATGCATGAGGAAGCTGCTGTTAGCTGAGCCACCAGCCACATGCTTGGCCTCATTGCATGCACCTGAGGTGGCTGACATTGCCTGACTAATTGCTGCTCCAGGCTGACCTGGCTGACCGCGACTTCGCAGCTGAGCGTGGCCATGCCGTAGTCATTATCAGCAGCGGGGCGGTGGACCCAATGTCGGAGGAACGCAGCGAGAAGGAGCGAATGGAGGCTGAGGAGCGCCATGGACACCGCCTCAAACTACCCCGCAGGCCTGGCTGGAACTCATTGACAACTGCAGAGGAGCTGGACCTGCAGGTGAGTGGGCAGGCAGGGTGGGAGGCTGGAAGAAATTGGGGGGCAAGGGTACGAGGGTAGAGCAGGTGAGACGGCAGACAGAGTGCAAGGCAGGTGAGATTGTGGGTAGAGAGGATTCTGGGGGAGGGGGGTAGGATCGAAGAGCAGGTGAGAGGGAAGGCAGGGGCAGGGCAGGTGAAAGGGCAAGCTGGGGGATTTGGGAGGGGGAGGGGGGCAGGTGAGAGGGCAGACAGGGGGGTAGGGCAATTGACTGGGCAAGCAGGGGGGATCTGGGAGGAAGATGGGGGGATGGGGGGGGGGGGGGGGGGCAGGGATGAGGGGGAGAGGTGAGAGGGTTGTGTTTGGGGGGTGAGGGCTGGAGGTAACAGGGACAGGGCTGAAGGGGGGAACTGTGGAAGGGTGGGGCTGAGAGGGGAGGGGGTGGGTTGAGCTAGGTGAGCGATGAGGATTGCAGTGGAAGCTGAGAGAGCTTGGAGGGGAGTGTGAAGGGGATTGGAAGGAGCTCGGTGGAGGGGTGAGAGGGCGGTACTGAGAGGGGAGGGTGGGCAGAGCCGGTGGTAGGATTGGAAGGAGCTTTGGGGAGCGGTGAGAGGTTTGCAATAAAGCACCCGGCTGCTGTAACCAACTACCAGTTCTTAAAAGGAGCCCCAGCTACTTTTGGTCGCATATGCGGACATGCCTGTCTGTGGCCACCCTGCCTGGCTGCCATGCCCTCATTATTAGCTTTTCCACGCCCCCAATCCTCCCGCATCCCTACACTTGCATTCATCAGGAGCGCAACTGCTTCCTGGAGTGGCGCCGCAACCTGGCGTCGCTTGAGGAGGAGGAGGGCATGGTGCTGACCCCGTTTGAGAAGAATCTGGAAGTGTGGCGGCAGCTGTGGAGAGTGCTGGAGCGAAGCGACATTGTGGTGCAGGTGAGGGGGAGCAAGGGGGAGGGGACACGGAAAGAGGAGCTGCCGGAGATTGAGGAGGGCTTGGAAAAGAGGGAGCCAGGACATGGGATGTAGAGGAGCAGCCGGGTGTTGGGGGAGGAGCCGGTGAATGAGGTGCCAATGGGAGGTTAAGCAGGCAAGGGTGGTGGGGTAGGGACTGGATAAGAGGTGGCCTAGGGAGGGAGCTCGTTAGGGGTCTGTGTGGAAAGGTGCCCGTCAGCACTCAGCAGGGGAGCAGTATGTGGCTTTAACCTGTAAAAGGAGCTACGCAGTTTGATGGCGTCAAGTATAATATAAGGCAATCAGCACATGAATACATGCCGATGATGTTCCCTGTTTGGTATGCAAGTATGTCACTGTTTGGTACGCTGCGAAGATGACAATACAGCTGGGCGCTTCCGCAACAGGGGGGGGTATCTCAGTACTGTAGGTCACTGGAGAGGAGGAGGTGAGCTTATGGACCGGTCCTTTGTTACCTCCTATACTGGTAAAACAACAGTAGGCCCGATGCAGCCTCCGTCAGGGGGGACTATGACAGGCCCTACGTGGATGGCGCTGCCGCTGCTGCCGGGATTGTGCTTCAAGACAGATGCGCTAGCCTGTTTGGAACAGCACAGTGGAGTGGGATGCACGTCCAGCAGAGAGGTGCCTGGACTCGACGATGGGACAGGGGCTTGGCCCAAGATTATTCCTACCAGTCCCGTCCTGTCATGTCAGGTGCCCTCGTGAGTCAAGCCTGCTAGTCAACGGAGGTGTCCTCATGGGTCCACCCTCTTATTTATGGAAAGTGTCCTGCTCCTGTTAGGTCTCCTTCTCCTCCCTCTTTGTACAGCATAAGGCATCTCCCCACTAGCACTGCCTGCCTAGTACCTATGCTGGCTACCCCCACTCCTGATGCTGCTGGTGTGCACCCTCCCCTGACCCCTGCATGCCCCAGGCCCTGCCTCTTGACCATATCCCCTGGCTACTCCCTCCTGCTGGCAGGTCGTTGACGCCCGAGACCCGCTGCTGTACCGCTCCTTGGACCTGGAGGCGTACTGCTGCGAGCTGGATGATAGCAAGTCCTCCTTCATCCTCCTCAACAAGGCGGACTTGCTGCCAGACCATGTCAGGAGGGCGTGGGCTGACTACTTCGATGAGGTATGGGGGGAGAGGAGCAGGAAGAGGAATGAGCATCACTGTTGAGGTCAGTGTGCACCATGTCAGAAGCGTGTGGGCAGACTATTTTGATGACGAATGGGGGTCAAGAGGCAAGAACAGGAAAAAGCCAATTTGTGCGGAGATTATGAAGTTAGTAACCTAGGCAAATAATAAAAAACAATTGGAGGAATTGTGGGAATATCCTCCAAAAGGAGTTGAAGCTTTTGACCGCCACTGCCTGCTCGTCCGCCCAGTGTCTCCCTGCTGGAAATGGAGTGTCTCCCGGTGCATGTCGGGTGACCATCTCAATGGCCGTGTCCATGCTGCCGTCACACGCGCGCCGAGTTCTTCCGGCGATTGGCGAGGCCAAGATTGCAAAGCCGACTTCCTTTCGAATCGCCGTCTGGTCGCCGAATGGCGCTCAATCGCCGTTTAGCTCAGCACTGGTCACACGTCCTGTTGCATTTCATATGACTGTCCCCTGACGTTCCCATGTGACTGTCCCCGTAACGTCTTCTGCTTGCCCTCCTTGCGGCCCTCTCCGTGACGTCACCTCCTTGTGACTCTCCCCCATGCAGAAAGGGTTGGATTACGCCTTCTGGTCAGCCTTTCAGGTTTCGGAGGAGACGCAGCGCCTCAAGATGGAGGCCCAGGTGTTGGGGGTGGACATGTTTGACCTCAAGGCGGAGCGGCGCGCCCAGGAACCTTTGGATGAAGATGACGACCCGCGCATCCGCTTAATGGATGGAGAGGACCTGATTGAGCTGTTAGAGGAGAGAGCTAGGGTTGCAATTGAGGTGGGGGGGGGGGGGGACAGGAGGAGGGGCGCGGGGGAAGGGAGGGAGGGATGAAGTTTACGGGAAAAGGTACAAAGGCGGTGGTGCTAGCAGCCAGGGGCTGAGAGACGCAATTGAGGTGGTGTTTGGGGGAGGGGGGGCTAGAAAATATGTGCAGGAAGGGAGGGGGAGGAGATGAGGTTTGTGGGAGGAGGCACAGAGGTGGTGTAATTATCCAGGGACTGGGAATGGGTGGAAGCGGAAATGCAACGGAGTAGGCTCAGGTCGGTGAGGTGGTGGGCGTGGCATTTGGAACATCGTCGAATCATGCGTGAATTTAGCATTATGCTATGTGCTTCTATGGCCTTGTTCGCCGGGCCCTGGTTAGGAAGCTAAGCCTGGTGTACGGGCTGTGGCAGGCTGGCAGCCTAAAAGATGCTTTCCTGAAATGAGTTATATATTCTGCTCACCGGGTACCGTAACTGGTATTTTTAATAAAAACGGCGATATGGAATGCCCCTTTTCAGTTATGTTGTATGGTGTTAGCTTAACACTCAAGCAGTGATGTGCACTGGGGCATTGCAATGCACGAGAATAGACCCAGCACGACGTTGGCCCTGTCTTAAAATTTCAGTGCAGGAGTAATGTAGGACCGTGGTGAATAGACCTGCATCCGCACACCCTATCCCCGCATCCTGCACCGTCAACCCATCACCACACCTTCTCCTGTTGCAGGCGGCCGGCCCCGAGGACCCGCGCTACGACGACGACGAGCGCCGTGTCATGGTGGGCCTGGTCGGCTACCCCAACGTCGGAAAGTCCTCGACTATCAACGCGCTGTTTGGCAGCAAAAAGACGGCGGTGGCACCGACACCGGGCAAGACAAAGCACTTTCAGACGCTCAATGTGACGACAACGCTTTGCCTAGTCGACTGCCCTGGTGAGAGCTTGTGTGTAGCCTATGAAGGTGTTCAGGGTTCAGCTTCATGTGCCTGCCTGAATCCCTGCTGAACCAATTCCTCCCAGCTACTCAACAATCTTCACCTCATTTGCACCCCCCCAACTACTCAACAATCAGCCCCTCGCTTGCATCCCCCCCAACTACTCAACAATCAGCCCCTCATTTGCACCCCCCCCCAACTACTCAACAATCAGCCCCTCACTTGCATACCCCCCCAACTACTCAACAATCAGCCCCTCACTTGTAAGGTTGTACCCCCCCTGACCTCGGCTCACCCACGCCCCTGACTTGCAACCCTTCAGGTCTTGTGTTTCCCGTGTTCGCCAAGTCCAAGTCAGCCATGGTGGTGGCAGGTGTCATCCCCATTGACCGCTTGACTGATATCCGTACGCCCATTGAGCTTTGCGCCAACCGGTTGGGCCGCTGGCAGCTCCAGAACTGCTACGGGTTCCGCCTGCCACCTCCCCTCCCGCATGAACCTCCAACGACGCCTCCCACCGCCCTGCAGCTGCTCAGGTGGGGGCAGGCAGCCAGGCGGGCTTGTTTAAAGCCTATTCTTAAATAATACTGCGGTACTGGATACCGGTATACCTGATTTGTTTTTGTTTTTAGATTAAAAACTTTCCTGTAAAAACAAAAACGGCGCTCATGTTCACGCATCTTCTGTTCAGCTGATGCAGGTCTCTAACTGAATATGAGCCTATCGAGTCAGGTCCTTGTCTCCTCCGCTCCTGCAGCTACCTCGTCTTATGTACCTAGTCAGGGGTGAGGGGCAAGAGTTCCTTGGGAGTTGCATCTGCTTCACGGCCGGGGATACAAGTATGGGATTACGGTTTCATACCTATGACCTATTGACCTGGGCTGGGCTGGGCTGGGCTGGGCTGGGGTGCTTATCCACAGAGCCTGATGCGCTACTGTCTGGGGTACGGAAGGACAAACCCTCAGCCTCCCCAGGCCATGCAGTGCCCCCCCTAGTTTGCTAAGCTTGCAGCCTGGTTGTCTCTTCCCCTACACCCCATCTGCAGCCTGTACCCCTTTGATCTCTTGAAGATTGAAAGGAAGTGCTCAGTGTTGACAAAAAGTGGTGAACACGTCCGTCCCCTTGCTCTTTGCTGCAGATCGCTGGCAGTGCTCAGAGGCTGGACTGCTGGATCCGGCCTGCCGGACGAGTCCAGGGCAGGGCGAGTCATCCTCCGTGACTACACAAACGGCAAGTTGGTGTACTGCGTGCTACCGCCCGGTGGTCCATCATCGTATTGGGTGCCGCTGGGTGACGCAGCAGATATGGCAGCCTCAGTCGCGCGCGCGAGGATAGAGCAGGCGGAGGAGGCAGAGGCAGAGGTCGAGGCGGTAGCCACCTCTGCCCTGCCTGGTGGGCCAGATGGGGAGTTTGACGGTGAGGAGCAAGCAGCGTCAGGCGCCGGGTACGGCCCTGGCAGTGTTAAGGCGCGCCAGCTGTACACGCTGCCCAAGGTCGGGCCGACGGTGCTAGACCGCCCGTTGGCGTCGGAGGCAGCTACAACGAGCAGCCGAAAACAGGCGTCGTGGATCCCCAGCAGGGTGCCTGCATTGCCTGCTGCGTCGGGCCTGCCCAGTGGCATTCCGTTGGACGAGGCTGATCTGGACATGCTTGAGGGCATGAATGCGGGGCCCAAGGGCAGCAAGCGGCCCGAGTACAAGTTCAACAAGAAGGCAGCGCGTACGAAGGGGGACAGAGGCCAGCTGAGAGGGGAGGGGGGCTTCGACGGGGCGGCGATGCTCACTGGCAAGAAGGGAGGCTTAGTCAGGGTCACAGGGTATTAATGTAGGCCTTCTTGCTGGTCGATAAGTCAAAACCTGATGCGTCTAGATCAGTGGACTGTTAGTTCTGGGCTTGATAGATTTTCCATGTCAATATTTTAGTTTGTGCAATATTAATAAGAGTTGTGGGAATGTGAGTGCCTTGAAATAAGCATGAGTATGGTATGGTATACATCTTTCAGCCCTCCAGTGAGATCCCAGCCATCATGCAGCTCCCAGAAAGAAAGAAAGAAATACGACCCGGTATCACACAGCAGCCAACCATCAATCAAGGTACGCCATGTGGTACGCAATGGGAGTATGGGACCCCAGGGGCCCAGCCACCGAACACATGTCGGCGGCGACCTACCGCACCTAGTTTCACCTGACTACGGGCGCCGCCATGAACCGCAGCAGCAAGAGGGAGTGTGTCTGCACAAGGCTGCGGCGCATTGCGCTAAGCACAGTTAGGCGCAGCAGTCACTTACGTCATGTATGCTGCTGCCACCGATTCTGGGCCAGGGGATGTGGTGAGCACATGGAGAACTTGCTACATGCTTGCCTCCAATGCTCTATTGTCTAGGAGTGCCAAGGGAGCGGGGGTAGGCAGATACCCGAAGGATACCACAGATTGCCAACAGTTGTACTGGGATAGGCATGGGCGGGATGCCCAAGTTTTTCTGGAAGATGTCTTTGATATCGTTGAGGTATAGACTCTTCAGAGGCTGGTAACTCGTTTGAGTATGGTACTGTCCTTATTATCCTTAGTCTGTCCCTCAACTTTGTTTCCCCTACTTTATTTCCTGACCCAGTACCCCAACCTTCTCAGTCGAACATTTGGGCGCCTATGCGGCTGAGCCCTTTTGGATGGTCCCTGACTATCTGCAAGAGGCATGCTCGCGGGCATGTAGGAGGCATGCACAACGGATTCCTGGTAGCTGCCAATACGATTCCTCAGTCACCCTATCCTCGTTCAGTCTCTACTGCCACTGGTATCATGGTTGGTAGCTCTCATGTAAGCCAATGACATAACACCTCTGGTCCAAGCTGAAAAGGCTTGGCCGCGTAAGCTGTCATGCAAGCATCGACCACATCCAATGTAGATCTGGCTACCCCAGCTATCCAGTCTTTGATGTATGTCTTTAATGAAGGATACATCCGAAATTCCTTGCAACCACTGGAGACAACACCACGATGGCACCCAGACGCGGGAACAGCTGTACTCTTCACTCACTGGCCCCGACAGGATAGTGATCAAGCGGGTCCAGAAATTCAAGTTCTTGGGCATCATTCAGCACAAGAGCGGCAGCATGAGGAAGGTCGTGCAAGGTAGAGAGGTGCCTTTGGCTGCTGCGTTGCAGCGTGTCCGCCACATGGCCGCCAAGGTGCACCTTAGGCATCATCTGCCTACACGCATCCGGCGCAATCGGTGCAGTGAATTGCTAGGTGCCTTGCTGGAGCAGGAGCAGGGATCAGCCGTTCCGAAACTGCGCCAGACAGCGACTGACCTACAGCCGCTACCTGTCAGGAAGGTGTTGGCGCTAGTTGATGCAGCATACGAGCGGGTGCAGCTGGATGCAGCTGGCAGAGGGGACCCCAAAGATCCTGCCACTGGACACAGGTCTGCGGCCGCCTACCGCAGCAGGTTTCAGTCTACGGCGGGCGCAGGCCAGGGGCTGCACCAGCCGAAGGGAGTTTGCTTGCGTTCGCACGAACTTAAGGCTACGGCTTGGCGCCGTCAGCACGGCTGACACTCGAGGACGGCGCAGCTGTCAGCAGCGTGACAGATGGTGCTGCCAGCGATGTTGGGCTAGGGGAGTTGGTGAGCTTGTAGAGGATGCGATGCATGCATGCTTTCAATGCACCAGCTTGCTGGATCAACTTAGGGAGCGGGGATGGGCAAGACCTCCGAACGGTGCTCGAGACCTCTTTCAGTTGTATCGGGGCAGGCCTGGGTGGGATGCCTTGGCTTTTGTGGAAGATGTGGAAGATTAGTAGATATCGTTGAGGCGTAGACGTTTTCAGAGGCTGGCACTTCCTTTGGCTTTCTTCTCCAGCCTTTTGTCTGTACCTTCACTTGGTTTCCCATTTCCCCTCCTTTTTCCCTGTCACCTGGTGTTTGTTTCGCTCTGCCCTCCCGGCCCTTTTGTTAGGCGCCCACGCGACCAAGCCTTTTCGAGCAGGGCCCAGAGGTGTAACTTCATTGACTCTTCACTCAAGGGCTGAGCAAAAGGCACAGCTTGTACACGACTTCACGTACACAGTGAGCACACTTCGTAAGTCAGGGGAGGGGTGTGTCACTAGGGGGACCCAGGCCGATCCACAACTTACCTAGCCTTTATAGCCAATTCATACCTGTATTGGCTCTTCGAGCCAATTCACACCTTGTTCAGGGTCAGTTCGCCGTTCAGGGTCAGTTCGCCGTTTCGGTTGGTTGGCTCGGCGTCAGAAAGCCCTCTTGCGGGAAGCTCAGTTTGGCGAAACCAAACCAATGCCAAGCCAACCGAACTGAAACTGGGGGTCGGACCCCAGTTTGCAAAACCGTGCGAAACCGAGGTACCCAAATCGGCCAAACTCAGCGAAACCAGCAGCCAGGTGTGAATCCGCTCCAAGAAAATACCGGGGGGAAATCGACCTTTGTGCTCCGCGTTCGAATCGGGGCCGAAGCACAAGTAAATGCTGGACATATGCCTGCAACATTTATAGAGAAAGGAACACAGTCGAGTCGTTGCGTTTTCGCGAAGCATCACACTATTCTACCTAGACCTGCGATGTTTGGGGGGGGGGGGCGGTCCAACATCTTGACGCACAATGAACCAATGCACAAGTTATGAAATTCTGTCATTGAGCAGATTGTTACCTACCTTTGGCACAAAAAAACTAGAGAAGGACTGCAGGAGGATCAGCGAATGCTCGTGGCCTGTAGTGAAATCAGGCCAGTACAATTTGTAGGTCATGAAATCGTATACTGGGTATGGGTCCTAGCGCCTTCGTTCGGAGAGGATTTCACGATAGTTTTTTTGTGTGAAAAAGGTAGCCAAGAGCAAGGTTAACGTGGGAAATTGATGGCTTGTTGTAAGCATACTTGTGGACAGAGCTGCAGTTGAAACCCTTAACCCTGCAAATTTGAAAACTTGAACCCAGGTTTTCTCTGCTTTGAACCCAAATAAACTCGCAAATAAATCCAAAATTCATCAGGTTCAGAGCTTTGGTCATGAAATCTCCAGCACCTGCTTAACAATTGATGCTTCGGAATTAGCAATTACTTAGCTTCTCGTTCATTAAATCAGATATGGTATGGGACACTTCAAGCCCACGTATGGGTTGGCACGCTTGACACTGAGTGAGGAAGCTAAGAGGCGATTCACACCGGCGAACTGAATGTGGCAGTTGGTCGAAGTGAACCCACGCTATCTCGCGTTCCCAATCCGACCACGGGAGACCGATTCACACCAGATAAATTCGCCAAAGTAGCGAAATTTCCCCCCTCTTACTTCCAAGATGGGACATTCTATTGATTGCCTGCTTCCATTGCTACTTGTTATTGTCGCGAGTCTACATCGTACCACTTTGATCGCCGTCATTGCTTGGGCCGTCCTGACTGATTGACATCTCTGAGGCACCAGGATAGCGTGGGCTTTGCACAGGACATCTGACTTCTTCACTTTTCTAGGACCAAACCTCCCTTCTGCATATGTTCAGTATATGCCGTATAAGACCGATTATCTCCAGCATGTGTCAGGTCCAATTCAGATACATCCCAGCCTATGGCCGTGGCGGCTTGGTGCAGCATGCATGCCCTGCTGCTAGGAATACTTTTACGTGTCCAATTCAGATACATCCCAGCCCATGGCCGTGGCTTGGTGCAGCAGGCATGCCATGTTGCCATGACTAATTTTTCATGTCCAATACAGATCCATCACGGCCTTTGGCTATGGCTTGGTGCAGCTTGCATGCCTTGCTGCTAGGAATAATTTTACATGTCCAATTCAGATACATCCCGGCCTATGGCCGTGGCTTGGGGCAGCATGCATGCCCTGCTGCCAGGACTCATGTAAGATTCCATGCATAGCCGCATGGAGACATAGCAAAACCAACTCACTTTTCTTCTTCAGTGCCTTGTTGACCTTTGCTGCAACATATAGCCACTTGCTCTCAATTTGATAGCATGTTCATCATCACCTAGCCTAAGCACCAGGCGAGTAAGCCGAACTGACAACACACACCTCGGCCCAGTGGTGTAACGTCATTGACTCACCTCGGCTACAAGCCTCATTTTCGCCTTCCGTTTCGACATTGCCTTCTCCGCACCCGTCTCCGTCTGCTTTCGGTCACGTTTATTAGCCCTTTCTACATCGGCGTAACCAAAACAACGGATGCTCTCGGCCACAGGATAAAGAGGCGACAGGACGGAGAAAGGGAAAATATTGGGGCGAAGGCAGATGGCCTTCGGAAATTGCCAATGTGGCGAAAGTGGACGACGCGAAGTGAATCTGGCTCAAAATGCCATATTCAGTTGGCGTCGCCAATCCGGCCCCAAAGTGGTTGTTTTGGCGAAGCGAACCCATGCCACTTTCGGAGCGAAAGTGTCCAATCTGACCAATCCGACCCGGTGTGAATCGCCTCTAAGAGAAGAAATGACGCCAAAGCCAAGAATAAAGCTATCCGCCAAGCCAGTAACAATAAAATGTCAAAAAAACTACCAAAAGAAGAGACAGCAGCTGGCAGAACAGGCTCAGCAACAACAGCCTTGTCCTTCTGACTCCATGGAATGCTCTGAGGAGGCTGAGCAACAGCTGCCTTTTTGCCCTCCTACAGATGATGATGAAGATTGGCAGCCAGACCAGGTGCAGCCTCATCCTCAACGACAGCAAGAGCCCCAGCCCCAATTTCCACCTGTCTTCTACACATGGACCAGCAAGTCTGCCCTCGATGGCGATGGGGAGCTGCTCTGGTATGGCCTGCTCGTTTGTGACCTCAATAAGCTTGACCATAAGCAGATCTCCTTTCTAGATTCCGTCAAGATCTGATGGGGGCCAAGACAGACAGGATGGCAGCATTTTGGGATGCCTGCTCAACCATCTTCAATGCAGTAATGGGCACCAACTCAACAAAGCAGGATCACAAGAGATATTACCTCTATATCACAAACAAGCGGCGTTCTGCTCAGTGGCCTCATGAGCGCAAGGACAGATGGCGATGGGCAGAGCACAGGCAGTTGCTGTCTGACGTGGCCGTAAACGAGGCGGTGACAGATGCCCTGGAAAAGGCATTGTTGGCAGCCTTGGTCACCTGTAACCAGAGCGGACAGGTTCTCGCCGACATGCAGGCAGCTGTCGCCGTTTTGTCCTTTCCGTTTTGTCATGCAGCCCAGTACGGCCACAACGACCGAGGTCAGCCCAGCAGCCATTGAGGCCAGGGTTGAGCATGACGATGATCAACCTATGGCTCCTGCATCGCCTGACAGGCTGACAGCCCTCAAGGTAAAAACAATTTGGATGCTACGAGTCTCTGGTTCTGGTAGCTTTCTCTTCACTAAAATATCATGGTGACGCGTGGGTATTCCTTGACCCTGTTGTAACTCTTGGTCCAAAACCATGCGTTGAAACGTCCTCATCCTAATATCTACACAATTGACTGGAGACTCCACTCACATGGGAACGCAACTCGCAACCGTATCTCCGTCGCTGCCACGTGCCACGGTTGCCACCCGTTGTAGGCGGGTTTAGGGTCCAGTGATCCACCCTCGCTGGCGCTGGGTTCCCCCCTTTGCCGTACAGCGTTTGAAAGCTTCGTTTCCATTTTGAAACCCCTCAAATTTCTTCGTTTCTCAAATGGCAGAGCCTATGGTGGTGGATGCCGCGTTGCCTAAACCAGAGGCTAGGCCAGAGCTGCCTTGGGTGCGAAGATCTGAACCGACTTTCATTTCGCGCTCCATCTGACCCGTGTGCGTGGCATTCTGCAGCTGGAGAAATACCGACCTGCTGATCTTAGAGATATAGTCGGCAACGTGGAGGCAGTGGCCCGGCTCCAAGTGATTGCCGATGAGGGCAACATGCCCAACATGATCCTGGCTGTGAGTAACCTTCCATGCCTTGGAGAATGGCTGTCAGAATGGCTTTACTCAAACAGCACTTCAGGTAACACTGGGGCATGGGCCATGCCAAATAATCTCCTCCCCTGCCCTCCATGCAGGGACCTCCTGGGACAGGGAAGACCACGTCGATCCTCTGCCTGGCTCACCAGCTGCTTGGGCCTAACTACAAGGAGGCAGTGCTGGAGCTCAATGCGTCAGATGACAGGTCAGACTTGTTTAGGTTAAGGATGCACATAGCCCCTGTCCCCCAGACGGTCTTCCATTCACTGGAGCCACTGGCGCATGGCCCTGAGTTCGGCCAACCTCGTTCCTCTTGAGCACGCAGAGGAATTGACGTTGTGCGCAACAAGATCAAGATGTTCGCGCAGAAGAAGGTCACGCTGCCACCAGGGCGGCATAAAGTGGTCATCTTGGACGAAGCTGACAGGTGTGAGCGTTAGAGGTACCTGACGTCGCGCCTTAGCTAGGCCATACAAAAGATCACCGCTTAGCTTGTTCAGAGCACATATCTGAAACATTTAAGATTCTGAATATGGCTGCAGGGCTGCTGCTGCCTTTCCTGGTCTCCCGTCCCTCCTGTGTCCCACCTCAAAGGAATATCCATACATTTTTCACCTGCCATACACGTAGCATGACGTCTGGTGCACAGCAGGCTCTGCGGCGTACCATGGAGATCTACTCGAGTAGCACCCGCTTTGCTCTGGCCTGCAACCAGTCCACCAAGATCATAGAGCCCATACAGAGCCGATGCGCCGTGGTCAGGTGAATGCCGCCGCATGTCTTGTTTTTGATCGAATAGGTTTGCAGGCACTAGTCCCATGTGCCCAATGGCGCCCAATAGACTGTAAAAGCTGACAAAATTGTGGGGGGATCGATCAGGCTTTCCTGCCTTGTCTTTGCTCTGGGGCATGAGCAACATAAGGCTCTAGGCAAATGCTGTTTCGGCCCTGCCATACTGACTGCCCGTGGTTAGCTTGTGGATCACCAATCTGTGGCGATGACCCTGCCTTTTTCGGTTTGAAAATCACGCTGCCAGTCTGCCTGGCCTGCTGTGCAGCCCTCCAACCTCCCCCAACACACTTGCCCCTAAATCCTGACCCACTTTGTGGCTGCTAAACGCCCATAGCATCCGAATCCTGGCCTGCTGTGTTGCGCTGCCGCCGACCTTCTCCCTTGCTCTGCCTCCTCCAGGTACACAAAAATCTCAGATATGGATATCCTGAAGCGCCTGCTAGTGGTGTGTGAGAAGGAGAAGGTGGGTCGCAGGCTTGCCTGCGGGGTCCTGGTGCGCTGCAGGATTCGATCTCTGACCCCTGGAGGACACGATTGCTTTTGAAGGCACACGGATCCATCAGATTCACATGTCAGAGACACATAACGAGGACTGGGTTCAGGAAGTCACCCTCGCCTGGCTGTAGAAGTGACTAGGCTACCATGTAAGGGCTCCTGATGACTGCACTCCAGGGCTTACAGGTCAGACCAAAGGAGTTTGTTTCCATGTGAGTGCCCTGGCATGTTACGGATGTTAGCGGTCTGGTACGAACACCGCTTTCCGCTTCCGCCATGCTGCATGAACCCAGTTCCCCGCTTGTATTTTATGGAGTTACCGGGAAAGGCCCATGGGGAGGTCACGTGGGGATGTGTTCCAGCAAGGTTGGTCGTGCACTGGTGATGACGGGAGCCTGCGTTCTGCCTAGTTGATGCGGACCAGGGGACCTACCTGTGCTGCATTAAACGGCGGCTGAGCTGCATCACAGAGCTTGGCCTGACTGACCTGATTGTGGTCGCGGTTGTCACTCTCAGGTAGCGTACAACGATGAGGGCCTGGAGGCCATCATCTTTACCGCAGACGGGGACATGAGGCAGTCACTCAACAACATGCAGGTGGGCAGGGAGCGCCACATCGTTTGGGAAGCATGACCCTGTCGCCGAGACACATTCCGTTCTTTGCTCCTGATGTTCTCTGCCTGTAAATGCTTTCTTCCTTTGGTGGTAAGGGACTAAGGGAGCGTTGCAGAACCTGTGCAACACATGTGTGTCTTTGAGACATCCCTCTGCTCTGATCCGGACGTCCTGAATACCGCACGATCTTCCCAGGGTGGGAAGGAAGCATCGTAGAACCTGGGCAACACATTGCTGTGTGAGAATTGCATGTACCTGTGCTTTTGGCTTCTGCTCCCCATTCCTCGTCCGTTTGCTCTGCATGTATCCCTTCTGTAAGGGATGCTGTGAGTGGTAGTGCTGAGGCTGTCAACGGACATGCCTCCCCGCCTGTGGCTCCCTTGTTACATGTGCGGCACCGTGCTTGCTTGGCAGCAGACCCGCCTTGACTGCGTGTTTATGTTATTTGCTGTCGACATGGATCAAGGGCATTGAACTGTTGTTCATGGTGGTAATTACATATCCACTTTGGGCATAGGTCCTATTTGCCTCTTTGCTTGCCACATGGACTTATCTCCGAACCTTAGACCCTAAAATCAATGGTCGTGCTTCAGGCTACCTTCAGCGGCTTTGGCTTTGTCAACTCGGAAAATGTCTTCCGCGTGTGCGACCAGCCGCACCCCAAGGTTGTTGCTGAAATGGTGGGCTTCTGCGTACAAGGCAACATCGATGAGGCGTATCAACGCCTGAAGGTGAGGACTTGAGCTTATTAACGCCGTAAGTGGGAAATAGGGTATACCGTATCCTGTAAACAGCTGAGGGGTATCAACCTCGGAAGGTGAGAACATGGGGTTAACACGATACAGCGGTCATGGCCCTGGCTGGCTGGTGGACACAAATTCGGGGCCGCATTCAGGTTCTAGATTTGCCAGATGATGGTGCTTAATGTAGCCAAGCACTTGCCCGCTTCCTCGCTGCTCCTGGTCCTGGCAGCAAGGTAAATCCGTCTATCACTGGCTGATCCCCTGCGACCCTGCCCCCTGGCCATCGGTTGTCCCCTTGGCAGGGGCTGTGTGACATGGGGTACAGCGCAACGGACCTGATCACAACCCTGTTCAGAGTGACCAAGAACGCCGAGGCACACGAGTTCGTCAAGCTGGAATTTCTCAGGGTGAGAGGAAACCTGGTTGTCAGGGTCAGCGAGGAAAGACCGGCTGGCTGGCAGTAGTAGGGGCGAGCACACTGAGAGAAGGGAAGGCAAAACTTGTATGTGTATCATAGTGGGGACCTCTCAAGTCATCTCAGCCTCTGTTAATGATGTCACACCTCTGGGCCCTGCTCTACTTGTTTAGTAAGCTTGCAAGGTGTGCTCTGGTGGTATTGAACTATTGATCATGGCCAGACGCGACGAAAACTGTGGTGGGATGCGGTGAATAGAGACTGTGCAACTGGTTTTGGTGTAGCTGTCAGGGTGAAGGGTGAATCGCATGTCTTTAATTGTGTCCCAAACGCTCCCCTCGTAGGAGATTGGCTTCTGTCACATGCGCATTAGTGAAGGCGTGGACTCGCGGTTGCAGCTGTCGGGGCTGCTGGCGAAGATGTGCAAGATCGTGGTGGCGTGAATATAGATGGGGGGGCTGTGTATGATAGCAGGGGTGATTTGGTTGACAAATGCTGGTGGTGCAAAAGCACTGTGGGGGGGGCATTCTTGGACGGCAAATGTCAAGAGGCCTCGGGTGGAATATCAGGGCGGATCATGAGCGAAGCTCAAGAAGCTTGGGTGACCATAGGATCGGGAGCCTAAAGGCCTACTATAAGCGGAGACATGTAAATTTGAGCGGAGACATGACCATAGGATCGGGGGCCTAAAACCTAGGAAAAAGCAGAGACATGTAAATTTCGACACCTATGCTACCATGCTGCCCTCATCAAGTCTGACAGGTCTGCTACCCCTGAAATCCTTCGTATTTATGAAAAAAAATACCGAAATAACGTTGGATTACTCCAGGGACAGACTCTCAGCAAAGCACATGGCATTGATGGATGTGCGCGCTTCACAAAACTTGAAGCTGCACCATCAGTGCTGGAATGCAAAATTGTTGCTGATCACAAACCCGAGTGTTGTTTTCACATACAGCATGAAGATTTTGTGGCAAATCGTGAAGGTGAATTTCCGTTTCAACCTAGCGGCCGCGCTTGAATCCATGCATACGCTCCTCGGAGAGATTCAGGGGGGCAGACTGGCTAGCAATACAATTTACCATTCATAAATTGCTTTAGAACTGAGCAAATTTAACCCACCGCCAATGCGACCCAGCACGTGAGCTGCTGTCGGTGGGATGCAGAAACGCATGCTGTCGGCGTGGCTGGTACCGTACGTGGTACATGTTGGTGACACGCCTTGCCCACCTGTAAGACCGCGACAGTATCACAATCCGATGGAAAATATCGAAAGGATAATGATTTTGAAGGGTGAGATGAATCGTAGAATGAGACGGTGGAGGTGCGGAGAAATCAGGGCGAAACAGGGGAGCACAGGTTACGTGATCATGATGGTTCTGGAGCGGTTCGGGAGAGTGAGAAGCCCTGGTGAGGATTATAATCCGGTGTACGGCATTTAAAATCCCGTATTCCTCAAGCCACGCTCAGGCGTTTTCTTTCTTTCTTTCTTTCTAAGCCAGGTAGAAGCGGTGTCCACCTGCGGTGACAGTTTATGGTCAGCCGCGCAGGACGCCATGTCTGATGTGAAAGCGAGTATCTGCATTTCCGAGTGCCCGCCCAAGATCGAGTCAAGCAACCACCGCTGATCCCAAAGTCCCAAACTCGACAATTCGTCGGCTGACCTCATCAGCATTTGGCACTTCACGAAGAGGCAGAAGCAGCAGCAACAAAAATACCGTGTAGATGGTCCTTCAAATTCCGCCCCACCCAGGCCAGAGCCGACTGCCAGCAGGAGTTTCCTAGCTCCCAAGACAGCCTCCATTAGTCCATTCCCTCCAAGCTGCTGGCCCTGAGCCCCAAACTCACACATGACATGATGCGCAAGCAGTGGCGCCAAGCAGACTTCCGCTTTGTCCGGCTTATTAGGTCCCGCGCCTCCTCCAGGATCATTCAGGTACCATTGGCAGGCAGAGTGACAGGGCAACATGGAACCGTACCACAGCTAGTGATGTACCGTATGCCGCTGCCGGCCTTACAGCAAGCATCCCCAATGCGGTGCCCAAGCAGTACATCAAGTGCCTTATTTGCATTCCAGTTATTTTCTCCTTTGCCCCCCAGTCTCCTGCTCTTCCTCTCCTGCTGTTCGGTACTTCAGCTGTTTCCTTGCCTGCTTGCCTGTCCAGCGCCTTCCATCCTCATCTCCTATCTGCCCCGCTCGACTTTGCGTCTCACGCAGGCTGCCTGCTAGCATGCGTTCAGTACCAGTGCGCACTGCAATTGTGTCTTGACCTCTCGCTGTCCACCTTTTCTTAGTCTTCCAAACAGGCAGTCTGCCATCAGGGCCTTGGATCTGTCGTGCTCAAGATCTACAACCTGGCAAAGCTCAAGGAATTGGCGAAATGCCAAGTGTGCCGCGAGATCCGGATCCAATCCCGCCTAAGCCACCCCAACATGATCAAGCTCCATGCTGCATTCCAGGTACTGGATAAACCTGAACCCTAAACCCTAGGTCTTAAACCCTTAGTCCTAAACCCTAAGTCGTAATCCCGAAGCCCTTGACCCTTACTCTTGCACCCTTAACCTCAAACATGAACCTGATAATGTCAATATCCTAGCCGCCTCCCAGGTGCATGCTGACCCCTTCCAGCAGTCCGTGAATATTAAATCTTACTAAAATGCTCGTCGGGGATCAGCAGTAGGGCACAGGACAGTTGTGCACCAAACGAAGCTTGGGGGCTGCTGTGCAGACACCACTGGGCGATTGGGGCGGCATGTGTGTTGGCTGGTTAGGTTCAACCTCAATTGTCGATTAATTGCAGCATTGGATTCGATCTTGGTATCTCTCCTTGCGTGTCTCAGGAGGGCGATGAGCGGGTGCTGGTTTAATCACAATATCACGTACTGGTAAATAACAGTAGCAGCATTTGACCTGTCCACTGTGTGTCTCTCAGGAGGGAATTAGCTGGTGCTGGTTCAGGAATATGCCGACGGTGGCGACCTGTTCGACCTGATGCGCGCGGAGGGCAGGCGCCTGCTGAACAGCCAGGCCATCGAACACGTGGTGCAGCCGCTGCTGCGTGCGCTGCACTACCTGCATTCGCTCGGCATAGTGCACCGGGACATCAAGACCGAGAATGTGGTGTTTATGGATGGTGTCCTGAAGCTTGCTGACTTTGGCCTGGCTATTGACTTGCACCAGGAGCGGGCCGTGACTCGCCTCAGGAACTTGAAAAGCAGCTCGACTGAGGTCACACTTTTGCTCCATACCTCCTTACCCCAGCCACACTTGTGCTCCTTCAGGCCCCTGAGGTGGTACGCTGCCCTTTCAAGGACAGGCCTCAAGAGAACAAGGAGGACAGCAGCTTGTACTACGGCCCCAGTGTCGACATTTGGTCCACCGGAGTCCTCGCCTACGAAGTGCTTGCTGGGGCGCCCCCCTTCGCAGGTGTGGCACCGACTGTGAAGGGGGTCAGCTACAATTCAGGTAGTAGCTGAACTGTAGCTGGACCCTGAAAAAAGGATCAGTGCGGCACCCTAGGCACAGCTGCGGCCCTTAATATGCAGCAGCACTGATCTTGTTAGTAGGGCCCGCCTACAGTTCAGCTACAGTTCAGCAAACTTCTGGCCACCGACCGTAGGCGTCATGTGCGGCCAATCATGCTGCTTGGGTCTTTGTCCGTAGGCCAAACAAGGTTTGGCCCAGATCGGGTCTTGGTGGCCACTAGGCGGTCAGCCAAAGGTGGACTCGTTGCCGGAAAATGAACACTGCAGCAACTCCCTCTATGCAACAGGCCGTAGCTCCGAGGCTGCAGTCCTGTGTCCAGTGCGTTGTGACTGCGATTGCATGCTTGTGTTTCGCAGCCTGGGGCCTTCTGACTCTCGTTGCTAAGCTCCTACCGCTGGCTGTTTTTGCTATAGCCTGATGCAGCACTTGGATTGATCTTGCAGATGCTCTCTCTGGTGAAGGTAAAGGGTTTAGAAATAAACCCCACCCATAACCCATGCAGGTGCCAGCCATAGGGAAACCTTAGGCTACATCACGAGCGGTAGCCTCACCAGCATTCCTCACAGCTTCAAGGTGGTGGGGCCAGCCAAACATTTCATCGATCAGGTATGAAGGAGGTATGGAACTTTGGACTTCATTCATCACTCATCAGGCATTCATGAGGTGTTGACTGCATCCACCAGGTATAATCGATGCAGGGGGGGGGGGGGGGGGGTTGCGTTTTGCGGAGTTTTGCGTTTTGCTGAAGAACCCTGAAATAGACTGTTGTGATCAAACAGGCAGCTCCAGGTAGTCCTGAGGTGGCCGTCTCACAGTTGCCATGAGCGTCCAAGTTCACCAACCTCTGCTGCTGCCCCAAACCCTCTCTGCCCTTGCAGGCGTTGATGAAGAAGCCGGAGAACCGTGGATCAGCTCTGGACCTCCTGCAGCACCGCTGGATCGCGATGTCCCATCAGGTAGATAACTATGATCATTTATAGGAGCAAACCAGGCTACTTGGAGGGGGCTGCCGGGCGGACACCACTGGGCCGATTGGGATCAGAGCTTGACCGCCCTACGGCTGGTGGCCGAAGCAACACGGAATCGACACCCAACCCCGTCAATCGTAGGTAAGGAGGGCGTAGTAGAATTGTAGCTGTAGCATCCTGATACAAACAGTTGTAGAAGAAAATCAGTTGAATGCAATCAACACCTTGTCTAAACAATCAAACAAAACAAACTGTTTTAACAGAAAGCATATCGTCACGACGCAGATCACTGCACCTGCAGTTCACCCTCACCTGCTCTCAGTGGCTCCAGCCATATCCACTGCACGCTAGCCTGACACACGCCGCCCTGCTCACCTTGCAGCATCAAATAAAGGAGCTGAGTGTGCGGGCCATGCGCCCTGGCAACTGCACCGGCCTTGGCATCAGCATCAGCCCCGGCGCCGGCAGCAGCACCGGCCTCAGGACCGGTCAAGCTGTCCTGCATCCTGTGGGTTTGGCTGGCGGCCAGCAGCCACCTGAGCTGCAGCTGCCTGCCCAGAAGCCTCAGCCGCAGCTGCTGATGAAGGACAGACCGAGGGACGAGAGATCACACGCCCATGAGGTGTGCTGCTGTGAATGCACGCGATGGACGACGGGGCAGAGACCACTCCATATTTGAGTGTGATTCAGCTACAAGTCAGCTACAACCCTGCCCACAGCCGGCAGGGCTTGGTGCAGCAAGCCCAGTTGCTGAGGCTACTGGCTGGAGGTTGGTCTAGGTTTGGTCCCAATCGGCCCGGTGGTGTCGACGGAGAGTCCCCCGGAGGTGGTCTCGTGTGACTAGAACAAAACAGACGGCTAGTAACAGCAAGTCCCATGCTCTCTCCTAGTAGTTTGTACCCAACGGTCCAATATATCTGGAATACAGTTTGCTTTGTCTTCAGGCTTGATTCCTTAAACCACACACATCCCTAGCCCCAACCGACATATATGCCCCGCCCCTGCCACACACATAGCCCCCCCCCTCTGCTTATACTCGGCCAAATGTCTCCTTGCTACCCATCCCCTCTCCCGCTTGCAGGGAACGGTAGAGGCCGCCGCCCAGCTCCCCCACTCTGTCCCGCCTGTGCCTATGCCTCCGTCCCCGCTCCAGCAGGGCAGGGCGACATCAGCCGCAGCTTCAGCACTGGTAGTACCGCGCGTCCGCGCAAGACGCCGTCTGGGCCATGCTACTCGCCGGCGGCACACATCCCCGTCCCCGCTTCTGCCCTGCAGCCAGGACGGCCCGATCTACGCGTTTTTTGAGGCGCTCCTCACGGCCACAGCCTTTGCGGCTGTCGCATTTTTCCTGCTGCTGGCACTGCCGGTGCTTTTGAACAACATTGGATACGGGTTGCATTGCACCGGACTCGATACTCCGCCCTCGCTGATAGGTAAGTGACGTTGCTCATTATAGTGCGCTTGAGCTTCATCTCAGCTCTATACAAGATAGCTTTCGGCCGGGGGGAGGGGTAGCAAGTACTGTGGCCTAGTCTATCAGCTCTAAACAGGTCACGGCTTGGCCCCCATCGGCCTAGTGATAGCGTTCCTGTGGCCTGCCAGACATTTTCTGCATAGCCTGGATGGTCAGGTGCGCACTTCCAGAAAAACTGGTACACGATTGTGATTATAATTGTGATTATAGTTGTGGTTGTGATTTTTATTCCCCAGGCCTGCACAACTGGCTAATCGCTATACCTGTGAGCACATCTGAAGCATGACATCTTCCGTCAGTCTGGAAGGCACCTTCAGTTTTTGCTCCCTTGGCAGCAACGAAGAAAGACTAATGCCGCGTCAATGAGTTCCTACCCGTGCATGCCCTTTCTGCTCGTTGTACATGTTTACAAATGCTGCCTCCTGCTGCCATTCATCCTCCCCCCTAGGGATGTGGCAGCTTCAAGACCACATTGCCTGCCACCCGCCCCGCGGCGAGGCAACCACCGACGTCTGCAAGCCCTGTGTTGCAGTCTCCTCAGGCAGCGGCTACACCTGCCCCGCCCCCTGGTTCTCACAGCCAGAGACACTGCGGGATCGAGGCGGCACACAGCGCTTAGAAACGTCTAGCCAGTGTAGCGCCTACGATGCTACTGCCTTCTTTGCCGCCTCGCCCCCACGCTGTGTATGGCCAGGACAAGGGGCTGCTCCCTGTCAGCGTGCCAGATTCAGGAAGTTTGACGACTGCTGCGGCGGCGGCAATGGCAGCAGGCCCCCCCGAGCCGCTCGCCCCACTCAAGCAAGTTGCAGGCTGGACAGCAGCAACAGCCCGGTCCCCTGCTGCACCGCTGCAAGGGGGCCAAGGCTTGGTGCCCGTTCTGGCCCCGCCCCCTGCCTCCCCTGCCCATGGGCACCTCATCGCTCTCGCCCATCAGCTGAGGCACACACCTAGCGTATCGGACTCGAGGTAGGTGGCTGTCACCAGCTTAATTGAGGATCTGTTTTCGTGTGCAACACGCCAACGTTGGGAAGATGCTGGGCAGCGAACACTGGGCCGATTGGGACCAAACCTTGATCAGCCTACGTCAGGTGGTCTAGGTAACAGGGCTTGTTGCACCAAGCCTTGCCGGCTGTAGGCCCTGTTGTACCTAAATGGTAGCTGAAGCACTGCCACGCATTACAGAGTACACAGACTGCACGACTTCTCACTGGGAATCCTGTTTTTCATGACCTCTGGCTTAAGGTCACCTGGTACGGCCGTTGGGGCTCAAATCCTGTGCCGGTTACCGTTTCATGCCGTTCCTTGTTTAAAACTGCTTAACAACTGCCTTTTACTGCGTGGGGGACCTGTGTACCTGGAACTGGCTCCGCTTCTTGAAAATAAGAATGATAGATTAAAACATTTTTTAAAATATGGGCGATTCTCAACAAACAAAAAACTGCCGTCTGCTTTTGTTCGTACCCTTTAACCTTGTTGTATTTCCGCAGTAGAGAGCACATCCTGCCCTCACTAAACGGGGCGCCCCCCCCCCCCTCACACCCTACTGCACCCTCCCCCAAACACATTCGAACCCGTTCGCCCTTGCCTCCTCCATATGGCGCCCTCGCCAAACACCGATCAACGTGAACCTCCAACGCTGCCAACACCGTTTTTGTTCCTGGCCCAGGAGCACCTCCTGGCACGTCTACAGCTGCGAGGAGTGAGCCTCCTGTCCGCCCGGGACACTGGGGGTGCCGCAGCACCAGAGGCTCCGGCCCCCTCAGCAAGGCCTAGGCTGGAGGGGCATCCGACGCAGCGCCGTCGCACTGCCGCCCCATTACCACCGCTGCATCTGCCCTGCTGGGCAACCGCAGCAGCAGCAACAGCTGGAGCAGGATCTGCGGCAGCCACAGTGTGTGGCAACACGTACAGCAGCCGTAGCAGGGCCCCCTTCCTGTCCCGGCCGTGTTGCCACACCTCCGCCATGCAGATGTATCCCTACCATTAGCACCGATGCCCGGACCTAACCTTGAAGAGTAACCTGTAACAGGATCAGCACCACCATCGCCAGCACAGGACCAGCACCACCAGCACCACCAGCAGGTGCTGGGCAAGAGCTGGAGAAGTACAGCAGCTATCAGCATTCCTGAAGCGCAGGGATTCGAGGCTGGGTGCACCAAGGTCTTGTGACAAGGCTTGGCTGTCAGACCTCCCCTGCTGGTCTTTGTCGTAATGAAGCAATTGGCAGCGCAGATGCTGACCACCTTTCATTCATCAAGTTTAAAATTTTGACTCATGGATGGATTTTGACCCGTGGGTATTTTGTACTCTTATCATTGGCTCCGATCACGGCCTGATTGGTATTTGACTATGCACTTGGTGACCCTTTTCTCGCCTCAGACACCCTTCACCCTTGATCCATCCCCTTCAGCCTGCTGAACCTACCTGCATGCACTAAGAGGCATATACGTATAATAGGGGCACACATGCATGCTGCGTTATGTTTACTAACTACTATCTAGCGTGGATTGGGCTGGGGGGATCGAACTTCTTTAGCCTTCTCGGCCCACTCCTTTCATTCCGTATGTAGTTATGTCCCTTTTTTCCTCCCTTCCCTTTTTTTAGCTTTCTTGCTCTCCCAGCCAGAGAATTACTTGTAGTTTAGCGCCCAAGCGGCCGAGCCTTTGGGGCAGGGCCCAGAGGGGTAACGTCATCCACCTTATGTGGATTGGTATTATTGAGGTGCCCAACAACACATATATTCTCTTGGGATGCTGTCCTCTTCCTTACTCTCCTGTTGCCTCCTGTATTTGCTTGGACCTTGTTGTGCCAATGCGGCCCCCGCTCTCGCTGCACACAAACCTGCACAATCCTGCCCGGGGATGGGCAGGTGATTGACCCTAACTTGGGTGCCGGTACCTAACTACTCTGTGGAAGCAGTAGAGGACGTTGTGGTTCGATTACCAGCTACTTGTATGATGTTGCCATACATCCGCTTAACAGATACCGGTTGTCCTTATGTAAGTCTCTGATACAATGCTAGCGCATGGATGTTTTCAGATGTCCAGATTTCCCTTGCTGGAACACATAGGTTTGCGGGGGGAATGCCATCCTTCTTGAGGTGAGGGTGTTTGATTTCACATGTGGACCCACTACTACAATCGGTTTAGAGACCCCGCACAGAAGGCTGGAAGAAATTCCCGCCCTCCATCAAAGGGAGTGGGTAGGGGGGAAGAGTTAAAAAACCCATTTACCCCCCTTCCACTCTCCCCCACTTCGACCCTCCATATCTCCCTATGGGTCAAAAAATATTTCAAGACCAGATGTGAAACTCTCATACGTAAAATGTTGGGGGTATGCATTTGTTATTTCCAACCCCTCACCCTCCACTCTTTGTCCGCATCCCCTGAATCCTTTATCCCCTGTCTTTCCACTCCCCTGGGCGATAAGACAATGAAAACATGACACTATCCATATAGATTCGTGGCAGGTGGCTTCTGCAGGTTGCGACGCCCCTCTGATGGCACTGTCAGCTAACAAATTCTCTCCTCATGTACCAGTACGACACCCTTGTACCCGTAATATTCTCTGCATTCCATATTCATCCACCAGCTGGTATTGATAAGGGTGGCGGAATGGACTGATGCGATGCGTTCATCATAAAGCATCCTGAGCCACGAGTCCCCTCAACAGCCCCTACCCTTTTTTGAGGAGATTTGGTCTTGACTCCTGGAGGCCTTGGGCAGAACCGCCTGGAACCTCTGCCCAGCATGCGACAGCTATGTCTAATTTCAGGTGATTGTGTCAAGATATTTTTTTCCAAGGAATACATCAACAACATGCATTAAAAAGTACGGAGGTACTTCACAGTTTGAACAACGAATGAAGACAATGGCTTTCGTTGAGTTTGGTGTCAGCTCACATGTGACAGCCACTGCCCACTGAGTGACAGTGACACATGGAAAACCTTCACCCTGAATGAACGACATATGAGTAAGTACATGAACCGTATTCTGCTTACTCGGAAGGTATGGTTGTTGTGATTTCCCTTTTCCCCACACACAAGGAACGTGCATGACACCTTCAAATCCCTTGATGCATCCCGCCCATCATACCCGGGCCCAGTCTTGGAAGCTTAAAGGGATCCAAATCAGTCTAAGCAGACTGCACTGCCGCATCACACCCTTTGCAAGCACCCTTTCCTTCCATTCATACCTTCCACACCAACTGATTATAGCTTCCCTCAGTCATTATTTCGAAGACCAATCTCTTGCTAGCAGGGTACATAATCCATAACTTATAAGGCCTTTCCCCCAACATGTCTTTCTCCTCGCCCTGCGCTCCTTAACCGAGGACTAACACCACCCGTCTGCATCCTTAGCTGCTGCAGCTCCTGCATCCGCCACCGCCTCAGCTGCTGCTACCTCTGAAGCACCCGGCCCACACCACCCCCTCGCATCCCCAGCTGCTACTGCTCCTGCAGCCGAAGCCGCCTCGGCTGCTACTACCGCTGAAGCCTCCGGCCTCCGGACCAAGTACACTGCCGACTCCAGGTGGTGCGTGAAGGGGAACTGATCAAAGGCTGCGAAGCGCACAACATCATGCGTGACGCCCGCTATGCCTTTCAGGTTTTCGTGCAGCGTCTCGGGGTTACACGAGACATACACGATCCGTTCAAAGCTGGCCATGAGCTTGACGGTGTCCGCATCCAGGCCGGCGCGGGGAGGGTCCACAAATAGCGTCTTCATTCTGCAGACAACGATGGAGCAGGGAGGGGGGTCTCGAGTCCGGGGCGGGGAAACAATCAACCCACAGGGATGGCCCTGGCAGGAAGCACTCGTGCTCGTCAGGTCGGAGTTGGGTGAACAGCACACAAGCTATTAGTCGGAAAATAATGATGGGAGCAGGGCCTGCAACGCTGTTGCTCTTACCCAACTGCTTCTCCCATGCAACGTGCTCGCTGAGGTCTGCACACAAAGCTCAAAATACCAGGCAGAGTCACAGGGGGGGGCATAGCAGCTGCCACCAGATTGGAAGTCGCAAGGCTACGACGGGACAAAAGCCTGGCACCAAGATTCGTTAATTTAAATAGGAACCTGTGGTTGAAGTGCCAGCATACAAGTACCCCCCCCCTCCCCCTGCCGTGCCCTGGACCACCTGCCTGAGTTCTGACCAGCTCCACAGACCCTCCAGCCGGCGGCGAGTGCCCTGTGCTTTCCACGTCTCCACAAACTCTTCGCTGCTCAGCCGGCCCACAAACACCTTCTCTGCCACACCATTCTCCTGCGGAAAAGAAAAGAAACGGGAATCAGAGGCCTGCCATGTCAAGCGCAGAAATGAAAGGCCAGCACGGCCTACCCTACATCAAGGCTGTGTATGCTGGTGGGAGAGGGGCAGGTCAGGTACGCATATTAAGGGCCAGTACAACAAGCCCTGCGTCAAGGATGTGCAAGCTAGGAGAATGCCGGGGGAGCCAGGGAGAGCCAGGGGAGCCAGACCAAAGGCTAGCTCAAGCAGCCTTGCGTCAAGCATGCGCTAGCCGGTAGAATGCGGGGGCCAGGGAGAGCCGGGGAGCCAGGCAGGTAACGCTAGCCCACCTGGATGTTCCACTTGGCAGCATCGACGCCAGCCTTGGACATCTATAATCATGCAACGAGGAAGGGGCGCAGTTCAGCAATGGGGTCACGTACTCAAGTCACGTACTCAAGCGGGCGTTCTCTATATGAGTAAGAGAAAAATACGCTCAGTTCCACCCCTTGAGCCCTCTACATCCTAAGCAAGCAACGCAGCTGACAAGGTCACAAAAAAATCTCAGAATAACTCATAAGAAGAACTGGCACCGTGAACTAGCACAGGCTTTGATGGAAGCCTTTCCCTATGGTATGGGTGAACAGCTGGCTTCCCTACCCCCTGCTCAGGATGTATATTGTATACCCTCCTTTTATTTTTGCCTCCTCTACGGTATAAGGGACGGAGCGGAACACTGCACCCACCTCTGTGGCTACAACTCGCCGGAAGTTGTGGGCCAGGGGGATCGTGAAATTGCCGTTACCTGGGAACACAAGAGTTCAAGGTTAAAGATTGATGTTTCAGGGACCATTAAGTCGCCATTACCTAGCTGCACAAGTGGTTACAGGTGACTGGGCAGAGAATGCCCACTCTCACGCAATCAACAGACCGAGACATAACCAGGAAACTTGTAACTGCTCGCATACTAGTGTGTTTAGCCAATCTCCAATAGCCTATTCTTTGGCTACTGTGTGGAATGGTCTTTAGTTAAGAGCTGGGCCGCGCTCACTTTACTCACCACAGTATAGCTCCTGCCATTGCCGAAACGCGCGAAGATGATAACATGTACAGCAGGCAGGGCAGGTGCAAACGTCAAAACCGTGTGGGCTGGTCAAGGCAAATAAGTTGCAAGGCACCAAGATAGAGCGCAGCTAGACATGTGAAGCATTTACCATTTATCCCCATCACGAGTCCTGCTAGCTTGAGCTCATCAAGAAGTACTGCATGGTGACATGTGGTACAATCCCCCCCCAGAAAAGCTTTTTGGTGCCCTTCAGGTAATCTGGAAGGATCTCAACACCGAGGCTCTTGGCTCGCCAGAGGGTAGTTCTCTCAGCGCCCTTTGCACTCACCAAAAATGAGCAGCAGCATGATATTTTCGCTCACCAAAAGGTCGTGGTCATGGCTGCCCTGCGTTGCATCCACCGCCCACTCGAGCATCTTCTCGCACACCTTGCCATTCGGCTGGCTGAAAGACCCCTGCAGGGAGGTCACGTTGGAATCAGTGTGAAGCCTAAGAAACGCTTAAATGGACTCACACTTCGACACTCTGTCAGAATTTAAGCAAGGTACGAGCTGTGTATATGCAACAGAGGAAACCTGCTTTTTGACATGAAGGGGATGAGTAAGCAGCAGTGCTCGTTTCAGTGCGCACTATACTTCTTTTGGCAAACTGCCGAGTGGCGGGCAGAGGGGACCAAACTGGACTTCAGCCGAAGGCCCAAGCAGCAAGGCTCGCTGCATTAAGCCCGCAGTGCCGCAGGCCGTGAAGTAGCTGAATTGTAGCTGAAGCATGTCTAACTGAACATTTTTTGGAGGGCACCACAGCCACAACAGCCTCCACTTGAGGACAGATCCCTGGCCCATCTGGTACTGCCGGTAAGAGTACTGCTCACCGCGTACTGCCGGTAGGTGTACTGCTTCCCCGAGACCATCAGCTTCTCCACCACAAAGTCGTTGTCCAAGCAGACCTTCTGCTTCCGGCTGCGTCCGAGGATGTGAGGCTCCTGTCCATTGGCAGACGGCGCCACCGCCGCCAGGATCGGGCGCAGCTTCCTCGCAGCTTCCGCCCAGCTGTCGTCCAACTTCTGATGGTATTGCAGCGTGACGACAACATCGCCGCTGAGAGCTGTGTGGTAGTCGACCTGCGGCGGCGGACGCGGAAGTCAATGGCTGGCCAGGCAGGCCGGTGCAACGGTGCAGAGGCGAAAGCAAGTCGTGCACCATGGGCAGGAGGATGCTTCAGGGCGAGCCTGCACACCGCTTTGAAATAATTTCCTGTGCCATGCCTCCGCATCAACCTCACATCTCGCCCTCCCCACACCTACAAATCAGCAGTTAACACTTTAACTCTCCCAATGTGCACCAAGGGCTAAGTAGACCCCTTATGTCTCCCCCAATCCCCCCACACCCTCCCGTCCGTCCATGACCCCCAACCTGCCTGGAACAGACCCTGCTTGAGGATGGCGGACTTGTTGCACTCCTGGAGCACTACCGGCATGAGCTCGTTCATGAGGAGAGAGCCGACAGGGAAGCTGGTGATCTCCACACGGACGGGGCTCGGCTTCACTACCCGGGTTTTGTTGCGCCATCCTCTGCCGCGACCTCTCTTGCTGCCTTGCCCTTCTGCTCTGCATGCCGGGTCTTTGCTGGCATCCGGGAGGACCGCAGCCCCCATGCCTGCTCCTGTGCCTGCTGCAGCCTCTGCCTCTGCACCCCCGTTGGCCACTGCTTGCGCATCAGCTTGCGTATCAGCTGACACATCAGCTGGGGCATCAGCTAGAGCATCAGCTTGCGGCTGGGCACTTGCTTCGACATCGCCGTCGCCATCCCCCTTGGCCTCGTCTGCTGTGGTGGTCGAAAACATGATGTAGTGCGGCGTCTCGCCCGGGCGCGTGCCCCGTACAGTGAACTCTGCTCTCATTCGGTAGTTTTGCGGCTCTGAGGTGTGGACCTGGCGTATGGAAAAGCAGCCAGGCAGGGAAGAACGTCAGCAGCTGACAGAATCTTTCTGCACGTCCACCCCTATCTCATTTCCTTCGCAGGTTGCAGGATTCAGCCATCATGCGTGATGGTATCCCAGCTCCTGTTTAACTTCTTAGGATCTCAGTCCAACCCCTGGTCCAACCTATGTCAGATGGAGACAAGACTAGGCTCACAAGGGTGCATTACACTGATGTGCATAACAGTTACAAGCTGCAGGATGAGTTACACCACAAAGGATGCTTAGAGTACCAGGCTACATTAACATTCCTGGTACGGGTGTCGATGTTTATGGTACTGATCCACCGACTAAGCAAAGAAGCATCCAGGTGACAGCAGTCACAAGCTCACCTTGACTTGACAGCAGGCAAGCATACCCGAATCACAGCAACAGCAATTCTCAGCATGCATACCTCTCCATGGTGGAGGGCTTAAGAGCCATGCAGAGCATGGGAGGAGGTTCATTACAGCTGTGCGTGCTGCTTCAGATTCTGTATACAAGTCAACCTTTGGCATGGAAGGCATCCAGGTGACAGCAGCCACCGGCTCACCTTGACATCCGGCATGGGCATGTCCGCAAATAGCGCCTTGAGCTTCAGCACCTTGGCATCCAGCTGCTCCGTGTAGGCAGAGGCATCAATGCTGAGAACCGCTGATGGGGCGGTGAAGCTTCTGGAGATTGCTGATGATGCAGCACCGGTGTCAGCTGTGGTTGCTGCCGCTGCATGGCTGTCGCTTAAGTCCTCTGGCCTTGCTGCAGCCTCGCCATGCACTGGGCATGGCTGCGCCACATCCGTTTCTCTTGCCCGCTTCATTTGAGTTGTTGAAATCGAAGCGCAAAGCCGAGGTCGCGTTCGGAGTGCAAGGCGCAGCGTTTTCTGGAAAATCGAGACAGAATTTGGACCAGGATGCATTCACCCATAAGACAAGCACGGGTACGCTGTAGAAAAGTGGACGCTGTGGTATCAAGCTTATCCAGAGACAGCAGCCGCAGCAGAAGTGTGGATGCCGAAAGGGATGTACCACGCCGATATCGGCGATATGTACATGCATCCCGCAGGCTGACAAATTATGAGGCTCATGCACCTCCGATTTCCTTCGTTTCAGGGCATTTACGTGCATACAACCACAAGTTGTCACCAAGCCACTGGTGGACCTGGGCCCATGACGTACTTACATTAAGATTTCCAAAGGGGTCCTCGTACGCCGGGAAGGCTTGAACCATCAGCTGAGGCGATACAGCAAGCCGGAATTGCACCGGTGAAGTTACTATTAGTACCGGACTACCGGTGAACTTTCTACTACGTCACCTCCGGTGCTTCGTGGGGCTGAGGAGATCCATAGATAATTGGTAGCCCTATACCCTGATGTTCGTGGGTAACATTCTCCTGCAGAAACTAGTGCATCGAGATAAAGAAGATTGCTACTCTGTTCAACCTAGCATGTGCACCCCAGTACCCAGTTCCCAATTTGGAAACCCCGCCCAGTCTAGCATGCAGACTGCTGCATGGCCTTCTTGTCATTGCTGAGAGCCTGAGACGGTGCCGAGGCTCTGAGCACATCAGGAATGCCCGGCTAGGTTCTCAGCTCCTCAACCCTCATGCTCCTCACACATGGAAGCACGATACGGCATGATACGGCGCAACAGCACAGGTGCAGCCGGATTGTACTACCGAAGTGCCACGATACGGCACGATATGGCTCGATAGGGCACAGGTTCAACCGGATTGTGCTACCATGTCCCCACATGCCCTCTCGTGTACGCAGACCCTGATCTTGAGGGTATTACATTCAACATTGTTTTCAATGACAAATCTGTCAGCCTGAGCTACGACACGTTCAGCGTGAATGCGTCCAATAAGGTGGTTCTAAAGATCACTCGTCGAGGCATGGGTTATGCAGGAACCACTGATAGGAGGCCTCAAAAGAGATTTGAATGGTGGGCTTGTGTTAAGGCCATAGCCAGTCCCAGAAACCCCAAACCCTGTAACCAAATACGTGGTGAACCGCTCCATTCAGCTATATTTGTCCCACCAATCAACTCAACGATTTGGCCATAGCTAAGGCTATCGTCGTCAACCTGTGGCAGCATTGACCCAGTTTCCTCCCTGCCTTGCTCTTTCTTGATGCGGTAGCTTTGAGCCTATTTCCTTCATGACCTTGGCGCAAAGGTGGGTATTCCCCTTCAGAGCTGAAGTTTTTTCAAGTCCCACGGCGTAGGGATCCTGCCATTCCTGGTGTTTGCTGACTACTCTCCGCTGGAAGAGGGTACGGACAAAATGTGCCCAGTCGGCAGAATTTTCAACTTAACACCAGATGATTTTCTGCCACCCTTGGATGTGACAAAAGAATCGCCGTATAACACGATAAGTCAGTTTGATTATCCATGGTACCAGTAGGAGCAGTTACGGTATGGTGCGGTTCTGAAGATATGTGTTTTTATATCAGATGGCGCCTACGTCCCTATGATTTTTTTACATGCTCCAGACTTGTACCTGTCTCTAGATTTTTATTTTATCATTTAATACCGGTACAGCCTGTAATTTCCACATACAGGTGCCGGTAACCAAATGAATAAATGTAAAAACCTTGAAAAACACAGTGCAATCACTTGTGTCCTTTGCTTATGTCGCACATTGCACAGTATGGGAATATGGGATCCAAGTCTGAGGAACGGATAACGTTTGGCCTTCTCCGTTAGTTGAGGGGGACTGCTGAGCTGCTGGTAAAGTCATGCTAGAGCCTTTATTTCTGTCCTTTGTAATAGTTCTGCACTCAACGATGAGTTTTATGTCCCTCAACGCTGTAACCAGCATGAGAGGCCTTTTAAATAAGGATTGAATGTCAGCCCAAACTTCCAACACCCCCAATCTCTCATCCCCAAGGCCCAGCACCTGCAGGCAGCAGTGAGCAGTTCAGCCCTGGTTCAGCCTTTTTGTGACTTCCCTGGCTACCAATCACCTAAAAGCGGAAACAAATTCTGGTCATGAACAGCATACTACCGGTACACACCATGCTACGGTCTGTGATCTGCGACATGATGCACAACAGTGATTGCGTGAGGGATGAGAAAGATATCAGGTGGCAGCGCACAAGAGCCTGACCTGAGGGATTAAGCGCATCAAACGTTTGGCCTGGGATATCCACACAAACACAGTGCCTGATCGATCAGTTTGAAAGCAGTCGTGGAGGGAGGTGACTGGCATGATGATTGAGGACAGAGATGAAGGATGCCCCTTGCCCGAGGCCTGCCCCAAAATTTGAAAAAGGGTGGGGATCTTTGCCACCTTCCCCGGGTTTCTTATTGTGTCTATTCTTTTTCTTGAACCGTTCGCACTCTTTCAGGGTTGAACAACGATCGACGTGTCAGTGAACGCACAGTCTGCGATAATTATTTCTGCAACCGGCAGGTATCGAACTCTAGACCTTCGCTAGATAAGTCTCGTCTGTGCGAGGCGATAAGCGACTGACACGTGTACGGCATTACTCACGGGCAGTTAGTCTGGGTGGGTGGCCGGTGAGCGACGTCATCGCCGCGCAGCGCATAATGTGCGATTGCTTTTCGAATACACATCGCCTACATCTGACGTTGAGTACAATATAACCACATTGCTAATGCTATGCTTTCAATCGAGGGCGCACTTGCGGCGGAACAGTGCGTTGCAACCCAGGCCGTGCATGCCGAGCGTCGCCACTCGTTTCGGTATGTAGCATGGGTGGTTGGCCGGCGAGAGATGTCATCGGCCCCCAATTCGCAGCGACTGCAATAACTTTTCAAATACATATCGCCTACACCCGACGTTGAGTGCATTAGAATCACATTGTCTATGCGCATCTTTTGATCGCCTGCCCGGTGACTGCTGAGCGTCGTGAGCCGTCCAGGCCGGAATAGTAGGTTCTGTTGCGCGTTTTTTTTTAGTCACTTTTGTTTTCTAGGCACACTTCTTTTACAGTCTCCCATAAAGGAGATCCCTGAAAATGTGTGCCTTATTGCCATCACTCCATCGTTCGATCGGTACTCGCAATTTGACAGAGCCTTATCAAACTTTAAATTGATTTGCACGAATGCCGAGCATGATTATATCACGAGCTTGTAGATCTGACTAAGGCGCAACTGCTCGGAGGGGGCCATCCTCAATCTCCGGTCACTTTTAGACGACGACTGGTCACAATACTGACACCAGCTTGTTAGAAACAGCATGTATCAGAATGTTGTGGACGGCGCACCACCTGGGCCATGGCCCCCTTGTGCCCAGGCCCTGAATGGGGTAGCAACGAACTTCGTGCTGGCGGTGTCCACATTGAACGCCCATTCCACCACTCATGCCGATCGTGCGAGAGTGAACGAATGGCTTATAAGATTCCAGGGGTCGAGCGAGTGCTGGGAAGTCACGAAGCAGCTCCTTCAGGATCCTGCAGCCCCAGAAGAGGTTCAGGTGCGACAGTGCATGGCTGTCTCCTGCCCTGGCCTTCCTCCTTCAAGGACCCTCCACTCACCCTATGTTTAGTTTGATCTGCACTGCCCACTTGCTGCATTAACTCTGCAATCTTGTAAGCCTGCATGCAATCAACGTCCACAGCCTCATGGGATCACATTCGAGATCTGGTGCGCCGGCTGCAGGTGTTTGTGGCCCAGATGATGAAGGGCGCAGCAAAGAGGCTGTCTGTATCGGTCCCAGCCAGTGATTGCCAGCAGATGCAGCGTGACATCATTGCCATCCTGGCCTCGCAGCAGCGCCCGTGCCCACGGACGCAGCCAGTGGTTAAGCAGCTGTGCTTGGCTCTGGTGGCGATCTCTCTGCCATGCGCTGAAGTGCTAGGTCAGCTCATCGCCCACATGACGGCATGCATGCCAGCCGCCTGCGCCTTGCTGACGCTGGAGTACCTAGCTGAGGAGGTGACGGGAATGATGCACCTAGAGCGTGCAGGTGAGATGAATTTTGAGACCTTCTGTCCATGCACACGCTTCAAGCTGTAGAGGTGTATGAGGTCCCGCAATGACAATCTTAACATCTGGTGCCAGATGTCTTTGACAGTGCCATGGTCAGTGTGGAACCCACAGCACATCTAGCGCCTTCCCGCAGCCGCATTGAATTATGCCTGTTAAAAGCAGGATTTACCTCGGAGCAGAAGCTCCATGCAGCTGCAGAGCTCAAGGCGCAAATCAGCGAGCATGCGGGTACCGCTTTGTCTTGGCTGGCTTGCCAGGCCAATGAGCAACAGCAGCAGCAGCAGCAGCAGCCCGCTGAGGGGCAGGCGCTGCTTCAGCGACATGCTGCAGCAGTGATTAGCTGCTTCGGTGCCTGGGCGGGACTAGGGGCACTTCATGCGAGCTCGCCGTTGCAGCAGGCGGACATGGAAGTGCTCGTGGTGTTAGCCCTGACGCATCTGGGCCAGCCGTCATCAGAGGTAACTTGAGGTCTGATATTGCTTAAGATCTGATCGTGCTTTGGATCTGAGCTGGCCTTGGATGATTGGATATGAGCTAGTCTCACACATCTGTTCAAATAATATAAATTGTTTTCCAAGCAAGTCTTCAATGCCTTTGTGCCCGTACCTGTAAGATGTCATTTACCTGGTTATCCCATTTGGGCCCTTACCTCTGATCCGTTCTGAAAGATCTCGACCTCCCTAGTGAGCTTATGCTCGAAGTCCCAGGAGGTTTTCTATTATAAAACCGCAATGCCTCCTTTGAGATATTCAGCAGTGATCAACCCTCCTTACCTCCACTGGATCACATCGCTCAGAAGATACTCGTCAGCGTGATATACATGTCCGCTTTCCAGCCTTTGACCCCCTTCTGCCCTGGACCTCCCCTCCCAGGCCTTTGAGGCTGCTGCTCATGCGCTGTCTGAGGTGGTGGACCGCTGCCCTGAGTCGTGGTTTGGGGTCCTGCATGACCACATGGTGACCTTGGCGGACGTGGCTGTGGAGGCAGCCGAGGCCGGTGGGTGCCGGCAGCATCTGTCAGGATGTAGGTCTAGATCTGCAATGACAGGTTGAGAAACTGTGATGAATACTGTGTGGGAATTCGTTTTTGTTTGTGCGCAAGAGGGGTGGCTGAAGACCGACCCCGATTCAGGGGTTTGAGATCTGGGCACTTGGACCTAATGTATGCAAGCATGTTTGCATGGTAGCATGATTATGTCTCAGGGTGTAATGTAGATTGACCAACAGGTACCGGATTGGTACCGGTATGCTTCAGAAACATTTTTTATTTATTTGTGCCCCATGGTGCTGGTATTGTGGATTTACTGATCCCCAGGGCGTATTTCCGATTTTTAATGCCACAAGGCATTACCAATAAAAGCAGCAAGGTGTGAATTCTTGGCCCCCCTTTTGGTTGAGCAGCCTTGGCTATTGCCCGCAGGCTATGTGTTTTCGGCGGAGCGCATCAGCCGCGTGGTTTCTCCATTCTGCGCCGCACGCGTCGTCTGCGCTGGCATCGCCGACAGTCTGGGTAGCGCGGTGCCCTTCCAGTACGACGCACAGGCGCTGCTGCTGCTGGGACGCCTGGCGCGGCTGGCCGTTCTGCCTCAGCTCGGGGACGGCGGGGAGCCGGCGTGCTGGCCGGCAGTACAGGCAAGCGGAGGGCTGCATGCTGCAGGGCATGCCGTAACCGCGTCAACGTATCTAGCCACGAGCCTTTCGATCGGTTGCTGTCACACATGATGATGTGTCCCAGCCCATGCTGATTTTGCTTGTTGTTCCTGCGCCAAACCATCATGCACCCTTGAGCCTTTTCCGAATGGGCTAGGCGATGCAAACCAGCAGAAAAGCATAGTAAGGGAAGTGAGAAAATAGAGGAGGTCCAGAGAAAGCTACTGACGATGTCACCCGAGGCCTGATACTAATATACCGGTATGCACATTCGATATGAGGAAATGTCTGTTGTCCGAGGTTCAATTTCAGAGGGGTCTCCATAAAGGCGGGTGCTCAAAATTAGGGTCACAGATGGTAGAGTTGCAAAAACACCCTTACCATCTGGGACCCTAATCTTGAGCACCGGCCACAACGCGTTGTGTAAACCATGGGCCTGCTAAAACACCCCCTTGCGTCACCACCTGGCTCTCCTGCGCACAAGTGCCCTCATCCAGCTATCACTGCTTGTCGTAGGATGCATGAGCTGCACTTGAGCTACATCATGGCCTTGGGCCGGAGGAGGGGATCTGCTGCAGCATGCCCTGGTGCCATGGCCACCGGCTGTTGGCGGGTATAACCTTGGTCCCCATCAGCCCAATATAGGCTGTGCAGCAGCATGCCGAAGGTAGTCTGCTGCACACTACATGATGCTATATCAGTGAATAAATACTGCAACCTCCTTCCTCCCCACGCGTAGGCATGGGTGACGGTGGCGGATGCTATTTTCGCTTTCTCTGTTGCCATAGAGGACAAGAGCAACGAGGTGGCAGGCCCTCTGGAGGTGGTTGGCTTCCAGACTGCAGCTGACCTGGCATCCCGACATCACACTGACACAGCGCAGGTGCGCACACTTCTCACACTGGCCACATTCCTCATGACACTCACGCAGCGCAGGCGCTCAGCCTTGTGCAGCTGACTGCTGCCGCTGCTGCTGCGCATTTGATCTCCTTCTGTGACAGATTGCTGCAGCAGCATTGGAGCACCTTGTGCAGCTTATCTCTACTTCAGCGTTGGAGCACCTTGTTTTATTATTTTTTGTTATATTGATATTTTTTGCGTTGGAGCACCCTGTTTTGTTATTTTTTGTTACATTTTACTCATTTTGTTCAGCCTGTGGGGCATCAAGAGAAGCTTGGGACCAGTTGTGTTCACAACTGATATGGGAGCATAATCGCAAGCATTTGAATAGCACCCTTGCTCATCCCTACCCTATCCCCTGAGGAGGGTCAAGTGGAGGTGTCTGGGAGCTTGAAGAAGTCACCATCAGCAAAAGCCGGGCTTAAGCATTCACGCTACGGTATTCAAAGAGTCAAAGGCGTTAATCTTGGTGTTTTTGTATTCCGTGGAGCCGAACGCTGGCTCATACCGGGGCATAGCTTGTTCCCACACCGGGGCATAGCTTGTTCCCCAATGAATCCATTCACAGAGATGATGCACATGCCACGCTTTTACCCTGTATGTCCGTCAGGCGCTCATCCCCGATCAGTTCCGGAGCCACACCGACCAGATGCTGATCAACATTCTGCACAATCTGGTGGCATGGCAGCTGCCGTGTGAAGGCTGCCAGGGCGAGGTGGGCCTGGAGGGATGGGCTGCCCAGGGTAAGAACTGGCAGGGCCGGCTGCAGGGAGGGGAAGGACAGGCCAAAGAACGTATTTTGGGGCACTGCAGTGTCAGCCTCCTTCAGCCGGTCCACATCTACCTGCCTAGGAAAATAGCACAAAGTGCATGAACACGATATGTAAATATTTCCTTAACAGCAAATGCTCTCTGCACAGCAGCACATCCCTCCCCATGAACATCTAGTTTTATGCTACTAGCTCCAGATGCACGATATGTGAATCATTCCTTAGCAGCAAATGCTTCCGGCACAGCAGCACATCTCTTTCCATGAAAATCACTATGTTTGAAGCCACTAGCTCCTGAATCCTGATGCACGTTGCTGTTGTCCTGTCCCTGGCAGACCCTCATGTCCGGAGTCACACCTCTGTTCCACTCTGTCATTTCTGACTACCTGAGGACCGCCTGTGACGTCATTGGCCCAGACAGGTGAGAGGGAGTGTGTACCTGCCGGATCAACAGACTCGCTGCGGTAGGGAAGGTTGAGACTGTTGGCTTGGCTTAATTGTCAGCGGGGGACAACATCTCAAGTGTGCTCAAGGCTTCGGATAACTATACCGGTGGCAGCCGTGCTTTGGATGAGCGCACTGGATGCATCCGTGATTCTGTGCCTTGGAAGAGCATGCTGGTGGCAGTTGTTGACCACCTCTGCCTGACATGCAGTTGGTTGCTGCAAGTTTGAAAAACCTGAATAAGGAAACCCCGAATAGGGAAAACTCGGATAAGGAAATCCTGAATAAGGAAACCCTGATCCACTGCTGGCCGCGCTCAGGTACATGTCGTTGCTGTATTCAATGATGATGGCGGGTCAGGCCGGGGAGGTGGAGAATGCGGCGGGCATCGCGCGCTCAGAGCGCGTCATGGCCGTGGCTATGCTGTCGGTCTCCTCAGCCGGTGGCCTTCGCCTGTGCTCTTCTCCGGGGAGCGCCATGCAGGCTCTGGTGGCCGGCATGGCCAAGGCGGCAGCTGTGGCGGCTGCAGCCGCCATGCGCTGGCGGCAGTGCTGCCTGGCGGCCGGGAGCGGACCCGGCGCGACGGCTGCCGCGGTTGCAGCGGCAGCTGGGGCGGCAGTAGAGCCGCCAATCACCCTGCTGGGGGAGTTCTGCTGCGCCGTGGCCACGACGGGGCGGGCTGTAATCAAGCACATGCTGACTGGAGGACAAGCCCAGGAGGCGGGACAATTCATCATGGCCTCTGTTGAGGTGTCTGTGCTGGGTGAGAGAGGGCGCGTAGGTGTTTCAGCCGTAAGGGATCTAGCGTTTGAGAGATTTGCTATCCAGGATTGCCTACCATAGCATTAGGCAACGTTGTGATGCAGGGCGAAGAGACTAATGTGTGCAAACTAAAGCGCTCACAGTAGTATGGTGTCCCTGCCCCGAGCTATAGCTGCTCGGGTGACTTATTGTGTTCCTTGGGGCGTATATCTTCCACTTCATTACTCACTCAAGGAGGCCAGAGGCCAGGAGTGGTGCAGCGGTGCTTCAAAACTCTGCTGACGGACAGCGTTGTCAGTTTGGAAACCTGACAATCTGTGATGACATGTCACACAATTGAGGGGCAAATATCGGGACATATGTGATATTCAGGAGTGCTCGTCTTACGAGTTATGAGAGAAGCCTTGCCTCATGAAGAAAGCCCTTCCTCGCAGTTGAGGCATCTCAGCGGTTGGTAGTCGCCTTATCCCCCCCATTCACCCCTTACCGTCCCTACTTTGCAGGCCTCTCTCTTCCTGACATGAATTTCCCTCTCCCCTTCATTTCCACTTCACTCTCAACTATCCTGGCTTCCCTTTCCTGGCTTTGACCTTCCTTCTGTCTTTCCCCTCTGCAGGTCTCTCCCTCCCCGACTGCCACAGAGACACGTATGAGAGCCCAGCCGCCTTGGCTGCCAAGGCGGTCATGCAGGGTGCCCGCGAGGCTGGCGCTGCGGTACCTCTCAACTGCATTGCGGTGCTGGTGGAGGCCCTGAGGAGCAGCCGAGCACCTGCCGCACCGCTGGCAGAGGCGAGCCTGCTGGCGGCACTGCTGGCTGCCCTCTGCTCGCAGAATGTGGCCGACGGCACACGCCGGCGACTGGAGTGAGTGCTTGTGTGCTCCATTGCGATGCTCGCTCTAATTCACCACATGTGACATGTACAACCAACAGACCATGTCATGCCTTAGTGAAGTTACATACATGGTTCCGCTTCTTGGGGCTTTCCTTTGTTGGTCTATACGACGTTTTGAACGGCATGTGTGAACGGGATGTGTGGGCGCCTGGGCGCTTTGGGATTTCGGACTGTCCATCTTCTGCGCCGTCAAATTGACGCGCTCAGCAACTCCTGTGCAACAGATTGGAGGTTCTGGAGCAGCTGCTCCAGCCCCTGCGAAAGTTGCTGGCGGCGCAGCCTGCAAATCAGAATTGCCTACAGCAGCAGCAGCAGCAGGTGGACGAGCAGCAGCTGCGCTGGCATCTTCGTTGTCTGGAGCTGCTGCTGCAGCAGGGTCTTCAGGAGCAGGGCGGCAGGAGCAGCAGCGATGAGTCAGACTCACAGCCAACACAAAGGCCGGCATGTATTAGTAGAGGTGAGAATGCAGTCCTTATTTGCGAGCTGTGGGATAGCTGTGGGGTCTGCCGCGGCAGCCTCTTCTTAACATTGTTCATGTATATACATGCTGGCAGGGCATCTAGCACCCGGTGCAAGCCTCACCCTGCTTCCTCAAACTCTCCTGGCAATGTGTGATCTCACGTTTTTACTGCAGCCTGCCTGTATGCTTATTGTGTGTGTGCCTCAAACAGATGCGTTCAACATGCTCGCGGATGTGTTGTTGACGGAGCTCTGGCCGCGGCTGGCAACGCTGGTCAGCCAGCCCGCAAATGCGAGCCACTCAAACGGCTCCGCGCCACCTCCAGCCTCAGCGAGCAGCCGCCCGGCCGCAGTGGAGAGCGGTGCCTTCCTGCTGCCGCTGTGCTCGTCGCTGGCGATCCTTGTGCGGGCGGTTCCGGAGCGATGCTCAGCCTGCATGCCGGGCATCCTGGAGGCACTGCTCAGCTGCATGTTCAGGTAAGGTTCGGCGGAACTAAGTGCGTGTCTCACAGTGCATCATGTATTGACATGCCGAGCCTACTATGTTGGTGCCCCATGTGCACTGCGGTGCCCGTCACACAATGCATGACACAGACCTCAGTGCTCATCAGGCAGTGCTTCACACAGACCGTGTGCCTGGCACTTGGCACATCACACACAGACCATCATGAGTATCATATTGCACATCAAACTGAGACCGAGCGCCTGTCACTGGGTACATCACGCAGTGTCCGTAGTGTCTATCCTACTTCACATCACACAGACACCGCTTTGCACGTCAGAAACAAGGAGTAACGTATAGACCCCACTGTAGTGCCACCTGCCCATATCGTGAAATCGTGAACCCTGGCAAGGATGTGCTGCTTGCACATGAGGAGTGGGGACACCGGTATATCTGTGATTTGGTGACCATCAGATTTAAATTGGACAAGGGCCTGCATTGACTCTTTGCTGCCCCTGCTGCCCGCAGGCGAACAGGCGGCCATGTGATCTACAAGGTCATCGCTGCAGCGCTGGAGACGTACAGCGAACAGCTCTGCCAGAAGCTCCTGTTGCAGCAGCTGGTGCAGCACATGCTATCTGAGCCGCAGGTGGTGCGCCTGGGTGTGCCCGGCGCAGCCGACGAGCAACCAGACCTGGCGGAATGCGTGGCCAAGGTGCGCTCATTACTGTGCGTTGGATTTGTGCTGCCCCTCCCCCTAGCCCGCTTGCGGACATGTTTGTGCGTGGAACACTGCACCGGTGCACCGCAGTCATTGCTGTTTGTGTCCTTCTTTGTGGCCTTATGACAGTTTTGGGACCTAAGGCCAAGGCCGTTTCCTTTTTCATTTGACCCAAGGCTTTCACATGCCCTCATGGTGGATCCCCTATTCCTGAAGATCGAACCTTGCAGGCCACATAAGAAGGAAGAGGGTGGGAAGAGGAAAGATTACACCTGTAGAAGTCAGGCCAACTAGCCACTGACCCACTGCAACTGCACAGAGGCAGGGTTTGCATGCTGAAGTCTCTCTCATCTCTCGCAACTTAGACAAGCCTCCTGATGGCCTGCCCACAGATATGGATATGCAGCACCTACTGCCAGAACATGATTTATAAAAGCTTTGGTGTCCTTCCCACAGATATGCAGCATCTACAGCCAATACACATTGTAGATAAACTGCTCCATGTCCTGCCCAGAGATTTGCAACACCTACTGCCAGATCACAATTTAGACAAGCCCCCTGATTATGTCCTGCCTACAGATATGCAGCACCTATAGCCAGAACATGTTGTCACCATCGGTGATGGCATCCTTCCACGCCACAGTTTTGACTTCTACCATTTCCGCCATCGCGCGGCTTGCCGCCGGATGCAGCTGCAGCAACCACCGCGGCGCAGCCATGTCAGCCTTGTCAGCAACCAGCGATCTTTTGGCAGCTGCGACAGCAGCGGCGGTGGCAGCCATCAGCGCGTCGAGTGACCAGGCCACGTGCCAGGGGGCAGCTGGCCCGGGTGGCGAGGCCCAGCAACAGGCTGAGATAATAGCTCAGACGATTCTGCAGTGCGGAGGAGTCATATGTGCAGGTGTCATTGGTGAGTGGCTTGCCCCTGACCTGGCCTAAGCTGATTGATACACGGAATTGATCCCGCTCGTGTCTATCCCTTTTAAAGGCGGCAGTAGAATAGAGACATGCGATGCTGTGTGCTCCCCGACCTGGCATGAACCGGCTAGTTGGAGTTGCTAGTTGAACGTGTCTCTTGGCGTCCCACTGATTGCAAATATTGCAAGACCCCTGATACTGGTACTTTGAGGCAAGTTAGAAAATTTGTGGAGAGGCAATCCAATCTGGGCATTGTCAGGCCTGACTTTCACAACACTGCTTCTGAACCTGAGTTTGTTTGCCATGGGCTGGCCATCTTGTCGCTAATCTGTGACCTGTCCTGACCCCGAACTCTTAACTCAGAATGTCAAACCTGCAAAAGACTGAAAGCAGTAACCTAAAGCCTCTAACCCTGCCACCATCAACCCTCTAACCCTGTGTCCTGAATCGCTCCCTGCAGGGAGCTTGATATCCACGTCCCCTCTATCGCGGTTGCACAAGGCAGGCTCCATCCTTGCTCAGCTTTCAGCCTTGGCTACCGCCATCCAGGTCTTGGGCCAGGGAGCTAGTCCGCATGAGTGGCCACAGCAGCAGCAACAACATATGATCGTCACATGGCTTCAGGAGGCAGCACTGGGACTGAATGTTCCAGAAGGTGAGGGCAGCAGATATGCACCATTTCTGCTGAAGGAACAACAGCAGAAGTCTGCTAACATTAAAATAGATAAGAATGATACTAAGGCACCAAAACTAGCAATACTATTTGCCTCTTGCTTTCACGACAGTTGCCGCCTCGTGATGACTGCCTCTGATCAAGACTCCCTTCCGTTTGTTCCCTCATTGAACTTATCTGATGGTATTTCGTCCTTACCAGTTCGTTTTCTTATAAATATAATATGTCTGGCCTTTGGCCCCTGGTAAGGCGGCCAGGACCAGCTTTCCGTGCGTTGTCCTGACTTGTTGTGCTTGTCTAAAACCGTCATGGGCTGCTGCACCCTTTCAGAGGACCGAGACGCCATCCTCAATCAGTGGCCGATCTGCATGCTTGAGAGTGCATGTGGCCCTGAAATCCCAGCCCGGCAACGTGGTCTGCCAAGTCGCAGCCTGAAGAAGAAGCTCAGGGACTTTGCTGACAGGCATGCCAGGGCATGAAATATCTCTGGCACATGCTGTATGAAAACTCTTGTGAGCCCCGAGAACTTCCTTGAGAGAAACTGTCGCAAGACATGTAAGCTACCACACAGCCAAGCCTTTTAATTGGTCTTAGAGGGATGAAATTCTGATCTACCGGTACGCAACATCGTGGTTGTTTACTGTTAGGAAGCCCAGGGGGGGCACTGGCTTCCCTTGTTCTGTGCCCGGTATACTTTCGTGCTCAGTTGTGTGCACCTACCCCGTGCATAAAAGCCATGACACTAGACTTCAAAGTCTCACATAAGTTGGCAGGCCGAGAAGTCTCGCAAATGCAGCAGACATCGGTGGCCTGTGAGGGCAATACATGGGCATGGATGGAAGCGCATACCAATTTCAAAACTTCTGAAGCAGATTGCGGAGGACCCTAATCTTGAGAGGGGAAGACGCGAAAGACGCAGAGTGTGTTTCCGTGCAAGACCTTCTCCGGGAGGTATCTTAGTTTTGGATACCAAGGGTCAAGGTGTGCCTCTGTTGAAGGAAAACTTGTTGCAGCCTGACTTCACCCCTAAAGCAACCTTGCCCCACAAATTCGTCGAGCAAAGCAAGCACGTCGGCAGCCAGTGCAATGCCGCCAACCAAGACGTATTTACACACACGCGGGTGATCAAAGAAGACTGGATGCCACATCTGTGATGAGGCCCAAGAAGCGGGAGACACAAAAGTTATGACTCAACCTTTTTTAAACAAAATCCATGTTCAATCAATGTATATCTCTGGGCCAAACTACACCTCTGCGCCACACCTTGCTGCTATGTGTCAGTATCATTCTCAAGAATAATCAACCCATTGAGAACCTGCCCTGGTAGATTCTGCGTCAGTAGATCCTGCCTTGGCTCATCCTACCCTGGTAGAGCCTGCCATGGCAGAGCCTGCCTCGATAGATCCTGCCCCTGTACATCCTGCCGTAATGGATCCTGGCCCAGTAGATCCTGCCCTGGAGGCCCCGGTAGATCCTGCTGCAGTGGATCCTGGCCCAGTAGATCCGCGGTGGATCCTGGCCCAGTTGATCCCGTGAGTTGATCCTGCCCTAGAGGATTCTGCCGCCCTGGAAGATCCTGCCAAAGTGGATCCTGCCCTAGTGGATCCTGCTGCCAAGCAACTATACAAGCGTGTTGCTCCCAGCTTTGCATCAGGTTTGAGGGCCTTGAAGCCTGGGTGTTGAGCTCTTGCATGGACGTTTCCGGGTGAATCTCACCGGAGGCAAGCCGAGACCAGCAGAGATCTTCACAGCGGGCATTAAGCTTCTTCTCTGCCCGATACTGCTAAGGCCGCTGTTGCTGCCTCCACTAGAATTGCCGCTTCTGCCGCTTCTGCTGTCGCCAAGGCCGCTACCACCGCCGTTGCTGTTGCTGCTGTTGTTGCTGCTGCGGCGGCCACCGCTGTCTTTATACTGGCAGTGTCATGCCGAAGAGAAGAGGGCAGGCCCGATGCTCGAGTTTGCGCCATCCCACAAACTGCTCTCAGCCATTAACCTGGGTTTGAATGCTGGCTTGCTGCTGCCGGCCTCGATGGCTTTGAAGTACTGCGGAGCCCAGCGCCACACGGCTGGATTGAGAAAGCAGCGGCTGGAGGGACCGTGCACCCGACAGCACTGCGGGTCCTGTTGACTGCATGCATTGCAAAGAGGGAGAGGAGGAGGAGGAGGAGGAGGAGGAAGGGGGGCTAAATACCTGGATTGCAGAGAGGAGGGAGAGGAAACAGGCGAGGATGAGGTCCTTGCATTATGCACACGGAAGAGGGGGAGAAGATGGATGGGGGCATTGATGGGGGCGAAAGGCATTGTTAAGTGCACTCAAGCAATTCAGCTAAATTTCAGCTATATGTCTACCAGAGCGATGCAGCATGCCCTGTTACTTGGGCCAGGGCATCTGGACCCAGTGACCCACCTATCACCCGGCAGAAATTCCGATTGCAGTGCATAGTTTTTTTCTTCATTCACGGGTATGACATCTTGGTACCTGTTTGTACCGGTATCTGTAGTCAAGAATGCATACAAATTCGGATTCCTTGATGGGGTGCAAGCACAACTTGGTGACAAGCACTACCGTGCCCCTATTTGTTGTATACCCGTAGGGAACCGGAGCTGGTATTTCCTCCTGGTGACATGAAAATTTATGAGCGTGGGGAAGATACGCAGTACTGGTGATGCACTGGTAAGGCATGTTCCTTCCTTTTTCCCCAGACTTCCTATCGTACCATATACTAAGAGTATACTCGATGATCTCCAGAGATTGCCAGGTTTGCGTCCTATAAGTGTTGAGTTTTTGACCTGAGGTCCAAGATATTTGAGAGAAGCTGTGATCCACGCCGATGTATCCCCAGGGGATGGGAGGCCACGAGGGCTAAATCCAGGCAAAAGCCAGGGTTTGGGAAGTAAATTTTTGCAGATCCTGCCCAGGATCCAGGTCCTGTGGCTTCCCACCTCTTGGTACCACCAGGGGTATCACTGAAATGTTTGGAAAGTTGGGTCAGTGATGTGATCTAGAGTTGAGGAAAACATGAGCTCTGAACCTACAGATGGTCCTGATGCCACGTATCAGGATCATATTATTAGCATGGTTCTGGAGCGAGAGTTTTCCTCTCCTGTTGCCCGTCGTCGTCCAGCCAGGTCAATTAGTAGCAATACCGGTTTCCAGATACTGCACGAAACCTGTGTCCAACATTTGTAGCGTCCGAATATAGGAGAGCACTGAAGATGTTACGGCACTCCTCGAAACGCATCCTGCAGCAGCTTCAATCGCAAGCTAGCCCGCTGCAGCAGATCGCACTTGATCTAACTGGGTCACAAGTTCAACAGTTCAGGTGATTGAAAAGTGTATTGATGTTGATGTTGTGTCAGAAAGTCTGTGCCTTTCTTTACGATGATAAGAAAGGCGAATGATGTAAACGTTGAGGCCTTTTCGTGCTTGCCGGCCAGGGGCATTGGTGGAGACAAGATACCAGAATTCTGGGGCAAGCCCTCACAGTACACCGAGGGCACCACCTTCCTGGGCACACCCAAAGATCATCTTGAGGTTGGTACTCCTGTTGACATACTGCTGTTATGCATGGGGTCATAAATTCCCATGTTGATAGCGATTGCCGACTGTTGACAATTGCACCTTGGACGCAGCTGATCAAGAAGCGCCCTCTCTCTCCTGACGTCTTGGAAATTGATGGACAGTCTGCGCATTACAAATTCCCCATAGGCGCATTAAGCTCCATCGCAAACAGAGTCACAGGGGTTGCTTTGTCTGTAGGTAAGGCTGCAGAACATGCTCAAATCATTGTCCAAGTCTCAAGGAACAACCCACTGGTTATAAATTCAAGATGGTCTTCATTTTGCTGAGCATGGGAAGAGATATTCGACGTTGCTGACAATGAAGATACATCCTAATAATTTGTTGTGATTCTGCGGTGAAATGTCCCATATTCATGCAACAAAACAATGTCAAACCTGACAGAAATTGCGAGGGCTAACATACATCAAATACAACTCCTGTGCTTCAATCCAGTGTGACCAGGCTATCTGCCCTTGGCATGTGTTTCCTTCAAGCTTAAGTTTCCTTGCAGCTTCCCCACTTTCCTGGAATGTTTTGCCCTTGTAGGGTTCATTGGCGCTGGCTACATCTCGCTGACAGGCAACCTGCCGGGCCTCATCACCTCAGTCGCCTCAACACACCCCATCATCTTATTCCCGTTCAAGTTTGCAATCGCGTACACGATCTTCTACCACTATGTTGGGGCTGTCCGGCACTTTGCGTGGGACCATATCAAGATTGGCAACCAGGCGGACAAGCACAGCCTGTTTGAGCTGCCAACGGTAGAGCTGCTGTCCAAAGGGATCTTTATAGGGTCTGGAGTCCTGGCCCTCATCGCTGCTTTTATGTGAGCTGGCAAGCTTCAGGTAGTCCAGTCCTTCCTCCCTAATATGAGACGCCATTATTTGACTGTTTACTTGTACTTGAAGTCGCTTGCAAGTTAGTGTTTAAAGATAATGGAGTTCCGATGCTTGACCTCATGGTTTGTCCAATATTGAACATTCCTACACCAAAGGATTGCATGGGACCCATGCTAATTTATTAGGTGCATCTGGCTTAGCTTATCACGTTATCATATCTGGGTACGCTTGACAGCTGTGACTTCAGATTTCGTACATAAGGCCCTACCTATGAAATGCTGTTGTCACCCTGAGTTGGCCATTTGGGTGATGGAGACACTAGCACGTATTTTCTGTACTTTCCAACTTGACAGTTGGACGTCCGTGTGACCCTACCTTTTGGGGCAGGGCCAGCAGGTGATGTCACCACCGTTACACGTCTCCATAATTAAATGAGGAAACTTCATTCTGTAACCACCAATTCTCCAATCATAGATGATGTTTGACTGACCACGAGACTTCTCCCATGGTGAACGAGTTGGATAGAACATCGAAACTTCACCCCACATCTTTCCCAAGCTGCAATGTAAGAGTCAAACCAGGGCTGGTGTGTGTGTGCATGCTGCACAATCATTGCTTGCGTCATGTGCACAGGTCCGGGTCGTGACAGACCACCAAAGGGCCAGTCCAGGTATGGCATCAGGCATTTGCCATCGTAGTTATCCCACGGCAGGAGGTTTTAGCGGCCATGGGCAAGCTGGCCGAGTTCAAAAAGTCTGTTAGCCTGATCAAAGCCGCTTTATTCAGCGAAGGTGATGGTCTCCAAGTGTCTAGTATGAGGACCACAAGGCTGTAACGTCCTCAGCACCTCCATGCTTTCAATGAGTCAGACATATCACAACAGAATCAACACATGGACGACGTTCCTCAGCTGGGTGTAGAATTGAGTCCAGAGGGCTTAAGGCTTCCAGCACTTGAGCGGGCCTTCTTCTGCCCACGTGGCTAGCAAGTTCCGGTGAGGATGGTGCGCCAGGCCGATCGCTCCCTTGTCGTGTACCTACACCATGCAGGAGCAGGGCTCAGAAGTGTAACGTCATTGACCCACACCATGCCAGGGCAACAGCTCAAGTGTCAATGACCTGTGCCAAGATGCCAGGCCCTGACGGCGTCAAACTGTCTGGGGCTGTGCAGCTTGAGTGCTTGTGTTTAGGCGTGTCAGACACCTGGCTACCAGCCTAAACCTGGCTTCCCCTTCTAACTATCATTTGCAACGGCAGCTATGGCACCTCTAAATGCAATAGGAAGCTGAGGGGGGGGGAAGTACCATTAGACGTTAGACGGTGTGAACAATGACAAACCACACGCATGCTTACCGGCATGACATGCTCCAGCTTGCCACTTGCCACTCCAAAGCAATACAGCGTGGAGTCCTCTCCCAAGCAGAATATGAAGTCACCGCGCGGAGAGACGTTGCATGCTACAAAGTCGCCACCCTCCCGTTTACCAGAGGCATAGCTCTTGACAACGAGCCCCTGTGCAAGACCACAGAGTGTGCATGCTAAGCAGCAGGTCATTGAACATCCCTCTCATAACGCAGCAAGTAAGTTTTGTTAACACACTGATAGTGTAAATTTGATTCGCCTTCCCTCATACTTCAGGTTGTTTGGGGTTGAGGGTTACATGAAGACAAAAAAGATCGATGGTCGACGCCAGCTTTTAGTCAGAAATGAAGGATTTCATTAAATGACTTGGCCTCAGGGCAGCATTAAAATAAATGATTGTTCATACCTGAGGGAAGGCAAATCAAATCTACGGTATGCTGATATGCAAGTAATGGCTGACATAATTTTGAGATCAGAAGAGAGGAGTATAGGGCTCCCCTGTGTTCATGAGAGCACTACAGGGCTGTCCTGTCGTCATGACATCCGGCACCCACCTGCATGGTCATGAGGTACACTGTGGAGGAGCGGTTGCAAACAATAACCTGATCCTGGTTCTGTGGGAACAGATGCACGCTGTTGATGGCCACTTCTCCAGTTGAGGTCAACTGGGGCGGTCTGCAAGCAGGCAAGAGGAGGAGGAGGACAGCGTCAGGCAGGCAGCAGGAGGAGGGGATCACGCGGGCAGCAGGAGAGGGGGATCAGGCAGGGCGACAGAGCAGCACGAGCAGTGACAGCAGCATCAGAGAGAAGACAGGAGGACAGCTCCGGCCCCTCCATGAGCCATGAGAGGACTCCAGCAATGGAGCATGTGCCTAGTCAACACCAGCTCCCCCCCACAGATGCCCAGTCAGCACGAGCCCCCCATGCAGAGTCCAATGCATGCTCCATCAAGAGACCAGCGTTCCGCGCAGTGATCCAGTTTAGCTCACCTGAACGCATGGATGCACTCGCACGTCTTTGCGTCCCACACCCGGACTGTGGAGTCACTACTAGCACTGATGACCTGACCGCCCTCTGCGGAAAAGATGGCGTCGTTGACATAGGAGGTGTGGCCGCGGAATTCTTTGACCATCTTCCCCGACCTGAGCCCGTGCACTTTGATGGTGCCGTCAAAGGATCCACTGAGGACCTACAGGGGGGAGAGGAATGGAAGGTGGGCATGGCCTTACGGAAGGCGGACCAAGGGGACGCAGAGGGGGGGAATGTTACCTTGGGAACAGAAGGGCAGGTATTGGGCAGGTGGGGAAAAGGGGGAAGCGTGAGTAAGTGGTAAAAATGTTTTTGTTAGAATAAACACCGTTCCTCCCTTAGGATGATAAAGAAAGAGGTATCCAGTACAGATGGACCACTGCGAGAGCCGCACATAGCTGCTTGAGAGTGATGGTAGGCTTTCTCGGAAACATCAGTCCAATCAGACCCTTGCGACCCACACAGCCACCTACCTAACAGGGGCAGATAGGTGCCGGGTGCCAGAGTGGCTCCAGCTGGGATAGCCATAGGCCTTGACATCATTGAACCAAGATCCTGGCCAGCTCATTCTGCACTCTCGTAAGCTATTTGTCCCCCAGAGCTTGTCGCACCCACCTGTGACCCGTCCTTGGACAGGACCACGCTGGTGATACCCTGCGAGTGCGCTCTGTCAAACCGCTTGAGGCACTGGCCAGTCCTGATCTTCCACACCTTGATGCGTCCGTCCTGAGCGCCTGTACAGGGCAGGGAGAATGGAATGATTCAGGGTGAAGAGGGAGGCGGGAGGGTTAAAGGTAAAGGGGAAGGAGGAGAGGGAGGGGAAAACTACTGAGCCCGGTGATACCACTACCGCTGTTCTTTCCTTATTCTAAATCCTGTGGAGGAGAGGGATGCAAGGATCTGGAAGAGCCCAGTGAGGAGATGGCAGTTGATACAGATGTTGAATGGAAACGGGGAAGCCATTGGCGGAAAACGAAAACAGGGTGCACAAACTGACCCTGGCCTCAGCTGATAACAGAAGCTCTCGACCTCTGCAATATGCGGCAACATCCATGGGCCGCCATGCTACAATACAGGCTCACTCGCTTTTCTGCCTAGTCTCAGGCTTCCGGATAGAGTTTCCCGTAACCCGACATTAATGGATTTCTCTGCCTTAACACATTCAAAGAGGCGCGACGAACAGCAATTAAAGGGAACCACGCCCACATGCTTGAGTGCTGGCTCGCTTCGAGAGAAGCTTGACTGACAGCTGCTGTGCCTCCCACGCCAACCCACGCCCGCACCTGAGACCAGGAGCTCGTTATCCCTGCTAAAGTTGACGCAGAGCACGGCTTCGTCGTGCATCATGAACATCTCCTCGGCCTGGTAGGTCAGGTCCTTCTTCAGCTTGCCGGTGGCGCTGTCCCACACCTGCAGGGCAGCAGGAGGGCACCGCATCAAGGTGGACGTGCTGTCAGGCAGCAACGGATGGGCTTCGACGTGTAATAAACATGCCCATGCTGGACCTGTACTGGGAGGCATTGACAGCCATGCTGATCAAGTGAAGTTAGTCGCCTCTCTTAAAATTGTGACACCTCGAGCATCTGGGGGAAGGGAGCACCGCCACTCACTCGAATGCCACCGCCCACGAGGTGCCAGTGCAGCACAGGCAAACGCTTTTCACTTGTTTGTCGGCATATGTAAAGAGGGAAGGTTCTCACGCCACAACAACATCAACCCGTATCCACTGCCTCCTACCTGTGCTCCCTCCCTTTCGCAACCTCCGTAGAGCCGATTACACCCCACGCGTATGCTCCAAATATCCACACCCCTGCCACAAGTATGCTCCACACCCCTCACGGTACCTCAATGAAGCCGTCTACGCTGCCGGTGACTAGCATCTGGCCATTGGGCGAATAGCGGGCCGTCTCTGGGTGGCTCTTCGAAGCAAACTTGACCTCGTACTCCAGCATGGTGGGGTAGGTCTCCACCTCGTCCCGCTGACCCTGCGCCTGCCCGCGGAACAGGTCGAAGGCCACACCGGCAGGGAGCAAGCCCTGGCCCTGCTGCCTACATGCCAGACCAGAAGGAAGAGTGACAAGATATGCATTCAGGTGGAAAGTGATCAGAGGTGCATCGAGCTAAAGAGAGGGATGAAATGTAAACATAATTAGGTACTAGAGGGATGACAACTGCACCCCAGTCCCCTAAATGTGCACCATTTAAGTACGGGAACCGGAAGGTGCACAGGACGGGAAGTGACAGCCCCAGTCCCACATAACCCCCGATACAGTTCTGCCCATACTTGACCCCCCCCCCCTAACACTGACCCACCCACACTTGCCCACCCCATCACCCCCCCCCCCCCCCCATGTGTGCCCCCCCAATGCCCCATTACAGCCCCACCCATATGTGACCCCCCAATACAGCCCCACCTATGCTTGCCCGCCCAATATAGCTCCGCCCATGCAATCACGCTTTTACTCAACCCTCAACACAGCCCTACCCAAACTCCCCCCCCCCCCCAAATCAGCAGTGATGCACCTTGTGGCGATCAAACGTTCCGTGGCGATGACCAGTATTAATTGAGCAATTAAAACTTATTTAATATTGGCATAATGGACCTGCTACCGTCACCAGCGTCAAAATACATATCCCCTACAGATGCCCCCCATGCAGCCCCGCACATACTTGCCCCGGGGATACAGCCCCGCCCACACTTGCCCCCCGACACAGCCCGCCCATCCTTGCCTCCCTTGATACATCCCCTCCTGTACTCATCTCCCTGATGCAGCGACTCACCACTTGAGCGCCTGTCCAATGAGTGCCATGAGCCTGCTGGGCGGCACCATGGACACCTCCTGGGATAGTGCATGCGCGATGGCAGCGCGCCTCTTCTCCTTGGTGCTGCCGCCATAGACCTCACGCGAGTCGAAGTAGGTGCGGCCCAGCAAGTGCTCCAGCCGCACGTACCGCTCTGGGTCCTCCGTCTTCATGCGTTGGAAGACCTAGGTGATGAAGCAGGATGCGAGTGTTTATTTGAAGGCGTGGTATACAACCGTGGTAAAACAGGGGGGACGCAACAATGGCCATCGTGGTGAAATCTAGGACCCTGGCGGGGGGCTCGCCGGCTTGGGCGTCCACCTGCACCCCTCACCGAGGCTTTGCCTCGGCTTCATGGTAAACTGAGCTTTTAGAAAGTCCTCCATATGGAGTCATGGAAGAATGTTCCTCTAAAACCGTCAAATAGATACTGATGAATGCATGGTGCTAACTTCGATTCCTGCAATCTTCATTTCCATTGCAGATCAAAAACATAAATTAAACTGTGTGACTTTATGGGCTGCCCACGCGGCTGCTTAAGCTCGCTCATGCACTCATGGCCTGGCCGCTGCACCTGAGTCTGCCTCAGCATGGCCCTGGCAGTGTCCACCTCGCGCAGCTCCACCATTTCTAGGACCACCTGTAAGCAAGCAGGCAGTTCCAGCCTTGGTAATCTCGTCAGCCATGCAGCCAGAGGCATGTCAGCTCAATACTACACCGCATGGCCCAGGACTGCTCCGCATGGAGATCCTGGTTCATAACGCATGGAAGAGTACGGCCATCCATGTCAGGTCTGCAGCACGACAACTGAAGGCTGAGTGCTACCTGCTCGTATAGGTCCTCTAGCTTGCTGCGTGGCAGCTTCAGCTGGGCGACCTGAGGAAGCACGGCATCCCATCGGCCGCTGCTGACGTCGGACACAAAATTCTCGAGGCTGTCGATCGTGTTCAGGGACACCTGGCATTCGTTCTGCGATGGCAGGTTGACCACATCATAAGGAAGAGCGGAGAAAGGGAGGGACAAACTGGATGGTCGACAAAGCGAGGACGAACCTGGATGGCATTGAACGAATCCGTCAATCCATTCTCCTTACAGAATTGCAGGACAATCTTGATGACACTGCGATAACAAACGAAACTCAACGGTTGCCCAAGATGACATAGTACATGCACTGGCGACTGGCAAGGAGGTGCAAAGCTTACTCGGTGGCTTCGATCTCAAGCGACATCCTTCCTCTTTAACGTATGCAGGTTGGTACAAAAAGGGATCGGGTGTCTGAGATCAGTGATAAAATGCGAATGACGATATCATACGGGCATGGCCTCCATGTCGATTTCAGATGGCTAGACTCGATAATATTTTTAGCACAGCACACCGAAAGCAAGGCGGGTGGCATGCCTTTTACGCTTCAGGCGGTACATGTTGCTTCCCAGATGCTTCCTTCCTAAAGCACCAATCATAATAGTAGCAGAATTACAGCACATGCCATCAAGGGCCTACAGATGATGCCTGACCAGAGACTCTCTCATCTGTCACAGGAATCGCAATTAAAAATGTTGGCTACTGGTGTTTGATATTGCATCACGCTTGGTGAACAGCAGGGTGAACAGTGGAAACACGGCACTCACAGTGAGACCTCAAAAATAATTCTCTAACTAGTAAATCATGCAATTTGTCAATCATGTTAGCTTCTGAATATCGTACAGCATGTAGGGAAGGCGGGGGGGGTCAATGGTCCTGGGCCCATCATGGGCCATGGCATGGTCGACAGTTGCAGAAACTGATGGAAATTTTTATAATTAGGTACCGTACCGGCATTTAAATTTTGAGGGGTTGACAGGGTACATATGCGTGGGGAGAAAAAGTGGGTCAGGATAAAAGGTCCCAAGACATTTTACCGTAGACTTTATTTGCCTCCGCGAACGCCCAGAAAATTTTGTTGTTTATTAATCGGAATATGCAGAAAACACGTTGTCGTAAGGCGCTCGGGCCAAAATCAATACTTTTGTAAGCCGCGCACCGCACTGGGCAACTGCCCCTAACCCCACCGAACGGTCCTCAAACTTGGGTTGCGCAGTACCGTTGTGACATCTGGTAAACTGGTCGCGGTGCAGATATTGCGTGTGCATCTGTACGGTACCGGTGTGTGGACAAGGTGTGACGCGCGTGCGCGCGCGTGCACAAGCAATCGTTTAATATTGCGTGATAAGCTGCAAATGCGTCTATGAGTTAATTGTTAAAGTATTTATTAAGCCGCGAAGGCAAATTAACATTAATTTCTTGCGGAGGCAAAGCACGTCTACGGTATATAAGAAGTATTGTGATTTTGATTCCGGCATCAGGTTGAAGAGAGAGCTACACCATTGCGTTCACACCATGGCATAGCAAACATTGTCGATATGCTTAATAAAATATCGCATGATTGAACATCCTATCAGATCCCTCTGGCATGCTTCAGTGGCATATGGGTGGTGCTGGACACACATACGCTGCTAGTATTCAGCCTATCATTGAGTTTAGCAATGCACTCGTCGTGATTCAAGCTATAGCTGATCAAATTCATGAAACTCGGTGTGATTATATTTTAGTGTTTGTCAACTAGCTAGATGGATAGCTACCATGATGTAATTGCTGAGCAGCTAGGGATCGATCTCTGCCCCTCATTACTTATACCGCTATGAAATTACTAAGGAATCTGAGGAACAATCTAGAGCCAGGGGGTACAGGGGAGAGGGGGGGGGGGGGTAACCTAAGGGGATTTGTAAGAACGAGGTGTTGGGATGTTCAACTAGTATCCTGCCTCCCTCCCTGTAAATGAAGCTCTTAATATTTCAAGCAGAGATTACTGATATTTCATAAATCAGTGTGTGTTATGCCGTTATGCGTTATCTTATTATCTAAGTGCTTTGCAGTCCACAGCGTTACATGATCATCAGCCATGCAATTACAGATTCAAATACGCCTTTGTCACCATAAAGAGGTCTGACCAACCAATAAAGACACTGGCACTCAATAAGGACGATCATGGCAGTGAACAAACAAATATTGGGAACTCAAATGCTCTATCAAAAAGTGCACTGCTTAAAAGAGGGCCACCAAGCAAGTACCGGTATGTGTATTGGCCGTATTTCACTATTTCTGCCTGTCAGGTTAAGTCCATAAACTGGCGAAGGAATTAAAACAAATAGCAGTAGTACTGCTTAGACTGCTATATTGAAAAGGCACTGAGGCAGAGAACAGGATGAAACAAACTGTATAGACAAGCCTAGTACCGCAAGTTCACGGTATGCAGCTCAATGTCACGCTGACAGCTTTGCAGGCAAAATAAAAAGAGCAACTGATGGATGGTTGCCATCTCCAATTATTGCATTATTAGACAGGACAGACAGGAGCCAAATGGTCTAGTATACACATGATTGATTTTTTGTGAATACCGCGGCGGTGCAATGCTGACAGGTGAAAGGCACTCAGTGGCTCAGTGCAACAGTATTTTTTCAGTTTCAGTGATGGTGACCGCCGTGACTGCCGTGACCACCGTGATGGCCACCATGGTGTCCGTGACCGCCGTGATGTCCGTGATGTCCTTGATCTCCGCCCAGGAGGGCGTGCTGAATGTTGGGACGGACAGTGTCAGAGCTCTCATAGGGAGCACCATTGCCAACTGGGTTGGGCAAAACCTGGACCCTGCACAGAACAGGAAAGGCCATCGTAAGAAAAAACATGACTTCGATGTTATGGCTGCCAAAAATCAAGCAAGCAATTTTGTCTTTATCCATACCGGTAATGAGCAAATAGAAGCTATCTACCGTTATTCAGGATGCCTGTATGTGCCGCAGTTAGCTTCAATGGTATTTGTTTCGCTGGTGTAAAATATCCCAAAAAACACCAGAATGGCGGGAAGATTGCAGACTTCACTCGAGAAACAAAATAATGACTTAACGCCTCGGGGCCCTGCACTAAAGGCTCGGCCGCTCAGGTACGAAATAAGCCGCTATACGGCGTAACATGCCACGTGGCAGCACAGGCTTAGCAACACAGCAAACAAGCCAGTAACAAATGGTAAAATAAATCAATACCGGTACTGTTTAACATTATGTCAGATTTGCGACTCGAATGCTGCTATCGGTGCGAAACAAGCATACTGAGCGCATTGATGACTCGGTGTCACCGACAGTTGCGGTCGAGCCGGAAATCGCGAGTGCTGCCACCAACAACATCAGCGCTAGGCTGGTCACAGTCGTTGCCTTCATCATGCCGATTGCCGAAGTGCTGAGTGGGTGGTTAGAGGCCTCGAAATGATTTATTTAAGCTCACGTTTCAGGCAATCGGTATTCGACTTTCTTAAAACCAGGGGGTAAAACAGTTACCTAACGAACTGTGACCTGTTCAACTATTAACTGATTAACTGCCTGGCCAGCTGTCAACTTCTGCAGTCTTGACGTGCATGACCATCAAGACGAAGAATCCAGCCCAAACCTTGTATTCGACTGTCAATCCCCCCTGGTAAACTGACATCTTTTGGATTAATTGCTCGTCAGCATCAGCATGCATGATAGGAGCCCTAGGGTTCCTTAATTGACGCCTGGACTGTCCAACCAGGGGACCCCTGGTCCAACTAACCGCCAGGTTAGACCAATGCTCAATCCAACTGCCTTCTCAGGCTTCCATTGCACGTTGACAGGACTGACCGTCTCATATTATCGTTGCAAATTCTCTTTGTGGCTTTTGCGGCCCTTGTCCTTAAACTTAAAGCAAGCTCAGCTGTCATGTCCCTCGATCCACAATCCCCATGTCTAAGTGGCGAGTGGTAGCAAATCACCCTTGTGATCTGGTTTAAAAGCACTGGACGCCAGTGAGTAATATTCAGCTATTTTGATTTGATGTGTAGCCCATTTGGCGCCCAGAGAATACCAAGAGTACACGTTCTAGATTTGTGGGACTGAAAACTGCCAACACCTTCGGGTACTGAGCTGCAGTGGCAGTATGCCTTCAAGTGGTTAGCCCAGCATGTACGCAATCTAATTGGTGTGGCATCCGACAAGCTGCCACGTTGCAAATTGCAATGGTAGGCAAGATGATACACTTGCTATCCTGAACTACGTCACTTGGTATTACAGGACCTATCTGATGGGCCCGGCAGAAACTCTGTGATTCAAACGACCAATATCCCATCCTGAACAGTCATACATAAGAGGTGCTGCTCAATTAGCACTTCAAAGAAACCGGCAGTCCCATTGCATGTTTTTGGATGCAGGCGCTGAAGACCATCCAGGCCCCCGCTCATGGTTATGGGAGTCCTGGGAGAACCTTCTGCCTTTACCAGTCTAGGAGAGAAGAGATGACGTAGGAGGCAGCAAGTTAATGACGTTAAGCCTCTGGGCCCTGCTTAAAAAAGGCTCGGCCGCGTGAGCGCCGGAGGCAGCAAGTAAGACAGGTTTAGGGCAAGATAGGATCCAGGGCCAGTCTGTGAGACACGAATTGAGGTGGGAAGAGGATAAATGATGCTGACAGGAGGTTCAATCAATTTAATTTCGAACACGGGTACCAAGTTTAATTGTGTTTGTCGCATTGCAGCTAGTTACTCTAGTGTATGTTACTCATGTACTGTACCATGCCTAAATTGAAAAGTGTGCGTAACAGGGCTTTACTCAGCTTGACCTTGCAAGGACATGTCATAGGGATGCCTGTCACTAGTATCCTCAGCAGCAGGCCCCAGGGGCGCAAACGTGAGACTCCATCATGATTCATGAATGATTGACTGTCTGGCGGCTTTAAATTTTGACCGTGATCCTGGAGCGCAGCTTTTCGATCTTGTCAGGTCGGTACTGCTGAAGATCCACAAGCAGCTGATTGACCTGCTCCACGGTGAACCGCAAGCATAGGCCCGCCAGCGCTCCCTTGTCCCCACGTGGGTGAGACGCCCCATTCCCGCGGTTGAAAGCCAACTTGTTTTCAAATGCCTTGGGCTTGTACTTCTGGATCTCCGTCAAGATCTCCGACTTCAACTCGAGCAACATCCTTTGAATTGCAGGTCAAGGGACGGCCCTCAGTATCAGCATAGGTTCAGACCTTGGAGGGCTACTATCAGTGCCTTCACCCCAATAGGCTAGTCAAACAGTTATGCAGCGAGCCTCAATTCCAGCAGTTATCACAACTGACTGGGGTCGGAACAACATAATTCAAATTCTCGACATATGGAAAGCAAGGGCTTGCTTGCCAGTCCCATGATATGCATGCAGCAGTCATTGGGCAAGAAAACCCAGCACATCACATGCTCATCACTGACCCTGTCAAACTCACTTGCTGTGCCGCTCTAGCCAGATGCTGGTCACGCCGTCAGCCTTGAGCAGTGTAATTGGCCTGCCCATGACCTTGAGCGCCGCGCCAACATGAAGGTCCCACACCTCGGCCTGCTGTCCTGCCTTGGTCAGGACGGGCAGCGGGCCGAGCATGACCAGCTCCTGATCGTCGTTTGCGCTGCGCATGCTGAATTGGAGGCTGGGCAGGTCGTAGTCCAGCATCACATAGCGCCTGCGCAGGCCGCCTCCGACCTCGGAGTTACCGCTCACCCGGTTTGTCAGGTCTGCGCTCTCCACGTCCTCGTACCACCAGCTGTAGAAGCGTAGGGGGGGAACTGCCGACAACTTTTGCTCGGATGGGAGCAGGCCAAACTTTTGGAGCCACGAAATGGGCAAGTCCAAGATCACGCGGCTGTCTGCCCGGCTGCCATCATCATCATCCTCAGGAGCCACTCCCTGGTCGGCCGTTGCCGGCTCCGGCAGCGGCGCAGCCGGGTCGGGCAGAGCTGCTGCTGATGGACCTGCACCCAGGGCAGTGGCTAAGGAGCTTGGATCATTCACTGGGGGCGTCTCCTTGGATGCCTCTGGGAGATCTGTTGCCGAAGGGCTGCTGCCGCCAGGTCCGACTGCCGCAGTATCGGATGGGGGCGATGATGTGTCTTCAGGCCTGGGCTCGGCCGCTAGAATGGGTGCCAAAGGAGCTTGCGGCTGCTCGCCAGCTGAAGTCGTAGTGTCCGATTTGTAATTTCTGGCCTGCTGGGAGTCCCCAGGGGTGCTAGCGACAGCAAAGTCGTGAAGGTACTCAGTGCCATCGCTCCTCGATAGCCGCATGCGTGTGCGCTGTTGGAAACCAACGGGGGGGTCTGCAGCTAATTGGGTACAGGCCTGTAACAGCTGCTTCAGCTGGGGGTGCTCCGGGAATGCCTGTTGCGTCCTTTGAAGTGGCAGGAAGCATCTTTCATAAAACTGTTACTGTGTGAGTCACAGTCAAATGATGCCAATGATGCCAAAAGCATGCGTGCATGCTAAAGCTCGAATGAAAAAAGTCGAAGAGAAGCCGTGCATGCGCCCCCTAGACACTAGTTCCTTGATGTGGAATTGGAAGTACCTTCGGTCCAAGAAAAATATTGTTCCGTTCTCGTCCAGGACGCGTTTCCAAAAGGTCGGGAGGGGGACCAGCAGAAATGCATTTGCAACAGCCAGTAAGTGAATCTGCGATGGTTCTTTTAGGTCTATCCTGAGTTGCTGAGCTGCCTGCACGACCAAATCGAGGGGGGCTGACAAGGCAGCCATATCTGAGCGTGTCTAGTATTGATTACTTTCAAAAGCTATGGTGAGATTCGAAACATGTTTAGAAAAGGTGCGACCTTTGAGGATGGCAATTTCTAAGTTGGAGGACCGGTACCGTGAGCGTGAGCGCGAGGGATCAAGTTTGTGAAACACGGAAAACCTCGAACACGGGTATTGGAAAAAGTGTAGGGAATCACTTACAGCCCGACGAACCTGGCAGTAAAGAAGCCTGACAAATCTGATAGAAAAGGAGGCATTCCCAATTCTTGGAATGTGCGAAGCTGTCTGACGCCCCTCCGAATCTCCGATGTCAAAGGGCTCTACACGACTGCATATCTGGGGCAGTCGACGGGAATGTGAGTTGCTCAAGTGTAACTGGAATGACAGTCAAGATGGATACAAATTTACCTGTATCATGCCTAGGGCTGCTCCTACTTACCCTGCTACATCATACTTTGCATGCGTGCATGACATACCGGTATTGCCATGCCGTCGGCCCCACGGCAGCGGTGGGGCCAAAAATCCATCAGCATTGCGGCCGAGCTCAGCTCATACAGTCGGGATGCCGATTCGATAGGAACCTATGAGTGATATGAGTTCATGACATGATCATCCAGCAAGTGCCTTTGGATTGCCGTTTTTTTACATGCTAGGTCTGGGCTTGTGGCCTATTTAATGGCATACATAAAATGGAATGTGCAACCACCGGTACTGGTAAGAGGGTCTCCATTACAAGCTTGCACAATCAGCAGGTGACTTGCATCAGCCAGGCTATCAATTTCACTGGCCACCGAGTGACTTGGATGGCCCATGACCCAGCATAACATAGGGACGCAAAATCGCTCCATTCAGCCGTTGTGCTTCTGGAATTTGATTTTGCGGAGCGACTGATTCTTCACTGTACAGCAGGTACTGTAGTTGTCGTAAGTTTTCGCGCACCCCCCACACAAAAAACATGAAAATCACTCGGAAAGTCATTCAAATTATCGCACAACTTTTTAATTCAGCACGCCCGCGAGGGGGGCAGGAAAAATAGATTAGGGATCCCATCCTCCCTAATTCTCCAAAACTCATCCGTTTGACATGAGAGTTGCTCCTAAGGACTTTGGGAGGGTATCTAGGCTTCAATAAAAAAACCAAACTGTTTTTTTAGGGGCTTGGACCCCCCCCCCCTCCTAGTTTGACAAGCGGTGACCGGGTACTTAACATTGACCGTTGACCATGCATAGGGATCGTTGGAAAGCCCTGGCCCTACCCTATGCTGTGAGATCTTCATATCATGCAGTTTTCTCGGGGCTCAGATGCTATTCGCAGAATAAGCTTTTGTGAAATCTACGAAATCCTCATTGTTTAGCTTTCTGTATCTCAGTCACCGTTGGGCCAAAAAGCATTTTAAGACCAGATATGGAAAGCTCTCGTCAGGCTCCATATTTTTCGAGGATGGGGTGTTTTTAATTGTTTTTGGCCCCCCCCTCGAACGCACGCTAAAATAATTCACAGCCCTTCGCGCAGCGCTAAAATTGCAATCGTTGGTTTGCGCAGCGCTATAAGTGCCGCGCATCATTGTTCAAAGCCATCGTTTGAGGCCTGGAAAATCCTCTATCATTAGACATTCATGCAACCAAAGCTATGCAAAAGACCCTGCAGCATACCCTGCAGCCAAGTGCCAATAATTTAGAACCTCCTCCTCCTCTGCCACTTTCTCGAAGGCCTGCCTAGATCTTTTGTGTAACAATTTGAAGGGAAAACGGATCATGATTTGCTGCAAGGACCCAAGGAACACAGTGTACCAGTACTGGCCCGCTCGCTGGCCAGAAATTTTGTTTTCGCCAGACGCGAAATAAGCGCGCGCCACCGGGTATTCGAATGATTTAGAGCGCAGGAAGTCCGCGCAGCCCATCGAACTATTAATTGAGCGTGAAGGCTAAAGCATACTCCAGTACTGAGATTTTTTTATCTTTCTTGACGGGTCAGCAGTGGCCGAGACCAGGCTGTAATAATCATATCATGATTTACGAGGGTAAAAGACCACACACAAAATTCCTGACGACAAATGCACGAGGGGAATTTGTGATGTTTTGATAAATGACACCAAAACGTGTGGAAGGTGTGATAGCCACACCGGTATGTCGTGTAAAACTAACACAAATCATTGACTGAACACATAACTCCCAGTACCAGAAGTTGAATATAGTGGGTTCAGCCCTCAGCGGCTAGCATGCCGCCACCAGCATGTCATGAATTCACTATGTTTGACACCGCTCGGCGCGAGTTATCTTGAAATTGTAGATTATTTGCAGGTCATTGGACATAAAGGGGGCGATGAGATTGGCTAATGATTGGCTCCAACAAACAGCTTACAGGCCACAACAAAACTTCAGCCCAAAACAGCCAGGGCGCCAGGCTGCCATGATGTGTCCGAACAACATGTCCCATTCTGGTAAGGACCCTAGCTGAGAGTTTGACCTCACAAAGGAAATCTGGAAATACCAAGTCATCTGGGAAACATCCGATGGAGCGCAAGATATTCTTGTCTTGGGGTGCCGAAGATTATATCAGTACCGACACCTTGCAGCTGGAAATATCAAAAAATCGGTCCATTGTTCCAGGCTCATCACCTTTGCCCAGAGCCACTTGCTTCCAATGGATGTTGAGCTTAGGGGCAGTTGAGTGACTCAGCAGTGGACACTCCGGTCTTCTCATTCACCCCTTTGGCAATGGTGCACAATCCCTTGTTGATGTCTGCCCGAATAATGACGTCAGAGAAGTCCGCTCCGTCAATAATGGTGAACTTGTTGAAGCGAGCTGAGCTCATAATGGCGCCCGAAAGGTTGGCCTGCAGGTGTAGCAGGACAGGCGGGAGGTATCTGAGCGATGTGGCAGGACAGGCGGGAGGTATCTGAGTAATGTGGCAGGACAGGCGGGAGGTATCTGAGTAATGTGGCAGGACAGGCGGGAGATATATGAGTAATGTGGCAGGACAGGCGGGAGGAATCTGAGTAATGTGGCAGGACAGGCAGGAGGTATCTAAGTAATTAAGGGACAAAAAGCCACAAGCCTTCCCTTATGAACTCCTAAACCACTCATTCCTGACCTGAATACCATTGCAAATATTGAAAGGAGTATTCATTTGTGAAGCCATCTAAGAACAATGCGTGATTAGCTGCGCTTTGGCTCCCAGGAATGGCAAAACTCATTGCTGGTGTCCTCCCAAGACGTCAAGCCTTGTTTTCACACCAGTATCTACCAGTATTTCATTATGCCTCTCAACATAAAACCTCCTGATTATAATTGAGGACATTCGAATCATAGACTGTCACCTGCGTCAGGTTGGCTCCGTCAAGGTTCCCTTGACCCAGGTTGGTCAGGCTCAGGTTGGCTCCAGTGAAATCGGCATTCTCCAAGTTGGCCCCAAACATCGAAATACCGGTTAAGTCCGAGCCTGAGAAGTTGGCCCCCTTAAGGCTGCCCTTCGTGTAGAACTCCTTGCGGAGGTCCCTGCATGGCAGCATGATGTTTCAGTTGGCTGCATGAGCACCTGCACACGCTCATGCATTACCCTGAATAAGCACTGCACATGCAATCATGCATGGTCAGGTTGAGACCTGCAGACTTGCAGAGGGTAGCTTCTCTACATGCCTACATCACTCTGGATACACATCCAAACCTTTATATGCAAATCAAGCTTGCCTGTTTGAGTAGTCTCGCCCATCACATGAATCGGTGGCGCAGGCCGACGTCTGAGGCACAGCTAGTGCGGGCATTGGCGTGCCGGCCATGAGGACAGCAGCTGCCATGGCCGCCGCCGTGGCAGCAAAGCCTGCCTTCGCAGGCAACAAGAGGCATGAGTGGACTTCGTAAGGCCAATTCAGGAATATAACACATCGCTAGGGCCCTTCGTCACTGTATGCAAGCTAGACCAAATAAGAAATAAAATATGGCGGCCAGATTACCGAACGGCTTCCCTCGCACCTTCTCGAGGTTGGCCTGGCACACATGAGAGCTCCGGTCTGCAGAAGATGACAGGACACGAGGACAGGGTTCCCCATGTAAGATAACAGCAGGTAGGGTCCACACGAGGGTCCACATCACAGTTGTTTCTACTTAAAACTTGCTCTCGGCTATTTTGTTATTTTTCTGCCTCCTTCATATGTTCGGACTTCTCCTTGTTTGGTCTCTTTTGCTGGATTGAAATTTGGTTCCAAGTTGGTTGTTGCATGCTGTTAAGGGTCACTGTGCCTCGGCTGCCTTTATTTGGTGCAAGTTTGGCGTTCAGTAAAATACAGTTTCCTTTCAGACTGCTCAGGTGCCCTTGGATAGTCTTTTCCGAGGCTTGATCTCCTTGCCTCCCGTGACATGAATGTCGTGGCATGTACCTGTGTCTTGGGCTTGCATGTATCGACTCCCACCCCATGGTATCCGTGACTTGTTTCCGCGCCTTCCGTGCCTTTCCGTCTTCTGCCCCCCCCCCCCCGGGCCCTGTCCTTCCGTCTCGGGATCTGCTCCCTGGATACTACTTACCCTTCAAGATGGTTGGCCGAGAGCTTGGTATAAACTGTGTCTGCCTGGAGTTTGCCTGCAAGCGCATATATGTCATGTTTTCAAATCCTGTTGAGACTTGCGTGCGTGCGGTCGATTCAGAGACAAGAAACCATCCGGAATGCGAAGCTAGCGCGGGACTCACCCTGAATGCCAGTGACATTGCTTCTCTCCCAGGATTTGATGCACTTTCTTGCTTAGTAAGAAGGGAAGGTCTGAACAGATGACCAAAAGTCCTATGTGGACGTGACGCAGCAGGGGTGACGTCGCTTTCAGGTGTGAAACCCAGAAAACCTTCAGCAAGGTGTAGGGTGACTTCCGGGGATGGAGTCATTGCAAGGCCCGGAGTATGCCACCCTCTTTGCCGCGTTTCCAATGCCCAAGAACCCTGTGCGACTGGATGTTTGTGGCCGCCGATGGGAATGCCAGTCAGAAACAATCAAATGAAGCAGCTGCCAGTGCCTAGTAAAGAACTGCCGGGTGCCTCATGATCTGCATCAGTGCAAGCTTGTAAGCCATGCCAGCGGCAGCCCCATCGATCCATCATGGCAGCAGCACTGACGACCCATCTCGAATCAGTTTGGCAGACGAGCATCGGTCACGCAAGTACATGACCAGGTTCATGAACCAGAACCAGAACCAGAACGGTGCATATCCGCAGGACCCTTTTTGAGCAGGGCCCAGAGGTGTAACGTCATTGACCTGCTGGGCCCTGCTGATCGCTCGGCCGCGTGGTGCTGGTAGGGAGTGACTAAGCTCAATTCCAGCTACCATGCACAGCCAGGACCATGTACTATGCCACCCAACGTATGTGAGATGGCAGGAACATGGAATCCAACGATCTATACAGGAGGAGAGAGAATATCGTGTGGCAGGTTCGATCTCTTAACCTTTGGGTATGGATGCCACCAAGTACATGACCAGGAACAATTATTGTAACTGATTTTATTGCGGCACAGTGTTAGAGAGGTTATTTTGCCTGTGCTGAGGAAGGCCGGCAGTGACCGTAAATGAAATGTCCTGCTAGGCAACCCTCACGAGGACAGATAGGCACTATGATTTCTACCAAAACTTATAGCATGGGATGGGGCAAATCGTATGTTTGGAAAATGACACTGTCACGTCTCAATAAGTGTTAGCTTCGTGGTGATGACGTGATAACAATCAACCTGCATCGGCAAACCACTTGATTCTCAAATATAGCGGGTTAGGCCGTGAGGTACTAAAATGCGGCTACAAGGATGCCTTGGATATACGACGCTTGATTGGACGTGGTTTCAGATTGCTCACTTGACCAGGCCATTGGGCGTCAAAAGTGCGCAAAGGATTTGCGCCCACATATGAGTAATGACTTAACAGGTAATAACCAGGGGTAATAACCCCCTGGTAATAACAAAACGTAAGACGGAAATAGCTAGGCTGCAATAATATCTGAAGGACTGGTCCGATGCTGGCAAGCACAATAGGTGAGAGTGTGATCTGAATAAGTAAGGCAAGATCTGAAAATACGTTGTTATTTCGGAAGCGTCCAAGGAAAACGAGAGTCCATCACGACCGCCATTATCAAAGAGCATCACAAATCAGTCCATGTTTTCAAGCACACCACCTTTACTAAAAGCCACTTGCTTCTTAAGCACATGTGGTTGTCGAGCTCAGGGGCAGTTGAGTGACTCAGCAGTGGACACCCCGGTCTTCTCATTCACCCCCTTCGCAATGGTGCACAATCCCTTGTTGATGTCTGCCCGAATAATGACATCGGAGAAGTCCGCTCCGTCAATAATGGTGAACTTGTTGAAGCGAGCTGAGCTCATAATGGCGCCCGAAAGGTTGGCCTGCAGGTGTGGCAGGATAGGCGGGAGGTATCTAAACAATGAGTGGACAAAAAGCCACAAACATCCACTCATGAACTGCAAAGCATCCATTCCAGACCAGACTACCATTCCATGGCCCATATAGAAACACCTTTCTTCCCAAGACTTCAAGCCTTTCCTTCACAAATCCATCTACCAATATACCATCACAGCCCTCAATCACGGCCCTCAATACCATGCCCAGCTATCCCTTTTTGCATTACTGATCCAGCATCCCAGCTCCTTCATTGAACACATTGAACATCCACGGTCACCTGCGTCAGGTTCGCTCCGTCAAGGTTAGCCTGTCCCAGGTTGGTCAGGCTCAGGTTGGTTCCGATGAAAACAGCGTTCTCAACATTTGTGCCGAACATCGAAATGCCTGTCAAGTCTGAGCCTGAAAAGTTGGCCCCCTTGAGGCTGCCCTTTGTGTAGAACTCCTTGCGGAGGTCCCTGCGTGGCGGCATAATGTTGATTTTAGCTACGAGAGCATCTGGACACGCTTCTGCCCTGAAAATGTTCAGCACATGCGTGGAAAGGCAGAGGGCAGCTTCGCCCCATGCACACGTCACCCTCGATCCACAACCAGATATTCACATGCAAAGCAAGCTTGCCTGTTTGAGTAGTCTCGCCCATCACATGAATCGGTGGCACAGGCAGATGTCTGAGGCACAGCCAGGGCGGGCATTGGCGCGCCAGCCATCAGAACAGCGGCTGCCATGGCCGCAGCAGCCGCAGCAAAGCCTGCCTTCACGGGCTGCAGGGGCGGTGGGGGTTTCGTTACGAAGACGTAGGCATGGATTGGCAAGTGGTTTGCATTGAACACACACAGGTGTCCCAGAAAAGAAACTAGTGGTGTCAGAGAATGCAACTGGTTCCCTCGCACCTTCTCGAGCTTGGCCTGGCACACATGAGAGCTCCTTCCTGCAGAAATGACAGGATATGAGGACTGGGATCCCACACATGTACCAGCTTGGACAAACAAGAGTGGTCAATTGACCACCGTCTGTTCACTTAAAACATGCTACACACTTCGATCCGATCTGCTCTCAGGATATTATTTACCCTTGAGAATCGTTGGCCGAGCGCTCGATAGTGCCTTGGACTGCATGGTGTTTGCCTGCGGAAGCGTATCCATGACATGTTTTAACATCGTGTTGCTTGCAATCCAGAGGCAAGAAACCATCCGTAATCCGACGTCAGCAAGGGACCCACCCTGAATGCCTGCGACATAGTAGTTTCTGTTTCTTACTCTTTTGCGGAGAGAAAGGGTCAAAGGTGTTCAGGCTGAGATGAAAGCAACACACCCACACATTGAGATGATCGACTCAAAACCCTGACAGGGTTCTACGTTTCAGGTCAGTTGTTGGCAGGGTGTGGGCGTGGTGTGAATGTGCTGACGTGGAAGCTGTTGTTTACGCTAACTTCATCGAATTTCTCTACAAAGGAATATACAGCTGAGACTTAGCTCAAAGTAACGACCACATCCATCAACATGAGCTTCCGACTTCAAGTGCTCTCTCGGCAGCTGACCGCTGCCGCTGCCGAGTCTCCCATAGACTTTTGTGCCGAGACGATGTACAAGGCTTTGATTCACGACAACTATGAGCTGAGGCAGGCGATTTATGAATTCATCTCGAAAGTGAGTCGCCCCGTGCACATGTTTGTGACCCGTGCCTCGGAGTCACCTCGGTGGCATCAGCTCTCCGGGACGTCTTGTGGCCATCAATCAGTCTCAAACACATATCTCAAACATGCATTGAAGTGAGTTAAATTGTGGCCCATGAGCTCATCAGCCAAGGCCTCTAAAGACCTGAGCCCCCCCTCTCTAGACACGAGCCCCCCTGAGCTCACTACTGACCCCTTCATGGCCACAGGAGCCCATATACCGGCCCAACTATTACCTCAGCCTCATGGAGTTCCGCGAGCAGACGCTGCAACGCCTGCAAAAGTTTTGCGACCAGCATTTCTTTTCCGTGCGGGACTACACCAGAGGTCAGGATCAGTGGGCACCTGCGGCACAGTGGGGGTATGCAGCAGGCCCGAAATCCCTCAATAGAATTGCCAGGCATCAGCCTGCAACGAGCTTGGGATCAGGCTGGCCTCTACGCGGTGCAGTTATGCTGTGCCTGATCCACTGGAACACCACTGCAGATCTGCACAAACAGTATGGATACAGTACATTTATACCAGGGGCTTCATGCCATATGTCAAGTGTGGACTTCTCTCTCTAGATGAGCTACAGAGTGATCCGACACATGAAAACCTGCACTTGCTGCAAGTGATCCATTCCTACTTCCCCATTCCAGCAGAGGCACCCTAAATTCCCCCCGTCTACCCACCCCCGTCCCATCAAAAGCCCCCCACGTTCCCCCTTCCCCTCTTCCCCGTCCTTTTCCATCCCAGCAGAGGCACTGACGCCCCTTCCTGCCCCCTGCCCCCTCGCAGAACCGCGTAAATTCATGGCGGCCCTGGAGTCCCTGTTCTACTGCGACTACTCCCTGTCCATCAAGGCTGGAGTGCACTTCACACTGTGTGGCGGCACCATCTGCAAGCTGGGCACCAAGAAGCACCATGACACGTACCTGGATGGCATGGACACCCTGGCCCTACCAGGCTCCTTCAGCATGACAGAGCTGGGTGAGCGGACCTGCAGGAGATATTCCGGGATTGCCACAGCCCATTTGGGGCCAAAGGATGCATGGGAGTATGGGACCTGTGACCTTTTCTTGTTCCTGCTTACAAGGCATGGTGGGAACAAAAAATTGTTCAAATACGCATTTAGGGCATGCATTGGCTTCGCAAGCAATGCCTCTGTAGTCGTCGTTTGGGGTCGGCTCGCATAATTTCCCTCTCCAAATCTCACAAACTGTTCCTCTTTTGTTTCAAGCCGCCCCGAGCATGTCTGCCTTCCCGCTGGAACTGATTACCTGGCTGCTGCTTTTCAAAGGTCACGGCTCTAATGTGATGGGCATTGAAACCGTTGCAACCTACGATGCAAATACGCGCGAGTTCATAATCAACACGCCCAACAACGAGGCCTCCAAGTATTGGATTGGTGGCACGGGGCAGCATGGAAAGGTGAGCATGGGCAAGAGCTTCGTCCATTGCATGGAAAGCGTCCATCATCATCTTAGGGTGCAGGTCCCAGATGGCTGCCTTCCGCCTCACGCACAGATGCATCTTCAGTCATGCAGGCTCGTTGCTCTTTCCACGCCTTCAAATTCGTGTCCTTTTGGTGCTCAGTAGGGGCTGTATATTTTGGTGCTGAGAGGATGTGCAGATGGTCCTGTGCTGAACTAGAGGAGGGACCTGAGCTTTGTACGCGGCCTGAGCAGGTGTTTGGACGAGGGGCTGATCCTAGATTTGTAACTGGCTCTGCCCTAGGTCCAGGCATGATAATTAATTGTTTTATGACGGTGCTATGAGTAAGGGCCGCGCATTTCATCTTTTTATTTTCCGTATGGCCCCCTGTCATGCAGATCACAGCAGTGTTTGCGCAGCTCACGGTGAATGGCAAGTGGGAGGGTCCGCATGTGTTCATGGTGCGCATCAGAGACGAAAACATGCGAGTCACGCCTGGAGTGCGTGTCAAGGACCTGGGGCCAAAGATGGGCCTCAACGGTGTCGACAACGGTCAGGTCAGGCAGGATCCTGTTGAGGGGCAAGATTGGAGCTGTGAAGGGGGGGCACTTGAGCAATGGCTGGGATCATGTGGACAGTTAGAGGGGGAGGGGGGCTGGAGGAATGGGGGGGTGGCTCAATTGAGCAACGGTGGGGCATCATCTGGATAACAAGTGGGGGCTTCAGGAGTGTGGAGTGGGTTCACCTGGGCAGCTGTAACTGTAGCTTTGGTCCGTTTGAGAGCTATTTCCATCTCCTAGCCCTTCTTGCAGACTTTTTGGTATGTGCCCTACCTGGCCATTTTACGCCGCCTCTGTTGACTCGGGTTGTGCCTCACGCCATAAAAATTCATCAGGCAGGACAAAACGGAACATGGGTGTTTTTGAAGGTTGGTTGAGCAGGATTGAAATATGAAAGTGTCTCTTGTATTGTTGCAGCTCTGGTTTGACAACCTGCGCGTCCCGCGGGACGCAATGCTGGACGCGTACTCCTCGGTTGACGACAGCGGGGTATTCCAATCGGCCATCCCGAGTGTAGGGCAGCGGTTCGGGACCATGGTTGGAGGCCTCACCACAGGTGAGAAAGAAGCAAGTGCAAGAGATGACATGGGCATGTTGCTTGCAGCTTTGAGGCAGGGTGCTCCAAGCCATGCTGATGATTGTGCATTCGTGATCCTTTGTGTTTGGATGGGTCTGGTGCAAGCGAGCCGGTGGTATTGGCTGTTGATACGCATCTCTCCGACGCTGTCCTAGACTGCTGGTGTGTATGTGGTATGTGTGTGTGTGGGGGGGGGCATGCAGACCCATTGACCACACCTCTGCTACCCCTTCTCGGCAATGCCTTCAGCCTGGTCTCATGCACTTGAGCACCAGACCTTGGCAGGTAGGCCGCTCATCGTGCAGGGTGTCGTTGAGCTGTCGATGAAGTCACCCTAAAAGGAAAACTGCCTTCATAGACAGGTTGATGTACTCTGAAGCCCATGAACCTACCTACCTCCCCTCCACAGGCCGTCTGCTTATCGGCCAGGGTGCCGTGGACGCCCTTAAGATCGGCGCCACCATTGCTCTTCGCTACTCCTGCCAGCGCCCCCAATTTGGCGACAAAGTGATTATGACGTATCTTACACACCAGGACAGGTTGCTGCCGGTGCTGGCCAATGCTTACGCACTACACCTGGCAATGGGGAGCCTGAAGGTGAGAACGAAAGCAGAGCGTGGTGGTTCAGTAAAGAGGGCTGAGCAAGGGGGTCAAGGAATGGGCGGTGCCGGGTGACAAAGGCAGAGGGCTCCGAATATGGGCTAGTGCCTCGGGCGACTTCATAGCGACATTTGCGGCCTGAAGCGAGCCTGGATCTGATGCGGATCTGTTTGTTGGTTTTTGTGCGTAGGACATTATGGATCGCAAGCAAGCGCAGGATGGCAAGCTGGTGCATGTGCTGTCCAGTGGACTCAAGGCTGCGGCAACTTGGCTGCGGGTGGAAGGCTTGCAGGTGAGGGGGGAGGGCCTTGTTGCATGACCGGGTTGCCATTTATTGTTACAGACTATGCGTGGATTGGAAACAATTGTTCAGAAAGGCCGGGCTGTAAGTGCCTGACAGGTGTATGACAAACCACAGTTTTTGATGTTTGGCAGTGGCTTGCCTTGCTTTCTGTTTTTTTGTCATTCACATCCGGCATCGGTCCTTCATGATTTCGAACTTATTTTCAATTGCTTGCAGTTTTGTAGGATGTGTTCTTAAGAGCAATTATTAAATTGTGTCCTCATAATCATATGGAGGTGTAGATGGGGACGAAAGACCCCAGCAGCCTGCATGTGAACAATTGCCACCCTGAACAAGCAAGCCAGCAGCATGAGCTCTGATTTTGTCATGTCTGCTGATCTGGGCTACGCCCGAGTCCTGAGTGCTGATCTATTTCCAACCTGCTGGACACAGAGCTGCCGAGAGTGCTGCGGAGGCATGGGCTTCTTGTCTGAAAACAAGATTGGCCCGCTCGCCACTGACATGAATGTGGATGTGACCTTCGAGGGCGACAACACTGTGATGATGCAGCAGGTGGGGGCAAGACGGGGAGGGGGGGCGCTGTCGGGAAGGGGGGGCGCTGTCAGGGAGGGGGAGCGCTGTCGGGGACGGGGGGGCGCTGTCGGGGAGGGGGGGCAAGACAGGGAGGGGGAGCGCTGTCGGGGAGGGGGGGCGCTGTCGGGACACCGTTGATGCAAGCTCATCGGGAGGTGGTTTTGTATACCATGCCTTTTGGTCGCGCCGAAGCGCCCGCCTCTCCCCTTTGCTTGTCACAAACACATATAAGCTAATGTTTGAGCCGTATGTCTCTCTCACGGCTGAAACTCAAGTACAATGCACAATCGTCAGTGTAGGAGCCATCTGCGTCTCACTTCACTGATTTCCCCCTCTGGATCACCTCCTCCCCAGGTTGCACGCGCCATGCTGGATGACAAGCAGGCTGTTGCGTCGAAGCCCACAGCTCCTATGGGTCTAGGCCGGGGGCCCGCTAGCCTTGAGGGGTTGTCCCAGCTGCTGCACTTCCGTGAGAAGGCGCTGACGCACAAGGTGGGATCCGCCATGGCGGCGGCAGCGGTGGCGCAGCAGGTGGGCGGGCGGGCAGCCGCCGACGGCGCCGCCAACGCCGTTTTTGAGGCCAACTTGGACACGGTGGTGACCATGGGCTGGGCCTACGTCGAGCGCTTCTGCCTCGACAACTTCCGACAGGTGTGAATCCGTGTTGTTTTTAGTGTGCACCAGACACCACCTGCCGGGGACTGCTGGGTAGCTACCGATGGGGGCTTATGGGGATCCAATCTTCACTGGCCTATGGCCAGCAGCTGAAGTGATAGGGCATGCTGCACTAAGACCCCTTGGACACAAACTGGGATATAGCTGAATTGTTGCCACAGTGCGTAAAGATTGCAGTTGTGTGTACCGCTCTGAAAGTCGACAGGTCCTGGCCCGGGGTCGCAGCTCAGAAAAAAACAAGGGACTGGTATGTTCTCTTTTGCCCTGCTGATGGGTGTTTTGAGTAGAGGCCAAGCAAGCTCTTGCATGTTGCAAAGTGTGGAAGATGTAGGGCTTAGGGTTTTACCTTTGCTTCTGCCAGCTCCTTGCCATCATCCTCTGCTTCACCTTCCTGTGCAGACCCTCCTCAAGGTGGACCCAGGGCTGCGGCCGGCGCTGCAGGTGCTGGCCACCCTTTTTGGCCTCAAGAACGTGCTCAAGGGCTCGGCCTTCTTCCTAGGCTCAGGCGCGCTGACTGCTGCGGACTGTGAGTCGCTGCGGGCCGAGATGCACGAGATCTACCGAACGCTCAGCCAGAGCGGGGGCAGGCTGGCGCTCAAGCTTTGCGATGGCTTTGGCATCCCGGAGGCATTGATCACCGCACCCATTGCCAAGGTGAGGGGGCGGTGAATAAGTGCTGTTTATGATCTGGGCCTTTTGTACCCTCTGATCTGTTGTTCTATGATTGAGGTCTCTCAATATCAATGCTGGCACGTCTATTGTGGAGCTTTCCTGTCGGGATTTCCTGTTGCAATTGGAACTATCATGCCTACCTTTCTGTGCTAAGCTGACTCTAGATTCAACACACTTTTGTATTGACTTGTACTTGCCTGCCTGCCTGTCAGGACTGGCGAACGGTTGGGATGTGAGACTCGTTGGCAACGCCGCCACCTTGTCATGCAACGTGGCGCTACCGCTGCTGCTTCCGGATCACTCTCAGTAAAACCTTGATAAAACCTTGGCCACAAGCAGCCTGGCTATCCGGCGCTCTTTGAAGCATATGATTTAATTAATATGTCTCTGATCCGTTGGGGCACTGACATTGGTGCCTAATCAGCCAGGGTACCTGCATTTTGTTTGGAGTGTGTGCCCAACTGCCCATGTTGTGTGCTCAGAGCGCTGCCTATCTAGCGTTATAAAAGTTACTGATACAAACGACCACTCCACGCAGCTATGGGTATGCAACATCTTAAAGCTATTACCACTACGAATAAGGTTTAAAAATTTAGTACTTGAGGTATAACTGAGGTGTGTAATCTAAAAACTTGTGTCTGGTAGTGACGTCCGACGACATACCATCTCTGGGCCCAGCTCAAAAAGGAAAGGCTGTCCGAAGAGGTGGTTAGGGATGGTGGTTTCTGGCTTTCCAAATCAGGTTTGTGCGAGGGTGAGCACTTTTCATCGGTAAAATCGATGGCAGGACTGCCCCGACATGATTTGCCCTTGTGAAAGCTAAACTAGCACTTCCAGTATGAGTGAGACACGTCTACTTGGTGAACGTTGGGCCTAGTGGGTATGCACTGTTCTTCACTTGGTGAACGTTGCTGCCAAGGTCTGAAACCGTCTGTACAATTGTCCACAGCCACTTCTGGGCGTTGGAAGAGGAGAGAGCTTGCAGTATGCAGTGCAGGGGGCCTTCTGCTTGCGGGCCAAATGACGTTATACGACGAAAGTCTGCTCACCAAGGCTCGGCCGCATGGTTGCCCAACTGCCTGGTTGGGAGGAAAGTAAATGAGCAGGGAGCAAAAAGAGAAAGGAAATACAAGAGACCCCTCGAAAGATAGGTGTTCCGAACATTTCTTAGCCCCTAAGGAAAACCTACCCTTGAAGAAGGCAAAAGAAACGTAAGAAAGGAGAAGATGCAAGACGCTTTGAGTGTAGGGGGTTATGGACCCTCCTGTCAGTGGGGTGAGATGCCTTACTGCCATCAGCTTACGGGACTTCAGGCCTTAACACCAAGAGACTGAGGGGCTGTCTACCATTGTGCAGCTATGGCATTCTGCTTGGAGTAAGCCACATCCCAACAGTCTGTATGTAAATGCCACACATAATTGTCTTCCATTCTCAGAACATGTTCCTTCCCTCCCTTCAATCCGAGCCCATCCATTCAGGCCCTCCAGTGCTGTCCCAGTAGCCACTCAAAGCAGATACTTTCCTGGGACAATGTATCAGCTACATAAGCCTTAGCCAGCACCAGCGATCTCCCTCCATCCGTGCCTGCCCAATGTTTTTGTCTGTTTGAGGCTCCGCTACACTTCAGCTATACTTCTGCTACCTCCTGGCATACGGCCGGAGCCCCATGCCCAAGCTATGCTGATTGGGTCTCCAGGCCTAGGCGGGTCAAGGCTTGGCCTTCGAGGGACCCATTCACCCGCTGAGGATGGACTTGAAGCCGAGAAAATAAAGAGTGTGTGACATGAAAAGCATTTCACCGGCTACTTCTGCCACCACTCAGCCGCCTCCTACAGCATGCCACAGAAGCCGACTCCTAGCAGCATATTCCCTAAACAATTCCTGTGGCCACAAGTAGAAGGACGCAGTGATCGCTAGAAGCACAAAGGCCAGGAGGGCCAGGTGCCAATAGGTCCGATATCGCCGGTGCAACCCACTGCCCGCCGGTGCAGGACTTTTGGCGCCAAGATCTGTACTGACAAGTGGTTCCATCTTTGCCCCGTTATTTAACGTCACATCTGCCTCCTTGCTTGATGTCACATCTGCCTCCTTGCTTGATGTCACATCTGCCTCCTTGCTTGATGTCACATCTGCCTCCTTGCTTGCTACGGTAGGCCTGCCAGGGTAAGCGAAGGCGCTGTTTATGTGTGCAGGAAGAAACAGAGTACTCAGGTACTGATGCTCTGACAAATGCCCTGCCCTGCCCCGCCCCGCTCAGATCTGACATAGGCATGGCTTGAGGTTCCAGCCAACCCAGCCGGTAGGCCCATGATTACATTAAGACAGGCCCATGGTTTGGGTGGGCAGGCCCATGTTAGTAATCTCATTCTCTTGTTCGTCTAAAGAAATTGGGGGGCTGAAGCTGCCTGCATCCTTGTGCTGTCAACATAGAAAGTCCTCAACCCGCTTCAATTGTTTGATACCGGCAAGTGGCTACTCTTGGGCTACAAACATGACACAGGGGTGCACACACCCTGCACCCCCAGCTCCCTGTCCCCTCCCCCTGACCCCCTTGCCCCCTCACCTCTCAGAGACTGGCTGACACCACACCTCCAGCTCACCAGCCTGAAGCTGCTGCTGCACAAAACCATGTGACAGCATCAGTGGCACAAACACCCCATTACGCCAGCCGCTCGGCACTGTAGGCTCTCCATGCACCTGCAGGGTTTACAACATGAGGGACACAAATCAAAACAAATAACCACGCTGCTTACGAAAAAGGGACGGTTGCATGAGGGTGATCTGAGGATAAGCAACGACCATAGCTGTTTACTTCCATCCGTATCCCCTAGCAGAAATAAAGCAGGAAGGCAGTCCCAGACAGGAGGGTAAACTCTGGACTGGGAGCCGGCACACGCAACAGCCCAGCAGGTCCTACCTCGATGCTGAAGCATTCCACGAGCGGCAGCCACTCCCCGGGCCTGCCCAGATCCGCATCAAACAGCACCATCTCTGCTCCTTCCACGTCTATTTTCATGAAGCCGATGCCCCCTGAATCGGAGATGCCGTACTTGTCGATCAGGTACGCCAAGCTGCCGGGAGTGTGGGACGGGCGGCAGGAGCAGGTGGAAGGCAGGGAGCGATAAAGGGGAGAGGCATCTTAACTGGGGGAAGACATAGCATTTTATCAGGCTTAATATCTTCGCTGCAGTCAGGGCATGTGATTTATATGAGTGGTTGGCGAAGAGGCGTCATTTTGACCTGTTTCATAATATAGGAGGCGAAGTTGTGAGCAGGAGAAGGGCTTGTGAAATGTGCATGTTTGGCCTGGCAAAGATGAAGCATACAGGTATCATAAGGGAGAAAAGGCAGCGGTGACACGTCACAATTCCTGTCGGTGAGCAACGAGGCACTGGGGAGCTTGGGACTATGGCACCACCGTCCACAATTAACCTCAACTTTCCGGTCAGCCGCCTGTCTTCAGAGACACACTGCAGTGTCATTCCACTCACCTCATTCGGGGCACAACCTCCTCAATCAGCTTTCCGTGTGCTGACGCCAGCTCTTCCACCTTAAGAGCCCACTCCTGGCCCTGTGCAGTCGCGTTGCCGCCCCACACGTTGGTCGACGATATGCTTGCCAGCCCGACTGCTCCTCCGCTGCCGGTTCCATTCACGCCACCTCCCCAGATGGCCGCATGCTCGACAAACACATTTCGGCTGCAATAGTTGGGCAATTGATAGAGGCAGGCGTGTGGTCTGATGGCTGGCAAGAGCAGGTGTGGGGTAAGACAGGTGGCCCAGTCTTTGTTGCTACAAGTCAACCTTCCATGGGCTGCCCCACGGTCGCCAAAGGCCCGCTTTGGGGCCAAATCTTGACCGGCCCTTGAACGCCGGACCGAACAGCATGTCTGGCCGTGCACAAGGCCTCCAGTGTGAGGCCAGGAGGTAGCTCAACGTAACTGAAATATAGCCAAGCCATGACAAAAGTAATACTGAGCTAGCCATAACACTCGCACTTCGCGGTATGGGGTTTCCTGAAGCGGCAGATAAACAACAGCCTCACATAACATCTCACCTGCGCATTGTGTTCACGCGAGCCATGGCGGCGTTTGAATGGTGCGGCTCAACAAGCACAACACGTGCGGACGGGAATAGAGTGGCCATGTATAGGCTGGCTAGGCCGATATTGCCGCCGAGGTCAACTATGTTGCGTGGGGGCGCGCGACCGCCAGGAGGAAACAGTGCCGACAGGAACGCAAACTCGTTTTTCAGAATGACCTGGATTTAGGGGATGTAGAAGGTCATGGCTGCTCACTGTTGTTGGGTGGGGGATGGAAGGGGCTTTAATACCCTGGCTTCCTTGCCCGTGGCAGGGCAGTGCATAGGGTTGAGGGTCTCCTAGGGTTCAGGGTGAACTGCCCACATAATTGGAGCAGGCAAGGGTTTGATGCCCCAAATGAACCATCCACAGAGGCTGGGTGGTTGAGGAATGTGAGGGTCTCAAACCGTGTCTGTCCATGTTCCACCTATGCATGGCAGCCCCTCCCCATTGAACCAGTATTATTTCAGTGCCCGCGGATTGAACCCTGCCCTGGGAGGCTCCTGACGTAATGCTGGTTTAGACGGATGGCTGAAGGCCCCACCTGCTGCAGTGTGGAAAAAGTACTGAACCTATGGGTGAGGAATAAATGCCAGGATGATGCATCTGCTCCAGCCAGCTTCACAGAGCTCTCATGGGAAGCTCCTTCACAGGCAGGACACCCTGCTGGCTGCAGTTTTCCTGGACTATTCCGCATGTTCAAGTGACTGGGAGAAGACCCACCTGGGAGAACACCTGGTCATCAGTCGAGCTGTCCCGAAGATGCAACGTCCATTCTCCCAGCAGACCACCACAAGGGACGTCCCCTGACACCTGGAGAACCATCACCCGCTGCGGACCAATCTCCCCCGATTGTCCGTTGCCACTCCTAATAGCTAGCTTAAGGACCGCGCAGAAGGAGTCCCAGCCCGTTGGAGCCACGAGTTGTGGATAAGTTGCACTGAGAGAGCTTGATGTGAAGTAGCAGCTTGAGCCATGGCTACTTAATACGAGCCGAGAAGCGATGACGTGGAATAAAAATAGCGATACGAAGATGCGCATTGTCGGAAGAACTATTTGCGTATGAGAAAGCGGGAAATCCCTTCAGTATTGGGATGTATTGAACTGTCACAAATGCAGCTTGTTTCGGTCAACATGCGGTTTGCTTTTGAGTATCAAAACGGGGCGAGCGGATGTCCCGCTCGATGCCGGCGGATGTTCACACGTGTGTGCCGTATTGCGGCCTTTCCGGCAGCAGTTTGTTTATAGGTTGATCAGGGCGTGGTGTATATTTAGTGCGTTGGGAGCAACTTGGGATGCGAAGGTATCATGTATGTGGTAAACGAGAGCAGCATTGGCCGTCACTACCTCAGGTTTTCGCACCAATCAACTTCGCCTGTCACCGGCACCACTCTGCTCCATCCTGTTTTGGGTACAACACCCGTACTTAATACAAGTGGTGCTGCTCGTTGTCTCCGAGTGTGTCGTGAATCAGTCGATTAGGGTTTCGCCGGAACGGTGTCTTCATCCACGACGAGTGGTCAACATTAACATTCTGGGCGTTCAGCCCATTCACCGCATTTCCTGCACACAGTCATGCTGGCGAATAAGTCCTGCTGGTTAGCCTTGGCATTATTGCAAGTGCTGTCTGACTCCGCATCAGCAGGTCGGTGCCGTCATTTGACTGTTCCGCAGTTCAGTCTGGCTCTGGCTCCTGTCGGGCATGTTTGCTTTGGTGCCGGTATCTGATGATCTGGCTACCTGCGTCCCGCTTCATGTGGAGTAATTAAAAATTTTACACATGTACTGCCTGTCTGGAGCTGCAGATTTACAGTCCATGTCGTGGCATGCATGAGGCGCCATGCATGTGCCCAGAAATGTTCAGTGTCAACCTTTCATCCCAGCCATGTACAACTTGCTCTTATGTCTTGACACATGCCTCTCCTCCATGAATGGCATCTTACAAGCCTCGTTATTTCCAGCAGGGAGAGGCTTCTTGACTCAGCGAATGGTCAACTGTGCTGCCAACACCACATACCCCTGCGGCACCACCAAAGGCCCCATCAGCATTCCCGTAAGGCAGCAACTCCCTCGCATCCCCTTGGTCACCCTTGAACCAGGCGGGAACATTGGCCTGAGCCTGAAGGCCATGCCGGTGCAGGTACGAGGCGAAAATGTCCAATTCAACGCTACAACCTCGCTCCTTGCCACGGTACAGCTGCTCTACTGAAACTCATCCTCCGTCCCGACCCATGTGTGTAGATCGCAGACTCATTTGAAGCCGGCCTGCAGGTCTCCTGGACTGCCCCCGTGTACTGCTTGGATGGAAAGTGTGAACCCACCATCCAACCTCCAGCTCTGGTCCTGCCGAGCTGCCAGCCCTTCTCCATCACTCTCCAGAACCTCCTGCCCTTCCAATCCTACCACACCTGCCCTCTTGGCGACCCCAACACTTTCGCGCATGGTCCCAAGGACACAGAATGGACAAACCTCCACACCCACGGCCTCAAGGTGCTGTGCTCTATAAGGGAAAATTCATGCCTGCGTCATGTATAAGTATTTCGAGTGAAATGCAATGCCCCCCCTGACACCTAGCGCTACTAAGTATCTTACATGCACCTCAAACCCTATAGGCCTCGTGAGTCCAAGATTGAGAATGATCTCTTATCCTCAAGTTAACAAGCACCTCCTCCCATTGCCCTCACTCCTGGCTGTGCAGGTGGACCCGGGTGCCATCCGGCCTGAAAACCAGTGTAACCAGCCCCCTGGCGCCACCTTCACCAGCCAGGAGTATTATTGTGATTCAAACCTGGCCATAGATACAACGTGCCCAGTGAGTGGAGACGACGCGTACTCTTTTGTCCGGTCCAAGGTGCAGATGCCCTCTCAGAGGGCCGGGACCCGGGTCAAATATAATTATCCAGTAAGTGGGGGGTGAGGCCTTGTCTGAGAGGTGGGAGTATCAGTTTTTTTTTGACTCTGCTACATCTCAGCTACACTCTGGCCCCCGGCTCTAGGTTTGGCCAGCCACGCTGCTTGAGTGGGCTGCCGGCCAGAGGTCGCAATCTGGTCTTTGACGGCCGCGGGGCAACCTGCTGATGGTGGCCTCGGCGTCCCCCCACAGAAGCTCAAAGATCAGGCCAGGGGATGAGTTTGAGATTCAGAGAGTGCTTAATTGCAAAAACGACAATACCGGCATGTTCACATAACTATTTCATAACACAGCAACCACTTCAGATACAGCGTTTCAGTTAATGTCTGTTTTCCCTCCTTCTCCACTGGCCCCTGAATGGAAGTGTGCCATGCTGTGTTCCATGCGCATGGCCGCAGCAACCGAGGGCGATGGTTCCAGGCGTGGGCTGGTTCCATGGGCATCAGCATGGCTCTGTCGGTAGCCAGGTTCCCACAGCGGCAGGACCGCTCATCGTGCCCGAGGCCTCCCTACGCAATGGCATCAAGCAACTGTATGAGCCTCTCAACCGTGACACCAGCGAGGCTTGCAACATATTCATTAATGTGAGTGCTTTGGTCACATGTCTGACAGCGTGCGGGGAGATATGTACCGTAATCAAGAAGGCATGACAAGCATTCAACAGTGAGCCTATGGTTCTGCGCCAGTATATTTGTTTTGCTCTGTTTCAGACTACCGGTATTCTTCAGCAGGGGCAAATCAGGCAGCCATAGAGATGGGCCTCTTGGGTCCAAACCATGACGGGCTATGTCCAACGTTCCAAGCAACATGACATGCTACACCAGGATCCCTGGGCCACAATGTGTCATTTGTTGCATTTGTGGCATCTGTGATCAGGATTCACTAGCTGAAATGAAGCTGAAGTGCACTCAACTGCACACTGGTCTGTGCCATCTTTTATCAGGGTACAGCTGGAAACTCTTGACCAATAGTGTTCCTATCCTCACAGCACATCTCTGACCAAACCTGTACCTCTTATTTTTCAGTTTCTTGAAAACAATCCCTTGGACACCTCACTGATCCTCCAGTTCAATGGGATCTGGTTCCGGAACAGAGGCCCTAACAACACCGAACCAGGTGCGCTCTCCTGACGGATAAAACCATAGACATGAGTCTCTCCAGGCACCCACAAACTATGACAATGCCAGTAGTTGTGAGTGTAGGTTCCACACGCTCTCTATCACCTGACCTCTGGGATACAATGTCATTGTTTTTTGCCAGCAGTGTTCAAGCTCTGCCAAATCAAGTGTGGAACCACAACCCTGTGTTCCCTCTTGCCCAGGCTGAGAATCACCCCTCTCTCATCCCCCAACTGCACATGTAACAAACACAGAGGGTCATATCAGAGCTGTAACATGCCGTTCCTGCTAATCCAGTGATTTGTCCCATATCCTGTAGATGATGACAGCATTCCCTTCATTGGTGATGCCGCCATTCCCCGCAGCAAGCTTTTGTATGGGAGCCAAAACAAGTCGCTCTTCACCAACATTGCTGGCCGGGACTACGTCACAGTGAATGGCGCTTTTCAGCCGACCATCAAAGTCCATCAAAACACGTATGTGCTGGAGGCTTCACCACCGGTCCATCCTGAGATTGAGGCCGGACCATCTTAGACGATCGCTCCATTCATCCCTCCCATCAGTTTCATCCACCTCTTCATCCCCTCAGCCTCACCCCTCAATCTCCACGTCATCCTTTCAGCCCCACCTCTTCCCTTCATTTCCGGTGACTCATCCCCATCTCTCTTTTCCCTTCACCAACCCTCTCTCTCCCCTCTCTTACCCCCCTCTCTCTCCCCCCTCTCCCCCCCCTCTCTCTCCCCCCTTCACCCCCTCTCTCTCTCCCCCCTTCATCCCCCCTCTCTCTCCCCCCTTCATCCCCCCTTCATCCCCCTTCTCTCCCCCCCTTCATCCCCCCTCTCTCTCCCCCCTTCACCCCCCCTCTCTCTCCCCCCTCTCTCTCTACCCTCTCCCCCCCCTCTCTCTCCCCCCTTCATCCCTCCTTCATCTCCCAGCATCTCCCCTCTCTCTCTCCCTCCTTCATCTACCCTTAACCCCCCCTCTTCCCCCCCCCCTTCATCCCCCCTCTCTCTCCTCCTTCTCTCCCCCCTCTCTCCCCCCCCTTCATCCCCCCTCTCCCCCCCCCTCTTCATCCCTCCTTCATCCCCCCTTCATCCCCCCTTCATCCCGCCTTCATCCCCCCTCTCTCCCCCCCCCCCCCCTTTATCCCCCATCTCTCCCCCCTTCATCCCCCCTCTCTCTCCCTCCTTCACCACCCCTCTCTCTCCCCTCTTCATCCCCTCAGACTCACCCCCCTCTCTCTCCTTCCTTCACCCTGCCAGCCTCATCCGGTGGCAATTGCTCAATACAATGAGCCTCAAATGGCTGGACCTCACTATCCGACAGGCAGACGACACGAAGCTCCTTGCCAACTGCAAGTAAGGGCGGGTCCACATTCAAGATTTGTGCAGACGGTTGGGTACCAAATGATACCTGCACCCGCCGCTGGGGGGGGGTGCTGGTATCTGTTCCCCCTAAGATCAAGGAGGTGGTCTCAGGTAGTCTGGAGTATGTGCTCAGATGGGCCGCATGCGGCTGAGGCCTTGACTAAGGTACATTGCTTTTATCCTAAACTCGCCATGAAAGACAACTCAGGCTGCAAGTGGGGACAGGTTCAGATTCCAGATTTGTTCAGGCTGTGGGTGCCAAGAAAGCTTTTAGAAGTAATATGCCTGCAGGATGTGCTGTGTGCTGGTATCTCTCCCCTAGAATCTAGGCAGTGGTCTCAGGATGGCTAGAGTATGTCCCAGATGGGCCATATGCAGCTGTGGTGTTGACTAGTGTTCAGTGCTGGATCCTATAATCTCTCCGAATTAGGACCCAGACTGCTAGCTAGCATTTGAATGCCGGTATGAGTCTCATGACCCTTTCTTTGGTACCATCAATGTGATCATAAGATGAGACCTGCATCTGCCCAGGGCGCTAACGCCTGTGGAAGAGCCACGGAGGACACAGGCCGGACACGCATCATCCTAACCTACATTAAAATCATGCTGGAATCACCCTGAACTGAGATGTACTGGTACTGCCCAATCGACCTCTACTATAAGGTGCCAGCAGCAACCGGTAAGAAATCGAAAACCTGGAAATTCTGAAAGCTCGCCCCGCCTTGACCTCTTTGCAGGTTCTGGCTCATAGGTAAGGATGGTGTCCCTCTACCTCAGGTCCCTCGACTGACCTCCAGCACCCCGGATAAGATCAGCAACATCATCCTCGGGAACGGCAACCGCGCTGATATGGTGCTCAGGTGCAGCCAGCCTGGGACCTATGTGCTGACGTCCGGTGCTGGTCCCTTTCACACTCACCCAACTGGTGAGTGAGCGTTTACAAATCCCTTTTTGTCCTCCAGCGTGTGTTCGGCTGATCCCCTGTCTGATCTACCTACCTTGCCAGCCACATTCCGACCAGAGACTGGTCCACACTGGTATTTGTATGAGTACCTAGAGCTCATGTGCCCTGTGATATTGTTCCCCCGTGCCCTTACGCTTCGGTACCCCTAAGCCCCATGACCTTGTGACCTGGTGTGGGTCCAGCGTGCAAGGCCACCGACTGCGATCCGTTCGGCCAGCGCCCGTGAATTTGAATTTTGCGTACCTGTGCCTGCTGTGGGTTCAGCTTGCAAGGCCACCCACTGCGATCCGTTCGGCCAGCGACTGTGAATTTGAATTTTGCGTACCTGTGCCTGCTGTGGGTTCAGCGTGCAAGGCCACCCACTGCGAGCTGTTTGGAGACCCTCCTGTGAATGGCGCGAGCCTAAACAGTGCCAACAGCTTCTTCAGAGGAGCCGAGCTGCCGGACGGAGATGCGGTGCTGGCAGTCATAGAGGTAGAGGCCAACCAGGGGCCATGCGACGCTGACCTACCCTCACAGCCAGTGTGCAAGGCAAAGTGAGTCCCTCTCATTCTCGTGCACACACACGTGTTTATGGTGATGTATCTGCCCTTTGAACCACGGGCTGTGGGTTGGCCACAGTTTGGTCCCAATGGGGCCCGTGGTGGCCGCCCGGCCGGCAGACCCCAAGCGTGTCATGGTGCGCAAAACAAACGTCAACACATGCACATGCACACATACAAACATTTTTCGGCCTCAGTGACACAGAGCTTGCTAGAAGCTCAGAGCTGACAAAGGGTAGCAGCCTTGAAGTTGTTTGCAGAAACGCCACTGCCCCCCCCCCCCCTGAGATCCAGGCTGGAGCAGTTTTATTACTTGGACTACATGAGCTTTCCCGGCAAGGCGATCGAGCAATGCTTTTCATTTATGGACCAGAATCATGGAGCACGGTGCTCCCTCAACTCCTGTCTTTACGGAGAATACAGTGAGTACCAGCTGTGGGGTTAATTCCCACGTCACAGGTCTATGGCTGTTTGTGTGTCAGTTGCCTGCCCAGGAACGGGGGGGGGGGGGGCGCTGTTTTTCGCTCGCTGTCCTTGTTTATTTTGTGCTCCTAACGGTTTGCGGGCGCCTGTCCTATGCATGAAATATTAAAATGTGAGGCTCCGCAGGACTGTTGCACCTTCACAGCTAGGGGAAAGTGGTACTGCAGCACTGCTACTCAAATGAATTGACATAATTGACGTCACCAGCTGTTAGGCTCAGGCACCAAACCCATGTTTTAGTTTGGGGTGAAGTGCCCACAGGCTCCCATAGTTATTTTGTCATCGCCTGCATTGTGCATTCAATAGCTGTGTGTCTGCATCTGATGTAGACCAAGCCACTGAAAACCAAGTAACACGACCCCAATAAAATCAACACAAGGTATTCACAAGGTTCAAGATCAAGAGAAGATGTAGAATAGCTGTTGTCCTTGAGATGTTGCATGGCGCTTGGGTTTGGTCTGCAAACTGTGAGGCTGAAGTTGATTCCGACACATGCGGCATGTTTTGCCCAGGCCCCTCGGTAGCTCTCCGGCATGCCCATCCTGCTGTCTCTTGACCATCCCACCTTCCACCCCTTGCAGCGGCTTGTGTGCAGCAGGGCAGCACCCAGGAGTGGACGCTCAGGGATACGACACTTCATCCTTGGCACTTGCATGAGACTCCCACTCGGATCACGCACCTCCCACCTTGCGTGTCGGACACCACAAACCTCTGGATGGTGAGTTGGAGGGGGGAGGGCTCCGGACGAAATCACAGAACGCCTGCGTGTCACCAAACCAACAACATAATGCAACAAATTACCCAAACAGATGTGCCCAGAAGCATGGACTAAGGGAGTCTGGCATTTTAGTTTTTGGATCCCAGAATGATCCGCCTTATTTTAGTTTTTGGATCACAGAATGATCCGCCTTATTTTAGTTTTTGGAGCACAGAATCATCCGCCTTATTTTAGTTTTTGGATCACAGAATCATCCGCCTTATTTTAGTTTTTGGATCACAGAATGATCCGCCTTATTTTAGTTTTTGGATCACAGAATCATCCGCCTTATTTTAGTATTTGGATCACAGAATCAGCCGCCTTATTTTAGTTTTTGGAGCACAGAATCATCCGCCTTATTTTAGTTTTTGGATCACAGAATCAGGCACTTATTCAGACACGAGTTACAAGGTTCATAGCTCCCTTGGTGCTTGCCTGGCATTGTTCAAACCAGATACATGTCACATGAAAGTTTGCATTAGCGTACACAAACCCGTGAGAATTACAATCAGGCTGAGGTTCTGTCCTTCCTACTCTTTCATGATCCTGCAGACAGAGTTCACCCTTCCAGTCCCACATCCTCTCTTTGTCTGTCATGGCACTCTACATGGTGTTATGTTGACTGGGGGATGATGAGGCAAGATGTCCCTGACCTCGCTTTCAACTTGTCCTTCTTATTGATCAGGTTGGAGATTGGCACGACGTGGTGCACATCCCTGTTTGCCAGGATGCATGTACCTGGAGTGAAGGGAAGCTTGGCGATGCGGTGTCTGTTTGTGATGAGGTGGGTGGCACTGTTTGTTTTAAAGTAGGTCCTCCAGCTACATTTCAGCTACATCACAGCCTACAGCCGTGGGGGCCTGGTGCAGTAAGTATGCCCTGCTGCTGGGCCATCAGCTGAAGGCCTGACAAGGTGAAGGCGCCGTGGGCTCAGTGATGGCTGGCCAGTGGCCTGCCGAGGTGTCTGGTTTGCACTGAAATAAACACTGATGGGAGCTGTCATGGCAGCGTCCATGTTCATGCGGGTAGCAAGGTACTGGTAAGCTGATGTAGACAGGTTGCATTCACGGCTGGGCAATTTACAGTCGTGACGGTCGGCCTCATTACGGTGTGACAAGAATTTAACGGTTGGTTAGTCAGAATTACTGTTTATAATGCGTTACAGACTGACTTACATGACACCTGAGTCCCCCTAACAGTGCAAGAGCCCAATACCGGTTAAATTGTGTGTCGTCAATCGGCCTGCTATAGTCTGCGCCTCGGTCTGCATTCGATCACCTTTGCTCCCAAATCAGTGTATGCCCTGATCCATCTCTGAGGGTGCAGGGACTAGAGCTGAATGAATACCCCTCCTTTGCCCGCGCAATGGAAGGCCAGGATAGTGGTGCCAGGTGCTGGTATCAAAATACTGCCACGTTATTTAGTGGGGTTAAAACCACTATTTGTTTAACATACCAGGCATTTACAACAGGAGGTTACACTTGCTGGAATCAGGGGCAGCTAAATTTGTTCTCCTGTTGACCCCAGCTGCATTTCCTGCTCCTCATGTGTGTGACAGCGGGCCCACAGCATGCATAAACAATGACAGACACATCTCTGGCACACCTCTGAGGCTGCACCCTGCCACTTTCCGCCTGCTGCAGGTAGCGGTTCAGTGCCTAAACAATTGCGGACAGTTTAACATCCCAGCACCCTGCCGCTGTCCGCCTGCTGCAGGTCAAGGTCCAATGGATAGCCAATGATTTCGACAACCCCACAGCCTTCGTGGGTAATCGAGACAACTGCTATCCTAGTGGTGGACCCACCCGGCCCTCCGTCCCTTGTGCTCCACGATACGCCGTAGCGCACTGCCACATACTGCCCCACGAGGACGAGGGCTGCATGATGTATGTGCTCTGGAGCTGTGAGGCCTGTAATAGCTCCTTAGGGACCTGCCCCACCCAGTATGGATACGTTGCTGAGGTGCCGGCCAAGGATCGTTGCAATCTCAACAGTCCCATCAGCAGTGGAACGAATGACAACAGGCATGCAAGATAGGGAGGTCCTACGTCGCACATGGGAGGGAAACACTTTAGCTCCAATACTTTTCTCTGGGCACTGCTCCAGAGCTTTTTGAGACATGTTACGTCTGCACATGACAATCGATCAGTTACAAGCACTTTTCTGTGTGCCAGGGGGTAAGCCAACTAGCAATCAGTCTTTGCTTAAGGTCTTGCCTAGCCTCTCAGACCAGCCACAGTTCAGCCTCATCTTAGTGTGCTGATTAAAAGCAACCAATAGTCATCAGTCTCTGCGGCATCTTTGACGCTGATCATAGCTGAATGTATGGAACAATAGTCGTTTGAGAAATCTGAATCATGAGGATGCATCACCTGGATGGATCCGGGTGGAGGACTGGAGGGGTGTTCCTGGAGGGGTGTTCCTGGAGGGGTGTTCCTGGAGGGGTGTTCCTGGAGGGGTGTTTCTGGAGGGGTGTTTTTCTTTGCCCTTTGTGCTCCTCTCTGTCTTTTATCTTGTCTATAGTTCCTTTCCTTCTTCCTCCCAACCAGAGAGGACGTGGCAGAGCCCGCAGGCAGGGGTGGGGGGCCCTGGTTTTCTGCAACTTGTAGTTGAACTTTTTGAAGGCTAGTGTCTTCAGGGCAGGGATACGGTTTGCCGAACCTTTGTGTTCTTGTTGGTTGGTGGGTGAACTTGCTATCCTTTCTTTCCTCTTGTGCCTTCTCCCTTGACTTTCCTAGCTGACTTTTGTTTGCCGACGTGGCTGAGCTTCATTTCAGCATGGCCCAGAGGTGTAACGTCATCAACCCGGATGGATACTGGGACCTCGCCACTAAACACAGGTCTTCGACTGCCTACTGCGCTTGGTTCCAGTTTACGGCGGGCGCCTTGTTGGCGCAAGCTAGGAGCCGCACCAGCAATAGGGCGTGCGCTTGTGTGCACACGAACTTACGGCTGCGGCTCGGTGCGGTTAGTGATACGAGGCTGATACGAGGCTGATACGAGGGGACGGCGGAGCGATCAACAACGTGAGACATGCTGCTGCCAGAGGTGTTGGGCAAGGGGAGATGGCAAGCAAGTGGAGGATGCGCTGCATGTCTGCTGCCAGTGTCCCAGCGTGAAGGAGAGGCTTGGGTAGATAGGTTGGACAGGTCCCCGGAGGGCGCCACAGACTTTCTACAGTTGCACCGGAGCAGGCTTGTGTGTGAGGCTCTGACTTTTGTTGAGGACGTAGTAGGCATTTTTGAGGCCTAGTTTGTTGCTTTTCTCTGCCCTCTTGGGGAAAAGGCTTTAAAGGGGCAAGGATACTTCTTGCTGCCTTTTCCTTTGGGGGGGATATTTCTTTCTCCTTTGTGTTCGTCTCCTTCTTTCCCTCTTACCTTCAGTTCCTTTTCTTTTCTCCCAACAGGACAGTTGTGCACCCACGCGGCCGAGCCTTTTTGAGCAGGGCCCAGAGGTGCAATGTCATTGACCCGCCGGATGGATCCATGCTGATCACCTGAATGGACGCGGTCCTTCCTCAACGACCTCAATGTTCTTCAATGTTTTGAATGGTTACTCAAGGAAGCACCGAACAGGCCCTGGCTCAGGCATGCAGAGGAATATATAACTGACTGGTGGAACTTCACTCTAGCTGAACAAAGGTGTTGCTCTGGCGGCATGAGCATAAAAGCATATTCTGCCTCCGTATGTACCATGTCATCACATTCCTCACACCCTGGAGGCCTGGAGCAGGCACAAGTTAGCCTTTGTGTTCCGCTATCGTTCCAAGACACTCGTGAAACGTGAGAAGTGATACCAGCCTAGAAAGTAGGGTGAGACAACGAGATCCGTGCTGGGGTTCGACGACTCAATCCCAAACCCTTGTCCGTCGTCGGAACTACCGACGAGGTCGCCTTCCATGAACCATTGCTTATGAAAAGATCTATACGCTCAGGCAGATGTGGGAGGATTAATGGCCGAGATGGACTCCAACGCCGAGGTCACAATCATTTTTCAAATGGCAACTCCCAACTCACTCTCCCTCGTCCGGTAACCATTGCTCCCCGCTGTGCCGTTGGTTCATTGCGCAGGTGGTAGTAAATGAGATCGAATGGCAGAAGAGAGCGGAGGGTATGGCTCAGAGCTCCTTCCTGAAGGAGCTTGACTCATGGGTGAAGGTGGGGCATGAAGTTTACATCGTGCTCAAAGGATTTCAAAGGCAGCAGGACCGTCTGAAGAAGACAACTCCAAAGCAAGACAATGCTAGCGCCTCTTGCGAGACTCCCACCTGGAGTGGATTCACCCTTAGGCAGCATGCAGAGCACGGCGGAAGCTTCCGGCAGCGGAACATGGTGGCCAGACAGCCCGGCTTCGGTGAGACAGAATAGGCAACAGGGAGGGCATACTAACGAAAAGGAGCACCTTCATGACAAGATCTTCACCCGATGTCAACATCCAGGATCATGTCAAATCTCACCTGCCCCCTTTTCTTCAGCAGTAGTGCATGTTCGCGCATGTGCAGGTTGCGCCACCTTTCTCTCCCAGCGGCTCTTGACTCCTCTCCCCAGCATTGAAGAGAAACGTGATTCCACTCCCTCCTGCTCTTGTCTGCACACCTGTCCACCCACCCGCCCGCCTGAAGGCTTGCTCTCCCACCCACTCGCCTATTCCCTGTCCACCCACACGCCTGCCTCCTTCCCTGCCCACAGCACCCATAGAGGTATGCAAGATTTTGGATATACAGTGGCTTAAGCTGGAGGTCCGTGCTGGAGATAGCGGAGAGCTCCCTGCTGGAGACGAGCAAGAGCTCCCTACACCTATTCAAGACAGATTGTTTGTGCGACTGAAGCTGCAAAGGTGCTTGGAAAAGGATCGCCCTATCAATCAAGGTGAAGCTGCGTCAACAAATCATACATCACACACACACACACACACACACACACATACAAAAGTGTATGCATGCAAGCAAAATAGTAATGACACAAACAAACATGTGTGTGATGTTAGCGTCTGCGCCTTGTCTACCCCTTAGACAGCAGGTCACGAAGGCCGCAGCTGGTTCAATTGTGCCCAGAGTATCTGGATGTGCTCAGCCTTCCAGTGCATTTGGCAGTAATCAGCAGAGGAGCAGTGTGTCTGTTCTGCTCCTAGATGTGTCTCCTCATCTCCTGGACACCCTGGTCCTTCCGCGGCACAGAAATCGGTTCCCGCACTGTGACATCGGCACCTCATGCATGGCACGCATGGCGCATGGTGCTTGGCGTTTTTTGTGTGAACTCTTCCTCCCCTTGCTGGACAGCTCCCTGCTCCTCTGATCTGATAATGGAGCCCTGGATGACAATGGTCGATTACCACCTGGACGAAGGGTGTGAGTTCGTGGTGCGAAGGTGAGCTGAGGAAGCTTGTTGCTGCTGCTGTTGGATGACGGGGATTGATTATCACCAGCATTGAGGATGGGGTTTCTTATTACAAAATTAGAATAAGAAGGGTGATGACGGTGGTCGTGGCGATGCTGCTGCTACTTCTGCTGCTACTGCTGCTGCTGCTACTGCTGCTGCTGCTGCTACTGCTGCTACTGCTGCTACTGTTGCTTCTGCTGTTGCTACTGCTGCTGCTGTTGCTGCTGCTGCTGCTGCTGTGGGAACAACCTTCATTCTCCGCTCAACAAGAGAGCACCCCCAAAGGGCAGAGGGGCATTTCGGGAAACATGGTGGGTTAATGGAGAGGACCCTGGACATAAGATGGACGGACCATCTTACGTCTAGGGTCTGTACCATGAACCCACTGCCCTGTCAGGTGAGGATAGCTTGGCAGTCCTACCCTGCATTAACCCCTCAGCTGTTCGTCGGACCTGACTGCAACTTGTATCCTCCTGTCTGCCTCGACAGGCAAACGTACCTCCGCTCCTTGGAGGTCATGTGGAACATCAGCGAGAGGATTCACATGTACTGGGCGGACGCAGATGTGAGGATCCTAGGGGAGATCATGCAGGAAGGGGCTCGGGGCGGACACAGAGGGCTGCATGTTGGGAAGGCTGATGTATGCTGTCTATGGGGAACTAACGAGCATGTGACTAACGTCCACAGCAACCATGTGAATATGATCGAGGTACGTAGCCATGTGCCAGCTCATGCATAAAACACGTTCATGTGCCTGTGCATGAGTACATGACGGAGACTTGTCCACGCATCAGCACATGACAGACACCCATGCATCAAACAGATGACAGGTACCCATGCATCGACACATGACAGACACCCATGCATTAACACATGACAGACACCCATGCATCAACACATGACAGACACCCATGCGTCAGCACATGACAGACACCCATGCATCAACACATGACAGACACCCATGCATCAACACATGACAGATGCCCATGCGTCAACACATGACAGACACCCATGCATCAACACATGACAGACACCCATGCATCAACACATGACAGACACCCATGCATCAAACATATGACAGGTACCCATGCATCGACACATGACAGACACCCATGCATTAACACATGACAGACACCCATGCATCAACACATGACAGACACCCATGCGTCAACACATGACAGACACCCATGCATCAACACATGACAGACACCCATGCATCAACACATGACAGACACCCATGCATCAACACATGACAGACACCCATGCATCAACACATGACAGACACACATGCATCAACACATGACAGACACCCATGCATCAACACATGACAGACACCCATGCGTCAACACATGACAGACACCCATGCATCAATACATGACAGACACCCATGCATCAACACATGACAGACACCCATGCATCAACACATGACAGACACCCATGCATCAACACATGACAGACACCCATGCATCAACACATGACAGACACCCATGCATCAACACATGACAGACACCCATGCATCAGCACATGACAAACACCCATGCATCAACACATGACAGACACCCATGCATCAACACATGACAGACACCCATGCATCAAACAGATGACAGGTACCCATGCATCAACACATGACAGACACCCATGCATCAACACATGACAGACACCCATGCATTAACACATGACAGACACCCATGCGTCAACACATGACAGACACCCATGCGTCAACACATGACAGACACCCATGCATCAACACATGACAGACACCCATGCATCAACACATGACAGACACCCATGCATCAACACATGACAGACACCCATGCATCAACACATGACAGACACCCATGCATCAACACATGACAGACACCCATGCATCAACACATGACAGACACCCATGCATGAGCACATGAGGGACACCCATGCAACAACACATGACAGACACCCATGCATCAACACATGACAGACACCCATGCATCAACACATGACAGACACCCATGCATCAACACATGACAGATACCCATGCATCAACACATGACAGACACCCATGCATCAACACATGACAGACACCCATGCATCAACACATGACAGACACCCATGCATCAACACATGACAGACACCCATGCATCAACACATGACAGACACCCATGCATGAGCACATGACAGACACCCATGCATCAACACATGACAGATACCCATGCATCAACACATGACAGACACCCATGCATCAACACATGACAGACACCCATGCATCAACACATGACAGACACCCATGCATCAACACATGACAGATGCCCATGCGTCAACACATGACAGACACCCATGCATCAACACATGACAGACACCCATGCATCAAACAGATGACAGGTACCCATGCATCAACACATGACAGACACCCATGCATCAACACATGACAGACACCCATGCATTAACACATGACAGACACCCATGCGTCAACACATGACAGACACCCATGCATCAACACATGACAGACACCCATGCATCAACACATGACAGACACCCATGCATCAAACAGATGACAGGTACCCATGCATCAACACATGACAGACACCCATGCATCAACACATGACAGACACCCATGCATCAACACATGACAGACACCCATGCATGAGCACATGAGGGACACCCATGCAACAACACATGACAGATACCCATGCATCAACACATGACAGACACCCATGCATCAACACATGACAGACACCCATGCATCAACACATGACAGATACCCATGCATCAACACATGACAGACACCCATGCATCAACACATGACAGACACCCATGCATCAACACATGACAGACACCCATGCATCAACACATGACAGACACCCATGCATCAACACATGACAGACACCCATGCATCAACACATGACAGACACCCATGCATCAACACATGACAGATACCCATGCATCAACACATGACAGACACCCATGCATCAACACATGACAGACACCCATGCAACAACACATGACAGACACCCATGCATCAACACATGACAGACACCCATGCATCAACACATGACAGACACCCATGCATCAACACATGACAGATGCCCATGCGTCAACACATGACAGACACCCATGCATCAACACATGACAGACACCCATGCATCAACACATGACAGACACCCATGCATCAACACATGACAGACACCCATGCATCAACACATGACAGACACCCATGCATCAACACATGACAGACACCCATGCATCAACACATGACAGATACCCATGCATCAACACATGACAGACACCCATGCATCAACACATGACAGACACCCATGCATCAACACATGACAGACACCCATGCATCAACACATGACAGACACCCATGCATGAGCACATGAGGGACACCCATGCAACAACACATGATAGACACCCATGCATCAGTATATGACAAGCACCTGCTTCTGTTCACTTGGTGCCATGCACACATTGCTGTAGGACCCGGCCAATGGCGTCTTCTATAAAGGCACAGTGGTGGGAAAGCGTGCAGCCAAAACCTTCAAGAAGCTCAAGAAAGACTTCAAATCTAGCCTCCTCCGGGAGGGCAGGGGGGCGGCCAACAGTGAGGACGGCTGGGCAGCGCATTTATGCCTAAGCCTCAGGAATCACAATTTTGAGGCGACGGTGAGGCGGCCTTTGCTTCACTTGCCCTGCTACTGTGGGATCGGCATCTCACTGTCGCGCATGACGGCATTGAGCGGTGTCTGTGGTGCATGGGACCTGTCTTAGTAAGTGCGAACTGCATCAGGACATGTAACCTGTATCAGGTGTGAACTGCATTGGGACATGTTACCTGTGTCAGGTGTGAACTGCATCGGGACATGTAACCTGTGTCAGGTGTGAACTGCATCGGGACATGTAATCTCCTTGTTGACATCCTGTTCCTTCCTTGTGCCTGCTTGTTGACATCCTGTTCCTTCCTCGTGCCATCCTCTTCCTTCCTTGTGCCTGCTTGTTGACATCATGTTCCTTCCTCGTGCCTGCTTATTGACATCATGTTCCTCCCTGGTGCCTGCTTGTTGACATCTTGTTCCTCCCTTGTGCCTGCTTGTTGACATCCTGTTCCTCCCTGGTGCCTGCTTGTTGACATCCTGTTCCTTCCTTGTGCCTGCTTGTTGACATCCTGTTCCTTCCTTGTGCCTGCTTGTTGACATCCTGTTCCTTCCTTGTGCCTGCTTGTTGGCATCATGTTCCTTCCTTGTGCCTGCTTGTTGACATAATGTTCCTTCCTTGTGCCTGCTTGTTGACATCCTGTTCCTCCCTTGTGCCTGCTTGTTGACATCCTGTTCCTTCCTTGTGCCTGCTTGTTGACATCCTGTTCCTCCCTTGTGCCTGCTTGTTGACATCATGTTCCTTCCTTGTGCCTGCTTGTTGACATCCTGTTCCTTCCTTGTGCCTGCTTGTTGACATCATGTTCCTTCCTTGTGCCTGCTTGTTGACATCCTGTTCCTTCCTTGAGCCTGCTTGTTGACATCCTGTTCCTCCCTTGTGCCTGCTTGTTGACATCATGTTCCTTCCTTGTGCCTGCTTGTTGACATCCTGTTCTTTCCTTGTGCCTGCTTGTTGACATCCTGTTCCTTCCTTGTGCCTGCTTGTTGACATCCTGTTCCTTCCTTGTGCCTGCTTGTTGACATCATGTTCCTTCCTTGTGCCTGCTTGTTGACATCCTGTTCCTTCCTTGTGCCTGCTTGTTGACATCCTGTTCCTTCCTTGTGCCTGCTTGTTGACATCATGTTCCTTCCTTGTGCCTGCTTGTTGACATCCTGTTCCTTCCTTGTGCCTGCTTGTTGACATCCTGTTCCTTCCTTGTGCCTGCTTGTTGACATCATGTTCCTTCCTTGTGCCTGCTTGTTGGCATAATGTTCCTTCCTTGTGCCTGCTTGTTGACATCCTGTTCCTTCCATGTGCCTGCTTGTTGACATCCTGTTCCTTCCTTGTGCCTGCTTGTTGGCATAATGTTCCTTCCTTGTGCCTGCTTGTTGACATCTTGGTCCTCCCTTGTGCCTGCTTGTTGACATCCTGTTTCGTGGCGCAGGATCCCAATGAGACTTCGACCTGGGAGCAATACCGGGTGCTTTGGGATGGCGAGCATGATGATGAACAGGAGGGGGACGTAAACGCATGGGAGATGGTGCCCTTGGAAGGGTAGGGGGGTCATTGGACAGCACAGTGTTTCTGTTTTCATAACCCAGCTACATGTCAGCTACATGTCAGCTACATGTCAGCTACATGTCAGCTACATGTCAGCTACATGTCAGCTACATGTCAGCGACATGTCAGGGACATGTCAGCGACATGTCAGCTTCACTCCAGCCTCTGGCCAGAGGACCCAAGTTTGACCAGCCATGCTGCTGGATCTGCCAGCCATGGGCCAGTCCTAGGTTTTGTCCCAATCAGGCCATTGGCGGCAGTGGGGCGGCCTGCCCTGGGCCGCCTCGTAGCCGAAAATTTAACACTGTAGCCAGGCTGCATGAGTAGGGTGGTAGTGCTATTGAATGCGTAGATAAAAGCTGTCATCTGGTCAAGCCAGGGCTGCTATCTGGCAGACTGTGGCTGATGCATTTTGTATCTTCTATGAATGGACACTGCCCTGCAGGAGTCTAAAACATTGCCCGTCTGGAGTTCATTGGTGTCCCCTGTGCTGGCACTGACACCAGTCTATACCCATTGTGCCCTGCTGGCACCTGCTATCACCTGCACCCATGCTGGCACATGCTGGCACCTGCAATCATCTTTGCTCATTGTGCCCTGCTGGCACCTGCTATCACCTGCTATCACCTGCACCCATGCTGGCACCTGCAATCATCTGTGCTCATTGTGCCCTGCTGGCACCTGCTATCACCTGCTATCACCTGCACCCATGCTGGCACATGCTGGCACCTGCAATCATCTGTGCTCATTGTGCCCTGCTGATACCTGCTATCACCTGCACCCATGCTGGCACATGCTGGCACCTGCAATCATCTGTGCTCATTGTGCCCTGCTGGCACCTGCACCCGCCTGTGCCCATTGTGATCTGCTGGCACCTACACAGGCATGTTGCAAGACTGGCTGAGGAGGAGCCTTGGTTATCGCGACAAGACATAGCGGACCAGGAATATTACGGGGAGGAGCATGACCAGGAAAGCAGCAGCAGCGGCGGGGGGGGCGGTGGCGCCAGCGACTACGTCAGTGGGGAAAGCGGGGCAGAGGAGTGGCAGCAGGGCGATGTACGGGGCAGGGGCAGGGGCAGGGGCAAGGGCAGGGGAAAAAGCAGGGGGCGCGGCAGCAGCAGCAGAGGTCAGAGCTTTGGAGGGAGCAAGGGCCGGGCCCGGGGAGGTGGCCGGGGGACAGCTCACCTCGATAACCCTGTGGGTACCACTGCCTCGGCGGGAGGGGGCCGCCGCAGCAGCACGCGACAGCTGCATCCGCGTGCGGCACACGGCCCTGCGGCCTGGATGGGCGGCGGCCCTGAACCAAATAGTTCTCATGTGAGTGTGCGTTGAGCGTCATTGTGTCTGTGGGCAGGGGGGAGATGGGAAGAGTTGCTTGTTATCTGAGCTCAGCACAGAGGCAGTCGTCCTGATGATGTGCTGGGAGGGCAACCCTGGTGGGAGGGCGAATGGTGGCGCCAGGGGGGCTGAGGAGGGGAGGGCGCCTCTGCGGCTGCTCAGATGATGAGTTGATGGCCCATGCTGTCTTCTTATTTGAAGGCATGGAGTGGTTTGTTGCACATGGCATGGGGGATGAGAGTGCGGTTGTGGCGCGTGTGCGGTCCACAAAGAAGCGGCTCATCGAGCGACGTTGTGTGTATTGTGGTGCACCGCAAAGAGACAGCTGATTGAGCCCTGTTGTGTGTTTTGTGGTGCTGATGGAGGAAACAGGTTGTTGACGGATGTTATGTGTGCTGTTTGCTCTTGTAGGATTGTTGCAGCTGGCCCTTCTGCTGTGAATGCCTCAATGGTGGAGCACTGAGGCAATGCAGCGGAGGCTGTTGCAACAGCTTCCATTCAGAATGCATGAGCGGCTCTGAGACAGCAGCGTTGCGAGAGGGGGACAGCGGCGGTGGCAGTGCGCCCTGGTCAGTCGAGAGATCTCGTGTGCCGCTTGCAAGCCCACCTGTAAACTGATAAGAAAAACGATGCACTTCAAAGTGCAGATCTCGGTAGACAGTGTTAATCCTAGGACCATTTAATGCGTCTGCACTTATCCCAACATGCTGCTGGTAGTAAGGAGGCATCTATAAATGGGCAGAAAAGCAAACTAGCCTTCCTTTTGCATTTGCCGCAAATGACCTAGATCTGGATCTGGATCTGGATCTAGATGCCGCGTTGTTGCAATATGTCAAAATATGTTTCCATGCACATATTGCGATGACGCGGCATATTTTTAGAGGAAAACCTTGTCTCTCTTTGGCTGCTTGTCTGCTTCCTTGGCCCGGTACTTGGCTGAAATTGCTCATCGTGCCGCACCTAAAATTGACAATTGTGTTAAGGCAAAGTACTGACTGGTACCGTTCAGTGCTGTTCTTTCAGGCCCTGCATCGCCTCCATTAAGAGTGATCCCTGCTATTATGTGCAGGTGTTGCCGCTTGTGCTCAGACAATAGGGCCAGGTGTGCGGTGTGCAGGGAAGAGGACCAGGTTGCCCCAGGCCACCTGATCCGGTGTAGCATCCCAATGTGTGGTATGTGCTATCATGAGGCCTGCCTCCACAACGGTCCCGGAGCTGTACTGCAGAGCGGCGTGGGGACGGGGCAGGCCAGGTGCGCTTTGCTGCGAAGGGGATGGCTGCAGGGTCCGGGGTGGTGGGCGGTGAGGGAAGGAGGGGGAGGGAGGGAGGGATGGGAAGGAGTGGAAGGGGGGAAGAGTGGGAACAGGAGGGAGGGAGGGTTTGGAGCCAGTACGGTAGCAGTGCCCCCCTCACCCTGCGCTCCTGTTGGGTGGTCTTGCAGGTTCAAGCGGTGTCCACCCTTTTTGCTGTGATTCTGACCCCGCCTCTCCTCCCTTGCCGCAACTGCCTACCTGGATCCCCTTGATCTGAATACCAATGTTTAGGGACGCGACCTTCACTTGTCCGGCACACTTCTGCCATGGCTGCCACGGGCGAGCGGAGCGGAGCAGCCTGGAGCGATGCTGGCTGTGCCCTCGCGCCTACCACAAGAGGTGAGCCCTGGGCTGGACTCGACAGTGCAGTCAAAGTTTGAAGGGTCAATGGTAAAGTGGGTTAATACTGGGAACTCGAAAACATAACCGCCTGGTTAGCTGGCGCTGATCAAGGTGTTCGTGCCTCCTGGGGGCAGATGGAAGGCGTTTTGTATTCGCTGGCAGTCGGATGCATGGAATCGTAGCTGCTGCAGTCTTGCCATCCTGAATATATATCAAGATGCAAAGGACAAAATAGGAGGGAGAAGCCCTCCGCCTTCACAGACGCGCAAGGGCCTTGCAAGGACATGTCCAATGCGCAAGGACGCCGGAAGTAGTGGAAGCTAGGCAGCTGCTTCCCGTCTTCATTATATTTTGGCGCTGTAGCGATGTACATTTGCCATCGGTATAACTGCCCACTGTGCTGTTTGTAAATACCCGCTGTGCTATATGTGCCTGCTCATTGTGCTCTTTGTACCTGCCCGCTGTGCTGTTTGTAAATACCCGCTGTGCTATATGTGCCTGCTCATTGTGCTCTTTGTACCTGCCCACTGTGCTGTTTGTAAATACCCGCTGTGCTATATGTGCCTGCTCATTGTGCTCTTTGTACCTGCCCACTGTGCTGTTTGTAAATACCCGCTGTGCTATATGTGCCTGCTCATTGTGCTCTTTGTACCTGCCCGCTGTGCTGTTTGTAAATACCCGCTGTGCTATATGTGCCTGCTCATTGTGCTCTTTGTACCTGCCCGCTGTGCTGTTTGTAAATACCCGCTGTGCTATATGTGCCTGCTCATTGTGCTCTTTGTACCTGCCCGCTGTGCTGTTTGTAAATACCCGCTGTGCTATATGTGCCTGCTCATTGTGCTCTTTGTACCTGCCCGCTGTGCTGTTTGTAAATACCCGCTGTGCTATATGTGCCTGCTCATTGTGCTCTTTGTACCTGCCCACTGTGCTGTTTGTAAATACCCGCTGTGCTATATGTGCCTGCTCATTGTGCTCTTTGTACCTGCCCGCTGTGCTGTTTATAAATACCCGCTGTGCTATATGTGCCTGCTCATTGTGCTCTTTGTACCTGCCCGCTGTGCTGTTTATAAATACCCGCTGTGCTATATGTGCCTGCTCATTGTGCTCTTTGTACCTGCCCGCTGTGCTGTTTGTAAATACCCGCTGTGCTATATGTGCCTGCTCATTGTGCTCTTTGTACCTGCCCACTGTGCTGTTTGTAAATACCCGCTGTGCTATATGTGCCTGCTCATTGTGCTCTTTGTACCTGCCCGCTGTGCTGTTTGTAAATACCCGCTGTGCTATATGTGCCTGCTCATTGTGCTCTTTGTACCTGCCCGCTGTGCTGTTTGTAAATACCCGCTGTGCTATATGTGCCTGCTCATTGTGCTCTTTGTACCTGCCCACTGTGCTGTTTATAAATACCCGCTGTGCTATATGTGCCTGCTCATTGTGCTCTTTGTACCTGCCCGCTGTGCTGTTTGTAAATACCCGCTGTGCTATATGTGCCTGCTCATTGTGCTCTTTGTACCTGCCCACTGTGCTGTTTATAAATACCCGCTGTGCTATATGTGCCTGCTCATTGTGCTCTTTGTACCTGCCCGCTGTGCTGTTTATAAATACCCGCTGTGCTATATGTGCCTGCTCATTGTGCTCTTTGTACCTGCCCACTGTGCTGTTTATAAATACCCGCTGTGCTATATGTGCCTGCTCATTGTGCTCTTTGTACCTGCCCACTGTGCTGTTTGTAAATACCCGCTGTGCTATATGTGCCTGCTCATTGTGCTCTTTGTACCTGCCCGCTGTGCTGTTTGTAAATACCCGCTGTGCTATATGTGCCTGCTCATTGTGCTCTTTGTACCTGCCCGCTGTGCTGTTTGTAAATACCCGCTGTGCTATATGTGCCTGCTCATTGTGCTCTTTGTACCTGCCCACTGTGCTGTTTGTAAATACCCGCTGTGCTATATGTGCCTGCTCATTGTGCTCTTTGTACCTGCCCGCTGTGCTGTTTGTAAATACCCGCTGTGCTATATGTGCCTGCTCATTGTGCTCTTTGTACCTGCCCGCTGTGCTGTTTGTAAATACCCGCTGTGCTATATGTGCCTGCTCATTGTGCTCTTTGTACCTGCCCACTGTGCTGTTTGTAAATACCCGCTGTGCTATATGTGCCTGCTCATTGTGCTCTTTGTACCTGCCCGCTGTGCTGTTTGTAAATACCCGCTGTGCTATATGTGCCTGCTCATTGTGCTCTTTGTACCTGCCCACTGTGCTGTTTATAAATACCCGCTGTGCTATATGTGCCTGCTCATTGTGCTCTTTGTACCTGCCCGCTGTGCTGTTTATAAATACCCGCTGTGCTATATGTGCCTGCTCATTGTGCTCTTTGTACCTGCCCACTGTGCTGTTTATAAATACCCGCTGTGCTATATGTGCCTGCTCATTGTGCTCTTTGTACCTGCCCACTGTGCTGTTTGTAAATACCCGCTGTGCTATATGTGCCTGCTCATTGTGCTCTTTGTACCTGCCCGCTGTGCTGTTTATAAATACCCGCTGTGCTATATGTGCCTGCTCATTGTGCTCTTTGTACCTGCCCACTGTGCTGTTTGTAAATACCCGCTGTGCTATATGTGCCTGCTCATTGTGCTCTTTCTACCTGCCCACTGTGCTGTTTGTAAATACCCGCTGTGCTATATGTGCCTGCTCATTGTGCTCTTTGTACCTGCCCGCTGTGCTGTTTATAAATACCCGCTGTGCTATATGTGCCTGCTCATTGTGCTCTTTGTACCTGCCCACTGTGCTGTTTGTAAATACCCGCTGTGCTATATGTGCCTGCTCATTGTGCTCTTTGTACCTGCCCGCTGTGCTGTTTGTAAATACCCGCTGTGCTATATGTGCCTGCTCATTGTGCTCTTTCTACCTGCCCACTGTGCTGTTTATAAATACCCGCTGTGCTATATGTGCCTGCTCATTGTGCTCTTTGTACCTGCCCGCTGTGCTGTTTGTAAATACCCGCTGTGCTATATGTGCCTGCTCATTGTGCTCTTTGTACCTGCCCGCTGTGCTGTTTGTAAATACCCGCTGTGCTATATGTGCCTGCTCATTGTGCTCTTTGTACCTGCCCACTGTGCTGTTTGTAAATACCCGCTGTGCTATATGTGCCTGCTCATTGTGCTCTTTGTACCTGCCCGCTGTGCTGTTTGTAAATACCCGCTGTGCTATATGTGCCTGCTCATTGTGCTCTTTGTACCTGCCCACTGTGCTGTTTGTAAATACCCGCTGTGCTATATGTGCCTGCTCATTGTGCTCTTTGTACCTGCCCACTGTGCTGTTTATAAATACCCGCTGTGCTATATGTGCCTGCTCATTGTGCTCTTTGTACCTGCCCACTGTGCTGTTTATAAATACCCGCTGTGCTATATGTGCCTGCTCATTGTGCTCTTTGTACCTGCCCGCTGTGCTGTTTATAAATACCCGCTGTGCTATATGTGCCTGCTCATTGTGCTCTTTGTACCTGCCCACTGTGCTGTTTGTAAATACCCGCTGTGCTATATGTGCCTGCTCATTGTGCTCTTTCTACCTGCCCACTGTGCTGTTTGTAAATACCCGCTGTGCTATATGTGCCTGCTCATTGTGCTCTTTGTACCTGCCCGCTGTGCTGTTTATAAATACCCGCTGTGCTATATGTGCCTGCTCATTGTGCTCTTTGTACCTGCCCACTGTGCTGTTTGTAAATACCCGCTGTGCTATATGTGCCTGCTCATTGTGCTCTTTGTACCTGCCCGCTGTGCTGTTTGTAAATACCCGCTGTGCTATATGTGCCTGCTCATTGTGCTCTTTCTACCTGCCCACTGTGCTGTTTGTAAATACCCGCTGTGCTATATGTGCCTGCTCATTGTGCTCTTTGTACCTGCCCACTGTGCTGTTTGTAAATACCCGCTGTGCTATATGTGCCTGCTCATTGTGCTCTTTGTACCTGCCCGCTGTGCTGTTTGTAAATACCCGCTGTGCTATATGTGCCTGCTCATTGTGCTCTTTGTACCTGCCCACTGTGCTGTTTGTAAATACCCGCTGTGCTATATGTGCCTGCTCATTGTGCTCTTTGTACCTGCCCACTGTGCTGTTTGTAAATACCCGCTGTGCTATATGTGCCTGCTCATTGTGCTCTTTGTACCTGCCCGCTGTGCTGTTTGTAAATACCCGCTGTGCTATATGTGCCTGCTCATTGTGCTCTTTGTACCTGCCCACTGTGCTGTTTGTAAATACCCGCTGTGCTATATGTGCCTGCTCATTGTGCTCTTTGTACCTGCCCGCTGTGCTGTTTGTAAATACCCGCTGTGCTATATGTGCCTGCTCATTGTGCTCTTTGTACCTGCCCGCTGTGCTGTTTGTAAATACCCGCTGTGCTATATGTGCCTGCTCATTGTGCTCTTTGTACCTGCCCGCTGTGCTGTTTGTAAATACCCGCTGTGCTATATGTGCCTGCTCATTGTGCTCTTTCTACCTGCCCGCTGTGCTGTTTGTAAATACCCGCTGTGCTATATGTGCCTGCTCATTGTGCTCTTTGTACCTGCCCACTGTGCTGTTTGTAAATACCCGCTGTGCTATATGTGCCTGCTCATTGTGCTCTTTGTACCTGCCCGCTGTGCTGTTTGTAAATACCCGCTGTGCTATATGTGCCTGCTCATTGTGCTCTTTGTACCTGCCCGCTGTGCTGTTTGTAAATACCCGCTGTGCTATATGTGCCTGCTCATTGTGCTCTTTCTACCTGCCCGCTGTGCTGTTTGTAAATACCCGCTGTGCTATATGTGCCTGCTCATTGTGCTCTTTGTACCTGCCCACTGTGCTGTTTGTAAATACCCGCTGTGCTATATGTGCCTGCTCATTGTGCTCTTTGTACCTGCCCACTGTGCTGTTTATAAATACCCGCTGTGCTATATGTGCCTGCTCATTGTGCTCTTTGTACCTGCCCACTGTGCTGTTTATAAATACCCGCTGTGCTATATGTGCCTGCTCATTGTGCTCTTTCTACCTGCCCGCTGTGCTGTTTGTAAATACCCGCTGTGCTATATGTGCCTGCTCATTGTGCTCTTTGTACCTGCCCGCTGTGCTGTTTATAAATACCCGCTGTGCTATATGTGCCTGCTCATTGTGCTCTTTGTACCTGCCCACTGTGCTGTTTGTAAATACCCGCTGTGCTATATGTGCCTGCTCATTGTGCTCTTTGTACCTGCCCGCTGTGCTGTTTGTAAATACCCGCTGTGCTATATGTGCCTGCTCATTGTGCTCTTTGTACCTGCCCACTGTGCTGTTTGTAAATACCCGCTGTGCTATATGTGCCTGCTCATTGTGCTCTTTGTACCTGCCCGCTGTGCTGTTTGTAAATACCCGCTGTGCTATATGTGCCTGCTCATTGTGCTCTTTGTACCTGCCCGCTGTGCTGTTTATAAATACCCGCTGTGCTATATGTGCCTGCTCATTGTGCTCTTTGTACCTGCCCGCTGTGCTGTTTGTAAATACCCGCTGTGCTATATGTGCCTGCTCATTGTGCTCTTTGTACCTGCCCACTGTGCTGTTTGTAAATACCCGCTGTGCTATATGTGCCTGCTCATTGTGCTCTTTGTACCTGCCCGCTGTGCTGTTTGTAAATACCCGCTGTGCTATATGTGCCTGCTCATTGTGCTCTTTGTAACTGCCCACTGTGCTGTTTGTAAATACCCGCTGTGCTATATGTGCCTGCTCATTGTGCTCTTTCTACCTGCCCGCTGTGCTGTTTGTAAATACCCGCTGTGCTATATGTGCCTGCTCATTGTGCTCTTTGTACCTGCCCGCTGTGCTGTTTATAAATACCCGCTGTGCTATATGTGCCTGCTCATTGTGCTCTTTGTACCTGCCCACTGTGCTGTTTGTAAATACCCGCTGTGCTATATGTGCCTGCTCATTGTGCTCTTTGTACCTGCCCGCTGTGCTGTTTGTAAATACCCGCTGTGCTATATGTGCCTGCTCATTGTGCTCTTTGTACCTGCCCGCTGTGCTGTTTGTAAATACCCGCTGTGCTATATGTGCCTGCTCATTGTGCTCTTTGTACCTGCCCGCTGTGCTGTTTGTAAATACCCGCTGTGCTATATGTGCCTGCTCATTGTGCTCTTTGTACCTGCCCGCTGTGCTGTTTGTAAATACCCGCTGTGCTATATGTGCCTGCTCATTGTGCTCTTTGTACCTGCCCGCTGTGCTGTTTGTAAATACCCGCTGTGCTATATGTGCCTGCTCATTGTGCTCTTTGTACCTGCCCACTGTGCTGTTTATAAATACCCGCTGTGCTATATGTGCCTGCTCATTGTGCTCTTTGTACCTGCCCACTGTGCTGTTTGTAAATACCCGCTGTGCTATATGTGCCTGCTCATTGTGCTCTTTGTACCTGCCCGCTGTGCTGTTTGTAAATACCCGCTGTGCTATATGTGCCTGCTCATTGTGCTCTTTGTACCTGCCCGCTGTGCTGTTTGTAAATACCTGCTGTGCTATATGTGCCTGCTCATTGTGCTCTTTGTACCTGCCCGCTGTGCTGTTTGTAAATACCCGCTGTGCTATATGTGCCTGCTCATTGTGCTCTTTGTACCTGCCCGCTGTGCTGTTTGTAAATACCCGCTGTGCTATATGTGCCTGCTCATTGTGCTCTTTGTACCTGCCCACTGTGCTGTTTGTAAATACCCGCTGTGCTATATGTGCCTGCTCATTGTGCTCTTTGTACCTGCCCGCTGTGCTGTTTGTAAATACCCGCTGTGCTATATGTGCCTGCTCATTGTGCTCTTTGTACCTGCCCGCTGTGCTGTTTGTAAATACCCGCTGTGCTATATGTGCCTGCTCATTGTGCTCTTTGTACCTGCCCGCTGTGCTGTTTGTAAATACCCGCTGTGCTATATGTGCCTGCTCATTGTGCTCTTTGTACCTGCCCGCTGTGCTGTTTGTAAATACCCGCTGTGCTATATGTGCCTGCTCATTGTGCTCTTTGTACCTGCCCGCTGTGCTGTTTGTAAATACCCGCTGTGCTATATGTGCCTGCTCATTGTGCTCTTTGTACCTGCCCACTGTGCTGTTTGTAAATACCCGCTGTGCTATATGTGCCTGCTCATTGTGCTCTTTGTACCTGCCCGCTGTGCTGTTTGTAAATACCCGCTGTGCTATATGTGCCTGCTCATTGTGCTCTTTGTACCTGCCCACTGTGCTGTTTGTAAATACCCGCTGTGCTATATGTGCCTGCTCATTGTGCTCTTTGTACCTGCCCGCTGTGCTGTTTATAAATACCCGCTGTGCTATATGTGCCTGCTCATTGTGCTCTTTGTACCTGCCCACTGTGCTGTTTGTAAATACCCGCTGTGCTATATGTGCCTGCTCATTGTGCTCTTTGTAACTGCCCACTGTGCTGTTTGTAAATACCCGCTGTGCTATATGTGCCTGCTCATTGTGCTCTTTGTACCTGCCCGCTGTGCTGTTTGTAAATACCCGCTGTGCTATATGTGCCTGCTCATTGTGCTCTTTGTACCTGCCCACTGTGCTGTTTGTAAATACCCGCTGTGCTATATGTGCCTGCTCATTGTGCTCTTTGTACCTGCCCGCTGTGCTGTTTATAAATACCCGCTGTGCTATATGTGCCTGCTCATTGTGCTCTTTGTACCTGCCCACTGTGCTGTTTGTAAATACCCGCTGTGCTATATGTGCCTGCTCATTGTGCTCTTTGTAACTGCCCACTGTGCTGTTTGTAAATACCCGCTGTGCTATATGTGCCTGCTCATTGTGCTCTTTGTACCTGCCCGCTGTGCTGTTTGTAAATACCCGCTGTGCTATATGTGCCTGCTCATTGTGCTCTTTGTACCTGCCCGCTGTGCTGTTTGTAAATACCCGCTGTGCTATATGTGCCTGCTCATTGTGCTCTTTGTACCTGCCCACTGTGCTGTTTATAAATACCCGCTGTGCTATATGTGCCTGCTCATTGTGCTCTTTGTACCTGCCCGCTGTGCTGTTTGTAAATACCCGCTGTGCTATATGTGCCTGCTCATTGTGCTCTTTGTACCTGCCCGCTGTGCTGTTTGTAAATACCCGCTGTGCTATATGTGCCTGCTCATTGTGCTCTTTGTACCTGCCCACTGTGCTGTTTGTAAATACCCGCTGTGCTATATGTGCCTGCTCATTGTGCTCTTTGTACCTGCCCGCTGTGCTGTTTATAAATACCCGCTGTGCTATATGTGCCTGCTCATTGTGCTCTTTGTACCTGCCCGCTGTGCTGTTTGTAAATACCCGCTGTGCTATATGTGCCTGCTCATTGTGCTCTTTGTACCTGCCCGCTGTGCTGTTTGTAAATACCCGCTGTGCTATATGTGCCTGCTCATTGTGCTCTTTGTACCTGCCCGCTGTGCTGTTTATAAATACCCGCTGTGCTATATGTGCCTGCTCATTGTGCTCTTTGTACCTGCCCGCTGTGCTGTTTGTAAATACCCGCTGTGCTATATGTGCCTGCTCATTGTGCTCTTTGTACCTGCCCACTGTGCTGTTTGTAAATACCCGCTGTGCTATATGTGCCTGCTCATTGTGCTCTTTGTACCTGCCCGCTGTGCTGTTTGTAAATACCCGCTGTGCTATATGTGCCTGCTCATTGTGCTCTTTGTACCTGCCCACTGTGCTGTTTATAAATACCCGCTGTGCTATATGTGCCTGCTCATTGTGCTCTTTGTACCTGCCCGCTGTGCTGTTTGTAAATACCCGCTGTGCTATATGTGCCTGCTCATTGTGCTCTTTGTACCTGCCCACTGTGCTGTTTGTAAATACCCGCTGTGCTATATGTGCCTGCTCATTGTGCTCTTTGTACCTGCCCGCTGTGCTGTTTGTAAATACCCGCTGTGCTATATGTGCCTGCTCATTGTGCTCTTTGTACCTGCCCACTGTGCTGTTTGTAAATACCCGCTGTGCTATATGTGCCTGCTCATTGTGCTCTTTGTACCTGCCCGCTGTGCTGTTTGTAAATACCCGCTGTGCTATATGTGCCTGCTCATTGTGCTCTTTGTACCTGCCCACTGTGCTGTTTATAAATACCCGCTGTGCTATATGTGCCTGCTCATTGTGCTCTTTGTACCTGCCCACTGTGCTGTTTGTAAATACCCGCTGTGCTATATGTGCCTGCTCATTGTGCTCTTTGTACCTGCCCGCTGTGCTGTTTATAAATACCCGCTGTGCTATATGTGCCTGCTCATTGTGCTCTTTGTACCTGCCCGCTGTGCTGTTTGTAAATACCCGCTGTGCTATATGTGCCTGCTCATTGTGCTCTTTGTACCTGCCCGCTGTGCTGTTTGTAAATACCCGCTGTGCTATATGTGCCTGCTCATTGTGCTCTTTGTACCTGCCCACTGTGCTGTTTGTAAATACCCGCTGTGCTATATGTGCCTGCTCATTGTGCTCTTTGTACCTGCCCACTGTGCTGTTTGTAAATACCCGCTGTGCTATATGTGCCTGCTCATTGTGCTCTTTGTACCTGCCCGCTGTGCTGTTTGTAAATACCCGCTGTGCTATATGTGCCTGCTCATTGTGCTCTTTGTAACTGCCCGCTGTGCTGTTTGTAAATACCCGCTGTGCTATATGTGCCTGCTCATTGTGCTCTTTGTACCTGCCCACTGTGCTGTTTGTAAATACCCGCTGTGCTATATGTGCCTGCTCATTGTGCTCTTTGTACCTGCCCGCTGTGCTGTTTATAAATACCCGCTGTGCTATATGTGCCTGCTCATTGTGCTCTTTGTACCTGCCCACTGTGCTGTTTGTAAATACCCGCTGTGCTATATGTGCCTGCTCATTGTGCTCTTTGTAACTGCCCGCTGTGCTGTTTGTAAATACCCGCTGTGCTATATGTGCCTGCTCATTGTGCTCTTTGTACCTGCCCACTGTGCTGTTTGTAAATACCCGCTGTGCTATATGTGCCTGCTCATTGTGCTCTTTGTACCTGCCCGCTGTGCTGTTTATAAATACCCGCTGTGCTATATGTGCCTGCTCATTGTGCTCTTTGTACCTGCCCGCTGTGCTGTTTGTAAATACCCGCTGTGCTATATGTGCCTGCTCATTGTGCTCTTTGTACCTGCCCGCTGTGCTGTTTGTAAATACCCGCTGTGCTATATGTGCCTGCTCATTGTGCTCTTTGTACCTGCCCGCTGTGCTGTTTGTAAATACCCGCTGTGCTATATGTGCCTGCTCATTGTGCTCTTTGTACCTGCCCGCTGTGCTGTTTGTAAATACCCGCTGTGCTATATGTGCCTGCTCATTGTGCTCTTTGTACCTGCCCGCTGTGCTGTTTGTAAATACCCGCTGTGCTATATGTGCCTGCTCATTGTGCTCTTTGTACCTGCCCGCTGTGCTGTTTATAAATACCCGCTGTGCTATATGTGCCTGCTCATTGTGCTCTTTCTACCTGCCCGCTGTGCTGTTTATAAATACCCGCTGTGCTATATGTGCCTGCTCATTGTGCTCTTTGTACCTGCCCGCTGTGCTGTTTATAAATACCCGCTGTGCTATATGTGCCTGCTCATTGTGCTCTTTGTACCTGCCCACTGTGCTGTTTATAAATACCCGCTGTGCTATATGTGCCTGCTCATTGTGCTCTTTGTACCTGCCCGCTGTGCTGTTTGTAAATACCCGCTGTGCTATATGTGCCTGCTCATTGTGCTCTTTGTACCTGCCCGCTGTGCTGTTTGTAAATACCCGCTGTGCTATATGTGCCTGCTCATTGTGCTCTTTGTACCTGCCCACTGTGCTGTTTGTAAATACCCGCTGTGCTATATGTGCCTGCTCATTGTGCTCTTTGTACCTGCCCGCTGTGCTGTTTATAAATACCCGCTGTGCTATATGTGCCTGCTCATTGTGCTCTTTGTACCTGCCCGCTGTGCTGTTTGTAAATACCCGCTGTGCTATATGTGCCTGCTCATTGTGCTCTTTGTACCTGCCCACTGTGCTGTTTATAAATACCCGCTGTGCTATATGTGCCTGCTCATTGTGCTCTTTGTACCTGCCCGCTGTGCTGTTTATAAATACCCGCTGTGCTATATGTGCCTGCTCATTGTGCTCTTTGTACCTGCCCACTGTGCTGTTTATAAATACCCGCTGTGCTATATGTGCCTGCTCATTGTGCTCTTTGTACCTGCCCGCTGTGCTGTTTGTAAATACCCGCTGTGCTATATGTGCCTGCTCATTGTGCTCTTTGTACCTGCCCACTGTGCTGTTTATAAATACCCGCTGTGCTATATGTGCCTGCTCATTGTGCTCTTTGTACCTGCCCGCTGTGCTGTTTATAAATACCCGCTGTGCTATATGTGCCTGCTCATTGTGCTCTTTGTACCTGCCCGCTGTGCTGTTTGTAAATACCCGCTGTGCTATATGTGCCTGCTCATTGTGCTCTTTGTACCTGCCCACTGTGCTGTTTGTAAATACCCGCTGTGCTATATGTGCCTGCTCATTGTGCTCTTTGTACCTGCCCACTGTGCTGTTTGTAAATACCCGCTGTGCTATATGTGCCTGCTCATTGTGCTCTTTGTACCTGCCCACTGTGCTGTTTATAAATACCCGCTGTGCTATATGTGCCTGCTCATTGTGCTCTTTCTACCTGCCCGCTGTGCTGTTTGTAAATACCCGCTGTGCTATATGTGCCTGCTCATTGTGCTCTTTGTACCTGCCCGCTGTGCTGTTTGTAAATACCCGCTGTGCTATATGTGCCTGCTCATTGTGCTCTTTGTACCTGCCCGCTGTGCTGTTTATAAATACCCGCTGTGCTATATGTGCCTGCTCATTGTGCTCTTTGTACCTGCCCGCTGTGCTGTTTGTAAATACCCGCTGTGCTATATGTGCCTGCTCATTGTGCTCTTTGTACCTGCCCACTGTGCTGTTTGTAAATACCCGCTGTGCTATATGTGCCTGCTCATTGTGCTCTTTGTACCTGCCCACTGTGCTGTTTATAAATACCCGCTGTGCTATATGTGCCTGCTCATTGTGCTCTTTGTACCTGCCCGCTGTGCTGTTTATAAATACCCGCTGTGCTATATGTGCCTGCTCATTGTGCTCTTTGTACCTGCCCGCTGTGCTGTTTGTAAATACCCGCTGTGCTATATGTGCCTGCTCATTGTGCTCTTTGTACCTGCCCGCTGTGCTGTTTATAAATACCCGCTGTGCTATATGTGCCTGCTCATTGTGCTCTTTGTACCTGCCCGCTGTGCTGTTTGTAAATACCCGCTGTGCTATATGTGCCTGCTCATTGTGCTCTTTGTACCTGCCCGCTGTGCTGTTTATAAATACCCGCTGTGCTATATGTGCCTGCTCATTGTGCTCTTTGTACCTGCCCGCTGTGCTGTTTGTAAATACCCGCTGTGCTATATGTGCCTGCTCATTGTGCTCTTTGTACCTGCCCGCTGTGCTGTTTATAAATACCCGCTGTGCTATATGTGCCTGCTCATTGTGCTCTTTGTACCTGCCCGCTGTGCTGTTTGTAAATACCCGCTGTGCTATATGTGCCTGCTCATTGTGCTCTTTGTACCTGCCCGCTGTGCTGTTTGTAAATACCCGCTGTGCTATATGTGCCTGCTCATTGTGCTCTTTGTACCTGCCCACTGTGCTGTTTGTAAATACCCGCTGTGCTATATGTGCCTGCTCATTGTGCTCTTTGTACCTGCCCGCTGTGCTGTTTGTAAATACCCGCTGTGCTATATGTGCCTGCTCATTGTGCTCTTTGTACCTGCCCGCTGTGCTGTTTATAAATACCCGCTGTGCTATATGTGCCTGCTCATTGTGCTCTTTGTACCTGCCCGCTGTGCTGTTTATAAATACCCGCTGTGCTATATGTGCCTGCTCATTGTGCTCTTTGTACCTGCCCACTGTGCTGTTTGTAAATACCCGCTGTGCTATATGTGCCTGCTCATTGTGCTCTTTGTACCTGCCCGCTGTGCTGTTTGTAAATACCCGCTGTGCTATATGTGCCTGCTCATTGTGCTCTTTGTACCTGCCCGCTGTGCTGTTTGTAAATACCCGCTGTGCTATATGTGCCTGCTCATTGTGCTCTTTGTACCTGCCCGCTGTGCTGTTTGTAAATACCCGCTGTGCTATATGTGCCTGCTCATTGTGCTCTTTGTACCTGCCCACTGTGCTGTTTGTAAATACCCGCTGTGCTATATGTGCCTGCTCATTGTGCTCTTTGTACCTGCCCGCTGTGCTGTTGATAAATACCCGCTGTGCTATATGTGCCTGCTCATTGTGCTCTTTGTACCTGCCCGCTGTGCTGTTTGTAAATACCCGCTGTGCTATATGTGCCTGCTCATTGTGCTCTTTGTACCTGCCCACTGTGCTGTTTGTAAATACCCGCTGTGCTATATGTGCCTGCTCATTGTGCTCTTTGTACCTGCCCGCTGTGCTGTTTATAAATACCCGCTGTGCTATATGTGCCTGCTCATTGTGCTCTTTGTACCTGCCCACTGTGCTGTTTGTAAATACCCGCTGTGCTATATGTGCCTGCTCATTGTGCTCTTTGTACCTGCCCGCTGTGCTGTTTGTAAATACCCGCTGTGCTATATGTGCCTGCTCATTGTGCTCTTTGTACCTGCCCACTGTGCTGTTTGTAAATACCCGCTGTGCTATATGTGCCTGCTCATTGTGCTCTTTGTACCTGCCCGCTGTGCTATTTGTAAATACCCGCTGTGCTATATGTGCCTGCTCATTGTGCTCTTTGTACCTGCCCGCTGTGCTGTTTGTAAATACCCGCTGTGCTATATGTGCCTGCTCATTGTGCTCTTTGTACCTGCCCGCTGTGCTATTTGTAAATACCCGCTGTGCTATATGTGCCTGCTCATTGTGCTCTTTGTACCTGCCCACTGTGCTGTTTGTAAATACCCGCTGTGCTATATGTGCCTGCTCATTGTGCTCTTTGTACCTGCCCACTGTGCTGTTTGTAAATACCCGCTGTGCTATATGTGCCTGCTCATTGTGCTCTTTGTACCTGCCCACTGTGCTGTTTGTAAATACCCGCTGTGCTATATGTGCCTGCTCATTGTGCTCTTTGTACCTGCCCGCTGTGCTGTTTGTAAATACCCGCTGTGCTATATGTGCCTGCTCATTGTGCTCTTTGTACCTGCCCGCTGTGCTGTTTGTAAATACCCGCTGTGCTATATGTGCCTGCTCATTGTGCTCTTTGTACCTGCCCACTGTGCTGTTTGTAAATACCCGCTGTGCTATATGTGCCTGCTCATTGTGCTCTTTGTACCTGCCCACTGTGCTGTTTATAAATACCCGCTGTGCTATATGTGCCTGCTCATTGTGCTCTTTGTACCTGCCCGCTGTGCTGTTTGTAAATACCCGCTGTGCTATATGTGCCTGCTCATTGTGCTCTTTGTACCTGCCCACTGTGCTGTTTGTAAATACCCGCTGTGCTATATGTGCCTGCTCATTGTGCTCTTTGTACCTGCCCGCTGTGCTGTTTGTAAATACCCGCTGTGCTATATGTGCCTGCTCATTGTGCTCTTTGTACCTGCCCACTGTGCTGTTTGTAAATACCCGCTGTGCTATATGTGCCTGCTCATTGTGCTCTTTGTACCTGCCCGCTGTGCTGTTTGTAAATACCCGCTGTGCTATATGTGCCTGCTCATTGTGCTCTTTGTACCTGCCCACTGTGCTGTTTGTAAATACCCGCTGTGCTATATGTGCCTGCTCATTGTGCTCTTTGTACCTGCCCGCTGTGCTGTTTGTAAATACCCGCTGTGCTATATGTGCCTGCTCATTGTGCTCTTTGTACCTGCCCGCTGTGCTGTTTGTAAATACCCGCTGTGCTATATGTGCCTGCTCATTGTGCTCTTTGTACCTGCCCGCTGTGCTGTTTGTAAATACCCGCTGTGCTATATGTGCCTGCTCATTGTGCTCTTTGTACCTGCCCACTGTGCTGTTTGTAAATACCCGCTGTGCTATATGTGCCTGCTCATTGTGCTCTTTGTACCTGCCCGCTGTGCTGTTTATAAATACCCGCTGTGCTATATGTGCCTGCTCATTGTGCTCTTTGTACCTGCCCGCTGTGCTGTTTATAAATACCCGCTGTGCAATATGTGCCTGCTCATTGTGCTCTTTGTACCTGCCCGCTGTGCTGTTTGTAAATACCCGCTGTGCTATATGTGCCTGCTCATTGTGCTCTTTGTACCTGCCCGCTGTGCTGTTTGTAAATACCCGCTGTGCTATATGTGCCTGCTCATTGTGCTCTTTGTACCTGCCCGCTGTGCTGTTTATAAATACCCGCTGTGCTATATGTGCCTGCTCATTGTGCTCTTTGTACCTGCCCACTGTGCTGTTTGTAAATACCCGCTGTGCTATATGTGCCTGCTCATTGTGCTCTTTGTACCTGCCCACTGTGCTGTTTATAAATACCCGCTGTGCTATATGTGCCTGCTCATTGTGCTCTTTGTACCTGCCCGCTGTGCTGTTTATAAATACCCGCTGTGCTATATGTGCCTGCTCATTGTGCTCTTTGTACCTGCCCGCTGTGCTGTTTGTAAATACCCGCTGTGCTATATGTGCCTGCTCATTGTGCTCTTTGTACCTGCCCACTGTGCTGTTTGTAAATACCCGCTGTGCTATATGTGCCTGCTCATTGTGCTCTTTGTACCTGCCCGCTGTGCTGTTTGTAAATACCCGCTGTGCTATATGTGCCTGCTCATTGTGCTCTTTGTACCTGCCCGCTGTGCTGTTTGTAAATACCCGCTGTGCTATATGTGCCTGCTCATTGTGCTCTTTGTACCTGCCCGCTGTGCTGTTTGTAAATACCCGCTGTGCTATATGTGCCTGCTCATTGTGCTCTTTGTACCTGCCCGCTGTGCTGTTTATAAATACCCGCTGTGCTATATGTGCCTGCTCATTGTGCTCTTTGTACCTGCCCACTGTGCTGTTTGTAAATACCCGCTGTGCTATATGTGCCTGCTCATTGTGCTCTTTGTACCTGCCCGCTGTGCTGTTTGTAAATACCCGCTGTGCTATATGTGCCTGCTCATTGTGCTCTTTGTACCTGCCCGCTGTGCTGTTTGTAAATACCCGCTGTGCTATATGTGCCTGCTCATTGTGCTCTTTGTACCTGCCCGCTGTGCTGTTTGTAAATACCCGCTCTGCTATATGTGCCTGCTCATTGTGCTCTTTGTACCTGCCCACTGTGCTGTTTATAAATACCCGCTGTGCTATATGTGCCTGCTCATTGTGCTCTTTGTACCTGCCCACTGTGCTGTTTGTAAATACCCGCTGTGCTATATGTGCCTGCTCATTGTGCTCTTTGTACCTGCCCGCTGTGCTGTTTGTAAATACCCGCTGTGCTATATGTGCCTGCTCATTGTGCTCTTTGTACCTGCCCGCTGTGCTGTTTGTAAATACCCGCTGTGCTATATGTGCCTGCTCATTGTGCTCTTTGTACCTGCCCACTGTGCTATTTATAAATACCCGCTGTGCTATATGTGCCTGCTCATTGTGCTCTTTGTACCTGCCCGCTGTGCTGTTTGTAAATACCCGCTGTGCTATATGTGCCTGCTCATTGTGCTCTTTGTACCTGCCCGCTGTGCTGTTTGTAAATACCCGCTGTGCTATATGTGCCTGCTCATTGTGCTCTTTGTACCTGCCCGCTGTGCTGTTTGTAAATACCCGCTGTGCTATATGTGCCTGCTCATTGTGCTCTTTGTACCTGCCCGCTGTGCTGTTTGTAAATACCCGCTGTGCTATATGTGCCTGCTCATTGTGCTCTTTGTACCTGCCCGCTGTGCTGTTTATAAATACCCGCTGTGCTATATGTGCCTGCTCATTGTGCTCTTTGTACCTGCCCACTGTGCTGTTTATAAATACCCGCTGTGCTATATGTGCCTGCTCATTGTGCTCTTTGTACCTGCCCGCTGTGCTGTTTGTAAATACCCGCTGTGCTATATGTGCCTGCTCATTGTGCTCTTTGTACCTGCCCGCTGTGCTGTTTGTAAATACCCGCTGTGCTATATGTGCCTGCTCATTGTGCTCTTTGTACCTGCCCGCTGTGCTGTTTGTAAATACCCGCTCTGCTATATGTGCCTGCTCATTGTGCTCTTTGTACCTGCCCGCTGTGCTGTTTATAAATACCCGCTGTGCTATATGTGCCTGCTCATTGTGCTCTTTGTACCTGCCCACTGTGCTGTTTGTAAATACCCGCTGTGCTATATGTGCCTGCTCATTGTGCTCTTTGTACCTGCCCGCTGTGCTGTTTATAAATACCCGCTGTGCTATATGTGCCTGCTCATTGTGCTCTTTGTACCTGCCCACTGTGCTGTTTATAAATACCCGCTGTGCTATATGTGCCTGCTCATTGTGCTCTTTGTACCTGCCCGCTGTGCTGTTTATAAATACCCGCTGTGCTATATGTGCCTGCTCATTGTGCTCTTTGTACCTGCCCGCTGTGCTGTTTGTAAATACCCGCTCTGCTATATGTGCCTGCTCATTGTGCTCTTTGTACCTGCCCGCTGTGCTGTTTATAAATACCCGCTGTGCTATATGTGCCTGCTCATTGTGCTCTTTGTACCTGCCCGCTGTGCTGTTTGTAAATACCCGCTGTGCTATATGTGCCTGCTCATTGTGCTCTTTGTACCTGCCCACTGTGCTGTTTATAAATACCCGCTGTGCTATATGTGCCTGCTCATTGTGCTCTTTGTACCTGCCCACTGTGCTGTTTGTAAATACCCGCTGTGCTATATGTGCCTGCTCATTGTGCTCTTTGTACCTGCCCACTGTGCTGTTTGTAAATACCCGCTGTGCTATATGTGCCTGCTCATTGTGCTCTTTGTACCTGCCCACTGTGCTATTTGTAAATACCCGCTGTGCTATATGTGCCTGCTCATTGTGCTCTTTGTACCTGCCCGCTGTGCTGTTTATAAATACCCGCTGTGCTATATGTGCCTGCTCATTGTGCTCTTTGTACCTGCCCACTGTGCTGTTTGTAAATACCCGCTGTGCTATACGTGCCTGCTCATTGTGCTCTTTGTACCTGCCCGCTGTGCTGTTTATAAATACCCGCTGTGCTATATGTGCCTGCTCATTGTGCTCTTTGTACCTGCCCACTGTGCTGTTTGTAAATACCCGCTGTGCTATATGTGCCTGCTCATTGTGCTCTTTGTACCTGCCCGCTGTGCTGTTTGTAAATACCCGCTGTGCTATATGTGCCTGCTCATTGTGCTCTTTGTACCTGCCCGCTGTGCTGTTTGTAAATACCCGCTGTGCTATATGTGCCTGCTCATTGTGCTCTTTGTACCTGCCCGCTGTGCTGTTTATAAATACCCGCTGTGCTATATGTGCCTGCTCATTGTGCTCTTTGTACCTGCCCGCTGTGCTGTTTGTAAATACCCGCTGTGCTATATGTGCCTGCTCATTGTGCTCTTTGTACCTGCCCGCTGTGCTGTTTGTAAATACCCGCTCTGCTATATGTGCCTGCTCATTGTGCTCTTTCTACCTGCCCGCTGTGCTGTTTGTAAATACCCGCTGTGCTATATGTGCCTGCTCATTGTGCTCTTTGTACCTGCCCACTGTGCTGTTTGTAAATACCCGCTGTGCTATATGTGCCTGCTCATTGTGCTCTTTGTACCTGCCCGCTGTGCTGTTTATAAATACCCGCTGTGCTATATGTGCCTGCTCATTGTGCTCTTTGTACCTGCCCGCTGTGCTGTTTGTAAATACCCGCTGTGCTATATGTGCCTGCTCATTGTGCTCTTTGTACCTGCCCGCTGTGCTGTTTATAAATACCCGCTGTGCTATATGTGCCTGCTCATTGTGCTCTTTGTACCTGCCCGCTGTGCTGTTTGTAAATACCCGCTCTGCTATATGTGCCTGCTCATTGTGCTCTTTGTACCTGCCCGCTGTGCTGTTTATAAATACCCGCTGTGCTATATGTGCCTGCTCATTGTGCTCTTTGTACCTGCCCGCTGTGCTGTTTGTAAATACCCGCTGTGCTATATGTGCCTGCTCATTGTGCTCTTTGTACCTGCCCGCTGTGCTGTTTGTAAATACCCGCTGTGCTATATGTGCCTGCTCATTGTGCTCTTTGTACCTGCCCGCTGTGCTGTTTGTAAATACCCGCTGTGCTATATGTGCCTGCTCATTGTGCTCTTTGTACCTGCCCGCTGTGCTGTTTGTAAATACCCGCTGTGCTATATGTGCCTGCTCATTGTGCTCTTTGTACCTGCCCGCTGTGCTGTTGATAAATACCCGCTGTGCTATATGTGCCTGCTCATTGTGCTCTTTGTACCTGCCCGCTGTGCTGTTTGTAAATACCCGCTGTGCTATATGTGCCTGCTCATTGTGCTCTTTGTACCTGCCCGCTGTGCTGTTGATAAATACCCGCTGTGCTATATGTGCCTGCTCATTGTGCTCTTTGTACCTGCCCGCTGTGCTGTTTGTAAATACCCGCTGTGCTATATGTGCCTGCTCATTGTGCTCTTTGTACCTGCCCGCTGTGCTGTTTGTAAATACCCGCTGTGCTATATGTGCCTGCTCATTGTGCTCTTTGTACCTGCCCGCTGTGCTGTTTGTAAATACCCGCTGTGCTATATGTGCCTGCTCATTGTGCTCTTTGTACCTGCCCGCTGTGCTGTTTGTAAATACCCGCTGTGCTATATGTGCCTGCTCATTGTGCTCTTTGTACCTGCCCGCTGTGCTGTTGATAAATACCCGCTGTGCTATATGTGCCTGCTCATTGTGCTCTTTGTACCTGCCCGCTGTGCTGTTTGTAAATACCCGCTGTGCTATATGTGCCTGCTCATTGTGCTCTTTGTACCTGCCCGCTGTGCTGTTTATAAATACCCGCTGTGCTATATGTGCCTGCTCATTGTGCTCTTTGTACCTGCCCGCTGTGCTGTTTGTAAATACCCGCTGTGCTATATGTGCCTGCTCATTGTGCTCTTTGTACCTGCCCGCTGTGCTGTTTGTAAATACCCGCTGTGCTATATGTGCCTGCTCATTGTGCTCTTTGTACCTGCCCGCTGTGCTGTTTGTAAATACCCGCTGTGCTATATGTGCCTGCTCATTGTGCTCTTTGTACCTGCCCACTGTGCTGTTTGTAAATACCCGCTGTGCTATATGTGCCTGCTCATTGTGCTCTTTGTACCTGCCCGCTGTGCTGTTTGTAAATACCCGCTGTGCTATATGTGCCTGCTCATTGTGCTCTTTGTACCTGCCCGCTGTGCTGTTTGTAAATACCCGCTGTGCTATATGTGCCTGCTCATTGTGCTCTTTGTACCTGCCCGCTGTGCTGTTTATAAATACCCGCTCTGCTATATGTGCCTGCTCATTGTGCTCTTTGTACCTGCCCGCTGTGCTGTTTGTAAATACCCGCTGTGCTATATGTGCCTGCTCATTGTGCTCTTTGTACCTGCCCACTGTGCTGTTTGTAAATACCCGCTGTGCTATATGTGCCTGCTCATTGTGCTCTTTGTACCTGCCCACTGTGCTGTTTGTAAATACCCGCTGTGCTATATGTGCCTGCTCATTGTGCTCTTTGTACCTGCCCACTGTGCTGTTTGTAAATACCCGCTGTGCTATATGTGCCTGCTCATTGTGCTCTTTGTACCTGCCCGCTGTGCTGTTTGTAAATACCCGCTGTGCTATATGTGCCTGCTCATTGTGCTCTTTGTACCTGCCCGCTGTGCTGTTTATAAATACCCGCTGTGCTATATGTGCCTGCTCATTGTGCTCTTTGTACCTGCCCACTGTGCTGTTTGTAAATACCCGCTGTGCTATATGTGCCTGCTCATTGTGCTCTTTGTACCTGCCCGCTGTGCTGTTTGTAAATACCCGCTGTGCTATATGTGCCTGCTCATTGTGCTCTTTGTACCTGCCCACTGTGCTGTTTGTAAATACCCGCTGTGCTATATGTGCCTGCTCATTGTGCTCTTTGTACCTGCCCGCTGTGCTGTTTGTAAATACCCGCTGTGCTATATGTGCCTGCTCATTGTGCTCTTTGTACCTGCCCGCTGTGCTGTTTATAAATACCCGCTGTGCTATATGTGCCTGCTCATTGTGCTCTTTGTACCTGCCCGCTGTGCTGTTTGTAAATACCCGCTGTGCTATATGTGCCTGCTCATTGTGCTCTTTGTACCTGCCCGCTGTGCTGTTTGTAAATACCCGCTGTGCTATATGTGCCTGCTCATTGTGCTCTTTGTACCTGCCCGCTGTGCTGTTTGTAAATACCCGCTGTGCTATATGTGCCTGCTCATTGTGCTCTTTGTACCTGCCCGCTGTGCTGTTTATAAATACCCGCTGTGCTATATGTGCCTGCTCATTGTGCTCTTTGTACCTGCCCACTGTGCTGTTTATAAATACCCGCTGTGCTATATGTGCCTGCTCATTGTGCTCTTTGTACCTGCCCGCTGTGCTGTTTGTAAATACCCGCTGTGCTATATGTGCCTGCTCATTGTGCTCTTTGTACCTGCCCGCTGTGCTGTTTATAAATACCCGCTGTGCTATATGTGCCTGCTCATTGTGCTCTTTGTACCTGCCCGCTGTGCTGTTTGTAAATACCCGCTCTGCTATATGTGCCTGCTCATTGTGCTCTTTGTACCTGCCCGCTGTGCTGTTTATAAATACCCGCTGTGCTATATGTGCCTGCTCATTGTGCTCTTTGTACCTGCCCACTGTGCTGTTTATAAATACCCGCTGTGCTATATGTGCCTGCTCATTGTGCTCTTTGTACCTGCCCGCTGTGCTGTTTGTAAATACCCGCTGTGCTATATGTGCCTGCTCATTGTGCTCTTTGTACCTGCCCGCTGTGCTGTTTGTAAATACCCGCTGTGCTATATGTGCCTGCTCATTGTGCTCTTTGTACCTGCCCACTGTGCTGTTTATAAATACCCGCTGTGCTATATGTGCCTGCTCATTGTGCTCTTTGTACCTGCCCGCTGTGCTGTTTGTAAATACCCGCTGTGCTATATGTGCCTGCTCATTGTGCTCTTTGTACCTGCCCGCTGTGCTGTTTGTAAATACCCGCTGTGCTATATGTGCCTGCTCATTGTGCTCTTTGTACCTGCCCACTGTGCTGTTTGTAAATACCCGCTGTGCTATATGTGCCTGCTCATTGTGCTCTTTGTACCTGCCCGCTGTGCTGTTTGTAAATACCCGCTGTGCTATATGTGCCTGCTCATTGTGCTCTTTGTACCTGCCCACTGTGCTGTTTATAAATACCCGCTGTGCTATATGTGCCTGCTCATTGTGCTCTTTGTACCTGCCCGCTGTGCTGTTTGTAAATACCCGCTGTGCTATATGTGCCTGCTCATTGTGCTCTTTGTACCTGCCCGCTGTGCTGTTTATAAATACCCGCTGTGCTATATGTGCCTGCTCATTGTGCTCTTTGTACCTGCCCGCTGTGCTGTTTGTAAATACCCGCTGTGCTATATGTGCCTGCTCATTGTGCTCTTTGTACCTGCCCGCTGTGCTGTTTGTAAATACCCGCTGTGCTATATGTGCCTGCTCATTGTGCTCTTTGTACCTGCCCGCTGTGCTGTTTGTAAATACCCGCTCTGCTATATGTGCCTGCTCATTGTGCTCCTTGTACCTGCCCGCTGTGCTGTTTATAAATACCCGCTGTGCTATATGTGCCTGCTCATTGTGCTCTTTGTACCTGCCCGCTGTGCTGTTTATAAATACCCGCTCTGCTATATGTGCCTGCTCATTGTGCTCTTTGTACCTGCCCGCTGTGCTGTTTATAAATACCCGCTGTGCTATATGTGCCTGCTCATTGTGCTCTTTGTACCTGCCCGCTGTGCTGTTTGTAAATACCCGCTGTGCTATATGTGCCTGCTCATTGTGCTCTTTGTACCTGCCCGCTGTGCTGTTTGTAAATACCCGCTGTGCTATATGTGCCTGCTCATTGTGCTCTTTGTACCTGCCCGCTGTGCTGTTTGTAAATACCCGCTGTGCTATATGTGCCTGCTCATTGTGCTCTTTGTACCTGCCCGCTGTGCTGTTTATAAATACCCGCTGTGCTATATGTGCCTGCTCATTGTGCTCTTTGTACCTGCCCACTGTGCTGTTTATAAATACCCGCTGTGCTATATGTGCCTGCTCATTGTGCTCTTTGTACCTGCCCACTGTGCTGTTTGTAAATACCCGCTGTGCTATATGTGCCTGCTCATTGTGCTCTTTGTACCTGCCCGCTGTGCTGTTTATAAATACCCGCTGTGCTATATGTGCCTGCTCATTGTGCTCTTTGTACCTGCCCACTGTGCTGTTTGTAAATACCCGCTGTGCTATATGTGCCTGCTCATTGTGCTCTTTGTACCTGCCCGCTGTGCTGTTTGTAAATACCCGCTGTGCTATATGTGCCTGCTCATTGTGCTCTTTGTACCTGCCCACTGTGCTGTTTGTAAATACCCGCTGTGCTATATGTGCCTGCTCATTGTGCTCTTTGTACCTGCCCACTGTGCTGTTTGTAAATACCCGCTGTGCTATATGTGCCTGCTCATTGTGCTCTTTGTACCTGCCCACTGTGCTGTTTGTAAATACCCGCTGTGCTATATGTGCCTGCTCATTGTGCTCTTTGTACCTGCCCGCTGTGCTGTTTGTAAATACCCGCTGTGCTATATGTGCCTGCTCATTGTGCTCTTTGTACCTGCCCACTGTGCTGTTTGTAAATACCCGCTGTGCTATATGTGCCTGCTCATTGTGCTCTTTGTACCTGCCCACTGTGCTGTTTGTAAATACCCGCTGTGCTATATGTGCCTGCTCATTGTGCTCTTTGTACCTGCCCGCTGTGCTGTTTATAAATACCCGCTGTGCTATATGTGCCTGCTCATTGTGCTCTTTGTACCTGCCCACTGTGCTGTTTATAAATACCCGCTGTGCTATATGTGCCTGCTCATTGTGCTCTTTGTACCTGCCCACTGTGCTGTTTGTAAATACCCGCTGTGCTATATGTGCCTGCTCATTGTGCTCTTTGTACCTGCCCGCTGTGCTGTTTATAAATACCCGCTGTGCTATATGTGCCTGCTCATTGTGCTCTTTGTACCTGCCCACTGTGCTGTTTGTAAATACCCGCTGTGCTATATGTGCCTGCTCATTGTGCTCTTTGTACCTGCCCGCTGTGCTGTTTGTAAATACCCGCTGTGCTATATGTGCCTGCTCATTGTGCTCTTTCTACCTGCCCGCTGTGCTGTTTGTAAATACCCGCTGTGCTATATGTGCCTGCTCATTGTGCTCTTTGTACCTGCCCGCTGTGCTGTTGATAAATACCCGCTGTGCTATATGTGCCTGCTCATTGTGCTCTTTGTACCTGCCCGCTGTGCTGTTTGTAAATACCCGCTGTGCTATATGTGCCTGCTCATTGTGCTCTTTGTACCTGCCCGCTGTGCTGTTTGTAAATACCCGCTGTGCTATATGTGCCTGCTCATTGTGCTCTTTGTACCTGCCCGCTGTGCTGTTTATAAATACCCGCTGTGCTATATGTGCCTGCTCATTGTGCTCTTTGTACCTGCCCGCTGTGCTGTTTGTAAATACCCGCTGTGCTATATGTGCCTGCTCATTGTGCTCTTTGTACCTGCCCACTGTGCTGTTTATAAATACCCGCTGTGCTATATGTGCCTGCTCATTGTGCTCTTTGTACCTGCCCACTGTGCTGTTTGTAAATACCCGCTGTGCTATATGTGCCTGCTCATTGTGCTCTTTGTACCTGCCCACTGTGCTGTTTGTAAATACCCGCTGTGCTATATGTGCCTGCTCATTGTGCTCTTTGTACCTGCCCGCTGTGCTGTTTGTAAATACCCGCTGTGCTATATGTGCCTGCTCATTGTGCTCTTTGTACCTGCCCGCTGTGCTGTTTGTAAATACCCGCTGTGCTATATGTGCCTGCTCATTGTGCTCTTTGTACCTGCCCACTGTGCTGTTTGTAAATACCCGCTGTGCTATATGTGCCTGCTCATTGTGCTCTTTGTACCTGCCCACTGTGCTGTTTGTAAATACCCGCTGTGCTATATGTGCCTGCTCATTGTGCTCTTTGTACCTGCCCGCTGTGCTGTTTGTAAATACCCGCTGTGCTATATGTGCCTGCTCATTGTGCTCTTTGTACCTGCCCGCTGTGCTGTTGATAAATACCCGCTGTGCTATATGTGCCTGCTCATTGTGCTCTTTGTACCTGCCCACTGTGCTGTTTGTAAATACCCGCTGTGCTATATGTGCCTGCTCATTGTGCTCTTTGTACCTGCCCACTGTGCTGTTTGTAAATACCCGCTGTGCTATATGTGCCTGCTCATTGTGCTCTTTGTACCTGCCCACTGTGCTGTTTGTAAATACCCGCTGTGCTATATGTGCCTGCTCATTGTGCTCTTTGTACCTGCCCGCTGTGCTGTTTATAAATACCCGCTGTGCTATATGTGCCTGCTCATTGTGCTCTTTGTACCTGCCCACTGTGCTGTTTGTAAATACCCGCTGTGCTATATGTGCCTGCTCATTGTGCTCTTTGTACCTGCCCACTGTGCTGTTTGTAAATACCCGCTGTGCTATATGTGCCTGCTCATTGTGCTCTTTGTACCTGCCCACTGTGCTGTTTATAAATACCCGCTGTGCTATATGTGCCTGCTCATTGTGCTCTTTGTACCTGCCCGCTGTGCTGTTTGTAAATACCCGCTGTGCTATATGTGCCTGCTCATTGTGCTCTTTGTACCTGCCCACTGTGCTGTTTATAAATACCCGCTGTGCTATATGTGCCTGCTCATTGTGCTCTTTGTACCTGCCCGCTGTGCTGTTTGTAAATACCCGCTGTGCTATATGTGCCTGCTCATTGTGCTCTTTGTACCTGCCCGCTGTGCTGTTGATAAATACCCGCTGTGCTATATGTGCCTGCTCATTGTGCTCTTTGTACCTGCCCGCTGTGCTGTTTGTAAATACCCGCTGTGCTATATGTGCCTGCTCATTGTGCTCTTTGTACCTGCCCGCTGTGCTGTTTGTAAATACCCGCTGTGCTATATGTGCCTGCTCATTGTGCTCTTTGTACCTGCCCGCTGTGCTGTTTATAAATACCCGCTGTGCTATATGTGCCTGCTCATTGTGCTCTTTGTACCTGCCCGCTGTGCTGTTTGTAAATACCCGCTGTGCTATATGTGCCTGCTCATTGTGCTCTTTGTACCTGCCCACTGTGCTGTTTATAAATACCCGCTGTGCTATATGTGCCTGCTCATTGTGCTCTTTGTACCTGCCCACTGTGCTGTTTGTAAATACCCGCTGTGCTATATGTGCCTGCTCATTGTGCTCTTTGTACCTGCCCACTGTGCTGTTTGTAAATACCCGCTGTGCTATATGTGCCTGCTCATTGTGCTCTTTGTACCTGCCCGCTGTGCTGTTTGTAAATACCCGCTGTGCTATATGTGCCTGCTCATTGTGCTCTTTGTACCTGCCCGCTGTGCTGTTTGTAAATACCCGCTGTGCTATATGTGCCTGCTCATTGTGCTCTTTGTACCTGCCCACTGTGCTGTTTGTAAATACCCGCTGTGCTATATGTGCCTGCTCATTGTGCTCTTTGTACCTGCCCACTGTGCTGTTTGTAAATACCCGCTGTGCTATATGTGCCTGCTCATTGTGCTCTTTGTACCTGCCCGCTGTGCTGTTTGTAAATACCCGCTGTGCTATATGTGCCTGCTCATTGTGCTCTTTGTACCTGCCCGCTGTGCTGTTGATAAATACCCGCTGTGCTATATGTGCCTGCTCATTGTGCTCTTTGTACCTGCCCACTGTGCTGTTTGTAAATACCCGCTGTGCTATATGTGCCTGCTCATTGTGCTCTTTGTACCTGCCCACTGTGCTGTTTGTAAATACCCGCTGTGCTATATGTGCCTGCTCATTGTGCTCTTTGTACCTGCCCACTGTGCTGTTTGTAAATACCCGCTGTGCTATATGTGCCTGCTCATTGTGCTCTTTGTACCTGCCCGCTGTGCTGTTTATAAATACCCGCTGTGCTATATGTGCCTGCTCATTGTGCTCTTTGTACCTGCCCACTGTGCTGTTTGTAAATACCCGCTGTGCTATATGTGCCTGCTCATTGTGCTCTTTGTACCTGCCCGCTGTGCTGTTTGTAAATACCCGCTGTGCTATATGTGCCTGCTCATTGTGCTCTTTGTACCTGCCCGCTGTGCTGTTTGTAAATACCCGCTGTGCTATATGTGCCTGCTCATTGTGCTCTTTGTACCTGCCCGCTGTGCTGTTTATAAATACCCGCTGTGCTATATGTGCCTGCTCATTGTGCTCTTTGTACCTGCCCACTGTGCTGTTTGTAAATACCCGCTGTGCTATATGTGCCTGCTCATTGTGCTCTTTGTACCTGCCCACTGTGCTGTTTGTAAATACCCGCTGTGCTATATGTGCCTGCTCATTGTGCTCTTTGTACCTGCCCACTGTGCTGTTTATAAATACCCGCTGTGCTATATGTGCCTGCTCATTGTGCTCTTTGTACCTGCCCGCTGTGCTGTTTGTAAATACCCGCTGTGCTATATGTGCCTGCTCATTGTGCTCTTTGTACCTGCCCACTGTGCTGTTTATAAATACCCGCTGTGCTATATGTGCCTGCTCATTGTGCTCTTTGTACCTGCCCGCTGTGCTGTTTGTAAATACCCGCTGTGCTATATGTGCCTGCTCATTGTGCTCTTTGTACCTGCCCGCTGTGCTGTTGATAAATACCCGCTGTGCTATATGTGCCTGCTCATTGTGCTCTTTGTACCTGCCCGCTGTGCTGTTTGTAAATACCCGCTGTGCTATATGTGCCTGCTCATTGTGCTCTTTGTACCTGCCCGCTGTGCTGTTTGTAAATACCCGCTGTGCTATATGTGCCTGCTCATTGTGCTCTTTGTACCTGCCCGCTGTGCTGTTTATAAATACCCGCTGTGCTATATGTGCCTGCTCATTGTGCTCTTTGTACCTGCCCGCTGTGCTGTTTGTAAATACCCGCTGTGCTATATGTGCCTGCTCATTGTGCTCTTTGTACCTGCCCACTGTGCTGTTTATAAATACCCGCTGTGCTATATGTGCCTGCTCATTGTGCTCTTTGTACCTGCCCGCTGTGCTGTTTGTAAATACCCGCTGTGCTATATGTGCCTGCTCATTGTGCTCTTTGTACCTGCCCGCTGTGCTGTTTGTAAATACCCGCTGTGCTATATGTGCCTGCTCATTGTGCTCTTTGTACCTGCCCACTGTGCTGTTTGTAAATACCCGCTGTGCTATATGTGCCTGCTCATTGTGCTCTTTGTACCTGCCCGCTGTGCTGTTTGTAAATACCCGCTGTGCTATATGTGCCTGCTCATTGTGCTCTTTGTACCTGCCCGCTGTGCTGTTTGTAAATACCCGCTGTGCTATATGTGCCTGCTCATTGTGCTCTTTGTACCTGCCCACTGTGCTGTTTGTAAATACCCGCTGTGCTATATGTGCCTGCTCATTGTGCTCTTTGTACCTGCCCACTGTGCTGTTTGTAAATACCCGCTGTGCTATATGTGCCTGCTCATTGTGCTCTTTGTACCTGCCCACTGTGCTGTTTGTAAATACCCGCTGTGCTATATGTGCCTGCTCATTGTGCTCTTTGTACCTGCCCGCTGTGCTATTTGTAAATACCCGCTGTGCTGTATGTGCCTGCTCATTGTGCTCTTTGTACCTGCCCGCTGTGCTATTTGTAAATACCCGCTGTGCTATATGTGCCTGCTCATTGTGCTCTTTGTACCTGCCCACTGTGCTGTTTGTAAATACCCGCTGTGCTATATGTGCCTGCTCATTGTGCTCTTTGTACCTGCCCACTGTGCTGTTTGTAAATACCCGCTGTGCTATATGTGCCTGCTCATTGTGCTCTTTGTACCTGCCCGCTGTGCTGTTTGTAAATACCCGCTGTGCTATATGTGCCTGCTCATTGTGCTCTTTGTACCTGCCCGCTGTGCTGTTTGTAAATACCCGCTGTGCTATATGTGCCTGCTCATTGTGCTCTTTGTACCTGCCCGCTGTGCTATATGTGCCTGCTCATTGTGCTCTTTGTACCTGCCCGCTGTGCTGTTTATAAATACCCGCTGTGCTATATGTGCCTGCTCATTGTGCTCTTTGTACCTGCCCGCTGTGCTGTTTGTAAATACCCGCTGTTCTATATGTGCCTGCTCATTGTGCTCTTTGTACCTGCCCGCTGTGCTGTTTGTAAATACCCGCTGTGCTATATGTGCCTGCTCATTGTGCTCTTTGTACCTGCCCACTGTGCTGTTTGTAAATACCCGCTGTGCTATATGTGCCTGCTCATTGTGCTCTTTGTACCTGCCCGCTGTGCTGTTTGTAAATACCCGCTGTGCTATATGTGCCTGCTCATTGTGCTCTTTGTACCTGCCCACTGTGCTGTTTGTAAATACCCGCTGTGCTATATGTGCCTGCTCATTGTGCTCTTTGTACCTGCCCACTGTGCTGTTTGTAAATACCCGCTGTGCTATATGTGCCTGCTCATTGTGCTCTTTGTACCTGCCCACTGTGCTGTTTATAAATACCCGCTGTGCTATATGTGCCTGCTCATTGTGCTCTTTGTACCTGCCCGCTGTGCTGTTTGTAAATACCCGCTGTGCTATATGTGCCTGCTCATTGTGCTCTTTGTACCTGCCCGCTGTGCTGTTTATAAATACCCGCTGTGCTATATGTGCCTGCTCATTGTGCTCTTTGTACCTGCCCACTGTGCTGTTTGTAAATACCCGCTGTGCTATATGTGCCTGCTCATTGTGCTCTTTCTACCTGCCCGCTGTGCTGTTTATAAATACCCGCTGTGCTATATGTGCCTGCTCATTGTGCTCTTTGTACCTGCCCACTGTGCTGTTTGTAAATACCCGCTGTGCTATATGTGCCTGCTCATTGTGCTCTTTGTACCTGCCCGCTGTGCTGTTTGTAAATACCCGCTGTGCTATATGTGCCTGCTCATTGTGCTCTTTGTACCTGCCCGCTGTGCTGTTTGTAAATACCCGCTGTGCTATATGTGCCTGCTCATTGTGCTCTTTGTACCTGCCCGCTGTGCTGTTTGTAAATACCCGCTGTGCTATATGTGCCTGCTCATTGTGCTCTTTCTACCTGCCCACTGTGCTGTTTGTAAATACCCGCTGTGCTATATGTGCCTGCTCATTGTGCTCTTTCTACCTGCCCACTGTGCTGTTTGTAAATACCCGCTGTGCTATATGTGCCTGCTCATTGTGCTCTTTGTACCTGCCCGCTGTGCTGTTTATAAATACCCGCTGTGCTATATGTGCCTGCTCATTGTGCTCTTTGTACCTGCCCACTGTGCTGTTTGTAAATACCCGCTGTGCTATATGTGCCTGCTCATTGTGCTCTTTGTACCTGCCCGCTGTGCTGTTTGTAAATACCCGCTGTGCTATATGTGCCTGCTCATTGTGCTCTTTGTACCTGCCCACTGTGCTGTTTGTAAATACCCGCTGTGCTATATGTGCCTGCTCATTGTGCTCTTTGTACCTGCCCGCTGTGCTGTTTATAAATACCCGCTGTGCTATATGTGCCTGCTCATTGTGCTCTTTGTACCTGCCCGCTGTGCTGTTTATAAATACCCGCTGTGCTATATGTGCCTGCTCATTGTGCTCTTTGTACCTGCCCGCTGTGCTGTTTGTAAATACCCGCTGTGCTATATGTGCCTGCTCATTGTGCTCTTTGTACCTGCCCACTGTGCTGTTTGTAAATACCCGCTGTGCTATATGTGCCTGCTCATTGTGCTCTTTGTACCTGCCCACTGTGCTGTTTATAAATACCCGCTGTGCTATATGTGCCTGCTCATTGTGCTCTTTGTACCTGCCCACTGTGCTGTTTGTAAATACCCGCTGTGCTATATGTGCCTGCTCATTGTGCTCTTTGTACCTGCCCACTGTGCTGTTTGTAAATACCCGCTGTGCTATATGTGCCTGCTCATTGTGCTCTTTGTACCTGCCCACTGTGCTGTTTGTAAATACCCGCTGTGCTATATGTGCCTGCTCATTGTGCTCTTTGTACCTGCCCACTGTGCTGTTTGTAAATACCCGCTGTGCTATATGTGCCTGCTCATTGTGCTCTTTGTACCTGCCCACTGTGCTGTTTGTAAATACCCGCTGTGCTATATGTGCCTGCTCATTGTGCTCTTTGTACCTGCCCACTGTGCTGTTTGTAAATACCCGCTGTGCTATATGTGCCTGCTCATTGTGCTCTTTGTACCTGCCCACTGTGCTGTTTATAAATACCCGCTGTGCTATATGTGCCTGCTCATTGTGCTCTTTGTACCTGCCCGCTGTGCTGTTTATAAATACCCGCTGTGCTATATGTGCCTGCTCATTGTGCTCTTTGTACCTGCCCGCTGTGCTGTTTGTAACTTGCCTCTGCGCTGTTAGGAACTGTCCGCTGTGCTGTTAAAAAGTGTCCGCTGTGCTGTTTGTAACTGCCCACTGTGCTGCCCCGCAGCTGTCTGCCCCACAAAGCTGTGGGCCTGGCACCAAGGGGTACGAGAGGGGACAGGTAGGACCGGGGGGAAAGGGGGAGGCGGTCTGAAGCCTAGGACTTATCTGCTGCTACATGAAGTCATGGGTGGCATAATGACATCCGCATCTCATCTGGCCATCTGCATAACATCCGCACAACATCTGCATGCCTGCACCCATTGTTATGACGGATACGCTACACAGCCGCTGCACACATCTGACGAGTGACGGCCCCTTGAGGCATGGATCCTGATATGCCGATGCTGGACATGAATTGGTGTCTCAAATACACTGACTCACCGTAAAAGAGACTCGGGTGTAACGTAAGCCGGTGTGTTACACTGCAAAATGGTGCAATGTTGACTGAAGAGCTGAACAATATTTTTGCATTGTAAGAATCCCAACCGTGCCGACCGTACCTCGCCCAGCACTGCCGATATACAATTAATATCACCTTATACTACCCCTCTGTCCTCATCCCTGCTGACGTCCTTGCTGGTTCTCCTCCTCGCAGCTGGGTTTGGTGCCCATGGTGCCTGGTTGCGCATCAGGAGGTGATCCAGGAGGAGAGGCGGGTGCGGGCAGGCAGCAGTGCAGGAACCTCGAGTGCCACCCTTTCCGGGCCACGGTGCGCGCCTGAGGCCCTCCGGGCAAGAGCCAGGTGAGAGGCAAGCCTAAACCTGCAGACCCTGAACCCTTCATCCCGGTCAGCACTGGTCCGGAGCTTGAGACAATGCCGTAGTGCTGTGTCAAAGCAGTGGCCGTTGGAGCAGTACCAGGCTGCCTGTGCGCTGCTCTGCTCACTCGCTGAATGCCGCTGATCCTCCCCTTCCCCCATGCACCAAGTGCACTTGGTGCATGGGGCAGGCTAATCTACAGGTTCAGGTTTAGGTCTCAGCCTGACCCTGTGACCCCGGACTTTATAAGGCGCACTTGGTGCTACCGGTTAGACTTGGCGTGGATTGTCGCCTGATTCCCGCCCTGGCCGTAGATCGGCTTACCCTGCCAACCGCCCTCATCACCTTTTTATTGTGACCTGTGTTGCGTTTTGGTCCCATGTCCAGGTGCTACATGGACAGACCTCAGCAGATCCAGCTGGGAAGCCCCGCCGCTGCCGCCCGCCCAGATCCGGCATCGACTGACGGCGGGCAAGGCAGCAGGCCCGAGACCAACGGCAACAAGCGGGGTCATTCCGCCGCTTTTTGCGGCGGCCCACCTCACTCGCCTGAGGGGATTACCTCGGCCTCCGAAGGGACGGACATTGTTGAGCCCGTGGATTTGGCTGGCGGCGCTTCAGGGGCGGTGTGGGAGGTGCAGGAGGTGGCTACTGCTGAGCAGCCTGAGACTCTGGCCTCCATCACGCTGCAACTATCCAAGAAAACGTGAGCTTGCTCTAGACAGTCCTGCCTGAGGGAGGGGCAGTTGGAAACGTGAGCTTGCTCTAGACAGTCCTGCCTGAGGGAGGGGCAGTTGGAAACGTGAGCTTGCTCTAGACAGTCCTGCCTGAGGGAGGGGCAGTTGGAAACGTGAGCTTGCTCTAGACAGTCCTGCCTGAGGGAGGGGCAGTTGGAAACGTGAGCTTGCTCTAGACAGTCCTGCCTGAGGGAGGGGCAGTTGGAAACGTGAGCTTGCTCTAGACAGTCCTGCCTGAGGGAAGGGCAGTTGGAAACGTGAGCTTGCTCTAGACAGTCCTGCCTGAGGGAGGGGCAGTTGGAAACGTGAGCTTGCTCTAGACAGTCTTGCCTGAGGGAGGGGCAGTTGGAAACGTGAGCTTGCTCTAGACAGTCCTGCCTGAGGGAGGGGCAGTTGGAAACGTGAGCTTGCTCTAGACAGTCTTGCCTGAGGGAGGGGCAGTTGGAAACGTTGTTGAGGAGCTTTGTCATATATGTACCATGCACCCCTTGTCACCCTCTCTGGCTTGCCTCTGTCGCCCTTGTGCCAGCTGTTCTGCCACTGGTCCCCGCACAGGTCCTTCGCCCTTCGTGTGCACGTTGCTTATTGGCCTTTCTCCCGCAGCTCAAACCAGCGATTCGAATCCTCTGGCCGTCTCTGTACAGCGGACTCCATATGATTGCACAGACGCATATGCAAGCTGATCATGCTCAGCCTGCAGAGCATGTCCATGCCAAAGTTCTTGCATGCTGGTCATGGATGCAAACCGGTATGGAACACATTGCCTCCTGTGAGCCCGTGACTGTCATTGATTCACACTTCTGTGGTGCTGCAGGCATTTCACGTTTGGATCAGCGGGCAGTGGTGCCGATTTCATTGTGCGGAGTGATGCCGGTGAGTGATCCATACCTGTCATTTATATATTTGTTATGTTTGTGTCGGCGCTGCAGCTACGTGTTGTTTTTGCAGCGTCTAAAATTCCATCCAATAGCCTTTTCTCTAAGGGCCGGGCCCTGCAGCTGGGCATGCTGGTGGTAGAGAAACTTCAAGTGAGTCGTAAATTGTAATTAGTTAGTCAGGCGGCTGAGCCAATCAGCCAGACGGCCGTATGGGTAATTGGATCAGCCGTCCAATTTTATAATAAGAACCATGTGTGAAAACGGCATATGGTTTTCTCCGGAGGTCCCGTTTGCATTCCAATTCTCATCCACTGCCAGGGGCATTCCTCCGCTCCTGCAGCATCTTGCCCTGGATGTGAGGGTTTGCATGCTTTCTGTGGAAGCAGGTCTCATGCGCCCTCGGGTACCCCTATAAACTGTAGAATAAATGATGTTTTTTAATATTTAGTACCGGTAACGTCCTCGTTGATATATTGGCATATGAAAAATGCCTATGGCTAGGTTTTTGGATGTGTGTGCTCAACCCAAAGCCTTGATCCTAGACTAGCTCTTAACCCTTAACCCTCATATTTTGTATGTCATAACCCCTGCCCCCTTGCCTATACCTCGGACAGGTTGCAAGATGCATGCGCAGATCATTGTTTATGACGACGGGCAAGCACACCTCAGGCTCCTGCACGCCAGCAGCCCTGGGGGTGCCCCCGGTCGGCAATCGCGTGCCCCGCTTGACGACCCTGTCCTCTGCCCTCTACCCCAACTGAGCGTCGGCGGCCGTTTCGTGATCCCAGGCGCACTGGTGCCACTGCGCTGCGGAGATCTGCTGATGTTTGCGCACTGGGGGCAGGTCGGCAAGGAGGGGTTCCGGGTTCAACGTGTGGTAACTGGCGGGTCGGGCCTTTTGCCGGCGCTCCTGCAGGATCCACCTGGTGAGGAAGGTCCAGCCGCCGGGTTCGGCCTGTTGGGGGCGCTCCCACCAACTGTGGAGGCTGGGGGACTGAGGATGTCTGACATGATTAACACGCCAGCGGCAGATGCTGCGGGTGGTGCCGCGCCGCCGAGAACATCATCAAAGGCCTCGCAGCAACAGCAAGGGCGGCAGACAGGGAACCCGCCCGCTGACCCGACGGGGGCGCCTCGCCAAGAACCCTCCCGGCAGGATAATGGGACCGAGAGCGGTGGGGAAGCAACGACGGTGGCTCCCGGAGCACCGCCTGGACTGCTGCCCGGGGTGACTGCTAAGCTGGAGGAGGCAGGCTCGGCTGGCACCGCGCCATGCCCGAGGTCTCAACCGCCAGGGTCGCCCGATTACATCATCATTGAGGATTCTGATTGAGGCGCTAGGGGCAACGATGTTGTGAAACTGGGCATCGGCATGTCACCCAGCTTAGCCGTACACTGAGCTCAGCGTCTCCCTGGAGTTGTCCCCCAGGGCCAGCGACTATCCAGCCGGGCACTGTTGCATTGTTCATCACGGGCTGTGTTGCCTGCATGGTCATGCGCGCCGCATGGCGCCCCATGATCCACAGACTGTACATTTTATTATTTGCCAGTAGTAATTTACCGTATGCTGTGAGCGCATGTCCGCAATGGCCTCAACAATGCTTGCTAAGCGAGACCCCCTTGAAGCAAACAGTGTGAGGGAACGGGCCTCGTTCCTCAACCTCAGCAGTGGAGAGGCATGCTATCGCAGGAAGCTCAACATTTTAGTTTGTCATTGCAAGCTTTGGCTGCAGCGGTCCTGATTGCCTCAGCCATCAACTTGACCTCAAAGGCATTTTGTTTTGGGAGCTTTCTACCTCCACAAGATATGGTGCACCTCGTCCACAGGTTTTACGATTTTGCTCCTCTATGCATGATCCTCCTCTTTTATTAGCCTGTCCGTTGAAGCATGTTGTTGACATATTGTCGTGTCCATGGAGATATTTATTAACGATTTTCCTTGTTTATATTGTTGCTTGGATGTAGCCTGAGGATCAGTGCGTGAGATTGCCCTGTCTTTATCAGTGCTTTGTGCAGGAGTTGTGCCGAGTTTAAAAGTCCCACCTAACAAGGGCACCATGCACTTCTTCAGCGACATCCAACAAGTATCATGCGAAGACGTTGAAAACTAACGAATTATTCCTGGGTCAGAGATCTGTTTGAATCAGCCTCAGCCAGGCAGTCCTACCGCATGAAAGTATTACACAATTGATTGAGCAGTGTTGTGAGGCACCCTACCACGTTCACAGCTCATTGGGCGCCTTCCCGCTCAAGTCTCTCCGACCTTTGGCAGCATACTGCTCCATCAGCTGCATGTACAGCTGCTGCAGCCGAGCAGCCACAGGCCCCAGGTCGCCCGTCCCAATCACTCGCCCATCCACAATCCGCACTGGGATGACGCCGGCAAAGGTGCCTGTCACAAAGCACTCATCCGAGCTGTACACCTGCACGTGTTAATGACGTGACACCTCTGGGCCAGGCTGAAATGAAGCTCGACCATGTCAGCAAACAAGAAGTCAGCTAGGAAAGCATAAGAGGAAAGAAAGGATGGCAAGTTGACCAACAACAAGAACAAGAACAAAAAGGTCAGGCAAACCTGCCTACGTGATGGCCACATAGTCAGGGGGTAGAATTGGTTTCCTAGCACTAGTCCCAAGAGTTTGCAGGCACCTTGAAAACTGAAAACATCTAAAGATTCGAAGGGGTTTGCATCTCATTCACATTTGTTACCCTGCTCACACATGCATGGATCTTCGCGCTGACATCACACCTCTGTGCTGCTCAGCAGTCTGCAAGGGCTCAGGTGGAAGCTGTTATCCGATTCCTTTCAAAGACTTCGTGAGATATCATTACAAACAACGTGACCACAAGGCATCAGCCATGATGGAATGGATTCCATAGATTGTTCTTTGGAAACGGGACAAATGGAATACTATCTCCTGACTGCACATCTGGCTGTGGGCAGTAGGCGCCTGCTTACCTGAGTGAGAGAGAAGTCCAGCTCCTTGCAAGGGATGCCGTTGTCGCGGCACAGCTGCAGGATGTTGGCACGTGTGATACCGTGCAGCTGGTACTTGGGGGTGGGCGCCCACACCTGTAGCAGCAGTAGGCCAGCAGGATCAAAATTGTGCAGTCCAAACCAACGGGATTGACGCATCAGAGTCATAATCAAGGTTGGGATACAAGATATGGGATACAAAGCTTTCTTCCTTACTTCGCATCAAAGCTTCTGGCTAGGTTCGATACATGACTTCTTATTTATCTTGTGCTTGACCTATTTTTTGAAGAGTTTGAATTTGCCCTCTACGTCTGCTCCTAGACTGCTTATACCCCTCTCAGACGCTCATCCTCCCTCTCCTTCTCTATCCTTAAGAAAAGGTATACCTAAAGCATTGTTTTCCAATCAATAGGATGTGTCAGCATCAGACTGGATCGGCAGACCTTGGGTTGTGATTCAGGCGGGATATATTGAAATGTTGTGCAAGGAAGGCTCACCTCGCCTCTTCGTACACAGAAGAAGTTGACTGAGTTGCAAGTGGCCACGAAGCCGTGGGGGTCCAGCATCAGGGCCTCGTCCACACCCGCCTGCTTCGCCTGCATCCAAGGGAGGGCCAACAGGGCCGCAATATCAAACACAGCACCTGTATCAATGCAGGATTGGCTCCTAGGTCGGACAGGTCGTATACGGTAGTATGTAAAAAGGCTAGCCATACAGGCATTGGAGGACAATATACAATGGCAAAACTGCAGCTGCGAAAGGGTGGATATCAGAGGCGAACAGGAGGGGTTGAATAGGCATGCTTGCGTGACCAGGATCAGCCACCTAGACCGGCTTTCAATGAGCATCTGCGAGGCAATGCAGAGCAACAGGGTCCCTCAGATTGCATGCCTCATATGCGTGCAGTTCAGTGGGCGCCAAGAAGGCGCACAAGACTTTCACCCTCACAACATTTCAGGCACTCGTAAAACGTGAGACAAGAAGGCGCACAAGACTTGCATCCTTGCGACACTTCAGGCTCTCTCAGAATGCACGGCAAAGCAGGCAGGTCCTGTATCCCTCACAGGCCTTCACCAAGCTGCTAATCACCCAAACCTACCATGCGGGATTTTGTGGTTTGTTCTTAAACCCGGTTATGAAGGGCTCATTCAAATCTCAACGAGCATTAGCCATCGTTTAAACAAAAATGACGGCTATTTGCTGCCTTAATTGCCGCCAGAGATCGGTGATGCTAGTCCCCACAGAGCAACATGGCATGGGTGTACATTTGTACAAACTGCATTTATCCAGTGCCCTCAAAGACGAACCGTTCAAAATCTTTTCTATAAGGAACAGATCAAGCTCACCCATCTGTTCCCACCCCATGCACCCACCTGAATGCAGGCTGCTATGCAGTTGAGCTTGCTGTGCGAGTTCCACATTGGGTCCTGTACATCTGGAGAGCCTCGTCTGACGTGACACGTGAACAGCGAGATGCCCAGGAGCTTTGGGTCGGGGTCAGCCTCCTTGTACCTGGGACACAGGGCAGGGGGGGACAAGGGGGTGCATGGGATTGCTGCCTGGCAGCTACCTAAGCAAAGCGTTTTCTGGCTGACAGCTGACACTGCTTCTTCGGGAACCCAGCATGTCATCGGGCGCACTCAGAGTGGATTTATCATCCTCGGAAGGGGTAGAGTAGGCCTGAGGTCACCAGGTATGGGTATTGAGGAACTGAGGATGCTGAAGGGGGCAGACATGTTGAGGCAGACCCATACTCGGCTATGAGCATGTGGCTGTGGTAGCAAACACCACAGGGACATCCCTCTCCCTGCTCGGGTGCCGTGTCGGTGTCTTATAGTGGCTGTCTCTTACTCTGGGACGACGACGATGGTGGGGTCGCCTATGGTGATGTACGGGCTCTGGTACGGGGTGGGCTTGAGACCACGAGTCACCATGAGCCGGATGTGGACACCTGCAGTGGGTGCGAAACACAATTGTGTGGGTCACTGCTTAAAGCTTTAGCAGGTGCTTTAAGTTTGAAAGACCTACCGGTAACAGTTTTACAGCAAGCCGTGCAGCACTTTATAATAAAACAAGGGCCTTTATCTCCACAAAACTCTCCATCATCACAACACCTTCCCCCTCCTATCCCCCCCCGTCCCCAGACACAAACTGAAGCCTCCACTGTGTCTTCACACATCTGGCCCTTGCCCCCTGCACATCATGCAGCCCATCCTCCTCGGCCCCCCCACCGCCCCCGGGCACCCGCTCCCCTGACCCTCGCCCCCCCCGGCCCAGGCCCCCCCTTACCCCCGCCCCATCCCCACCCGAGGCCTGGTTCATGCCGTTAGCATCGCAGGCCGAGTACACCAGCTGTTGCATCTCCTGCGGGTCCAGGTCCATGCGCATGTCCAGCGCCTTGGCACCCTCGTACAGCCGCCTCAGGTGCTCCTCAGCGAACATGAGGACGCCCTTGTGCAGCCTCAGCCCCTCCCACACGCCGTCCCCGAGCATAAAGCCGCTGTCCAGAACAGGGACGGAGGCCTCGGGCCGCCACATCTGTCCAATAGACACACACACATAGGGGAAGCAATCAGGTGCATCAGGGTTCATGGAATGGTGATTCAGCTACAATTCAGCAACATTTAGACCAAGGACGAGAGGGTGGGGTGCGGCAAGCCCTGCTGTTCGGGCCACCAGACTTAGGCCGGTCAAGATCTGGTATCCCTAGGCACAGTGGTGGCCACCCCGCGGACCCCAATGTCGGTCTTGCACGCATGCACTAAAATGGAAACTGAAGCAGGGGGTGAGGGAGTGTGGGTGTGGCAGGACATGGTGCAGGTTTTGAAACTTACCTAACCGGTTGAAGGGAGTACCATATGTAAATGATAGATAGCAGTTAAAGTACAATATTGGTATGATACCAGAATGAGTGGTGCCGTGTATTTCAGTATGATATAGTGCAGTGAGGCATATTGTACGATGCGTTTCTGAAGCCAAGGCACAGACCCCAGCAACCTCCCCTTACAGGAGACTGCGGTATCCAATTGTTTGAAATCCACTACCTTAAAACGCCCCTTTCGGAGTTTCGAATAATTGGATACCGCTGTTCAATAGAGTGCTCCAGGTAAACCATATAAGGGAGGGTTTTCGAAGAAGAGGTGTAATGGCAGTGAATTCCGTTGAAGAAATTTGAAGGAAGTGGATTTCACGGGTCAAACAGCACAGACTCTGTGACTTCTGCACTAAATATAAAAAGCCATACAGCTGCTTGTTTGAAGACAGCATTTGAGAGAGACTACATGCTAGACATAGCAAGTTGCCATTGTTGAGGTATTTTCGCCTTTGGTCACAGGGCTTGAAGCCCAGTGTTGGGCAACAGTCGCACGGGGTTCAATGTAGAGATCCTAGGGCAGCTTCCCAACTGGGGCGCACCTCCTCAGACTGCCACAACTTGCTCACCCCATTTCCTATTCAGGAGAGTGATACACTTGTTTCAAAGCTCTCTTCTCCACGTCCAGGGACACAAATCATCTTTGTGTGCGTTTTAAACAGCGCTCCAAGCGTGAAGCGAAAAGGGGGGGGGGGGAAGAAGTCTTTCCCTCGTCCCACAAGCCTTGGGGCATGTGGACATGATGCAGGATGCACAGCCCAGCTCACCATGCTGGAGGATCCATCCACGCCGTCTCGGATGAGGACCAAAATATCCGCATTGCGTGCGTCTTGGACATACACATGAGTGCCCGCCTTCCCGCCACCGCCTCGCCCCTGCGCGGCGGGCGGCAGAGCCGCTGGACCCCCTGCCAATCCGTCGCCCTGCCCAGCAGCACCCGGGCCGCGTGGCACGACTTCCGCCGGGAGCGGGGCCAGTGCGTACCTCTTGAGCAGCCTGAAGATGGCCTGGCACTCGCCCAGCAGGGGCTTGAGGTGCTCCGGCAGCGGCTCTCGCGCGTCCTGGATGCGGTCAGAGAACCCTGGTGGAGCAGGCACCAGGAACAGGCGGGTTAGGGCGGGCGCTTGAGTTGAAAAGGAAGCAGGGGCCCTTGGCACTCTCTTGCGGGCAGCCTGGAGGTATTGCCCACCCTGGAAGCTGAGTTAGCCAATACAGTACCAGCGGGTTCATGCGCCCTGGGGTCAGGGTCACCCGGTCCGGGTTAGGAAGAACTCCAAGGAATAACATCAGGGGAGGTGCAGTCCTCAATGACAGTGACTTCATGCACCCCGGGGCCAGGGTCAGGGTTAGACAGCCCTCCATTGGATGGCTTCAAGGCAGGTGCAGTGCTCCATGACAGTGACGGCCATCCTGCACTCGACCACTGTCGAAAATTGGCATCCCTGCATCATCATGGCACTACGCCAAACCGGTGCAAGTACAGTAACCAATGGCTGCTGTGGTGAACGTATGCTGGCAAATAACTTCAACAACAATCCAAGACACCATTGAACTGGGAGTGTGTGTGTGTGTGTGCATGTGTGTGTGTGCTGACAAATCTCCTCTCCCCTCTGTCCCTGGGGTACCCGGCTGTCCCGCACCTGTCCCGCTGTCGCGCCCCTCTCTCCCTGTACCGCACCTGTCCCGCTGTCCCGCCCCTCTCTCCCTGTCCCGCACCTGTCCCGCTGTGAGTGTTGGCGTACCACCAAGGCGCCCAAACCCCATCGTATGGCTTTGGGCCTGCCGGCCACGACAGCATGGCAGGTTCAAATGGCAGGCCCATTGCGGCACAGACGGCCCGCAGCATGGCCTCAGGGCTGCGCACCAGGTGGTCTGAGAGGACCACCACAACCGGCTGCCTGCGTGAAGGATAGACAAGGCAGGGTGAGGCATGGACATGGGCAAGGACATGAACATGGACATGGATATGGACATGGATATGGGCGTGGATATGGACATGGGCATGGATATTGGCATGCCCGCCACGGGCCCAGCAATGAGGGGACAGGGACAGAGACAGAAACATGCGGCCCACTAAGGGCCCAGCAATCAAGGGACAGGGACAGAGACAGAAACATGCGGCCCACTAAGGGCCCAGCAATCAAGGGACAGGGACAGAGACAGAAACATGCGGCCCACTAAGGGCCCAGCAATCAAGGGACAGGGACAGAGACAGAAACATGCGGCCCACTAAGGGCCCAGCAATCAAGGGACAGGGACAGAGACAGAAACATGCGGCCCACTAAGGGCCCAGCAATCAAGGGACAGGGACAGAGACAGAAACATGCGGCCCACTAAGGGCCCAGCAATCAAGGGACAGGGACAGGGACAGGAATATAGGCCCGTTGCGGGCACAGGAATGGAGGGACAGGAATATGGGATCGCTACGGGTCGGGGCGCCGCCCTATGGCCCTCCCATGCCGTGCAATCAAGGCCTAGCTGCGTCTATTAAGGCAAGGGGGCTGGCCTAGGCATGCCAGCAGGCAGTGCAGTCAGGGCGCTGTACTCACCCTCGGGCTCGCAGCTCACTGACCACTTCCAGGAGGGCCTAAGCAGGAAATACACCAACATCAGAGACACAACACGCACACAGCAGCAGGGACACAGCAAACACGCCAGGCAGCATGCAGAAAACAAGAATGCCCTCAATGTCCGACATGTTGTGAAGAAAACACCTGGGGTGTGACACCATTTACCAGTAAAGCCATCTAAACTTCAACCAAGTCTCTGAGGGGAAGGTGCATGAGAGAGGCATGCATGTCAGACCTGACTAAGTGACTCACTGTGTAGCCTAGCTCCTGCTGTGAGGGCTCCTGAACCTTTGAAAAGCTCTTCAGCACTGCCAGCGGTTCCCTGACCAGGAGCTATATAGCCATCAGCAGGTGGGAGCAACAACGCAGCCTCAGCACCAGATAGGGAAGCAGGCAGGAGCATCCCTTCAAATGCGCAATGCCTGGGGCAATCAGACAGCCATCATGGGGTAGACCTGATCTGCTCTGGCCGGCTTCAGTGCTGCAGGGGGCCTTTTAAATCACGCCATCTCAGTCTAGACATTTATAAGACAGATTGCCTTGGAAAAAGAACAGCTTGAGTAAAGAGACGTGTCGTGCCATTGGCATGACATCTGATGCCATGCCTTCCTGACAGCAACCAATGACTGCAAGCCTCTTCGGTACATTCGTAAGCCGCAATCGCAGGCCTGTCAGACCCTTGAGGGCAGTTCCGCTCCCTAGCCATTGGCCCTGATTCCCTGAGGGTAGCACATCTCCACGCCCTGATCTTCATGGCCCATGACCCCGAGGTCAACATTTCTCAATAGACCATTGCCCATTGCCCTGAGGGTAGCATCATGGTAGGACAAGCCGGCTTAACCTGTGCTGTATCGTGCCGTACCGTGCTACCTTCGTCGTACAATCGGGTTTGATCTGTGCCGTATCGCGCTACCTTGGTAGTACAATCAGGCTGAACCTGTGCCGTATTGTGCCGTATCATGCCGTATCCTGCTACCTTGGGCAGCATGGCTCACCATGTGTTTTCCTTGAGTGAAGATTGCATTGCTAATGCCAACTTTCTGCTTGGCTATGTGCTTGGCGTAAAGCACAGGCTTCCTGTGGGGGCCGAGGATCTGTTTTGCGACAACTTGCTCCCCGTTAAAATCTTGCGCATCAAGGACCTGCGCATGCACAAGTGCATGACAGCATGGCGCGGGGTTCTCAAGCGAGATCAGCTGTCTTCTTTTTTGGTCCCTCCCACCAATCTGTCCCCGGAAGGAATGATTCGTGCTGCTAGGCTGTGGGCTCACATAGCCAGCGTGGCAGGATATTTACTCATCCTCCGCTGTCACCCCCTCCTCCTCAAGCGCCAAATACATGCCCCCGAAGCCCCAATGCAGGCAACCAAAGCCCCCCCTGTACCTGCCCCCCTGTCCTGTCCTGTCCCTCCCTCCTCACTGTTACCCCTTGGGGAGCCTCACCTCCTGCCTGTAAGGCCTGCCCAAGCCAGTAATGTTTAGGTAGCTGGCATAGAGCGGTTCGTCCATAACCTCGCAGTCAGATCGCTGGGCAAAACTATACATCAGACTGGTGGAGCAGCACCTCGGACCTGACCAGCAGTTGATGCATGTCGATGACATTTTTGAACGAGCTGCGCTGACGACGCACTTCTGTCGAATCGTGATGATGCTTTGTCGACGCAGTTAGCAATGGCTGTCTGGCAAGCCCTGGCAAACGCGAAGCGTTGTCGTCGGCATCGATGCTGCGTCACACTCGCGAGGCAAGTTCCAGGCGCAGGAATAGCATATGTAAAACGCCCTTTAAAACAATGGGATCGAGGTGCGGTGAGGTCGGTACCCGCCGGTCGCGTACCGTAGATCTTTGGGTCAGTGATCCTGCTGAGTGAGGATCTAGAGGCTATCTGCCCCTGACAGGCTTTCAGTCCTTCCACCCTCACATTTTTTGTTGGTGGCCCTGCCTGCTGGACAAGAATCAAGTGCTGGATAACAAGGAGGCCAAGGAAGGCATTGCATAGGATTCCATGCTTCAGTTGATGCATTTGCTCCAATAAGATGTCGCCTACGGCCTGCCGAGGAGTGGGCGTGGCCGAGACTGCGGGGTATATTTACCCCCATTTAAAGATAATCAATAACCGTGCTTAAATTCAAATATTTAAAAGTGCTGGTATTTCTTGCATGTTTTTGCCTCTTCTCCATGTTATTTGCAAATGTTTCAGCAGATATTGCTCATAACAAAACATGTGAGATCTGCAGGAACCCACAATGCTCTTTGAGAATTCAAGGGTAAAATAAAACCTGATCGCCCTTTCATCTTGGCTATGCTGACCCCCGGATCATTTCCATATAATTTCCTGAAGGGCGGGAAGTTTGGATTCCTTTTTTTAACTTCAGACTTAAATGTGTGCAGCCACAACACCTAGAAGCTGGTTGTCGTCAGATTCGGAGGCAGATTCCGGTTGTGCGACATGAGATCTAAAATCTTACCTGCTGAGGTTAGAGAGCCTCCTCTACCTCGTTAGAGGCTGGGCCAAAGGCGTGGAATCCAGCTGCCGACCAGGAGAAAGGCATACTGGCAGAGACGGCCCTATCAGCGGGCGCCCGGCCAGCTGAGGAGGCAGGGAGCCAGTTGGGGTCGTTGCCAAAATAGAAAAGGTCGGGTGGACTCATGGGGTAGAGGCGGAAATGATGTCCCGTGCTTGCAGCATCCAGACAGGGACGCAGCTGGGCGGGGCTGGCGAATGAGGCACATCTTCTGAATCTGTGAGTTGCAACTCTGTCGGGGCCTCTGGCTGTAACGCCTTCAGAAGGCGCCTGACCCACATGGCTGAGCGTGCCAAGTAGCTATCGTGCCAGGCCAGAGCACCGAACACGCCCTTTGGAACGTGTCTCACCGCTAGCGCTGAGGGGACCCCCTGCATCGGCCAGGTTTGCTGCCCACCACGAAGTTCCACCTGGCCCTTGTCCACCAGGCGAGTGACAGTAAGGCGGTGCACTTCCTCATGCATTGCTTCTAGCATGCTGAGACGCTCCAGATGATACTAGATGCGGCTGAATCAGTGGGAGCAGCTGCCTTAGCAGGACCAAAGATGGAGAGGTCGAGGCTCGAGATGCGCTCATAGGAGGCCTACAGGCGTGCCAGGAGACTGATCTCATGTCGCTGGGCCCAGTGAGACTGAGTCTTTGATGAAGGGGATCCCAACATAGCCTGCCGCACTGTCTGGATGCCACAGATGTTTAGGCTGCAGAGCTCAGCGGCAAGGGTATGACCAAGAAGGGGGAGCCAGGTTGTGGCAAGGTTGAGACCCAGGCCAAAGGCTTGATGGAACACGTCCATGTGGTCCAAGAAAGCCTGAACCACCAGCCTGTCAAGAGATTTCAAGAGGGTCTGTGTGTCATCTACATACTAGTGGCGTGTACGATGTCACATGTGGCCCGGGGTGACCTTAACCCCAATCAAGGGGCACTCTCATAACCAACAGTGAAGGGCTGCTGCAACAAAGAGGTAGAACGCGGGTGCACCTAACGCCACACCCCTATTTCTTGGAGGAGCCTTGAGAGTGTAGGTAGGTGTGAGATGCCGCCTGGAGCCGATCATTGCTTTAAAAGTGGGAGGCGGCATTTTGGGGGGCAAATTCATTGCAGCCAAGGAGGCAAGGAAGGTTTCACGTCGAGCAGGTCTCAGCGCTGGACTAGTACGTGTTACAGCGGTGGTTCCAGGGGCCGCAGCGGAACCTTACGTCTTCAGCATGCCGGCACTTCCTAGCCATGCCACTGAGCTTGGCAGGTACATTCATTGCAGTGGCTAGTAAGTGCCGGACAGGCTTTGGTGCTGGCTGTACTTCACGCGTCAGATGCCAAGGCCGTGGGAAGATGCGGGGCTACCTTTCGGGTGCAAAGGCACCATGTCCTTGCAGCATTGGTGGCATCCATTCCCAAAGGTTGAGGGGTCGAACCCGCCATACGATCCTCTTTCTCCCCCTGTCTAGATCGCCGGGTTCCATGTTCCTGCCCCCCTACATAGGAGGATGGTATGGCTGCACCATGGCCCAGGCTGTGCATGGTATCTGGAATTGAGCTTAGTCATTTCCTACCAGCCCCACGCGGCCGAGCGTTCAGCAAGGCCTAGCGGGTATGCCACTGTTCTAACCTTAAAGCCCATGTAACGGCAAGGGGTGACAAAGCTGTAACCATGCCAGCCTCTGGCTGGTAGATTCCTAGCTGTGGTTTACCGAGAAGGGCCTGGGTTATGAGGAGCACTTAGGGAGCAGTGATGAACCGAAACACGAGGCAGCCCTGAGCCAGGGCCTGTGCATTACACAAGGCTTGTGTCGGGCACTGAGACGGTGGGGCCTGCCCTCGTCTGAGGAGCTGTGAGGAAGAACGAAACCCAATCATTTGTCAGATGTAGTTTTGGTTTCAGAGGTTGCCCAGCTGTTGCAGTATGGTTAATGACGTCACACCTCTGGACCTTGCTGGGCCACGCCGGCAAACAAAAAGTCAGCTAGGAAACTCTAGGGAGAAGGCACAAGAGGAAGGAGAGGAAAGCAAGTTCACCTTCCAAACAACATGAAAAACAACAAAAAGGTTGTTGCAGTGTGGTACTTTTGTCAAATGTTCGATGGACATGTTCAAAATAGCTTCAAAGCATGTTGGCGTGACGCTGGTTTCGCTGTTTTTGTCCAAGGAGGGGCTAAGAGATCATAGGATTCATAAGCCTTGTTTTTTTACGGCCGTTTCCTTTTTTGTCCCCTCTTTATTTCTCTCACCTATTCCATTCGTTTCCTTTTCTCCCAATCAGAGAGTTGGGCGCCCATGCGGCCGATACTTTTGAGCAGGGCCCAGACGTGTTAAAATATTGAATACCCATTTACCATGATGCTGCTCTTCCTGACCTAGTCAACCATGTAAACCCTGACGCTCCTGCCCCCCAGGAGGCCTTCCTCCCTTGTTGGTGGTGTGCCCCTTCAATAACCTTCTTCTTAGTCTACTATACCATAATTGTTTTGTCATTTCGGGTCTCACCATGTCTAGAGGGTCGATTGTAGTTGGCAACATATGATTTGCTCATAAAGTCATTAAGGTATTCAAATTTCCTCTCAACTCTATCTGTACGGTATCAAGGAGATACCGATGGTAAAGCATGTGCTAGAACAAGACAAGAGTCGACATTCTTTCCATACACTAAGGCTCCGCAGGATAAGGCTCTGTGAGTCTGAGACTCTGTGACCCTGCTATGCAGGTCACCAGTATGCAGTCACCAGTATGCAGTCATCATATAGGGATTGTTTTTGCATGGCAAGGATGTGTGGCAACAGGCAGTAATCAAATCCTCATAGCCTCATAGGTTGAACCCAAGGTTGAATCCCCCTAAATATAGATTTCCGGAAGCAGTCTGAACATCAAGCAATACTAACAGCGTAAGTCATGTAGATACATGATAGCCATTCTTGACCTATTTCGCACGATCATTGTTTAGTTGCTTCCCATGCATCCATTGGGTTGGCACCACCCACTGACCATATACCGTATCCTGGATTCCTGGCACGTGCACATGCGTGCGTGACTGCAATCAGGGTGGGTGTCACCCAGTTCTCTGATCATGGTTATGCCGATTCATGATAATTTCATGTATATTACGAACTCTCGTGATGAGGGGTTTACTGGTCAAAGGTCAATGTTTTTTCGGCTGAGCCCCCGGGCGGCCGTAGGCCGCTGGCGGGCTGCTGGGGTAGAAGCCCTAGTAGAAGCCCCCGGAGTCACCACGTATCCGTTCGCGTCCGTCCGTCCGATGTTTCTGGAACGGCCCAGAAACTTTACGAGCTTCAGTGCAAATCGACCGGCTGTATTTATTAAGTTTTTCTCAGTCAGACCTCAAAGGCCGAGGTGCAGAAATGAGAAACTCAGCAACCAATGCTGGATCTCACAGCACATGACGTGAGGTGTCACGCGACAGCTGCAACTTCGCTTCTCTGCGCGCAATTCGATGTGCATCATTGCCAAGATACGATTGGCCAGCGAAAGAGTTGTGACTATTTTTTTGAAAACCTGTATCATGGCAAGGGTGTTTGCATGGGGGGGGTCCAGGCGGTGACCCCGTCCGCACCTGCACCTGCCCTCTGAAAAGTCACAAACCCGACTGCTCTGCCGTTTTTCGCGCTGTGCATCAGCACCTCTGATTACTAGTCGTGCCGCGCAGCAGCACCTCTGATTACTTGTCATGCCATCATCACGAGGCTTAAGTCGCCGTGCGGCAACCCTGCACGCGTGCCCTGCACGTGACGGTATATATGATGATGACCCACCCAAGGCGAGAGGAACAGGGACAGGCCCATTCTTATTGAATCGGGCTCAATTATGCACGGCTACGTACTCTGTTATCCATCTGACCCTCGCCAACACTACATTTTGAATTCACGCCGTGCTGTGTATAAGGGCACACATCATTTTGTGACCAACTCCATCTCACTGTGTCCCACTCCGGAGGGGTGCGTTCATATGTTCAGCTTCGTTAACGGTTGTATTCAGTGAACAAAGGAATCCATTAACTGCCTGGATCTACGGAGCTCTGTAACAGAGGTGCCTCTCTTGACACTTGAGGGTGAGCTATTCGTGACTCATGAGGCTCGATTGCCATTGCATGTGTTTGACCTCCTGTATGGTAGCTAGTAACGAATGCAGAAATTTTGAAGTGCTCTGCGTCGGGTTGCCTGTGTGCCCAAAAGCCATGACCTTGCGACTTTGAGCTTTCGCAACGACGCGTGCTTCCACATCCTGCGTATCTGGGGATGCAGCTCATTTGCATGGCTATGGTGCATGCAAACGGTGTCTGTATGTCTCATCTGGCACCAGCTCAGACCAGCGAATCATGATCGCATCCAACAGGTAACTGAAGATACGCCGTCCGCTTGCTGTTTCCTGCAGATCTTTCGAGTGCGTTGCGAAGCATAATCTCTGCCACCTGTGCAATTAACCACTACGATGATAATGGATGCTGAAAGGAAGATGCAACTTATGCAGCTGGATGCCTCCAGTTTGGGCTTGCAACTGCCGTCAGTAGCAGGTACGCGATATGGTATGACAACTGCGTGTCTGATGCTGTCACCTTAACCGATATTAACTAGTGATTGCTGATCCTTGCGCTGTAGAGTCCCTGCCATTGCGGTCCGCCGATCCGGTGGCACCTGTCGTCAAGGAGGGTGAGTGTTGTTAGGGTTCTGTCTGCATGGGACCGCTGCAGGCACTAACCTGAGCACCTCCTGCAGATCCAGAGCCCTTGGTGCATGCACAGCCCTCGGTCACTGCGACCCCAAGGCCTGTGACCCATAACGCCGACACCCGTGCCGTGCCAATTAGGCCCTCGGACCTGTTCAACCTGCCACATATGCAAATGCAGCACAACATCTCGGCCGCCGCTGGCCCCATGCCTATCCACAAGCTGATGATGTCTGGAGCAGCCGGATCCATTGCTGCGGCAGCTGCTGTAGCCATGATGAACGGCAGTGGCGGATCCGGAGTCATGCCCGCAGCATCGTCATCCCTCCCGGCGATGATCGCCGCCTCGAGCAAGCAGCAGGCTGCATCCATGGCAGCGTTCATGTCTGCCAGCTACGGCAGCCCGATGCTCATGCCGGGCAATGGGGACATGAGCAGTCTTGACCCATCTATGATGTTTCATGGAATCCCCAATATATTCAGCAACCACAACTTCATGTGTGCTCCTTTGGGTGCTAGCCCCCCTAGCGCTGGGACCTCACCTGCCATGAGGTAAGATGAGTCAACTCCTGCACTGGCTTGTAGATGGGAGCTGTTAGGCTTTGAATGTCAGATATGCTGACTCCTAAGGAGCCTCTTGGTTAAGGCCTCCTGTCCTCTTTGTCTCATGTAAAGCCTGCAACCTCGTTTCTTCCACAGGAGCTCTGGTCGCCGCAGAGTTTCTGCGACAAACCCTCCCAGTGCTGGCGGCAGTTGCGGAGGCTCAAGTAGCCACAAGTCCCAGTCCCTTCTAAGCGCGCCAGCCTCAAAGAACGGGACGACCAAATTCCGCGGCGTCAGGCAGAGGCCCTGGGGCAAGTTTGCAGCAGAGATCAGGGACCCCAACCGCGGGTGCCGCCTCTGGCTAGGCACTTTTGACACGGCAGAGGAGGCTGCCCGAGCATACGACACAGCAGCTAGGCAGATTCGCGGGAACAAGGCAGTAGTCAACTTCCCGCTGGTGAGCAAAAGACATTGCTGCTTGCGCTTTCTATGCTCCTTTTCTGTTCAGGACTATTTAAAGACACATTCCTTGAGAGTGAACTTTGATTATCTGTCAGTAGGAGAGTTCCCCAGGTCAAGTCCTCACAAAACCCGCCTTGTCCCCTTTACCTCGGCACCTTCTTTTGAGTGTGAAAGGCAATGTCTACATATTACAATTTATCATCTTGGTCTTGCATGATTTGATTTGCGATGCCTCACTCTGCAGAGCGACGAGGAAATGTGCCACTGGGATGCCCTGGGGGATCCCTCCTCGTTTGGGTGCAGCCCTGGAGGGCCACTTCCTGGCACCTCCCCCCTAGACGCCCTGGACATGTACGTCGCAAAGCATGATGACGTGAACGATGACGATGGCAAGCCCCAGCCTTACCGCAAGGCGGAGAAGCAGAAGCAAGAGCAGCAAGAAAACTCGGATGACGTGGCCGTTGCCGGCATGGATATCGATGACGAGCTTGCGGAGATGGCAGACACGCTGCTGCTGCTGCACGAGAGTGGGTGATACTTAACGTTCGGACGAGTTGGGGAATTCTTAAGATCTATTCTGTAGCAGCTCGTATATTTTAGGACAGTCTGTGTCTGGGTGGGCCAAGGACATTTTCTTGGCACTCTGCTTTTAATGAATATTATGCAGATGTCTTTCAGTTTTGGCCTTGTCCCTGGCTTTCAAAATGTTGCCGTCGTCAGTTTTGCAGCATTGAGAAGCGCCTTCCTCACATTTTGGCCAGTACCTGCTAAGAGGGGTTCAGCCCCCTCATATGGGCCTCCAGCCTCCATCAGACTCGCCCAGTGGTATTGCCGGCTCTTTTGTCATGTCAGGCGAAGCGTTGCAATTTGAATACCCGTGAGGATGAATTGCGCATGTTTTCTTTCATCTCTGTGTTGAATTACAGACTATGTACGGCATACATGGGGGCCCCAATGAGGATGCGTTTACGACTTTTCTCACTTGCAGTGGACTAAACGATGGATGGAGTCGAGGAAATTGAATGCTGAGATAGCTGCTCTTGCTTTAGAAAGTATGCAGCCTCTTTCATCTCAAGCTGCAAGAGACGATTTCTTAGGAAACAGGGATGTTCCTTCATTTATCTCACACCACGTTTTTTCATGGAGACCTGTCTCTAGCGGCATTGGGATAAACCCACTTCATCGCTTTTGGCATCTGGCTGTTAGTGATTGATAGCTTGTTGAAGGTCCTTGATGAAATACCAGGGCCTGGCTATTATTGCCGAATGTTGGTTAAGTACCTAGAGTGTTTTGCAGGCATGCAGATGCCTGCATGGCAGACTAGACTGTTCAAAACAAGTCTAGAGACAACGGAAAGAGATGCTATATGTGTGCTTAGATCTTGTAGTCACAACTGCTCGTTTCTTCTTGAACATTCATGCATTGCTACAAGCTTGCCTTGCTTTTTTACCAGGCACTGGTGTTGTTGGCGGTTAAATATCACCCATTTCGGTATCTGGTTCGCAGTGCTAGGGTGCAGATTTGCCTACTTCTTGAATGGCTGAGGCACACAAACCACAAGGCAATTCAATTTAGGATGCAGTATGGCGTTTTTAGCGCTGTCACCAGGAATGCTACGCCGCCCTGGCTGTGACGCTTGCTGGACATGAGCACAAGATAATTATGAAACGCAGTGATGAGAATCAATGGAGATGTTGGACAAGATAGCAAGAAGCCGCGAAAAAATCTGTTTCGAACAACTGAATTAATTTGGACTTCAAGATTTCGACAGGTCTTAGCCCTTCTGCTTGGAAGGAGTTGTCTACCATATCCTAGGCCTGATCTGCACAGGCACTGTCCCTGCGTTTTGTGCAACGTAACTCATTATGTGGGTTCATGCCATGCCAAGGGATGCCACTGGGGGGTGGGAAGTCACGGGGGTTTGAAGCAGGCCAAACCAGGGTGCAATTTGGCCAGGATTTTTTAGCAGATCCAGCCCCCGTGGCTTCCCACCCTCTGGATGCCACCAACCGGTATCAATCATTTACAGCATATCAATTTCCAGCTTGCTTTTTCGGCCTAGCTGTAGGACACGAATCATTCGTCAGTGATGGGTGCCCCAACATCACATCTAGTGTGCAGGTGGCTGTGGCGCTAGCCAATAAAATATCATAACATATGCCTTTGCCCAGTGTCGGTATTCATTACGGATTCCAACGTCCATGGCCACAAGAGGTGCAACAAAATAGTTCAAAACAATGTTGAGGAAGCAAAATTTTGTAAGCAAATTAGCAGTAACAGGAGTCAATGACGTTACACCTCTGGGCCTTGCTCAAAAAGGCTCGGCCGCGTAGGCGCCTGACTACAGGGTTGGGAGGAAAGAAGGAAACAAACACAAGGAGGCAGGAAAAAAAAGAAGGAGAAGTGGGAAATAAAGTGAAGGGACAGACAAAAGGCTGGAAATTAAGGACAAAAGAAGGTCCAGCCTCTGAAAAAGTCTACGATATCTACCACGTCGTCCACAAAAGCCAGGGCATCCCAACCAAGCCTGCCCCGGTACAACTTGAAGAAGTCTCTAGCAACGTTTTGAGGACCTGCCCATCCCCGCTCCTAAGTTGATCCTGCACGCTGGGGCATTGAAAGCATGCATGCAACGTGTCCTCCACATGCTCGCCGTTTCCCCAGCAACACGAGTAAGCAGCAATTCAAAGATCTCTGCAGCAATCCTACCTCAAGCGTCAACTACTCAAAATTTCCCATCGGCAGGAAGACTTGCAACAAGCTTGGGGACCAGGCCATGATTGCAGAGGCCAACTTGATTATTCACACTTGATGGCCCTGCGGTACATGGACAGATCACGTTATCTTACACACATTTTAGATAGATCTTAGACAGATCACGTCGACATGCCGTCAACTCATAACGTTTTTAACAACCTCCCTCGTTCTATGGACGCTTGCGATACTTTTTTCCGCACTACACAGTTGAACGGTTATTGCCAGTCTATCAAGAGGACCTGCAACAGACCTATGTCTGCCCGCAACTCACTTGTAGATGTGTCTCACAAAGACAAGCGAGGCGCTGAAACCCACTGATCCCAACATAAGGAAGAAGGCGTAACACACGACAGCGTTGTAGCCGAAGTAGAAGGAGGTCTGCATGAGCCCTGACATGTCTGACCGCAGAAAATAGTAGTAGAAGCAGTACCCGTACACACAGATGCCAGTGGAGCCACCGCAGAGGAACGATCGCCACCACCATCTGACAAGGAAGGGGGACATCTTCTGAGCATCCTAAAGAGTGAAGTGTCTTGAAATGTCTTAAAAGTTTCCACGAAAAACGAGTAAGTAACTTCATGAGTCAAGGGCGATGAAGTGAAAGTCAGGTGAAGGCGAACATTTTCAGTGCACTTGGTAAAAATAAGGAGGATTGCACAGGGCAACGCACGAGCCATGGGGCATAAAGCTTGGTCTTTACCTGTGATCTTCTATCGCGAGTTGGAAGTAGGTGAGCGCAATCGTGATGAAGGCTGTCACAATCACCAGAATGATGAACACAATGAAGAGGATTGAATAAATTGTGTAGATCTACAGGGAGCAGCATGATCGGGAGAAAATTGCAAAAAGGGATCAAGTGGGAAGGGGTGGAAATCTGGCAGCATCCTGGGAATCTGGCGGCATTCTAGGAAAGTACAATACAGAAAAGAGGTACAACTGACCTTATGGCCCCAGATTGTTGCAAATATGTAGTACAGTTCAATGTAGATGGCGGAGAAAGGCAGGAAGCCTGCCATGAACATTTGAGGCACAGTGGTGCGGTACCAGGCCAGGGCTGGCACCTCTCGAGGGAGCTTCGTCGTTCTGTAAGAAGCGTCAGCAAGTCAGTGATGCCGCACCTTCATCAAGTGGGCAGCTCTCATAAAGAGCAGCTCACGCGGTGAGCCCTCATAACAGGGGGGGCAGATCTCATAACAGGATGGACAGCCCTCATAACAGGGGGGGCAGCTCTCATAACGAGCAGGTCAAGTGTGCCCTTGTAACTGCTCTGGTGGGATAATTTGTTGAGGCAGCCCTGGTCCGCAGTCTCATTGAGCCCTTATGGCAGTGAACTCACGTATGCTTGCAATGAACACAGCCAGGCATGGTGCTTCGTCATGCTCAACACACACCGCAACACAGGTCATCATGCGCATGCCAACCCATCTGCAAACAGCCGCTACCTGCAAGGCGCGTTGAACTCAGCCGTGGAGTTTTTCGCCACAATACCTCCCAAAACGGTGAGCGGAAACGTGACGAGCGCCCAAATGAGGATGATGATCACAATGGTGCCGAAAGGCAGGGCCGCAGTCGATTGGTAAAAGATGGCCACGGTGTTCAGGTAGGAGAAGGTCACTAGCACCGGCCCACAGAAAAGCACCGAGACCAGGACCACGTTGCTGACCCAGTTGGAGCCGCCAAACATCTTATACTGAACTCCGCTGACGTAGCCTGGGCAAAAGAACAGCCATGGGCGCCGCATCAGGGCAAGCAAGCAAGCGGAAGTTGCACACGTCAATGCACGCCTATTCTAAAGCAGTGGAGACTGGAGACACGGTGCTATTGCTTGCATGCCATGAGCGCAGGAACATCCTTTTCAACGAGCAAACGTGCATGGCTGGCAGCAACCTGACTGTGGCCAGCACCTTGATGGGTTTGCAAGACACCCCTGTCACCTGAAATACCCGCAGTGAGCGCGTACAGCACCACACAAGCTGACAAGAGGGCTCCGCGGTTGTAGGGGTAGAAAATACCGACAAGCGCCATGGCAAAGATGAAGAACGCAATCACAAGAGTCTGCGCGGAAAGGAACATCGATCCTTGATAGGCAGAGGAGTGTTGAAAACTGAATACCTTACAGCCTCAGAGCCCCATCAGGGTCATCATGATCATTGCCCAGAGCACCCTTGAGAGGAACCTGCCATGCAGATTGAAAATTTCGACCATGCCCTACCTGTGCCCCAACGCCAAGCATGGCGCTGAGCAGGTTTGTGTGCGAGGGGAAGCGGAACACGTCTCCGTGCAGATACTTCCACCCTGTCTCCTCCTGCTCTACCCCCATTTCGTCGTCTGTCGAGTACTTCATGAAATCATTCTTCAGCACTCTCAGGAGGATGGTGGCCAGGAATCCAGTGAGCAGCAGGACCGTCACACACGAGTTGATGATGGAAAACCAGTGGATCTATGAAAGGGACAGGGACAAAAGTCTTTTCACATGGGGCGATAAATGGAAATCCCTCTTTTAGAATGGTGGCCAGGAACCAAGCTAGGAATTATCGAAAATGGAAGAGAACCAGAAGTACCTGCAGATCCTCCAAAGTTTTCTCCTTGGCAGTTGTGAAAGCACAGAAAATATTTTCGTTTTTTTCTATGAGCTTTTAGCACATTGGCATTGGCCGCGATACTTAAGTGTAGTTTAGATATGGAGTGCCTCGAAATTCAAGTTACAAAAGGAACCTGAGATCGTTGACACTGATGGTCACTTACCTCCAAATGCTGTGGCAGAAAGGAGTATCGCGAATAACGGTCCATGCGATGCTCGTAGCTGATTGAGGACTTCTTCCACTTCACTGAGTATGAGAAGTCCACTGGCAAGGATTCCTTGTCAGTGATGTCCACAGCCCGTGCAGGATCGCTAGAGACATTGATCTCTATCACCTCAGCCTTGTTATAGGAGACCTCAAAGTGAAAGTGCGTGAACAGGATGAACTTGCGGGAACCCGTTTTGATTAACTTTTCCACCTTGCCCACAAAGCCCCAAACCGGAAGGTCATCGTAGTACATCTGCAAATTCATTAAAACCAGAATTGTCATCCGGAGTGACAGACCATCCACAGTCTCCATGCATGCATGCACACAAATCCTTGCCCCATCCATGAGAGCATGCTGAGCCATCTTAAAGGAAGCATGCAGTTTATGCAAGGGCCCGAACTTGAATACCTGGAAGTAGTAGTCTTCACTGACTGCCTTGCTGAACTGTTTCATTTCGGCAGCTGTCAGAGTTTTGGAACACAAAACCTCGTTCTCGACGTTTATGCCAAAGTTCAGGACGTAGGGAGTTGACGTCAGGCGATCTCCCTCCAGCACCTAATAATCATCAGGTGAAATGCGCCCAGGCTTAAGATGACAAAGCGATTGGACACTGACGGTAGTACGACTTACCTCTCCGAGATCCTCCAGCTTATCCTGAGCCCCCCCATCGGGCTGGCAGAAAGGAAGCTGGTAAAATCTGATGTGCAGAAGGTAAATCCCTGTTCATCCACGAGTGAAAACCTCGCCCGGCAGTGACATAGCCTTATCTCACCGATACGTCTCGGTGGGATTTTGGAAAGGCCCAATCTTGTTTGCAAAAAGAGGAATCAATTCTCCACGCTCATAGGATTTTGCATGGCTCAGTCTGACTACGAGTAGAAGAACAGTTGCCAGAAGTGACCGATTGTTGCGCATCGTGATACCAATTCCTTAATCATGCAATCTCGTTGTCTAATGATCATAACAGAGAGGTTCATCGACCCAACGTCATGTGATCGTGCATGGTTCGATTTTCAAACCTTGGGGCCTGCCAGTCACCATGAGTCCCCCACATAGGCCACAAAGGAGACACATCCCTAAGCACCCTCACAGCCTTCCTATGAGGAATCGGATAATCTGAATAATTACTTTGGACAACTTCAGTTATCCTTCCAGCAAGCGATAACTGGACATGCTCTAGAGCTTTTGAAGCCAGGGCAAGACTAGGGTTTCTGCACGCGATAAAACTCAGCAATCATCAGGGCATGACCATGTAAGGCTCATGTGAAGGAATACATCCTCACTTCTATTTAGCAGCAAATGCGTGGCTCTTACATCACTTGCCTGACAGTGACCAATGACATACAGCAGGAAAATATGTTTTGAGAGCACCAGCGAGGGGACAAGAGGTTCTTTTAGATGCCGTACAGTCAATGACGTTACACCACTGGGCCATGCTGCAAATTTTAGATGCCGTACAGTAGGATCAGTCTGTCCTCAGCAACTGAAAGCAACGTTTTACTTGGGAACCTGAAACCTCATCGTCCTTCTACTCCCGCTCTGGCCTGTCAAGCATGCTACGAGTAAATATCTTGATGACGGGACAGCAATAATAAGAGACAAAGTGTGACAACAGCGAACAGGGATCTCCAGTTTGTTCCTGCTAGGTTTCCGGAAGTTCTTAGTCATAATAGCCCATCTCCTTTCCCCTTAAATTACATTCTTATCTAGGTGAGACAAGGCTCCAAACTATCCACAGTGCCTCTTGGGCTCGTGCATTCTGATCCGTCATCCTCAAGGGAAATCAAATCTTAGGCTTCTTGCGTTGCGGTGACATAGAGCATTGAGGGCAACAGTAGTCCTTCTTTACCCTCTGAAGCTCCTCCGAGCTCATCCCAAGGCATTCAGGGTGATACCTAGCGCAGGGTCAGTAGACGGAAAGTGAGTCACAATCCGAAGATGGAATCGTCGTTCTTGTTTGATGGGAGGAAGCCCAGGGATTGGTTTTGGTCTTTCCTAAATTGTATTCAGTGCTTGGAGTCTCGGACTGGTCTGCGGGCACCTGTCCCATGCATCTAATGCGATGCTCCGCTAGACTTCCCCAGTGTTCCTTTTGGGGGCTACGGGTCCTCTCTTTTGGCAGGGCCGCCCGGGGGCCGCCACAGGCTCGATTGAGCCCAAACCTGGACCGGCAGACGACTGGTGGCTGATGGAACATGGCTGGCCAAAAATGAGGCATCCGACCCAAGGGCGGAGTGTAGCTGCGTCTCGAAAAATAAAAAACTGACTTCCCTCCCCCACAATTCACAGTTCAGCACAAAAAGTGCCCAGCATCAGGCAGGTCCAGATAATCCGACAAACCATCTCAATGCACTCACCACTCGCTGCATCCCCCGCAGCAGATCATGAACTTGTCTGGATTGTACGGTTGCTCACATTTGCAGAATCTGGAGGGAGAGGAAAAGGGATTCCAGGATGACTGGGCGCACATCAGGCAGCATTCCCCCCTATTCGACAGGAGAAAACTAAAAATATAATTTACCAAGACAGAAAGAAAGGGGGGGCAGCAATAACGGGACGGCAAGGCCAGAAGTCGTGGAAGTGAGGGAGAGCAAGTTAGAAACATCAGACACAAACCAACATAGCTGCATAGGGCATCACATCAGGGGAGTCGTAAGTCTGGGCATAATGGACTCGTGCTATGGCATGGATAGTACCATCCTCTGCGGTACTCACACCAGTGGTTATCTAGTGCGCACCAGACTATATGGTTGGTGGGCAGTTGGAAAGCCATTACTGGGCCAATGGGGACCAGATAGACCTATGGCCGGAAGCCCGTGCAGCAGGGATTGTTTTTTTGGCCTTGCAAGGCCCCCTAAGCAATAGGCCATGATGCAGCTGAACTGCAGCTGAAGCACTGTGAAATAAACACCGACTCACACTGGGACTCGATCAGGCGTGAATTCCTTCTTAGCTGGCTGCGAGGAGGCGCAAGAAATGGAGCTTGCATGAGGAATTATAATCATGATCAACAGCATGGAATTTCTTGCAGCATTTCAGTCAGACCATGCGCATGCATGTGTGCATGGGCATGGGAGACAGCATAGTAGCAGTTCTCATCCACCATACAACTATATGTAACCAACCTTATAATTGAACCGCGCAAAGAAGTCACTCTCTGCGACTTGTAAGAGGCCCTGTGGTCCAACAGGGGCAATACTGCATTGAACCAAAATGTCATGTCCACTTCAGGTGTGTGTGTGTGTGTTTGATAGAGAGAGTGGGAGAGTGGGAGTGTGCGTGTGTCCTGAGTCCGAAATGCATATCCTAGTGAGACTTGTGGGATGAATCGAGCTGATTAAATATCCGTGCTCCTGCATCCTAGTTTTAAAAAACGCTGCATGAGAGCACAAATGCATACACATGTCGTGCAATCGCCTGGTCACACTTTTTGCATTACCCGCAGAGTTTCCCACCCACAAATGTTCAAGCCATCAACCAGGCTATATTCCTGAAGGACCCTTTCATTCATGATACCCACTTGCCCAGACCTACCTCGTAGGCCTTCAAGGTATGCACAAAGCACTTGCCAATGATTGTGTCTTTGTGAATCTCATCAGCGTGATCCGATTCAAACAGCTCTTTTTCTCCATGGAACCGCTGGAAAATGTGGGAACAATGGATCATCATGTCATCAACAGATCTTGCATGCATCTTGTTGCAAAACCTGTATGCTCGACATACCTTCCGCCCTCCTAGGGCTTCTTCGGGTCGGTAGTACCAGACCACTTTCACCATTGCCTGACAAGAAATACAGATGTCATAAAAACACATAATTGATTGTGGAAGATGCTTTCTTGCGATGGAAGACATCATCTTCCACAGGCCAGTAACAGCCTGTGTGTTGCCACCTACAACTTCTTTCTTCGGTCCATGTTGAGGTATCTCCTGAATCTTTCCAATCTGCATGCATGCATGGTGGCAATACTGAGTACCCCAATGATGGCAAGCCTATGCTGATCCATGCAAGCCTACATTGTACTCTTTAGCGTTATTGCTGCATAAGCTGGAAAACTGTATTTCGTGCTGAGCCTAAAAGCAAGTCTGCGATGCTGGCGCCGAACTTCTACTAAACTCACGAAGGGTAGGGCCATCCCCTTCTCCGGGTTAATCAGACACGCATCTCCGATTCTGTGAACGCAAGGTTGAGCGAACAAGGCCGCAAGCTAATTGGTTCAGAAAAGTTAAATTCGTATGTGTCGTTTTTGATCTGGCCATGTCTCTCACTTGAAATGAAGATTGTGCAGTAAAAACTCGGTTCCCTTCTCTATTCGAGGAGGCATTTGTATAGATTTGAGAAGACAAAGCTGGTTTGAGTCTCGAAGTCGGGCCGGTACAGTTAACAGCTGAACACAATCTGACACTCATATAGCAGCATGGTCAGTGCCGTTTTTTTGTTGTATCGGCAAGGTTTGCATTTGCAGTTCGACAAATTGACGAGGGTTGGAGGGTGTGAGAATTATAAAGGAGGGTGCAGCTTTTGTGGGTGGGGTCGGCCACACATACACGTGGCATCCTCAGCAGCCTTTCCTCATTCCATGAAAAGGGAGGACATCTTGAACTACCGACCAGCTAGGCAGCTACTGACATCACACTGACCGAGGCCGCTTTTGTCTCAACATTTCCAGTGCTGGTCAGAGGTTGCTGACCTGGTGCTGATCATGGAGGTGCTGGTCACTTCAAAATTCCTTTGGCTGCCCTGTTTCCTCCAGCATTTGTCCTTCCCTAACCTTTCCCTCTTTCCATACACTTTCCCTCCCAAATAAATTATTGGGCGCAAGGCGCGCCTGTTTGGGCAGGGCCCAGAGACGCAACGTCACTCACAGAAAAGTTCAAACCATTTACATGCTGGTGGTACGGTACGGTACCCATGTTCACAAGTAGCCCAAGAGGAAAAGTCATGCACACCATCCTAGCATCATTCATGGAGCTTTGCAAATGGCGAATTCATGCACTATCACAACAGCACTACCGTACCAGTAATAGTAGTATACTCAGATTTACCAAGAACCCTGAACCTGCCACCACACGGGAGTAGAACATCGCTCAAGAAAATAATAAATATGATGCACTGATTTGTCATGCAAACATCATTGACATGGCTATACGTGATAGGTCATGAATTATGACCACAGTACCTCACATCTGCGGCCTGGACCAAGGCTGGCAGAACTAACGAGGAGTGCAAATACGAGGATACGCTCCTATTAGGTCAAATACATTTTAAAACCAACTGAATTATCCTGAAAAAAACAACGGCATATCAATCAGTTGAGGGACCATCCAGTCAACCAGTATACAGCAAATGGTATCTGTAAAATCTGTGCCTTTGGCGCAGCCCCCGTGTGAAGTGTGTACCTCAAAAACTTGTGACTTGTGCATGGCTGTGAGACGAGGCAACGACCATGGTCTCTATACCCTACTTTGTTAACCTGTTGCAATGGCCAGTTACTGTGCATACGATGGCTCTTCTGCCTTTTGAACTATCCAGTCAACCAGGTACACACTACACAGCAAATGGTATGGCAGTCGTCCATCAGCTTTTTCACAGGCTCCTTTAACCCTCGTAGGTGTCCCCCACTGGGGTCAGAATCAGACCTGTAAGAGGCATAGAATCGCCAGTCATGGTCAGGTCTTCCTGTCTTGTTTGTCTTGCTGGCAGCATCAAAGATGGCTCATATTCGCCCACTGTAGCCATGTTTCGTAGCCACTCCTACGACAGCAAAGCAGGCAGGGCAAGCAGTGAGACAAGACAAACAACGTGACTAATGGCAGTTTGGTACATAGAAGTGCACGATAACCCGTTCATACAATCTGGGTCAAAAATGCCCCCCTTGTCTCTCCACCTCTCGTTTTGACAATCTCACCGGTACCACGGGTGGCTCCTCCAAAGTTTGGAAATCTGCCGGTGTCAAAATCAGACCAGAGCAGGCAGAAAAATCTGCTGCCTCAGGACATGCCACTATCCTTGCTCGCTCTGCACTCTCTGAATGTGAAGTTCTCACAGACCTTGATTCCAGAATTGACTGCGAAAACACGGCAGCCAATATTAGCACAGCCTTAAAATGACCAGGGCACCAAAATCAGGAGAGCAAAGATGCTTCATTTCCTAAGTTTGAAAGATTGGAAATGCATTCATGCCTGGCACTTGTCACTCACTGCTTATAACTCAATCCTAACTCACCCAAACCATCACATTTCCTCGGCTCATGATGCTCTGTAGAATGGTAAGGATGTCCACAAAGCATGGCCTGCACCAATCGGGTGATCACGTTTTTCACGACAGGGACAAAGTAGCGGTGTGGTATAATCTTTTTAACTATGTATCAAATCAAAAACATCTAATGTGCGGCAGTCACAATATGGTTCAATGTCTGGCAACATGCCCCCTCCCCTCACACACATACCTGTTACTGGGTTCATGTTCCCAGCACCTCTGTGCCAGCTTTACATACTCAGCGGAGCAGTCAGCGGGGAACTGCGGCCGCAGGGCCTTGTGCACCACATGGTGGCCCAGCATGGTCGCAGGAATGCCTTTGAAAGCAAGCTGTCCGGTGTACAGCTCCCACATCATGATACCAAAGGCATAGCTGCAAAGGCGGACAACAATAAGAGTATATGAGTACACGGGAGGAAGCACACGCCTGCAGCAGATTCTGTAGGCATCGCTTCATTCTCTACTTCACAACCCTTCCAACATAAGCTGCAGATGGGCTCCATCCTAGCATCAGACCAGGGCAACGTACGATTCAGGCCCACTCACACATCAGCAGCCTTGCTCTGGATTCTGCTCTGGATCAGCTCCGGAGCCATGTGTGTTATGGTACCACCTTGCGTCCACTGGCTGACATGCGTCTCTGTGTTATCCATTTGCACAGACAGACCGAAGTCGGCAATCTTGGCCACAACACCGCATGCGTTGCGTTGGAAGCTTTGCAGCAGGACATTTTGGGCCTACGCAACAAATGATCAAGGGTCAAACAAGATATCATGGAGAGTTCAAATAAACCCTCTGTCAGATAAGATAAGTATATAAGCATGGGCAAGTAATTGGTGTACACAACCATAAGCATAAGCAAATAATCGGTATAAATAAACAAAACACCCTGAGGGCTGAAGCATTTAATCCCTGCAGTCAGTCAGGCATGCACAAATATCAAGCAGGGGGAAATCACCTTGAGGTCCGAGTGGACGATGTTCTGCGAGTGCAGGTGCAGCATTCCCTTGGCGATGTCAGCTGCCACCTCCAGAATTGCACCAATATAAACGCCTCCGGACCCTGGATCTTTGAATGCTCCAGTGTCCAGCACATCCCGCAAGCTGCCACAATCACAGTACTCCAGGACAAGCTGGACCTGGAGACAGGAAGAAAGGCACGGCTGATTCCATCCCCTTCGGTACGAGACCGGTAGTACAATTTATATCCAATATCACATGTTGTAATGATCCACCTTTAAGCGGGATCATTGCACCAGCTCGTCGATATCCTGAAAGGATCATAGCACCAGCTCATAACGATCCACCATCGCGCTGATAATCATACCTCAAAACCACTGTACTGGCGAGGAAGGTCGTCCATCCCGGTCGCTGAATGCAGCTGTCTCGCTGACGCCATTGAGTGCCAGCTGGGACTGGCTTGCGGGACATCCTGGCCGATGGGTAGCAGGGTGTACGTGAACGTCTGCACAATGTTGGGATGCGACAGGGAGCTGCTGATGGCGGCTTCCATGATCGCCATGCGCTCGCGCTTTTCAGCGCCGTTCATGTCCCGAGGCAGGACCATCAGCTTGACTGCCACCACGGTCCCTCGCCACAGCCCCTTGTACACCTTGCCGAACTGCGTTCACATGAACAATAAAGGCAGGGGGGCGGGTGCTATGCAGGTAGGCAAGGGCTCCACAAAGGCAGGAGGATAATTGATATGCAGGCAGGCAAGGGCTGGACAAAGACAGGTAGGATGCAATGCTGCTCACATTTGAAGGTCCTTTCCCAAGGCAGGATACAGCACAATTCACTTTTCCTGCCTACGAGTCCACCTTTGGCGGGTTGCCCTGCGGTTCCTCAAGGCCCCATGGAGGCCAAACCATAGTCCGCCTAAAGACACGGGCTCAGGCAGCAAGGCCGGATGTGCATGGACCCCCGGAGGATGTGGCCAGAGGATAGCTGAAACGCAGCTGGACCGCATTCCCATGGAAAAAAAACGGAGCCTGAATCGAACTCACCGTTCCTTGGCCGAGCAGATGTTGCAGCTGGATGTTTTGACTGTCTGAGTTTGAGGCATCTGTTAGATGCATCCGCACACTCTTCAGCAGGCTGGCGGTTGAGGCTACTGCTGTCCTGTCGCTGCCACTGACCTTGCCCACATCCCCAAGTTTTCCAAGACACATGATCAGCTCGCCCTGCCTCTGAAGCAGCACGTCCATCCTCTGCTTCTCTACCGCTAGCAGGTCGTGAGCATGCTGCAGCTCACGCTCTGCCAGGACAGTATCGGTGACATCAACCTGCATAATGAAAACACTTTTTAACAGTTAAAAGGAGCCCTCAGAGAGATGCAACAGCATCACTGATTATGTAGTGCCTGCTTCAGCTACTATTAAGCTACATTACGGCCGTGGGGGCCTGGTCGGCAGCCGGCAGGCCCTGCTGCTTGGGCCGATCAAGGTTGGTCTTCTTTTGGTCCAGAGGTGATAGCCTGTTGGCCCACATAAGATGGTATGGCAGGGACTGAACTCAAACACTGAACAGCGCACCTGAGAGAGGATGTACACCGGCTGAAATGTGTGCGGCTCCTGAGTGCAAGTCACCTACAATGTGAGAGGTTGCATGACAGAGAGGGCTCGAAACTTGAACAGACAATACCAGTGTGTACGATGTATTTATACATTGCAGATCTAGCATGCAAACGGAGCGATGCAGGATACCCAAAGACTAAGATTGCCAAGCGAGGGGATGGCAAAGGTCAAATAAAAGCAGGCATGAAAGCAACCTCTCTTGATTCAGCAATGGGAGTGAAAACCACAAATGTCACGGCAATACGCTGGCCCGTGGCCCCCCTAAGCTGCACCTGAACATCGTGGAACACTTCCTGCTCCATAGGCAAGCACATGATCTTGCGGAGGAGGCCGTTGGAGAGCTCAGCCCTGGCCCTGAAAATACCACTGGTCACTTGCAGAGCGAGTTTGTCAAGGGTCTCCTACAGGAGCAGGAGGAGGTTCAAATGAAGGCCTGGCGAGGATTAGGCGCTTTGTAAATTCTGCACCTTACAAAAGCATCATTTAAGAGGCTGTATTCTGAAAAAAGAGAACGAAGGTGGCAACACAACGATGGTGAGCATCCCTGACATCTGAACCGGGAGGGCTCAAAGCAATGCACCCTACAAAAGTGGTAACGGAAACAGGGTGAGCATCCCTGGCATCTGAAGTGTGAGGGCTCAAATGCACCTTGCAGCCGTCAAACAGCAGGTGCAGGTAGCTGTGATCTCCCGGGACGTGGCCTCTCATTCTTGCAGGTTTGGGCATGATGCTGACATGGACGTGACCAGAGGGCGACACCTCAACATCCAAGCGCAGCAAGCGCACGGTGCGCCTGCACGGTGCGCTCGACATCTCATCTGGGGTGTTGAAGGTGCCGTGGATACCTGGGCAAAGGGTGGGCGCACAGAAACAGGTTGCCACGGCAGCGTGTGACTCATGAGTCGACCCTCATAGAGCATAGAAGAGAAAGCTAGACGCTACGGTGGTAGTCAGTCGGTGGTGAGTGGTGCACACTGACACATGCGTTGTGGCGAGGGTGGTTGAATGCTTGGGATGATATGACAACTGTAGATGTGCTTAGCTTTCCCTCAAAATACATGTTGTTTAGGGGTGAAGGGTGTATTAACATACTCATGAGTCATTATCGATCGTGGACACCGGGTATCAGTGGGGAAAATAGAGTTGTGGCCTCGGTTTTGGTCTTATGTTTTGCCCAAGAAGTAAATCATACCGAGAGAAGGCAATTCAAATCTGAATGTATTGTATTTGTCAAACCTTAAGCCCGTTAGGGAAACAAAATGTGGCAGCACGTCGATGAAAACATCAATGCCCTGTGACTCCTCCGTTTGGTGACCCACAGAGCAAGACAAGCCAACCGCACCGATCATAGCCATGCTCGCAGTATTCTGACACAGCACTCGTCCTGTCTCTGCGCTGCAGACGGTGACCGCAATCGGGGTGTTCTTCATGATCTGGAGATCTCGGATCCCGATCATCTGCCGCTGGCTGGGCGTTGCCGGGGAGGCTTGCCTGATTATGCCCCAATGCCGCCGCCCATCCGCCCCAATGAGCACGAAGGAGACCAAGGAGATGTTTACGGTCACAGTCTTCTTCCTGGTGGGGGTATTCCCCCATAGCATGCCGCGGAACACGTACGGAGCACAATCCCCTGCCAGGGCGCTTTTCAGGTGACTCTGCACATAGGGGGTTTATAAGGGGGGATCCATTGGGTAATGCCTAGGGGGCACAAGCAAACAAGGATAGACACCCAGCAGAGAAATATAATCCACGTACCTGCCATTCCTGCAGAGCGTGCATCGGCGTTATGAAAGCGCTGCCGGTGGTACGTGCGCCCCATATCGCTGCGCCTTGCCAGGCCTTAGCGTTGAAGACGGCGTACTCTTTGAAGGTTTGTAAGCTCATCATGGCCAGTGCGGCCTGGCTTGCGAAAACCAGAGATGCCTGCCATGGGCGAATAAATTAAAACAGCCATTCAAAATCTTTCAAATGCCTGATGACTGCAGGCTGACGCAATCACGACAAGACTTCTTGTTCACAAAGTGTGGCTCCACAAAGGTCAGGTTGCGAGTTGCGACGGTCAGGTCTAGTTTAGACTGATTTAAGCTGCAGTCACCTCGAGCCAGGGTCCAGGGCAGGCTGTTCCCAGGGAACACTGCCTCTGGATGTGCTGCAGCAAGCTCTCGCCGGGCATCAGCTCTGTGAACTTATGGATGTTGATCAAGAGGCCATGGGCCTCTGCTGCCTCTGCGAGCTGCTCCACGCTGACCTCTAAGGGTCGGCAATAACCCGAGGTGTCAAATAGGTCAGACAGCAGTGTTTCCGGCATTGAAGAATCCTCTGTCTTGAGAGCGCTGCGGTTTGGTTGCATAGATGGGCAGGAGAAAAGTTTCACGAGTGACAGGATTGCTTAACCAGTCTCCTTGGCAGGCTGATCATCAGTTTTATTAAAGTGCAGTTTAACAACGTTTTTGCAACCACCAGGTCTACGCCTGAGGGGTCGAAATGCAGCATGCTTGGCTGTTTCGGCCGCAGACTGGTCAAGATTTGATCCCAATTAGCCCAGTTGTGGCTGCCTGGAAGCCCCCCAAAGGTGCGCATAATGAAAACATTTCAAACCACGATTGAATATATATGAGTTTAGATGCCAATGACTGGTAGAGGGGGAATGCTGCAGGCGTGCATGTTGACAGGCTACGCACACAAATTCATGCCTGCTTGACCTCCCGCATTCCACAAGGAAGCATGCATCCCGGGTTCCTGTCATCGTCTTCATTGCCATGCTGCCAATGAGTGCTCACCACCACCTCTGCTTACCCCTCTCTGGTTGCAAGTTTTTTCAGGTTTTCATTCTCGAGATTGCTGATTCGAAGCGCATCTTGGCACCCATTCAGGTCTCGCAGAACGCGCGCCAGGTCCTTTTGGCAAGTTTGCAGCTCATCGTCACGGAAGCGAGAGTCCATGCTTGAGGGACCATGCATTAATGGCAAAGCAGCTCCATTTTAAGCTCCAATTCGGCAAGTTTGGCGTGACACAGCTTGAACAGAAGGCTGCATTCGTGAAGACTGAAATCGGAAAGTTTAAGATGAACACCGATCAATGTTCTGTCGATTCGATTACGAATGTGGCAGCTAGTAGCCTTGTATAGTTTAAGGATAACACATAATCGTTGCTTCAGGCAAGGACAAGAAAACTGACAACGCGAAAGCGTGACTTCAACAATACGGCACTACTAATCAGGCTCCGTACAACTTAGAAACGAAATTTCAGGAGCAGACATCTCTTGTCGGGAGGATCGTCAAGGAGGAGGAAGTTTTGTAATTAACCAGGAGTAATTCTGAGAGGGGGGCGAAGTACAACGGTAGCCACCGCCTGCCCGAGTGAGCCGTCCTAAATTAATAAAATGACGTGGGCGGGCGTCAACCACGAAGAAATGTCTGAACCCGAGGTATTCTGAACCCATGCGAATTCACCTCCTGCTTCAAAAGCTTTCGAATCGTCGTAGGTTGAGATGATAATGGAATCACGCGCGTTTTCAGTTGTCACCTATCCGGGGCCCGACACTCTGTCAGAGGTGATTTCAAACAGGCACGACACGTTTTCAGCCCTTCGTTGCATCCGATTCACCCTGGTTGTTGAACGATTTTCCGCTTGAAGCTAAGAGGCCGAGGCGAGGGATGGAGGAATGATGGGCGGGGGGGGGGAAGTCTACCATCCCGGGGGGGGCAGGAAAAAAGGGCCCCCATCCCCCCTAATTCTCCAAAACTCCTCCGTTATGCATGGGAGTTGCACCTAAGGACTTTTGGGATGGTATCTCGGCTTCAAGATGAAGAACACACCTTTTTAAGGTGGGGCTTGGACCCCCCCCCCTCATAGTTTGACTTTCGTTGACCGGGTACTTAACGTTGACCGTTGACTATGCCCAGGGGGTCGTTGGAAAGCCCTGGCCCTACCCTATGCAGTGAAATCTTCATATCATGCAGACATGCAGTCATCTCAGGGTCAACATTTAATTTGTAGAAATAGCTTTTGTGAAATCTACGAAATCCTCATTGTTTGGCTTTCTGTACCTTAGGCACCACTGGGCCAAAAAGCATTTTAAGACCAGATATGGAAAGCTCTCGTCAAGCTCTTTAATTTTTGAGGATGGAGTGTTTCCAGTTTTTCTTTGCCTCCTCCTCGCCACCCTCCATCCTAAAAATATATCTAAATATTTATCGAACCCTGTCTGACAAGCGACTTCCGATCCCCCGCGCCTTGGCAACCTAGTAAACCTTCATTCCTCAGTAGAATGCAGAAATAATGGATTCTAGGGTTCATGAGGGTTCCAAACTTCCAACCCCACTGTTGATCAGTGAGCTTCTCATCCTTTCCATCGATCTACCTGAACAAATATCGATTGTCCCGGTGGAAAACTGATATCAGGCTAACCGTACGTAGTCGTCCTTTGGGTCCTCGAACCCCCCTAAAAAACTCAATCTTTCATTGGATCACGGTCGTGACGAGGCCATCATGAGGGTTATGGGCAACAACAGTCAGGAATTTGATGGCCTGGAGCTGGCAAGGCTCATGCTCAATCTTGGTGCAAAGGCAGACTGCATCAGTGGGCAGGCATTGGTGCTGGCGGCCGAGCGTGGCAAATATGCGGTAGTGCAACTGTTGTTGGGGTGGAGGGAGCATGCCCCCCATGCTGACTGCCAACATGGGTGGGCACTGGTGAGGGCAGCCGAGAATGGCCATGAGGCCGTGGTGCAGCTGTTGTTGGGGTGGAGGGAGCATGCCCCACGCGCTGACTGCCAGCATGGGGAGGCATTGGTGAGGGCTGTGCAGAATGGCCATGAGGCGGTGGTGCAACTGTTGTTGGGGTGGAGGGAGCATGCACCTCGTGCGGACTGCCAGGATGGGGAGGCATTGGTGAGGGCTGTGCAGAATGGCCACGAGGCGGTGGTGCAACTGTTGTTGGGGTGGAGGGAGCATGCACCTCATGCGGATTTCCAGGATGGGAAGGCGCTGTTGAGGGCAGCGCAGAATGGGCACAAGGTGGTGATGCAGATGTTGTTGGGGTGGAGGGACCATGCCCCACAAGCTGACTGCCAGCATGGGCAGGTACTAGTGGCGGCAGCCGGGAATGGCCACGAAGTGGTGGTGCGACTATTGTTAGGGTGGAGGGAGCATGCTCCACGTGCTGACTGTGAGGATGGGAGGGCACTAGTGATAGCAGCCAGGAATGGCCACGAGGCGGTGGTGTGGCTGTTGTTGGTGTGGAGGGAGCATGCACCGCGTGCCAACTGCCAAAATGGGAAGGCACTGGTGTGGGCAGCCGACAACGGCCACGAGGCGATTGTGCGGCTGTTGTTGGGGTGGAGGGAGCATGCCCCACGAGCTGACAGCTAGCATGGGGAGGCTCTGGTGAGGGCAGCCAAGTATGGTCACGAGGCGATGGTGCGGTTGTTGTTGGAGTGGAGGAAGCATGCCCCACGTGCTGACTGTCAGAATGGGAAGGCGCTGTTGAGGGCAGCGCAGAATGGGCACAAAGTGGTGATGCAGATGTTGTTGGGGTGGAGGGAGCATGCCCCACAAGCTGACTGCCAGCATGGGCAGGCACTGGTGGCGGCAGCCGGGAATGGCCACGAAGTGGTGGTGCGACTATTGTTAGGGTGGAGGGAGCATGCTCCACGTGCTGACTGTGAGGATGGGAGGGCACTAGTGATGGCAGCCAGGAATGGCCACGAGGCGGTGGTGCGGTTGTTGCTGGATTGCAGTGAGAATGCACCCCATGCGTACTGTCGGGGGATGCAAGCACTGTACTGGGCTAAGAGGGGTGGTCACACAGCTATCCTGCAAATGTTGCAGGAATGCGGCGGTAAGCTTTTGTATGTATAACAGACATCATGTCAATGTGGAAGTGAAATTGTAGGTCTGAACTCAGCAAGGGTCAGATATACACCAACTTTTCTCCTAGCGCTCCTCGAGCGTTTCAAACATTGCAGGTTTTCTTTCTCTTCATAATCTGCCTCTCCTATCTTATCCGGGCTGTCCATGAATATGCTATGGAAAAGGATTGAGAGAGGTGGGATGAGCAGGCCCACAGACAGTGCAGGTTCGCACCACAAGACGGCGTGGGGGGCGTTACTAGGGTAAAACGGCTTTTTACTAGGGTGAAAATGTCCGATACTAGGTAAACGCGTTTACCATGGTAAAAGTCGTTTACCCTGGTAAGGGTAAGAGTAACCTGGTAAAGGCAATGTTACCATGGTGGTACCCTGGTAACGATACCCCGGTACTTGTGTCCGTTACTACGGTAACAATACCATGGTTGTACCATGGTAGTGGTGTCCGTTACTATGGTAACCGTACCCGGGTACAAATGTCCGATACTAGGTAACAGTACCCTGGTATACCCTGGTATGCCGTGTCCGATACTATGGTAACCGTACCATGTTCGTACCATGGTAGTTGTGTCCGATACTATGGTAACCGTACCCTGTTCGTACCATGGTAGTTGTGTCCGTTACTATGGTAACCGTACCATGGTACAAATGTCCGATACTAGGTAAGAGTACCATGTGACACCCTGGTATACCCTGTCCGATACTATGGTAACAGTACCCTGGTATAACCTGTCCGATACTAGGTTACAATACCCTGGTTTACAGGCATGTCCGATACTATGGTAACAATACCCGGGTACATACCGTGTCCGATACTAGGTAGCAGTAGTACCCTGTCCGATACTATGGTTACAGTACCCTGTTATACCCTGTCCGTTACTATGGTACCAGTACCATCTTATACCTTGGTATTTTGTGCCTGATACTATGGTGCCAGTACCCTGCTGTTTTGTGTCCGTTACTATGGTGCCACTACCCTGCTATTTCGTTTCATTACTATGGTATCAGTGTCCTGCTATTGGTTGTTGCTTGCCCCAGCTTGGATTCCACACAGCATGAGTTTCTCCAATTACATGCGCACCCAACATTATATAATACAATAATTGGCAGATGTGTCTAACAGATCAAAGATGGGATCGAGGTATGAAGTTCACTGATGAAAACCTAGAAATCTGTCCCACAACAGGCCAAAGTGCCATATGGCAATCCACATGCATGAGGCAAACATCAAGTTGCAAGTGACAGATATATCTGAAATTATGCTGTGTATATCTAAGATGTGTCAAGTTTGGCAGGTGGGGAAATAAACTCATCCATCCCCTGCCTACATACCGAGCATAATATTTGCACCACAATGTCAACTGCCCACCACATGAGCAGATCATAATATGTAAAGCGCTGTCAATTGCCTCCTTTGTAAGCGTATACATGCACGGCAAAAATGCTCAATTGTATAAAATATGAACATGTCATTCTTTGATAGCTGCGAGAGGAGAGGCAACTACTTCGGCAGCCATCTTGGCCACCTTTGCTGCCTTGGAAGCGACAAACTGCAGCCACTCAGCATAATCTGTGCACACCGCAACCAAGTGCATGACTCCTGCCGGTGTGAGGAAGTCGGTCAGCAGCACCACATCGTATCCACCGCCAGGACATTTCTGAAAATCAACGCCGCAGCTCTTCACCTTCTGCATGATGGTTACCAGATGCTCACATCCCATGAGTGTCGTTGATGCGGCAGAACCCTGAAGAGCAGAGAGGAAGGTGTGTAGACCAAAGGGGTCACCCTTCATCCACTCCTCCTTCAGCACGCTCCTCGGCAGACTCTCGTCACCATTCGATCGACAAGAATTGAGAACCATTCATGCCCTGAACTCAGGAACACTGTCCAACATGCCATACCGGTACTGGCCCGCTCAAAAGGCAGCTATTTTAGTAAATCCCAAGCCACCAAAATACCGGGCGGCTCAAATTCTGAAATTTATTGAAAGCGTGCACACAGTCTGTGTACCCCTCTCAATAAAGAAATTTGAGCGGAACAAAGTTAGACCCTCATCCCAATGGGTTCAACCAGAGTACTCTTCGGGTTCAACACACCTAGTGCAACGCATTCCTGGCTGTATGTCTCATCACTTAATTTCCCTACTTTTTTATTCCTTCCCTTTCTTTCCCTTTCATTTCCTTCTATATCTAAAATCAGACTGTTGGACGACCACCTACTCACCTAGGCTAACCTTTTGAGCAGGCCTAGAGATTTTACATCATTAACCTGCAAGTTATACCTAACGAGGGAGATAAAAGTATGTACCCGTAAACACATGCACATTTAAATGTTAACAGGATTCATGTTTTGCTTCAATAATCGCTATTTGTCGACTTGTTTATCTTTATTATTTTTATTATAATTAGAGCATTGAAAGTGGCATGCAACCACAGCAATCACCCTGGCCAGTTGTTGATTACTGCTGGATTGTCGGCAAGATTGCCAGCTTGCATATGATACACCATTCTTGAACCTCATGAAAGTCCCAGCATGTCAATGACGTGACACCTGAAGGGAGTGCATGCCCTGATGTAAAGGCTCAGCCGCCGCGTGGGCGCCCAACAGTGAAGTTCGGAGAAGGAAACTGAAGTTCAGAGGGGATAGGAGATAAATAGAGGAGCAATAGAGGAGCAAATCAAACAAATCAATTATTTCTCCCCCCCAAAAAGGAAAGGCAGTGTGAAAATCCCAGCATGTGCAATTGAGCATCGTCAATAGCAGAAACGTTACCGTCACCCTGTAGACATACCAAACCATGCCGCAGCAGTACCACAAAACAAATTCTCCAGGCCAAACACCACAGTCCATGAATCCACACACACCTACCAGGCCATAAACATGGCAACGCGCTCGCATGCAAGTAGGCCAAATCACCACGTGTAATGGTGGTTATAGGCCCCGGTTTTATTCACGATTTATGGAATGAGGGACTTTCTATTGGTAAGTCCGACTTGGTATGAACTAAGTATTTTTTACGTTGCAGAGTCGGCTTCATTAAGAATAGTCTCCTTTCTTACAGTTTACAAAGGAAAGCCCAACCATAAAGGCTATTGAGGCCACAATCAAAGTTCGTCAGATACTGGCATGCACCAACAACAATATGTATGAAACAGGGAACTACTACCCATCAGGGGCTATGTTGGGGGGGGGGGGGCGGGCACACCATGGGGAGACAAAAACGCAATTCGTGTTTCAGACATTCTGGTACAATTTGAGTAAGCCTAATATTATTTTTGCTGTAGCCCGGTATCGGATGGGGTCGCATTGGCTGAATGTTGAGACGGGGCGCTTTGAGAAACCATGTGTGCCTCGTGGCGAGAGGATTTGTAGATGTTGCAACCTTAAATGTCGGGAGGACGAGCTTCACATGATTTACTGCCCGTTCTATACAGACCTTCGTTTTCAGTTTAACCTTACTTTCCATAATTTCCTAGAGGACGAGGATGAGGCCATGAAACGGTACGCAAATGGAGTGTGGGGCAAACTAAATGCAGCGGATTCTGCATATGTGCTCTTGAAGAAATTTGGTTGTTTTATCTTTCAGTGTATGATGAAAAGAGAGAATCATCTCAAAACTCTGCCAAAATTCCTGTCTCCCCCCTAACTCTCTAGGCGGTGCTCAATCGAACTCTTTTGCACCCACGTCATGTTTTATGGCTGGGGCTTATCTTCTGCACTACCGTATGGGGTTCATTCCCACGCCACTGTCGTGGTTGTGTGCTAGTTGCTTGCCCAGGGGGGTCACTGGTTTTCGCTTTCTGTCCTAGTGTATCAAGTGCCTGTACCGGTTTACGGGCACATGTCCCATGCATCAAGTGTGATGCTCTGTTGGACTGTAAAAATTTCACAAAAATTTCACATTGACGTATGCATGCTAGGCAATGCAGCACCAACAACCGGAGTGACACTCGAAGTAGGCACGATTGCAGATGGCTGGCAGCCTTGTTTCTATATGCCCTCTGTTTGAGCTGTGTTATCAGCTGTGTCATCAGACCCATACAAATCAAATGAACTATGGGATGTGCTGGCGTTGTAACGTTGTTGCCTAACCCATAGGCAGCCTTGACAGTGGAGGCACAATGCATAACTTTTCATTCGCTCTCGTGAGGGCACTGATTAAAGTTTGATGAAAAGGATTTTCCAGTGCCACCAAGAACGATGATAACCTATTTACTTCACATGGTGCTTCATTTGGTCAACAAGCTTTGAAGTTCTTGTCAGTACACCTCACCTTATGGCTACAGCTCACTCAGCTACCATTTTGTTTTACTCACCTCTTTCCACGAAAACTTGAGAAAGCAGGCAAGGCGTCGAAGTACCACACCAGAAGGCCCACCAGTGCCTTGCACTTCTGATGCCAGTAAATACAAAGTTGAACCTCGTAGGTCAGCATGCCATTTATCGCGGTCGCATCATTGGCGGTGTGGCTGAGGGCCTGGGTATTGACTTCCGCTATATCAGCGCCCCTTGATACCTGCGATGAATAGCTGGCCTTTATGCGCCTCGCGTGGGGGGAGATGTCATCCTGGGTCAAATTTCCCGCAACGTCGACAGCAACGTCTGATTGCGACGACGATTTTGACTTCACATTCCTCGCGTTCCGACACCAGAAGACGTGTGGACGTGTGAACATTTGAAACTCAGCCGTCAGCCGACCTCGCCATCCTGACGTGGCCTTGCTGACTCGCTGTTTTCATTCGCTGTTCCACTCAAATAGTTACGATGGTTAGTAGTAGACCATTAAACCTGCGCAGTAGAGGCTGATACATTCCTGCGAGGCTGTTGCGACGATTTGGCACCAGTGACACCTGGTCGGTTGCCTGTCGGTTTGTACGGGTCAAAAATCTGGTCTTTATTCTACTGTGACGCCGTACGCGACGATGTGAACGGTAGAATTGTACGGGTCGAAAAAATCTGGTCTTTAATAATAGACCGGGGCAATAAGTGATCTCAATAATGAACACCTGGCTTGCTATCCAATAACAATGCCGCATCATCTGTAATATTATTATAATCGTGTCACACAAACTGTGGGCTATTAAATCATCATACGGGAAATGCAGTAGCGCATGAGAGGATTAGCACATGCAATTAGCGCTGGCCAAGTAAATTTATGCCTGCCAATGCGTAATGAGTAATGAAAAAGAAATTTCCATGGGGGTTGTCATGGCAGCAGCTTCCTACTAGAACCCTCTACCATGGAACTAAGGTTGTAGTAACTTCACAGCGACCGGTGCCTACACAGAGACCCGGACAACAGGATCTGTCATTCTGTCCCCCAGCTTTATTCAAGGAGCAGCCACTGGGCAGATTGAGAGCGTCAGCATACATGCACACAACCATGCATACGGACGAGGATTTCGGTCACCACACAGCAATTTGTAATACCGGAAGTGATCATGGATGCCCACACACGAGACCCCTCCTTATAGCCACAGCAAAATCAGGGGGCCAACTGAGGGTCAGTAATCTGAGTCGCCCTTTCAGCATACATAACCTAAGAAGATGAGAAAATGCAAACTACCGTGTCGGCTATTTTCAAGCTACCCTGTGCCTCAATGCCCTGCAGAAGAGCTCCTCAACTTCCACATTTCAACTGCGCATCTCAGCCCCTGGCATGCTCCCCTTGTCCCCTTTTCCCGGCTGCTTCGCGTGCACTTCAAGCTGTGTAGGCAGCAGGCACTAGGCTGGGCTTGCGCACACGGCATCACATCCTAGCCTTGCGTGTGGGCAAACTGGACACAGCCATGCAGACAACGCAAAACAAATCAAATGAAGTATGCTCCCGCACCCCTCACCCCAAATGTGAAGCTTGCTGACACGAAATCTTGTTTCCCATAGAAAAGTACTAGAACAAGTCCTTTCCCTTGGAAGAGCAAATCTAGCCTCAGAAGCAGAAAACAAGGCTTTAGGCAAGCATCATGAAAAACTTGCCTGTAATAGCTGGTGCTATGCTATACACTTAAAGGCCACCAATCTACCATTATCTACCTTTATCATTAAATGAAATAGCTTAACATAACTTTTGATCCGTCCCTTTTTTCAAGTACCTCCGTCGAAGTAAATCACCCAAGCCTGCATTGGAACCCTATTTGTGACCTGGCTGATGCATGGCCTGCAATAAGGACAGTAAGGCACCAGGTCATCCCGGAGTCAGGCTGCCCCCCCTAGCATCTGCAGCCACTCCAGTGTCCAATCCCGAGCCCCCAGCTGCGGCGGGAGGGGCAGCGGCAGCAGCAGCAGCAGCAGCAGAAGTCGCATCAGCAGTAGTTGCCGGGTCGACACTGTTGGCCCTGCTACTGCGGACAGAAAATATGCTCCTGCTGCTGCCAAACAAATCGTGTTGGAACCAATTAATCACACCATGGGAGCAAGCTGGTGTTGCCGGTACAAAGTATCCTTGGCCTGGGCCTGCCACACTTTCTTCAGGAGCCGCTGCCGTGGCATTGGCTTGGAAGTGCGGCAAAGGCAAGCTGTCATTGGACTCAGCTGTCATGACAAGTTCCTCCTCATCATGATGTGCCACATCCACTGAAGACGGAATGTGTGTAGGAGCATCCTGGTGTGGCTGTACCTCCTCTGTCGCAGGCAGACGTTTTCCAGGTACCAGCCTCCTGAACCTGCCGTAAAACACGCCTGCCGCGGCAGCCAGAGCTGCGGCCATGACAGTCCCGATGACAATTCCAGCGACCTTCCCACCGTTTTGGTCAGCCCAGCTGCCCCCAGTGCTGCTGAGCGTGCTTGGGATGGCTACCGGATCGGACAGGGGTGGAGAGAGGTCCGCAGGACTTAGGGGTCCAGGCAGGACGGACTTTTGGACTGCCGTGAGGAAAGCCGCATAATGTGCAGGGGCAAAAAAGGACCGGTTTCAGATCATCAAATGAGCTGCATGTGTGAGTGCCTCAATTATAGTAGACTGAGCAGGGGCAAAAGGAGGTGACAGGCCCTCATCGTATGATTTTGTTACGGTACTCCAGTCTATAATTTACTCACTGCTGGACGTTATGAACATGCACATGGGTGCTCACCAGGGCCCAGAGGTGTAACGTCATTGACATGAGTGCTCACCTGGGTGCGGGTGCTGAAAGCCTCTACAACTGGGTCAATCCCAGCAACACCAGGCAGTCCTGAAGGGGGCGCCGGCGCTGATACAGAGCTGCCCGCAAATGCCCCCAGCAAGCTCGTCATCGCCGCAAAGTCCCCCTGGCTGACAAAGGCAGCTGTCATGGCCGCTGTCACGTCCTCCGTCGCCTCCATGACCGCCTGCATGTTTGAGATTGCCTCACTGGCGAGGGACAGCAGGTCTGGCTGGGCGATGACGCCGTCGTTGACTGCCAGGGGGTATCCTGCAATGGAGGCTGGACCGATGAGGACGACCGTCGCGGTGATGAGGTCCGAGATCTCCCTGGTGTTGGTGAGGTTCATTACAGATGAGTCAGCAGACAGTGAGATCACCGAGTCAGCCAGCATGCGTCTCCTGCTGAGGGCGGCTGCCAGCGGCGCTGAAGAGGCATGCTGGCGGCTGACCCGAGCCACTATTGCATCGGCAAGGGTGTCAAATACAAAGCCCGCCACAATCGGCGTGGATGCTGCGCTGGTTGCTAAGAGTGATGCCACCTGCTGCACTAGTCCTGCCAACCTGAGCTCTGCCTTCAGGAGCAGCAAGGGCCACTCCGCTGAGCTGGGGCTGCTGGCAGCCTGCTTGATCGAGTCGGTGGAAGTGAAGGAGAAGCTGCTTGGAAGCTGCCTGCTGAGGCTGAGAGCTCCCTTGAGATTCGTTTCTGCCTGCAGCACTGTCATGTTCAGGGGTGGCGTTGACACCTCCGGAGGCCCGTGCTTCATCAGGCCGAGGAGGAGGGTGGTGAGAGGGCTATTGACCGACGCACCATCTGGGGCGGCAAGGGGGAGCTGCAGGCTGGTGCGAAACGTCAAATCCGTGCATGCTGGGTCGTTCATCACAATGCGCATGCTCGAGGGACTTGCTTGCACTGGGATTTGCAGGGACCAAGCTCCAGAACCGGAGGTGGTGCCTGAGGGCTCTGTCTGCTGAAAGACGGTATCATTGTCTACGTCGAGGAACACGGTGCAGTTGACTAAATAGCCTTCGTAGGCAACACCAGGTGCAACAGTGTAGGACTGTGGGAGGGATAGGCTTGGAGAAAGTGGAGATGGAGATAGGCTTGGAGTCTGAGGGCTTGGAAATGGGGGCGGGTTTGGACCCGGAGGATACAGCGTGAAAGAATGCGGGGACATCGGCACTGGTGGGGCTGACGGCGGCAAGCTAGGTTGGAGTGGGTTGTTCAAAGTGATAGTATTGGGTGAAGATGGAGGCAAGGGGGATCTGGGATGAAGTGGAGAGAGGGGATACGAAGTCCTGGGTGTGGGAGAAGGTGGAGATACAGGATTTACAGAGGTTGGAGAATGTGGATATGCAGGGGAGATTGGCATCAATGGAGGGTACAGGGGTGTTGGGGTAGGTGAAGATGAAGGAGGAGGAGAGGGAGAGGGAGAGGGAGAGGGAAGGTAGGAGAATGGATGTGAGGGTGTTGATGGGTATGGGGGTGATGGGGTGGGTGAACATGAAGGAGGATGAGAAGAAAGGTAGGAGAATGGATGTGAGGGTATTGATGGGTATGGGGGTGATGGGGTAGGTGGAGATGACGGAGGAGGAGAGGGAGAGGGAGGGTAGGAGGATGGAGGTGAGGGTGTTGATGGGTATGGGGGTGATGGGGTAGGTGGAGATGAAGGAGGAGGAGAGGGAGAGGGAGGGTAGGAGGATGGAAGTGAGGGTATTGATGGGTATGGGGGTGATGGGGTAGGTGGAGATGAAGGAGGAGGAGAGGGAGAGGGAGGGTAGGAGGATGGAGGTGAGGGTGTTGATGGGTACGGGGGTCGTGGGGTAGGTGAACATGAAGGAGGAGGAGAGGGAGAGGGGGGGTAGGAGGATGGATGTGAGGGTGTTGATGGGTATGGGGGTGATGGGGTAGGTGGAGATGAAGGAGGAGGAGAGGGAGAGGGAGGGTAGGAGGATGGAGGTGAGGGTGTTGATGGGTATGGGGGTGATGGGGTAGGTGGAGATGAAGGAGGAGGAGAGGGAGAGGGGGGGTAGGAGGATGGAGGTGAGGGTGTTGATGGGTATGGGGGTGATGGGGTAGGTGGAGATGAAGGAGGAGGAGAGGGCGAGGGAGGGTAGGAGGATGGGGGTGAGGGTGTTGATGGGTATGGGGGATTGGGGGTCGTGGGGTAGGTGAAGATGAAGGAGGATGAGAGGGGGGGTATGAGGATGGAGGTGAGGGTGTTGATGGGTATGGGGGTGGTGGGGTAGGTGGAGATGAAGGAGGAGGAGAGGGGGGGTAGGAGGATGGAGGTGAGGGTGTTGATGGGTATGGGGGTGATGGGGTAGGTGGAGATGAAGGAGGATGAGAGGGAGGGGTAGGAGGATGGATGTGAGGGTATTGATGTGTATGGGGGTGATGGGGTAGGTGGAGATGAAGGAGGAGGAGAGGGAGAGGGAGGGTAGGAGGATGGAGGTGAGGGTGTTGATGGGTATGGGGGTGATGGGGTAGGTGGAGATGAAGGAGGAGGAGAGGGAGAGGGGGGGAAGGAGGATGGAAGTAAGGGTGTTGATGGGTACGGATGTCGTGGGGTAGGTGGAGATGAAAGAGGAGGAGAGGGAGAGGGAGGGTATGAGAATGGATGTGAGGGTGTTGATGGGTATGAGGGTGATGGGGTAGGTGGAGATGAAGGAGGAGGAGAGGGAGGGTAGGAGCATGGGGGTGAAGGAGGAGGAAGAGAGGAGACAGGGTAGGTTGGAGGTGTGAGAGGAGGAGGGATAGCTACAGGGTAGAGTGGAGGGGGGGGAGATGGAGGAGGACCTGCAGGGTTGGGTGGAGGTGAGCGAGGAGGAGGATCTGCATGGTAGGGTGGAGGTGAGGGAGGAGGAGGAGGAGGAGGGGGGGCTGCAGGGTAGGGTGGAGGTGAGGGAGGAGGAGGAGGAGGAGGAGGAGGAGGAGGAGGAGGAGGAGGAGGAGGGGGGGCTGCAGGGTAGGGTGGAGTTGAGGGAGGAGGAGGAGAAGGATGGAAAGATGCAGGATAGGGTGGAGGTGAGGGAGGAGGAGGAGGAGGAGGAGGAGGAGGGGGGGCTGCAGGATTGGGTGGAGGTGAAGGAGGACGTGGAGGAGGAGCTGTAGGGTAGGGTGGATGCGAGGGAGGAGGAGGAGGAGGAGGAGGAAGGAAAGCTGCAGGGTAGGGAAGAGGTGAGGGAGGAGGAGGTGGAGGAGGAGGGGTAGCTGCGGGGTATGGTGAAGGTGAGGGAGGAGGAGGAGGAGGAGGAGGGGGAGGAGCAGGGTAGGGTTGAGGTGATGGTTGAGGACGAGGAGGAGGAGGTGGAGCTGCGGGGTAGGGTGAAGGTGAGGGAAGAGGAGGAGAGGGAGGAGCTGCATGGTAGGGTGGAGGTGAGGGAGGAGGAGGAGGAGGAGGAGGAGGAGGAGGAGCTGCATGGTAGGCTGGAGGTGAGGGAGGAGGAGGAGGAGGAGGGGGCGCTGCAGGGTAGGGTGGAGGTGTGGGAGGAGGAGGAGGAGGGGGAGCTGCAGGGTAGGGTGGAGTTGAGGGAGGAGGAGGAGGAGGAGGGGGTGCGACAGGGTAGGGTGGAGGTGAGGGAGGAGGAGGAGGAGGAGCTTCAGGATAGGGTGGAGGTGAGGGTGAAGGAGTTAGGGGGTAGGAAGGAGGTGGGGCATTAGGCACTACTGGGTATGAAGGGGGTGATGGAGGGGGTTCTGCTGGGATGAGGAGCTCCGAGTATTTGGGGTCGGGGCCATTCACAGGAGTATTTATTGGTATAGTTGTCGGCGACCCTGTTGCTGCATGGGAAATTCATGTTGTGTCGTCGCATATCAAAGTCACGCGGTTAAGTGATGTTTGTATTTACTTGGCATTCATTTTGGATGTTGGCGTTTGAAGAAATACATGCATGTACCGTAATGCATGTTTTTTCATAGGAAGTTCAGGAAATGCTCTCACTTAGTAGTTGACCTACCACAATCCTACCACTGGTTGTTGCAATGTCCTTTCAAGCATGATGAGATGTGCCTGCCTCCTAGAGGATTCACTTTGGGTTCATGTAGTTGGACATATGATATTATTGCAGGTTTTGCGCACGGATTTCACTTAGGGACGATGCTAACATTCCTAGCAGAGAGAAGTGGAGTAGTGGCAGTCATAACTTGGCATTTGAACGACCGGTACTCACATGGTGTGAGTGGTTCCAGGGGATGTGGTGATTCTGGTTCAACCTGCAGGAAGCTGCGCTGAAATTTCGACGTTTCGCTGGACATACTGATGTCCCATTCTGACGTGGCGCGATTCCTGTCTTGCGGCTGGTTTCGCGACACCGGCCGCCATGCATCCACGGGTGGCGGATGGAAGACAGGAAGGCAGCAGTGATGATCGTCGAAAGCAGTGCCGGAAACCATGTGGTGTGGCAATTGATTCGTTGAGAACCGGCGCTGTGTTTATATTTGTCGACGGACGGATTCTCGCCTCACGGCCCAATGATAGGCGAAGGCTGTATGTCTGGATGGTGTGTGAAGTCAGCAGGCGCGATGCTGATACCAGCGCTAAGACTGACGTAAGCACGCACCAACAGCTAATTAAGGGCATTCAATGTCTGATGCTGCGTCTTGATGAAGAAGTACATATTCATGTCCCTGTTCCTGGTTCCTGTCTTGTCACCAACTGGTCCGGTCGCTCGACTTCTGAGCAAGGGGGCAGAGAGGCTTGTCATCCATTCGAAATTCGAAAACAGCCAGGGTCAGCTGCGGCCAAGAGGCGTTCACCTTCAACCGTTGCACGTATGTCACACTCTCTAGTGACACGAGTCCTTTGCTGATTCTCTGCAAGAGATGCGTGGTCAGTGCCATGGCCCAGTAGGGGAACTTGACTGCTCAGCTCAGTTGTAGTACGAAACCCCGTCACATTTTCGTGGATTCAAGATCCCACACGCCCTGGGGATGTTTTCCTGTTACATCGCTTGTTAACTCATCCTCGTCATGCCAGTCTTTGCAACTGGGCCAACACCTGGTTGGATTTTCGGTTGAATGGCATCAACTAAAAATTGTCAACAGAGACCACTACATCCGTGTGGACGGACACTTTATCCGATTATGAGAATCCCTCGGGGTCGTGTACAGTCTCCTCCCACATTGACTTCACAATTCAAGCTTTTGAGTGGAGCTGGGGGTCGAGAAGACGTCTGGGGACCAACAAATCATTTGTTGGTCCCTAGATGTCCTTTCATCTGTCAAAGGTAACCCCCCTGTTTTCACCGTAACGATGTGTGGGATTCACCTGTCAAGTGACATCAGCGTTAGTCCCGAGTGCATGGAAAGCCTAAAACAATCTTACTCGGGCGGGCTACGGAAAAAGATGCTTCACGTCATGGAGACAGAAGTGTCCAAAATGCCTCTTCGAACTGATTGCCATTCCTGGCTCAATCTTCGTGTCATAAACGGTGGTGAAAATCTTGGTATGCCTACCCGTTGAAGATCAGGATATGTTCCTCAAAGTTGAACATCACATATTCATTTCGTGGATAGTTACACACCTGACACTTTTGGGCAGATCATAGGTCAGTCGTTGATTAACCAGCACCGTTACACAAATTGGCGTCGGTGCACAGCTACCGGTCACTAGATTCACAACAGCTGTCTGGCCTTGATCAGCAGCACATGTTCAAGACTTTACAAAGCCAAAAGCAGGCATCAAAGCCACAGACTTGCCAAACATATTGATATCGGTAATGGTGTACCGTCATAACTACTCACGAAAATCTGCCTACATGCGCTTCAGGCGGATACATCTTTCTCTCCCAGCCGCGAATACAAATCACTGTAATACTGTCATGTCAATCATTTATTGCGAACTCAACTCGGCATTCAATTCAGGCTGGTCATGAGGGCATGTAATGACGCCTGTGTGCGGTAACTGAATCATCAAAATCCGTTTGAGCCAACTGAAGACAGATCCCTTGAGGCAAATCATCCCAGCAACCGCTGCAACAAAAAGTTAATAGGCAACATCACCACGACAATTAAACAATACTGTAGTTACACACAAAAGATCATATGGGCCTGAGGTCTACATCTGGACACTCTTGCTGAGGGGCAAAACATGTCCACCCCCCCACACCTACTACCCCTCCCTCCTAGTACCATCCCCTCTACACAGCACCCCACAGTCCATCCTCGTAAAACAGCAGCGAGGGCTGCAGCCGCCGGGCCACCATGGTGCGGCACACAGCGCCCCAGTTGCCCACCAGCTGCGCCTCATCGTCATCAATCAGCAGCCATGTCTGCAGCTCCTCACTCATCACGAAGATGAGGTAGTGGTGGCCGAAGTAGCACACAACACTGCGCAGGCGGTACGGCCCACCTGTGGAGGGCGTTTGGCCGGCAGCATCGAGCGGCATCGCAAAGACGCCCGCCAGGTCGACTTCGCAGCCGAGCGCCTCGACTGTGCCACGGATAGATTCAACGGGGGCCTGATTGGGGAAGTGAGGAAACAAGCGTCATCAGGAACAAACTGGTGTACTGCTTAAGTTATACCACACATTTTCTTTTCCAGCCTTGTTAGGTTCGAGCTTGGTTATCCCCTACCAGCCCCACGCGGCCGGGCGTTCAGCAGGGCCCAGCAGGTATGCAACCGCTCTTAACAGCCTAAAAAAAATTGAGCTCCTGGCCAGAGGGTATACGTATCACAGCAGACACGCCAGCCCAGCTCTTCTCACCTGAGGCGAGTCCCACACCAAGGCCAGGGCAAACACAGCAGGGCGCCTCAGCACTTTGGTCAGGGGCTGCTGCTGTGTGGACTCCGCCATGCCTCGCTTCTCCTGGCCTGACGCCTCGACCTCGACCAGCAGCGCCTCAAACGACGCCATAGGCTTGGCCGCGGACACACGCTTCAGGCCCTGAGCTGCCACGAGGTGAAAGAACTGCAACAGGAGGGCGCGAGGGAAATTAGAGGAGAGACAAAAATTATGAGGCCAGGGAAGGGTCGAGGACAGCGGGTGGGCAAACGCAAGGTCACCAGTCGGATACTCAGGTCAGCTGAGCTGGGAGCTGATGAAGCTAGATGGGCATACCCTAGATTTAATTTGCTTTCCCTCGGGTGTGAAAAAAACGATATCTTTTTATGCTGCCCTCAAAACACCAAACTCTTACTTAATAACTAAAAGCTGGCGTTCACAGTCAAGAAGTCGTATATCCATGAATCCCTCAACCACGAATATCGTCAATTATGAGGGAAGGCAAAGCAAATCTACAATACTGACCGCAGCCTACCATAGATTCTCACATATGCCTAGGCACTACCCAATCTCACCTTGGTGAATCTCTGCACTTCAACAACATCCACGTCCCTGGTGCTCCTGGGCGCAGCAGCCGGCAGCGGGGGGCTCCTCCGACCTTTCCCACCAGCACTCCCGCTCCTGCTTCCCTCAGCTGCCTCCCCGCCCTCATCGGCCGCAGGGCAGGGCAGCTGCATGTCTAGGCCGAAGAGGCTGTGGACCAGCGTAGACGCTGCCGGCAGGTCTGAAGCTGCTGACGCCGCGCCCACCTTCAGAGCGGCTGCATAGGGAGACTGGGGCGCTAGCAGGGCCGCTGCGGCTGCCCCCACCTCCTCATGCGGCTCGCGCATCACCTTGACCTTGACTGGCAGCTGCACGTCGCGCACCTCGCTGGCCGGCCGGCCCAGGTCGGCGCGGTGCATCATGCCCAGGATCTCACCAAACACCTCACCAGCATCGTGCATGTCCGTCGGGTCGACATGGATTGCGGACTGGCCGCACAGGCCCGCGCGAAGCTCCCGCGGGGACAGGGCAGCAGCGCTGTCATCACCCTCCTGGGACATGGCCCGGAACATACTCCAGATGGCCATCAGCACACGCTTGTCCTCAGCAGCAGCTGCCTTGCCCTCAATCAGATCGAGGGGCAGGCCCAGGATGTGCCCCCTGAAGCTCGGCAGGTGCCACAGCGACTGCACAATCACGTTGAGGAAGCAGTTGTTCTCAGCTCCACCATTCATGAGACCACGCACGAGCGACAGGGCGCGCGGGAGCGGGGCAGAGACATTGCCACCCTTGCCTGCAGCCGCCACAAACTCAAAGCGCCCGCCAGGCAACCGGCGCAGAGCTCCAGGGAGGTGCTTCTGCGGCTCTTTCATGAGCAGTGAGCTGGTGCGAGAGGGGATGTACGCCTGTTTCAGGGAGGGCTGCAACTGCTTGATCTGCTGCTGCTGAAGTGCCGCGGGGCTTGGGCCCTTTGGCTTAAATTGCTTGGCAGGTGGGGCTGCTGGTGGTTGCAGCGGTTTGGCCTGGATATTGCATTGCAGTTTTTGCTTCCAGGTACCCACTGCTTGCGGAGACGAGGCTGAGGCTGCGGGCGCCGGGCCGGCTGAGGCATCTCCTAGGGCGGACTCAGCGACGTTAAACGAGCTGCTGCTGGGGGACATGCTGGACACAGACGCGGCCATGTTCGCGCCGCCCTTGCCGCCCGGCTCGGCAGTGGCCTCCGAGGACCAGCTTGCGTTCTTGCTAAGAGAGGGCGGAGAACAGGAGGAGGAGCTGCACTCTACCTCCCCCTCATCCCCTTGAGGCACCAGCCGGCCACTGCCATGGTCCACTTCCACCTCCTCCTGCGCAGCACAGGCTCCCCACGTCGCTGCACCCTCCTCCGTCAGCTCACCCTGCCCTGAAGCCTGGAGGGCGGCGCCCTCGTCCGTGTTGGCGCTCCCGTCACTGTTCTCGGCGTGGTCCAGGGGCGTCACGGGACTCTCAGGCCAGCAGCCGGAGGGGGAGTCCTTAGCCGCGGACCTAGAGGCAGTGCCCTGGTTCATCGTACGCACAGGCTGAGTAGCAGGCAGACCAGGCTGCTGCTGCTGCCATCCTTCAGGGCCACCATCATCCTGTCTACCTGCATCACCCGCGCCTACCTGCTTCTGCAGCGGCAGGGCACCCTTGCTTAGCGGGCGCTGGTTCTTCATTTGGGGTGCGCCTGAGTACTGCTGCTGCTGCAGCATCATGTGCTGTTGCTGCTGCTGCGGCCTGTAGTGAAGGCCCATTCCAGGCTCGCCAACAGGCACACCATAAGCCATACCCTGCTGACCCTGGGGCTGGGGCTGCTGCTGCTGCATGGATGGTTGCTGCCAAGACATGGGAATGAAGGCTTGGGCTCCAACATTCAGCCCAGCAGGCTTGCCTGCGAGCTGCTGCTGCTGCGGCGGCGTCGTGGCGTTAACGCCACTGTTGGGCGAGGCAGGCGGCTGAGGCGGCCCTTGCTGCTGCTGCTGCTGTTGGGGCATGTGAGCGCCCATGTGGTGCTGCATGTGTCCCATGTGACCCATGTGGCTCATCTGCTGCATGTGGCCCATATGGCCTGCATGGTGCATCATGGGAGGTCCAGGGGGAGGGTACATGTACACAGGGCCGTTGGGTCCCTGCACCATGGGCATGCCACCAGGCCCAACCATTCCAGGGTGGGGCATGCCACCCTGGTACGGACCCTGGGGCATGCCCTGCATGACCATGCCAGGCTGGGGCATGCCGCGCATGTTGTGCATTGGGGGCGGCGCAGAGCCCTGCAGGCCTGGCTGATGCTGTTGCTGAGGCTGCTGATGTCCTAGGTGCATGGGCATGGGGCGCATGGGCATGCCCTGACCAGGGCCCATGCCGTGCATAGGCTGGGGCGACATCATCATCTGAGGCTGCGAGGGGCTGAAAGGCGGAGGCGGAGCCAAGTGTGCGGGCCGAGGCAGTGACCTGACAGCAGGGCCCCCCTGCAGCGCGGGCCCTCCCAGCTGCTGGGCATCAGACATTGGAACGGGCTCCACGGCACCCGGCACTGCAGGGACCAAAGCCTGCTGCTTCTGCGGAACTGCAGGAGGCAACGGCAAGGCCTCCCCGTTAAGCCCTGCAGCCAGGCCCGGCGCTGGCTCTTGAGCAGGGGCAGAAGGGGCAGCATTGGGTGCTGCTGGACTGATGCCCGCCCCAGTCTGTTCCTCAGGCAAGGCCGTTTGCTGGGCTCCAGGGGGCAGGCCGGGTTGGGGGGTGCTGGGTGCAACTGGAATTGGGGCCACTGCATTCACAACAGGTTCCACCGCCGCAGCAGGAACGGCTCTTCCAACCTTCAAGATGATTTCTGATGGGCTGCTTCTGTTAGCAGTCATTGATGCAGCAGGGGGCGCGGCAGCACTCACAGGCGGGGGGGGCGGCAGGCGGCCCTGGGCAGGTCGGCCTGGTCGGGTCTGGTCATTGCCTCCCCCAGCCAGCTGGCTGCGGCCTCCTCGACTGCCAGTATCCATATCCCCACCACCACGGCTGCGGCCGCTGTGCTGCTGCGCCTCCCTAGGGCGAGACGCGCTTAAGGCGCTGTGGGCCGCGGCTGCCAGGGCCGCGGCCTCCTGCTCACGCTTGCGCCTCCTCTTCCCGGCAACAAAGCCTTCTTCATCGCCGACCTTGTCAGCATTGAGTGGGGCGGGTGAACCAGTGTCCTGGGGATGGAAAAAACAGCAACGATGCTGTCAAGTCACACGAGACAAACCAGGAAGAAATGTACCATAAATGAATGGCAGGGCAAGCAGCAGCTGGAGGCCCATTTTGTTTAACCGATAGCCATCTAGGTAGCAAGTCCCAGGTTAAGCCTGTCCCTCGAGCTAACTACAGGAAAGTAAGCGCTCCTGAATTCCAATTATATCCTCTCCTCGTCTTCTTCCAAGCACAGGCAGGGAAGACGCCAATAATCCAAGCCATGAAAATGCGGCTCACATTCTCTGCCCAACAGGGAGCCCGCGCACCTCTGCAATCGCGCGCACATCATCATCCTCCTTGCTGACTGAAACGGCCACCTCGGCGGCCTTGGCCTCGGCCTCCATTCGCCGCCGCCAGTAGCCATCCTTATCGCTGAGCAGCTCCTGCCGCCTCCGCTCCATGGACTCTTCCTCCTCCCGTCTCAGCCCCTCCACAGCCACCAGCCTCCGCTGACGCTCCTCCTCCTCTGAGGCCATTCGGGTGGCGGCTTCAACCGCGCGCCGCTCCTGCTCTGCTGCGTCCCGCGCTGCTTTCTCACCCAACGCCTTCTCACGCTCGCATCGCACCTTGTCCTTCTTGCCCTGCTTGGCCTTGAGCTTCCGGTCCCGCTCAGCAGCCTCCCGCTCTTGCTGCTCAGCCTGTGATGATTGAGGGTGTCACCAGAGCTTGCTGAGCTAAATGACATATTTCCCACCCCTCAAACAAGAAGGATGCTTCAGCATGATCCAAACAGCCACAAGATACACACAAGGAGCATGCAAAGAAAGACACGATGCTCGGGTCAATTGTAATTTAGGCCTGGAGTACGGCAGGCGTTTAATGCGTCAGATTCAGAGTCCTTGGTATAAGGAGACCTCAATGCCCTCGGGCTCAGTGGAATGAAAGATCATCAATCGCGCCGCCTGCCATGCTGGCTGCTTCAGGACATCTTTCAGGGCTACCAGTCAGCTTGCAAACATCATGCTTTCAAGTCAGAGTCAGCCAGGCGGGCCAGTGCGTCAGATTCAGAGTCCTTGGTATAAGGAGACCTCAATGCCCTCAGGCTCGGTAAATGAATGATCATCAACCACTCTGGCTGCCATGCTGGCTGCTTCAGGACATCATTCAGGGTAGCAAGTCAGCATGCAAACATCATGCATTTAGGTGGGAGTCAGCCAGGCGGGCCAGTGCGTCAGATTCAGAGTCCTTGGTATAAGGAGACCTCAATGCCCTCAGGCTCGGTGAAAACAAATGATCATCAACCGCGCGGCCTACCATGCTGAGGCGTTCTCTATGCCTCGTTCCATGGTGGCGCCATCGACAGCTACAGCACGTCTTCCATAGTACTGGTATGCCTGACTGTCAGTCCGATATGCCTCACTGTCTGTCCACCTTTCCTCACCTCCATTTTGATGATCTCAGACTCAGCCATGAGTGCGCGCTGGGCGGCAAACTCCAGGGCCTGCGCATCCAGCCGCTCTTGCAGGATGGGTAAGGCAAGCTGCATGCCAATCGTGGCCCCTGAGGGGAGGCAGGAGGCATGCAGGGAACGGGCTGTCATGCTGCTTCCCTGGGCGCAGACTGCACACCCTCATACAACAGCCAACAACCACAGTCGAACGAATGACGCTATGCACACAAAGCTGCAACGTCCATGCTAGCAGGAAGGCAGCGTAAACTGGTACAGACATGCTCAATCTGCATTTGGCCTAATCCATCCTGGTTATCCCATGCCCTTCTTGCCACCCGCGTACCTGGATCGTCACATGCCGTGTTGATGAGATGCATCTCCAGGTGTTGCAGCGCCACTCGGGACTCCTCCACACGCTTCTCAATTACTTTGATCTCCTACACAAACGTGGGCAGAAGGGGTCCATCTAAAATTAATACATTGATTTCCATAAACTTGGCCCGTGGGTGGCAAGGGTACATCTACAATCAGTACATTCATTCCCATTTTCACCGGGAAATGCGAGCGTCAGCTGAAGCGGTGTATCAGATGATCCCAACAAGCTGCCCCAACAGCAGGATCAGCAAGCAGCATCCACCTGCCGCTCAAATATAAAACTACACTTCAGTTATTAAACAACTCCAAAACTTTATATTTCATCTTCAAACCCATGCCCTGCACCCTGAACACTTGCATCCGCAACAGAACAGTGTATTAAACAGCATAGCCACAACCCCAGCCAGCCCCCACCTGCTTGAGCCAGTCAAAGAACTGCTTGTCCTCCTTCTCCCCATACAGCTGCTTGCGCACATCCTTATGAAAGTGCGTCCGGAGCTTAGCCAGCTGCATGTACTGGTGAGGGGACAGCTCAGGGTCGCCCCGCTCCTCCCACATATCCACACTGTTGTCCTTCACCACCTCTGCTGCAACCCCTCCGTTTCCGGCGGCAGCAGCGACAGGCGGGAATGCGGCCTTCAGAGCCGCATCAGCCTCCGTGGCATCCTCCGCAGGGTTCACGCTTCCGGGGTCATGAGCAGGGTCTGCCCCCGCTGCGGTGTCCTCCACCTTGGCTGCAGAGGAAAGGATCTCCAGGCTGGCAGCCACGCCTGCCTCAGTAGCCTGCAGTGCAAGCTCCCCACAACCTGGCGAGTTGACGGCAGAGAGCACCTCCTGGAACTTGTCAATCAGGTTCTCCACCGTGCCCTTCCAGCCCTGCAGCTGCTTGATCTCAGTCTCCCTGCGTGCAGCACACTTTGGTGAGAGGTCCTGCCACACACTCTTTCTGTGCAGCAGGCCACACACACACACACGAGGGGAGGTCTTGCCAGTTGCCACACACAGGGTTGAGAAGTAGTATTACACACACACATATGGGTGCGATGATTCGCCATACACTATCACCATACACAATATTTGCCAGGAGGCCGCAGGTTAGAGTCTTATAATACACAGTGGTGCGACAAGTCTTACACAAACCCAGGTCAGGGTTCCATGATCGTATCAGGGCGAGGATGTCACAGCAGCGTGCAATGTCATGCAGAAGAGCAAATGCGGCAGCGGTCGCTCCTTCAGCAGTTCGACACAGGATGCCACACACTTCGAATGCCAGCCGATCAAGAGCTCACACCCCTGCTTCTTCCACTCATGTCCTGCATTGTATAACCTCAACAGCTGTCTGCTTCCACCTCAAACTTTCCAGGTAATCCTTACCCCCCACACAACTTTCACCCCCCCCCACCCCAATGTGCCCTCCCTGCCATGCCCGATCCCCTCTTCCTTGCCTGGCAAGTCGACCCCCCCCCCCACCCACACACAACTTACACTCCAAGCCACCCCCAATGTGCCACTTCTGCCAGGCCCTCTCACCTTTTGGCCATCTCGTACTCGCTCCGCTGCTTCTTGTCGTAAACCCCCTGCAGGCGCGCGCCCTGCTCCCTAAACGCAGTCTGCACCTCCAGCTGCTCCTCAATGGCAGCATCCGCCAGCTGGGCGCGATGCCGCTCCATCTCGGCAGCTGAGCGGTACGTGCCATCCAGCCCACGGTGTGCATGCTTGACCTCGTCCAGCTCACGCTTGAGGCGCTCAAACTCGGGTTCGCCCTGAGAAGGTGCCAGCTGAGGTCCGTCGGGGAAAATCACAATGCTGGAAGTCCCCAAGGCGTCACCAGGGAGTACACGCCTTGGAGGCTAGGTGTTCTCAAGGCGACATCATGAACAAACAACGCGCCTTGGGGCGTCAAGGGAGCAGTTCACACATTTTCCAGGACAAGGGAGAAGGCAGCATAGGCTTGATGGGACACACACCGTCAGTGCAAGAACTCAACAAACAGGTGAAGCTCCTGCAGCAGCTAACACCTTCTTCATCTGCACACACTGGAATTATAAAAACAGATTCCGCCCCAACTTCTTGAGCTCCTGATTAAGTTCATGCTGCCTTGTCCTGATGCAGGTGCTCACATCAATCAATACCGCCCCCTTCACTGACAAAATTGAAGTGTGCATCTCCCGCTCCTGCTCCTCCCCCCCTACCTGCTTAAGCTGCGCCTTGAGTGTGCGTACCGCCTTGTCCTGCTGCAGGTGCTCAAACACCAGGTAGTGCAGCTTGGCCTTAGTGAGCAGCGCCTCGCGACGCAGCATGGACACAATCACGCTGTCCGGCAGCTGGGGCACCTCCTCAACTACAACCGGGGGCGGCACCTCACCGGCCTCCTGCGGGGGCAAGGGGGGGTAAACACCGGCGGGGTCAGACTCAGAGAGGAGGGAGACAAGGGAAGGGGAGCGTCGAGGATATTGCGGGACAGAGAGGCATGCAAGGCACAGCGTGGTGCTTCCTCCAGTAGCCACACATTCATTCAAACACACACGAGTCAGTGGCCTATTGCCAACAGCCAAGCAGCTCGCTGGGCAAGGAGCAATGACAGCACCCCTTATTGGGGCAGTCGGGAAGGGCAGCACAAGGACAGGCAGAGGAAGGCCATCCATGCGACGATGGACATGGATGCAGATATTAGGTGGGGTACTGCCAGAAGCTTACCAGTGCGGGCTTAGGCACCGGGCGGATGTCGTACTGTTTGGCGAGCTCCTGGGCCTCAATGCGGCTCTTGAGCATTTCACTCATCAGGTCCTTAGCCTGTCGGCCGCGTGTCTCCCAGATATACTGGTCCTCCAGGCCCCTGGCAGAGGAGGAGGAGGAGGCACAGGGTCAAGAGCTGATGTCCCTGGTCAGGTCCTGGTAGCAGAGGACCAACGACACCTGAGCCAGCTACAGCATCCTATACAAGCTAACAAGTGTGCTTTTAACCCAAATATGCGGACGGCAATTAAGAAATCAGATAGATGCGGTACACATGGCAGACATGGCAGCCTCAACATCCAACTCACCGCAGCAGCATGCCGTAGGCTTCGTTGGCCATGGGCATGTAGTTCCCGATGCAACGCTTCGCACCATCTCGCGCCTTCTCTGCAGTCGACACAATGGAGCCGTACACCCATTCCAGCACAAGCCCATTGGACAAGGGGTCTTCACCAGGCTTGCCCTTCCTCGGGTGCCCATCCTCTCCCAGGAGACGCTCCTGGAAACCACACCCATGGCAAGGTCCATCAGATCAAAGAGGCAAGACGAGCATTCCAGGGGGAAATGATAGGGGCAAGTAGGCAAGGTCAACAAAACATGGTCCTGCACATTAGGCTTAAAGCACTAGATTGGTGCACAGAGCACAGACCAGCGGAGATTCTTCACAAAGCAGCCAGAGCAACAGCTACCATGCTATCGCAGCCCACACCTGCAGATGCTGAAGCCACTTCTCATTCACAGTCAATGCCTTGTCCTCGTTGACCAAAGACCAGAGGTCCACATCGCCCATGCCCTCCTCATCATCTTCCTGAAGGCCATAAAGATTGGATGATGAGGCCAGAGATTGGAAAACAACAACGTCACGTGCAAGGGCATACGAATGACTACCAAAACCTCGACCTCTCACGCAGTAACATCGGCAAGTCTTCCGGAAGGCCTTGATGACAAACATTAAATATTCCTTCAGATACAGAATTGATGGCTCCTTGCCACATTCGCCTTCAGAGGATCTATGCCCACCAGAATGAACCCTCACCCCTCCCCTCCAGTTGCCTCACCTCCTCCTCCTCCTTGGGGTCAGCCTTGAGCTTCGTACTGAGCGCGTCCACCTTCTCTGTCAGCCACTCCACAATATGCGCGGCATCCTCCGGCTGAATTCGCTCAAGGTCCTCGTACGCGAGCTCAGATTTGGCCGTGTCACGGCTGGGCTCTGGCAGCACCTCCATGACGTATGCCGTGACGGGCTGCAGCAGCAACTGGTACAGACACTCATGCTCCTTCTCCAGCGCCTCAAGAATCACATTGATCAGCTCCACGTTTGCATCGCGTGCCGCCTGCAGGCCGCCGTCCCCTGCTGCCTGCCTGCGCCTGTAGGCTGTCCCACGGCCGCCAGGGGGCGCGGGGCCAGTTTCCTCACCCAGCGGCCTGTTGCTCAGCTGGACCTTTTGGAGCAGAGCCACCCTAGGACACGGTTAAGATAGAAAAGTCACACAAGCAAATCACTGTGAATCTGTAGCGGGACAGCGCACAGTCCCTGGGTCACATACTTAATACATGTGTGTAAGCGCTTCTGGTCCCGAGAATATGGGTACATTGTCACAAGCCTTTCCTGAGGCCACACATTGCTGTTGTGCATCACTACTTGTCATGACAAGTAAGACTCACATGCGAAGTCGGAATGCTGACTCTGCAGGTTTTTCTGCAGATTTGGGGTCATCTCTTGGCAAGAGCTTGCGCAGTTCCTCTCGGATATGCTTCTCCTGGCATGCACAAAATTATGAATGTAAGTTAGACTTGCAGCTGGTAGCCATGACTGAGTCGCGAAACCAGTTATGGCTACCAGTTCTCCCAGTTATCCATGAAGATGCATCTGAGGTTGTCGTCAGGTTCGAGACTCTCTCAAGATTGGGAGTATTTAGATGCAATACATGGCACACTGTGCTACCATGCCACAACGCTTTGCAGGCACCTATGAAGGCATTGCTGCACATCACCCCTTCCCACGTTTCTCTGGTCACTCAACCATTGCACTGGCTCACCGTTATGAAAGTTCGGAAAGCCTCTGCATCGAAAAACTCCTCGTTATCAGGCATCCATGTCCATAGCTTCCATGTTGTTTTATTCTTGAGGCGCTGGCAACCCTCATCCAGCACCTCCTCCAGGGTTCGATCCATACCGACCATAGTCACCAGCTCCAAACCCTCCCCCAGGGCAGCAGCTGCAGCAGAGGCAAGGTGGGGTTGCTAATTGCATGCATGAAGAAGGCAAGGAGAGGCAGCTCAAGACATGCACATCGTAAGTCTTAGCCATGCAACCCTAGGGGCACCTACCCTGCTGCTGCTTGGCCATTTCATACAGTTGCCTGGCTCTTTCCCGAAGCGTCCCCAGATCGACTGTCAGTAATGACACACGCTCTTGCGCTGGAAGAGACTCCCATAGAGGCCGCACCGCGTCCACACGTTCCTGTGGAGCTAGGAACTGCTCCTTTGACGCATCAACCTGTGAAAGGCAGATGAAAAACTTTTAGCAGGCGATGAAACACTTCATGATTGCAACAGCCTCTTATCCAAAATAAAAAAATCCGTCGCGTCGCTGATCGTACCTGTGGCTTACTGGGCTTCTGAGGCCCTGGCTTGCCTCCGTTGCCCTTGCCACCTTTTCCGCCCTTAGCACCCTTCTTGTTTGCCATGCTTCAAGCTTGATTAGCAAGTCGGATTATGACGTATCTGCTCCCATACCAGAATGTGGGGTGGGGTGCTTTCACTCCATCAGGCGGATCCTACATAAGGTTGAGGAAACATATTATAATGCGGACATGTACCAATTGGATTCAAGATTTTTGTAGTAGAACAGCATTCGTCACAACCGAGACGTGCGTTTCTTGTGGCTGCTGTCCATCTGATGTCAGTGTGACCCGAAATCGACAGCGGTAGGCTAAATCAACAGTAGGACATCAGGCGAATGATGCGATGGAGTTCTCGGTTTTGCCTAGCCTCCACCTGCCATACCTGGGATACTTCGCCTCCGAGCTGTTGAGGATAATATCTCAGTAACACTATTAAGTTGTGTGGGCGATGTGAGGGCAGATGTTCCTAAGTTTAGCATGAAAGATAACGCGTGTGGGCGTGGCTCACGCTTAGCCTCGAACTGTCCCGATGTGACTTACTGGTTCACACAAACGAGTGTGTGCGAACTTGTCACACATCACACGCACACACCTGATAATGAAGATCTGAAATCCGTATGGATCCTCGTGCCACGCTTCGACGTTTTTCGTTCTGGTATTGTGTTTGGCAGTTTAGACGGTATTGCGTAACCCACTCGTGCGTTAAATACTTGAATACTGCAATAGTCTGTTACCGGCATTGCCCCCACATATTGAAACCCTCGCCTTCCGGTATCGGCCTGGATGAGAAGTCTCCGCCATTTTGCTCAGCCCGGTTTGTCTACTACAGGCCTTATCCGCCCGGCCAAAGCTGGACGAGTGCGTCTAGTGCCCCGAGGCGTTGCTGAGGCGGAGCGAGCTGAATCTGCCACCAATGGATCGGCACCAGCCCTTCCAGCTAAACTTGTGGACAAAGTCCGCAGCGTTGCGGGCAAGACAACTACCAAGAATTTGTCCCCGCGGGACGTGTACAATGCCGTTGCTTACAGTACGCGCGATGAACTGATCGAGAAGTTCAATCACACAAACGAGCACTTTGATTTTGGATAAGCATTAGGGGTGGGAGTAGTTTTGCTTCTTTACCAAGCAACGGTGGACAAAGAGATGGCTACTAGCCTACTAGTACGGAGGAATAGTGAGATTGACGGGTTTTCCGTGTATCATTACATTACCCCCGAGAAATCCGGTGTGGGAATCCTTTGCGAGCGCCGTTCCATTGTAAGCTTTGTACCTGAGTGCTAGCGAGAAATCCACTGGGAATTCTTTCCCTGATCTTCAACTTCGTTCCTCAAGGATGGAACTTTCTTGACCGTGTAATCACTGCAGGCGAAAGACGCGAAATTCGTGTACTACCTCAGTGCCGAATTCTTGATGGGCAGGACCCTGACCAACGCCGTTTTCAACCTGGGACTGGAGGGCACATACGCCAAGTCTGTGAGGTCCCTGGGCTATGACATGGAGACCATCCAGGAACAGGAGCGAGATGCCTCTCTGGGGAACGGTGGCCTGGGCCGGTTGGCAGCCTGTTTCCTGGACTCCATGGCTAACATCGACCTGCATGGCTGGGGCTACGGCATCCGCTACAAGTATGGGATGTTCAAGCAGGTAAAAAACCGTCTTAAGTACCAGTGCCTGCTAATTGAGGCTCCTCCCAACATTTTTGTTCTCTGGACTGTGGAAGTCTTTCTCTTTCATAATCGGTGGGAACCCACTGCCTAGACAGGTAAATATCCTGAAGATCTTAGAACAAAAATGGAAATGCGATTTTCAGGGATGCACTCTTGTAGGTATAAATAAAGTCGGTGCTTGACTGCTTGTATGTGTTCCGTACCACCGGTGGATGAGCTTGCTTGTCATTGCCTATTTCTGCACTGCTGCAGGGGATTGACGCGGGTGGCTATCACTCACAAGGAGATGCCTGACGTTTGGCTGACGGACGGGAACCCGTGGGAGATCAAAAGGGCAGAGGTTCAGTGCGAGGTCTGCTTCGGAGGCAAGACTCAGAAGCAGAGGCGCAACGGCAAGGAGGTCACGGTGTGGCTGCCCAAACAGAAGGTGACGTCAGGCACTACATTAGTACGCTTTACTTCTTCTTTACTCATCCTGTTATACCTCCTATCTCTCCTGAAAATTGATTCAGGCGACATTGAATGGCCTAAGTCTCAACAGGATTTTGAGTGATAATCAAATCATGGCCTGGAGATCAGGATTTTGTTTATGACACTCTGAATTATTTTTGTTTACCAGAAGCAGCGGTTCTGACGGAGGTCTTGGTGAAGGGTGCGCCGCAGGCGCCGAAAGTTTCCTGATCCTAATTGATTTCGTCGGTTTCCGTTACCACGCTACTGCTCCTCGGCTTCGCCGAATTAAATGTTTGGTTACCATTTTGGATACGACTCGTAACCAGTAACCACAAAAAAATCCCTGCTGAAGAGGCGGGCTGTTTTCACTGCTGCGTCAAAGAGGCACCGGATGTGAAGCTCAGCAGCCTCCACTTGCCCATCCATTGACTGTCTGATGCTTTCATGTCCAGGTCATTGCCCAGGCATATGACAACCCCATTCCTGGCTTCAAGACCTCCACTGTGGGCAACCTGAGGCTGTGGGATGCGCTGCCAGTCACAGAGTTCAACCTCTCTGCTTTCAATGCAGGCAATTATGACAAGGCAAGTTGATAGGGGGTCCCCTAGGAGTTTGGAAATGAGTTTGGAAATGTAAGCAGGAGTTTGGAAATGCACCCAGGAGTTCCTAAGCTTCGGAGCCTTGATGGCTAGTTTGCATGTCCTAGGTCCAGCTTACAGCCCCAGCCCTAGCACCTCTGACCCTAAATTTCCACAGCCTAACTGCAAACAGCTTTTAAGCCCACATTTGCCTCCTCTCCTAGCTATCCCTGTGCTCTGTAGGTATTTACTCACCAAAGCCTTAACCATTGTTTTTTTGTGCCTCAGCCGCATGTCAGCTACACTCTGGCCTCTGGCCGGAGACCCCAGTTGTGGCTAGCCATGCGGCCTTGGTCACCAATTGTAGGCCGGTCCTGGTTTAATCCCAATCAGGCCTTCCGAGGCCGCGGGGCGGCCTGCTGGGGGTGGATTCGTAGCCGACAAAAGAAGCACTGGCCCTGCTTGCTGTCCATGTTGGCAGGCGATGCTGGAGAGAGATCAGGCAGAGTGCATTGTCGCCGTGCTGTACCCCAACGACGCCACGCCCAAGGGCAAGGAGCTGCGACTCGAGCAGCTGTATTTCTTCGTCGCCGCCTCACTGCAGGTCAGAGGCCCCATGAGAGGTGCCAGGCATGGTGGCTGGAATGCAAAGATCCATCAGGATCAAGAAACCCCTTTTCGAATTGAATGTAATTAATTTTACAAAGTTGAACCTCGTGTACACTTTGCATCTGTCTGTCTTGCACGCATGGTGTTGCATGACTGCATGGCACATTCCCCACCCAACTAGTGCTGCAGGAGAAGGCCTGGAGTATCACCACCAAGGTCAGGACCGCATGCTTCTCACAAATTTGAAGCGTGCTCTGGTCCTCCTACAATGCCCTACAGTCCTTACTGGATTAGATAGGAAGAAAACAAGAATGTTGGGTGGGCTGCAAGCCACGAGGGTGCTGCGCATGCACCTAGCCAAGAGGTACTGTCTTCCAGCCTCACTGATGGTATATGCCAGATTGGGCCCGACTCATGGTCCGTGTCACTACAGCCGCAGAGCGTTTTTCATATCCTGAACTAGACCACTGTCTTACCTTCAAATCCTGAACTGTACCGCTGTCTTACCTTCAAATCCCGCACTCTGCTGTTATTTTATCTTTAGATCCTGAACTGCAAATAGCTGTGTTATCTTCAGATCCTGAACTGCAAATACCGTAGCTGTGTTATCTTCAGATCCTGAACTACAGGTGTGTTACGTTCTGATCCTGAACTACACACAGCTGTGTTACCTCCAGATCCTGAACGACACCATGGTCTTGCCTTCAGATCCTGAACGACACCATGGTCTTGCCTTCAGATCCTGAACTACACCATGGTCTTGCCTTCAGATCCTTGGTCTTGCCTTCAGATCCTGAACTACACCATAGTCTTGCCTTCAGATCATGAACTACACCATGGTCCTGCCTTCAGATCTTGAACTACACCAACCACACGGTGATGCCTGAGGCGCTTGAGAAGTGGCCTGTCAAGGTGATGGCCAAGATGCTCCCCCGCCACATGGAAATCATTGAGGTCATCAATGACGGCTGGACCAAGTGGTTGAAGGACCACCTGCCCGGCTCGGGGGCTGAGAAGAAGGAAAAGATCAACGCCATGTCCATCGTGCACCCTAACCAGTGGAACAAAGATGAGCTGTGAGTCAGGGTCCTCGTAACCTGCTGTGGGTGGACCGCAACCCGCTGCCAGAGGGCCGCAACCTGCTGCCAGGGGGCCGCACGGACAGCTTGGTCTCTCACCTGATGCTGACCTACATTTCTGAAGAGGGAGTCGCGCCGCAAGCACGCTTGACCGCTCATCCAAACTCTGCTTCCCTTTTGAAGCATGACCCTCGCTCTTTACAGGCTGGTCAACATGGCCTACCTGGCCGTGGTGGGATCCGCTCACGTCAACGGGGTGGCCTTCATCCACAGCGAGATTGTGAAGCACGACATCTTCAAAGACTTCTACCAGCTCTTCCCTTCCAAGTTCCAGAACAAGACCAATGGCGTGACTCCTCGCCGCTGGCTCGCTTGGTGCAACCCGGAGCTGTCTGCTCTCATCACCGAGACACTTGGCACTGATGTCTGGTGGGTGGGTGGATGGGTGGGTGGGTGGATGAGTGAGTGGTTAAGTGGATAGTGGTGGGTATATGGTACAGGGTCAGCGGGTGGATGGCAGTGGGTGGTAGGATGACAGGGTGGATGAGTCAGTCCACGCTTTCTTGTGCCAACCCCCTCTGTTATGGTTTTCACTGTGATGTTATCTCTGCATGAAGAGCATACACAGCAGTTCTGTACAATTGCGCCGTAATTCAGAAATCATGCAAGTAATTACGGCCCCTTACAGGTTCAGTAGCGGAATTTGCCTGGAGATTTCAGTGACTACAATCCAGCTACGTAATTTAGCCACGGCAAGGACCATAAACGGCACAGCACTGATACACCGGCTCACACGTCCCATCCTGATGTCCCAGGATCAACAATACCGAGCTTCTGACTGGCCTGCGTGCCAAGGCTGCTGACAAGGCTCTACAGGCCAAGTGGCGCGGTGTGAAGCATCAGCGCAAGGTCAAGCTTGCAGCGGGGATCAAGAAGTTGACGGGTGATGAGATCAATGCGGACGCCATGTTTGACATTCAGGTACGCATCTGGGATCCTGCTAATGGGTACACCTGGGCTCAGGTGTAAAACAAGTGTGAAAGCAGAGGCGAGTGTTTAGGGAATATTGGCATGGGAGGGTAGGAGATGGACAACAGTGAGGCAGTGGCATCTCTGATTCAAAATTAAGGAAGTGGCGTCTCTGATATAAAAGTGAGGAAGTGGCCACTGCTGATCACCAGGTTTATAGACCCCCTCCTGAAATACAATCAACAATGAAATCAAAAATCTGAAATCCTGCATGGCCAGACTGTCAGTGTGATGCTGGTTGAGTGTACCCATCACCATGGCCCTCTCGGCCCAAGCACTGTCAGACTTTGCTGTTTCACCTTATACTCCGTCCGGCGTTTCCTCTACACCCCACCCACCGTCAGGTCGAGGGCATCCACGAGCATCTTCATGGCCAGGCTGTCAGCCCTGATGCATGTGAGCATGTTCCTTTCTCGCCCCATGCACCTATTCACGTTTTCTCCCGCCCCATGCCCCGTCAGGTGAAGCGTATCCACGAGTACAAGCGGCAGTACATGAATGTACCGGCTGTCCATCATCTGGCGGTACAAGCAGCTCAAGAAAATGTCGGCGGAGGAGCGCGAGAAGGCTGTGCCGCGCGTGTGCATGATTGGAGGCAAGGCTGCCTCGGCCTATGACATGGCTAAGCGCATTGTGCGCCTGGTCACGGCTGTTGGCGCCAAGATCAACCACGACCCCGAAACCAAGGACCTGCTGCGCCTGTACTTCCTGCCTGATTACAACGTGTCCCTGGCGGAGGTGGGGTCTTGAGGGGGACAGCGGAGGGTCCCAAGTGGCAGCACAAAAGGAGATGCATGCCTTTCATTGTTTCAGAGAATAAGAGGCCTCAGACAAGGAGGCTTCGATGGTTGCAAATGCAATGCTCCGCTCCGACTCCCCAGTATTCTGTGGGCAGGAATGCGCAGTTAAGTTGGGGCTTGTCCAGGCTCAGATAACCTTCAGCTCAAATGGATGGAAACCTTTGACTCAAGCATTCGCTCTCACTTGTCCCCTGCTTCTGCTCCTTGTGCGAGCCCCTGCCCCCTGCCTTTGACAGTGCCAGCATCCCTACATGCCCCTTCCCCCACTTGCACAGACCCTAATCCCTGCCGCTGAGCTTTCTCAGCACATCAGCACGGGCGGCACGGAAGCATCCGGCACCAGCAACATGAAGTTCCAGATGAACGGCTGCCTCATCATCGGCACCTGGGATGGCGCCAACATTGAGATCGCAGAGGAGACGGGAGAGGAGAACGTGTTTGTGTTTGGTGTGAGGTCTGAGGATATCAGTCGGCTGCGTAAAGAGCGTGACCACTTCAAGACGGATCCCAGGTGAGCCTGAATCTCCGCACTTTATAATTAAGTGTGCTTAAGATTGCTTCAGCTACTGTTCAGCTATAGTTCAGCCTTTGGCCTAAAGGCCCTGGTGCTGGGTCCTCTGACCGCAGACCATTGAAGGTTTGGTTCCCATCGGCCCAGTGATGGGCTGGTAACTGTTGAGCAGCCCGCCAAACGTGGTGTGTTGCGCACTGTGTAAGCACTGTCGGGCTGCCCCCAGGACAGCTGAGAGATGAAATAGTCGGACCCAGCTGCAGACCCGTCCATCATTAACCTGCAAAGCGTCCCAGGATTTTGATGAAGTCATGCCGTTTGGCCATTCTAGGTGTGAGCAAGCTCTGCTGTTGCGACTACTGGCATCGGAGCCGGGTCTCCTACCTCGACCTCTCTGTCCTAATACACGCTATGGCCTGATCTTTCCTCTTGTCTGTCATCACTTCCGTTCCTAGTCTACGCGCCAACTGCCTTTCGTTCTCTTGCCACATCCCCCCAGGTTTGATGAGATCATGGCTGACATCAGGGGCGGCATGTTTGGGGACAGGGAGTATTTCAAGCCCCTTGTGGACAGCATCAGCAACATGAAGGTGAACCTTGGCTTTGAAAGGAGCTAATCAGCGCGGGTAGCAGCAGAGGCGCAGATTCGCTGAAGTACGTCCAAACATTTCTTATTCATTCACTCTGAATTTTGAAGTCAATGTTTTGCGCGTTGAATCCTTTTAGCTAAAAAAGTGAACAAGTGAGCAACAGATTTTTGCATATATGAATCTCTCCACGTGGTTCCTTGGTTTTGATGTTGAGCCCCCAGCAAGCCCTTGATCTCATCCCGACATCTGGCCCCTGAAGGTTAACTATGTATGGCTGGTATGTGTTCTGCCCGCCTGCCCCTGTAGGTTGACAATGACTGGTTCCTGGTGGCCAATGACTTTGCCGCTTACCTGGACACCCAGGCGGAGGTGGACAAGATCTATAAGGACCAGGATGAGTGGACCCGCAGGTAATGGGTGTGAGGCAGTGAAGTCATATCTTTGCTTTAATTTAATACTAATAGTGTGTGTATGCATTTTAACTTGAGGCAAAATCTTAAGCGCCGATAAAAAGCCCAAAACAAAATCTTTTTTTAATTGTCCAAAATTGTGATTCTGCATGGTCGATAGAGCTATGGCAACTTCATGGGTGGGTCTTGTGCTGATAGCAAGAGGAAAGCATCCAAGATAAACGCGGAAGCCGGTTTTCAAACATCGTTGGGGTTGTTGAACAGATGTGTTATGTTCAGGACTCTGGGGACTTGGTAGCCTCTCGCCAGGTATTTTGCCATACATCAATGCATGCTATCTTGGCTGGGTTTGGTGTCACCAGGCAGCCTGACCAGGTCAGGCTCAGCGCCTGGCGTGCGGAAGGTTGTCTGCCAAAGTTTCATACATAGTTGCTCTGCATCAGGCCTCACCCTCATTCCTGTTTGTTGTGCAGGTCCATCATGTACACTGCAGGCAGCGGGAAGTTCTCATCCGACAGGACCATCCGCGAGTACGCTGAAGACATCTGGTGAAGGGTAGCCAGGTGCCGAGGGACAACAAGTACTTGAACATTTTGTATGGAAATTACGTAAAGGGGCCCTGAGGTGTTGTATGACCATTTCAATTCGATTTGTGTCAAGTCTGTTTCCTCATGACGCTCAAGTGACCGCCTCAGTGTGCAAGTTGCTCTGTCCAGCAGATAAGAAATTCCGAATCGAAGACAGGTCCTTCATATCTGCAAGTGAAGTGATCTACTGCCCGGGAGGGGACAAAGACTACTGATACTAGGCTAGAGGCTGGGCTGGAAGACTAGGGAGGCGCACGTGGTGCGTGGGAGCTATGTCGACTCCGGGACTGGGGCGTTGGCTGAAGGGTTTGCAAGTGGGAGCCAAGTATTGAGCTTGGTAGAATGAACTTATCTCTGTCGAGAGACTCCCGGTTTACTAGCGGGGCGCACTTATGTAGGCGCTCGGCAGATGGCAAGCCCGGATAAGGCTCTAAAGGCTGGAAGGTTCATGTCATACAACCGAAGGTTGTTAGAGATCTTAACGACACGCAACTGCTCTCACACTGTTAGCTACGCAGTGTGACAACGGTTGTGTTCGCGTACTGGATACTAGGAGACATGTACTGAGTTAACTGGACTGGGGGGTCCAAGACCACTACACACCTCCCCCTTTGCTGCGTGCATAACGCGCTGCAAGGAGCGTAGGCTGTAGCGACTTGTAGCTGGATAACTCGGCTGGTAAGACAGGGATTAATCTTGTAAATTTACATGACTTGACACGATTTTTTTTTTCATTTGCTAGGCTGGATTTTAATTCTGCTTGGCAAGATCTGGAGAGAATAGTCTGGGCTAGGCTGGTAAATAAGAGACACTTGGACAGTGTTAAATATGTTCCCTTAATGACAAGGAAGGCTGCAACATTACTTGCGAAATGTTTCGCAGCGTTGCCTCCTGGTGTCATAGACAGGATCTGGACTGGGCCGATGTATTTGGGATGTAATTTCTTAACACCTGTTTTGAACTTGAAATTTCTGGTGGAAACCATGACTTGATATCCTGTTTTGAAGGAGTGTGGTGCTCGGAATCTTGAATCAGCGTACGTTTTCTGTCTGTCTTGGGCAGAGCGCAAAAGCTGCTGGACTCGTACAAGTGTGATGTCTAGGTCTGCAAATACTGCGTCAAGTGCTGGGATTTGCTTGTCAGGCATCTGGACAGACAAGGGTGTGTTTGGGTGCCTTGCGGTGTTCAAGTAAATGGGCTCTGTCCGGTGACGCTGGATTTTGCATTATTTATAGTCAGGGCGACTATGGTCAAGAGTTCTTCCCATGTGACATGATTTCCATCAATGAAATGCCTCAGCATTTCTTCAACGACTCGGTTCATGCGCTCGGTTTGCCCATCGGTTTGAGGGTGGAAAGCAGTTGAAAAACGCGGCTCGATTCGCATGCGGGTGCACATATTGCGCCAGAACTGTGAGGTAAAACGCACATCTCGATCCGATATAATATTTTTCGGTAGGCCATGGTGTTGGTAAACATGTTTGATAAAGGCTCTTGCTATGTCCTCTGAGGTACTGGATTTCTGGACTGGTGCTAGGCAGACATACTTGGTAAGCTTGTCAACAATGACCATGATTCCATCGTTTTTCTCTGAAGACATGGGAAGATCGAACACGAAGTCCATAGTGACAGTGTGCCACCTAGTGTCTGGGATGGGCAAGGGCTGGAGCAACCCATACGGTCGTTTGCATGAGGCCTTGTTTGCTTGGCATGTTTGGCATGTGGACACGAACTGTTGGACATCAGGAGCCATGCTGGGCCACCAGAACTGTCGCTGAATCAAGTCTAGGGTCTTGGTCCAGCTGAAATGGCCGGCAATGAGGGTTGCATGGTGCTCTTTCAGGACACGTGCTCGGACAGTGGCTGGAACAATGATTCGACCGCGGAATGACCGGTAGCCATGCTGGAGTGACCACTGTTTTGTGACAGTTGGGTCCTTGAAATCTAGATCTGTCAGGGATTCAGCTTTTATTTGCTGCATGAGGTCTGGACTGGACTCGTTTACTGTGATCGCGAAAAGCATGAGCGCTGCTGCTTCACCTTGGTATGGCAATCTCGACAGGGAGTCAGCAGGGTTGGTTGCACCGGGCCGGTGGCGGACTGAAAACTGGAACCTCGACATGAATTCGCTCCATCGCGCTTGTCATCTGGACAGGGTCGGTTGCTTGGTGAAAAATGTCAAGGGATTGTGATCAGTGACAATTGAAAGTCCTTGGCTGCCCTCAAGATAGCAGCGCCATTCTTTGAGTGCCTTGATGATTCCTAGAATTTCTTGTTCACCTGTGGTGTAATTATGCTCGGCTGGGCTGAACTTGGAGGAGAAGTACGCGACTGGTCGGCCCTGCTGGGTGAGTACTGCACCGCAACCTGTCATGGATGCGTCAGATACTAGTTCGTAGGGCAAGTCTGGATTCGGGTACGCTAGGACTGGAGGTGAAGCTAACGCCTCCTTGATGGCTTCAAATGCTAGGATGGCATCTTCGCCCTTGGTGAATTGTACTTTTTTCTTGGTGAGCTGGTGCAGGGGAGCCGCTAGTCGCGACAGGTTAGGTACGAATTTGCGAAAATAATTCGCAAGTCCCAGGAATTGGAGTATGCCTGTGGCATTGGTTGGGAATTCCCACTCGGTCAGGGTACGAAGTTTTTCTGGGTCTGCGCGCACTCCCTCTTTGGAAAGAATGTGGCCTAGGTACTTGACTTGTTCTTGTAAAAATCTGCACTTCGAAAAGCGCACTTGCAGCCCGGCTTCACGAATCTTCGTAAACACCTGGTTCAAGTGGTCTAGATGTTCTGCTGGGGATTGCGACAGGATGAGGATGTCATCGATGTAAATCAGCACGAAGGACAGGGACTGGAAGATCTTGTTAACAGTACTCTGGTACTGGCTGGGCGCGTTGGAAAGTCCCATAGGCAGACATCGCCATGCATAGTGACCGAATGGTGTCGCGAACGCGGTTTTAGGCACGTCTTCCTCGGAAATCAGCAGCTGGTGAAAGCCACCTGCCATGTCAAGGCTGGAGTAACAAGTGGCACCGCGGGCTGCATCCAGCAGGTCATCAATGCGCGGTAGCGGATAGCGGAGCTTGAGAGTTATTTCATTGAGGGCTCGGTAATCAAGGCAAAACCTGAAGCCACCGCTTGGTTTCTTGACAAAGAGGACTGGAGCTCCGTATGGAGAATTGATAGGGGTGGTGATTCCCTTCGCTAGGAGTTCGGTAACTTGTGACTTGAGCTCGATCATTTCACTGGGAGAAAGGCGACAGTTCCTTCGGAAAGGGGGCTTCGCACCGGGTACAAGATTGATTGTGTGCTTGAGTGGCGGGATGTTAGTCCGCCGGCCTGGGTTGTTTCACTGAAGATGTCTGCAAATCTGTCAATCAGGTTGCGCAGGTCAGTTTGCATGGCTGGTGGCACATGGTCCATGTTCACGTCAAGTTTGCATGGCTGGGTCTCGACTGGTTCTCCACTGGGTTGGTTTGGTACCCTATCAAGGTCGACCTCACTGTCGTCTGGGCTTAGCTCGTGAGGCGTAAGGACCGTGACGAAGGACTTGTATCGACCGGAGTTGAGGTATCTCACGGCGAGGTCAGCTGGGATTTCATCTGGCGGGGGCGTTCGTCTTCCGCGGAGTTCTGAAAATCAGTAACCGTGGGCATAGGGGCGGTGGTCTTCACTACACGGGCAGTTGCACCGCGAGTGCCACGGTAGACGCACTAGGTTTACACGACTCCATCCCCATTGGGTGATGGAAGCCTCATCGAGTCAAGATTGTATGTTAGCCACAAGATGCATCGACAAGAATATGGACAGGACGTGGACAATGATTTCAAAAGCAGCCCGGCCGAGCATAATTTTAAAGTCACTGCCCTGGCTACAGGGACAACTTGATCGGAAGCGGTGGCCACCGGCTTGAATCGCGACATACGAACGGGGAGTCCCATTTTCTTGGGAAATCAGGAACTAGAGCTAGATCCAGTATGAAATAGACTAGGGAGACTTTGACCATGTGCTGGCCGTCATAGATTGATGCTAGGGACTAGGGACTGGACTAGGGGAAGTCCACTTCCATCACGGACAGCGGCTGGGTCATCTGAAAGGCTCGGCATTTTGCTGCTGTGTCGCGTAATCTGAAGGAACTAGAAGAGCCCATGCCTGTTTAGACAAGGCAGGGGCCGCGATATTTGTTCTCTTGAGCTGGAACTAGTATGGACAGCAGGGAGAGCTGAGATTGGAGGAACCAATGCCTGGGGCTGTAGCGACAGCTTGGGGTGGGCAAATATTCGTACTCGCGAAATTAAAAAATGTCTGGGCTGGACTCGGGCCTGGGTGCGACTCGGCTGGAATCTGGACTCGATCTCGAACTGTTCCGCCACGTTACATAACGTGTCAGCAAGGATACGATACATTTAGGTAGATTTGCTTGCATAGCTCTGATTGACTGGGTCTGGTAGTATCTCGATTTGCAGAGGAGCTAGGTAGTCAGCGACTGGACATGTGAGTGACTTGAGCTGCAGATACGCGAGAGAGATGGCAGTATATCGCCCATTATACGCTTGGCTTGGGCAGGAGCAGCAGCGGTTGGGCTGCAATGATATCAGCCTGGACTGGAATTGCGACGGCAACAACTTGATCCGTCGGGGTGACAGCGATAGCGACCCCACTGGAAGACATGGAAACAGCGTCATGAGAATTGCGAAGGCAACGCTTAGTAAGCGGCTGGAAATGGCTAGAAGGGGAGGGGAGCTTGTCGATATGTCGCCTGTAGGCGTTGACAGGTTGTTGTACGACCAGGGGGGGGGAGCTTCGCGCAGTAGCCTGTAGGCGTCGACAGGATGCGGTACGACAGCATGGGGGGGGGGAGCTTCGCGCAGTAGCCTGTAGGCGTCGACAGGTTGCGGTACGACAGCATGGGGGGGGGGAGCTTCGCGCCGTAGCCTGTAGGCGTCGACAGGCTGATGCTGAACCCAAGGTGCTTGTCCGCGACATGCGCTAGGTGCTGGGGTGGCTTAACTCAACGGAACTCTGAGAGCCGGGTTGCGAGATTGGAAATGAGTGACCATAGCTTGGCTTGACTAGACAGAAGCTTGACACGTATGACAGGGTGGCCCGCGCGTAATCGCGTCGAACAAATTTTGACGTGGTACATCATGACTGATGACTGGGACTGAGTTTGTGGCTAGGCTTGGCGCGAAAAAAATGCTCGGTGGATCAATGGCTGGGACTGGGAGATTCCAACAATTCACAATTCCTTTCAATCTGCAGCGACTCTTTGATATCTATGTATCTCAAGTTTGCTGTTGAGAGATTGGAGTGCAAAATTGAAGGTCTGGGAGAGTCAAGGACTTGATCCTCGAGAGGATGCCGGAGGATACTCGAAGACTGGGCACGCGAGGAAACTCGGGGATACTGGTTGTGTCCGATGGTTTCCATTCGGGTGGCTCGACACTACGGTAAAGAGACCTTGGCTCGTGAAACCACTGAAGTGATCTACTGCCCGGGAGGGGACAAAGACTACTGATACTAGGCTAGAGGCTGGGCTGGAAGACTAGGGAGGCGCACGTGGTGCGTGGGAGCTATGTCGACTCCGGGACTGGGGCGTTGGCTGAAGGGTTTGCAAGTGGGAGCCAAGTATTGAGCTTGGTAGAATGAACTTATCTCTGTCGAGAGACTCCCGGTTTACTAGCGGGGCGCACTTATGTAGGCGCTCGGCAGATGGCAAGCCCGGATAAGGCTCTAAAGGCTGGAAGGTTCATGTCATACAACCGAAGGTTGTTAGAGATCTTAACGACACGCAACTGCTCTCACACTGTTAGCTACGCAGTGTGACAACGGTTGTGTTCGCGTACTGGATACTAGGAGACATGTACTGAGTTAACTGGACTGGGGGGTCCAAGACCACTACAGCAAGCTTCTGAAGAGAAGCAGAACCCAGAGTCTTAATAATTTGCGCGTTCACACCTGACCACATCTCCTCACCTGCTTTGTATCCCTTTTTCAGGGACGTCAAGCCTGAGCGGGGCCTGAGCGGGGCCTGAGCGGGGCCCAAGGCTGTGAGGCAGGGAGGCAGGGTCGTATTCCGTACACTGTATATATGTAACATACGGTACTGGATGACATGAGCACCTGCAGATGTCTTGGCTGATAGCAGAGAGTGCAGGGCATGATGTTGCAGCAGTTGATGATGTTAAGCCAATGTAAAAGTATGGAAATCTATAATGCTACAGTGCTGGCTTATGAGCCTAGGGTGATGCCTCTGCACAAACTTAGGTCCATCTTCAATAAATATATTTCGCCAGTCTGGTAAATGCGTATCGGTTCGATTCAAAACTGGTTCCTGGTGCACTGTTTCCGCTGGCCATGCAGGTTGCTGTGGTTCTGCTGCAACATGGTCTGCGATAGTCTGGAATATAAAACATGAAACTCATGTGAGGGTACCGGCTGTCCATCCTGTTGGGTGCATGCAATGTCCCCAGAGACGTCCCTGACATGACGGCAAGTCCGAGTTCCACACTGGCATGCTCGCTTGGGCATGATGCGTGTATATTGATAATGACGTTACACCGTCTACGGTAAATTGTGACTGCCAAAAATCAGGCATGTTATACAGACGCTACTGGCAGGTGCTGCATGCAAGGATGCATGAGTGGCTGAGTTCAGCAAATCGGCTTTAACCCCTGTCCTCTTCGCTTGGCCGCATGCAAACGCCTGCAGGAAGCGGCCCAACTGTATCAGGCATTTCATCAGAAAATGTAAGCATGTGCATGGCCTACCACTGCAAGATCTCGGACACCAGGCAAATATCTCTTCAGACATCAGCGAAGGCATCATGAAGTCCACACTTTACTTTGGTACAGATCAGCCACCGCCTGCTCCATGAGGGTGTACAGAAGCAAGTTGTACGGCTGTAAGCAAAAAATGTTGGGTCCCCATCTCTGGTCCCCATCGGTGCAGTGGTGACCACCTAGCGGCTTGCCAAAGATGGGGCAAAGATGGCACATCCCCAAATAAACACCCATGGGGTGACGAAAGGGTAAGGTCATTACACCAGCTATGGGACAGGGTCTGATCACCCTGTAACATACCGAGAATGAGCTTTTTTGTGCAGGGGGTCCAAATTGCCGTGTATACCGACATCGAATCTCAGATTCGGCTTACCTGAACACGGCATGTGGGGAACTCGCTACGGAGAATCGCCGGCATACCTGGATGACTAGATCTTTATTCTGTATCCTTACACTGGCAGGATCCATATCTGCTGCCTTCTCTGCTGTTACCAGTTTAGAGTGTGGGGGAGAAAGGGCAGGAGGATGGTTTGGCAGTGCTGATCACACAAGTGGCCAAGTGGGTAGCTCAGGTGTCGGACTTGGTCTCCTTTGCCTTCCCGGCCTGTCCTTTTGTCCCCCCCCCCCCTCTTCCTTTAAGTTTCTTCTTTTCTCCCTCCTGAACGGTTGGGCGCCCACGTGGCCGAGCTTTGAGCGGGCCCAGAGGTGTAACGTTATTGACACAAGTGGTAGAGGGGAGCACTACTACTGGCTGGCCCTGTTCCTTGCACCCGAGGTATCAAGCAGGGTTGTCCGCTCAGCCCCCTGCTCTGAAGCCTCTACATCAGCAACCTGCCGGGTATTATTGCGGCCAAATGCCTGGCAGAGGGCGTTGCGCTGGAGGCATGGCCACAACTCAGGTGCCTGTTACATACTTACTTGTAGACGATCTCTCGTGGTTGTGTGCTAGTTGCTTGCCCAGGGGGGTCACTGGTTTTCGCTTTCTGTCCTAGTGTATCAAGTGCCTGTACCGGTTTACGGGCACATGTCCCATGCATCAAGTGTGATGCTCTGTTGGACTGTAAAAACTTCACAAACTTCACTCCCTGCTAACCGGCAGCCCGGTAGGGCTGCGGCACATTCTCGATACCCTGCATGAATATGCCTATGCCACAGTGAAATATGCGACAGTGAAATATGCGACAGTGAAACAGCTCCAGGTCAACGTCAGCATGACCGAGATCTCATGAGTTTAACGGCCGCTTAGCAGCGTAGCGCAGGCAACCAGCCCATGCCTGAGTGTATGGCCCAGATGTGCTGAAGCGTGTCAAAGAATTCGTTTGTTTGCATCATACAGCACGAGAGCGGCAGTATGCAGAAAGCCATGCAAGATAAAGAGGTACCCCTGGCTGCCGCGCTGCACCATATCCCCCGCATGGCTGCCAAGGTGCGTCTGAGGCATCATCTGCTTACACGCATCTGGTTGGCGTCTGTTTATGCTGTGCGTGCAGCCAACTACATACGATGATGTGGAGTGGGCAACCGGTCACCTCAAGCCGCGGTACTGCCTCAGGAGCAAGATGCAGTCAAGCTTGCTTCAGCACCTGCGCGGCTGTGCCAGGCTGCGGGGCTAGTACCTGCGTTGAGGGCTAGTCTCTAGTGGAACTCAGGTGTCGGACTTGGTCTTCTTTGCCTTCCCGGCATCTCCTTTTGTTCCTTTCCCCCCTCTTCCTTTCAGTTTCTTCTTTTCTCCCTTCTGAACAGTTGGGCGCCCACGCGGCCGAGCTTTGAGCGGGCCCAGAGGTGTAACGTTATTGACCTGCATCCGCTACCAGCTGGGGGATCATAAGGGAGCAGATCCACCCGCTACAGCGAGGTTGTTGGCAGCTCGTACTCCGTTTCCTTCACGCAGCGGTAGCACGAGCACCACGGCAAGACAGCCCCCTCATGGCGACTGACATGGCCGCTGTCATGCAGCTCACTGTCACACAGAGCATCGAAGGGCGCAGCTGGTGCAGGGAATTGCTTGGTGCCTTGGAGGACCTGGAGCAAGGAGCAGCCGTCCCCAAACTGAGTCAGACAACAACCGTTCTACAGCCTCTACGGCTCTTCCCGTAACAGAGGTCCTGGCACTAGTGGACGCAGCCTACGAGGGGGCGCAGCTTGAGGTCACCGGCCTAGGGGATCCCAGAGAGGCAGAGACCCAGCCATCGAGCATAGGTCTGCCTGTGGCCGCCTACCTTGCCTGGTAGGAAATGAATTCCATTACGCAGGAGACAAGCCCCAGCCAAAGAATCTGGCGTGGGCTGCATCCTGTCGAAAACATTGCTACTGCCATGAACATCAATGTACACCTCCTCCGCCACCGCTGCTTCCATCGCTGAGGGCAGCTCAATAGCCTCACCGTTTACCATCACCCTTACAGGGTCCAAGTGAGGCATCCGTGGGATGTTGCTGTCCCTCAAGGTTGCCTGGGGCATAAGCCCCCAGGGTTTGAGTAGCAGACCGGATCGCTCATCGCTGCCTCAACGCCTTGTGCATGACTGCCTTGCCTTTGCTAAGCTTGAGCATGTCAGCAGGGATCAGCAACTCGCACGGGCCAGGCTAGTCTTCACACTTGTCTTGCAGCCAGGTTGCGGTCTGGCGTTTCCAGTAGTGGGCCGGCCGGGGAGACGGGTGGGGTTGCTTGAAAAATTTACACAGTGCAAGGCTGATAAACAGGAATGACCAGGAGTTTTACACTTTGGTGCGCCCTAGGAGAAGCCATGTCTAGTCACTGGCAAGTGTTTTTTAATATCACCCTTTGGGGCCTTCTGGGCAGCCGTCAATGGGTCGATTCTGACATGATGATGATCAGATGACGCCTGGCAAGCCCAAGCATCAGGGCACGTTGAACCATGACCCTCCGTTGCAGGCTGGGACGTAGCCAAGCTGCAATATGAAAAGCACTGGTCCATGGCTCGCGTCATCATGCAGAACTCGGGGACAGCCGGAAAAGGAGCAAATCCTTGGCTTGACAAGCTCGTCATAGGCTCAGTGGTGGCTGTTTTGCGGCTCCCCAAAGACCACCCTAAGCTTTCCTTTCAGTGGTAGAGTCCATTCAAGTGGCATGACTCAAGCAGCTTACGCATGCCAGCCACAGCTTAAGCACGAGCTGCCCCCAAGTAGGTCAATTCTAGGGTCATATGGCCTCACTCTCTCTCTGTTGCAACCTTCCAGACCTTCTCATGGGAGTTGTAACAACTAGAGCGCAGAGCTCCTTGTCTCCATGCATGGCATGCCCTGCTCCTCAAGGATGATGCGGTGCTTGATGACCAACAGGCAACAACTGGCGCCATGCTGCAACACCTTGCCGCTAGCAGCAAGCGTACCATGCAGCAAGCACCATGCAGCTAGCAGTATGCAGGACCATGCATGCTTCCAAGGTTAATGACCGTACACCTCTGGGCCCTGCTCAAAAAGGCTCGGCCGCGTGGGCGCCTGACTAACAAGAGTTGGGAGGAAAGATGGAAACAACACGGGGGGCAAGCTTCCAAGGGCCATGGGGCCGTTATGGACTAGTGGTCCTTCCCCTCAACGTACGAAACACTAGGCCCTATCAAGAACACACCTTTCCAGGTTTTACGGTGAATGCGCTGATGCTACAACAAAAACACTGCACCTGGCGCTTGTCCCTTGTAGATTTGCCCTCCTCCAGCCTCGCCTGCCTCCACTTCTGCTATTATTTTCTTTTTCTGGGACTCTACAAGGTGTGACACCGGCCGCCCAACCCTAAAAACCCTGAGACGCGAACACAAAAACAGCCCGGGTGCGCATGTGGCCCTCGTCGTCAGCCGAGAAAAGGCAAGCATGAAACAGGATTGGCACACGACCAACAAACACTCAAACGGCCGCAATAACTCATGCGTAGGTGTTAGAATAAAGTATGCAAAAAAGAATTGATGCCCCATCTCGGCAACCCACTGAATGGCAAGCACGGTACCGTAGAACCACAAAAGTTCCACGCAGCAAGGAAAATGTTTTATTTCGTCCCACAGCAAAAAAATAAAAGAAAAGTGGTCGCGTAGCCTCGGCGCAGCGACGAAATTTTTTGCACATCATTTATTTTAACGCCGCGCAGCAGTTACGGTACAACAGGCACCTAACAGACCACCGCGCGCGGCCGTGTCCGCGCAGCCCAATACCGTAAAGTGCCATATAATTTGCTCATCATTAATTAATTATTGGGGTGCTCGAACATGGGCGCGCGCTAATAATAATTCAAAAATCGCTGCTGCGCGGCGTGTCAGTCAGGTGCCCAAGCAACTATTCTGGGGGTGCGCACTAAACATTTAAGAACAGCAAATACAAAAAACGCGCGCTCGCGCGCGACTGTTCGATTCAGGGGGGGGCAACCAGCGGTTCCGGGGCGGGAATTTTTTTCAAAGCGTGTAATTTCCAAATTGCCGGTGTACGGCATTTAAAATCCCGTATTCCTCAAGCCACGCTCAGGCGTTTTCTTTCTTTCTTTCTTTGGAAGATACGGTAGGAAATGATAGATCCTATTATTTGAAACTTGTCTGAGCCAGGCTTGAGCCAGGCGAAGGTCAAGTTGGTCGATCTGGCGGGTCCAAACTAAGTTGGCATACGACCTCGAGGCCTCGTTTGCCTGTTCTTAGCAATGCAATATACCACGATATTTTGCTCCACCAACTCAGTTAAGCGAGTGATCTCTGATTCACGGACAGCTGGCATGTGCCAGGGACGTCTGGTCGCAGAACTTTTTTGTCCGCCTCATCCACCACTCGGAATTCAAAAATTCGAAACGTGTATCATATTCGAGCATAAATGTAAGAGTGTGATGGGTGGCTGCGGGCGCTTGCGTCTTTAAGCGGGCCTACCAGTTGACCCAGCAGGCCAGCACAGCCAGAGGGCATAGCTGGCTGAAGGAGCATCCCTCCCCTAGGTTAATGAGCCCCATGGCGAACAAATGGAGGACACCGAGGTAATTAACAAGGGAGAGAATTTGCTAGATCCAGTGGACTGCAGTTCTTGCCCTGCCATTTCCTCTAGCACCTGCCTGAAGATATCATGGTGCATTCGCGCCGCATGACGCATGGCCGGCTATACCCCAGCTCGCACAGCAGATGCAACAATTCACCTGATTGGCTGACCGGATTGCCAAGCATGGGAAGCCAGTTCAGCTGCATGGCAACTGTCATGTTCTGGCCCCTGGTAAGGATGACCAGTAGCATAGTGGACTTTTCGAGGTGTAGCTTGACCATCGCAGTCCCATGGCAGCTGCTGCCCAGCTACTGCTAATAGATACGCGCGCAAGCAGCACAGCTGCGTCATGCAGCTTCATCGCTTCAACGGAAGTATGAAAGCTGCTGCCATTGTTGCTGATGCTTCAGCTCGTGCGGTAGCTGGTGAAGCAACAGCCGCATGTCCGGAGCCAGTCCCCCCTGCGGCTGTACTTGTAGCACCTTAATATTCCTTGTATGTTCTGGCTGCTGCTTTGGCTCCGGCTATTGCTGCTGCTATTCCTGCTGCTGCTGCTGTTGTTGTTGCTGCTCATGCTGCCCCTATGGTGTTGCTTCTGATGATCTTGCTGCAAACGTAAGAACCGCAGCTGCATTCAGGTGTAGCTTGACCATTGCAGTCTCGTGCTGCCCATGCTTCTGATCCTTAGAAATAACTGCCTGCGTGACGCAGTTTAACTGTGGATCCATGGCTGCATGCAGTAGCGCAAACTCAGCGAGCTTCTCGAGGGGTATGACCAAGGATCGCACTAGCTGGCTCAGAGGCGAGGCTGTCGTTGCTGTTGTTGTTACTGTTGCTACTAATGTTGCTGATGATTTTGCTGTTGATGTTGTTGTTGCTGCTGCTGGTCCGGCTGTTGCTGTCGTTGTGGTGGTTGTTCCTGCTCCGGCTCATGCAGCTCATGCAGCAGCTGCTAAAACAGCAGCTGACTCTCCGGACACAGTCCCTCTGCAGCTACTGCTGCAACACGTCAATTTTCCGTGTATGCTCTGGTTGTTGCTTTAGTTGCCTCCGGCTGCTGCTTCTGCTGTGTGTTGCTACTGCTGCTCTGGCTCCGGCTCACTCAGCTGACCAGGTGCATCAGGTTTATCCGTATTTGCTAATTCGTAAGCATCCATTGCAGTGCAGGTGTGAAGATAAGGGAGGGTTTGATGTCACTTGAGTTGAATCTGTTGCCTTGAGGGCATTTCTGAGGGCCAGGTTTTCAAATTCGCAATGGTGTAGGGTTTCAAACACAGCTTTTCCATTAATGGGCGTTGCAACATGTCTTTAATTTTGTATATGGCCCCTGATGTTGGCAATCGTTTGCACAAATACAATGTTGAATACCCTTCCCAAATAAAAAGTTAGAGTCCAATTGATACCTGATTTCTACATGTCAAAATCAATGTATAAAACAGTCCATGAGATTTTGCTAGACCTCCTGTCACTGGATTCTAAACATTTTTTGTGCAATCGTCAGGTCATTGCACAGGCCTCGTACCGATTTTGTGGCTCGTAAAATGAATCACTTTGCATCGAGATCTGGGACCGCCCCAACCACCAAAAGCAGTGCCCCCATGTTGCCCCCAGCCTGGCAAAGTTTGAATTCCCGAAACTTTCGCAACACGCGACCATTTCAGTCGCTCTTCTGGTTTTTGTTCTCACACGTCATTCATGCACGTCGGAAATCTCTCGCACAAACGAAAACAAGGCTCGTCGGTACCCTGGACAATCCCTGGACCTGTCAGGCCTTTACTTTCGCTACAGGGCACCGAATCGATCGCCGACGGGCCCTGACCAGCTTAAAAGAGTCCGAGTATTCGTTTACAGCCACGCATATGCTCTAGGATGCAAATTACACGCTCCGACAAGACTTCCCGCCCCGGAACCGCTGGTTTGATTCGACATCCGTCGAGTGATCCTTACGCCAGTCCCCGTTGCGAAGCTCGATCCTGGAGGCAGAGACGGCTGCTGACGACTGCTGACGTTTCGGGGCCCCAACAGCCACATGTTTCCTGAGACCAGGAACCGGCGGAGGAGGACGATGACGACAATGCTGAGTATTGCTGGCCGTGTACAATATGTAAAAGCTGTGCCTTTGGCGCAGCCCCCGAGTGACGTGTCTGCTCTGATGACTGCTGAGGTGTGCTAGGCTGCTGTGTGGTGTAGTGGTATTGAGGAGGTTTTCCATGTTTGGTGTCGTGTTTGATTTAGATGGGACATGGCAACGTTGATGGGTTGGAAGGCTGCCCTTATTTTTATGGTTGCATTGTTTTGTAAGTGGTGATTTTTGTTAGAGCCAATTCACACCTAGTTCAGTTCGTCGAGTTCGGTTCGGTTCAGTTCGTCAGTTTGGCGACTGGTTTCGCAACCTGCGATCTCACTTAATTCACATCAGAAAAACTAAACCTTGCGGCCGTCGCATGCTTAGACGTCAGCTTATGCAGTGAAGTGGCCAGGAAAGCAACATACAACAACAGACAATACAGCACGGGCTAGCATGACAGCATGGTCGTCATTGCCATGCTGATCTGATGAGCACATCGGATGGCATGTCGTCCTCAGCCGACTCAACCCCATCCTCAGGGTGGGACAATTGGAGATATTCAATCAAATAACACATTCCTTTACTGCTGTGCCTTCTCATTCGGCATGACGTTCCTAGCAGGCTGTTTGATGCGCCCTTGCCTCGTAGTTGGGGTCTGATTGCTGCCGACAACCTTTATGGCAACGAGCAGTTGGAGGTACAGAAAGAACTACAGTTGAGGAAGCTGTAATTTGAAAATCAGGGCGCTGCCCCTCCTCACCTGATCCGAATGATGTAGAGGTGGGTGTGGATATCATCTGCACCTCAGGTTCTGCCGATGGTCTTGACGAGGTAGGCGTGACTGGTCTCAAGGCCAGTTCCAGCGGCTCGGGTACAGGCTTGACGACTGACTCATGCAGGGGAGCAGCTTCAATCTCCATTAGGGGCACCTGCAATACAGGTGCTGAGGAGAGGGCACACATCCCACTTTCTGCTGGTTCTTCAGCAACACGCAGCGACTTTACTGGCGTTCGCACGCTCAGGCATTTTTGGACAGCTGTCAAATACAGGGGGTTATCGACCATCCGTTGACACACTTTCTCTCCGTCACTGTATGATTCTGCCACCTTTTTCGGGGTACTATCCCTACACTTATCGGCGTTGAGGATACTTAGGTCCAGGTCTTCCCTTTCTTCATCCGCGCGTTGATCGGCTTCCCGTCGCTCTGCATCGAGCCGCGCAATTGTAGCAATCGCCTCTGCGGTGACTCTACGATCATGCGCCTCCTTGGCCCTGGCCCTAACGGCAAGTTGCTTCTGTATCCTCAACTGTTCGTTGTTTTCGAACTCTTGCATGGCAGTGAGGACTGGGACCTGCGGGTCCCTTCCAGACGACGCAGCGGTATCCCGGCTAATCTTGGCCGCAGCCTCCATGTCTTGCTGGACCATGTTCTGCTTCTGAATGGCGACTTCCTTCTTCACCTCACGAGTGATAGCTCTTGTGTCCCGCGCTACTGCATCCAGTTGAGCCTTATCAAGCTCTGGGATGGTGAGCAGTTCACCAGGAAAGGCTTTCTTGCCCTTCCCAGCCTCATGACTCATACTGAGCTGTGCTGGATGGTACAGATCTCTTGCTTAATCAAGGATGCGACTAGGATTTATCGACACTCGACCGATTCAAGCACTTTTTTAACGACTTAGTTACCAGCGAATTCGAGGTGCTAACGAATCCGGATTCTTCTCTTCTTAAAGGAGTGCTAGGAGCCCTTTACCAAGGGTAACCTGCTGTGCAGGAGCGATAATCTGTCTGGTGAGCAGATTATCCTCGACTTAATCCTCAGGTTACTGCACTAACCTTTGATGATTCTTCCCTTACTGTTGACAGAAGTTACGAAGTGAAGTCGACCCTGGTGAAGACTGATGCACTGATGTCGACAGTTGACAGGTTGGGGCGGCTTAGATCGGACTTGTGGACGAAGCTGTCCGAAGTGATGAAGAGTGTAGAGCTGACTGAACGACTCTTGATGGAGAAGATCAACTGAAAGATCAGAAGATCGACTTGGTAGCCTGGGGAAGCAGCTTGCAGTGTCGACTTGAGTTCTAGAGATTGAGCTGAGAGCTCGCAGTGTAGAGGTGTCAAGCGAGAGAACAAGAAGAATGAGGAGTGGAAGTAGAGGAGATGGAACTAGAGATAGCGAATAAGTGTAGTGTGTAACTAGAGCTATTCGCACAGTGTAGTGTCCAGGCTTCGATACTTAGTGATGTGGTCTTAAGAGCGAAAGGATCAGTGTAGAGTTAACTAGATATCTCCTTCCAGTGTAGTTTCCTGGCCTTGATAAGGGGCCGAAATATCGCAGGTAGACAATTAGTCCCAGAACAGATTAAAACGGGGTGATTCAACTTCGTGTATACTTGAGTAAGAAGAGAAGAATGCCTGGAACGAGCCAGGCATTCTCGAAGTACCACGAAACGTAATGGATCCGAAACCAAAAAGAATGTACAAACCACCCCTGCGTGCGGTGCACCCATACGTCGTGACACTGTCAGGCAGGCATTAGGCATGCAGGTACGCAGGCAGCAGGTCAGTCGCTTCATTGGCAGCATGCAGGTAGGCCGGCAGGCATAAGGTTCGCAGGTATGCAGGTTTCTGGTCAAGCTGCTGCAGGCAGTTGTGGTGTGTCAGGATGTATAGCTGGTGCATGGCACCGGACGCTCTGTCGAAATGTCATCTCACATCATTCACGGCAATCTGAAGAAGTCAAGCAATTCTGCCAGCATTGCCAAACCTAACAGACGAAACGAGTTTGCGCCTAACGCAAAGCTGCACGATAGTCCCAACGATGGGCTTACGCATGTCCTGCAGTCTGAACTGTCATCCTGCAAGTTCAAAAACTAGTCAGCCGCTGGCTGCAGCGATACGGATGAATGCGAGCAGCCCTGTCATCACGGCAGAGCTGTTAAACGAGTTTGCGCTTGAAGCAGCGCAACGCGAGTGCACGCCACGTACTGTGCAATATGACCTTTCGGTGAACAAGGTCAAAAACAATGTGGCCGAGGCCGAGGCTGCCCCGCCACGCGCATATACATTGCGAGCAGACAGGCAAACGTCTTTCCGCCCAACTCAAAGCAACGCGATGGCCTGTTTCTGAAATCGGGACCACTTTCCACCTCAAACCCCTAAAAATAGCATGTCCAAGAAAGTACGGCTCGTTCGATCCACTCCGCGCGCCTCCGTTGCAGTGCACTGTCGTAAGCTAGAGAGGCACGAGATACGCCAGTGGAACAAAAAATTACACGAAACACTGGGGCGTCCGCGAAGAACGAGCCTGCCACATTCTAGGACACTTTGGCGGTTGGTAACCGATGTCCCAGTGAAATCAACTGGAAACCCAAACCCTATCCCTTTTCGTTCCTTTCAGTCACTCGGGTATTTTTGCTAGCATCAAACGAGGTTGTAATTGAGTTTTACTGTCCTGGCTGAAAGTGCTACGCGGAAGAAAATTTAAATTATTTTCAGTGATGCGCGGTGTTAAATTAAATTACCTGTTGCGCGACGTTAAATTAAAATTAAAATTCGCTGCTGTGCGGCCGTTTTTTAAATGCTGCACGACGAATTAGGTGGGCGGGGGCGGACCCTTCGGCGTTGAACACGTAAACGGTAATTACTTAATTGTGAGCGAAGTCAACTTGGTTTTACGGTGTGCAATTATGCATCACTGACCTCGTCACTGACTGGTTTTGGCGCATTTGACCGCTACCGCTTTATTTCAATCCGGTCGACGACGGCCGCGGACAGGTCTCAGCAGAACAAACAGTTCTGCATCAGAGTTCTTTCATTAAAAGGCTGACATATGTGCATGATAATCGATGTTTTTTCTGCCTGATAAGTTACAGTTGCATAGTGAGAGCATACTTGTGCGTCCTGCCGAGATCAGGCCCGACCGCGACGGTCGACCCGAAAATCAACCAGGAAAATCCGTGTGAGGAAAACCGGCCATAAGTACCGAAACCAAAAGTGGACGGTCACTGGGTCAGGCTGGGCCACCGACAGACAGACAGACACAGGGACATGATCAGTACCGTATCTGACAATTAACTCTCCTGTGCCATCAAGCCTGGATGATGAATACCGGTACTCGCCCCAGCCCACAACCCGTCAATCCAAAAGACATGATACCTTTACCCCGGGAGTCTTTTTACTGATTCGCTGGAGGACCTAGTCGTTAAAGCTGAGAGACATCCATAAGCACAAGCGATTTGATCTTGCAACATGGCTTGGATTCAAGCTCCCTCACTACACGGCTTCATGTCATGAGCTGCTTGTGCCTCTTGTGCCCCTCCCTCGTATGCGTTCAGGGAGCTTTTCCCCCAGGTCGTCCGCGTCATGCTGGAGGTGGCAAGCTTCATCCATGCAAGTCCACAGGTATTGCTGCGTGGCTGTTTGATGACCTTGGCCTCACCCATGCATACAGTCTGCAGCTGCAAGAGGCCTTTGCATGCTCAGCCAAAGCCCCCCCTCAATAACACTGCCCAATTGTTGTACTCTTTTAGTCCAGAGTCTCCAACAGCAGTCTCTGAAGTGATCCTCCTCTTTCTAACGTTCGATATGACATATGACTCAGCGTCAGTTTGGCAAGATACATTCGGCAGGGCGACCCATAGCCCTGCGTCTTAGATGTACCATTCACCACCTCCTTTGTCCATTCCAGGACATCGGCTGTGGCTCAGTGATGAAGATGACACTGGCGGCAGCACCTGCATCAGGAGTGTATCCAGAGATCCAGGAGAACCCAGATGTTCCTCATGGTTCGCTTACCTATCAGGTGACTGGCCATGCATCTTCGGACAGTCTGCTCCATGAGAAAAGGGATCGTTAACCATGCATGAGGAGCTCCATGGTCAGTGCTAGCGCTATGCAGAAGCAGCCGTTTAACTGTCCTGGCACATGGGCATGGGAGAATCCTCTTTATTTAGATTTTAGAATGATGCAGCTGAACTTCAGCTACATCATGGCCTGCAGGCGCAGAGGCCTGGTGCAGCTAGCCCTGTCGCTCAAGCCAATGACAGTAGGCCTGTTATTGTTTGATCTAGATTGGCCCGTCGGTGGCTGCCCAGTGACCTGCGCAAGATGGTCTGGTTTGCACACTCATATAAACATTGGAGCCGGCATGTCAAATGCCCATGGGATTGATTGCAAGGCTCTTGTTTGTGCACATCACATTGTCTCCCGTAAATAATATTAGTCAGCCCTGCCTGCTTTATCTTGTGCCCAGCTATTGGGAGCCGCGTCAAACACCTCATTGAGACGCCCGAGGTCATCTGGGGTTCCCTGGACTCAAGTGTTTTTTGGAGGCAGCGCGGAGGCTACTTCGCGCTCATCAGGTTCACTCAACGCTTCTGGAGTCGTTCTCTACAGAGGCCCTTGCGAAATTTCCACTTCTGGACCACCACTGGCCCCTGGTGGAGAAGTTTCTGTGCGTGCCCACGCACAGGATGTGCGCATACTGTGTAACTTTCCCAAGGGTACATTTCCGAATGGCAGCAGGAGGTGTGGGGGGAACCGGGCGTTTTTATACCGACACACCGTGGCACCATTCCACGTCTCTTCTAGACGCATTAATGGGTTTTCGAACGTGCGCAAGTCAATTGTGTGTTCCTGTGCCTCTCCTTGCGCGGTGTTGGCAGTGTGGACATCGCCGTGCACATTTCTGCGGATTGCGAGTCGACCGTATTGGCAATCCACATCATCAATTGCAATACATACTTTTGTCACAAGCTTGCGGCCCTTCATTTCTTAAGACCGCAGCGACTGTAAGGTTCTAGCCTCCCGCCAGCTCGGGCCTGTGGCTGTCCAGCTTCGAAGCTTAAACTGGGTGGACATTACTTAATGTCCTAAGCGAAGGGAGAATATGAAGACAAGAAGGTATTTCTTAGACACCGTCACCGAGTCTCACAAACGTTAGGGGTCGGTCAGACTGCGTTGCGTTTGAGGTTGCGTTTGGACTTCCAAACGCAAACGCAGACGCGAAACGCAGGGGGGGGGGGGGGTTAGCGTTTGGATAAAACATTGGTATGTTTAAATGGAATCAACTGCGCCCTTATCTTCTGATAGGCTATTTACGATTATGAATGTCAAACGCAACCCACCAAACGCGATAGTCTGACCGACCCCTTACCATCTGCAACTGGCAAGGGGGGCATGATTTCTAGTCTGAAATTGAAGGCACGATGGACGCGAAGTCCATCATTCAGTGTGCCACCGCAGATCCCTCCACCCATGCAATTTTCAGAGTTTCCATTGTGCAGATGCCTTGGATATCTCTCCCCAAACGCACTTAATGCAGCATTTCAATTGTGTATTGGTGTCACACCTGCCCCACAATCTCTCCTCTCAGAATGCAATTTGCAGCGTTTCATTGCACTCATGCAGCATGTAATGTTGTAATAGTGCACCAGCCCCACAAATCCCTCCAACCTGTAGCATCATGCAGCACGAGAGCGGCAGCATGACCTAGGCTATGCAAGGTAGAGAGGTGCCTTTGGCTGCCGTGTTGCAGCGTGTCCGCCGCATGGCCTTCAAGGTGTGCAACGCATGCAGCCAACTACCGTGATGTGGTGTGGGCCACCAATCACGTCAGGCCGCGGCATTGCCTCAAGAGCAGAATGCAGTCCAGCTTCCTTCAACATCTGCGCCAAGCTGCATGGCTACTTGCGTACGCTTTAAGCTGGGGGGGCATGAGGGAGCAGATCCAGCCGTTACAGCTAGGTTGGTGGCAGCGTACGTACGACTTCGCTTCTATGCAATGCAGCGGTCGCACCAGCAGCACAGCAAGACAGCTCACTCATGGCGGCAACCATGGCGGCCGACATGCAACTCGCAGTCAGGGAGGGCACCGGAGGCCCCAATTGGTACAGTGAATTGCTAGCTGCCTTGTCAGAGGAGCTAGAGCTGGGATCAGCCATCCCTGGCAAACTGCGTCAGACAGCGACTGACCTGTAGCCGCTACCTGTCACACAGGTGCTAGCGCTAGTTGATTCAGCCATTCACCTTCAGCTTGCAGCGTGCGCACGAACTTGAGGCTGCGGCTCGGATGCTGATGCTAGTGCTCAAGTGGAAAGCACATCTCAGAGTTCTTCTGGACAATGCATGAATGAGAGGATGGAGGGTGTGCAAACCAGCTCATGGCAATGTGCATCACCGTATTATGGAATCACCCTTCCATGCATTCAACGGAGCTTACAATCACAGAAACAGAACCTGCGCCCGCGAGGATTTACCTTCCGATCACGCGACCATTCACAATCTCTGCGCATAAAGGAAGCAGATCTTAGACTCAGTGCATGCAGTCCTGGCATCGGACGCAGCACTGGGCACCGAGGCTGCGACAGATGCTCTGGCGGCCGCATGCGCACTGGACGGCCTAGGCTCGCTGCCTGCGCTTCAGCTGCTGCTAGCCTCGCGCAGCACATGCCTATCACAGCGGCTGGCAGCAGAAGCAAGCCAGGCTGCGAGCGGCGGCACGGTGGATGCGGAGCTGGCGCAGTCGATCCAGACGACCATCGGCCAGGTGGGACACAGTCTTATTTTCATCTCGGCTACAAGGCTGCCAAAAGCCTCATGAGGACCAAACCTGGACGTTCTACGGCCAGCAGCGCGTGCAGCATGGCAGGCCATGCATGAGGCCCCCAGTCAGAAGATGGTCGTTTGCTGAATTGTAGCTGAACTGCTCTGAAAAAAAGACTGGTGCAATCAGGCTTGATAGGTGTAGGATAATGACTACTGACTTCCTGGAGGAAAATGACCACTGACAGGTGCATCTGCGGTGGAAGCTCAGGAAGCCGCGGCCTGGCGGCGCTCGGGCTGGGCCGTGTTTGAAGGCCTGGCCGCACTCACACCGGAGCAGGTTCATTGAGATGGTTGGCGGGCGATTGCAGCGGCACCAGCTGGCGGTAGTGCAATGTGCGCTCGGCAAAGAGGAGCTCAGGCCAGGCTCGGGCCAACCAACCAGCGTCTGCAGTCTGTCGTAGATAGATGCCAGACATACTACAGGCCTCATGGCGTACAAGTGATTTTGGCGGGGGCTGAAGGAGAGACTGTGTAAGGGGGTGGGTGGCAGTTATGAAAGCTGCGGCGCAGCTGCTCGACTTTGTCCATAATGAGCCTCATGACTTGGATGCTTGATCCATTTTTTCTAGGCCGCGTCCTGCCCTGCCTTTCCTGCCTTGACCCGCCTGTCCAGTCTTGACCCGCCTGTTCTCTGTCCAGATGCTGGGCCACATGGGCTGCATCGAGCCTGGCAGGTCAGATGCGTAACACCATGGAACATGACAACTTGCTGGTGGCCACGCCCACGCCGCTGTCTTGGCAGGAGGTAGTCGTGTCCAAGTCTGGCCACGCTGGCGGCAGTACGGACGGCGCCGCCGCCCTCGTCATGTCAAGCTCGAACGACGCGCCGCTGGCTGACATGCGGTTTTGGCTTCCGGCATGCCCCTCCTCGGCGGCCATCGCTCTGCTTGAGGGCTCTTGCCAGGAGGTGCGGCGCGCGGGCGACCATGCAGCGAGTGCTGAGGCGCTGCAGATGCTAGAGTGGGAGGTTGCCGGCGCGGAGCTGAGGGCCGTCACAAGTCTTCTGCAGCAGGGCGCCGAGCACCTGCAGCAGCCAGCAGCCGGCAACAACGCCGGGGCCGCTGATTCGAGGATCAGCGAGAAGAGCATCCTGCAGCTCATGCTGGGCGTGCGCAGTATTAGGGACGTGCTAGCCGGAGGCAGGCTGTTGAGGGCGCGCACACCAGTGGGGACAGCGGCTGCTGCCGGCGGGACCCAGTCCTTCCCCAGCTGCGGGACTGGCTGGGGCTGCGGCGGAGCTTCAGGATCGGATGGTTGCCACTGCTTTGGCGGAGCAAAGGAAGGAACGGATACGGCTTGTGCAGCAGCTTCAGGCGTGTACCAAGCATCTCTCATCTTTGATTTCATTGACAAGCATGTGGCAATGTGGCTGTGAGAAAGAGATGTTTCTGCAACTTTCATATTGTCCGCTAACATCATTTGTGCTGGGCTCCTCCGCTCCTCTACTGGTCATGGATAATTCTGCCCATGAGCTGGCCACGAAGCCTGTGGTACCTCCCTGTAGTGTCCCCATGGGTCGACACACAGCGCTATTTGTGGTTTGTCCCTTGTTTGCATGCCGTTATTTTGAAGCTGACTTCCTGCCCTGCCGTCCTCCCCTTGCTGCCTCAGGACCGGCTGGATCCAATTGACTGGGCGATCTATGAGCCTCACTCCTGGGGAAACGTGCAACGTTATTCGCAGCGGGTCTCCAATTTGTTTGGTACGCTGGTGCAGCTTCAACGTGCGCTGCCAAAGCCAGGTTCTGCATCCCGGCAGCAGCAGCAGCAGCAGCCCTCCACCTCCACAGACACCAACCCGCTCAACTTGCTACCAGTGGCGCCGAGGTTCCAGTATCTGCCCATCTCGGCCCCGTCTGCAAGCGGGCCATCATCGGGTGCGGGTGCTGCGGCGCTGTCTGGCGCCGGGCTTCTGATGTCGGCTGGGAAGCCGGGCATGACGGGGGGCTTGTCTATGGGCGCAGCCGCCGCCCTAGCTTCCACAAGCGACTGTCATGCTGAACTAGTGCACCGTGCGTATTACTGGCTTATCTTTTCTTGAACTAAGGATCTCTGCTGTTGAACTCTGTTTGTGAAACTGTTGTCACAGTCACACTTCTGTGCTTGCTCTGTTTGTCTGTGAAGTGTGTTGTTCACACTTCTTTTGTCTCCCAAAGTGGCTGTTTTGTCTCTTGCAGCCACTATTTCTTTCTTACTTGAAGCCCTGATTTCGTAATCACCCTTTAATCTGAAGTTACATAGTCACTCCTCATCGAGCAAGCACAAACACTGCTCACTTTATTCCAGCAAGCACAAACACTGCTCGAATATCGATCCATCATACAGAACAAGCACAAACACTGTTCGACCCTTCAGTCTAAGCAAGCACAAACACTGCTTAGTCTTGGAGGTCTTCTCTTGATATTTCGGCCCTTATCAGGCATTCTCCAGCCTTCCAGCTGGTTTACCACCACCAACTCCATCAACACTTCATCAACAGCCAGTCCAGAGGCTCCAAGTCGACTCCTTGATAGATCATCAAACGAGTCTCCCCATCTGAAGATCGCCTACAAGCGACTTCCCACTGAAGATCATCGTACCCTGTCACCAGTGTACTACAACTTCGACTGCTGCTACAGTCATCTTCGGACGGGTCGACCCATCAGGCAATCTTGTCAACAGTAGAGAATAGTCAGGTAAGTAGTCCAGGGGATACTTATCTTAAATAGATCGACTGATCCCCAGGTTTACAGCTGGGGATTCGAGTCTCAACAGCAGTGATCAGGAATCTGTCATATTCCTGAAGTCACAGCACTTTTCTAAGAAAGAAATAGTCCGACTGGTCGCACCTCCAGTTGTCTGTAAACAGGTCGACTCTAAGAGTCGACTCAAGCAGGTGCCAAGAATCGTCTGTCGACCACTTGATCGAAGAAGAATGGTGAAGAAAGAAAGAAGAAGAAGAAAGAAGAAGAAGAATGGTGAGTGTCGTAGGCGACAGCGTTAGATTCTAACGCGTTAGAGGGTTTCAGGGTCCGGAGGGGCGCGTGGGCGAGGAAGAGTGACGGACTTCTAAGGAATGCGCCCGTATATGTTCCTGAAGGCTAACAAATGACAAGCCTTGCCGGAAACAGGACCATAAGCTAACGTGCTGATTTGAACGCCAACGAGCAGGACGGCCGCGAGTGGAGGTGGGCACTGTCGTCGCATCCGCCATGCATGGCGACACTGTTGCTTGACGCATCGGTGCCTCGGATGTGACTAGGTGAGGCGCTAAACATGGGCTACGATGCGCGTGGAGGCGACAGTGTCGAATTAAAAGAAGAGTTACGCTTTGCTCCAGGTTGCCACGTTGATTATGATGTGTTGTGTTACGCAGAAGTTGGGGAGGCGAGCGAGCAGAACACGCGAGACTGAAGGGACAAGCAAGGAAGGAAGCAACAGCAATGTCGGCATGAGAGATGAGTGAATTCCAATCGAATTCAACTGGATGGAATCCACTGTTGTTCGCGAGCGCCGAGGCACACGCCATGCTTTTGAATTACGTGCCCTGGTTACTACTTCCCATGATTTCGTGCCCTGGTTACCTCCCATGATCAAGACCAAATGCCATTGTCATTGACGGCAGGAAACGTCAACAATTGGACACATGGTTACAGTTCATGTATGGCCACGACCAAGCTCGGCAAGGACGTCCTGACGGTGAGTTCGACCTGGGGTTCGACCCAGGAATCCACATGAAGTCCATTCGGTATGTTGCCATCTCAGTGATTTCCAGAAATGCGACACGCACTGCCCCTGAATACTTGTAGCCTGATGCGTTAAAAGTTGATATGATGCTTAGCTTTGTGATGATGCATAGGGAATACTGAAGCGGGAGCGCGAACGTTTGTCATTGGCTTCCTGTTAAAAAAATAGGCCGAACGAAATCACTTGACCTGAGCGATGTCGCAACACCTGTCACAGATGCTCGAGAAGATGGAGAGGGCGATTCGAGATCGAGGAGCTCAATCAAGACTGACATGACTGAGCTGGCTGCCGTGGAAAGAGCATGGCAGAGTAGTAGCATTGTCTCGTCGCCCCTGTTTTTTGTTATGGCCGCATGGGCCTGAATACCGTATGGACGTTGCTATCACCAAATGATATTTTACTAATTTGGCCATGGAATTAGCACGGATGAGTTTTGTGTTCGGTACTTCGGTTTTGTGTGTACTTTCTCCCTTGGTTGCTTCGTTGGCCCAAATTACCTCATGAGGGCGTTGGTATCGCAAAAAATGATGTAACTGGAGCTGAACTTAGAAAAATCTGGAATCTAACGTCTAACATCTAACGCTCTGACCCATATAAGGTTATATAATACTATAGTAGTCACAAGAAGTACTTTTCAGTACTCTGGAATTTTTCCTGTCAACAGTCAGGACTGGTTTCATGACTGACGATTCAGAGGATGAACATGGCAGTGTAATGTCTGTTCAGGCCAAGCATGATCAAGATTTAGAGATTGCGATCATCAAAAAGGAACTAGAGGATATGACTACGCAGGACCAGATCCATCTGTTAATGCGATCTAAGGTCAGAGATGAAGACGGTTTGATAATCAATGATTTGCTATATTTGAGTAAGAATGAGCAAAGAAGCCTACGCAACGCAATTAGACATGCTAAGCGATGCGAGATTGATAGGGAACTCAGAATGAACCTAGAGCATAGGGAGGTTTCGAGAGGAACGCTACTGAAGATAAAGAAGCACAACGCAAAGCTGATCTTGCTGCGCAAGATGAAGAGGAAAAGGCTTACTATAAATTACAGAGCGAATATAACTGGGCAACAGTTGAGTTAGCAGCTACCCCAGCGATTATTATGATCCCTGTTAGTGACGACAATTATGATGATAGAATTCCCTTTGCTTCAATGGACAATCCTGCTTACAGCCTAATGAAATCTGCAGCTGATTATTTATTTGCATTAGGAGCTGACATGATTTTTCATGCAGCTCAGGCAGAAGCTGCAGAACTGTCCGAGATAGACATCCAACCTGCCAATGAAGAAGATAATGTTGCTATTAATCACGCAGACGTATGGTTTGATGATAATGTCATGACTCACTTAAAGTCTCCAACTTCCTTACTTTTAAATCTTGCACAACCCGCAGAACGGAAACGCATATTAAGGCGTGCTGCATTGTATGAATGGTCCATCCCCAAAACTAAATTATTCAGGCGCATGCCTGGATTAACATTAAAATGGGTTCCGCCACCGTCTGAACGAGTGGATTTGGTCACTAAAATGCATGCTGATAATGGTCACTATGGTAGAAGACGTACCACAGCACTGGTAACGTTAGGCCACTGGTGGGTAGGCCTGTATAATGATTGCAAAAATGTTGTTAAACGATGTGCAGCCTGCGATTATACTAAAACTGCTTTTAATGCTAACCAAAAAGTATTAAACCCATTGCCCATCAAAGGCATGATGTATAGATGGCATTTGGATCTCACTGGACCTTATGACTCAACCGAACGAGGAAACAAGTTCGTGCTGGTAGCCATTGAAAGCTACTCCAAGTGGATCGAGGTATTTCCCATGAAGGACAAGTCATCTGCAGAGGTAGCGTATCACTTTCTACATGGTATTCTAGGGAGATATGGTGCTTGTGGGGAAGTCGTAACTGATGGGGGGGGAGAATTTCAGTCAGAAATGGACGAGTTATTAACTCGTGCGCTTATAGATCATCGGGTCACAAGTGCCTATCATCCTCAAGCCAATGGCCTTGCAGAACGTATGGTTCAAACTATAAAGGCTTCATTACATAGGTATATTCATGAGACAAAAGACACATTAAATTGGGATCTATATCTTCCTTGGATAGCTTTAGGGTACCGTGTCACTAAACATGCAAGCACTAATTTTAGCCCTTATAAACTCCTGTTCTGCTGTGAACCAGTGGTTCCGCCAAGCATTGTTGAACGATTGCCTTTATCTTTAGATGAAGATTACTTTGACCCAGATACAGCCGCGGAATTATTGCTTGAAAGAGCTAAACTTCTGAAGGACAACTGTGTTATGGTAGGCCAAAATCTTCTCGTAGCACAACAAAGAGACACTCTTCGTTATGCTAAATTAAGATCGGGAGCTTACCTCCCAAAATTAGCTGATTTTTCTGCTGGACAATTCGTGTATGTTAGAGACGAAGATAGGTTACATTCAGTTGCTCGACCTATAGTGCTAAGAATTCATGACGTGAGACCAAGTGGGCTTTTAATTCTGGTTGGACGTTGCGGCCTAACTATAGCGGGAAATGCTATTAACTGTTCACCATGTCACCTGCCTATTTCTGAATTACATTCAGACTCTATGTATTATAAACCTCCTATCGATGCTCCTTGTCAGGAGTGTCTATTTCCAGATCATGAAGAGGTTATGGTCATGTGTGATAGTTGTGAAAGAGGAACTCATACCTATTGTATGCGACCTCCTCTGAAGAATGTTCCATCGGGGATTTGGTTATGTGAGCAATGTATTGCAAAGGGCGCCACTCTGGAGGGTGCAATTCATCGCGCTGCTGCCCAGAAATTAGCAGTAAAAGCAGCAAAGAAGGTGAAGTTAAAGGGATCTGCCATCAAAGTTGCTGCTGCACCCAAAAATGTGGTCATACCTAAAATCGTTGCTGCACCCAAAAATGCTGTCGTATCTAAAATTGCTGCCGCTTCCACAATTGACCCTGCACCAAATCATCCAAAATTAACCATGATTCCAGTACCACTGCGAATGGGGACAAGGGATAGACAACCTATTCGGTCGTTTAATGCGCTTTCCTCCTTTACAGATTTAAGACTTTCATATGACTGGACTACACGCTCTGGTGGTACTGCAGGATTGACTGATCTGATGCCTGGTACATTAAAAACTAGAGAGTCAAGAGCGGTCAGAATTGTCAATCGATTTCCTGGGGGGGCCTTATATAATCATATGGGAATTTTCTATACTAGCCCTACCCTGTTAGAATGTGATACGTTGCTTACTGCTTTATCTCTGGACCTATCCCCCAGTATCATTGTTTTATGCCCGATAGCTGAAAACATAAAAAAAATGTTACAAGATCATAGTAGTTCACTCAACATAGTCACTAATTCTGGTTGGGACCTAAAACATACCACTGATTACTATGTGGATCCGATGCAACCTGCTACGTACCAATTCCTGCAAAGGCAACATGGTATGCATGTCTTAATTGCCAACCCACCTGAAGGGTTCGCAGATGTTATCTGTGCGCTTGCCGTGCAATACGCTCGTCACGTTGCTTGTTGCTTGGTAACTGCTTATTTCTTTCAGGAGTCTTCAGCCAGGAGGATGTGGCTCGAAGAATTGAAGAATCAAGGACGTGTCGTATTGATGACGTCTAATGCAGCCAAGATACACATGTTAGGGCAAACCATTATGCACCCGACTTACAGTAACAAGATGTGGCTTCTGGTTTTTGCAACGGAAGAATTGAGATTGGCAATCATGCCGATGAGTGCTTTTGAACTTGGTTGGACTGCGTTATAAAATTCACGTTTGCTGGTTCCCCTTTTCTTGTCATCCTTCTATAAGGTTCTTATTTCAGGCTGGGGGGGGACTGAAAGGGGGTTACTCCTATTTTAGTTCTTTTCACTGAAGCTGTTGCGCAGTCATTTGCTTGCGCAGCCATTAGCCCCGACACGACCTGGCAGGTAGCTACTCCTTTGCAGACCTGGGCAGCGGCCGGTCCGTGGACGGGGCGGGCGGGGCGGCAGCAGTTGGGGCGGCGGGCGGAAGCAAAGCTGGCGCTAGCATCGGGGAAGCAGCCACTGTGGGCATGGCTGCAGGGGCGGCGGGTCTCAGTGCGTTCCAGTCCAGGCTGCAGGCAGGATTTGGATCCATGCTGGTGAGTGTGTGTATGAGCGGGGAGGAGGGGCAAGGAAAGCCTTAATATCGCCGAGCAGGGCAGCTGAGTGATGGAGTGCGGAAAGGATTTCGAATTTGACCCACTGCGTCTGATGGTCTGTTTGGCATGTTGAAAGGAGGACTGCATGTGGAGAATTCATGCGGTGAATGCATGGCCTTTTACCGCCTTGCAAGGTGACAAAGCAGCTGAGATGACAACCATGGCCTAGCAGCGCCTGGATAATATTGTGGACTTCACTGCGCTGGGGTCTGGTCTTCTGTCATCTGGGCTCTTCAAGACGGCTGTGCCCAAGAAGTGATATACCTGTTGTGATTGCTTTGTCATTTGTGCAGCTTTGGTCACTTACCCGGAGACCTCCTAGTGCACCATGGACTGACTGGCGTAACAGTGATTAACCCCCAGCTTTGCTCACACCGGATGAAATAAAGAATCATAACCACACCATTCATGCCTTAATGTACTGTGTCTCGTGTTGTTTCCGCTTGTGCTCTTTTATGAGTCGGCCAAAGCAACGTTGTAGACTGAGCGAAGTACCGGTATGAGGGTCCTTACCCTACCGCGTTGGATGTTCTTATGAGATATTCATGAGGAGTTCCTTGAGGCCAGGCTGGCAGTCTCCATAGCTAGAATACAAACAGCAGCTGGGCGCCCACGCGGCTTTTTGAGCAGGGCCCAGAGGTATAATGTCATTGACAAACAGCAGCATCTTAACAAATCAGTCCAGTTCCTTATTTCGGGCGAGTGGACTCCGCCTGTCTGCAGTGATGGGTCCAACTACGGGTCCATGCATGCATGCGTGCACTGGCTGGCTGGCAGCTGCACAAACTTGCGGGCATCTTGCGCATGCAGGAGGTAACCCCCTATTTAAAGCACGGTAAGTATGCTTGCAACCATCTCTGCCCCATCTCTCCCGTCCATTTTCAAGGAGCCCTGTTAGTGCGGCATGCTTTCAACTCCTGCTGTTCGAGGTCACCTTTGCCAAGGATCTTTGTGACCCCTGCTTTCCGACCATTACGCTCTCGACTTGACGGCCGTGCAATCTCCTGTCCCATTTTAAAGCCCGTACGCTCATTGGGCGCGCCCATGGGCGTTGCACCCCCTGAAATTCGTGTTCACCTCCTATGGCATGCAAATTACCGCAGTGTATGACGTGGCGGAGTACGCCAGTGGGGCGGGTGCCGGTATCGGGTGTAATGGCGTGAGTGACGTGATGGCGTACGGGTGACAAGCATGGTCACCATGACGGGACATGTGGATTCATATGTGTCAGCGCCGTCCATGCAGACATGGCGATGCACCTACGAACAGGGCGCGGGGCAGAAGAAATGCGAGCAGGTGCTGTACATGCGGGAATTTGCCAGGATTTGCATGTGGTAATGCACGCTATGACAGCATGGCTTCATATCAGGGCAATTCAAAAACATAAATTTCATTGTTGTTTTTACCCTCAATAAAATTATCCTGTGCTTTTCTCCTTTCCTTTCCTGTTCATTTGGCATTCACTTGTGTATCTGAACACTGATAATGGTCTTTAATTGTTTGGTACGATGCTTCGGCATGGCCGGCAGCGGTGTCCGCGACAAGAGATGGATATCTGCAACAGAAGTCCCTCAGGTAAGCAATGAACAGCGAAACATGCAGTAAGTGCCTGCTGCAATGCTGCATCATGTAGGCTCCAGATACATGCGTCGGCCCAGTGTTCTCACTTCTCAGCGCCCACCTTGCTTGCTAGTAAACAAGAGCATTACTCTGCTTGCAATCTGCATATTTGTCATGCAGGCAAAATCCCTTGCCCCAGAGGCTGAAGACGAGAGGAGATTCCAGCGATCCTCGTCATCCTCGTGGGATCGAAGTCTGGGACACCACTGCGACGCAGATTACAAGACCCCGCCGAGTACTGCTGAGCTGGAGAAGGCCCTCGCCCTTACTCGACAGCAACGAGATATTGCAGCTCAGGTAGATCGTCAGTCACCGAGCGTTCTCGACCCCTGTTATGTTGAACTTGCTGGTGAAGATACACCCCACCTATTCCATCTGCTCCGTTGTTATCTGTTAGCCTCTTGCTTTGCGAATAATGTAGTAACTTTCCGTTCTCCTTCTCCCCCCTCCACTTATTAGGCTCTGGCTGCAATGGAACAAGGCTGTCAAAAGGCCATCAAGCACAGCAACCAGCTTCAGAAAGAGTTGGACATGCTTAAGGCGCAGCACATGGCCGATACTGCAAGGGCTCAAACACAGCTCTCGCAGGTCCAAAGCCACCTTCAGGAGGAGCTGCAGGTGAGGGTTTGTAGCCTTGTAGGGTGGGGATAGGGGGCAACATCTCCTCTGCTGCAGCGCACATTTAGTGTGAAACAAGTCACCTTCAACAGGCTGCTATGTACTAGGCATTCAGCACTAGGGGGTCAGGACTCAGGACTCCTAAGGCACTGACGGAGAACCAAACCTGAACCTGAAACCGGCCTCGGGGCCATGGTAATTTATGAAGTTAGATTCGCCTTCTGCAACTTCGCTGACTCAGTTCGAAATCAGCCACCTCAGCAACAACATCTGGCTCCTGGATGACCTCATGATCTTTGTTTGAACCTGTTCTCCTCACCACGCCTATGCGTCCGTACTTATCTGTTAGGCTCTTGCTTCGCGAATCTGACTCCATTCCCCTTCTCCCCCCTCCACTTAGGTACGGGCTGCAGCAATGGACCAAGACTGCCAAAAGGTCATGAAGCACAGCAACCAGCTGCAGGCAGAGTTGGACATGCTCAAGGCGCAGCACATGGCCGATACTGCAAGGGCTCAAACACAGCTCTCGCAGGTCCAAAGCCACCTTCAGGAGGAGCTGCAGGTGAGGGTTTGTAGCCTTGTAGGGTGGGGATAGGGGGCAACAGCTCCTCTGCTGCAGCGCACATTTAGTGTGAAACAAGTCACCTTCAACAGGCTGCTATGTACTAGGCATTCAGCACTAGGGGGTCAGGACTCAGGACTCAGGCACTGAGAACCAAACCTGAACCTGAAACCGGCCTCGGGGCCATGGTAATTTATGAAGTTAGATTCGCCTCCTGCAACTTCGCTGACTCAGTTCGAAATCAGCCACCTCAGCAACAACATCTGGCTCTTGGATGACCTCATGATCTTTGTTTGAACCTGTTCTCCTCACCACGCCTATGCGTCCGTACTTATCTGTTAGGCTCTTGCTTCGCGAATCTGACTCCATTCCCCTTCTCCCCCCTCCACTTAGGCACGGGCTGCAATGGACCAAGACTGCCAAAAGGTCATGAAGCACAGCTGCCAGCTGCAGGCAGAGTTGGACATGCTCAAGGCGCAGCACATGGCCGATACTGCAAGGGCTCAAACACAGCTCTCGCAGGTCCAAAGCCACCTTCAGGAGGAGCTGCAGGTGAGGGTTTGTAGCCTTGTAGGGTGGGGATAGGGGGCAACAGCTCCTCTGCTGCAGCGCACATTTAGTGTGAAACAAGTCACCTTCAACAGGCTGCTATGTAGGCATTCAGCACTAGGGGGTCAGGACTCAGGACTCAGGCACTGAGAACCAAACCTGAACCTGAAACCGGCCTCGGGGCCATGGTAATTTATGAAGTTAGATGCGCCTCCTGCAACTTCGCTGACTCAGCTCGAAATCAGCCACCTCAGCAACAACATCTGGCTCCTGGATGACCTCATGATCTTTGTTTGAACCTGTTCTCCTCACCATGCCTATGCGTCCGTACTTATCTGTTAGGCTCTTGCTTCGCGAATCTGACTCCATTCCCCTTCTCCCCGCCCCCTCCACTTAGGCACGGGCTGCAATAGACCAAGACTGCCGAAAGGTCATGAAGCACCGCTGCCAGCTGCAGGCAGAGCTCGACGAGATGAAGGCGCAGCACATGGCCGATGCTGCAAGGGCTCCGACACAGCTCCCGCAGGTCCCAATCCACCTTCAGGAGGAGCTGCAGGTGAGGGTTTATGGGGTGGGGGTATGGGGTGATAATTGAAATCAAGCCACAGATCCTCTGCTGCAGCGCACATTTTAGTGTGGAACGGATCACCTTCAACAGGCTGCTATCTAGGCAGTCAGCAGCAGGGGTCAGGACTCAGGCAATGGGGACCAAACCTGAACCGGCCTCGGGGCCATGGCACCGGTAGGAGCGAGGGTCTGAAGCACTAGGCCCCCCTGTCCTTAGTCGTCGGCCGTGGCTTGTGTATCTGAATTGTACATGATTTTGAAGCTCCCTAAATGTGCATTGACCCTCTGCCTTGGCCACGGCGACCTTGGCAATGGCGACAGAAGTCCTATCCCATTTTTTTTTGCGTAAACTTTACAAAGAGTCCTCTCCTTGCAGCCTTGCTTCTAGCGATTGGTATGGATGTTATGAATCCAGCTCACCTATGTCATATCTTGCTGCTGTTGTAGGAGAAAACAGACCTCTTGGATTTCCTCCAAGTGGAACGTCAGGTGGACATGGCTGACTCAGCCTCAAGGATTCAGCGTCAGCAAGACGACCTCGTCTGCATGCAGACGAGCCTAAGCGACGCACACACTTGCATTGTTGTGCAGTACGAAAGCATACGTGTCATGCAAGATCAGGTGGACGGCATGCATGTCAGTCTTAGCAGTGCAGAAACTGCAAGTGTTGCAAGCATTGTTTTAGCTGCGGAGAAAATCGTGCATCTCCAGGATGCCGTGTCTCTGTTGCATGCATTGCTGTTGGCCGTGGGCCTGCCACTGGGGGTGCACTTGCATATGTCCTCAGGCCTGGTGCTGGCCCCCACATGCCAGGATGACCCGGTGGTGTCAGATCTGGTGCACCCGGTGAGGGCTGCCCTGTCTGCTGCCAGCTCCTGGGGCAGTCAGCTGATGCAGCTGACTGCTGGCCACAACTCAGGAGACATGGCGAGCTAGCGTTCCATGAGGTGGCTCACTACTGGCTTGCATAACCACAAATGATACTCCTTGCCCATTATTTATCAGGCATTGCCTCTGATTTGGAACAATTGTCGTTAGTGTTTAATCGCCAGTCGCGTCTTGTATGTGGAATTGGAATATTGAGGCCATCCTCTTGTTGTTGCTGATTATTTTGCTGCGTTGTCCTGGTGAATGGTGGATTGGAACAGGGTATGTACCAGTACCGGTATGTACCGGCAATACATTAAATAACCGGTAGTATTACCGGTATTATAACCTACCCGTATCATACGATCATTGTTAAGTACATACCAGTATCCATTTGTCCAAAACAAGTTATTCTGAGAGATGTCTATATTTCATGTACCTTTCGTTCCCATTCGTTCCCGGATACGGTATCCGTAAATGTATTTAGTGGTCCTGCCATATTTTGTGGCCAAAGCAGCTAGCATTCAAGATATCAGCTACCACTGTACAGAGCAGTACACTACTACAATGGTCTTGCTGCCTGCTGTAGGTACCAATATGCAAGGGCTTTGAGAGAGGAGCTCGGTACTTTACCCTGAGGGACGTTTTGTCCAGCTGATTTACCCTGAAACAGAGGTCGGTCGTTTCTGTCGCCGAGTTATTCAGTGAGGCGCATGTTGTAAAAAAGTTTGCTTGTAATCTGACCGACGTCTGTATTTCTAAACAAAAAGTACTTAACTGATTTCCGGTATTTAAAAAACAATTCTTGGCATAATCCTTAGTAAGCAATGAAGGGGGTAATGCTTCAGCCGTTTCATGAGAGTAATAAACACACGAGCGGTTTGCTTGGTACATCCTAGCTGCTGATGCAATACAACACGATAGCTGCAAGGGAAGCCTGTTGCCACAGAAGTGCCCAGTCTTTTGCATCAGCACTAGGGCAAGAGGCTTCATTGGAGTTAGATGCGTGCCCTGATAACCAATTCTTGGGAAGCTGCAGGTCAGCAAAAGTGATACCAAAACCAACCAAAGGAGCATACTAATAGTCCCTTGATTATCAGGTATAACTGTCGGGCTGTGCGCACATGTGCCACCCCCCCCCATCTCTTGCAGGTTAGCAAGCCCACACCTCAGCTTGAATTTCCCAGCAATTATCAAAGGGGATACTGCTCCATCCAGTCCGTAGACAAGAATTCCGGTTAGAGGCACAAAACGCAGTTTCATTGGTGCAACCTGGTTGCTGATGCAAGACAACACGACAGCTGCAAGGTCTGCCTGCTGGCAGAGAGCTGAGGGAAACGCCTAGCCTTTTGGACTAATACATGAACACTGGGGCAAGAGGCTTCAGTAGAGTTATATTGATGCCCTGCCAGCCAGCGTTCATTCAGACCATCTGACTGACCAGTTTTTGCAACAGGGGGACATGTGCACAATAGCAGGTTAAAAGTATTTTTTGTTCGGGCTGGTAGGAGATCCTGGCGCACATACCGGTAATAGGCATTTAAAATGTGATCAATATGCATCAGCCACACCTGATTTTGTGTCAAACACGCAATTGCCAGAGTGGGGCACAGCATCATTGGGACGTTGCCTGGTGCATCATGCCCTGCAATACATGCTGCCTCTGGCTCGCACCGAAATAACCACTGATCCTACACACTCTCTGCAGATGTTGATTGTTACTTGAGTCCAGCGAAGGTAAAAATTGCATCTTGGATGCATTGGACTGGAGCCCGCAGACTGGCTTGAACACCCGATACAGCTACTTAGGACAGCTAGCAGAGAAGTATAGGCGGCCCCACCTGGCCTGTTTCTTAGGCAAGAGCTGTCCATCAACCTGCTACCGCCATAAACACCAATGTACAGCTCCTCCTCGGCCCCTTCCTCTGCCGCTGCTGGCACCTGAACAGAGCAATCCGGCCCGTCTCGCCAGCTTGCCTGGCAGGAGGTGACCAGTGGGACAATGCGCATACAATGGTGTGATCAGTGCACACCAGATGATCCGTGGGGGGCTACCGGGCAGTAGCTCATGGCCCAATAGAGACAGACCATGACAGGCCTAGGGCGGGTGGCCCAAGCAATAGGGCACTCTGCACCGGGACCCCTCATCCGAGGCGAAGCTGAATTGGCCTGAAAGTACAGGCATTCAAACAATGTAGTAAGGGCACCGGCTGTCCATCCTATTGGTTGTCTGCAATGTCCCAGGGCCGTCCTTGACATGCCGTCATGCTCGTGTTCCTCACCGACGTCCTCGCATACATGGGCATGATGCGTATGTATTGTGACAACTGAAAAGCAGGCATGCTATACAGACGCTGCTGGCAGGTGCTGCATGCCAGGGTGCATGAGTGGCTGAGGTCAGCAAATCAGCTCCAACGCCTGCCTTCTTCACTTGGCCACACGCAAACGCCTACAGGAATCAGCACAACCATATCAGGCATTTAATAAAAATGCAAGCACGTGCATGGCTACTCAACTGCAAGATCTCAGACAACAAGCAAATGCCTATTAAGGCGTCGCACTTCACTTGTGACACATACATCAGCTACATCACTGCCTTTTTCATGAGGGCCTGCTGAAGCTGCAGGATCTACAACTACTGCCTTCGGTGCTCTGAGACTAGCCCAGGGAGCAAGCAGGGTGTGGGGGAGACGAATGGTAGGGTACCCGTAGCGGCTTGGCGGTGTTGGTCATACAAGGGGGAGAAGGAGGCAATTAAAGTAAATAAGCCATCAGCAGAAAATGTGCAACGCCCCATGGCTGCCCCACCCTGCCTCCGTAACATAAGCAAGCCTTAACTTCTCTGTATAACATTCGAATTCTGGGGTGGCAGGGTCTAATCCAATTAGCTCAACAGTGCGCTGCTAAGGGTATGCAAATTTGTGGTTGGTTCACGAATGTTGAAACAAGAATCTACGAAATCAAGCGCGGTATACCGGTTCTCCACCTACCCCATGCTTGCTACCCATATTTGCTAGAGATCATGAGCTTCCAGAAACGAGAGGGCTGAGGGACCACACTTGTATATAAATATGTAAAAGCTGTGCCTCTGGCGCAGCCCCCGAGTGACGTGTACGCCCTGAAAACTGTTGAGGTGTCCCAGGCTGTGTGTTTGGTCAGTAGTTGCTAAGGATGCCCCTGCCTCTTCTTGCGTTCTGATCATGTTGGGCGATGGTGCTGCTTTGTTGGGTGAATGTTGGGTGGTGCTGGACTGCTGGTGATGTGTGTGCTGCCTGTGTTGCTTGTGCGGTGGGGTTGAGGGTGTTGTGCATGTAGGGTACTACTGCTTGTGCGTGTGTCTAGTTGCTTCTGGGCTGTGAATGTCAGCTGTGCCACCATGTCAGCCTAGCATTTGTTTTTACAGTCCAGCGCGGCATCATATTTATTGCGGGGCATGTGCATGTGAACAGGTAGGAGCAGAAAAATGAAGTGGGATGCTTTCCTGAGCGGGGACTTATTGCGTAGCAGCAGGTCATGCTCACATGGTCCGTGCCATGATCTTGAGCGTGAACTGTCAATAAGAAGGTTCATGCCGTGGGTGATACTGTGCACACAGCAACAGGCTGTTTGCACACCGAACGCAGCAGGTGGCCAAACCTGAGCAGCAGGTCCCCAAGCCTCAATCAGAACAGACAAAGGTTTTTATATGTTGACCTGTGAGTGTGCATATATGTTTTCCTTTTAAGCTGCTGCAGTTGTGTTGTGCTTGGAAGACATTGTTCGTGCATGCATGGCACTGGACGCTCTGTCGAAAGGTCGTCGCACTTCATTCACGGGAAACTGAAGGAGGCAAGCAAATCTGCCGACACTGCCAAACCTTGCATTGACAACGAGTTTGCGTCTAGAACAAAGCTGCACGATAGTCCCCACGATGGTATTTCACATGTTCTGCAGTGTCAACTGTCATCCTGCAAGTTCGAAAACTAGTCAGCCGCTGGCTGCAGCGCTGCGGATCAACGCGAGCAGCCCTGTAACCATGCCTAGCCTGTTCAACGAGTTTGCGCGTAAAGCAGCGCAACGCGAGTGCATGACACGTACTGTGCAGTATGGACTTTCGGTGGAAAAGTCCAAAACCAACGTGGCGGAGGCCGTGGCTGCCCCACCACGAGCATATACATTGCTAACAGACATGCCAATTACTGTGCGCCCAATAGAAAGCAACGCGATGGCCTGTTTCTGAAATCGGGACCACTTTTCACCTCAAACCCCTACAAATAGCATGTCCAAGAAAGTACGGCTCGTTCGATCCACTCCGCGCGCCTCCGTTGCAGTGCACTGTCGTAAGCTAGAGAGGCACGAGATACGCCAGTGGAACAAAAAATTACACGAAACACTGGGGCGACCGCGAAGAACGAGCCTGCCACATTCTAGGACACTTTGGCGGTTGGTAACCGATGTCCCAGTGAAATCAACTGAAAACCCAAACCCTATCCCTTTTCGTTCCTTTCAGTCACTCGTGCATATATATAGCCTGCCGACGAGATCTTTATAGATCTTGATCTGGGGAGCTCCTTGCCGACCACTCCCTCAAACTCCTCAGCGCTCATGGCAGATCTGCCAGATCCAGTGGCCACTTCCACCTCCGTCAGCTGCTGACCAGCAGGGTGGGATGGCTCCATGTGATCTAGGAAGTAGTAGCTCCAGACGTAAGAACAGATGGTACCCGCAATGCTTTTGTAGATGGTGCGAGCCACAAATCTGTTGGTGCATAAATTGGTGACATAACCCTTGTCACTTGTCAGCAGCCGCGTATGACGCCTTGTAGAACAGGGGGCAGATATATTTGATCGCCATCGTGATGCTGTAGGAGCCTTTCCCCACGTTCTTTTTAATCTGGCCGGATGTCATGTCCTCATACGCAACGCCACTGAAGCCGCATGCCTCAGCATCGCAGGGATCTCACTTGCATGCTGTTCCACATTGGCAAGATGTGCCCTCCGACGTGCAATTGCATAGCTGGTAGCTTGACTTTCTTATTAGGACCATGCACCTTGCACACCGTTATCGCATCCATGGTTAAGGGAGCAGACCCGAGCGCCTCCCGGCCGCTTTGTGCACGACTGCCTGGCTAATGGAAATGCCGGAGCAAAGCTAAGTATGTCAGCAGGGATCAGCAACTCGCACGGGCCAGGTTAGTCTTCACACTCGTCCTGCAGCCAGGTTGCGATGGGCCAGCCGGGAAGACGGGTGGGTTTGCTGGGGAATAACATGGAAGGGGGGGGGCAAGGCTGATAAGCAGGAATGACCAGGAGTTTTACTTTTTGGCGTGCCCCCGGAGAAGCCATCATGGCATGCCTGGTTGAGTGGTATTTTCATAACACCCTTTGGGGCCTTCTGAGTGAGCAACCGCCACTTGGCCGCGTGGGGCTGTTCAGCAGGGCCCAGTGGGTATGCACCGTTCTAAACCTGTAAGTGTGTAAGGCTGTGATGCTCTGATGGACTGTAAAAACTTCACAAAACTTCACAAGGCCCTATCGCCCCATACCACCACCATATTATTCCTCAACCTGTGCTGCGGCGTTTTATTTGTTCCCGTCCCATTGTCCTTGCTTTCATGGCAATCATGTAGATCTTATGGAGGCCACAGGCGGCAGGGAGCTGAACCAAAATGGCGACCGATTATGGAGCCTAGTCATGATCAGCTCACGACCAGCAGCCCAAGCATTAGAGAACACTCCAACAGGGCGGCATGACCCCATTGCCAAACGGGACGTGCCTATATTAGCACTGTCTCACCGCGTGCGTCATCATGCAGAGCATGGGGACAGCCAGAAGAGGAGCAAGTCCTTGGCTCGACGGGCTCGACATTGGCTCAGTGGTGGCTGTTTGCGGCCCCCCAAATACCACCCTAAGATTTCCTCTCACTGGTAGCGTCCAGTCAGGTGGCATGAATCAAGGAGCTTACGCATGCCAAGCACAGCTTGTGCATGAAGTGCCCCCAAGCAGGTCACTTCTAGGGGCCTCTTGATTCACCCTCTCTCTGTTTCAATCTTCAAGACCTTCTCATAAGAGTTGTGATAGTTGTGACAACCAGAGCGCAGAGCTCCTTGTATTCATGGCATTATCACAAGCATCTCTTGCAATGTAATTCGGTACCACCTGAAGATGCTGCCAGGCATTGTGCCGAGGAAGCCTGCATCCTGGCTTGCAGCGTGAGAGGGGACAAGCGACCTCAGAAAGGTAATGAGTGACAGCAAAAAGGGGATTAGTGACCTCAGAAAGGTGAGGCTTGGCATTGTTAATTAGCCTCTTACTCGCTCCTTGACCAAATACCAGGCCAGCGAAAGCCAGGCTTCACAGTACTGCAGTGGTCAGTCCTGTCTTTTTTGTTACATCTCGGGCTCTGGGCCCTCTACCATAAGCAAGTCAAATGCCGCATTCATAATGACAGAAAACACAAGCTGGTGGGCATGAGATTGATATCAAATCCTTAGCTAGCAGAGATATCATGAGCATACCCAAGGAAAGAACAACGCGATTTTTTATTTAAAACCTGCCACCAAACTAATCATTATGCAGCAATGAGCAGGCGACGGTTATGCAAAGATGAATCAGTAATATGTATGCGCTCTACACATGTTACATCCGTATATGGAATTAATTATGTCACCAGCAGAGCACTCAAACCTTCACTAATTAATCATTCATTGCTCGTGTAATTTAAGATGACACCACACAAAGTAGTGTGAATCAATGAGAACACCCAACCTATGCCTCTGGCGTCTCCTCCTTGAAGGGCACACCAGAGATCCACTGCCGAATGTCATACGTGCCACCTTCCTTCTCACGTGACCAATTCGAACCATCACTGGCCATCTCCACTGCCCCACCATTGGCAACGCCCACTCCCCCCTCCTCGCTGACCATGATGCCTGCGATCTTCACTTTGTGCTTGCCTGAGGTAGTCTCAGCCAGGACAGTTATGGTCACAACACACTCGTCGTGCTGCGTAGCCCTGAACTCGTGAAGATTGAGCTGAAAGCAGAAGAAGGGAGGGCATGCCAGGTTAACCAGGTACGCATCACAACTGTTGGGGCTTTCATGACCTACTTGCCAGAGGGCCAGTCCCACTCAATCACGCCTTTGCTGCCTCTTGGCCATCTCAGTCCATGGACGACCACAGCGAAAACAGCTGTCTCATCCTTCCCTACGTTTCCTATTTGCATGGCCTCTAGAGTTTGTCCCTCTCCCACCTGTGAGGACTTCTGCGCATGGTGCCCGTCTAGCTTTGAGGGCCTGCAGGAGCAGCCGATCTCGCAAGTGACAGAGGCGCGACCCATATTCTCGTAGCTCTTCAAAAAGGCAACTTCCACAGTGACCTGCAGGGCATTGCATGATTGAGGGTTTGTGTCAGGGAGGCAGATATTGCATGATAGAGTCGAAACGGTAGACCAACCGCCCAGCTGCGATGCCATGTTAAGGTCGATGCCCGTGGAGTCGAGCTGACATGGGCGGAGGTTTCACAGGCAAATCTGGTCTGGATTAAGAGGCTGCTGGGCTGAACTGAGCCAGTCACACGAAATGCTGCACACACAGGCACACAGCCTCTCATGCATGCCTCTTTTAACCAGTCCTTGCAGCAAGACTGGAAATACCTGTTCCTTCTAGCCATGGCTATGGCCCACAAAGGGTAGCGCACACCTTATCTACTTTACGACCCTTGCCCGGCATCAGTGACGACGTGGTGTTGATCTTCAAGCGCAGCGCAGTGCCTGGCTGCTCCGAGATGAAGCCGAGCTTGGGCCGGGAGGAGTGCTTCCCCTCATCCTTGTACTCCCAACCCTCATGCTGCACCACAGCCTTGACAAACAACTGTCCGATGAAGCATTTATCCGATGCAGACTCCCAGTTATCCGTGATCATGGGGGGAGGCATGGGCGAATCTACGGCAGCCAGTTCCTGCTCGGTCATCGGCAGAGCTTGGACGCTTGCCACTGCATCCAACAGCGCCTGCAGGCCAAGGCATGCGCATGCATCAGCAGTCCAGTATCGGCATGAACATCAGACGTTTCGGGATCTTAAATATCTGTACATAGGCGGGAGATATTTGTACTGGTAGCCCCGCAGACCGCTGGACAATCCCTTACCCATGCACCCCTAAAAGCAGCAGGAACGGCACAATACATGAGCAGGGCAATACAGCATATCCCGTCTCAGGTGAACACTGACCTGTGCAGAAATCTCCCCCATAAATTTGTGCCCTGTGTGGCCATCTGGGTGAATTATGTCCCAGTAGAACGCGTTGCCTCTGACCACATCATCCTCCGCTCGCAGATTACCATTGTCTCCCCGGGTGAAGTTCACATTGAAGCCATGGGCACCTAAGACAGCAACATCACGGTGTCACAAAAGCCATGGGTCCAGATGTTGCAAGCCTGTATTCATGCGCCTCAGGTTACCGTGCTTAGCCTTAGGTCCACAATTCCACATGAGCAGGCCAATAAGAGATTATGGAACGTGCTTTTCAGGGGAAGGTGCCATATGACATAGATTTTGAATCAATATACTTATATATCGGTAATGGCAGGCGTGCAGAACCATGTTCAGTGACGTCCTCAAGCTCTCATTCCCACCTCTTCTCATTAGATTCCAGGCAGCTGCTTTGACACTCAGCTCCTGAAGCCCATAGTAGAGGGCAAAGTCGTGGAAATCACGCTCATTGCCAGGCCAGTAGCTCCCATCGAAGGTTCCAGGCTCCCCAGCAAGCCGGAACCATCTAAATGCGTGAATCAGAAGCACTGCCGGGCGCCTGCAAACGAGGAGATCATCAAGAGCCTGGGATGCATGAACCAATGTCATAATGTGTGCCAATAAATGTAGTGCTGGTGATGAAGAACCACGATTCAGTGCACAATTGGCATCATGCACAGCAGCCTGGCAGGCATTCTTGCATTGTACCTTGGGTAGTTTAGTAGCTTCCGTAGAAGACGCTCAAAGGATCGGCGTGCTGGGCAGTCCATTTGGAATCCTCGTCGGTGTGACATAGTTTCTGGGTCGTTGATCGTGTAGTCCAGTATAATCACATCGGCCAGGGTGGGCACGTGCACATTGTGGCACACGGACATGTAGGAGCTCAGAGTTCCTGGCACTGCCCCGTTGTGCACATGGGCACGGCTACCTAATGCGCCATGCAAGATTTGCTCGGCCCACATGGGGAAGGCTTTTGAGTCCGAGTTCATGTCGAAAGATCCTTGCCCCGCCGCGATGCTGCCTCCAAGGAACACCACTGTCAAATTTTGGCCGTCCATGTAGCGGCTTGCTGCTGCGTGCAGCCTTGCCATGTTGCCGAAGTTTACTTGGGCCATCTGGCGCTGGTTTTCATCTGCCAGCCATGAGTACTCTGGCACTGTAGCACTGTATAACCGGTGTAGGCAGGCTTTCTCTTCTGCTGCTAGCCGGATATCAAGTTTTATTCCTAAGACAATCACCAATATAAACGCTACAGAGTGAGGAGCAGGGAAACGGAACTTCAACGTTCGGGGCAGCTTCGCCACGGTCCGAGCTACCATGCTGGGCACGAAAAACTATCCGGATCCGTAGTGTATGCACGGTGTATGAGCTGTTACATCTACACTTCTATATCATTTGCAGATTTTAGAGATCCAAACAAAGCAGAAACAAAGGGCTCGCAGGTCGCAAGGTCCAGAGGGGGGGGGGTGACTTCAACACATCAGTGGCAATTACGATCAGAATATTAGCAGAGGGTAATTCAGAGCAAATTGGAAATTGAACGCAGCCTGAACTGCAGACTGCATTTGTATACTGTGCCGAGTTGTGTGATAAGTGTCATAAGGAGTAATCCTGAGGTTCAGGACTGGGACGCAGCAGCAGGTCGAATCCATGCCAACTGCGGTCCACTTGGCCTGTTGGCCACGCCTGAACCGGTCAATGCTGTATAACTTACAAACCCGTCCGTATAACATTATAGGATCCCCACAAGAGCCCTACACGAGGGCCCCTGGCTTGAACTGTCTTAGCCGGATGAAAAGGATTTGCCTGCTGCTCTGTACGTCTAGAACGGTGCATACCCGCTGGGCCCTGCGGAACGCTCGGCCTCGTGGGGCTGGTGGGGAATGACTAGGCTCAATTTCAGCTATAATGCACAGCCTGGGCCAAGGTGCAGCCATGCCATGATCCCATGTGAGGGGGCATGGAACCCGGCGTTCTAAGCGGGGGAAGAGAGAAGATGGTATGGCGGGTTCGATCCCTCACCATATGCTCTGTATGTGCATCACGCTTTTGAAGGGGTTTCATGGCAGACAGAAGTTCATTGCCAGGCAAGCAATCAATGTGGCTGGGCACTCTGCCAGCAAGTGCATGCAGTCGAATTGGAATTGTGTTATGGATTCACAGCTGAGCATTTGAAGGTTTGATCCATCATTTCCTGGAATGGCTTGACTCAGCATACAGCTCGTTCTGACGTGTCATTGATAGCATTATGACCGTGGGCTCTACTTTTCAAACCAGGGTTAGCTTTTTGCATTTGAAGCCTTGAAGGGACCACTAGGCAGTTAACAAAGAATGGCTCGCGAATGCACCAAGCTATCAACAACGGCAGCTGCATACCAGTATCTTAGAAGTCATGAATCGCAGCCTAACATGATAATAAAAAAATATAGCATTGTCTCGACAGTCTCTGATTCAGTGGGAAAATACCGGTCATCATAACTGTCTGATGCTTTCCTCCAACAGCTGATAACATGGAGACAGAGTTATCCTAGCGCAGTCCAATCCTTCATGTCAAATTCTGTGGACGAGGACCCGGCACTCATTCCCTCCATGATCATGTCAATTACCATGTTGTTCTTCACTCCGTCCCCTCCCCCCTCCTCGCTGACCATGATGCCTGCGATCTTCACTTTGTGCTTGCCTGAGGTAGTCTCAGCCAGGACAGTAATGGTGACAACACACTCGTCGTGCTGCGTAGCCCTGAATTCGTGAAGATTGAGCTGAAAGCAGAAGAAGGGAGGGCGGAATAAGGCTAGGAGGGAGGCTGGAGAGGTTTGATTGAGGAAGTTGAATTAGCCATGACTTCAAGACTAAAAGCAAAGCTCAGGGAAGAATGATTTAATTGTGCAACCACCGCAGATTATTTTGTCCCTTCTCTCCCTAGCACACTGGAAAGTGGCTTGGGGGATCCCTTGACCGCTGCCTAGTGGTCAGGGTTTGTTTGGGGATGAGGTCCTTTTGCCAATAGGAGGAGCACATTCCAAAATGTGGCGGCCTATACCTTAACATAGTCCTGAGATTCCAAAGATTCTGCCTAAGCCCTGCAGCGGCCTTCAGTGGCACCGCCAGAGGCTTGGGCTGTTGTTCATTTGCTCCGGTTACCAAGGCTATGCCCATGCTCCTGCACCGCCCCCTTCGGCAACGAAGGGTGGGGTTTGGTTGGGCTCAAACCCTGATCGATTGTAGAGTCCCCTAGAACCAGGCTTGTCTGGGATTTCCTACCTTCTCAGGCCCGTAGCTGCACTTGGTGGCACAAATCGGTGATAAGCTTAGTACGAGGGTGCTTCAACCATGCTTTCCGTGGGCTGCGCCCTGGGCACGTCAGTCATGCGCAACAGAGTCAAACCACCTCATACTGTTGCAAGTGGGCTAGTGCTTGGCTTGAGTGCCAGGAGGGCTCTGTCTCTTCCAGACCTCTTTCCTTCCTCGGTGACGAGCAGGTTTATCTCTTCTAGGTCTGGTGGACCCACCTCCTGGACAGGTGGAAACCCTGAATATCCCAAACTAAAAACCCATTGGAGACTTACCAATGATGTCCTATCAGCAGTGCTGCAGTCCATCTTGGATGGTTGGCAGACACATCCAGACGAACACTCAACGCTGGCTCTGCCCATGTTGATATAGCTCTTCAGATATGACAACTCCACCGTGATCTGGAAGCAGGTTGCATGAAGAGCAGTCAGCTAAAAACGACTGTTTGTGAGACAGCATGCGCAAAGCATATGACATGAGGTCATGAGCACACACACTAAAAAGTACAGAGGCACGTGATCAGTATTTGGAAGCGAGGCAGGAAGCATCATAACCTAGGAGACATGAGTGTAAGATATCGCTGAAGCCAGCGAGAGTGTTCTTAAAGGAAGGGATGGAAGGATGGAATTATAAAAAGGTGATATACTAACAAATATACAGGGTGACATACCTCCAATTCCTGATGCCCCGTTGAGGATGTGGTATTGATCTTGATCTTCAACTGCGCCCCTGGCGTATCGGATATGAAGCCTAATTTTGGCCGGGCTGAACTGCCTTCATCCTTGTACACCCACGATTCATTAGAAATCACAGCTTTGGCGAAATTTGGCCCAATGAAGCACTTATCCGATGAAGACTCCCAGTTATTGAGGACCATGGGCGGCGGGATGGGCGCATGGGTCTTGGCAGCTTCTTCTTGGGTCACTTGCCGGGCCGTTGCACTTGCCAGAGCATCCAGAACAATCTGCAATCCCAATCAAACCAAACACCGTGGGCAGTTTTGTCAATAAATCACGAGCGTCAGACAAATCACAGCCCGGAGCTCACTGTGCCTCCAGATCAACTTGACCCAGGGGTTGGCAAGGTTGCACGAAACCTAAAACGCAGACCTTAACCTCAAGACTGACCTGGGCCGTAATTTCCCCCATGAACTTGTGTCCTGTTTGACCATCAGGATGTATCCGGTCCCAATAGAAGACCTTGCCCTTGAGTTCAGCATCGACAGCGTGCTGCAGCTGACCATGCATGTTCCCCCGGGTGCGATTGACAATGTAACCAGGGACACCTGGGGCAAATAAATGGAGTTTGCCTGATAATCCAACTTCCCTGGACCGTTTTCATCAGACTGACATTAGGACATACCCTTCAAGCCAAAAATAACAATACACCATGAAGGTCATGCTGAACATGGTGCTTCACCATTCGCAATCCGTTAGGAGGCAAGACCGTTAAAAAGCAGGTGTAGCGTAATAAAAACCAAGACCCACCTGTCCTCATCAGGTTCCAGGCTCCTGCCTTGACACTCAGCTCTGGCAACCCGTAGTAGAGAGCCAGGTCATGGAAGTCGCGCTCGCAGCTCTTCCAATACGGGTTAGGGCCAACATGAGTCATCCATTTGTATGCATGTATCAATATCACTGCCGGCCTCCTGCACGTTTATTAATAGCAAAAGCTTCAATGGAACCAAAGCCAGCTTGTAATTCATCCAAGACATTGCACACCCATGCACGCGTCCAAATATTGATTGCATGGCCATACCCCTCCCCTTGGGCATCCGGGCCCTTACCTTGGGTAGTTGAGCAACTTCCTGATCAGCCTCTCAAAGGGCCGGCGCACCGGGTTGTCCATGACAGGCACTTCTTCATCGGGGTCATTGAGTGTGTAGTCCACGATGATCACGTCGGCCTCTTTGGGACAGTGTATGTTATGGCATACGGACATGTAGGAGCTCTGAGTCCCAGGCACCGCCCCGGTGTGTACGCGGAACTTGCTGTCGCCACCCTTACCAGCCAGGCCCTGCTGCAGGATCTCCTCAGCCCAGTACGGGAAAGACTTCCCGTCTATCGCGCCCTGTCCTGCTGAGATGCTGCCTCCCAGGAAGACCAAAGTCATGTTCTGTCCCTGGAGGTACCGATCGAGGGCTGCACGAAGCCTCGCTGGGTCTCCAGGATTGACCTGAGTCTTCTGCCGCAAGTCCATGCTCGTCATCCACTTGAAAGCAGCGACAGGTTCCGAGTATATATGTCGAAGGCAGGTATCAGAGCTGGAAAACAAGCTACGGACGGTATGCTCTAAGGATCTGTCGTTGCTTGCATGCATGGCTTCCTGAGGGATCTGGCTGGTCCCCAGTGCATGAGGGGCTGCTTGATTCATTAAGTCAGGTCTGCGCCCATGCGTGACACTCGATTGCCCTAATGCCAGAAAGGCACAGACGTAACATATTGCGTGCTTTGTAAGTTGTGAACAGTAGGTAGGAGCTGCCATGATCGATCGCTGATGCCGGCTCACGTATGTATGATCTTTTCCCAATCTCAAGATGATGCCAACAAGTGTAAGCCGCACTAGGTAAATTTTCCAAGAAAAAATGTAATGCTACGTGACGATAGATCTGACAGCTGTGGTTGGCAAGCGACGGTCGCAAGCTCTGATCTCAATCATTCTATTTACTGCGTTATGTTTTGTATCACTGCTGAGCCACCTGGCTGCATAATTTAAATAGTCCTGCAGACGCCAGCGCCCCTGGCCAACTCCGTACTGTACAGTCCTGTAGCTGAGTACCAAGGCGTCAGTGCTGGTAAATAGTCCGCTGCACCAGCACCGAGGCGTCATGGGGTGTCTGCTAGGGCATAACTAGTGGATCAGCTGGAATTCACCTGCCAGACTGAACCTGTTTGTCTTGTCGAGGCAACCTAGCCTGAAATATTCAGCCCCATCATCATGTTTTTGAGTGTACCTTTACTTCACTCGTGACAGATACAGCATGTTCATGCGTTGATATTACTCTGCATGAGCTGCAGATTTATAAACCCAGCTATTCTAGTGTTCCAATTTGCAATCCGAATCGGAAGGGCAAAGCCATGCATTCAAGAGTCTGTTTTGTATCGCGCGTGTCTGCATGCCATGCCATGCCATGCAGGCACGGTAAGGTGACATGAGGAAGCATTAGCCGCCTCACGCCAGTTGCCTCTGATGATGTGCTTGATTATCGGTCACTCAGACAACAAGCAGTCCATGCACTGTGTGGTACCAGCACCGTATTTCATTTTTAGGCGAAGGACATCAACACTGAAGGAGGTCAATGACGTTACACCTCACCGGGCTTTCTCCCGGTACCGCGGCGGGCCTGGAGGGCATGGCAGCTCCTTTTATCGAGCTGGCCTTGGTAGACAACACCTATGGGGAGCAGCGGCATGTTATCAGGGACATGCTACAAGAGTGGATGACTTCGATGGCGGTGCGGGGGAATGCCTAGTGCCTGGCAACCTGTCAGAATTCAGCCATCTACAAGAAGGGCGACCCCCTTGACCCCAGTAACTACCGGCCCATTGCCATCACGAGCGTGCTGTACCGGCTGTATGCTAGCATGCTAAACGCCGTTGCCATCCTGAACAGTTCGGCTTTCAGCAGCGTCGTAGCACGCTCCAGGCTGCATTTGTCTTGAGGCATGCAGTTCATGCGCAACGGGCAGCTGCAGGTCGTGGCAAACTGCATGTGGCCTTTGTGGATTTCACCAAGGCCTATGACTGTGTGCCACAGCTTTGGCAGCACCTGTCTGAGCAGCTTCACATGCCTTCATGCTTGTTACGCGCTGTGCAAGCGCTCTACAAAGGTGCAGTCTACACGCTCACATATGGCCATAAAAGCACTGGCCCTGTGCTTTGCACCCGAGGTAACAAGCAGGACTGCCCACTCAGCCCCCTCCTCTTCAGTCTCTATATCAGCGATCTGTCGGGCATGATCGCAGCCCAGTGCCCGGCAGAGGGCATTATGCTGGGGGTGGGGCGACGACGCAGGTGCCTCTTGTATGCAGATGATCTCACCCTGCTAGCCAACAGCCCGGCAGGGCTGCAGCGCATGCTAGATGCCCTGCATGAATGTGCAGCGGTTAAGCAGCTCCGATTCAACGTTAACAAGACAGAGATATTGGAGTTTGGCAGCCGCTTGGCTGCGCAGCGCCAGCAATCAGCCCATCCTTTCGTGTATGGCCCTGATAGGATAGTGCTGAAGCGTGTCAAGTATTTCAAGTTCTTGGGCATCATTCAGCACGATAACGGCAGCATGAGGAAGGCTCTGCAAGGAAGATAGGCGCCTTTGGCTGCCGCGTTGCACCGTGTCCGCCGCATGGCCGCCAAGGTGCACCTCAGGCGTCATCTGTTTACACGCATCCGGTTGGCGTCTGTCTATGCAGCGCCTGCGGCCAATTACGGTGATGTAGTGTGGTCCACCGATCACCTCAGGCCGCGGCATTGCCTCAAGAGCACGATGCAGTCCAGCTTCCTCCTGAAGCTGCGCCATGCTGCCGGGCTACCTGCGTCCGCTGCCAGCTGGGTGGTCATGAGGGAGTTGCAGATTCAGCCGTTACAACGAGGTTGGTGGAAGCATGTAATTTACTTCTACAACGCAGCGGTAACACAAGGAACACAGCAAGACAGTCCACTCATGGCGGCAGCTATGGTGGCCGACATGCAACTCGCTGTCAGGCAGGGCACCAGAGGGCGCTATTGGTGTAGTAATATGTCAGGTGCCTTTGAGGAGTTGGAGCTGGGATCAGCCGTCTCCAAACTGCGTCAGACAGCGACTGACATGCAGCCGCTACCTGTCACAAAGATGCTAACGTTAGTTGATGCAGCATACCAGCGCAGCTGGATGCAGCTGGCAGAGGGGACCCCAGAGATCCTGCCACTAAACACAGGTCTGCGGCCGCCTACCACGCCTGGTTCCAGCCTACGGCGGGCGCAGGCCAAGGGCCGCACCAGCCGAAGGGAGTGTGCTTGCGTGCGCACAAACTTAAGGCTGCGGCTCGGCGCCGTAAACACGCCTGACACTACAGGACGGCGCAGCGGTCAGCAGCGTGACAGACGGTGCTGCCAGCGATGTTGGGCTAGGGGAGGCAGCGAGCATGTGGAGGACGCATTGCATGCTTGCTTTCAATGCCCCAGCGTGCAGGATCAACTTAGGGAGGGGGGATGGGCCGGTCCTCCGAATGGTGCTAGAGACTTCTTCGAGTTTTACCGGGGCAAGCTTGGGCGGGATGCCCTGGCTTTTGTGGAAGACGTGGTAGAAATCGTTGTGGCGTAGACGTTCTCAGAGTTTGGAACATCCTTTGTCTTTCCTTTCAGCCTTGTGTGTGTCAGTCTGTCCCTTCACTTTTTATACCCCTTTTCCTCTTTTTCTGCCCCTTATACTTAGGCGCTTACGCGGCCGAGCCTTTTTTAGCAGGGCCCAGAGGTGTAAAGTCATTGGCCTCTGGGGCAATCATGGACACTGAGGGAGGCAAAACAAACTGAGCACATGCATAAAGTCTGGCAGATCTAGGTCATATATTGTCCGCCAAACACACTGTGTTGACATATGGTGACTGCTGGGCCGATATAACCCTGGGTCACTCAAACGCCAGGAATTTTGTGGAACTTGTACTTGAGATTTTATTTGAAGGCTAGTCTCTGCAGGGGCAGAAGATACGGTGCGCCTGGCCTTTTCGTTGCTGTTCTTGTTATTTGGAAGGTGATCTTGCTTTCCTATCTTTTCTCTTGTGCCCTCTCCCTTCAAGGCTTGACGTTCCTAGCTGACTTCATGTTGCCGCCGAGGCCGAGCTTTATTTAAGCAGGTCCCAGAGGTGCTACGACCTTGACTCAAATGCCTGGACGAGAAATTTTCAAACCTGCTTGGCCGCCTAGACTAGCAAGATTTTAAAACATCCTTAACATGCAACGAATGCAAGATACACCAACATGACCTTGGCTGCGCGGTTAGTTACCTAGTTTTCCCTATCTACAAACTACCTATGCTAAGTCTTCAGTGGCCTGGCAGCGTCAGCTTGATAAAGAGCTGAGATTATGCAACACAATCACTCTGTCTGTGCAGAATATCAGCTGAGGCTCGCCATGCGCGAAGCCACTCATGCTGACATGCTCAACATCAACCTCTGTTTTACAACGACATACTTTATTTGTCGACTGAATTCGGCGAGTGACAGAAAATTAGCAAAACTTCTCAAACAAATGCGGCAAAATTGTGTCAAGCTTTATCAATACAATCAAGTTATGTTGTGTCAAACTCATACAATGTTGCATGAAGGCTATCGATCCCTTCATATCAGCTCAATGCATACACTAGCACCACTGCCTTACACACTTTGACGGCCATGTGCACATCACCCAAAACTGTGAGCACAGCCAAGACACCTGATCCCAAGCTTCGCCTTCGCCTGACAAATAGGTTCCTTAGACGCTGCCTCGCCCCTTTACCCCAGGGACAGTTGGTGGCTGCTCCAGACTTGAGCTCCAGCAGCTGCCCTCCTGCCGCTCGTTCTTGAGCAGCATCGTGGCGGGCCGTCCCTTGCTGCCTCCTGGCTCCCAGACATTCAGCCACCTCCGCTGCCACCTCCAGCCTAGCATCCACCAGAGTGAAGCGCATCTGCATATACTTGAGGAGCAAGCCACTGCCCAGATGCAGCCGCTGCACCTGCTCGGGAATGCTGACCGTACTCCCGGGCCTGGTGCTGCTTTCCAGCTTGGTGAGCAAGTACTCACACAGCTGCAGAGCTAGCTGGCCAGACTGTTTGGCCTCCAGCATGATGTCGACCACCTGCATGTCAGCAGCAGAGCAACAGCATCTCAACACAGTTACACCTCATGCGCACACAGCACATTTCAATAATGCTGCATGCGGTTGTTTGCTCACGTCTGACTGGGTTCACCAATTAATTGAGTAGGCACTGACACAGGGTGGTCCCGTAGTGTATACCTAATCTGCAGCAAACCACCTCTGGTTGGCCGCTGCATGGCCACCACTGGTGACCAAACCTTGCCCGGCTACTGCCAGTGACCCTGGCAGTAGGGCTTTTTGCACCAGGCCTCTGGCTGCAGTCTGTGATGTACCGTAGATGAAATGAAGCAGAAGCACCCTAAAAGATGCAGTGTCCAGCACGAAAGCCACGTAGAATGCAGCAGGAATTCAAAAAAATGTCACCAACCAAGGATACCATAACTTCTGCCTTTCACCATTCCGCACCTGTCCTGGCGTGAATGTGCTCTGAGTTTCGATGAAGGACGCGAGGCGCAGCAGCAGTGGCTCTCTGTCAGGCATGCCATACTCGTCTGCCCAGCAGGCCAAGCAGTTTTTGAGGGCACGTGCTTGTAGGCTCACATCACCGTCGCCTATCTCCAGCAGCCGCAGGAACAGCTTGGATGCTTCATCAATGAGCCCAGCCTGCCGCAGACCTTGTGCGAAACGCTCTAAGACAAGGCTGCCATACGCGCTGCTGGAGTGTGACAAGACGTACTCAATCACATCAGGAGTCAGGCCTGGGTGGACTCGCATGGAAGGGCATGGTGCACACAGCTCTGCTGCCCGGTGCAAGTAAGCTGAAGGCTCAGCAGTAGAGCTGGAGAACACTCGCTCGATGCATTTCCTGACTGTGCCCTCTCTGTATTCTAGCGCCCGTGACCTGACCATGTGCACTGCTGTCAGCTGAGTTGACGCCAGCGGGCAGTTGGTGATTGGGTCCACTTGTCTTAGTCTAAAGTGGCTCTCAATGGCCTGTCTCTCATACACTTGGCCCTGGCAATTGATGACAGGATCTGCACCACATTTGAATGCCTGTTTGTCAGCTGAGGCTGACAAAACGGGACTTCAACAACATACCATTGAATAGCTCTTGGGTGATGGGACAAATTAGGTCTGACGGTGTAGTGAACAAGATCTCGTCCTTCATTGTGGCTCACTTTTTAAAGGCTCAATGGCTACGGCACTGGTGACGCTGCTGACCCAGCATACAGGGTCGGCTTCTCCACGAGTCCTTAAATACAATCGTTTCTATAAATTTAATCTGGAATACTTGAGCACTAATACGAAGAGCAGGATGAGGTTTCATTGGGCATTCGTCGATAAAACGGGTACGGAGATGAACCGTACAGATAAGGAAACCCTCAAATCCAGAGATCTCTGATCAAATCTGACCTACACGATCATGACCCGGCACGTGAACGCTATATTTCGAGCTACTGCACCTAAAATATACTGTATCCTATGACATGGCAAGTTATCAGTCCTCATGTGAGTCATTTCGGTTTCCTCATGCCCATGCACTCTTTCCCGTGCTTCCTCGAGGCCAAGGCCTGAACGTGTTCAGCTGCAATCTGCGATCAATCGATTTCCAATGTTGCGCACAAGTTAAGTCTGCAGCGCAGCAGCTAGAGCCGTCTCTCTTCCTCGCATGGCCTTCTGCATGCTACCGCTCTCGCGCTGAATGATGCCCAAGATTCATCATTCAGCACGAAAATGAATCTTGGGCATCATTCAGCCCAAGATTAATCATTCTCGTGCTGAAGACGAGATCAGCTTAGATTTATGGACACGCTTCAGCACTGTTCTATCGGGGCCGAACACGCATATATGGGCTGGTTGCCGGCGTTGCGCTGCTAAGCGGCTGCTGAACTCTAAGATCTCTGTTTTGCTGACGTTGACCTGGAACTGTTTAGCCGCTGCATATTCAGGCAGGGCATCTAGCATGCGTTGCAGCCCTGCCGAGCTGCCAGCTAGTAGGGAGAGCTCATCAGCATATAAAAGGCACCTCAATGGTCGCCCCGTCTCCAGCACAACTGCTTCTGTCGGGCACTAGGCTGCGATCAGATCCAGCAGGTCGCTGATGTCAAGGCTGGAGAGCAAGGGGCTCAGAGGGCAGCCCTGCTTCATGCCTCTGGTGCAAGGCACGGGGCCAGTTCTCTTATGGCCATCTGCGAGCGTGTAGACTGCGCCCTCATAGAGCGCTTGCACAGCCAGTAAAATGCATGAAGTCATGCGAAGATGCTCTCTCGGATGCTCTGACAAATATAGCCACAGCTGCTCCTGTGGCACGATGTCATAGGCCTTGGTGAATTCGGCAACGGCGACATGCAGCTTGCCGCGGCCGCTAGCTGCCCCTTGCGCATGAACTGCATGCCTGAGGAGGAAAGCGGCCTGAAGCATGCCCAGTCATCAGTGATGGCAGTGAGCATGCTAGCATACAGCCGGAACAGCACAGCAGTGATGGCAATAGGCCTATAATTACCGGGGTCAAGGGGGTCGCCCTTCTTGTAAATGGGCTGAATCCTGACGGGCTGCCAGGCACTAGGCATTCCCCCCCGCACCGCCATCGAAGTCATCCAGTCCTGCAGCAGGTCCCGGAGCACATGGCATTGCTCCCCCTCGGAATATTCTATTACGGCCAGCTTGATGAAGGGAGCCGCCATGCCATCTAGGCCCGCCGCAGTTTGCACACGCATGCGAGAGAATGCCCTTTTGACGCCGGAGGCAAGCTGTGGGCCACCTATGTGTGGTTGATACCGTAGGTGTGGTTGAGTAAGAATGTAATATTTGACTGATATGTCTCCAATAAGTCCTTTGGCACTCCTGACAATCTCCTGACGTTGCCCTTCCAGATTACACCACCATGCATGGCATGATGGTCCGGTACGATTGGGACATGGCAGCCGGTGAGCCTGGAACTAACTATAGGCATGATAGACTTAAATTGGCTGCTTTTCGAGCATGCACGTTGTGCATCCTATTAAACGCTGGCCTTTTCCACCCCTCTCTCCAGTCCTTTCAACTGCTGCATACCGTGAAGTGTAAGTATAAGTACCAGTACCTGCACTTTGAACGTCATTACCATGTGTCCCTTTTTTTGTCCGACGTTCCTTATCTCCGTGACCATCACGCCCGCGCCCGAGTCCTCGACACCTAGTTCGCCATGAGAAATTATCCAAGTTCGTTTCGTAAATTTCCAGTTTATAGCCCAAACACTCTGTGAGAGCCCCATGCAGTTTCGGCAAAATGTCTTGGCATGCCCGCCTCATGACAGCATGTACTGACCGCTGCGGGAAGCGTAGCTTGGTGCCTGCATACTCAAAAGCGCCGGTTCCTCGTCTCCCTGACTGCACGTTTCTGATTGGACCTGGGGAACTTTCCGGGTTGTTTACGGGTCGTCTTGAGCAGAAACACTGGACCCCGGAAAATCTCCGGGGCCTTTAGGGGTCGGCCAGACTGCTCTGCGTTTGAAGTTGCGTTTGGGAGTGCAAACGCAAACGCAGACGCGAAACGCAGGGGGGGGGGTGACGTTTGGATAAAATACCCGATTGACTGAAAGGAACGGAAAGGGATAGGGTTTGGGTTTTCAGTTGAGTTCACTGGGAAATCGGTTACCAACCGTCAAAGTCGGACCTGTTCTGAAAGGCTCGTTCTTCGCGGTCGACCCACTGTTTCGCGTCATGTTTTGTTCCAATGGCGTATCTCGTGGCTCCCGACCTTATGATAGTGCACAGCAATGGAGGCGCTTGGAGTGGATCGAAAGAGCCGTACTTTCTTGGGCATGTTATTTTGAGGGGTTTGCGGTGAAAAGTGGTGCCGATTGCAGGAACAGGCCCTCGCGTTGCTGTCTATTGGGCGCAAAGTCGTTTGCATGTTTGTACGCAATGTATGTGCTCGTGGTGGGGCAGCCACGTCCTTGGCCAAGTTGATTTCGGACTGACCACACCGAAAGTCCATACTGCGCAGTACGTGTCATGCACTCGCGTTGCGCTGCTGTAAGCGCAAACTCATTGAACAGGTAATGCATGGTTGCCTGGCTGCTCGCGTTGATCTGCAGCGCTGCAGCCAGCACTTGACCAGGTTTCGAACTTGCAGGATGACAGTTGACACTGCATAACATGTGAAATACCATCGTAGGGACTATCGTGCAGCTTTGTTCCAGGCGCAAACTCTTTGCCTAAGCAAGGGTTGGCAGTGTCGGTAGATTTGCTTGCCTCCTTCAGTTTCCCGTGAATGAAGTGCGACGACCTTTCGACAGAGCGTCCAGTGCCATGCATGCACGAACAATCAATGTCATCGAAGCACAACACAACTGCAGCAGCTTAAGAGGAAACATATATGCGCACTCACAGGTCAACACATAAGAACCTTTGTCTGTTCTGATTGAGGCTTGGGGACCTGCTGCTCAGGTTTGGCCACCTGCTGCGTTCGGTGTGCAAACAGGCTGTTGCTGTGTGCACAGTATCACCCACGGCATAAACCTTCTTATTGACAGTTCACGCTGAAGATAATAGCACGGACCATGTGAGCATGACCAGCTGCTACGCAATAAGTCTTCGCACAGGAAAGCGTCCCACTTCATTTTCTGCTCCTACCTGTTCACATGCACATGCCCTGCAATACCCGAGTGACTGACTGAAAGGAAGGAACGGAAAGGGATTGCTAACCGATTTCAGTTGAAGTATGGGGCCTTGTCGAGATTTTGAAGGTCGAATGCGAGTTCATTTTGCCACCGATGCAAGTGAATTTTAGCGCAAAACGCTAGTCAGCTGCCTTTTTATCATTTGTTTGACACCCGTGAAAGCAGTCGTTTAGACTTCGGACATGGTTCAGCAGCGTGGCAGCCGTAAAGACAGCCTTGTTTGATGGTATCGAAGTAAGAAGTCACGAATAGTAGCCTGTTCAGTCCATAGCGTCATGAAGCAAGCACACCCGATGTAGCCGGGGCCTCGATTAATCCGTACCCTACTTGTTCCATGCCAGGCCCTGTGAGAGAACAGCAGCACAGCGCGCCGCTGACGCTGTTAAACGCGCTATTCGAAATCAGAAGCGGCGGAGAGAACGGTGCGCCTCCTGTTGTTCGCGCTGTTTGTCTGTTCAAGTGGAACTATGCATGAGCGCAATAGTCTGATGGCGCTGAACCACAAAACATATCCCGTCAACAACCCTTGCGGATGCAGCACGTGCATGCCAATTTTCGGGCGGTGACAAGCATACCGCTATCAGCTACATTTCAGCGAACAACCAGAGGCCATGTCTGCTGGCAATCAGCCCAAGGCAAGCCACAGGGCGGCTCAGCAAAAGTGGTCCATTACTCACTACCACAAACAATAACGCATGTTTCAAGTATTGCAACACTCCACCACCGCGCGTCACTCGAGCAAAGCGCCACGCAGGCGCTCATTACAATAAATATGATGCCGCTATGGACTGTATAAACAAGTGCTAGGCTCACATGGTGGCACAACTGACATTCATAGCCCAGAAGCAACTAGACACACGCACAAGGACGACAGTTGACACTAGGTACTGAAACTGCAGAACATACGCATGCGTATGGCCTTTATTTGCTGTAGGTGCTACGTTAGATGGCAGGCGTTGAGATGCTCCACAAGTGCATAAGGCAATTGCGGCGTGGCAGTGTGCCAACGAAGGGATGGTTGGGATGGTTAGGGACAGATGCCCGGCACATGTGCATGTGCCCTGTCAGGACTGGGAGCTAGGGAAGGCGACAGCCATGTACATTCAGTGTCCAGCATGCACAGTTGTCCGAGTCACACATACATGAGATTGAGCTTAACCAGCCAAACAAGAACGAACACCCCTAGACTGAATAGCACACAACACGAAACTCAGAGGCTCACTAACCAGTGAAGAGCGAGAGCACAGCGCAATCACACAACTGCGCTCACGCAAACTTCCACTTAAACATACTGCCTGCATTCTGCAGTAAAACAGCTGAACAGAACTAACCAACGTAACGTTGTCCCACCAGAACCAAAGAGGAAACACTGGGCTAAACGCCCTAAACCTCTCAAAACTCAACACTCCCCCGCGTCCAGGCCAGTCTAGTTCAGCCAAACTCGAGACTCCCTCAGTCTATAACATCATCACCCTAGACCAACCTCAATCACGAAAACACTCCCCTATTCGACAGTCAGCCAACAAACGACATTCGACAAACGCGGCCTTTACACAACCGTATTTCCGGACACAAACCCTATCCTTTCTGGCTTCACAGCCCATCATGGACTGCACAAGTCATGCAACCCAGTTTGGGGTTCAGTGTTCTATGCACACACGCCAACGCATTAGAACCCTACGTACACAATACCGACAGCCCCGCCGCACAGGCAACACACGCATCACCAGCACATTCCACCAAAACAGTACCACCATTGCACCACATGTTCAGCACGTACACAGAGGCAACAGGGAAAACTCAGCAAGTACTACTACACCATCAAACAGCCTAGCACACCGCAGCAGATTTCAGGGCAGCCACGTCACTCGGGGGCTGCGCCAAAGGCACAGCTTTTACAAATATTGTTATGTTCAAATGGAATCAACTGCGCCCGTTTCTTCTGATAGGCTGTTTTCGATTATGAATGTCAAACGCCACCTCAAACGTGACGCAGTCTAACCGACCTCTTAGAGGTCGGTCAGACTGCGTTACGTTTGGGGTTGCGTCAGGAAAAAGTGCAAACGCGACGCCGGTCACACTACCCAAACGCCAAACGCAACGTGTCAAAACGCGAAACGCAAACGCAGGGGGGGGGGGGGTTGACGTTTCGCGTTTGAGATTTTTCATGAATTCCAGCTTAAGCTTGATCTTAAGCTGGACACGAACAATATATATGTTACAATGTAAGGAAATATCAACCCCGAGTCGCTGGGAGACGGAATTCGCACAAAAATGTACCATGCCGTGCCCTGACGTCGTCTTGCCCTGCCGTCTTGCCCAAACGCAGTGTGACCAGTTTAGCGTCAGATTCACGCTAAATCCAAACGCAACCCAAACGCAACTGCCAAACGCAACCTCAAACGTAACGCAGTCTGACCGACCCCTTAGGGGTCGGTCAGACTGCGTTACGTTTGAGGTTGCGTTTGGACTTCCAAACGCAAACGCAGACGCGAAACGCAGGGGGGGGGGGGGGGGTAGCGTTTGGATAAAACATTGGTATGTTTAAATGGAATCAACTGCGCCCTTATCTTCTGATAGGCTATTTACGATTATGAATGTCAAACGCAACCCACCAAACGCGATAGTCTGACCGACCCCTTAGAGGCCCGAACGCGAAACGCAACGTGTCCAAACGCCAAACGCAGTCGCGGAGGGGGGGGGGATGACGTTTCGCGTTTGCGATTTTCATGAATTCCAGCTTAAGCTTGATCTTAAGCTGGACACGAACAGAATATATGTTACAATAGATGGAAATATCAACCCCGAGTCGCTGAGAGTCGGAATTCGCATAAAATGTACCATGTCGTGCCCTGACGTCGTCTTGCCCTGCCGTCTTGCCCAAACGCAGTGTGACCAGTTTCGCGTCTGATCCGACGCGAAATCCAGACGCGACCCAAACGCTGCTGTCAAACGCAACCTCAAACGTAACGCAGTCTGACCGACCTCTTAGACCACCTTGAATCGTACAGTACGTCTCTTGTTTTTCCGGGGATCTCCACCCCTCCCCGGAAATTCTAAAAGACCCCGGAGAAGTTTCAAGCCTTCAAATGACATTCGTTTATAAATATTAATCGCCGCATTTTTCTTCCCAAGAACTTATCGGGCGGTAGTGATGGGGGCGGCCTGCAGAAAGGCCGCGGGCCGCCTCGGCCTTGGTCACTCCGCGAGCAAGTCATCCCTATCATCATCCTTATCATCAGCAGCAGAAGCGGAAGCAGCTGTAACAGCGCCGATAACATTTAGGCACACATTCGGCAATATCGCAGTAAACCCTGAACCACGCAAGATTACGCGGCCTCACGTTCCGGTGTCTGGCTCCGGGGTGTTTGCAGAAACACCCACCCCGGAAATCTCCCGAAGACCAGAAGACCGTCGTACACGCTTTTTTCCCAGGTCCATTCCCAGGTCCAATCAGAAATGTGCTGTGACGTCCGAAACATCCGAAACGTTGTTAGCAACAAACTGTAATAAATTGATAGGCGCCTAATGACATACGTAGTTCATTTATGAGGCATACTACCACGTGAAGGCTCAAGATGACTCTGACTTGGGGTATGAAGACAGAGGCTGAGCCAGCAGCCTCAGCAGCTGCTGATGAAACCTCGGTGAAGTGCCAGAATCCTAGTCGCAGCCTAACCTATGGCGGAAATTCGGGCAGCAAGCGCAACTCCTTTCGAGGCTCGGTGAGCTATATCTACTGAACAACGCATGGCCGGAATTTTTAGTGAAACGAGGCGATGACATCGTGAGAATGAGCTTGTGAAGTCTCCTACTAAACGCCTTCGGTACTTTCAGATGCGGCAGCAATCGATGCTGCCTCCGTTGCCGATGGCATTTCTCATTATCCAGCCTGACAACAAGTGGTGAGTTAAAATCTGCACGAAGTTAGCATATAGGTTTTGTAGTGGTCTGGGGTGGGTCGTCTGGGGTGGGTCGTCTGGGGTGGGTCCATAACATGGGACTTCGTAGCAGGTCTCTGCTGTCGAACACCCACGTGCACGGTCTTCCGAATAGAAAGTTATACTCTGTGACGTTGAGTCCCATGCATGCTTGCCTCCGTGCAGGTGGATCTGGTGGAATTACTTAACGGTGGCTTGTGCGCTGGTCACAGGCTTGTGAGTTTGCTTGAGGAATGCCTCTTGCACATCTGGGATTGTGTCCATTTCCAGTTTAAAAAAGGTTCAGTGCTTGATGTTTGCCTCCTTGGGAATGCTCTCAGCACCACTGGGATAGCTTGCTCTCGATGACTGTCTGAACCTCTTTCCCCTCCTCCCCCTCTTTTCAGCGGTGAGGGCAACCATGCGGGAGTCCGGCTTTCTTTTTGTTTGTATCAACTGGGGATGTGCAGGGCCTTATCTGCAAATTATAACATCCCTGCTGGGATCATTATATATTTGATCGCATGTTTGTGCATGACTCTGTTGCAGATCTCTCTGTACATCAACATGCTTGTTCCTGTCATGCATGGCCAGCTGAATTATCGTGATTTCTTCCAAAAGCTCAACTAACTTTCGCTTTTCTCTTGCTGTGCATGCCTCGCCCTCTCCCTTCGCCTGCATGTTACAGTGGTGAGTGCAGCTGCTGCGGCAGATGTGAAGGCATTGTATGCATTGATGCGATGTTGCGCATCCGAAAGAAAATGCTGCACATGCAGATCCGTTCTCATTCTGCTGGAAAAAGAGCCAGCACCTGTCAGCGCACATGTGGCATTGTATGCACTGGATGCTGAGTAACTAACGTCTTTCAATTGCCCACTGAGTGTGCAGGAGCCTTTCAAGATTTCATTCTTGCCAAATCCTGGCGAATTGTGAGTGGGAAAATAGTTGAGAGGCTGAAGGCAACACATGGATATACTGCTGAGTCGCGTGATGCTACGTTAGGAGCAGACAGCAGCCAGGGTGTGTTGGTCTCCCCTGTACCTTGTTTTGCTTTCTGTCTCGAGGGAAGACTGATGATATCCCAGGGAACCATCATCGAAATGAACTGATGCAGTAATCCTTGTACATCCCTGTGGACATGTGCAGCCCTGGTAGCACCGACATCTGGGCGCTGCAAGACTACGTCACAACGGTGATCTTCATCATGGATGTCGCCTTGCGGTTCTCTGTAGCAAACACTACAAATTATGCCTCCAACGAGCTGGCGCAAGATCATCGCAGCATTGCACGCAACTATGTCAGGTGGGTGTGGCCGTGCACGGTGGTTCCAGTCTTTGTGCCATGGTGTATTTTGTTGGATAACCCTGCCATGCCTTGGACCCATGACTGCTGCCTGCAACAAGCTTCCCTCAACCCTTGATCCCTTGTCCTGACATGCAGGGGGATGTTCTTTTTGGATGTGCTGTTTTGCGCTCCCATTGACTGGTGAGTAGGCTACTGCTGCTGCTGCTGCTGCTGCTGTTCATCAAGGTGCATGTTGAAGTGCAGTGCCGGGTATATGTCGCGTCAAGGCACGTAAATCAGTGCGATAATGAGACGTTCCCGACCTGTTGATTGGCCAGCATGATTCCATCCTGCGCCCATCATAATTGCCTCACGGTAGCCATGCCCCATGCTTCCGCCAAAATGGGCGGCTTCCTTAATCCACGCACTTGTTTGCGTATTTATTTATTTGCCTCCCTCCCTGAAGGATTGTGCAAGCGTCCATTGAAGCCGGCGTAGATGTGGACTACGGCAATACCGATGCTGTTGCAAATGGACAGCTGCTCCTGTATGCATCCACCCTCAAGTACATAAAGCTGGTGAGTGCTGGGGGGATCTAACCAAGGACCTGATATACCTTTGGAGTGTGGGACAAGATGATCTGCTCTCTGCGCTGATAGGGTACTATCCTGGCCCTTTGGTTCGCTGGTTTGCTGCTTGTCTTTTCTCCTTGGCATTTCTGGAAGGCATCAGGGATCATAATATGCTGTCAGATTATTTGCATGCAGGCCCTGGCTAGGCGCCATGCAGACCTTGGCTAGGCGCCATGCAGACCTTGGCTAGGCGCCATGTAGATCTTGGCTAGGCGCCATGCAGGCCTTGGCTAGGCGCCATGCAGACCTTGGCTAGGCGCCATGCAGACCTTGGTTAGGCGCCATGCAGACCTTGGCCAGGCGCCTTGCAGACCTTGGCTAGGCGCCATGTAGATCTTGGCTAGGCGCCATGCAGGCCTTGGCTAGGCGCCATGCAGACCTTGGTTAGGCGCCATGCAGACCTTGGCCAGGCGCCTTGCAGACCTTGGCTAGGCGCCATGTAGATCTTGGCTAGGCGCCATGCAGGCCTTGGCTAGGCGCCATGCAGACCTTGGCTAGGCGCCATGCAGACCTTGGCTAGGCGCCATGTAGACCTTGGCTAGGCGCCATGCAGACCTTGGCTAGGCGCCATGCAGACCTTGGCTAGGCGCCATGCAGACCTTGGCTAGGCGCCATGTAGATCTTGGCTAGGCGCCATGCAGGCCTTGGCTAGGCGCCATGCAGACCTTGGCTAGGCGCCATGCAGACCGTGCGACAAACCCCCATCTCTGACATCGTGGACATCCTGATTGTCGTGCCTCCTCCTGTCCCAGGGGCGGATGTACAGGGTGCTTTTATTTTTCAACACCCTGGACAAGATGATGGTCCTCTCTGAGATTTCGCTGATGCTCATCCGGAACTGGCTGGTGGGTGGTCACTGATGGGTGCGAACACGGAATGACATCTGGACCACTGTGCTTATCACGCATTCACTGGGCTTGTTATTCTGCAAGCGGGTGCTATGGTCTTTACCGCTGTTTTTCAGTTGAGCGATTGAGCCATGCCCTCTTCAACACTGATGTGCAGAGCCCTTATAGGGGCTTTTTGGTCATCATTTATATAGTTTTATAACAACGACTACTGAACTTATATTATTCCCCTGCCCCCTGTTGCGCTACTTTCCTTGCGTCTCTCTTCTACAGTACGTGCTCTACAGGTATGCATCGTTAAACCACGGTTGGTTAATACTCAGCACTGCAGCCTCTGTCCAGCTCAGCAACAGATGCTCGTACCCTTCCATTTCCTTGACTACATTAAAACTCTGCTTGCACTCACCACCCAATGCCCCATCCAATTGCAGCTCTCACTGGGCTGCTTGCATTTTCTACCTCATTGCGCGCTTCGAGCTGTTCAGCATTAATAGCTGGGTTGGACGAGCCCACTACCGCTTAGATGGTCAGGACATCATGTCAAGGTGGGTCAACTGCAGCAGCCCAGTACGCTCCACGTTGTTTCATGCATGCTTGCTTCCACCACAATGCGCTGCTTTCCAGCTGCATGGCGCAGTTTGCATCTCTAAGGCTGTGTGTCCAATGCATCATTCCTCATAGTCAAGGCATGCTGCCACTCCTGGCCCCTGCAGGTACATATACAGTCTATATGTTGCGCTGTCTGTGTTTGTGGGCGCTCTGGGAGATCAAGACTTTTACGCGGTAAGCCCCAGAGCTATCAGGCACCTGGCAGGGGATGGCCAGGGCCTGTTCTTCTGTAGAAGTGGATCCTGATTTGGATGTTGAGGAGTACACGCCATGCAAGCTATTTGTCAGCATGTCATGCATGCCTGTTAGCAGCATGTGTGTGGCTTATGTGGCATTGTCTCGAGGGCAATGCAGCTGTGGCAAGGGAACACTGGTGACGCAACTTGTTAGTCTTTTTTTCTTCTTCTTAGCCACAGCAAATCCACCCCTCCCCTTATGACCTCAGGCTAGTGTCCCCGAGGCTGCTTTCATGATCTGCTACTGCTTGATGAACGTGGTGCTGTCTGCATACATCTTGGGTGAGTGCTGGGTGGAGTGCACTGGCAGTGCACCTGGGGCGAGCACATCTCAAGGCCTACTATGAGGCCTGCTGTCCAGTGCCTGATGCTTGTTCAGCTCTCCTTATTTCGAACGGGAAATCTCTCCTTTGTTCATGTAGGGTATTTGAGCTGCACTTAAGCTGCATTATATAGGGTATCTGAGCAACACTTTAGCTGCATTCAGGCGACAGCTGGTGGGGCTTGTTGCATAAATGTCTTCAAGCTCTATTCAAGCCCTGCTGCCTGGGCCATCGACCGTAGGCCGTTTAAAATTTGTTCCCAATGGCCCAGTGGTTTCCGTCCTGTGGCCTGCTAGACGTGGTCTGCTGCGCACTAATACGAGCCCTCTCCTCCCTGTGGAAACCCCAGGCACCGTCACCATGCTCATGGTCAAGTTTGATGAGCGTTCCAAGCAGCTGCGTGACAAGAAGAAGAATTTGATGGCGTTCAGCAAGATGCACGATGTCCCCGAGGTGACCTTTGAGATTGCTGGGTCCCAGATGTTAGATGCTTTTGCGCCCTGTCCGTCTGGGAACCTAATTAAGCTCTAGGGGTGCTCCTCTCCCCCAAAGGGAGAGGATCACCCAGTTTGGGTCCCTGGGGGTGCAGGGTTTCATGTACAGCGCAGGGTCAGCAAAGGGGGGAGTGTTTTGGATATCTTGCCGGGTGTGTGCGGAATGAGGGACCGCTCCTGCCATGCCTGTGTGATGTTGTGGAGTATTGAGGTGAGCACTATCAAGGGAAACTGTTTCCTCTTTTCTCAAACTCTTGACTCCCTCTCCGCTGCCCCCAGCATTTATACAATGCCCTGGCGGAGCATCTGGAGCTCCACTTCAAGAGCGAACAGACTGCCGATGAGAACGTCCTAGCTGTGTACCCTGCCACGCTACGCCGGAAGGTCCTGAGGTGAGCGGCTTGTCAGGACTGAGGCAATGTGCAGGTATGTAAATCATGTCATTTCACCACGGCGGGTAAACTATTCCGCTTCAAGCCCAATGCCTCGATATATCAAACCGCTTCTTGGCCACAACATGATCAGCACATTCAGCTCTTAAGTACTATTTTAGAGCCAGATCCCACCCTATATCAAGCCTGGCACCTGGCTTGCTTGCCCAACGTATGACCCTGTTCGCAGAGAGCTTTACCTGGGGAATATCAAGGCCTGCTACCTGTTCACCTCCAGCAAAGCCAAGTTCATGGATGCCTTGCTGGCGTCCTCACGAGTCGAGCTCTATATGCCACTGGTGAGGGATCAAGGAACAGAGACACACTGTGTTCATGTTTATCGTGTCTCAGCTGCATGTCAGCTACACTCCAGCCTCTGCCCAGAGGCCCCACTTGTGGCCAGCCATGCTATTTGGGCCACCACTGGTAGGCAGGTCCAGGTTTGGTCCCAATCGAGCCTTTGGGGGCTGTGGGGTGGCCTGCAGAAGGTTAAAAACCTTGTAGCCGAGAAAAGAAACACTGCCTCCCCACACCCAGGTAAGCTGGGCTTGCCCAAGCAACGGACTGCATTGCCTCGCTGGTGCTTGCTTGCCTCTCTCGTCACCAGAGCGAGTGTGAATCCGACTCTCGTGTCCTGAGCGTACGCTACTTGACTCTGCAGGTTGAGCTGCTGCAGCGAGTGCGAATCCAATTCTTGTGTCCTGAGCATACGCTGCCTGACCCTGTAGGTGGAGCTGCTGCAGCAGGGGGACATTGTGCAGGAGCTGTGCATTGTCATGGAGGTAGGTGGGCAGGCAGGACGGACAGATGGGGGCCTGCCTTGCAGCAGACAGCAGAGACCTCTGCCTGAGGAGTGAGGACATGCACCAAAACTAGCCTGGCCAGAAGCATGATTTGGGATCTGGCACCATGAGCTTAAGGTTTCACTCACTAAACCCTGAACCTTTTTTAATAAGGTTTGGGTTGAATGAATGAACCTGAGAATATCGGTACTGCAATTTCATGTTTGAGTCTTGGGCCTCCCCAAAGCTTTATTGTTCTGCGCAATCGACTCTTGGGCATGTGCCATGCAGGGAGAGGTCAAGGTCACTCTGCGTAACGGTCCCGGCGGGGCTGCATATGGTGGAGCAGACCAGTCCTTCGCATTGACCGGTGATAGGTCCTTAAGGACCTTGGCCTCACAATTGTCGGGGGCTTTGTCATTCGGCAGGAAAAAATTTGGCGGTGTCGACACATCGACAAATGGAAGCTCGTAAGTCCACACATACTGAGCAGCCTTGAAGTGCTCTCTTTGCCCCCATCCTCTGAGTGGGCTGTTTCTGGCATTCATCTGTGTTAAGTGCATTCCACTTCTGCTATCGTGGTAGCGAATACATGCACCCACATCAACAATCTTGTATTTTCCCTATCTCTGATTCCTGCATGAAGCAACGCAGCATGCAACCAACGCTTCCTTGCCCTCCCAGGCTACCCGCCATGAACATCCTGGAGTCCCGCTTCCCTTCCGACGTGTTTGGCGAGGTGCGGTTGGATGAGGGTTAAGAGAGCAGGTGGAGAGGGAAGCCGGAGAACTAGTGGTACCCTGCTGTTCCATGGCCACGAAACACAAACCCAATGTCCACTAGAATCGCCTGACCTGTAACTTGTGAGCCTACCCACCCACCCAACTCACTGCCTCTGCCCTTGCCATGAGCAGATATCCTTCTTCACGGAAATGCCTAGCCCCGAGGGTGCTATCACGGCCAGCGTCGCGCGCATCATGGTCATTTCTAAGCCTGCGTTTGAGAGCCTCAGCTCCATGTTCCCTAATGCCACCCGGGCAGTGCTGGAGGCCCTGCTGTCACACGCAGAAGAGGTGAGAGGTGTGGAGGGGATGCCTGCTGATCCTGCACTGGCTGGTGAAGACTTAAGGAGGAAAAAAGGGATGCCTGCTGATCCTGCAGCGTACATATTAGCAATGTGCCACTGTACCCCCCCCTCCTTCGCTCATGGCTGGTGAAGAGTGAAGGAGGGGGGAGATACACTGCTAAGACGTCCCGGTGGCCTAGATCGCCTCGGTGGCCTGTTCCTCTGTCCGTTACGTGTTCCCCCCTGCTGCCACCAGACTCTGCATCAGGACATAGGGATGTTGAGCCCAGAAGAGCGTACCGCAGTTGTCCAGGGGTATACAAACAAGGGCGCCAAGGCCAACAACTCGCTCCGGCCCTCGGACACGAGCTCCTTAGTGGCCGAGCTCCCCCCCAGAGAGGTGAGCTGGACACAGAGGTAATGCACTGTGCGGCTGGCATGCCCGCTTCCGGCATGTTCACACTTCAACATCAAGGTTAAGCTCCTCCAATTACTTTGTTAGCTTATGTGCATTGGGTGCAGGTCTGAACATATTTGGCACAAGCGGCATTGCCCGCCGGGTCATGATTCCATTCCGCCATGGCACACCCTGAATAGCGCCCTTGGGCACTCTGTTGCATTTGTCACCTCAGGTCATGAAACTGGAGATGCTGGCAAGCATCAGCAAGGCAGTACAGCAGCACTACGAGAAGCTGGACCTCTCTCGCGTATCCAAGTTGCTCAACAACGTTGCCAAGAACAACCTCTCTGAAGTCAAGGTCATGCTGGGGCAGGGCCTCAACCCCAACGCGTCGGCCAACCATGACAAGCGCACCGCATTGATGATTGCGGCATCAGAGGGACATCAGGTGTGCAACGTGTCGATGGAGTGAAAGTCAGCCTTGTTTAGGGTTTAGGGTTTAAGGACGCAGCGACAATCAGCTGTGCATCTAGGCCTCAGGCTAAGGGTCATGGGTGCAGCATGCAGCATTGCTTGTCGGCATTAAATCGGTCATAATTTGGGCCCGATTGGCCCAACAGTGGCTGCCAGGTTGGCACCCAGGGGTGGTCTGGTGTGCGCTGACATCAACACTGTTGGGCATGATAGGGTGATGTCCTGGCAGTGCTTAATGTCCTGGCAGTGCTTGATGTCCTGGCAGTGCTATGGGGAGGGGTAATCTTGCACCTACGCAGCCAGCCTTTTTTTGATCCCTGTCTCAGCCTAGGTCTCCCCCCTCTCTCGACCCACAGGCCATTTGTCAGCTCCTGCTGGACAGCGGTGCCAACCCCATGGCCCGCGACCGCTTCAACCGCACTGCGCTGTTAGACGCTGTGCAGTCCGGTCACGACCAGATCATCCTGTTGCTCAGAAAGTTCAAGGCGACGTGAGTGCAGGACAGGGAGGAGGGGGGAGATTGCCAGGTTTCCTCTGCGGGCTGGCAGGTGGAGAACGTCCTCTTTGAAATCAATAGCTGACAATGGAGTAGGTTGACCGTGCTTGGCAATTTTTGAGGGAAAACATGCTGCGGACTATGTCTGGCATAGTGGATTCCAGTAAAAAATGCATTGCTTGCAAGGCCACCGCCAGCATCTGGAATAAATACAAAGACTGTCCTATCGTCCTCTTGCTCAACACCTGCCCCTCTGCAGCTGGGATGAGATCATCATGCCCGTGGCAATCGGCTTCATTAGCTGGTGTGCTCTGCCTGTGTGTTCCAAACCAGATCCATGTCAGGCAGTACAACCAGATGAATGCTAAGCTGCACAATTATATCCATGTCAAGCACTGTCTTTCAACAGCCCTTTCACCTTCGGTCCCGCAGGCTTCGAGGGGACTCCATTGTGACGGCGACTGAGATGCTGAATGCAGCCTACAACGGGGACATTCTGTACCTGCGCCGCCTGCTCAAAGCCGGGGCGGACCCAGACGCCTCTGATGGGGACCAGCGATCGCCACTGCATGTTGCGGCAGCAGAGGGCGACCTAAAGCTGGTAGGTTAAGGTGCTTTGGTAGCGCTCTTGAGCAACACTTACACTGCATCTCATTATATGGACAGGGAGGCCTTGTGCACTAGGCCCTGTTCCGCCGGCCATCGGCTTCTGGCTGGTCAAGGTTTTGACCCAATCTGCCCAATGGTGGCTGGTCGCACAGTGCCCCCGAACGGTGATCTGTGTCAAAATAAAACAGCACTGGCATGCACAGGCTTGCGGGCGATTGCAGGAACTTCCACCATCACTCCCTCCGCTGTTGAAGTAAGCCCTTCAAGCTGAAGTTGACCCTTCCAGCCGATCAAGTGCTGGCTGGTTCTCTGGCTGACCTCCACCTTTTGGCCCCGACCCTTGGTCTGCAGGCACACCTGCTGATCGAGGAGGGCGGTGCAACCGTGGACGTGAAGGACCGGTGGGGCAACACACCTCTGGACAGCGCCCGCATGTGAGTAGAGGCTGCCTGCCCCTGCTGGCCGCGGGACCGGGTGTGCAGGATGCCTGTTTGGGGGCAACTGGGGCAGGTCCCTGAACCTCATATAATCCTGGCAATAACAGGTTGGCTGTCCTAGTTTAGATAAGTGGTTGATAAAAGAGGGGGTGGATTGCTGGCCAAGTCAAGATAGATGGGTCGTCAAGTGGGGATGGATGGGCGACAGGGCATCCAAAGCTACCCCTTGACCGCCACAGGGGGCTAGCACATAAATGCAGCCCAGCTTTTTGTTGACGCCCTCGTTTTGTATGGCTGTGTGCATCTAACCAGGCTGGACCTGTCGATTCTCGTCATGAATGGCGGCCTCTACCCGTATGACGGTATGAGCCGTAAATGACAGCCTCGACCATGTGGTTGATCCCCCCCCCTCTGTGCATCTCCTGACTCCTGTGTCCCTGTCTCATGTTGCCAAGTTCCGGGTCGCAGTCCTTGATGGACTACCTGCTGCCCATTGTGGAAGCCTCCATCAAGCTCAGGGCATCCAGCGTTGAGCATTCCGTTGTTGCCAAGTGGATGGGCGCTGCCAGTGTGGGCAACCTCCTGCTCATCAATAAGGTAGGCAAAGGTAGCCTCTAAGGAGGCAGGGGGGCAAGAGGGATTGTCTCAAGGGGGCAATTGGGGCATCTGACTGACACTGGGCGGAAACTGAAGAGGAGAGTCGAGTTTTTTAATATGGGATCAGAGGATGTGGTTAGTGCAGGCGGTGAGCTGCCCTCGCTCTCACATCTTGTGTCAGGGTATGCCGGTTGATTGTGTATCTGACAAAGCTGGAGTACCTACCTCTTGCTTCTTCTCCCTCTTTCCAGATGCTCAAGGAAAAAGTGGATCCCGACATGACATGCCGAGCCAATGGTGGCCGGACTGCCTTAATGCTGGCTGCAGCCGGGGGCCATAGGGTGAGACTGAAGCTTGACCCCTTTTACTGCTAACATCTTTCACGGCGTAGACTGGACAGCGCCTTAAGCTATCGATTAACTTTGAATCTCCTAGGTGTGTGGAGGGGTGGTTGGGTGGGATACGCACCTACCCACCCACCCACCGAAATTGTCATTATGGCGAAGTGTAGATAAGAGCTCAAACCTCTTTCCCGCAGTTTTGACTCATTTTGTCCGTCCGCAGGACATTGTTTTGAGCCTGACTGAAACCCTGGCCAACACCAGCCTCCGCGATGACCAGGGGTGCACTCTTATGTTCCACGCCGCAGCGTCAGGTCACCAAAACATTGTTGAGGTAATATGAGGCCCTCGGCCGCCTGACAGCAAGCTCCACCTGGCAAACACGCAGATGTGCACGTTGTGCTTGTTTCCATCGCATATGCCCGGCCTGGCCATTTGCGCAGAGACCTGGCCTGTCACGCTTTCGTTTTCCCGCTGCCTTTGCTTGCCAGTCCCCAGCCACTGCTTCTGCAGCAATCCCACCAAATTGTTGCATAGGTCGTGTGTCCCGTCAGTGCACACATGCTGCAGCAGCAGGTGGCTCCCTGCTCACGACCCCTCTTCCAGCTCATCACCGCTCCCTGCTGCTGCCCTGCTCACGCCTGCAGATGTTGGTGGCACGCGGTGTGATGCTGGAGATGGACCCGCAGCTTGTCGCCTATCACTTGTGCAAGGCTGCTCAGGTGACAGAGGGGGCAGATGAAGGAGGGGGCATTGGTCCTGGGAAAGGTGAGGAGGTATTGGTCCTGGTAAAGGTGAGGCTTCTTAAGATGGGAGACGTGCCGTGAGACGCCTACTTACACCGATCGAGATTCGCTTCTGCTGCGTGAGGACTGCTGCATTGGGCAATGATGCCCCAGCCCCAACATGTCACAAGGGTGCTTGCGAGCATCCATATAAAAGTGTCACCTGTGGATACGGCATGTCATTGATGTCGACAATGGCTGGGTAGGAGCTTGGTTGGCCACCGCCACCTTGCACGCATTTCACTTATTTTGAGAGTAGAACCAAGCCAAGATGAGTGCAAGCATGACTCCAAGAGAAAGAATCGGGGCACGAGTAGTCATGGCCTACCGAGCTATCCTAGCATCCAGCAATATGTTTGTTGTGTCCGTGCCGCCAGTGTGGCCTGCATTGTACAGGGGTGTGATAGCCCAAGCCAGAAATTCATTGTCCACACAGGGTTCCTATTCCTGCTTGCGTCTGAAATACCTGTGACCACACACAGCCTTGGGCGCGAGGCAGCCATGATCTGTGCTTCTGAACCCCATGGACTCACCTGTGCTTGCTGCCTTGCGTGATACAGATGTCGGATACCATCTTCCTGCGTTGCCTCATCAAGGCGGGTGCGGATGTGGCAGCGCCACTCCTGGGGGCTTCCACGGCTTTGCATGTGGCGGCAGCGGCAGACAGTGTGGCATTGTGCATGTTGATCGAGGAGGGGCACGTACTGCCATCAGCCAGGTAGGGTAGCTAGAGGGGGAGGGAAGCCTGGAGCATAGAGGGGCACGTACTGCCAACAGCCAGGTAGGGTAGCTCGGGGGGGGGGAGGGAAGCCTGGAGCTTAGAGGGGCACGTACTGCCATCAGCCAGGTAGGGTAGCTAGAGGGGGAGGGAAGCCTGGAGCATAGAGGGGCATGTACTGCCATCAGCCAGGTAGGGTAGCCCGGGGGAGAGGGAAGCCTGGAGCATTGAGGGGCACGTACTGCCATCAGCCAGGTAGGAAAGCTTGGGGGGGGGAGGGAAGCCTGGAGCATAGAGGGGCACGTACTGCCATCAGCCAGGTAGGGTAGCTTAAGGGGGAGGGAAGCTCGGAGCATAGAGGGGCACGTACTGCCATCAGCCATGTAGGGTAGCCCGGGGGGGAGGGAAGCTCGGAGCATGTGGGGCACATACTGCCATCAGCCATGTAGGGTAGCCCGGGGGGTGGGAAGCTCGGAGCATAGAGGGGCACGTACTGCCATCAGCCAGGTAGGGTAGCCCGGGGGGAGGGAAGCTCGGAGCATAGAGGGGCACGTATTGCCATCAGCCAGATAGGGTAGCCCGGGGGAGAGGGAAGCCTGGAGCATAGAGGGGCTCCAGATATGCATCAACAAAAGCCTTACAGTGGTGCCCAGGTCAGAGAAAATGACGTGCAATGCAGATGTTGAGTGCTGAAAGGCTTTCATATACTGTAAAATGCTTGTCTCGTGGCCACACATCCATTAAGGATGCAAGTGCCCGGGCTGCAGTCTTGAGTAAAACTGGCGCACCCTTGAGCAGAGACCGTGTTGGCCCCCCTGCCTGTCAGGTCCCCTCTGGGCACAACGCCGTTGGAGGAGGCTGAGCGCGCCTGTGCAAACAACGCCGCCACCTACCTGAGGGAGCTGCTTGGCTTCCCAGGCCAGGCCGGCATCGCCTGGAAAGGCCTCTCCGCTGCTCCTGCCCCTGGCCCCACTCATACTGGTATCGGCCGGTTCCGTGTGGCCAGTAACCCCGAGGACTCTGCCATGGTCAGGAGTGGGCCCAGCAGCAGGGAGGGCCGCGCTGTGCACCCAACCTCTTCTGGTGATGCAGCCTCTCTGCTCCCTTGGGAATTGGCTGACTTTGATCAGGGCATCGAGCTGCCGGCTGCTAAGGGGGCCTGGGACTTGCAGTTGCGCAGAGGCCCGTGCAGTGAGCGGCTGCTGCACCCGAGGCCTGCGAAGCAGATGACAGATCCCGAGCAGGCAACCCTGGATTGCCAGTCTAGAAGGGCCTCCTGGGCCATGCTGTATGGGTGAGTTGGGGCAGGTGCACTGCTTACATGTGTGAAAGTGGGCCGTAGCTGCTATGTGTTTCGTGCAGAGGTGGCTTGCAGTAATGCCTGCCGGAGGAATGTCTTGTACGCCAGAGCTTGTTGTCAGCTGGGAAATGTGGCAGCCATATGCCCTTTATGGTGCTGCTGCTGCTGCTGCTGCTGCTGCTGATAATGATAATGATAATGATAATTCGGTGCACCTTCTGTTTGTTCCTGTCTCGCAGGCGTTCACAGGAGGGTCCTGAAGCTGACCTCCGTCTCGAGGCTCAGCTGGATTCTGTGTCCCCTCGAGGTTCTCACACGATCAGCTCCCGTCGTGCAGCCGCACCACGCCTGGTCCTGCCACCCGTTGCGCATGATGATGCAGCCCCCAGCATATCCACCCTCGTGGGGGGGGCTTCATTGAGACGCGCCAGCACCGATCACGGAGTGCCCCTTGTCAAGTTTGAGAGCGTGCCATCACCGACACGGGGTGCGGGGCTGACGCAGGTCCTCAGGCGAGTGTCGCGAGGAGACTCTCGGAGCTTCCTCACTCGTGGCAGCGGAGAGCCTGCCTCACAGGCGCAGTCCGCGGCCGCGGTGGCGGCTGCCGCACAAATGCTCATGGTCCAGGCTGATTCGCAGGAGGACCTCATGTCTGCTTTGGTTTCCGAGGGGGAGGACGGCCGGCAGGCAAGTCAGCGGGCTGCAGCGCATAATGGAGATCCCACAAGCTCGTCAGCAGGACAGGAGCTAAACAGATCTGTCGCTCCTGCAACAGAGGGGGGTGGAGCTGACCCCTCAGGCAACATGAGGGGCAGAGCTGTCAGTTCGACCGTGCTGGACATTGACATGATGTTGAGCAGCATCCAGGTGACTCCGGATCGTATTCGGGCATGCTTAGGACTTTCTGTCGACTCTACTCACTCAGGCAATTCAGAGTCACACCCCAGCTAGGACAAAGGGATCCCATCCAGTGTTTAACTTTCAGCAGAGCTACTTAACACAGGTGCGAAGGCGGTAATCGGCGGCAAGAATCGTATCCCAATTGTGAAGGGTTGGTTTTCAAATATTTAAATATTCGGGTTCAAGTTTGGCCTTGGTGCGAAGTCCGTGAGTATAAGCTGCTGGAGAATCCACGACCGTCATTGTTTGGCCTTTCTGTGACGGCTTTAACATTCCTGCCTCGCCTCATGAGTTCACAACCATGGCGATGCAAGATTGTTAGCATATGTACGGCATTTTATATTTTGTGAGTTGCAAACCATATGAGAAGCTTCCAGATCTATATGCTATTCTTTGCAGAACAATTTGTCATTTAATCGTAATGCTATGAGGCACCATGGCGCACACGTTTACCATATTTATATCATACTGGTGGCTGATACTGGTACTCAGAAGCCTGCATGCAGCTTTACTATGATTTGAACAGTTTGGGGATCACTTCCCCCCAGGACAATATCCCTGTTATGGACCCTGGGTTGACTCTGAATCGACATCGAATTATTCGCGGATTTGCGCAACAGGGAACCCATAATATTGGTTTCGAGTTTCCAAGAATTCAGGATGAGTGATAGAATACCGTATTGAATGATGGAACCGTGAGAACGAACGAGCGGGGATTATTGGGAACATTCTATGCGGAATCAGCATACCGTATGATTACTGTATGATCTCCTTTATATATTCATTGTTTCTGAACTTGTGATTTTCTTGTATGGATAAAATAAAAGGAAGCTTACAATCCAAGAAAGTGTATTCCCCTAGCCAGGTTGCCCTTCTTGTCACACCAAAACAATATTTGTCCCAGGCTTGAGCTCTGGGAGGCAACCGGTATAGCGTGCAAGACTAGAAACGTCTGGTTTCATGCTTGCCGGGCGAATACTGAATTGGCCTTCCAGTGCGAGCAATATTCTGCAGAGAGAGATGCTGTCAAGGATCATTGAGAACATCCAGACACACAACAGGATTGGTAGACACACCAGAAACATCACGCGGCCGGGAAGGGTGTCATGGACTAAAAGCTGGGGCATGGCCCCAATATCATGGGTGCACAAATGGTAGACTTTCCATGTCACTGAAGCGCTGGATAAATGTTATGTCTGGACTGATAATTCGCAGCTGGAGGCATAGCATTAAATGCATGATGTTTTAGCTTAAATCAGCATGACTGCAGTACAGCACTACCAGACTAACCTGCCAGGTAATTAACAGCCAATGAGAATGCAAACTTCCGGCCTTGGCCCCTGCTATCAACCATACATCATATGTCAAGTTGGATGTGGTCTTAAATTCCTGATGTCCAACAGCTTACAACTCAGCTTACAACTGGGCCACACCCGGAGGGTGGGTGACGTACTTACTCACTTGGCAGGAGTTGTGCGGATTCTACACACGAGTGTGAACTGTTCACATTATGCCGCTCGGCCTCCGAATAACGAACGCCCCGTCAGCAATTTAGACTAGCCCGAGACTTGAAAACATTTGTAAATAGCTGATGCCTGTGAGGGGACTTGATGACGCTATTTCTAAATAGTCTTCCAAACAGCAATCCAGCTTTCGCGAGAGAACTGTCCGAGATTTCACCTTCATACACGTTGCCCATCTCGATATCTAGGACAATGCAGGCAAGGAAACGGACTAAGCTGGAAGTCTTTGAGTCTTACTGTCGTAAATTAAGGGAACGTGGTGACATCGACACTGAGGCACCTGGATTCCTTGAGGAACTTAAGGAGCACTTCAATCGTCTACCTACAAGATATGCTTTAGATGTCAATATTGATTCTCTCGACGTCTTGAGCCATAAAAGACTGCTGGAAGAAGCTCGGTCCGATCCCTCGTCCGTCAGCTTTGCCGTCAGACCTGTAGAGGTAGTGGTGACGAGGCAAAGAGATTCGGGTGCATCGTGTGCATCACCTATCCCCGGACAGGTGAGATTGAATTAACAATGACGTGGTTGCAATCGCATATAACGCTTCGCCTCATCTCTCCAGGTCAGGCGCGCTGAAAAAACTCATCTGCCCAAGCCAGCGTTCGGCTCCTCTCCTAATCTTCAGGTATGTTGACAACCATTCTCGTGCAGGTAGCTGCCCTTATCAAGCTGGTGAATAACTCCATGTCTCCCATTTCCTGTGTCCCTAGGCTCTGGCTATTGAAGCTGGGGAGAAGTTCTGCGAGGATGACATGGCCTCACCGTCAGGGCACAACCATGATGGAGAATGCTTGACCTTCTATGAGATTACTGTGGCCTCAGCAGATCAGCCAAAGCTCTTGAGCAGACTGTCGGAAGCTCTGGTGGGTGCCATACTGCCATGCGCTCTCATGTCAGGCTTTATGACCTGGGGCCTCGCTAAGCCTGTTTTTTTCACGCAGAGCGATCTGGGTCTGAACATCCGGGAAGCTCATGCGTTCAACACCCATGACAGCTTCTCTCTGGACGTTTTTGTGGCCGACCGGGATGATTTGCAGGTGACTGTCGTCACCATTTGGGGGGCGCTGTTTGCTTGAATCTTGAGCTGGTGCTTGAGGAACCCTATATTGGAGCACTTTAATAACTCATTTTTATCGAAATCACTCCTCACTCAGACGAATGCCAACCTTGAAGAGCTCCTTGGGGACCGCCTAGCTCAGATGCCACCCCCGTCGAGGTCATCAACTATATCCGGCGGCAATCCATCAGCACCCTCGTCTCTTAAATTGCCCGCGGATGCCCCTGCATCAGAGCTCATGTCTCTTCTACAGGTTGGTCATCTGTCAGGAGATTAAATCAGGCCCATGTGAGGAAGTTCCGATGAAAAAACACAGCATTACTTCTCTTTACAAAGGCCCCATACCGGTAAGTTAGGTAGCACGGGTACATGTTGGGATATCTGTGGGATATAACATGGTCCTGCTTTTGGTGACTGAAGTTAACCGTGACCATTTGGATGGCCTGTAGACTGGTGCAAGACCCACATCACCTGTCTCGGACGACTGGGAGATTGACATCACTCAGCTCCAGATTGATGCCAAGGTGGCTTCAGGAGCATTCAGCAACCTTTACCGAGGCAGCTACTGTGGACAAGAGGTGGCAGTCAAGATCCTCAAGGATGTGCAAGACGACACTAGCCAGTACCAAGAGTTCCTGCAGGCAAGGAAGACTTGGGCGTAGCTCGTCAACGACTGTTGACCAACTTCGAGTCACTGCAAATGCCTGGTTCTCATTAAAGATCTTGCCTTGTGTTCTGCATCATGGTATCTCCTCGCTGTCCTTTCTTTCAGACCCTGCACTGAAAACCTATTCGCGCCCTGACCCATGCTAACACAGGAGGTATCTATCATGAGGAAAGTGCGACACAAGAACGTAGTGCAGTTTATCGGGGCCTGCACAAGGAAACCTAATCTCTGCATTGTTTTCGAGTTTATGTCCGGCGGCAGTGTGTACGACTATATGCGCCGGGTAAGCACACACAGGGGCGCTAATAGCTGGCATTTCATGTCGTGAGGAATGCATCTGATGATAATTTGTAGAAACTGTGCCTTTGGCGCAGCCCCCGAGTGACGTGTGTTCCCTGAAAGCTGTTGAGGTGTCCTAGGCTGTGTGTTCCGGCAGCAGTTGCCGTGTTTGTCCCTTCCTCTGTTTGCATTCTGAAGACGCTGGGTGATGGTGATGGTGCTGCTTTGTTGGTTGAGTGTTGGGTGTGGCCGGGGATGTGTGTGTTGCTAGTGTTGCTTTTGCAGTGAGGCGTACTGTACGTGTTGTGCACGTAGGGTACTACTGCCTGTGAGAATATGGAGACTCCAGATGATGCCCAGTGCATGGACCTGCCCGTTGCATGCCGGTGCTCCCAACCTCTCCAGGCTCCTCCATAAGACCATCACCCTGTTAATTTGCAGGAGGGGATGCTACAACTTACCCAAGTGCTGAAGATTGCTGCTGATGTCTCGAGAGGCATGGACTACCTGCACCAGCGGAAGATTGTCCACCGGGATCTGAAGGTGGGGGGATGCTGCATGCTGCATCAGGGCGATCAACAAGCAGATGTGTTCATTGCCGACCTGCAAGCAATAAATTGCATGTTGTAAGTTTGGCTTCTGTTCACTGATGCTTTGTTGATTGCACAGGCAGCGAACTTGTTGATGGATGAGCACAACATCGTTAAGATAGCTGACTTTGGAGTGGCGCGGATCATCCAAACGACCGGTCACATGACAGCAGAGACTGGAACGTATCGGTGAGACTATTGTGCAGGCATCTTGCTTGACCTGGAGTGGGTCTTCTGTTCTTTTATCAGTTTTTCCCCTGAAGATCTCCACAGTAACATTATTTTCTGCATGTAATTCATGCAACCCTGTTCCTCCAAAATTGCAGGTGGATGGCTCCTGAGGTGATTGAGCACCGGCCCTATGACGAGAAGGCAGACGTGTTTTCATTCGCAGTGGTCCTGTGGGAGCTGATCACATGCAAGGTCCCGTACAGCGAAATGACGCCGCTGCAGGTAAGGAGCTTCCGCATGATCCACATGATACATGTGATGTGCTCGTGAGTCTTGCTTCTTTGCAATTAGCGATGGGCTGCAAGTGCTGTGCTTGACCCCTGGTTCTAAGCAGCTTGCCCCCGGCATGATGATGACTCAGACCTCCTTATCAAGCCATCGCGATCTGAATGCCCTGCCAGTATGTCTCTTGTTCAGATTGTGATGTTCTTTTCTCTACACCCCATCAGGCGGCTGTCGGAGTGGTCCAAAAGGGTTTAAGGCCGGGGATTCCAGCCGCCGCGCCCCCTGCTCTGGGACAATTGATGGAGGCTTGCTGGGCACAGGATGCTGCTGCCCGTCCGTCATTTCGAGAGCTTACGCCAAGGCTTCAGCTCATGCTTGAAGCCGCGCGTGACGAGGAGTCTAGGAAAGCAGCGGCGGCGGCATTGGCGGCATCCAAGCCTGCGCCGAGCGGGGGACTCCTGTCTAAACTCCGTGGCAAGGGGTGAAGACTAGGAGCTTAGTTGGGAGTGGGAATGGATGAGGTGGATCGTGGTTTGTTTTTGTATGACCTGATCCGCCAGAGTTCCTGACCTGGCGAGTGTTTCCATTTCCTGCCAGGGATGAGACTCTTGGAGTGTGTGAGAAGGGGCCGTATGTGCAGATAGTTAAGCGAGCGGCGAAGCCGCCTACCCCGGGTAGTGAACACTGAACTTCATTTACTGACTTCGTGCGTTTGCATGTTATGAACATCGAGTCCCGTTGATGGCTTTCTTCTCTCTTGTCAGATTTTGTGATGTTGAAGCTCACTTGTGTTTCAGCTCGCATTGAGCAGTCAGTTACCAACCAGTGCAAGCAGAATTCATATGTAGCTTCTCCCCAGAAGAAGGTTGCCCAGGCAAAGTGGACATATATTTTGATGCATAATGTGATGGTTTGGGGGGGATGTGTGTGTTACCACCCAGACCACATAAGTTACGTTTTGCCATTCCTCAAATATTTTGGGGTCCAGTTTATGCTTTGTCCGGCCTGGAACGATTTCTTATTGAGAAGGCAGGAGTATTTAAACGTTCCCTCGTACGTTATCTCAGTCTTTGGCCGTGGCAGTGTACGAATGTGACAGGCCTTTTAGGTTCAGTACCAACTCAGAGTACTAAAATCCTCATCAGGGAGAAAGGCTGAAACCTTTTTCTGGGCAACATTGATTGAGGTTCATGCGGTTAATATTATTATGTGGTCATTGTCCCAAGGTTGCATGAGGTCCTGATCTCAATCCCTGCCCGGACCAAAGGCCGAACAATATGTACCATGCTGAATGCCAAAACAATTTCGGCAAGTATCATGCACTCTTCTTGCCATATATGTTCAAGGCCACTGCTATTAACAGCAACAGAATCGGCAGGAGCACGCTAAACACTCGGGTCGATGTTGAGATCTGGGCAGGGGCGGTCCGGGATGGCTCAACAGCTGCCTTCTGAGCAGGCGCAGAATCACCACCCTGAATTCACGCAGGAAAGCTTTCGCTTAGTGCATTATCACCGGATCATACATGCAGATGACATTCACCATGGTCCAGGCTGTGCATGAAATTGATCCTAGTCATTACTTACCAGCCCCACACGGTCAATTGGTCAGCAGGGCCCAGCAGGTTTAGAACGGTGCATGCCCGCAGGGCCCAGCAGGTTAATGACGTTACACCTCTGGGCCATGCTGAAGTGAAGCTTGGTCATGTAGGGCCCAGCAGGCAACATCGTCAAAACATGAAGAACACGGCATCTATACCCGAAGATTGAGGGATCAAACCACCTAACAACCATTCCTCTCCGCCGGTCTAGATCGCCGGGCTCCATGCTCCAGCCCCCCTCACATAGGAGGGGGGCATGGCTGCACCATGGTCCTGGCTGTGCATGGTAGCTGGCATTGAGCTTGCTCATCCCTTACCAACCTCCGTTTCAAACATGCAGAAAACGGCCCGTGCTGCCATGCAGCCATGCTCAGCCCAACTCAAGCCCTTGTTGCTGCAAAGCAAAATCGTACCTCGTATGTCCCGATGTAATACTTCTCCAGCAGAGCCTTCGCACTATTGCTATGACCGATTTCGTCGAAGTCTTGTGTTGCATCCTTTCCTAAAAATCAAATGATAAAGTGATGCTCGTGAGATTGCTTCATTACGATAATGCGCTCGTTGGGCTGGTTCATGGCAGTGAACTATTGACCCCAAAACAGCGCAGCTTCCCGCCTCCTACCTGTGACAGTCAAAATAATATCGTAGCCACCAGGATGTTCCTCCAAGAAGTCTGTCACGTCGTATACTTTGCCATGCACTACGATCCAGCAAGACTTTTCACTAGTATGCTGCTTCAACTCTGCCACGCCAAAACTTTTATCGGGAATTGCCTCCTGCTGCTGCTGCTGCATTGACGGAGACATAATTTGTATAATTCACAGCACCTGATGATTGCCACGTTAAATCTACGAACAAGAAAGTCAGGGGCATGCCATGCCATTCCCGTGTTCACGTGACCAAAATCTACGGAACGAAGGAATTCTGCTGGAATTCTGCTCATAAACTAATATGTGGTTTGGGCCAGAACACGTTTCCTCTACACAGGCTACCTTTTCGGCAGAGCCCCCCCAGAGTCATCCCGTATCCGTCTGTCAGTCAGTCAGTCCGTCAGCCCGATGTTTCTGGAACGTCCCGGAAACTTTACGCGCTACAGCACAAATCAATCGACTGTTTTATAAAGGTTATTTCTGTCAGACCTCAAAGGCCGAGGTGCAGAAATGAGAAACTCAGCTACCAAGGCTGGATCTCACAGCGGATGACGTAAGGTGTCGTCACGCTGTCCCATGGTGTCACGCGACAGGCCGACAGCTGCAGCTTCGCTTCTCTATGCGCAATTCGAAACGCAACATTCAAAACATGCACTTAGCCAGCGATAGAGTTGTGACAAATATTTTGATATCCTTCAACATGGCGAGGGTGTTTGCATGGGGTCTAGGCGACCCCATCCGCACCTGCGCCTGCCCTCTGAAAAGTCACATACCCGACTGCTCTGCCGTTTTTTGTGCTGCGCAGCAGCACCTCTGATTACTTGTCAGCCTCTGTTTTCAGGTTAATGACGTGATACCCCTGGGCCATGCTAAAAAGGTGCCTGGGGTAATCTGAACTGCCACTAGGACCAGACAACCGGTACAGACAAAGCCACACTTTCGCGAGTCTTTACGGACCATAGACGCGACAATCTAAGAGACCTGATCATGCTCTATCGGTGCCTGTGGTTTTGCAGGAACTGTCTTAGCTCCAATACATGGCTCAGTTGCTCTTGACAGTGACTTAGGACAGCTTGCCAACCCAGCTATGCCTGGTTAGCTTCGAATTGCCTACACTATATTGTGCAGAACAGCTTCATCCTTACTTCCTTAGCTTCGACTTAGCAGTACAATGCTGCTTGAGACTGAGCAATGCCCAGCACTTCATTGTCCATGGTCTCAAGATCCATAGATTGACCGTTCCCTCCCCAACAAAAACTAATGTGTATTTCGCAGTATTGAAGTCCTGCCTCATCTCCCATGCACTGCCATCACTCTCATACATGCACACCTGACATTCAGAAAATTGTGTATTAGTGTATACCGTACCTTGAAGTGGTTCATAGCGCAGGCTTGGAGCATCTCATAGTATTCTGGTGTTTACTTCAAAACATGAGAAAATTATGGATCCACTAAGTCGCTTTATTCTTCGCCAAAACTAACAATTGCAAACAGAGAACTTCTGTTTTGGTGGCATGTTAGACAGAGTCATGCGCTTTCTCTCTTGAATAAATGAATGAAGCCCTGCGTTAAACAAGCCAGGCCAGTGTCTAAAACAATCATCAAAGACCAAATCTAAGGTATCCTCAGGCTGAGACCCGAGCCTATATCCATTTATTTTGCCCTGCCTCCTGGGTCCTGGCCGTGCTGTCTCCCTCACTCAGGGGCTCCAGCCGAGGCGCACGTCCCCTGGACAGCCACTTCTTAGGGACTACGGGGCCAGCCTCAGCTACATCCGCCAGTGAAGGTCGGGCTGGCAGACTGGTATTGCGCTTAAATTGCTGCACCGGATCCTCGGGCTCCCTGGTGTGCTTGCTGTCAAGGCTACTCGTGTGGTGGAGCGAGGCACGACACGGCGCCGGCTCAAACAGGCTGGCAGGGGCTGCGGCCCCCGGCTGAATTGGGCCGACCTCGTGTGCAGGAGACGCTGGAGAAGCATCTGCACTCTTCCTTGTGACTTGATTGCTGGCGTAGCCGTCTTCATCAATGAACTGTGTCACAATGTTGGGTGACCCAGATGGGAACACTCGGATGGACCGGGCATGAGTTAGGCCCGGCTGAGCCACGGACAATGGGCTTGAATCCTGCGCCACGGGCAACGGGCTTGAATCCTGCTCCTTCTCCTTTTCCTTCGAGGGAAGCTTGGAAGAGAAGGTTGGTTTCTGAATGGATGAGATGAGTGAGGACAGGCCCTTCCTGGCCTTGCCTTCACCATAAGGGACCAGACTGCCGTCGTCAGTGCCCTCTTCTGAGTGGTGGCCCTTTGCTTGCTTGAACGGCTTACCATTGTCCAGATCGTGCTGCCGGTCCTGGGGCAGGGAAACAAAAGATGAAGCTTTGAGACAATCACGAATTACCATGATGCACAAGGACACATGATGATTACCGGTATTCATGAATATATAAGAGCTCCATTAAAGGTGTCAGAGGACCAGCACTTACCATGGGGTGGCTGTGTTTGCGCATGTACCTCTTTCGTAAGGAGAGGTAGATGATGATCAAAGCAATCACCAACACTCCGCTGGCCACTGCAGCCCCTGCAATGAGGCCAGTCCTTCCATCACTGCTCCCCTGATAAGGCCACAAGTGGAGGGAGCAAGTCAGTAGGAGCATACGGTTGTTTATAGAGATGAATGGATCCATGGGCAGGGGTTTTGAAAGGCGGAGCATTAAGGACTCACCTGAGCGCTGGATTGAGGACGTGCTGCTTCTGATCTAGTTTTTTGATCCGTATTGTTGAGCACCCCTGCTGTGACTGCAGCTGGCTGGGTAGGGGCATTAGGAGGGAGTCTGTCGCTAGCGGCAGTTGGGTTGGGCGGAGGAGGGGGCGGACTAGGTGGAGTTGGAGGGGGAGGAGGAGGAGATAGTGGCGGTGGTGGAGGGGGGCTCATGGGTGGTGGAGGTGGCGGGGACGGGGGTGGGGGTGGAGGGGGGCTGGGTGGCAGAGGAGGACTAGGAGGAGGAGGCAGGGGGGGTCTGGGCGTGTGAGGAGGAAATGGAGGTAACGGTGGAGCATTGGGGAGGGTGTACAGGCGCATGACTGCAATCGTGCCACGCCTACGAAATATGAAATCCAACAGTCAGATACGGTAGTGCATATACCTGAATGATCCATTGAGCGTAAAACAGACAATTCCCAACAGCGTAGGTTATGATACATTTCAACAGCAAAAGGTAGACTAGGCAAGCTGATCCCCCTGACTCACGTTGCTCCAAAGGCTGAGAGAATGGGGTCATTGTTGAGGTCTTTTTCAGTATACATTTGGAGGACGACCGTAACATCTGCCAGTGTTGCTTTGGCCCCCGGGCCCATCAGTATGGAGAGGGTGATGGAGGTGGCTGTTGAATCCGCGCCTGTAATGAGACATATGCCCCCCGTATTGCTAGAGAGGAACTTGCACATGTCAAACTGTACCAGGGGGAGGGAGGACAGTCAGTTAAGTTGGTTGAAGAAGAGGATGATCCCATGCTTAATAGAAGAAACTTGCATTTTGTGTTTGTAGGGTTGGATACTTGGATGATAGGAATGCATTGTGATCCTGAAATCCAGGCCAGCCCCATCTCTCACCCTCAGCTTCGCCATGAGATTAGGAGAAGACTTAATTTGGGAGAAATCAGGCCCTATCAGTGAGACTGACAGCTGGACTGTCTGGCCTGATACAAGCTGTGGGGCATCAGGGAATGTAGGTGGAGGACGCCGAGGGGCCCGAGGTGGGTAGGGGGCAGTTGGAGGAGGCGGAGGTGGGCTGAACCAGTTTGCAGGAAAGTTTGGAGGCGGAGACGGTGGCTGTCTTGGGGGCTCTCCATTCAAGAACAGCGGAGGGGCTGCACAACAGAAAGACAGGCAGGTCCAGTGAGTACCGTTGGAGGACAGTCATGCCGGTCCAGAATTAATAGTGATCATTTACCGATAGCAAGTATGCATATCAAATTTGCCAGAGTGGTTGCAACTGCCTAGCACTATTAGGTGGAGCCTCAGCAGCTGCTCCCAAGTACCAAGATTGAGCTTACATGGAGGAAATGGGGGTGCTGGTGGTTGTGGCGGGCGAGGAGGCTGGCGAGGGACCTTGGGGGCCTTGGGTTGCGGAAGCGGAGGCAGAGGAACCCTGGGAGGTGGGGGGCCCTCTGGTGGTGGTTGTGGCGGGTGTGGACTGGGAGGCTTTGGGGGAGAGGGCCTCGGAGGTGGAGATGGGGGAAGAATAATGCCGGGTGGGAATGGCGGGCTCGGCGGCGGATGTGGCGGGTTGGGGGGTGGGCCAGGAGGAGGCGCCGGTGACGGGGGATCAGGAGGGCTGCAGAGGGAGCAAAGGGAACACGTGAGAATAGTATACCGTACTTACACTTATTTGGCACTCACTGTGGTCTCAAAACAAGAAACCGCTATTGGTAGAGTGTCCTCAAAACAAGGCCAACCAAACTTGGATTTTCTACTTTGTGCGGGAATGTGTGTTGCCATGCATTCTCCACTTATTCAGGTGCACGCTATCAATTGCATCTATCATGACATGGAAAGGTCAGTTTCAGTCTCCCTCGCTGGCAGGGGCCGGCACGGAACAGCAACAGCCAGCAACAGAACATTTAAACGCTTGCTTCACTTGAGTTCCAGCAGAAAGGTGTTGCAGAAAGGGCAGCATCTTGAGCAGCAATAGAAGAAAAAAGAGCAGCAGAAGCAGCAACAGAAGCAGAAGCACAGACAGCAGCAGCCGAACAATCAGAATCGTCAGATGCCGGTGACGATGTGTTTGATTGGGAAGTTCCCGCACTAGTTGCTTCCCACAAGCGTAAGGTTGCGTTAGCAGCGGAGCCCATCGATCTAGCTCAGGATGTGACTGATGCCTATGTGGCCACTGAGCCACATTTGACGGCTGCGAGGCAGCCGGCCAAGCAGAAATGAAGCACTGGTGTGACATAAACAAATGAAAAATATATTTCCAGAGGCAGTTTCAGTTTAAAAGAATCTCCATGCCAATATCGGATACAAGTAACGTTATTTCAAAACCAAGGGGCTTAGAACCAAAAGTAATAATAACCAAGTAAGAGTGTACGGTGTTAGCCAATTTGAATTTAGGGAGGGTGACCCTTCCTGGTGCCCCCTACTCTTTCTGAAAATCGTCAGAAGCTCTGTTCCGATTTCTTCTAGTACGGTAAGCACCAGACAGTTGTTGGCAGCCTGATAGGCTGATTAGGACCAAACCTGTAACAGCCCACAGCCGCACACCCAGACTAAGGGGCCTGATATACCAGGCCCCCTGGCGAGTGACTGAGATGTAGCTGGATGGTAGCTGAAGCAACCTCAAATACACAATCATCCCATGTCTTCCCCCTTCTCACTTGCAGCAGAGGTAGGGTGCATAGTCGCGATCTGGACCCGATTTCGTGGCGCCTCCACATGAGTAACCAGAGGCATTGTAGAACATCGTAGACCTGACTACAAAACTGCTCCCACAAGGCAGGCCCGCCAGGTCAAAGTACGATTTCAGCGTCCAATACCCATACAGGTATTCCAGGAATTTCTGCGAAAAGGTTTGGGCAGGTTTATAATTCATCGATTTGATTTGTGCAAAATGGATGCGGAGGTGGGTAGAAGGTGCACCGGTGATAATGCAGTAGGAGATTATTGACCCTTCGACGCCTAGCCCTCTAGATGCTTGCCTGTGCAGCTTCGTTCGTGATCAGCGGGACCGAAATGGTCAGACCTCCTCCTTCACCACTGCAGGTGACAGCTGCTGGATCAACAGGGTTCAGGTAGCTGCCCACACCTGAAAGTAAAATCAAGCTTTAGCTGTATGGCAGTATGGCTAAATCAGCAGGCTCCATATGTCAGGAAGCTGTCTAGGCAGGCCTCACAAGTCCAGTCGATTGGACCCAGCCTTACCTGCCGAGAAGGCAGCTCGAAAAGCATTCATGGTAAATGGGTTATCTTCTGGAAGCTGATTGCCGCAGCTGAGTGAAATAGGCGCAAAGATGAGTATCAGGACAGCTCCCATGGGGGGAGGTGGCGCAGGGGGGAATGGAGGTTGGGGCGGAGGCGAAGGCGGAATCTTGGCCCCAGGGGGCCATGGTGGAAGAGTTGGGGGATTTGGCGGCCAGGCTGGCTCATCTGGGTATTCCGGTGCGTGCGGTGGAGGTCGTGGAGGAATAGGTGGAGGCCTGGGCGGCTGGGGAGGACTAGGAGGTGGCGGCGAGGAGCGGGGAGGGTTGTGGGGATTCAAGGGCCAGGGGGGCCAGGGGGCATCCGGGGACTGGGGAGGCGATGGGGGGCTCTCCGGAGATCTTGGTGGCCAAGGCGGGAAGGGGGGGAACTCTGTTGGTGGCGGCCTGGGTTGTGTATCAGGTGTGCCAGGCAAGGCGGGGGGCCAGGGGGGCCATGCAGGCGGCCAGGGGGGCGACTGGGGAGGCCAGGCTGGCCATTGTGGCGGCCAAGAGGGCATCGGTGCGTCGGGCTGAGTCATCACAGCCTTCGGTGGAGGAGCTGCAACAAGGGGGAGACAGGTATCGTCAGGATGCTAGGTCCCTAATTTGGAAAATGCCGACGAGCGTCACGAAGAGCTGTTATTTTTAACTCACGAGAAACACTCCGAACAGGCGTGCTCCATTGACCTGTACATCAATGTCCCATTTCAACGTTTGTTCGTCTCATCCCAGTATCTCATCTGTCTCCCTAAAAATACCTTTCTACCATACCTATCACGCAAAGAATCAGTAGTGCAACCGCCCGCCTCTGACTCCATCGCCCATGGTAAGACATCACAGTTCGTGTAGTACCAAGCATATCAGTGTTGTGCCTTAATCAGTCGGTCGATGCGTTTGCAATGAGAACTCCGGGTTAAACTCGAGACAACTGGCCCGGTCAGGAGCTAAGAGTATGTGCTTTGAGCAGATTTCAGATTATCGAAAGTGTAAATGACATCAGTTCCTCTCTCTGCTAATTGAAAACATTGGAACAGGCTTCGTCATGCTGTTAACCGAATGTACAGGACCTACCTCGTCCACACATCCAAAGGAAGTTCACGCAAATCGATTACCGGCGCTTCTCATATAATTCTTCAACCATTGAAGGCTTCTCCCCTTACCGGTATTCATGTATATTCAAATTGTCATGACAAACGCCATTCATTCTACAGACGACAGCATGCGTGTCATGACACGACAGGACACAGAAGGCATCATTGCTTAATGGTATCTGAAGGCGTATTTACAGCCCACAAACTGTGGCAGCTGGCAAAGACAACAAGGAGCTGTCTGAGCTTGGCCTAGGGACATGGGAATGAGAATGACAACTACCTGCAGCCATCCATGCAGGCTTAATGCCTGGTCCAGGTCTGCATGTGTGGAAACCTGCGGCAAACCTGGGTGCAAATGACATGCCATCCTATTCGTCATAAACTCCGTGCATGCTTCCTGCCTCCTGTCCCCCTCACTGCTATCTGCTGCATGTATCACTACATCGTTATCAGGCATAAAGTTTATTGAGCATAAAGTTTATTGTCGACCTTGAGCTCCCACTAAAGGACTCAAACATTCAAATAGTTCATATAGCCTGTGCTATGCTGAATCAAGCCGTCTTCACATGCAGCATTGCAAGTTCTATCTCCCATAACGCTCATAACAATATTTGGGCCAAGCCAGGAAGGCGGCAAACTTCTCCTTGGGGTGCCAAGACTCACTGTGAAAAGACTGTGCCCTAGCAAAACTAACGACAGACTGCAGAAGTATCACGCAGGATGCATTGAGCCAGTCGCTAATCGCAATAGGATCTGCATAGTCCTGTTACGCATGGTCGCCGTGGTGCAGTAATGGGGGGTGTTTTTCTTGGGGTATGGTATTGGTGGCGAGGAGGTATATACAATTGGCAGGTATTTGTTGGCCATTGTTGGCGTGATATACCAAGTGGGGCACAATGGCACATCATGTTGGGCGTGCGTCATGGACTCATGGTGCAAAGAATGGTGGGGCATGTTGGGCTGGTGGATGCACAAGTTTAGAGCAGTGCATACCCGCTGGGCCCTGCTGAACGCACGGCCGCATGGGGCATAACTAAGATAAGTAGGTAGGGAATAACGAGGTAGGGAATAACTAAGCTTAATTCCAGCTTACCGTAATTGCAAAACCAGGACCATGGTGCAGCTACGCCACCCTCCTATGTGAGGGGGATAGGAACATGGAACCCGGTGATCTACACAAGAGGAGAGAAGGTCGCGTGGCGGTTGGATCCCTCAATCTTTGGGTATGGATGCCACCAGCGTCATACCACTTGTGCAGAAGTGTAGGGTGGTGTGCAACGGGATCTACACAGGAGGAGACGGCGTGGGGCGGGGATATGTAGAAGAGCTTACACTGTTGCATGACCTTTACTAAAAGAGATAGGCCCTGTATGATAGGCCCTGGATGCCCCAGCATTAAGCCCACCTTTGGATCCATCAGAACCACGACGCCGGGAACAGGACCACAACCAGGAATAGTCATCTGCAAGCGTCCCGGTACCCCGGTAACAGACAGTTGCTGAGAGTGAAGTTAAGAAACTACAAACGGAAGGGAGAACAACTGTTGTCCCTGCTGGTACCCACATAAATTGCAAAGTGGGATGGTCGAGACATGTAGCAGATGTTCTCGCAAGTGATCGAGCATGCCTGCGAGCAATGCTGCGTGAGCCTTGTGTACGGCCTGGACCATGGCGACTATGAACCCTGGACCCTGTTCAGCAGACAAATTGCTGAATCCCGGTCTGCTCGTTCTTCAACATGGCCCCTAAGGTTAGTGCCGCATGTGAATTACCTGCCTTTCGCCGACTTGGGAGCTGTCCAGAGTCCTTCCAATTTGCTTGTGCTTGCTTCATTCCTGCAGGAGCAAAAGACGAAGGAGGCGAAGGCCTTGGCTGCGGCAAACAGCAGCAAGGGAAAGCGCAAAAAATGGTCCAAGGGCAAGCAAAAGTGAGTTTCTAGCACTCCTACTTTGTCCGTCCCACAAAACATAGGGGGGGAACTCGGTTGCCATGGAAACAGGGTGGTGACGAGATATCGCAGGAATGCCGCAGCGCTGTTTGTTTGCATGGGGTCAATCGCCAAATGCATCATTCTCTCGATCCTTAACGACTTCGCTTTCTCCTTCACAGAGAGAAAGTAAACAATGCCGTGCTCTTTGAGAAGCCTGCCTGGGAAAAGCTTCTCGTTGAGGTGCCCAAGTACAAGATGATCACCCCGTCTATTCTGTCCGATCGCATGAGGATTGGTGGCAGTTTGGCGCGCGCTGTCATCATTGAGCTTGAGAGCAAGGGGCTGATTCGAGCCCTTGTGAAGCATTCCAAGCAGCTCATCTACACCCGTGCCACTGCAGTATGAGTGTGTTGCATGGCAGAGGTGCATGGAGCACCTGCGTAACAGATGCCTGGACCACTGGGGCCTCTGGCTCATTGTAATCAAGGAAGTTGATTACTAGTATCAAAGGCCTGTCTGATATGATTCTTGCATCCTAAATTCCTTCCTAAGGTCTGGGTAGGGGAGAGGAGCTGAAAGTTTGCACATGCCTTGCCCTGTTCTTGAGAAAGACAAAACAAAAAAAGAAATCTCGTTGAATGTGAAAAAGGGATATCACTATTCAAGTCGGTATTCAAATGTTGGGCAGCATAATAACATTATGCACAGATCTTTTTCAGTAAGGCTCCTTGTTCATGACATAACACCGCTGGGCCATGCTGCAAAGGCTCGGCCGCGTGGGCGCCAGACTGTCTGGAGAACTGTAAGGTCCATGTCAGGTCACCGGTACTAACACCTGCCAGATCATCCGAAGACAGAAGTGCAAACGCTCAATGGGACATCAATACGTATGGCAGAAGGACAAAAGAGAACATGACATATCACGGTGTTTAGGCGGCCGAGCCTTCTAGAGCAAACCCATAGGTCCATGACATTACACCTCTGGGCCATAATGAAAAGCTCGGCCGTATGGGCGCCCGACTGTGTAGTGGGAAGGGAACAGAGCTTGAGGATAGATGAAAGGGTTTAGTCAGAAAAAAAAGGAGAAGGAAATGAAAGACCTTCCCCAAGAAAAGAGAGGGATTATGAAGAAACTCCAGGCCGTCCAAATCCTAGCCCCGAACAAACAGTTAGGAATCTAACAGACTAGGCAGAAAGCCAGGAAACCCGGAAAGAGTTGAAGAGGCACATGATAGGCTGGGCGGAAAATAAGAAAAGAGTAAAGGAGCCCCGGCCTGTGTAAAAGCCTCAACGAAAGCTACAACAACAAAAACATCCACAAAAGTCAGAGCATCCCGCCCTAGCCTGCCCTGGTTCAAAGCGTGGAAGTCTCCAGCACCGTATGGGGGTCCTGCTGATTCCCGCTCTACAAGGTGATTTTGCACGCTGGGGCCTTGGAAGCAAGCATGATCCACAGGTGTCACGTCATTGACTTCAGGAGCTGGACTAGGACGGTATTCAGGATTTCCACCTGTCCAAGGGTGTGCTTCCCGGCCCTGGGGAAGAAAAACTTGCAATACCCAGAAGGGCGGAGATTGGAAGAAGACAAAGGCCCATAACACTCAGGCCAACCACTAGCCCGTGGCAGGTGTGCGAGGTGTGGTATTTCAATTTCACAAGACAGACATAGGGCACCCCAAGGAATACATAGCTTCGGCACCCTGAGACAAATTGGTTGTACGCTTTGTGGGACAAACCGTATCACGGCTGTAGGGTAAGCTACCCTCCTACCCCATGTTCCTACCTACCTTATGTGGCCATGGCCTAGACGCGGAAGGAAGTCCCTGACAAACCTGGTCCTAGAAGATCAAAAACGATCAGGGGTGAGCTCAATATCCCAAACCCTTATTACTGGACAGGTTGGTCTAGCAGCCTTGGGAAGAGGGGGTCATACGGAAGCATCAGCACAAACCCCTGACCGTCATATAACGTTATTAACACCTAGGAACTCGACGCCAGCATGGTCCATGACCTTGGGGCCAGCCATCTGATTGTGAACTTGTCCCCCGGTCTCCCACAGCCTCAGCTTAAGTAAGCGCATGGGCTTCATGGGGCCCCATGGCTGTGCATGGGGGAGTTCGCAACAATAAGGTGAGCGGCTGCCAGGAGGGTCCATGAGCCGGTCATGCCAACATAAACGGATCACGCCCATGATTTGCACACATGTGCTGCAAATGTATTGCTCAGAGTCGTGGTCAGGGCTGGCAGGCAGATGGGAACCGTGGCGCCTTCCTGGGGGCCTGCCCACCCCCTCTCCCTAAGCTGGGCCTTGACGCTAGGGCACTGGAAACATGCAGCGCATTCTCCCCAGACTCGCCATCAACCCTTGCCCAGCACCGCTGGCAGCAGCGTGTCTCTGGTATGCGACCGCAGACCTTTGCTCGGTGGTGGGGTCCCTGGGGTGTCCTATGCCAGTCGGCTCTAGCTGTGCCTGCTGCATCCGCTTGCTGCAGCAACTCTGGGACGGGGAGCGGCTTCAGGTGAAGGACTGCCTGACACTGTCTGGGGACAACTGCTCCCCGCTCCAACTTTTCTAGTGCGCCCATCAGCTCACTGCACAATAGCACCCTCTGGGTTTCTGTCGAACCGCAAGTTGCAGGTCGGCCGCCATGGCTGCCGCCATCACAACGTGCAGTGAGTGGTTATAGCCCCGGCTCTATTACGGCTAATGCAAAGGGGGGAAGACCTTCGTATCGTGGAGTCTGACTTTGTATGAACGGAGAAAGTGTGACGATACAGATGTTGGTCTCATTCATTCAGATTACAAATATAATCCAACCATCGAAGGCACTGCCAAAGTTCACTGATTATGGTGTCAAACACTAACATGTCACAATGGCAATCAACAACTGATGACTATCATAGACATCTATAGACCTAGTCACGGTTCCTAACAGCTTTGTTGTTATCATACCTTTGCTTCAACTGTGAAAATTTAGCAAATAAATTGTCAGGTAATTTTTTTATTAACACATAATTGAATTGCATTTACTTAACGAATTGGTAATTCACAGGTACATTGGCAGGTAAATTTAGAGGAGCCTTAAATTAATAGGTAGATTAAGGGGTACGATACATTAACAGTTAAATTAGCAGTTAAATTAAGAGGAAGTTAATTGGCAGGTAAAATAGCAGGAAAAATCGAGGGTAGATTAGCAGGTAATTGGCATAAAATTGGCAGGACAGGGCAGGAAAATAAGGTGCAGTTAAATACCATAAATTAAAATATTGTGGAGGGTGCAGATGCATCATTGTTCTTCGTGGAGGAGGACTTCAAGCGGATGAGGAGACGGGGCACTAGACTGGGGGCCATGCGACGTCGACTCGGGGCTTGGTATTGAATTGCGCTTAATTAACACGTCATGATCAGCTGCGATGAATTGCTGGCCTTTATGCACCTCGCGTGGCGAAGGATTTCATGCTGATTCAAATTGGGTGGAAGCAGCAACGCCCGATGACGACGACGATTTCGACTTCACATTCTTCGCGACTTGACACCGGAAGATGTGTTGCTGACTCGTTGGCTCGCTGTTTTCCCTCATGGTTCCACGCAATGGGATACGAGTGTGTAAAACAGCCCATTACACAGCGCTGTATAGTCTAAAACATGCATGCGATGATGTGGCTACGATTACATACGCACGGGGACGCGGGCGGGCCGCGGGTAGTGACCAGCATCGGCTGGCAGTGCCGAGTGTGAGGAGTGTGTAGCATGCACGCTCCCTGGCAGTCATCGCTGTTCACTCTCTGACTCGCGGTTTCCTCTCGCTGTTCCACTTGATATGATATGATAGCTGCGAGCAACTAAACACACTAGCGATATAAATGTTAACATTACTTCGAGGTCGTGGTGACGAGCGTTGGCCTGCGATGACTGGTTGACGACGTGTCGGTTGCTGTCGGTTTGTACATCAAAATGGGCTCTTTAATCAACTGTGTTGCCGTACGCGAGGATTTGTACATCAAAAATGGGCTCTTGAATAATAGGCCGGGGCAATGAGTGGGCTGTCTTGCTGTGCTGCCGGTGCAACTGCTGCGTTGTAGAAACGGAACATGTGCTGCCACCAGGCTCATAGTAACGGCTGAATCTGCAGCTCCCGCATGACTACCCCAGCTGGCAGCGGATATAGGAAGCCCCGCCCCCTAGTGCAGGTGCTTAAGTAGGCTGGACTGCATTCTGCCCCTTACGCAGTACTGCGGTTGAAGGTGACTCGTGGCCCACACCAAATCGCCGCAGTTTGCCAAAGTCGCTGCATAGACAGCCGCTAGCCGGATGTGTGTAGACAGATGGTGCCGCAGATGCACCCTGGCGGCCATGCGGCGTACATGCAGCACCGCGGCAGCCAACAAGAGGCTGCCCAAGAACTTGAATTATTGGACACGCTTCAGCACTGTCCTATCTGGGCCGTACACGCAGACCTGGGTTGGCTGTCGCGCTGCGCTGCTAAGCGGCTGCCAAAGTCCAAGATCTCTGTCTTAGAGGTATTGCTGACAATGACCTTAACCTGTTTATCCCCTGCGTACTCATGAAGGGCATCTAGCATGCACTGCAGATCTGCCGGGCTGCCGACTGGCAGGGAGTGGTCATACGCGTATAGCAGGCATAGTAGGCGTCGCCCCGCCTGCAGCACAACACCCTCTGCCGGGCACTTGACTGAGATTATGCTTGGCAGGTCGCTGAGGTAGAGGCTCAAGGGCAGATGGCTCAGAGGGTAGTCCTGCTTAATGCTTTGAGTGCAAGACTGCAAGGCAGAGGGTCAGTGCTTTTATGGCCGTCTGTGTGTGTGGAGACAGCACCTTGATAGAGCGCATGCACAGCACATAACAGGTATGTGAAGCTTCTCAGACAGATGCTGCTACACCTGCCCCCTTGGCACACAGTCATAGGCCTTCGTGAAGTCCACGAAGGCGACATGCAGCTTGCCACGGCCTCCAGCTGCCTGTTGTGCATGGACTGCATGCCTCAAGAGGACAGCAGCAGCCTGAGCGTGCTATGGAGCTACTGAAATCCAAACTGCTCAGGAGGGATGTGACTGTGCGAGCGTGTGCCCGATCATAAGTGATGGCTGTGAGCATGCTAGCAAAAAGGCGGTAAAGCACGCTAGTGATGGCGATGGGCCGGTAATTTCGGGGCTCAAAATGGTTGCATGTCTTGTAGATAGGCTGGATCCTGACTGGCTGCCAGGCAGACAGGCACTAGGCATCCTCCCTGCAGCGCCAAGGAAGTCATCCAGTATTGTAACAGGTCCCTGAGCAAGTGCTGTTGCTCCCCCTTGGAGCCGTCCTCTACCACGGCCAGTTTGATGAAGGGTGTTGCCATGTCGTCTTGGCCCGTGGCAGTGTGCATGGATATGTGGGAGAAAGACTTCTCAAAGCAAGAGGCTAGCTGCTCGGCCGTCACGCCTAGGTTTTGAAGCTGAGTCCTGACAGGGGACAGACATGTAGCGCATCCTCCACATGCTCCCCATCTCCCATTGCCCAGCACCGCTGGCAGCAGCGCGTGTCACGCTGTTTACCGCTGTGCCATCCTCTTGTGTCAGCCGTGCTAACCGCACCGAGCCGCAGCCGTAAGTTGGTGCCCATTTAAGCACACGCCCTGTTGCTGGTACGGCTTCCAGCATGCACCTGCCCACCGTAGGCTAGAACCAGGCACGGTAGGCACCAGCAGACCTGTGCTCAGTGGTGGGGTCCCTGGGGTCTCCGGCCTCTGCCAGTCGCCACCAGCTGTGCCTGCTTTTAGGCTGCGTCCACTAGCTGTAGCACCACTGGAACGGGGAGCGGCTTCAGGTCAGAGACTGCCAGACAGTCTGGGACAGCTGGTCCCCGCTCCAACTCCGCTAGTGCCCCCATCAGCTCACTGCACCATGTGCGCCCTTTGTTGTTCTGTCGAGCCACAAGCTGCTGGTCGGATGCCATGAGTGGGCTGTCTTGCTGCACTGCCGGTGTCACCGCTGCGTTGTAGGAGCGCAGCGAGTGCTGCCACTAGGCTTGTGGTAACGGCTGGATCTGCAGCTCCGGCATGCCCCCCCCAGCTGGCAGCGGATGCAGGTAGCCCCGCAGTGCGGTTCATAGCTGCCCTCTTACAGGCATGCATCAGGGCTCCAGTGCTTCCCTCGTATGCTGCCCTCTGGCAAGCGTTCTGCACTTTCTACAAAGACACAAATCATTAGTGGTTGCGAGGGCCACAGAGCTGATCCCTAAAGATCTGACTCTTTTATCTGCTGGCTGGGGGATCCGCAACAGCTGAAAATGACTTGGCCGCCAGCCTACCTGATTGAGATATTGCCTTGCTTGTATGCTTTGTAACCCCAGCAGCCACAAGGTAGCGGTGGTGCTGAATGGAGCTGCTGCCCATTCAGAGCATGGGGAGTCACTAGGCGATACATTACTTCAACATCATTTCCTCGCTATTGATTTGCAGGCTGTTCTTTCGGAAGAAATATGGCAGCTGCATTATGAGGGTGTCTGCCTAGACGACGGCAGTGGTGCCCAAGAAATGCTGGTGACCGAGATCTTGGAGCGTTGCTACTGCTGCACTATACCTGAGGCGGTGCATTCTGTACTGAGGTACAGATGTACCATACAAGGACTTTGCAAGAAGATAGCAGATAATCTCTTACCGAGACACAGATAGTATAGAGCGAGGCGGAGCTCTTTAATACCCCGGATTACAATACTATACACCAAGGCCACACTCTGAGAGTGCTTTAGATCTTAAGGGTGAACGTAGTGGACCGGTATGGGCCCATGCATGGAGGCCTGTCATGCCGCCATGTCTCATATATACGCCATAGCCCTGTGCAATGCATGGCAGGGGGGCTGGGTTCTTCGGCAGGAATGCTGGCATGGCCAAAATAGGATGATCCATGCATATGATTGTTGTGTGGATGCATGGGCACTAGAGGAAGCGAAAGGGTATGCACTGTTCCAAACTAGAGGCAGTGATTGCTCAACACGACTATAATAGCTCTGTGTTAAGTTGAGCAACGGCGGATTTCTGCCAGTCCATTCTGGCCGCGGGATACAAGTTATACAAGGCCCAGCAAATGTATGAGCTGTTGCCAAGATGACCTTTCAGTGCCCGCTAAGATCATTTCAGCAATATGGAGCAGCCCTTCCTAGACATTCAGGTGCGGCCACATACCTACAGGGGCAGCTAGATGGGTGGGGAAGGGGTGCTCATTCCTGAGGGCAGCAGGGTTCAGAAAAGTGCTGTCAATGCTAGAGGATTCACACCCGGGCACCAGGTCGTGGTGCAGCATAACATGGGGTCAGCATGGCCAGGGGTGGGAGAGAAGAGTCTGAGTCACCGTGTGCGTGTCTATTCAGCCAATCCAGCAAGATGCCGACAATCATGTACTGGCTGACATCGAGGCTGACATATCAGAAGAGAATAGTGATATGTACCACACCCGCTGTTTCCGCCGCCGGTTGTTATCACAGTCAACAGTCCAACTGTTCAACACTTTCATACCTGTGAAATAGCTTGCACAATCTTGAAGATTTTAGGTCCTCACTCCCCAGACACGTGCCTTACACCCCTTCAAACAGGCTGGACAGGCGCAAGCTGATGTCCAGGTCCTCAGATGCTGGCTGTGTGCGAGGCCATGTCACATCAGGCCGTTTCAAATGAAGCTGTGCAGCACTCCTAGTCAAGTTAATGGCTCGTCCAGCACCCCCTCAGGAAGGCTACTAGTCCTAGTGTGTGATTAAGCGTCACTTAGTAGGTCATACTGGACAGTCGGATCCTTGTAAACGAGCTTGTTGTAAGGAATGGCCTGTTGTAACCCCAGTTTCAGATTTATGCAGTCCCGTATGTGCCTGGGACGTAAGCCCACAAAATTTCAACTTGCACCGTTTACTTTGGCCTCATGATGAGGGAGCTGTACACGTACAAGTTACCGGTAATGGTATTCAATTATGTGGCAGGGCTTGGTTGCTGACAGTGTATGGCTTCGTTATTGATCTTGAAACTCATACCAGACTAGCAATCTGCCGTTCATGCCTAGACCATCGTGCTCAGGGAGATACAATATAGATGCTGGCAATGCAATATCTATAAGTGCTACCGATACATAAGAACCTGACTGAATCTCTAGGAATATGCTGTGAGCACGTTCACACATGTATAATTATATATAAACAGTTCATTGAACATGATGAGGATGATACCGACACATCAGTATTCCATTCCATTGTTGAAAACACTTTTTCAATAAGATCCTTTCATTTGGATACGACGGCCAGGTTAAGTTAAAATACGAAGCTCGAGAATGCTACCGAAATTGAGCCATCCCTCTCTGATGAAGACATCCTATGGGGAACTAAACAATGGGGAGCTGGCTCGTTCCCAGCTTTTCTGCCAAAGCAACTTGCATGCGCAACAGGTTAGACAAGTATGTAATCATCATGACATCTTGCACACTCTCGTTGAAGAGACGTTCAAAGTCTGGCTTGCTGAAGTGAGGGACCACAGATAGCGTCATAGCGTGTCAGCCAGATAGCGCCCGATGACTAGATCTCCCTTTGCGCGGCCCTCCTATAACAGAGGCAACATTTCACAGTGAAACACAACATCTTTAGGAAACAGCTGGGTAGTACAAGCGCAAGACCTAAATTTCCATGCAATTTTGAAACCATAGACAAACCCATTCAAATGGGGATCGCACCGTCACGTCCTCCACATACAGGTACACCTTGTCCAAAAGCTCCTCCAGCCTTTTTAAGGAGGTGGTCAAGTTCTCGTTATCTGATAGGGGCTTTGATGAGGAGCTTCCACCAGCGAGGATCTCCACTGCAAAATTGAGATGGGGAATGGAAATCTCTCATTATCCATGGGTAAGACCACTTCGGCTTGCAACGGGGAGCAGAGCAACAGTGCTTATGGGCACACTGACCTCCGATTTGTTCGACCTCTCCAAACAGCACTTCGCAAGGCATCTCCACAAACTCTGTAGCTAGAACTTTGTCCCCCCAAGTAAGAGGTCGGGACATGAAGGCCTGAATGCTGAATTTGCTACCTGCGAGTGTTGTGTCGACCAAAAGGTGTACCTGCAGCACAGGTGATTATGGTATCAGCTAACGCAGTCAGCCAAGGCACATGTTTAGATAATTTCTCACCGAGTTAGGGGTCTCTTTAGAGTAAAACTCCTGAATGAGAGCATCACTGTTGAGCAAGGCAGGGCCTGTTGCAAACCTGTGAGCCGACATGCATGGCAAGTAAGACTGGCATTAGTGCTGTTTATGCCCAAAGCATGCATGGGCAGAGACAAGGGCTGTTTACGCCCCATGCACAGTGTTGTTCCTTGGTAATGCCACTCAGCTCCTGTGAATTCCTCAATTGCGCACTCTCAACAGCCAACCACAAAATCTGAGGGAGCCACGCGCTGATGCAGTTTGAGCATGGTCTTGTGGTGTGCTATATCAACTGCAACCTGAAGGTGAACATGCAATCCAGTTACAGAATCGCAACATAGGGGCTCCATGCAGTGCCTAGCGCTGCTTGACGTCACCTGTTCGGAACTCTCATTGTGTGGGACAATGTAGCAGTTCTTAATTTCAACCGTTCCACTACTTGTAAACGTTCCAAGCAGTGTTCCAATCACCCTGTCCTGCTTCTCATTCCGCCTGATGTAGCCGTCGCAGATGGAAAACAAAGCGACTGGGTGGATTTTGGCAGAGAGATTGGAGCCAAGGGTTGACAGGAGCAGTGATTGTCCCTTTATCTAGGTGGCTTGGGTGAAGGGGGACGGACCTCTATTTCGAACTTCAATTTACACACTATATCCCTATGCTTGCGATTGACCTTCTTCGTTAACACAGCAATTCTGTTGACGAGATAATGTGCACGAAGCCAAGACATGCGTTTCGGAGCAACCATCGGTACTCTATCTCAGCCCCCCCTGTCAAGAACGCCAGGTATGAAATCGCCAGGAATGAAAGGTACATGTCGCTGAGTCTCACAACGTCTCACAACTTTTTATATCGCAGAATCGTGTTCCCCTTATGCAATTTGGTCTCCTGTTAAATCGGGGTCCGCAGCCTGAGGCTAATCGCTAGCGCCCACCTGATTTCGCACCGGATAACGATGGACGAGCAAAGTAGCCAGGAGCTTAGTGGCATCTTAGCCTCGCATCTGCATCAGCCCATGTCTACTGCCGGCAGTGTCAGAACCTTGCGCAACCAGAATTTCGTCATACCGCTGGGCTCGGTAAGATGCATCCCGCCTGGAGAAACAGCGGACGAGCTAGTTGATCAGAAGTTCGTGGATGCCAGAATTCTGGATGCTGCCTCAACGACGGGCTTCAGGTCAACCGCCAGGGAGGCAGTGAAGAGCCTCTTCGCTGCCCTCATGTCTTTTTGGCCAGCTCACTTCCAGCTTTACTGGCCCACATCTGCAAGACTAGCCTCGTTTGGCCATGTCGGGCCAGCTGGAGCAGCAGGGACAGGTAGTGCTGCAGGGGCAGCAGACACAGCGGGGCTGGCAGCTGGGTCAGCAGAGCCAGCTGGGACTTCAGAGACAGCAAGGGCAGCATGGACAGCAGGACCAGAATGGTGGCCACAACCATCAAGCCATGCAGTCCTCATCCAGAGGCCAAGTGAAACCAACCGCACGAAGGCCTTGGGTAAAGCTGTCCATGAGGATGCCCAGTGGTACTTCTGTAGCTGCTGTGTGCATATGCAAAACGGGTGCCCCGGGGCATGCATGCTCATGCAAACTCGCGATGCTCCAGGCGAGCTGCGCGTGGTCTTCAACGGAGATTGCCAGCACACCTCAGGCGGGAGAGTGGTAGGAAGACTCTCTGGGGCAGCACGCCAGGCAGCTGTCACCACAGCGGTAGGCAGAGCACCAGCCTATGCGCATGCACTCAGCCTCAGTGCCCGGCCGCTTGTGCACCAGCTTGACAACACAACCAGCTTGATTGGCACCTCTTCCCAAGTCCTTAGGCAGGCCATCTCGGAGGAGCGCAAGCGGCGTTTCATCCGCCACATAGACGACGTGCTGTCCCTGATTCTGCTGTCAAAGGAGCTGGCAGAGCAGGACATGAATGCCACCCCGGTGGAAGACCAGGCCGGCAGGATCATGTATGGAGACACACAGCTGGTCGTCAACTTGGAGGATGGGCACTTCCTCATTGTGCGCGCCATTGAGGGGCAAGTCAGACGCTGGAAATTCTGTAAGGCGAGGGGCCGCCATGGTTGGTACATTGACACAGTGGGTGGTTTGGTAAGTTAAATTTCATGCCTCTGCTTGCCAGGGATTATTTAGCACGCTCCAGGAACAATTCAAGTACCCCGCGGCCTTTGGCCGTGGGGGCCTGGTGCAAGGATCCCTGCTGCTCAGGCCACCGGCCATGGGCCTGTCAACGTAGCGTAACTCTGCTTGCCTGCTTTTCCTATTGCTTCCTTGTGTCTTATTCTGCTTGCCTTTGCCCTCCTCTACCAGCCTTTACTTGCATTTGCATTTTTGTTGTAAATGTTACGATTTCTGACTTGTGTCTGACATGTGTTCCAACAAAGGTGAAGGACGTACATGGCCACAAGGTTCTGCACACTCTGTTTCTCCACAACGATCTTGAGGAGGGGGAGAACCACAGCCTGATCCTCGCTGAGGTTATCACAAGCTTGAGGGACTGTGTTGCGTACCGCATGGGGATTCAGATCCTAGTCCGCGCATTATCCACCATCAAGAGGGCGGATCAGACTGACCCATCTTGCTTGCTGGCTTCCCGTACCCTGCTGCCATCGTTCATCGTCACGGACCATGACATGGCCTTGATCAACGGCCTGTGTCTTGAGCTGAATGGAAAGAAGTAAGTGTATGCGACTTTTGAAAAGGTGTGACATTATGTCCGTAATCCGTGATGCTTTTTCAATGCCACAGGCTAATTGTGGGCGATGATTGCTACCTCAAGACGATGAGTGGCCTCCTGGATGAGGCATGTGGGGAGCATGCCGTCAACGGAGACAGTCAGAGGTATGGCTCATGTGAGTGTGTCAGTGTTTAGGGCTGCCCACAGATCTAGAAGCTCCTTTCTTTTGCTGCAGGTATCTGGAGATTCAGGCGCGGATCCAGTCGATGACGCACTTTTTTCTGTGCCTGTACCACGGCCCCAAGGCCCTGAAGCGCCTAGTGAAATATGGTGCTGGCTTCAGGAAGGAAAAGAGTGAGTTCTGTTGATGATGGAAGTTTTGAATATTTGTGGTATCTCTGTCCTTGCCTAATTTTGCGTCTTTCTTCAGGGAAACATCTGTGGGAGTTTCTGCTGCCGCTCGCGCTCTCCGCACCCTCGAAGGGCTTGCGGTGAAGGCAAGTCCCCTAGCCTATTTCTTCAGGGCTGGTGCAGAGTGCCCCCCCCTCCTGGGTGGCTGGTGGGTGATTGTGATGATGATGAGTGATTATGATGCCTTTCACCCTTGCTGCAGGTCTTCAGCTCAAGGTTCCTATAGGTCCGAGTGGGCGGCATCGGGGGCCACGTGTCTATCTACCCGGCAGTGCCTGAGGATCGAAGGGAGAATCGGCCACAGCCAAAGTACATGGCATGGTTCAACATGTTGTTGCTGAGGGATGGCACATGCTTCAAGGTATGTTTTTTGGCCCATTCAAAACTGATTGTTTGTGAACCAAGCGCGCCCGCTTGGAGAAAATGGGGTGATCAGGGGCCCAAATCAAGTTTGTCATAATTCATCAAGATTTGCAGGATAGTCCTAGCTGCCTATGCTGATGCATAATATTTTGTTCTCCTGTTGAAATCTGACTTTTCTTGGACCACCTGCTGCGTGCCTGCGCTTAAAGCGGGCTTTGAGCGTGCCGGCTTGGGGCAAAATGGGGTGATCTGGGGCCAAAATCAAGTTCGTCAGAATTTATCAAGATTTGCAGGATAGTCCTAGCTGCCTATCACGATGCATAATATTATAATATCGCATTGCAACAGCACACAGCCCTGCAATACAGACCAGCCGGGATTCAACCAGCTGGAGAAGCCCCAGTGAGTGTTCGTGCACCCAAGAGAGTGCAGAGCAGCTCTAGCAACAGCTTTGTCACTCCAGAGCTTGCAGCCTTGGCTGCCCTGCATGATCTGTGAAACTGTTGCTTCTGGAACGTTAGCCACTCTGAGGTTACCCCGGTAGTTGTTATCATGATTTTCTGGAGTTCATTTTCTGGTATTAGAACCGTATTGATTAATTATGTTCACCTTCTAGTGTTTATTTACGGTTTAACAATTATGTTAGTCTTGTATTGTTAGGGTATGGTTGAACAATTACCACTGCTTCAGGCTGTGTGCAATCACTGTCGCTAGTGTAGCAACTGCCGGTACCGCTACTTCAGGGTGTGTGCAAACACTGTCACTACCGGTGCGGCTGCATTGTTGCTGCCGTTACCTCTACTTCAGGCTGTTTGAAATCACTGTTTGAAATCACTGAACAGCCAATACCCCTTTGGCTTGGCTTTGGCTGCCTTGCAGAATCTGTGAAACTGCTATTTTAATCTAGGAAACTGCTATCTTTCTGGAACGTTAGGCACGCTTAGGTCACAGTGGGCCCGAAGCATGGACATAGGCTATAGGAATTAGGAATGGGTTCTGAAGGCATTGAGCTGTGGCCCTATGGTCCAGCCGTAGGTTTTGAATTTAATCAGTGACATCGGGCTGAACAGCCGTCATAAGCTCTAGGCCAGTGGGCCCAAAGCAATGGGCATAAACTGAAGGAATTAGGAATGGGCTATGAAGGCATTGAACTGTGGCCCTATTGTCCAGCCCTAGGTTTTGAATTTACTTGTTACATCAGTTTGAACAACCAACAACCTTGCGTCATAGTGCACATAAACTGAGGCCAAGCAAAGGGCACCGCAGCAAAGCCACTGACGTACCAACCGACAGCTGCCACAACGCTCCGAGATGCGCATTATGTCAGTCACTGCAATATAAAAGGCAAATTGGGCCTCTCAAAATTGTATGGGTCTAGCAGCCTAACAACAGCTTATCGAAGGGGTCACCCCACAAGTCCGCCCAAATGGTACTTGAAATTTGCAAAGCTAGGGGAACTCAGCCTCAATTTGTTTGTTCCTGCAAAGCCAGCTCATCTACTTACTCACACGTGGCCCATGCGCTCCAGAATACCGTTAATAAAGGAAGAGTATACCCCCGCGTCCCTCAGCTCAATCCTCAAGGCTGCAACATCGGGCGCCTCATCCACAGAACACTCGGCACAACGGAACTTGGCCACCATGTTGTAGCCGCCCTTCTCCAAGGGGCGACGAGGCGCAATGACGACCTTAATGGCCTCGGCGCCACCCTTGGAGATGGTGGCGCTGCCGCAGTCATGGCACGTGGCAATCGGGCTGATGCCCTGGGCCACAGCCATGCAGCGGTGCAACCGCCGGATGGGGTACCACTCGCCGGTGGAAACCTCGTGGCCCGGCAGCTGGGCCAGGACAGGCCTCTGGCTGACCTGAAAGGTCACCTTCTGCGCCCTGAGGGCAACAATATAGTCGTCTGCCGGCGTGCATGGTGAGGACCGCTTCCTGCCCCTAGGTGAAACCTGGCTCGGGGCAGCGGGTGCGGATCGAGGGCGAGTCGAGGGGCGGGTGGGGGGGTGAGAGGAGGGGCGGTAGGTGGAGGGGCGGGTTGAGGTGTTCATGTGTGGCTGGGTGGAAGGGCCAGCCGGAGGGCCAACTGCTGGGCGACATGGGCCACGTGACAAGGCAACGGCCGGCGTTGCTGCATTGAGGTTGTTGGCGGGGAGGGCTGAGGGGCCAGCAGAAGGGCCGGCAGCGGGGCCCGCATATGACAGCCGAGATGGCACAGCCACCCTGGACTGCACCTCGTGACGCCGCGGCGAGCGTCTCGCAAGCACTGTCGGAGCCAAGGCCTCCTCCTCCTCTTCCTCCCCCTCCTCCTCCTCAGAGAGCTCATCCGAATCGTTGTCCTCCTCCTCCCAGGCCTCTTCGTCCTAGGGTGGCAAGGGGAATCCAGGGATCAAGTCAAGATGTATGTGGTACAAAAGAAGTAGTTGCATCTCATGCCGGTCCAAGGAGTTAAGCAATGAACATACTCCCTAAACTATACCGAGGCCAACTGCCGATGCCGCCATATCTGCTTAGCGCGCCATATCTGCTAAAGCGATGACAAATGCAAATGCAAATGCAAATCCAGACAAATGATAGACATGGACCCCAAACCCGAGGTTAGCTAAGGGCCAGCGGGTCGACTTCGAACTTCTCGTAGGCGACAGCTACGAGACCCGCGCTAGATCATATGCAGTGCGAAGTCCTTAACACAGCCCAACATATTTTCAAAAGCAAGAAAGCAACGTCTTTTATGTCGGGACGCGGAGTGTCATCGACTGTACCTTTCATTCCTGGCGATTCCATACCTGGCGTTCTTGACAGGGGGTCTCAGCCCTCGTGACGTTGCAGCAGGTTGCCACTGTCAGCGGTGTACGGCATTTAAAATCCCGTATTCGTCAAGCCACGCTCAGGCGTTTTCTTTCTTTCTTTCATTGTTTATTTTATAAATCTGCTCAGTATATATGATAGAGAAGTATTCTACTTGGGTTGTCCTCCTGCTGCGCAGTACCCAACTTCTCCCTGGCCGGAGGATCTGTCCTCAGCACCGGTACGTAGGATCCATGTCATGCGAATGGTCTTGATCAGTGCTGTTCATTACAATATCGATCAGCGTCTTGATCTGACCCAGACACATTATATTGCACATCTGCACATACAGTATACAGTAGACCGGTGCGCAAGTAGCAACCTCACCTGCTGCACAGCTGCATCAGAATGACTACTGACACTTCTGCAGCCATGGGGCATGCAATCTGGGTAAGGCAGGGCAGTGATATTTACTGAGAGGCATGCTTACCGCCTTGTCTGGCTGGCTCGTTCAAATTTCTGTTGACTGTAACAGTGGTCAGAGTCACCATGCCCTTCTTTCTTTCTTACTCCCTGACTACCTGTATAACCAGTTAGTTTAGCCATAATTGGACGGCCATCAATTTGATCATGTAGAAAGAGAGGTAGTATGTCTTGTTCTCCGTAGTCTGACCGACGTCCTGGATTCCACCTTGAATACCGTTCTAAACGCAGGAGTCTCTCACCAACGGGCCTTTAGGAAAAAGTGGATTTCTAGCAGCCTTCTCGCTGATCTTGCTCAGTGAGATTGGAGACAAAACATTCTTCATCGCTGCGCTTCTAGCAATGAAACTTGGAAAGCGAATCTCTTTCTTTGGCTCCGTTGCTTCCCTCGCTGTCATGACGATTATTTCGGTCAGCATTGGAGCGGTGTTCACCAGGGTGAGTGCTTGTCAAGCTGCCTTGCCTTCATTTGTTTTTAGCTAGTGCCAAGACCAAAAGAGCATGTGAAGCATGTAACATGGATAATGTGTGCCTCAGCTTCCTACAGATTTCGATGTTGCATGCAGGCACTTACCGTTCAGGTCAAGGCTAGCTGTTGTAAATTACCATGATTTGTCGAATAATTTGACATGCAAATGGTGCCTACAACCTTGTTCAGGTGCCTGATGCCCTGAAGAGCAGCGTACCTGTGGGCGAGCTGGCTGGCATTGCCCTGTTGCTCTTCTTCGGAATACAAGCTTTGAGGGATGGCTTGCGTGTTGACAGTGGCAGCAGCTCTGCAGAGGAAGAGTTGGTTGACGCTGAGAATGCTGTGAAGAAGGTGTGCTCTTGTGGATATAGATCAGTGTGACCTTTAACGGCGTCCTTGTGGTATTGCCCTGTCATGGAACAACGTTTAAAAAGTTCTCGGTTGCTGTCATGTTGCAGGCAGAGTGCAGTGGCCTGAAACAGGACTCATATTTGAAATCATTCATGGAGGTGGCCACGCTAATCTTCATTGCTGAATGGGGTGACAGGTGAGGCGACTGCAGTTAATGCACGTCTTACGATTGGGATTATGAAATGCTTGTTGAAAAGGCACGTCATAATAGTTGAAGTGACTTTGTTTCCACCACCTGCTCACAAGGTCTATGCTGGCTACGGTGGCTCTGGGTGCTGCTCAGAACCCTTTTGGAGTTGCTTCAGGAGCCATCATGGGACACATTATCGCTACAGGTATTGCTGTTCTGGGAGGTTCGATCGCCTCAAAGTACTTCAGTGAGAGGATGATCAGCCTGACGTCAGGAATTCTCTTCATCATGTTCGCCATTACAACAGCTTTAGGTATGCTGTAATTTTCATGCTCCACATTTCTTGAGCTGTTCCAGTCTTGGATGCTTAAAGAGAAATTCGCTGTCAATGTACTGGTTTTGGTAGTTGCAATCACAAACATTTGGTCTTTTAGTTTTTTCTTATGCTGAAGCTCAAATAATAAATGTGGAATCTTGAACTCTTGCTACAAGCCCGCCCCTGTGCACAATAAACCAGGCGAATAAACTTACTCCCGTGTCTTTTCTGTGGTCTTGGATTGCAACTGCCGGTAGCATGGTTGATGAGCAGGGATTCACTGAATTGGATGTAAGGGGACATGGGCTTCAGCCATTGCCCCGGCTACTTTGATGCCTCAGCCTTCCAGACATGCAATGATGTGCGAAGTGATGCATTGGTGTCCTGCTCTCCTGCATAAGTGACGCATTGACCGATGCTCGCCATATTTACATTTCTCATTTCCTTCATGTCACATAACAGTTAGACCCTCAGGTAAGACTGGTTCTTTCTCCTGGCAGGATCAGTGGTGGGATAGGTCCCCTGGGATAGATCATTACCAGTACTGGTAGTTCATAATTGCCCTCAAAGGGATTCACCTGAGACCTCATGTTTGGACGTTTTGGAACATTTTACCCAGAAAGATTAGAGGCAATGATCCCTCGGAAATTCTGCATGGGCTGGTCATCAGCATTCTGCCAGCATCTGCATGAGGCAGAACACAAGTGACTCAGTTACCGTATCTGGTGCCCTTGTGGTTTGTACTTACACCTCCTGGCCCGCACCCTGCCTCCATCTGTCTGACGTTTGAATGACGACAAGTGAGTTGAACCCTCGGGTTGAAGGATAATGCGTTCGATGTGCGGGGTGAAGGCGAGTATTGTTTTTAGGGATCTCCTTCATGGGAGACTGTAAAAAAAGTGTGCCTAGAAAAAAAAAGTGACTAAAAAAAAAAAAAAAAAAAAAAAACACGGTCAGCAGAACCTACTATTCCGGCCTGGACGGCTGACGACGCTCAGCAGGCACCGGGCAGGCGATCAAAAGATGCGCATTGACATTGTGATTCTAATGCACTCAACGTCGAGTGTAGGCGATATGTATTCGAAAAGTTATTGCAGTCGCTGCGAATTGGGGGCCGATGACATCTCTCGCCGGCCAACCACCCATGCTACATACCGAACGAGTGGCGACGCTCGGTATGCAAGGCCTTTGTAGAAACGCTGTGTTACGCCGCAAGTGCGCCCTCGATTGAAAGCAGCGCTTTAGCAATGTGGTTATATTTACTGAACGTCGGGTGAAGGCGATGTGTATTCGGAAATCTTTTTGGCCGCGCAGCGATGACTCCTCTCGCCCGCCACCCACCCAATCGACCGTGACTAATGCCGTACTGGTGTCAGTCGCTTACAGCCTAGCACCGACGATGCTGATCAAGCGGAGGTCGCGAGTTCGATACCTGCTGGTGTTAGCCGATGGTTGTTCGCACCCGAGAGAAAACAACCCTGAAGAAGAGCGAAGGGTTCAAGAAAAGTAAAGACACCAAAAGAAACCCGGGAAAGGTGGCAAAGATCCCCACGATTTTTTCTCATTACCCTACTCCAATCACCAGAACGAAGGCCATTATGGCAAGTAGCAGTTTCTTGAAACGGGCAGCGAAAAATGTTGGCACCGTCACAAATTGTGTGTCTAGACCTCAGGGTAAAGCCCTTCACCAACTCAGTTGGGCTACTGTCACCAAGCAACAGCCTGTCCGCCTCCTACTTTGCCGTGTCGCTGAGCCTGACGTCGCCGAGCCAGAGCCAGCAGAGCCCTATGTCGGAGCTCCCGTGCCTGAGTTTGAGTTTAGCATCAGCGATGCTCGTAAGAACAACGAGTACGCTGCGTCGGATGTGGAGGCAGCCATGCGCTTTTATTACGAGGGTGGAGCTGCTCCTCCCCACAACGAAGATTTCATTTTCAACGATTTCGGAGAGGAGGATGCTTCATGATGCTTTCGACGACATCGACAACAACGAGGCGTATGATGCGGACGAGTTAACATCGCTGGTATTCCTGAAGCTGCACCCAAGAAGCGTCGAGGCGGCCGTAAGGGAGAGGGATAGGAGGTGGATGAGGATGATCAGACAGCCAAGGGGAAGGAGCTGGACAGGTTCATGGAGGATCAGATGGTTATGGAGGCGGCCTTGGAAGAGGAATACAGAAGCGGCTATGACCGAGAGACAGACGCGCAGCTTGTGGGCAGCCAGGGCGTTTGGGACTGGTTGACAGATGCGGATGCCTGTCCGGAGGCTGGTGATGAGCTAACTCGCAACAAGCTGGCCACAGTGCGCCGCTCCAGGATTGAACTGCCTTCTGATAAAGAGGTGCTGTCTGCTTTCAACATCCTCAAGATGGACGAGCTCGATGACCAGACACGCAACATTCTGGACCTGATCGTCGGTGATGAGGTCACTGAGGATGACCTCAAGACCCTAGACTTCAATGTCAGCACCAGCGACATGCCAGAGAGTGACATGTTCAGCCAGGAGGAATCAGCCCGCATGGATGCAGTAGCCGACCAGCCATTCGATGAGCTTGAGGTGGAGGAGGTCCCCATGCCCGTCAAGATGGTGAGAGGTGCACTACTTTTCTTTGGCACTGACCGATAGCAGCCACTGACAAGAGAGACGGCTAGTTTGACACGCTGTATGACACCAAGATTATGCTGTGATATATCTAATGATAAGAATGAAGGCTGGCTTAACATTTAATGCATAACCATGACCACCCTGTAATTATCTTGTTGATAAGTAAGACGGCTTCTTTGACCTGCAATTGCACATTCAGCACAGAACCATGACCTTCCTGTGATTGATCGATTGATAAGAAAGCTAACTTTTTTGATACGCAACACAAAGCCTTTGGCCGTGCTGTGATGAACTCCTGATCCCTGCCCCGCAGCTGCTGCATAAGGAGACAAAGCTGGAGAAAAGCTCTTTGGACGCGTACTTGAGATCACTGACTGAGGCGGCCAGTGGGTCTTCGGACATGACTGTGGACAAGGTCCAGGCCATGTTCACTGCTGATGGAGAGGCTGTGGACATCGATGACCAAGCTGAGCTGGATGATGATGCTGATATTGCTTCCATCTTTTCAGCTGCAGAGCCGCAATTCCAAGCCTTGGATGACGATATGGACATTGCTTTGGTGCGTGCACGACTGCACGTCTCCAGAAGGATGGGTCGGGTTGATAGGGGCCCTTTGGGGGCCTCACCCTCACCTTCTCCTGGTTTAGGGTTTAGGGTTCTTCCCCGTACTTATGCCCCGTCCTCTTTCATTTATGATCCTGCCTTACTGTGAAGTTGGAGGCCTCCCCCCTCCTTATCCTGGTTTAGGGTTTAGGGTTTAGGGTTCTTCCCCGTACTTATGCTCCCTCCTCTGTCATTGATGATCCTGCCTTACTGTGAAGTTGGAGGCCTCACCCCCTCCTTCTCCTGGTTTAGGGTTTAGGGTTCTTCCCTGTACTTATGCCCCCTCCTCTGTCATTTATGACCCTGGCTCACTGTGTTGGAGGCCTCTCCTCGTCTTTCTCTGTTACCTTACAGGCAGATGAGCTGCGTGTCACTGCTGAAGAGGAGGCCGACTTCCAGATCAGGGACATCAAGCAAGAGCTGCGCGCTCTGGCTGCCATTGATGACTTTTCTGAAGAAGACATGCCGGATGCTGAGCAGCTGGCGATTTTTGACCAGTACATCACCTCCGCTGATGAGTTCCTACAGGTATGTTGCCTCATGCGTGACGAATTTATAGTATAAAGCCACCTTATCTTGTCGTTGTGCGAGGTTGTCATGTGGGTCAGTGGGTCGGTAAACAGCTTACCTAGGTCAACGGACTGCTGCCGATTCCCTTGTCCTGCATGTGACATTCAGGCGGAGGAGCGGCGCAAGAGCAGATGGTGATTGACGGTGAGCTCACTGCAGATGTCTTTGCTGAGGATCTAGGGGAGCTTCCGGACATGGAAAGGGACTATGCTAAGGACTACGCTGAGCAGATAGCCTAGGAGGGCGATGAGCCTTCTATCGTTGGGTACCAAGAGGAGGAGGAGGATAACGAGCAATGGGTGGAGCGAATCATTGAGCTCAACCGTGTGACCAAGGTTGGTTCAAGTCACACTCCTTCAACGTGGGAAGCCGTATCCTGTTGTGGGGTGGGACCTCAGCTGGATGTCCTGACGTTGTCTCAAGACTAGTTGTCTGTGTTCATGTATTAAGGTTGTGAAGGGCGGCAAGATCATGGGATTCCGTTGCACAGCTATCGTTGGCAACCAGAACGGCCTTGTTGGTGTCGGCTGCATGGCTGGCCGTGATGTGTCGGTCGCCGCAAAGAGGGCGCTAGTTGACGCAAAGAGGAACGTTGTCAGGGTGAGTTGGTGATGACCCTAAACCCTAAGTGGTGAACTCCGTTTACAGAAACACACCTTTGCTCATAAGGGTACCTGCATGGTCGGTATTGACCATGCAGAAGACTTAACGCTGGCTCAAATAAAACATAATTACTGCCTTTTTGATAGCGAAGCGATTAAAATAGATCATGCAAAAACTTGCACTGGAAGTCTTTTGCCGTAAAATTGTGCAGGTAAAACCGAGGGTAAAATCTGGATAGGAGATTAAGGTGTTTCTGGCAACCTGTAGCAGCTATTGCCTGTTATGTTCTCCCCTTGGAATGGATGAACAGATGTCTACAATATTGATTTGTTCCCCCCCAGGTGTCTCTGGTCGGCGCCAACACGATTCCTCACAGGATAGAGGCCAAGTTCCACGCTGCCCGTTGTGTGCTTGTGCCGGCATCAGACGGTACCGGAGTCATTGCTGGTGGCTCCATCAAGGCAGTGTTGGAGTTGGCCGGAGTGCAGAACGTCCAAGCGCCTGGGCTGCCGAAGCTTGCTGAACAATGCCCGCGCCACTGTCAAGGGACTGCAGCAGCTGAAAAGCTTGAACGAGGTGGCTAAGGCCCGGGGTGTGCCCATGGATCATCTGCTACTTCCCAAGGATGCATAAACTCAAATTACTGCCTTGGCATCAGCCTGATCGTTCACCAAAACTGCATTTGACATTTATCGACATATAATTGAATTTTTTATTCTGATGGTTTCTTCCGCCGTATCAAGCGCATACATATTTTTGGCATGGATCGTTGATTGGTTTTTGGCTGAAGAGATTAAGCATGTTCTCCAGCCCGGGTCCTCAGCCACTGCAGGAAGTACTGAAATGTAGGCTTGATGCAATGGCAACTAGCCAGTGACATCTCACCTTTGGGCCTTGATCAAACAAAGATTGACCCCCCTGGCATCCAACTGCCTTGTTGAAAACTAAAAGAAGAGAGAAGCAGAGGAAAATACCCCCTACACTTAAAATACGGACATACTTTCTCCAGTCTGGGCCTCAACAAGTGCGACCACAACCTTCACAAAAGCCAGGGCCTCTCGCCCATGCCAGCACTGGTATAGTTCGTCAATGGCATTACAACTGCTATAACGGGTTTAAGTCTGTGGCACCGCCTAATAACCTGCCCACCCCGCTGCCTTGCCGATATAACACTCGAAGCAGACATGTTCCTGCCCCCTCACATTGGAGGATGGCATGGCTGCACCATGGCCCAGGCTGTGCATGGTGACTCGAATTTAGCCTAGTCATCCCCTACCAGCCCCACGCAGTCGAGCGTTCAGCAGGGCCCAGCGGGCATGCACCGTTTTAAACATGTTAATGACGTAACACCTCTGGGCCCTGCTCAAATAAAGCTCGACCACGTCGACAAACAAAAAGTCATCTAGTAAACTCGATGGAGAAGGCACAAGAGGAAATAAAGGAAGGCAAGTTCTCCGGTGCGATAGGCTCATTATCATCGATCAGGTCAATTAAAAAAACAAACAGGTAAAACAAGTCCCCCATTTGTATTGACAGGGGGCATATGGTGTGCGGGGCTCTGCTAGTGATTGGTCTGATTATTGGGGGCACTCTCTCCTCCAGAATGTCTTACTTTCTCTGGCTTTGGCAAGATCTGCTCTCCAGGGCTGTAAGATTCATGTTCTCAAGAGGTGGACGCCTTGAATCAAAAGATACAGTGGTGCCTGTCAGAGTGCGTACTGATAAAACAGTACAATGCAGAAATAAATATCTACCGGTATTGAAAATTGAAAACACCCAAGCATGGCTTAATCAGATTGAGCTGGCCAAAGCACAGTATGCAAGAAAGAAAGAAAGAAACCGCCGGGAATGCAAAACTTGACGTCCAATGGCCTGCCGGCATGCATGGTTGGCAAGCAAGAGGTGACAGCGAATGAGATGGCTCTATGCGACCATGCCGTTGCAGTTAACCTGGTCGAACAGGTACATGAGTGGATGCATGCACATCTGGACAATCTACATCTTTTCTTTGGACTTAACAAGGTGAGAGGTCGGCCACCCAGCCCTAGAAAGCCTGAGACGCTGACACACAATAAAACAGCCCGGGTGCGCATGGGTCTCTCGTCGGCAGCTGAGAAAAGGCGAGCAGGAACAGGAAAGGCACACGACCAACAAGCACTCACACGGCCGCAATAACTCATACGTAAAACGTTCGATAAAGGTATACAAAAACGACCCCGCCACGACACCCCTCTAGCTTAAGCACACTACCATCAGAATCCCACCCGAAAGCGGCTGCACGTCTCCACCAAAACCGAGAAAAATGTGCCCAACCTACAAAAGGAGACAAGAGCCGACAGGAAGCCAGAAATGGAGCTGCCTAGACAATAATAGGGCAAAGGGCGAAAGAATCCCTGAAGGCATGGCCCCCCACCCACAAAGACACAACTCACAAACTAGCAGCCAGCCAAAAGGCCCAAACTACCCGAGGCCCACACATCACGCAGCAGAAATCGCAAAACAGGACAAGCACAACCAAACCAGGGACTGAGTCACAAAGTGGGCGAGAAGGGGTACAGCGACCCTAAGGTTTAAGTGAACGTTCAAAAATATATAGGGATGCCTCCCGGGGAGCAGCTGGCGCCTAAAGGTAGACGTTAGACTTCCTCTTGGTCACCAAATCGGTGACCACCAGCTTGGCCCCGTGGAACTGGGCCGAGAGGCCCAGCCGGCGGGCCTCCAAGAAAGTGGGCTTACAAGCCCGGTGGGTGGCACGCTCCCTGGGACCCAAAGAGTCATGGAAGGCCGATTTCACTCCCTTCAGCTTGCACCGAGCGTAGACCAGGGCCTCCGCCTGGGCCAGGGTTTATACAAATGAGCTACTTGCGGGAGGTGTCGGTCCGTAAGACCTTGCCAAGGGGGAAGGCGTCAACGACACGGACCCCCTCTGCCGGGCGTGCATGGATGATCGCAGCAACTGCAGCCGCAGCCGGGGGGCCACGCTGTCCCTACAGGCCGGTCATCTCCTCGGTGACCCCACCAGCACGAAGCATCACCGCTGAGACATGGAGGCAGCAATGCCCTAAGGAACAGGTCTGGCCGGAGGCTGCGGTGGCGGGCGCATAGACTGCTGACGTTGTTGTTGGCCACTGTTAGCGACAGTGGCATATGACCTGCTCTGGACAGGTGGGAGCACAACAGGGCGGGCCTCGAGGGCTGTCACTCGGGTTGCAAGGGCTTCAATGCTGACCGCCCTTGCTGAGCATGGAGGCATGCGCGGCAGAGGGGTGGGAGGGTGCTGGGAAGCCCGTATTTTGGCAAGCTGGGTGGCCAGGGCTGCTGCTCGGGAGGTCATGAATGTAAGCTCCCCCTGGAGGAGCTGCGCATCTACGTCGTCATCTTTGGACTGCCCTGTCGTCCCAAGCAAGGGAGGTCCTCAGCATCCCTAGCAGTCCCGTACCAGGTTTCACACTTCCTACCCTGAGGCTACCAAGGTCCGCGACGCGATTGTCTCGGAATTGCGTTATTCAACTAGATTACATGTCTGAGAACGCCTTGCATAAACTAGTGCTGCATTGGTATCGACAGTGCCTACGAGCGAGTCGAACTTGGCCGGGACCGTCTGAGGAGAAGCAATACATGAAAAATGAGACTCTGCGAATATTCAGGGAGAATCGAGGTCTTCAGGATCCTTCAGTCATCAGTCAAAAGGTCTGCAAGTATAGAACTGCACAGATGCTGTATCAGTTCTGAGCATATCAGCTCAGCTGCAGGCGAAAATATATTTACCTGACATGGTGGCTGTGCACGATGAACCCCTGATGCATGCAGTCAGCATTTTGGTTGACCGGCAGCCCAACAGGGCATGACATGAGTTAGCGTCATGCCATGCATCATAGTGACGCCTATCGGAAATGGGGAAGGACGTACACACCGGTCCATCATGCTCCAGGATCCATGGCTTGGCCATCACCAGTAGTGTTGACCTCATGGCCAGCCTAGTTTTAAATTTGATGACCATTCCCTTCTGGATGCGGTCTTGATGTAGTGCACATGTTTTTGCCTTCAGGTGACTGAGGCTCAGCAACGCTACGAAGTAGCTTGGCACTACCAGATCCCATACCCCCGTCTTCATCATAAAAAGAACCATGGGCGGCGAGACATTCCTCTATGGACTCCAGGTAATGTCTGCTGCTGATGGGAGAGATCACTCTTCCATCTGACAATTCGCCCTGCGTTGAAGAATTACCTAGAGGTCTTCACTGAAGTCTCATCTCTCATTTGCTGTATGTTGCTCACTTCTGGGATGCTGACGGGTTGTTGTCTTGTTGACATTGCTTGTTTCTGGTTTATAATACATTGTTTGTTGGATCATGAGACCTGTGCACGCAAATCAATTCATGCTCTGCAAAGTTGCTGGTGCTATTCGTATCAAAGAGTGTACTCAAAATGCACTAACATTTTGTGCTTGCTTGTGTAGGGCAAAGTTGAGTACGGGGCAGGAGTAAAATGCCCGGACCTGCAAGTAGTTACAGCTCTACGCACCCGTGGTGGAGTCCATATTTAAGGCACATAAACCTGACCTCAACTACATTCTTGTGTTCACACAGGATATAGCAAATTTGAAGTGTCAGCATTCATTAATACATTGAGTTTCTTAGCCTGTGAATTGCAGATTGTTGCACATGTACTTAAATAATTTGATATGGCGGCAAGTTATATGAAGTTGATATGTGCCGATTAAAAATGTGCAAGGTCAGAGGGTCATCAATATATCCATGCAAGACTAACACAATCTGATGTGACAGCAGAGCGACTAGACTGATATTCTTGGTCAGCACCAGGTTTCGGAAATCAGCATCAAGCCAGCTTACAGATGTCCTCATACTCCATCCAGACTTCTCTCCCTTTGCCTGCACCATCCACCAAGCTGATTTGGGCCTGAAACCGGGCAGTGTTGATACTCATCAGGGTGCCACGGCTCCCTCTGTACATGCCATTCACCACCTGGGACAGCAAGGAAATAGAACAGGAGGATTCACAAGCTGGGCGACGGTCCGCACCCAAGACAAAAAACGGCAGAGAATGGAAGCTGGCAATATCCTCAAGTAGTTTTAAGACTGATATTACGGACCTCACAAAACTCACCAGGACGCTTCCACCCGGGGAAGGGATAACTGTCTCCAGCTGCTGTTGGTCCACTCGTACTACATCCCCCGAATCCGACATTGAAATCTCCCCAACATACTTATCGATGACCCGTTGTACCTCGCCCTGTCACAAAAAAGGTGGAAAGGGCTTGACTGTTTCTGTAGGCGTGAAAGTGATCAAGAAGTTGCAAGTGCTTGTCAATTTATCACACAATCCCTTGAAATGAAGGCCATGTGTTGAAACTGTGCAGCCCACGTCTTCCTCCCAACCTTTTGTTTGTAGTAGCCATGCTCCTTCAGCTCCTTGCTTACGACTTTGACCACGATCCCTGGAGCTAGCCAATAGTCCAGCTTCTTGGGAGCCTCATTCCTGTCATGCGCAGCGCGTGCTTCCAACTCCTTCTGCATGAGCACGTCCAACTTGCTCTGCTTGACAGGAATGGTGCCACTCCCAGATTTGCCAGCAGCCTCTGATCAAAGACACCATTTGCAAATGTTAATCTCTGCATGCGATTTCATGACAGTCACAAACCCCCTTCGATCGGCCCCTTTCTCCAAAGGCTCACAGATGTGTCACCCCTTGCACCCAGTGCTGTGCCGGTTACGTTCGTTACAGTAGCTGAATTAAAGCCACCGTAATGTCAAGGCAAATTCAGCTACTTTACCCGTTAGGGTCCGTAACTAATAACACATTTTCTGGATTGCGGCGTAATTGCATATCACCCCTTGCACCCTGCTCACCTTCCTCGTCATCCTGGAAAACATTTGTGGGCTGCACTACTCTTGAGAGACGGGCTCGCAAGATGTTGAGGCCTGACTGGCCAGGTCCCTCGGGCAGCCCGCCTGCTGTTCCTCCATGAGCAAGGCCCAACACCAGAGGCCCCTGCAACTCATCCCGCTTCAGCTCATGAGCTGAGACAGGCTCCTCCTCAATGCGCGCAGTCTTGCGAGCTCGTGCCACCTTCACACAAAAGTACAGCAGTGTAACCCGGTCATGAGAGTGATACCCGAAGCCTTAGATAGACAACAATAATTAGCAGTGGATTCATTACCATTATGTTCCATATTCCCAGGTGTGCCAATGAGAGCTACCACTAGTAGTGGCACACCGCTGTAGGTTTCATTATTACATTGCTGCAGACAACCCATCAGGTCAGACCAACGCACCTGGTCCTGCAGCGAAGCTAAGTGCCTCTCCTCCTCCTCTTTCTCCGCGACAACCCGCTTCAGGCGCTTCCCTTCGCCGATTTCCTTCGATGCGCAAAACAAGCAAGCAATGTCACAGCGCTGCTCATACCAATATTCAGCAGACATGCATCCTAGGGCACGTAAAAATGAATAAAGATTAAGGAGGCCTTCCATGCCATGATTTCAGGCCAGATTAGGGAGGCCTTCCATGCCATGATTTCAGGCCAGATTAAGGAGGCCTTCCATGCCATGATTTCAGGCCAGATTAAGGAGGCCTTCCATGCCATGATTTCAGCCCAGATTAAGGAGGCCTTCCATGCCATGATTTCAGCCCAGATTAAGGAGGCCTTCCATGCCATGATTTCAGCCCAGATTAAGGAGGCCTTCCATGCCATGATTTCAGGCCAGATTAAGGAGGCCTTCCATGCCATGATTTCAGCCCAGATTAAATGATGACACGCTCATGAGATGAGAAACCCTGGAGATGGGATGCTACCAACACTCAGTCACAAACCTCCATGGGATCTTTCTGAATTAGCGTGATGAACCATCCCTTGGGCGTTTCGTCGACCTTGCACTTCCCTGTGCCAAAGCAACATCAACAGACAAGTCATGAAGGAAATGACAGAAAGGTCAGCACTGCATGTACGTTAAGCAGAGACAATCATTCATGTTTAAGAGTTTAAGATAGCTAATCCCAAGCACCCACCCTCTCTTCCCAGGTACTGCACAAACCCCGTCAGCGTCAGAAACTTTGTGCTGTTCATGTGGACATGGTCGCGATCCGCAATGTATTCGTTGTAAACCACTTTTGCAGCAACTCGGCTGAAAGGGTGCCTGCGTGCGTTAATGTAGAATATGGGTCATAATCATGTACTGCAGCAAAGAAATCAGCATTTATGACACATGCAAGCCTTCTAGAGTTGGAGACTCACGCTCGCTTTAGGTGGTCCATGAAGTCAGCTTCAAATTCTGCTGAGTAGTCCTCCACCACTCTGTTGGGGTTGTGACCAAACAGCTCCATCTGCCTCCTGTGGCTGTCGCTCATCTGTCCAAGCACAAGCATATGGAAGTATCTCACAAGAAGCACCATGTACCTGCCATGCCATTGTCGTAGTTGCCATGCGATTTGACGTCATTTCTAGAGGGCCCCTTATTCCCTCAAGGTTAGGAAATGAAAAATAATGTTTAATATATAGGTTACACCATTCTTCGTGCGTGACAGGTGGACAGGCCCCGCCTCTGCCCATGTCCAACCTGATGGCACTTGAATCCGTTCTCATCGCGACACTGTTTCTGACACAGCTGACAGTACCAACGAAGCTTTCCTAAACCTTTTGACTTGATCCGGTTCCCAATCTGCGAACGACGAAGTAGTGTGGGAGGGAGTTCCATGGCAAAGATACCTTCACAAGGACCGCGAACGCACCGCTTTGGGCGACATGAAATCATTCTTCCCCATTCTTGCTACCAGGCAACTTAAGCAATTTAGCACCTCGAAGATTGGGACTCTAGGTTATAAATAAATCCCCTCTCCATACGGTTCCGAAACCATTTCGGGTCGGAACCCCTCCCAACTGAAGTGGTGTATACTAAATTCGAATTGCTGGTCTCGATCTACATGCTAGGTCTATTAAAGTTAAAGATAGTTCTGGCATTAGAAGATGGACAGCGTGCCGGTGCCGTCCAGTTCAAGTGATTTCAATCCTAAGCAAGGTTCCGACCATGCCAAGAGAGAAGGTGTGTTCGCGAGAAATCGTCTTCAATCTAAGACGATATACAACTGTAGCCTTCAACCGGACCTCAACGCACAGAGTCAGGCAAAGACATGATTAAGCGATTTCAGGAGCTCAAGCACGAAAGTTCCCGTCTACAAAGGGAGTCTGCGCCGCCAATCATACTAGGAAACCAGGTAATTGAAGTTTACTGGAATTTTCCTCTGTATCTCTATGTCCGACTTTTTGTCATGTGGGGGTGTTGCTATTTCAACCACTGAACCAGAGAGGACCCAGCTGAACCATGCCTGTCCTTTTACGACTTGACTTGATACTCATGTGTATCTCACTTCTGCAGTTAGACATTGAGCTGAGACTGAAGGACTTGGCTGCAACCAGTGCCCCATGGCAAAACACAATCCCCATTTTGAGGCCTGCATCCACACGGGGTTCGACTCCAGAGGCCTCGGATGGGGGAATGACTTCATCAACCTTGCAACAGAATGAGCCTACTGGTATGAGCTTGTATCTTTCTGTGGCTGAAAATCCTAGTCGGTGACCAAGCATACCGTACCATTCCAAATTGGCCGAGAAAGTCATGAGCTTTGGAGGCCTGCAGCTTAGGTCCAAAAACCATGACAGCCACGCCTCTTCATGTCTAATCTGACATGTATTTCCGTATTTCTGGATGAACATGATGAATGACGGGGCCAGGCCAGATTATGTCAAATGCATCACCTTCCCTATTGACCTAGGTGAAAATGGAAAAATACATGATCCATGCATTTTACCGTCTGTAGGTTTCGCCTCTGGAGCAGTGAAAATGACTCACAGAAAGTCAGTGAGCGTCCGAGGTGTACTTCCTTCACATATTCCAGCAGGGACATCACGGGTCACCTCATCTGTTCTTCCGACATGCAAGCCGGTGAGAAACTTTTCTCATCTACTTTCCAATTTCCCTCTGCTTACCGAATCTCTTTATTCTGCAGCCTCCAAACTTCGTTTCGTGGGCTTTTCTCAAGCACAATGAACTTGCTCGAGATCACGGGAAGCGCATGTTTTACACGGACCCAAGCACTGGCGAAACCATTCCTGACAGTGACGATGAAAGCCAGCAGGTGAGTCCTCATTTGGTCGCACACAAACAGCCTAGATCCTCCAATGCATTCCGGTCAACACTGTCTGCCCTTCCTTTACTGCCCAGAATCTACCTTGGGAGGCCCAGAAGGGACCTGCTATCGACTATGCCCTGATGGGTGTGGTGCAAGAGCAAGGCCCAAGCAGTGAGGTCCTGGCCATGCTGGCTGACCAGATTGGCACAAAGCCGCAGGCAGTGGCAGCACGTCTGAATGCCCTGACGGCCACCCAACCGGAGGAGGACAAGCGCAAGGACAGCGAGTAAGGGCTTGTGCTAGATCATCATAGGAGAATGTGAATGATCAGCATGGGCTATGAGCTCGCTCTTTTCTGCTACCGCATCATTCTGACTGATCTCTTTGTCCTGCCCTTACTCCTGTGATGCAGGGTCGATGATGTCCTAGATTCCTTTTTTGGTGTCTTCTGCCGCCGCTGCCGGATTTTCAACTGTCGCTTACATGGTAGGGAACGAAGACCTTGCTCCTCCTACAGAAGATCAACAATTTTTTGTACTGTAAATCGTTTGATTGATTCTTGCCTAGCCCTGGATGGCCCACTGCTCGCCCTGATTTTTGCACTTTCCTGACTGGCTACATACATCGAGTTGCCCCTTTCTTACTTTGGATTCTGTTGTCCCGGGCCTCAGGCGGCAATCAGGTCCGCCCTCACGTGAAGCCACAGCCCCCCAGCCTGCAGCTGGACTCGACGGAGCCCTGTGGCTTGACTTGCTGGCTCTTGGACCCGACGTCCCGCCAACTGATCAGCATGGCGGAGCAACTGCAGCGTGTCGACGATGCTGCTGCAGCTGTTGCAACGGCCTCCGGGGCAGACAGCGACATGGATGAAGACGGTGCTGAGGATACCGAGGACGCTCCCTCCACAGCAATGATCAATCAATCTATGGCCTCTGCTAGCATCCAGCCATCCAGCGCCCAAGTGAATGATGCCGCGGCGTCTGAGGGGGCTGCTAAGGGTGAGCTGACTGGAGGGAATCAAGGCAGGGCGGCCAAGGGGGATGTGAAGGGGGACTGGCGCCTGCAGTGCTTACGGGGCTTCCATCAATTTCTTGCTGAACATGCGCCTTCCTGAAATCTTGTGCCTGTAGATGGTGCAGGGGATTCGAATGCATCACCCACGTGGACTGTCTGGGAAGAGAGCATGCTAGCTCGATCCCAGCTCTTGTGTGGCATGGACTGCTGCGCCATTGCACGATTGATGGAGGGGCGCTCATGCACCGAGGTGGCGACACGGCTGGCAGCCTTGAAATCAGGCGGACAGGCCTCGGAGGAATTCAGTGCCAGGCGCATCCGTGGGAGGAAGGGGCTCACAAAGCACTGGAGCCACAAGGTAATTAGCAGATGGACATCGGATGGGCTTGTGAGAGCACACCTGATCAGGAACATGCACCTGGCGGGTTGAAATTAACCTTCTGAATGCTCGCTCGGTTCACACTGCGCCCTTTGATGCATAGGCACGCAAGTTGACAGTTGCTGTCTGCAAGAAGAGCAACATCTTCAAGAAAAGGATGAACCATCAGGAGAATGAGCTGTGGTCCGAGTATGTTCCGTGCAGCTGCGTCGGCTCGTGCAATGGAGACAGCTGTTCCTGCCACAGGTAACGAAGACCACATGTTCGACGCGCTCAGATCTCCTCATGGTGGTATTGCACTATTTTGCCAAGCTCCACCCAATCTGCGTTATTATATCCCTGAGCTCTATTGTGTGATGGTCATTTCCCCGTCCCCACACTCTCGGGCATACATCTGCGGGTCTTATCAGTCTATTTGCGATGGTAAATCTGATCTCACTTTGTTTCCAACAGGGAGAGGAACTTCTGCGAGAAGTACTGCGGCTGTGCGTCCAAGTGCTCCAACAGGTAGATTGCTGTGTATCTGCTAACATGAGGGGCATGCATTATCTGCCTGGAGGGCATGTCGGGTGTTTGTGCGCTTGTTTGTCCCGGGTTTTCTTCTGTGTGTCTCCTACTTGCTGCTCCCGTCCTCAAAAGCATGCCTATTTTCCTGCTTGTAGGTTCCGGGGCTGCACCTGCAGAGGGCAGTGCCGCAACCGCATGTGCCCATGTCTGGCTGCTGGCCGAGAGTGCGACCCTGACCTGTGCAAGGGCTGCTCAGCAACCTGTGAGGGCTCAGCCCCCCCCGGGACCGAGTGCCTCAACATGCGGCTGCGGCTGCGCCAGCACATGAGGGTGATGATGGGCAAGTCGACGGTGCAGGGTGAGCGAGGTGGCTTGGTTTGTTGTGTGTCCTGTGCAGTAGTATCCAAAATAGATATTCCTCCTTAAAAGAGTGTCTTGACTTTTCTTGACTTGCCCCTCCCCTTGCTCCTGCCTGCAGGGTGGGGTGCTTTCCTGCAAGGATCGTGTGCTGAGGATGATTACCTCGGAGAGTACACGGGCGACCTCATCACCCAGGTAAGCATCCACGGACTGGCATGTGACCTCCCCCCACATTCTCACGTCTTCGAACACCGTAGGATGAGGCTGATCGGCGTGGACGTATCTACGATCGCATGAACAACAGCTACTTGTTCAACCTCAACGAGCAGTGGGTGCTGGATGCAAGGCACAGGTAAAGGTACCTGGGGTATCTTGCGAATGGAACATCAAGATCCTTGTGGGAGACACTTCTTAAAATCAAATACGCTTGCTTCTTGTGTAGGGGCAACAAATTCCGCTTTGCTAACCACGACTCAAAGCCAAACAGCAAGGTGAGAAAATCAGGGATGGAAATCACCTCGATCTAGCAAACAAAATGTTCCTGACACATAATTGTTTTCACTGCAGGTCCGACTTCTCATGGTTGATGGTGATTGGCGGGTAGCTGTCTATGCACAACGCAACATCCGCCCGAATGAGGAGCTTTTCTACGACTACAGGTGCGCTGCCAGTTCAGGAAGGACTGCATGCAATGTGTGCTTGGATCATTCATGTGCACCGTTACTGTACAATCAGCCTGCTACAGGCAGCAATCTGCGGTGAGCTTGCTACAGGCAGCTAGCAGCAACCAGCTTGCCACAAGCATCGTGTCTGTTGATTTGACCTCAATTTCTTGCATTTTAAGCATGTTAACCGCTGTTGCTTGCCCGGAACGCAGATATGACCAAGACGTGAGGCCTGACTGGGCGCAGAAAGGTTGAGGCAGTGTTAACATCATGGATGTGCCCGTCGCTGTTCGGATGTGACACTAAAACAGGATAATGTTTTAGTCAATTATTTAATTTTGCAAATGTGATTACACAAAACATTAAAACCGAGCTTGCTGGCGTCCACCATGCCGAGCATGCCAGGAATTTAATTTTGCAGTTCACAATTTTTAGTACGTTTAAATTCAAATTCTGCTGTGCCGATACTTTTGACCGGTACGGTATCTACAGAGGTATGTACGATATTATGATATTTACGGTTTGGGGCACACGGCCACATAAATACTGTCCTTAGCTTCGAGGGAGAGCAAACTGGATTTTTTGACGGACCTTATTTCTGGCAGCGTATGTTTAACTCATCGCTGTGGGTGATGTGTAACTTATTGAAGGTCCATTTAGGAGACCTTGCTGTTCCTGGCTAACCTTTGGGTAGTACCTGAAGCGGTTAGCAGTGCGACTCCCCTGCGTCCTCTTGGCACCCAATGGACTGAAATCAAAATATTGTTGCTCGAGTGCTGGACTGCCAGTGTGTGAGGGACGGTTACAGGTAGGACCCGTTTATCAGACACAAGTGAGGATAAATGCTCTCAGGATGCAAGAAACTGATTTTGTGCAGACCTCAGTGTAGCTGAGACCCAGTGGGGTGAGGATGCTTGACATGCAGTAGGGCAGGCGCAGCATGCACCCCATGGCTAAGGTACGGAATGATTTTGGGGGCTGGTTTCATGTGTCCGGAATTGGCACAAGCAATGGCAGACGGTGGATACACGGCAACATGGCACAAGCAGAGAATAAACAAATCATAAAGGGAAAGGCTAATTGGCTTATGACATCTCGGAATACCCTAAGCATGGCATGAGGAACACAACAGCGCAGTCGTCTTGTCTGAGGCAGCTGATCCATCGTTTGGGGAGGGGTCTTTCCTTTTCACACCGTTCACACCAGTGTCCGCACTCTCGGTCCCCTCCTTCTGGATCCCCCATGCACAATGCCCTAGCTTAAGATAGACACACGTCGCCTGTCAGTGATAACATGGAATTCGTAAGTCTCACCTTGTCATTCGTGATCGCAGCGGCGCTGGCTCTTCGCGGCTTCCGTAAACAGTCATTAAGCCTAAGCGGTGAGTGCATGCGGAAATCTCACACGACTTGGTGGTGACGCTGCGACGTAAATGCTGCTGCTTCCCCCCTCAACGACTAGTGGCAGCACACTGGCTTCACTCATCTGGACAGACCTTAGCCCTGAGTGACACTAGTACTTCCATATGAGAATGCCTTGGTTTGCCAGTCATCTTTCCTTCTTGTGTAGTTTCTTGTTTGCTTACTAAGCAAATTACAATCGTGTAATAAGGATATTCCACTGAAAACCGGTATACCAGTACCGATGGACTATTTACTGCATTCAAGTCACAATTTATATCACATGCGATGGCTGATGGTCAGTTACTTTATTGTGTGCTCCACTGAGGGCTCGCCAAATATGGAACTGCATGCAAGTCGTTGCCCAATATGAACGGTACATGCAATGGTGAAACAAAGGAATGCAAAATATCAATGCAGTTCTGTGCTTTGCATTTGAACATATGATTCAGTGCATGCATGGGACGGTGCAGGTATGTGCATTGCATCATTGCATGCCTTCGGAATATCGGTAGACAAAATTCTCCGATACCGGTAGAGCTCCTTTGCATACTACAAGAAACTGCTGTTTCTTCCATGTTTTGATAAGTTACCCTTCAGGAGTGAAATTGACCTTCTTCACACTTGGTTTCCTTGCTCCTTCTAAACTACGGTTTCGTTAAGCACTGGGTAATTTCCGACCCTTACCGTTCGTCCAGGGAGGGAACTGTGCAGTCCTGATGACAGACAGGTCAGCTTCATGACCATGCACGGACCCTGGCTACAAAGTGTAGAACCTGGATAGGAGCGGAAACCTAGGCTTTTACCATATACCGGTATTCTGTCCTCAACCCCGCTCCCCCAGAATACCGTACTCAACTAGACTGAATCAAGTCCTCCATGCCCCCCCCTTCTATCATTAGGTGCGCTAGCTGCATTGGCAGTTGGCACGCTGCACATGCACAGTGGGTTACAATACGGCCTTACACTGATCTTCTTCTACCTCAGCTCCTCCAAGGTTGGCGATCTCTTGCCCACACTTCTGTCTGCTTTCCTGTTCTCCACACATTGGGCTTGTCTGATAGTGGTGTCCTTAGATTTACCCTGCATGGCTATAACGATGATTAGTACTGAAGACTGGCCATATTGATGTCAAAGCTTTAAGACATTCACGCAGGGAATACTGGGGCACTTGGGAGGGAATACTGGGGCGCTTGGGAGGGAATACTGGGGCGCTTGGCAGGGAATACTGGGGCGCTTGGGAGGGAATACTGGGGCGCTTGGGAGGGAATACTGGGGCGCATGGGAGGGAATACTGGGGCGCTTGGGAGGGAATACTGGGGCGCTTGGGAGGGAATACTGGGGCGCTTGGGAGGGAATACCGGGGCGCATGGGAGGGAATACTGGGGCGCTTGGGAGGGAATACTGGGGCGCTTGGGAGGGAATACTGGGGCGTATGGGAGGGAATACTGGGGCGCTTGGGAGGGAATACTGGGGCGCTTGGTAGGGAATACTGGGGCGCTTGGGAGGGAATACTGGGGCGCATGGGAGGGAATACTGGGGCGCTTGGCAGGGAATACTGGGGCGCTTGGGAGGGAATACTGGGGCGCATGGGAGGGAATACTGGGGCGCTTGGGAGGGAATACTGGGGCGCTTGGGAGGGAATACTGGGGCGCATGGGAGGGAATACTGGGGCGCTTGGGAGGGAATACTGGGGCGCTTGGCAGGGAATACTGGGGCGCTTGGGAGGGAATACTGGGGCGCTTGGGAGGGAATACTGGGGCGCTTGGGAGGGAATACTGGGGCGCTTGGGAGGGAATACTGGGGCGCTTGGGAGGGAATACTGGGGCGCTTGGGAGGGAATACTGGGGCGCTTGGGAGGGAATACTGGGGCGCTTGGGAGGGAATACTGGGGCGCTTGGGAGGGAATACTGGGGCGCTTGGGAGGGAATACTGGGGCGCTTGGGAGGGAATACTGGGGCGCTTGGGAGGGAATACTGGGGCGCTTGGGAGGGAATACTGGGGCGCATGGGAGGGAATACTGGGGCGCTTGGGAGGGAATACTGGGGCGCTTGGGAGGGAATACTGGGGCGCATGGGAGGGAATACTGGGGCGCTTGGGAGGGAATACTGGGGCGCATGGGAGGGAATACTGGGGCGCTTGGCAGGGAATACTGGGGCGCTTGGGAGGGAATACTGGGGCGCTTGGGAGGGAATACTGGGGCGCTTGGGAGGGAATACTGGGGCGCTTGGGAGGGAATACTGGGGCGCTTGGGAGGGAATACTGGGGCGCTTGGGAGGGAATACTGGGGCGCTTGGGAGGGAATACTGGGGCGCATGGGAGGGAATACTGGGGCGCTTGGGAGGGAATACTGGGGCGCTTGGGAGGGAATACTGGGGCGCTTGGGAGGGAATACTGGGGCGCTTGGGAGGGAATACTGGGGCGCTTGGCAGGGAATACTGGGGCGCTTGGGAGGGAATACTGGGGCGCTTGGGAGGGAATACTGGGGCGCTTGGGAGGGAATACTGGGGCGCTTGGGAGGGAATACTGGGGCGCTTGGGAGGGAATACTGGGGCGCTTGGGAGGGAATACTGGGGCGCTTGGGAGGGAATACTGGGGCGCTTGGGAGGGAATACTGGGGCGCTTGGGAGGGAATACTGGGGCGCATGGGAGGGAATACTGGGGCGCTTGGGAGGGAATACTGGGGCGCTTGGGAGGGAATACTGGGGCGCTTGGCAGGGAATACTGGGGCGCATGGGAGGGAATACTGGGGCGCTTGGGAGGGAATACTGGGGCGCTTGGGAGGGAATACTGGGGCGCTTGGCAGGGAATACTGGGGCGCTTGGCAGGGAATACTGGGGCGCTTGGGAGGGAATACTGGGGCGCTTGGGAGGGAATACTGGGGCGCTTGGGAGGGAATACTGGGGCGCTTGGGAGGGAATACTGGGGCGCTTGGGAGGGAATACTGGGGCGCTTGGCAGGGAATACTAGGGCGCTTGGGAGGGAATACTGGGGCGCTTGGGAGGGAATACTGGGGCGCTTGGGAGGGAATACTGGGGCGCTTGGGAGGGAATACTGGGGCGCTTGGGAGGGAATACTGGGGCGCTTGGGAGGGAATACTGGGGCGCTTGGGAGGGAATACTGGGGCGCTTGGGAGGGAATACTGGGGCGCTTGGGAGGGAATACTGGGGCGCTTGGGAGGGAATACTGGGGCGCTTGGCAGGGAATACTGGGGCGCTTGGGAGGGAATACTGGGGCGCTTGGGAGGGAATACTGGGGCGCTTGGGAGGGAATACTGGGGCGCTTGGGAGGGAATACTGGGGCGCTTGGGAGGGAATACTGGGGCGCATGGGAGGGAATACTGGGGCGCTTGGGAGGGAATACTGGGGCGCTTGGGAGGGAATACTGGGGCGCTTGGGAGGGAATACTGGGGCGCTTGGGAGGGAATACTGGGGCGCATGGGAGGGAATACTGGGGCGCTTGGGAGGGAATACTGGGGCGCTTGGGAGGGAATACTGGGGCGCTTGGGAGGGAATACTGGGGCGCTTGGCAGGGAATACTGGGGCGCTTGGGAGGGAATACTGGGGCGCTTGGGAGGGAATACTGGGGCGCTTGGGAGGGAATACTGGGGCGCTTGGGAGGGAATACTGGGGCGCTTGGGAGGGAATACTGGGGCGCTTGGGAGGGAATACTGGGGCGCTTGGCAGGGAATACTGGGGCGCTTGGGAGGGAATACTGGGGCGCTTGGGAGGGAATACTGGGGCGCTTGGGAGGGAATACTGGGGCGCTTGGGAGGGAATACTGGGGCGCTTGGGAGGGAATACTGGGGCGCATGGGAGGGAATACTGGGGCGCTTGGGAGGGAATACTGGGGCGCTTGGGAGGGAATACTGGGGCGCTTGGGAGGGAATACTGGGGCGCTTGGGAGGGAATACTGGGGCGCTTGGGAGGGAATACTGGGGCGCTTGGGAGGGAATACTGGGGCGCTTGGCAGGGAATACTGGGGCGCTTGGGAGGGAATACTGGGGCGCATGGGAGGGAATACTGGGGCGCTTGGGAGGGAATACTGGGGCGCTTGGGAGGGAATACTGGGGCGCTTGGGAGGGAATACTGGGGCGCTTGGCAGGGAATACTGGGGCGCTTGGGAGGGAATACTGGGGCGCTTGGGAGGGAATACTGGGGCGCTTGGGAGGGAATACTGGGGCGCTTGGGAGGGAATACTGGGGCGCTTGGGAGGGAATACTGGGGCGCATGGGAGGGAATACTGGGGCGCATGGGAGGGAATACTGGGGCGCATGGGAGGGAATACTGGGGCGCTTGGGAGGGAATACTGGGGCGCTTGGGAGGGAATACTGGGGCGCTTGGGAGGGAATACTGGGGCGCTTGGGAGGGAATACTGGGGCGCTTGGGAGGGAATACTGGGGCGCTTGGGAGGGAATACTGGGGCGCTTGGGAGGGAATACTGGGGCGCTTGGGAGGGAATACTGGGGCGCTTGGGAGGGAATACTGGGGCGCTTGGCAGGGAATACTGGGGCGCTTGGCAGGGAATACTGGGGCGCTTGGGAGGGAATACTGGGGCGCTTGGGAGGGAATACTGGGGCGCTTGGGAGGGAATACTGGGGCGCTTGGGAGGGAATACTGGGGCGCATGGGAGGGAATACTGGGGCGCTTGGGAGGGAATACTGGGGCGCTTGGGAGGGAATACTGGGGCGCTTGGGAGGGAATACTGGGGCGCTTGGGAGGGAATACTGGGGCGCTTGGGAGGGAATACTGGGGCGCTTGGGAGGGAATACTGGGGCGCATGGGAGGGAATACTGGGGCGCATGGGAGGGAATACTGGGGCGCTTGGGAGGGAATACTGGGGCGCTTGGGAGGGAATACTGGGGCGCTTGGGAGGGAATACTGGGGCGCTTGGGAGGGAATACTGGGGCGCTTGGGAGGGAATACCGGGGCGCTTGGCAGGGAATACTGGGGCGCTTGGGAGGGAATACTGGGGCGCTTGGGAGGGAATACTGGGGCGCATGGGAGGGAATACTGGGGCGCTTGGGAGGGAATACTGGGGCGCTTGGGAGGGAATACTGGGGCGCTTGGGAGGGAATACTGGGGCGCTTGGGAGGGAATACTGGGGCGCTTGGGAGGGAATACTGGGGCGCTTGGGAGGGAATACTGGGGCGCTTGGGAGGGAATACTGGGGCGCTTGGGAGGGAATACTGGGGCGCTTGGGAGGGAATACTGGGGCGCTTGGCAGGGAATACTGGGGCGCATGGGAGGGAATACTGGGGCGCTTGGGAGGGAATACTGGGGCGCTTGGGAGGGAATACTGGGGCGCTTGGGAGGGAATACTGGGGCGCTTGGCAGGGAATACTGGGGCGCTTGGCAGGGAATACTGGGGCGCTTGGCAGGGAATACTGGGGCGCTTGGCAGGGAATACTGGGGCGCTTGGGAGGGAATACTGGGGCGCTTGGGAGGGAATACTGGGGCGCTTGGGAGGGAATACTGGGGCGCTTGGCAGGGAATACTGGGGCGCTTGGGAGGGAATACTGGGGCGCTTGGCAGGGAATACTGGGGCGCTTGGCAGGGAATACTGGGGCGCTTGGGAGGGAATACTGGGGCGCTTGGCAGGGAATACTGGGGCGCTTGGCAGGGAATACTGGGGCGCTTGGCAGGGAATACTGGGGCGCTTGGGAGGGAATACTGGGGCGCTTGGGAGGGAATACTGGGGCGCTTGGGAGGGAATACTGGGGCGCTTGGGAGGGAATACTGGGGCGCTTGGGAGGGAGTACTGGGGCGCTTGGGAGGGAATACTGGGGCGCTTGGCAGGGAATACTGGGGCGCTTGGGAGGGAATACTGGGGCGCATGGGAGGGAATACTGGGGCGCATGGGAGGGAATACTGGGGCGCTTGGGAGGGAATACTGGGGCGCTTGGGAGGGAATACTGGGGCGCTTGGCAGGGAATACTGGGGCGCTTGGGAGGGAATACTGGGGCGCTTGGGAGGGAATACTGGGGCGCTTGGGAGGGAATACTGGGGCGCTTGGGAGGGAATACTGGGGCGCTTGGGAGGGAATACTGGGGCGCTTGGGAGGGAATACTGGGGCGCTTGGGAGGGAATACTGGGGCGCTTGGGAGGGAATACTGGGGCGCTTGGGAGGGAATACTGGGGCGCTTGGGAGGGAATACTGGGGCGCTTGGGAGGGAATACTGGGGCGCTTGGGAGGGAATACTGGGGCGCTTGGGAGGGAATACTGGGGCGCTTGGCAGGGAATACTGGGGCGCTTGGGAGGGAATACTGGGGCGCTTGGGAGGGAATACTGGGGCGCTTGGGAGGGAATACTGGGGCGCTTGGGAGGGAATACTGGGGCGCATGGGAGGGAATACTGGGGCGCATGGGAGGGAATACTGGGGCGCTTGGGAGGGAATACTGGGGCGCTTGGGAGGGAATACTGGGGCGCTTGGGAGGGAATACTGGGGCGCTTGGGAGGGAATACTGGGGCGCTTGGGAGGGAATACTGGGGCGCTTGGGAGGGAATACTGGGGCGCATGGGAGGGAATACTGGGGCGCTTGGGAGGGAATACTGGGGCGCTTGGGAGGGAATACTGGGGCGCTTGGGAGGGAATACTGGGGCGCTTGGGAGGGAATACTGGGGCGCTTGGGAGGGAATACTGGGGCGCTTGGCAGGGAATACTGGGGCGCTTGGGAGGGAATACTGGGGCGCTTGGGAGGGAATACTGGGGCGCTTGGGAGGGAATACTGGGGCGCTTGGGAGGGAATACTGGGGCGCATGGGAGGGAATACTGGGGCGCTTGGGAGGGAATACTGGGGCGCTTGGGAGGGAATACTGGGGCGCTTGGGAGGGAATACTGGGGCGCTTGGGAGGGAATACTGGGGCGCTTGGGAGGGAATACTGGGGCGCTTGGGAGGGAATACTGGGGCGCTTGGGAGGGAATACTGGGGCGCTTGGGAGGGAATACTGGGGCGCATGGGAGGGAATACTGGGGCGCTTGGCAGGGAATACTGGGGCGCTTGGGAGTTTGTTGTTGATCCTCTTGTGCCCTTGCCTGCCCCAGCAGTAGTTGATGGCGCCCTCCATTTTCTATTTATCTTGGACTGCTCACCCTTTTCTGTTGACAGCTTACACATTTGCAGTCTGTAAAGAAGGCTCGCCTTGAAGTGGAATTTAAACCAGGCGGGCAGAGGGGGGCAATCCAGGTGTGAATGTTTGGTCAATCTGACATATGAATATGTTGTTTGTGCATGAGTTTGTCTGTAGTGTGCAAAATCCCACATGTTTCCCATATCCTCCCTTCCGTCAGCATCCACCTCAGCCAAACTGACCCCCTGTTGACCCGCCCTCCGCCTGTCCCTGTGACCAACTTCAAATCAAATGGTCAAATTTGAACGCAGGTCCTGGCCAATAGCTTCGGCGCATGCGCGTGCCTATTGCTGATTGCCATGTTGAGGCAGGGCTGGCTGCCATCCTCGTGGGGGGATGCTGACAAACTGGCAGCGGTGTTCTCGGCGGCGTTCCTGGTGTGTGTCTCACGCAGACCTTGAGATCAATGCACGCTTGTCGTGTCATGTACCCTACAGCTTGCTGTTGCAGTATTTTGTTTGTGCCCTTGCCCCCCTGCCCAATCCCTGTCTTGAGCATTCTTGTTGAGCAGGGCCAGGCTGCGTTTAATCCAGTTGCGTTGTTGCAAAGGGTCACTACTGCTGTTGCTGTGCCGATACGTGGGCCAGCGAGGTGGGGATCCTCAGCCGGAACTGGCCGCTGCTCATCACCACCTTACGACCGGTGCCGCCCGGCACTAATGGCGGGATTTCTACGCTGGGCTGTTTAAGCAGTCTCGCTGGCGCATTAGGCATCGGGGCTGTGTACAGCCTATCTGCCCACTTTTCTGGCATGCTGCAGCTGCACCTCCCTGCAATAATGTTACACCAGAGCGAGGCAGACATGGCCCTCAGCAGAGTGAGTGTTTGTCATGACCATCTCTTCCAAAATCCCGCCCATCAATCCTGAACATAAAAATTCACCAGCAATTCCTGATTGGCCTGTGTGGCCATGAGGTGAGGTGCTGAGGCGCACCCTGAGGCGCTGGACCCTGAACCTCTTTTCAGGCTGCCTCCTCGCCCCTTCCTCTGGCCCCATTGCTGCTGCTGTCGGCTGTACTAGGGCTCGGGGGCTGCCTGCTAGACAGCCTCTTGGGGGCAACACTGCAGTACAGCGGGATTCAAGTGGCCACCAAGAAAGTTGTACAACGACATGACAAGGTAAGACAAGAGGGTATGGTGAAGGGCCATTTGGGAGAGACGCCGCATGAAATGGCGCGGCAAGGGCTTGCATCGGAGGTGGTGGCTGGACGTTTTATCCCTTGCACACTTAGTGATCATTGGCAAGATGGATTCAGTCCCTCTGAAAACCTCTGCCCCGTTCCAGGGTGTGGAGCATATCAGCGGCATGTCACTGCTCTCCAATGACGCTGTCAACATGCTGTCGGCGGCTATGACGATGGGATGCGCTGCATGGGCAGCTAGATGGGGGTTGCAATAGTTGTCTGTACCATTATACCGTACCATAGATATGCATGCATAGGTACTGTGCATCATGCTACCTTCAACTTGGCTCTGTAGGATAGCGGTTGCGGTCGCAGGTATGCAAGATTGTGATTCTCATGCACATTTAGGAATGGACAAAAGAGAGGTGACTTCAAATTCCGAGAAGTGGAATCGAGATATGAGAAGATATTTAGAAACCTCATGCAAGGCATCTGAACAAGTATAACTAAATTTTTGGAATTTATGATTGCTCTGGGATAAGCGTGGGGACTATGAGATTTTCTTATGCAGCTCAGGTCGGTGGTTTTGCATTTCCCCCCTCTCGTTGTACATAGTAACATAACGTATGTATCCAGATACTGGCCATACCGGTAGGGAGCCTCAATGTCGAATCTCCGATGAAGGGTTCGTTCATCCTCGGGCCAGTTTTAGTCACAAGTTATGCCATGACTAAATCGGGGCATCAGGACATCGAAGCATGGGGACATGGGGACATAGGGGCATCGGGGCAAATTGGTATCGGGGCAAATGGGTATCGGGACATGGGGGCATCGGGACTTCGGAGGAAATGGGTATCGGAGCATTGGAGCATCTGGGACTCTGGGCATCTGGGCATTTGGGCATTATTGGGGCATCTGGGCACTAGGGTATCTGGGCATCTAGGCATCTGGCCATCGGGACATATAGGCATATAGGCTTGTTGCCATCGGAGCATTTGGGCATTGGGGCCTCGTGGCATTGGAATCGGGCATCAGGACATCGGGGTATCGGAGAATCTGGACATCTGGGCAATTGGGCATCGGAGCAACGGGGTAATGGGGCATCTTGGCATTCTGACATCTGGGCTTCTGGGCATCTGGGCATCTGGGCATTCGGGCATTTGGTGGTATTCGTCATTTAGGCATTAGGGATTTTGAGCGTGGGCATCGCATCGGGGCATTTGAGGCATTTGAGGCATCGGGCGGGCATCGGGGCACCAGGGCATCTGGGCATCTAGGCATTTGGACATTGGGCTTTTGGGCATTTGAGCATTGGCATTGGCATCGGGCATCAGGGCATCGTCGCTTCGAGGCAACAGGGCATCGGGGTATCGGGGCATCCGAGAATCTGGACATCTGGAAAATTGGGCATCCGAGCAAACGGGGTAATGGGACATCTTCACATCTGGGCATCTGAGGCCGCCTCAGGAGCAGCTTCAAGATGGAGTTCGAGGCGACCCGCGAAGGCCGCCTCAGGAAGCAGCTAGAAGATGGAGTTTTGAGGCGACCCGCCCACGAAGGCCGCCTCAGGAGCAGCTAGAAGATGGAGTTTGAGGCGACCCATGAAGACCGCCTCAGGAGCAGCTTCAAGATGGAGTTCGAGGCGACCCACGAAGGCCGCCTCAGGAGCAGCTAGAAGGTGGAGTTTGAGGCGACCCATGAAGGCCGCCTCAGGAGCAGCTTCAAGATGGAGTTTGAGGCGACCCATGAAGGCCGCCTCAGGAGCAGCTAGAAGATAGAGTTCAAGGCGACCCATGACGGCCGCCTCAGGAGCAGCTAGAAGATGGAGTTTGAGCCGACCCTTGACGGCCGCCTCAGGGGCAGCTAGAAGATGGGAGTTGGAGGCGACCCATGAAGGCCGCCTCAGTTTGTAGCTAGAATGGTTTCCCGGGAGAGACTTGCATGGGGATTCTTGCTCTCCAGCTTGTCTTGGCCTTTACCGACGGTCTCGCTTGGGACATGTGCCTGCTTTTTGAATGCGCCATAATTTCCTGCTCTCTTTATTCCTTTCTGACAGTGGGACGCCCACGCGGCCGAGTCTTTTGAGCATGGCCCAGACGTCTTTAGCTTCCGGTAGTTGGATTGGGGATTAGGACTTTTTGTTTTGTTTTGAGGGGGTCTCTTTCCTCTCTCTCTTTAGTTTCCAACCTTGCTGTTGGACGCCGACGCAGCCGAGCTTTGCAGCATGGCCCAGTGGTGTAACGTCATTGACATCTGGGCATCTGGGCATCTTAGGATCGGGGCAGATTGGCATTTGGGCATTGTGTCAGTTGGTCATTTGGACATTTGGACATTTGAATATTGGCATCAACACCGGCATTGGAATTTCGCATGGACATCGGCATTTGGGGCATTGGGAGAATGGGGGCATTGGGGTATAGGGGCATCAGGGCATCAGGCGGGCATCGGAGCATCGGGACATCGGGGTAGATGGGTATCAGAGCATTGGAGTATATGGGCATCTGGGCATCTGGGCATCTGAACATCTGGGCATCTGGGCATCTGGGCATCTGGGCATTATTTGGGCATCTGGGCAAGTGGGCATCTGGGCATCTAGGCATCTGGACATCTGGGCATCCGGGGATCTGGCATAGGGGCATAGGGGCATCGAAGCATTGTGTCACGGTATAATGCAGTATACGTGCCAAAACCGTAGGGACCGCTGACGCGTCCCCGTAGACTCCGCAGCTTCCCTGCGGAGCCCCTTTTTAGGGTTAGGAGCCCAGCTTCCCACTTTCGGGAAGGTCTGAGGCAGGGTTTCCCGTACTCAGTGCATAGGGCTTGCCGGGACCTTTGAATCCCGGCTTGCACGCTTGACGTTCACTTCGTTCCTTTTAAGTGGACAGGCCTCTATTTGTAACCAGCACCGGCTAGATCTCGGAGACCTAACCAGTGAAGTGCATCAAAGCCAGTACCACTAAGCCAGTCAAGCCTAGAACAGCGTACTCGCCGTCTAGCAAGTACGAGAACACCTAGCCCGAAGCCCAGCCCTGCCTAGGACTACGTCGTCCGCAGTCTACGGCTACGGTTTCGCCCGCTACACGCGGTAAGTGACTCATAACGACCTGCAGGGTTCGCGACCCGACAGGCCTTTAGTCGCAGCTCTACAAGCGACCAGATCCACGCCTGTCATCTAGAAGTTCCAGCCACAGCTTAACGCGCTGCGCATTCGCGGCCAGCGTGTAGTCGCTGAGTCCGCCCGTAGGTGTCCGCCACTCAGTGGGGAAGAAGTCCACCACGGACCCGAAGCAACCATCGCGTGTCCACTTAAAAGGACGAAGTGGGTCTAAGCCTGATCAGCTTGATCCAGCGAATCCTGCTAAAGGTGCATGTGCTGTGAACTTGAATTTCTTTTGAAGGCAGTGATCTACCTTGGACAGCTCGAAATCACTTAGCAGAGGATTCTCCATAGAACCCAAGTCAATTCCTGCTTGCGCTGGGCGTGGCAACCCAGAAGCAGACGTAGCTTGAAGATCAGGCTGTGGAGTTATAAACCCAGCTGATATTACCTGTGCACGTGGCCTGCATCCGTGGTAGAGTGCACAGCCTGCGTGTTGACAGAAGTGAGCAAGGATCTGGGATCCGAGTTTAAAAGCAGGCAACCCAAGACTGTGTGCAGGAATAACCGAAGCTGCAGATTGCAGCCTGAGCAGGCCCTGCGGAGATCGAGGAGGAAGCTGCGCGCCGAATCAGCGGAGGAATAGCGGACGAGACCAGCAAGATAGCGGACGAGACAGCAATCCAGAAGGTGAAAATACCCGCCAGAACCAGGTTAAAAAATTTACCCGTGCTTGACCTGTCTAGCAACGCCTAACCAGCCTGCAGAAGGTAGAGGAGAACGGAAGCAGGCTTTGAGCCAGTGACCTGCTGCTGTGAGCCCACACAGCGAGCCGGCACGGCTGCTCAGCACCCAGCAATAGAAAATGCAGGACGCAGTGGTAGATCATGATCGTCACCTGCATCCAGAGGCTGCAAGACGCAGTGCACGAGTGAGAGGAATGGAACCAGGCAATGACCCCATGACACCCATCAATGCAGCCGTAGCAGAGGAAGCTAGGCTAATTGCCATTGGGTTGTCAGATGGTGAATATGCAGGCATAATGGAAAACAAGGTCCAAGGGGCCGACAGCACCCTAGCCTTGGATGAGGATATGGTGCAGGTTCAAGTGACGCGCAGGGGTATCGGACGAGGCGGCATAGCGCGCATCCCCCCTGGCCCAAGCCAGGAGGACGAGCAATGGCCGGTCCCCGACGATGAGTCCCTGGACCCGACCTCAGAGCCACCCACTGTGAGGTCTCAGACCGGTGGTGTAGGAGAGGGTGGCGGGCCAGCACGACCTCCGGATGACCTGCCTGCGGAGGCAGAAAGGGAAGGAGGCAAGGCTGAGCCCAGACCAGACCAGGAGCCCCGGCTTGAACCCACAGTGGTCAAGGGGATGGTCCAGTCAACAGTGGTCAGGATGGAGCGGACGAGATCCAGCGAACAGCAGTCCCAAGGGGAGTCAGCGGAAACAACAGGGAGGCCACGGGAGCTGCAGAAATACAGCGACACGCAAGCCACGACAATGCAGGCTACCAGAATATGGCAGCCGCAGGCTGAGCCACACGCCAGGGTAGTGCCGCCAGATCAGCACGGAAGAATGCAGGCGCCAACGGGAATCCCGCCCAGGCCAGATCCGTACAGGGTGAAACAGGCAAGGCCGCCCCGTATCCCGGCAGAGGAAGCAACAGAGGCGTCAACGTACGGCACACCCCAGTCCAGGTTCCCGGCCAGTGCAAATAGGCCAAGCCAGGAGACCGTGGCAGAGGGCACCAGCAGGGAAAAGGAGGACAGCGGCCAGGCCCATAGCCTTTACGGATATTTCAGCAATCCAGAGTGGACGCCCATCCCAGGAGAACGGCGCCCGGCAGCGGGAGAACGCGCAGGGACCATAAGCCAGCCGGGTGCAGCAGAGCCACCAGGACTCCAGCCCATTGGGTGGGCAGACATCCTGCAATGGGCAGGGCGGCTATGGCAGCAGGTGTGCTCCAAGTGTTTCGTCCACCTCAGCGATCAGGCCCGGGCTATCAAGGAGTTCCAAAGCCACCACTTGGCGGAATGGGCAACAAAGGCCCTTATGGGCATCCCGCACACGGGACAGGACCGAGCAACGCTGCTAGCGGCCTTGCGCAGAGTGTCCAGAGGACCAGCAGGGCCAGAGGCGGCTCTGGCTGTCAAGGCCTTTGCCGACAAGTGGTGCAACGGCACAGCAGGGGATCTGGAGGAGCCCGAATCAGAGGAGGAGGAGCTCGAGGAGTGGGGAGGGTTCGAGGCATCCAGGCTACAGCAAGATGACCGCAGGGAGGGGCAATGGCAGCAGCAGACGGAAGGGACCGTTCCTGTTGCACGACAGGCCAGATGGGAGAGCCTGGAAGCCAGCAGTGAGCCCAGCCTCCGAAACCAGCGGCTAGACGTAGAGCGCAGACCCAGACCCAGCAGCCCAGCGGCCAGCGAACAGCCCAGGGCAACCAGCTTCCAGCAGGACCCAGCGCCAAGGAGGGCCAGCAGGCAAGAATCTCACGACTTGTTGCGCTTCGTAGATCAGCACAGTGGCCAGGAAAGCCAGGTGGATCACATTGCTGAGTTCCTGCGAGGACAAGCAGCGCAGGCACGAGGCAGGCCGGAGAGGAGCCAAGGCCCCAGCCAAGGAAGGAGGGTCGTTCAGGAAATCAACCCGGCAGGCCCCACGGGGGGAGACTACCAGCAAAGACAGGAAAGCAGGGACGACTGCCTGTCAGCTTCCGAGGCAAGGGAGTACACAGGTGGAACGCAGCCCAGCAGGCATAGCAGCTACCAGCCCAGCAGGCAGGCAGAGTCAGAAGGGGGTAGGAGCCAGGACCCGGCAAGGCAGCCTTCGGAGGGCAGTAGGCCATCCGGTAGAAGGCAATCCCACCTGAGCGCGGACCGCAGAGACCAGCGGGATCGGCGCAGGCAGAGCCCAACCAGGAACGGCGGCGGCGGATCTGGCTCGGACCCCAGCATGTCAAGCTCGGAGGATACAGAGGGGCGCGGCCCAGGCTCCAGCAGGGAATCTGCAAGGCGCAGAAGGGAAAGGATAGCCCAAGAGCAGGCGGAGACAAACATACGGCTGCAGCAACAGATGATCCTGCAGTTGGCTGGTGGAACGCGGTTCACCAAGATCCCCAACATTCAGGGCAACGTGCCGGTGCTGGACATGTCCCACCCAGGCAGTCGCAGCCAGGCAATACTGCCAGGCCTGCAGCTCTTGGGGCTCGCACAACCGCCTGGCTTTATCGGACGAGCCGCCAGCCCTGGCTGTGGTGGCTGGCGAGATTGCAGGGTCTTGCCAGTCTCCTTCAGCCATGGCCCTGTTGGTCCGCTCCTTGGTGGATATGTGGACAGCCAAGCCGGCCTGCGTGGGCCCACTGGTGGTCGCCATACGATCAGCGCCGCAAGGAGACAAAGCTTCCAGGGAGGTCGAGCGGATCCGGGAAGCATGGAGAGCCCCAGTGGAGGAGCCGACCTGTGAGGTATCCTTGCTAACCTTGTGGATCAGGGTGGTCCAAAGGGAGGTGGGCAAGCCGACTTCAGATGAGAGGGCAGCAATCACCGGCCTGAAACTCGGGGTCAAGACCACCTTGGACCCAGGCGTCAAGCCAGAGGAGACAGTGGAGGCATTCGCCTTCCGAGTCATGTCTACAGCAGAGCTGTTGCAAATCTCCAGAGACGCAGTGGACCACTTCGGCAGGAGGCATTCGGTAGCCCACATGTTCTACGAAGGGCTGCCAGGGGCAGTCAGGGTGAAGCTGACAGCGTTCATCATGACCGTGCCAGGATACCTGCACATGACAGACGAGGCCCAGGTAGAGGTCCTGACGCAGCAGGTACTGCTGTGGGAGAGGTTCGCCCTGGAATTGGGGGACCTGGCTGCCATGGACTCCAGGCAAGGACCAGGAGACCATCAGCAGAGGAGCCAGGGGGAGCAACAGGCGGGGCGCGGCAGGCGAGATCGGCCCAGCCAGTGGGAAGCCAGGCCCAGAGGGGATGGACCAGGAGTTGCGCCATACCAGAACAGCAGCCAGCCTGCCAGGCAGGAAAGCAGAGCCAAGGGCGTCACGTGGGCCGACCAAGCCACAGCCTTGACAACCAGCACCCACAGCGCTGGGGGCGCCCCCAAAGCCTGCTTCCAATGCGGCAGCCTGGACCACCTGGCAAGGGACTGCAGGACTCCCAGGGCTAGAGATGAACGCCGCCCTGCCCCCCTGGCCACTGACATAACCACGGGGCAGGCACGGCCGCCTCAACAGCAGTATCCACCGCCTCCAAGACCACAGGGGCCACCCGTGAACAGGACCTACGACAGGAACCAAGGAGGCAGGCCGGCCCAGAGGCAGCCGCAGGGGCAGGCGGGGCATGGCCAGCAGTCCGCTCATCTGTCTCACCTTTCTGGCCCCTCCGAGCTCGCTGAGCCGGATGGGTGGCACCAAACGGTGGCCGAAATGCTCAGCGAGTCCGTGGCCCTCCTAACGCAGGTTGGGCTGGCACCCAAGCCTGGAGAGTACAAGCAGGCAGCCCACAACGCCAGGCCACGGTCCTTTAGACCCTCCTCTAGCAGTGAGGAGGAGGAGGGGCCACTGGCTGTTGAACACCCTTCCAGGAAGGGAGAGAAAAGGCTTGCTCTTAGGCGACTAGCTGACGGCCTGTGCGATGTCCGTGCGCAGGTGGGCTACATCAACGAACGACTTACAGCGCTGGCGCACACCACCATGCCCATGGGAGTCACGCCGGTCCGTGGTGAGCCGGGCTGGATAGGTCAGGGTCGTAAGATCACCATCAGCCCGAGGCTACAATACTTCACAAACGACAGGCGAGATTACAGCCAGTGCGTAGGCCTCATGGTGAAAGGGAAGGTGCTGGTGGCCCAGAAGGCACTAATGGACACGGCATGTTCATGCCATGTCATCACCGTCAACATAGCAGAACAGCTGGTAGCCATGGGGGCCAAGCTGGTGAGGACGGATGAAAAGATCAGGACAACCGATAATGCAGGAGCAGACCTGTACGGGATTCTGTTCATCTACGTCGTATACGGGTATGGAAGCCCGAATGCGATCGTGGAGAAGGCAGCAGTCAGGGTGGTCAAGACGCCTCCTGACGCGTATGAGCACCTGGTAGGGAACCCCGAATTCCTCAAGTATGGGGGAATCCTAGAAGCCGCAGGGCGCCTCACCCTGTTCCCTCAAGGAGGAGCCGACGGGCTCACCCTGCCGCTAGAACTGATATCACCAGCAGGATCCCACCAGGCGGCCGCGGCAACCTGGGCAGGCTTGGACGACCCCGCCTGGGTGCCTGAAGAGTGGCCGGCAGATTGGGGCGAGATGAACCCAGACTTAACCCCACAATGTGCCATGGTGACAGGTACAGGCGGCCCTGCGACGCAAACTACAGTCGCCGCAAACCGTGTCACCCGTTTGCCCGCGGCAGAGGCACCAGCGACAGCACCAGAAGGGGCCAGGCCGGCCAAGGCCAAAGGGGCCCGTGGCGCAGGTACTGAGGCAGCGCGCCAGCACGCAGGAAAAAAGGGAACCAACCCTGCTGCAGCGCCCGAGACAGACCCAGTAGCCCTTACCCAAGCTCACGCAGCGCCGGCGGACCCGGACGGTACCAGGGGTACCGGGAGCCGGTCCATCAGCGGAGACAGGGTCGGCAAAGCCGTGGACCCCCACGTAGCAGCGCGGGACAAGGCAAGGCTAGCCATGGTACAGGAGCACACAGTCCGACAGGAGGTCAGGAGTGCCCTGCGCAACAGGGAAGGCACGTGCGCGTACTGCGACATGCGCAGATCGCATTCAGACCAGGAATGCGAGCGGCGGCTAGGGGAGCTCCTGGAGAACGAGCCGGGCCAGGGGGCAGACACGCACAGCAGAGGCAGCTGCCAGCCAGGCTCCCCGGCTACGCACAATCAGGACACCAGCTCCAGCGATGAGGGAGTTACCGAATCAGAGACTGAGCTGCCGGCGGACAGGGGTGCGCCCGGGGCAGCCGTCATCAGCTGCCTGGAGGCCCGGGTCGAGGTCCTGAACAGAGCCATCCAGACCGCAGCCAGGCAGAGGATCGCCAGCAGGGAGGCAGACATTTATTCCTTCAAGACAGAACAGGCCCGGGCAATGGCGGACGGCGCCTCGGACAAGGAGATGGCCCGGTGGAAGGGCGAGTGCGCCAAGTGGATCATAGAGGTCAATGAGCTCAAAAAGAGGTACAAGGAGGAGTACAAGGGCACAAAAGCAGCCAGTGGGCCGGCCCCCCAGCGCCCCTGTGGAGCCCTGCGGGAGGCCTGCAGCGGGGCCAGGGAGGCCAGGCAGCAGCAGCCTGAGGCGGACACAACTATCGAGCCCCCACAGCAGGACGCGGCGCCAAGCGATGGGGCCAGGGGAGGAGAGCAGGACGGCAAAGAAGGAACGTCCAGGGGTACGCCCACTGAGGTGCAGGAGGTTCTGCACGAGCTCGACGACCCTGCCCTAGGGGAGTACCCGGAGGATCTGATTCAGTCTCTAAGGGACAATAGCGCCAAGCCCAAGCAGAGAAATCTCCCCATGGCAAGGGCCAGCCGCACCCCCTCTCCACGGGCAAGGGAGCCAGGCAGCGGCCCAAGCAGCAACCCCGTCAGCGGCAGGGAGCCTAGGAGCGCCAGCGCCGCAGAGCGTCAGCCAAGGGGAAGGAGCCCACGGCGCAGTAGCCACAGCAGGGAGCGGCGGGCTCCAAGCACCGAGCAGCTAAAAGGAATCCAGTGCAAGGACGAACGCCGGCCGAACAGGCAGCCACCTCCACCCCCGCAGGGCGCCAGCGGTGGCAACCAGCGGCCCAGGGGCAGGGAGGCCCTCAGCCCAGACGGCAGGAGCAGGAACAGAAGAACCCGCAGCCGCAGTCCCGTTACCCCAGGGAAACCATCCAACCGCGGCAGCAGAGAACACGAGGACGGGAGCGGCAGGCGCTGGGAAGGGGAGACGCCACGCAGCCCCTGCGGCGAGCGCTGGCCGCAGGGCAGAGCCAGAAGCCCCATTAGGCAACGCCAGCACCACAGCCCCGGTAGGCATGCGACAGCCGAGGAGCCAGGGGAGAACAGAATGATCAGGTGGGCACCGCCGGAGGACTCTGCCAGGGGAAGGACCGGCAGAGCACCCCCCACCCAGAAGGAAGCATGCTACAAGTGCGGAGGCAGCGGCCACTTCGCCTTCGAGTGCAACCAGAGGCAGGCCCAGCCTTGGAGGCCCAGCGGCGGGGGCGAAGGCCGGGCGCAAGCCCAGGACAACCGGGGGCACGGTAGCCTCAGGCAGGAGGAACCCCCCAGCGACAACCAGCAGCGCATACACCTTCGCGACCTGTTCGAGGCAGAAAAGAACGAGCCATTCGAGGTATGGGCAGCCAGGCAAGCAGGCGCCCCGCCCGCCAACTTCCTGCCAGGACCACCGGAGGAACCCAGGTGGGCGGGCAAAGGGGCCCATGGGTGCTTCGCCACCACCCCCAGGGGGCACGACCCAGGGTTCAACGAACCAGACACCTGGTTTGAACAGGAGTGGGATGACGCATACCTAGAAGGGCAGGAAGAGCAGGCAAGGCAACCATGGGGCCTCCATGACGGACATGAGCCTGAGCCAGGGTTGGACCCAGAGAGGATGCCCACGGAGGCACGGAACGGAGAGGTGCCCCAGCAAATCCATCATTGGCGGGTGGCCGTGGAAGCAATTGCCACCAATGGCCTCTTGACCATGCCCGCAGACGCCCCTAAGAGCACAGCCCATGCCCTAGAACTCCTGGACTACCTGCGACGCATGGGAGCACCAGCCCCTCAAGAGGGGTGGCTCGCCTTGCTCGCAAATTTCCTAGTCACGCTCAGGGTCAGGGAAGACCAGGGCAACAGCGAGTCAGAGGGCAGCGCCCACAGACAGGACCCTGAGATATCAGGGGAGGCCTCAGGGCAGGAGGGAGAATCAGACGACCTTTCCCAGGACATTTACGACCCCCCCGACGTGTTGTGCCCAGGTACCCCGGAGGCAGGGGGCCCCGCCGCAGGCCCAAGGCCGGCAGCTTCCGCGGAAGGAGGCGGTAGCAGCTTCACGCTGCAGGCCCATGGGGCCACAGGGGGCGTCACCAGCCGGCCCCCAACCGCAGGCAGCGGGCACCGCAGCTGCAGGACAGAGCACGGACCAACAGAAAGGACATGGGTGCAGGAGGAGGTACCCAGCGGAAGAGAGCAGAGGTGGGAACCAGAGGAGCCGCAGAACCCAGACCACTGGGGAGACAGCGACCTCAGCGCAGTAGAAGACGCAGAGGACCTCGACGCACCGGGCCCAGGGCCTGGCGAGCCCTGGCCTAGGCATTGCTTCGTGCAGTGGTACCCGGCAGGAACAGACATGCCAGAGGTAGCCTCCACAGCGGCCATGATCACCCTTCCCGGAGCGGGCGCGGACGGCCTGTGCAGGTTGCAAAACCATTGGTGCGTACCGCGGGGGGAGGTCATCTGTGTTGACAGACAGGCAGCAATGCAGGCAGTAGCAAGGTTGGTCTTTCCCATGGACGCTGTCACAGCGGGGCTCCTGGCTGCGGCCATTAAAGGTCACATCAGGCCTAGCACGGCCATGGAAGAGTTCATGAGCTCCACGTGGCCAACTCCTCTCTATGCCAACTGCGTCAGCGAACTCCTGGGCAGCGTCGTCAAGGAGGGGATTACCGCAGCAGAGGAGCAGTTCAGGACCAGCCAAGAGATACCTGACGCAGCACGGGCATACGGCATGTGGCAGCACGCCCACGACGGGTTCATGCGGACACCATGGGCAGAGAACTGCGTCATGACTCTCGCTCGCCACCCGTGCCTGGCCAACCAAGCCGTTTGCGTACCCACACAAGCAGCAGCCAGGCAGGCGTACGCCCTGGCGGCACTGCGGGACCACAGCGGGTACGACGGTGCCGGGATCCTCCACCCAGGAACGCCTCGCCAATGCCCCGAGATCGTCGAGATGGGGCAAGACATCGCCAGAGAGGTCATGGGCCAGGCGGTCCCCTGGGGGTACGAGCCAGGTGACGCCAGGGTCGCTATCCCGGTTCGGCTGGCGGTGGCACACTACCACGAGGACTTGGAGGGGCGGTGGACGCACCCAGCACCGCGGGCGTGGATACACATGCACGCAACACGCGATGACCAGCCCGTGTGGTTCTTCTTCAAGACAGCTACCCAGGTGCAGAGTGACCGGTTTCCCTCCGTAGAACGGGCAGAGGAGCACGCGGTGTCCACCTTCCGAGGAACAGACCCAGCGGTGTGGACCATCATGATGATGGCCCTTAACAGGACATTGCTGCCAGGACAGATGTCAGCAGCTGTCCACAACATCGAGATAGTGGACGAGCTTTGGGCACCCCAAGAAAGAGCCGACTGCCCAACGCACGTGTCAGCGCACTGCACGCCAGCAGCGGGCGCCACCGCATGGCAGGGCGAGCAGGCCCTCACCCTCTCAGCCTTTGCTCAAGGCAGGCTGCAGAGCTGCCTACAGCAGTGGATGCGGGTGGAACAGGCGGCCTACTACAACGGCGTCCCACCCATCTTGCTGCCCCACTGGTCTGCACCGGCGGCCACTGTCCGCATTTGGTGGCAAAGGCACCCCAGGGGAGCCGTCACGCTCCACCCCCTGTTCAGCGGTAGCAATCACGATGAGGCCTTGAGGGACCTGACTGGCCTGCTGGATAGGGGCATAGCGGACCGCCAAGAGACACCGCGGGGGCGTTGGGGAGCATTCAGGGAGGCGGCCAGCCCAGGCAGCGCTCATAGCCCCGACGACACCACCCTCCACTTGCAGCCAGACAGCAGGGAGCAATCTTTCTTCACTTCCCTGAGGGGGGGCAACTACGAGGTGGACTGGCCTGAGTCAGACGAGGAGAACAGCCTGACAGGTCTACCGCAGCTGCTGCCAGACTCGGACTCTGAGGGGGAGCCGGCAGACACAGCGGAGCACACCGAGCCATCAGAGGGAGGAGCGGCAGTGCCCAGCGAGCATACTGCACCTTCAGCAGGTCATACGCAGGGATCCAGCCAGCAGAGCCGAGCCCCGGCAGAGCAGCCAGGGCCAGTAGCACCCCTGAGAGTCCAGGCAGATACCCCACCCAACTGGAGCAGAGGGCTCAGCGACACCGGCAGCGAGGCCAGCAATCCAGATCCCGAGGACCCTGGCTCGCCACACCTGGCAGCCGAGGGGGAGCCCGGTAGAGGAACAGATCTCAGCAAGGAGCAGTGGGATGACGAGTTACGACAATTTGTGGCACAGCGGGACAGGCAACGGCTCGAGGACAGGGTGCCATGGCCGGTCCCCCAGGGAGGCACCGAACTCAGGGGCAGCCGCATCGAGGCCAGCCTGCGTTACAGGCTGAGCTTGGTCCCAGACCCCAGCCCCGACCCCAGGCTGCAGGGGCGCAACCAGGCGGCGGAGGAGCTGAAGCAGGCGTTCCGCGGCCGATTAAGGGCCCTCAGCGAGGCACCGCCACCAGAGCTGGCAAGCGGCCCGGGTACAGGCGGCGCCGTGTCCCCAGGCCGCTCCTATGGCTCAGACCCAGTGCACACGGAGCCGTGCGCAGGATGCGACCAGACCCGCGCAGGCGAGCGCTTGATTTGGTGCAGCGCATGCGGAACAGCATGGCACGACCTGTGCATGAGAACACCACGGACAGGGGCCGCCAGGATGTGTCAGTTCTGCATGACCCCCGAGGTCAGGCTGCCTAGCTGCTTGGGATGCGGGGAGCGCATCGGTCCAACAGATCAGCCCGGCCGGCGGTGCTGCCGCTGCCACGCCACAGCCTGCAGCGCCTGCATGAACCAGCCGGGCGTAGGAGGCACCCGGCGGGGGGCGTGGGCCTGCTGCGGCTGCAGCGATGCAGTCCCCCCGGCGTGGGGCCACCACTCGGTCCACAACGAGCCATGTGAGCGCTGTGGAAAAAAGGGGCACGACTACCACGCATGCCCCGCACCACGCCTGCGAGAGGGCAGGTGCACCATCTGCTTCCACCAGGGGCACTTAGCCATGGCATGCCCCGAAAGGAACCAGTCGCTGGGGTTCATCAGGCAAAGGCAGATGGAGGAGGACTCCAGGCTCGGGGTGCGCTGGTGGTGCAGCGCGCAGGAAGCCTTGCCTGGCGAACGGGAGGTGGTGTTCAAAGCGACGCACAGCAGGGCCACCGTCTCTGACGTGAGGCAGGCCATCGAGGAGCGAAGGCAGGACGAAGCCGACCAGGCTAGAAGGAGGGAGCAGCGCCCGGTGCCATTCAGGGAATGGTACAAGGAAACAGCAGACCAGCCCCTACAGCCGTCCATGCACGCAGTCCAGTACGCCCAGATCCTGACCATTGGGGCAGAACTCATCAAGGCCCATGACGAGGGGCGGTGGCCAGAGGCAGGCGAGCCATTGGACAACTGGCCGGTGGAATGGGGGGTTCCGGAGAGAACCAGCCTATGGAACTACCAGGCCATCCAGCGAACAATGCTCCAGCCCCACCAGCTGGACCAACAGCCGCGCAGCGCAGCCAGGAGCAGCGACAACGCCAGAACCCAGACTGTCAGCCCGGAACGCGCTTACAGACCCGATACAGGCTGCGCAGGTCCAACAGCGGCAGAGAGACATCAGACCCCCTCTAGCAAGGGCGACACCAGACCAGCGGACTCCTCCAAGGTCAGAGCAGCAGCAGCGCGAAGGGCAAGGAACGCCAGGACCCGCGCGCGCCAACGACGCAGGAAAGCAGTGGCAAGAGACGCCAGTAATAGCACAGGGTGCCCATCGCCGCCCGCCAGGATCAGTCAGGTGGAGCTGGAAATCTCCTGGCAGGAGGGACCAGGGGACCGGGGCCCGCCAGCCGTGCCATCGCCGCCAGCGCCTGCAGGTCCACAGCCCTGCCCCAGGCCGCACCCGGGCTGCAGGGGTCTCCTCCCCTGCACGGCTTTCAGGGGCCTTCTGGCTTGCCTATGCCATCTGGCATTGGTGTGGCTCCTGCTCTCCTACCTCCCCGGGGCACAGGCCAGCGGAAGGGGCGTGCGAGGAGGGGGATTCACTGCCGGACAAGGAGCATTCGTCAGCAGCAGGGAGGCAGCCGCCAAGCTGGAGCCTGGTTGGCTGCGACCCCCAGTGGATATGCCCGCCCCTCGGCCCCCCCGTCCGCAACGCACCGGGGATCAGGGCACGTCCAGCGCAGGGTCACAGGCAGGGACAGGGGAACCGCTGGCAGGAGGAGTCATAGACATGTTCCAGCCCGGAGGAGTGGTGCATGCGCCCTCAGAGTACGTCAAAACGGCAGAGGGGTGGCTGCTCGGGAAGCACCCCGACTTCTCTGGGGAGCAGCAGGAGCAGCTGGAGCAGAGCCTGCGGGACCGCCAAGGGGCGTTCGCCTACTCCATGCTGGAACTGCCAGGCTACTGCGGTGCGCAGGGTGAGTTTACGCTGGCCCTAGAGGACGAGCACAGCTCGTGCTTTCAGAAAGCAAGGGACATGCCACCCCCTAAAGCAGCCATTTTCAAAGAGAAGTGCCAGCCCATGATAGAGGCAGGCATTATTGTCAGGGTCCCCCAGGGAGGGCCCATCAAGTTTGCGGCCAACTCAGTCGTAGCGGCCAAGAAGTGTGCCGAGACTGGCGAGTGGTCAGATCACCGCATTGCGCACGACATGAGGAGAATGAACCTCCGCACAGCCAAGCAGGAGTTTGCCATCCCCAGGATGGAAACTATCTTTCAGAACCTGGGCACAGCTAACGTATTTAGCAAGGTGGATCTGAGGTCAGGGTTCATGCAGATCCCGATCAAGGCCGAGGACCAGCCCAAGACGGCTTTCTGGATGGGCCCAGAACTCTGGATGTACACTAAGTTGAACTTTGGGCTGCGCAACGGGCCTCCCTTCTTCCAGCGTATGATGGAGGAAGAGATAGCCAGGGCCGGCCTGAGCTCCTTCTGTGTGGCATTCATTGACGACCTGCTGGTGTATAGTGACACGCCTGCAGATCACATCAGGCATGTAGAGCTCATGCTAGACATGCTCCACGCAGTAGGACTACGCGCGCATCCTGACAAGTCCCTGTTTGGGTGTGCCACGGTAGAGTACCTCGGCCACAACGTCTCGGCCCAAGGCCTCACACCGCACGCAGCCAAAATAGCGGCCGTCATGGCTCTGCCCGAACCCGCATCGGTCAAGAACATTCAGGAGGTCATGGGATTCCTGAATTTCTACCGGTGCTACATCCCGGATTTCTCTCGAAAGGCCGCATGCATCAACGCACTGCTGGTCAAGGGGGTCCCGTTTGTGTGGGGGCCCGAACAGGCCCAGGCGTTTCAGCTGATCAAAACTGAGATGTGCGAGGGAGGCAGGGTGCTGCGCAGACCTGACTACAGCGGAACGGGTCCAGACGGCAAGGGGCCGCCACGGCCATTCCTGTTGTACACCGACTTCTCTAAGCAGGGTATAGGGGCGGTGCTAGGACAGTGTGACGACAGCGGCAGGGAGTACATGGTCGCCTGCACTTCCCGTTCCCTGAACAAAAGCGAAAAGAACTACTCGTCGTTTCAGGGGGAAATGCTCGCGGCTGTGTACGCTGCCCGGACGTACCGCCATATGCTCTTTGGGTGCAAGGTGCATTTGGTCACGGACCACGAACCCCTCACATATCTCATGGATAACCAGGCCTTAGTGGGGCAGCACGCACGCTGGGCACTCATGCTGCAGGAGCTTGACATTACCATTGTCCACCGGTCAGGGGCCTGCCACCAGAACGCAGATATCCCGTCCAGGTCACCCCTCCCGTCATCCGATGACCGCACAGGGGCACGGCTAGACGATGTCACCCCTGAGCCACACACCCCTAGTGAGACCACCTGCGGACCACAGGTCGCTATGCTCACAGGCCTAGGCAGGGTAAACCAGTGGCACGCAGATCAGGTGGTGCGCCTAGCACAGGAGGGCAGGCGAAGCGTGCGCCGCCTGCGGGCTGCCGAGACGGCTTGTACAGTGGCCCCGTGCGGCCAGGCTATCTCCAGCGCAAAGGATGAGGACGATGAGCAGGCACAGCCTGCCAGCGCTGCAGAAAGAGTTTTCAATAGCAGGGCCAGGGCCAGGAACCTGATCAGCAATGTGCTGACCGACCTGCCCCGCTCGACCCCGGCCCACCTCCATGCAGGGGTGGATACGGCATGCCTACCAACAGAGGCGGTGTACGCCCTGGAGCGAGAGGGAGTGGTCCTGTTCGAGCCCTTCGGAGGTATGTGCTCTGGACTTGAGATGGTGCTTAGGGCAGGCATCCCGGTCACGCAGTATCTGTACGCCGATACCAGTGCCTCCATGCGGGAGATCGCGGGGGGAAGACTGGTGCAGCTGCACAAGCAATACCCGCTATTGCTCCCAGCGCCAGCCGTCGGGGGGCGTTCAGGGCATTGCCCCAGGACGTGTACTCCATTACTGCCCAGCACTTCATAGAGGCTGGGGCACAGCAGGGCCGCCAGTGGTTTCTGGTAGCAGGATGGGAGTGTCACGACTTGTCGGCTGCAGGCAAGGGCAAGGGGCTCGAGGGGGACAGGAGCAAGTCTTTCTTCCCGCTTATCAGGCTGCTAGGCTCCTTGCAGGTCCTGCAAAGGGCCAGGCCGCCAGCGTACTTGATCGAAAACGTCGCTATGCAGCTAAACCAGCGTAGCGAGAAGGCTAGCGTAGAAGCTTTCGGCGAAGTGTGCCGGTTGCTGGGTAGGCCTTCCCTGTTTGATGCAGCGCAGGTGGGATCCTATGCCCACCGCACGCGCAACTACTGGGGCAACCTAGCACCAGCCGCAGACATTGAGTTTGTTATCCAGGCATCGCATAGGCCGCACGACGGTATTGTGGATGACATTCTGGACGAGGGCAGTAGGGCGCAGGTCGTGGCCTGCCCCGATAACGGCGGGTACCGTATCAATGTATCTGGGCAACCTAGGAGGGCGCTGCCCTGCCTCATGGCCACCCCCGCATCCTACGCTTTCCGGAACGGGCAGATCGGCATGGTGTTCAGGCCCATGGGGGGCCTGCAGGAACCCAATGCCAACGAAAGGGAGAGGGCCATGGGGTACGCAGTGGGGTCCACTTTGCCCCGCCCCGACTTTCCTGAGGGCGATAGGAGGGCCGCCTTGGGCAGGTGCATGGATGCTTGGGCTCTCGAGGCTTGGTTCACCATAGCCCTCGAGGCGGCCAAGATCATCCCTAGGGAGCTGGCCCGCAGGGCTGGGTTACCAGGCCCGGACAGCGACCTGGCTATCGGCATGACCCTGACGTCCACACATTGCGCCCTAGCCAGTGCAGGCACTGCATGCTCCGGCGAGGGCGAGGCAGCGGCAACGTATCGGCAGTGCTTGGGGGAGTCAGCGGCAGCAGACTGGGCGGATGCTGCCCAGGAACCAGGCGGATGGGCTATCCGAACGGGCGGTCCAGACACTCAAGGCGGGCCTGCGCAAGTGCTGCGGGGAAGGGAGCAGCGACGACTCGTGGGACAGGATGGTCCCATGGGTAGCGCTGGGGTTCCGATGCTCGCCTCAGCAGGCTACACGCATGGCCCCCTACGAGGTCCTGTACGGTCAGAAGCCAGTGTTCCCCTCCAAGGTCGGGGCAGACCTGTGGAGCACAGCGCGAGTGGCTACAGCGGAGGAAGCCGCAGACCTGCTCCTCGCCAGGGTAGCCAGGATCAAGGAGGCCCTCCCGGTCGCAGGGGAGCACCTCAAGATCGCACAGCACCGGGACAAGTTGCGCTACGCCAGGATCCGCGGAGGAGGATATGTGCCCCAGGTCAGGCGATTCGCCGTTGGGGACTACGTGTACGTCCGGTATGCTTCAGAGCGACGCAGCCTCGACCCCAAGGCCAGGCCAGAAATCCTGCGGGTGCAGAGGCTGGGGGAGACGGGGGCGTTGGTGCTGGAGGGCGCCGATGGCTTGACCATAACAGAGAACGCAGTCAACTGCTCCCCATGCCACCTCCCCAACCTGAAAGGCAGGGTGGATTTCAGCACCTCCAGGCCCAACGTCAGCCTGTCCTGCGAAGTCTGCCGCCTACCCGACCGGGGGGACGTCATGCTCCTGTGCGACGCATGCAACACCGGCTGGCACATGGATTGCCTCGCGCCAGCGCTCTACGCCATCCCCGAGGGCGATTGGATGTGCCCCAGGTGCGAGCCAGCATCCAGGACCAGCGTGACGGGCCCGGCCGCAGCAGCAGTACCGAACAAACCAGCCCATCACGAGGAGACAGCGCCCCGGGCAACCAGGGCAGCCGCCAGAGCAGCCCAGGAGACAGGAGCCATGGACAAGCCAGAGGTGGAGGTCATGGCCACCAATCCGGCCACTAAACAGATGGAGCGGGGCATCGCCAGGCCCATGCCCAACGGGCTGTATGACATTTCATACACAACGGGCAGAGGAGAAGCCAACGTCACCCCCAGGGCAGTTCAGCGCAGGGCCAAAGCGGCCACCGACGCAGCCAGAGCAGAGGAGGAGACAGCTGCCTAGGGACAGACAGCCAAGAAGGACAGGGAGGGACAATAGCCATAGAACCGCCACAGGGCCAGCCACCTGTAGAGGCGGGTTGGGAGAAGCACCGCTGCTACTGCACACGTCTCCTGTAGCTTAGGGCCAGGTGTCAACGGTGCAGTGGGGCGAGAGCAGCGGGTTTCCGTGTTCCTATGAAGAGCTCAGGGTTGAATAACAGGAGAAGTCTGTAGGCCCGGATCAGCCCCGCTGAAGATTCGGTTCATTCTCATGCGACTCGCTGTAGATTTCTGATGGTTTCCAATGCGTTCTGATTTCTGGGGAATTCTGACAATTTCTGATGGTTTCTGATGCGTTCTGATATCTGATAATTTCTGACTTCTGATTTCTGATGGTTTCTGTGGAATTCTGGTTTCTGATGGTTTCCGATGCGTTCTGATTTCTGATGGTTTCTGTGGAATTCTGGGTTCAAATGGTTTCCGATGCGTTCTGATTTCTGATGGATTCTGATGGCCGCTGGCTTCCCGTAGTTCTGATGGGTTTTCAGGGGTTCTGACCCTTTCTTGACTTCCAAACAAGCATGACAATGGTGAAGGTACCGGATTCTGTATGCCCTGATCAGGCCAGAAAGAGACCGGGAACCCAGAGGCCTGAGTCGAGTTTTCGGTACCTTGGTTGGACCTAGGGTTCGCCACGGGTTTCAGTGAGTATTCTTTGGTGAATTTCCTTGTGTTCATTTCCTGCAGTGGATTTTCTTCAGTGGATTTCTTTTGTTCAAACCAACTGGTTGGATTGCAGTCAGGTGTTTAGAAGGGTTCCGTGTTAGGGAACTGACCAGTTCTGAGTGTACATATTTTTCCGATCTCAGTTTCAGTACCACCCCTAGTCCGGCTCCCCACGCACGCCCGGTGTGCGTTTCGTGAGGAGCGGGGGGCGAGTAAAGTAGGGGCGGTACCCACAGCTAGGGGCGCCCGGGCAGGCCAGCCTTACCCCAGCCTTAGCTCTTATACGGTACGCTGTACCAAGTTACCCCTTTACAGCCCTCAGCAGTGTAGCACAAGAGGCACGTATGTACAGGTGTTGAACCTTAGTTGTGAGTAGTTTGAGCCTCTCTAAGGCAGTAAGGACAGCTTACACCATTTTGGCACGATTACTGCTTTATGGTGCGACAGCTGTCACGGTATAATGCAGTATACGTGCCAAAACCGTAGGGACCGCTGACGCGTCCCCGTAGACTCCGCAGCTTCCCTGCGGAGCCCCTTTTTAGGGTTAGGAGCCCAGCTTCCCACTTTCGGGAAGGTCTGAGGCAGGGTTTCCCGTACTCAGTGCATAGGGCTTGCCGGGACCTTTGAATCCCGGCTTGCACGCTTGACGTTCACTTCGTTCCTTTTAAGTGGACAGGCCTCTATTTGTAACCAGCACCGGCTAGATCTCGGAGACCTAACCAGTGAAGTGCATCAAAGCCAGTACCACTAAGCCAGTCAAGCCTAGAACAGCGTACTCGCCGTCTAGCAAGTACGAGAACACCTAGCCCGAAGCCCAGCCCTGCCTAGGACTACGTCGTCCGCAGTCTACGGCTACGGTTTCGCCCGCTACACGCGGTAAGTGACTCATAACGTAAAGTAGGGGCGGTACCCACAGCTAGGGGCGCCCGGGCAGGCCAGCCTTACCCCAGCCTTAGCTCTTATACGGTACGCTGTACCAAGTTACCCCTTTACAGCCCTCAGCAGTGTAGCACAAGAGGCACGTATGTACAGGTGTTGAACCTTAGTTGTGAGTAGTTTGAGCCTCTTTAAGGCAGTAAGGACAGCTTACACCATTTTGGCACGATTACTGCTTTATGGTGCGACAATTGGGGCATATTGGCATCTGGGCATTTTGTCAAATTGTCAGTTGGTCATTTGCACATTTGAATATTGGCATCGGCACCGGCATCGGAAATCCGTGAGGACATCAGCGTCAGCTTCGGTATCTGGGCATCGGGGCATCGGGGCATCGGGGCATCAGGGCATCGGGGCATCGGGGCATTGGCGCATCCGGGCATCGGGGCATCGGGGCATCGGGGCATCGGGGCATCGGGGCATCGGGGCATCGTCATCGGCATCGGCATCGGCATCGGGGCATCGGGGCATCGGGGCATTGGGGCATTGGGGCATCGGGGCATCGGGGCATCGGGGCATCGGGAAATCGGGGCATCGGGGCATCGGGGCTTTGGGGTATCTGGGCATCGGGGCATCGGAGCATCGGGGCATCGGGGCATCGGGGCATCGGGGCATCGGGGCATCGGGGCATCGGGGCATTGGGGCATCGGGGCATCCGGGTATCGGGGCATCGGGGCATCGGGGCATCGGGGCATCGGGGCATCGGGGCATCGGGGCATCGGGGCATCGGGGCATCGGGGCATCGGGGCATCGGGGCATCGGGGCATCGGGGCATCGGGGCATCGGGGCATCGGGGCATCGGGGCATCGGGGCATCGGGGCATCGGGGCATCGGGGCATCGGGGCATCGGGGCATCGGGGCATCAGGGCATCGGGGCATCGGGGCATCGGGGCATCGGGGCGTCAGGGCATTGGGGCATCGGGGCATCAGGGCATCGGGGCATCAGGGCATCAGGGCATCACGGCATCGGGGCATCGGGGCATCGGGGCATTGGGGCATCGGGGCATCTGGGCATCTGGGCATCGGTGCATCGGTGCATCGGTGCATCGGTGCATTGGGGCATCGGGGCATCGGCATCGGCATCGGCATCGGCATCGGGGCATCGGGGCATCGGGGCATCGGGGCATTGGGGCATCGGGGCATCGGGGCATCGGGGCATCGGGGCATCGGGGCATCGGGAAATCGGGGCATCGGGGCATTGGGGCATCGGGGCATCAGGGCATCAGGGCATCGGGGCATTGGGGCGTCAGGGCATCGGGGCATCACGGCATCGGGGCATCGGGGCATCGGGGCATCGGGGCATCAGGGCATCGGGGCATCGGGGCATCGGGGCATCGGGGCATGGGGGCATTGGGGCATCGGGGCATCGGGGCATCGGGGCATCGGGACATCGGGACGATGGCGCATCGGGACATCGGGGCATCGGGGCACCGGGGCTTCGGGGCATCAGGGCATTGGGGCATACGGGCATCGGGGCATCGGGGCATCGGGAAATCGGGGCATCGGGGCATCGGGGCATCGGGGCATCGGGGCATCGGGGCATCGGGGCATCGGGGCATCGGGGCATCGGGGCATCGGGGCATCGGGGCATCGGGGCATCGGGGCATCGGGGCATCGGGGCATCGGGGCATCAGGGTATCGGGGCATCGAGGCATCGGGGCATCGGGGCATCGGGGCATCGGAGCATCGGGGCATCGGGGCATCGGGGCATCGGGGCATCCGGGCATCGGGGCATCGGGGCATTGGGGCATCGGGGCATCGGGGCATCGGGGCACCGGGGCATCGGGGCATCGGGGCATCGGGGCATCGGGGCATCGGGGCATCGGGGCATCGGGGCATCGGGGCATCGGGGCATCGGGGCATCGGGGCATCGGGGCATCGGGGCATCGGCGCATGGGGCATCGGGGCGTCAGGGCATCGGGGCATCACGGAATCGGGGCATCGGGGCATCGGGGCATCGGGGCATCGGGGCATCGGGGCATCGGGGCATCGGTGCATCAGTGCATCGGGGCATCGGGGCATCGTCATCTGCATCGGCATCGGCAGCGGGGCATCGGGGCATCGGGGCATCGGGGCATTAGGGCATCGGGGCATCGGGGCATAGGGACATCGGGGCATCGGGGCATCGAGAAATCGGGAAATCGGGGCATCGGGAAATCGGGGCATCGGGGCATCGGGGTATCGGGGCATTATAATCGTCATCGTTATCGCAGCATCGGCACATCGGGGCATCGGGGCATCGGGGCATTGGGGCATCGGGGCATCGGGGCATCGGGACATCGGGACGTCGTCGCATCGGGACATCGGGGCATCGGGAAATCAGGGCATTGGGGCATCGGGGCATCGGGGCATCGGGGCATCGGGGCATCGGGGCATCGGGGCATCGGGGCATCGGGGCGTCAGGGCATCGGGGCATCACGGCATCGGGGCATCGGGGCATCGGGGCATCTGAGCATCTGGGCATCTGGGCATCTGGGCATCGGGGCATCGGGGCATCGGGGCATCGGGGCATCGGGGCATTGGGGCATCATCATCGTCATCGGTATCGCGGCATCGGGGCATCGGGGCATCGGGGCATTTGGGCATCGGGGCATTTGGGCATCGGGGCATTTGGGCATCGGGGCATCGGGGCATCGGGGCATCGGGGCATCGGGGCATCGGGGCATCGGGGCATCGGGGCATCGGGGCATCGGGAAATCGGGGCATCGGGGCATCGGGGCATCGGGGCATCGGGGCATCGGGGCATCCGGGCATCGGGGCATCGGGGCATCGGGGCATCGGGGCATCGGGGCATCGGGGCATCGGGGCATCATCATCGTCATCGGTATCGCGGCATCGGGGCATCGGGGCATCGGGGCATCGGGGCATTTGGGCATCGGGGCATTTGGGCATCGGGGCATTTGGGCATCGGGGCATCGGGGCATCGGGGCATCGGGGCATCGGGGCATCGGGGCATCGGGGCATCGGGGCATCGGGGCATCGGGAAATCGGGGCATCGGGGCATCGGGGCATCGGGGCATCGGGGCATCGGGGCATCGGGGCATCGGGGCATCGGGGCATCGGGGCATCGGGGCATCGGGGCATCGGGGCATCGGGGCATCAGGGCATCGGCGCATGGGGCATCGGGGCGTCAGGGCATCGGGGCATTGGGGCATCGGGGCATCGGGGCATCGGAGCATCGGGGCATCGGGGCATCGGGGCATCGGGGCATCGGGGCATCGGGGCATCGGGGCATCAGTGCATCGGGGCATCGGGGCATCGGGGCATCGGGGCATTGGGGCATCGGGGCATCGGGGCATCCGGGCATCGGGGCATCGGAGCATCGGGGCATCAGGGCATCGGCGCATGGGGCATCGGGGCGTCAGGGCATCGTGGCATCACGGAATCGGGGCATCGGGTCATCGGGGCATCTGGGCATCTGGGCATCTGGGCATCTGGGCATCGGGGCATCGGTGCATCAGTGCATCGGTGCATCGGGGCATCGTCATCAACATCGGCATCGGCATCGGGGCATCGGGGCATCGGGGCATCGGGGCATCGGGGCATCGGGGCATCGGGGCATCGGGGCATCGGGGCATCGGGAAATCGGGGCATCGGGAAATCGGGGCATCGGGGCATCGGGATATCGGGGCATCGTCATCGTCATCGGTATCGCAGCATCGGGACATCGGGGCATCGGGGCATCGGGGCATTGGAGCATCGGGGCATCGGGGCATCGGGACATCGGGACGTCGTCGCATCGGGATATCGGTGCATCGGGAAATCAGGGCATTGGGGCATTGGGGCATCGGGGCATCGGGGCATCAGGGCATCGGGGCATCGGGGCGTCAGGGCATCGGGGCATCACGGCATCGGGGCATCGGGGCATCTGGGCATCTGAGCATCTGGGCATCTGGGCATCTGGGCATCTGGGCATCTGGGCATCGGGGCATAGGGGCATCGGGGTATCATCATCGTCATCGGTATCGCGGCATCGGGGCATCGGGGCATCGGGGCATCGGAGCATTGGGGCATCGGGGCATCGGGGCATCGGGGCATCGGGGCATCGGGAAATCGGGGCATCGGGGCATCGGGGCATCGGGGCATCGGGGCATCGGGGCATCCGGGCAACGGGGCATCGGGGCATCGGGGCATCGGGGCATCGGGGCATCGGGGCATCGGGGCATCGGGGCATCGGGGCATCGGGGCATTGGGGCATCGGGGCATTGGGGCATCGGGGCATCGGGGCATCGGGGCATCGGGGCATCGGGGCATCGGGGCATCAGGGCGTCTGGGCATCGGGGCATCGGGGCATCAGGGCATCGGGGCATCGGGGCATCAGGGCATCGGGGCATCGGGGCATCGGGACTTCAGGACGATGGCGCATCGGGGCATCGGGGCATCGGGGCATCGGGGCATCGGGGCATTGGGGTATCGGGGCATCGGGGCATCATGGCATCGGGGCATCACGGCATCGGGGCATCAGGGCATCGAGACATCGGGACTTCAGGACGATGGCGCATCGGGGCATCGGGGCATCGGGGCATCGGGGCATCGGGGCATTGGGGCATCGGGGCATCGGGGCATCACGGCATCGGGGCATCACGGCATCGGGGCATCAGGGCATCGAGACATCGGGACTTCAGGACGATGGCGCATCGGGGCATCGGGGCATTGGGGCATCGGGGCATCGGGGCATCGGGGCATTGGGGCATCAGGGCATCGGGGCATCACGGAATCGGGGCATCAGGGCATCGGGGTATCGGGGCATCAGGGCATCGGGGCATCGGGGCATCGGGGCATGTGGGCACAGGGGCATCGGGGCATCGGGGCATCGGGGCATCGGGGCATCGGGAAATCGGGGCATCGGGGCATCGGGGCATCGGGGCATCGGGGCATCGGGGCATGGGGGCATCGGGGCATCGGGGCATCGGGGCATCGGGGCATTGGGGCATCGGGGCATCGGGACATCGGGGCATCGGGGCATCGGGGCATCGGGGCATCGGGGCATCGGGGCATCGGGGCATCGGGGCATCACGGCATCGGGGCATCGGGGCATCGGGGCATCGGGGCATCGGGGCATCGGGAAATCGGGGCATGGGGGCATTGGGGTATCGGGGCATCGTCATCGTCATTGGTATCGCAGCATCGGGATATCGGAGCATCGGGGCATCGGGGCATTGGGGCATCGGGGCATCGGGGCATCGGGACATCCGGACATCGTCGCATCGGGACATCGAGGCAACGGGAAATCAGGGCATTGGGGCATCGGGGCATCGGGGCATCGGGGCATCGGGGCATCGGGGCATCGGGGCATCGGGGCATCGGGGCATCGGGGCATCGGGGCGTCAGGGCATCGGGGCATCACGGCATCGTGGCATCGGGGCATCGGGGCATCTGAGCATCTGGGCATCTGGGCATCTGGGCATCGGTGCATCGGGGCATCGGGGCATCGGGGCATCGGGGCATCATCATCGTCATCGGTATCGCGGCATCGGGGCATCGGGACATCGGGGCAGCTGGGCATTGGGGCATCGGGGCATCGGGGCATGGGGGCATCGGGGCATCGGGGCATTGGGTCATCGGGGCATCGGGGCATTGGGGCATCGGGGCATCTGGGCATCGGGGCATCGGGAAATCGGGGCATCGGGGCATCGGGGCATCGGGGCATCGGGGCATCGGGGCATCGGGGCATTGGAGCATCGGGGCATCGGGGCATCGGGACGTTGGCGCATCGGGACATCGGGGCATCGGGAAATCAGGGCATTGGGGCATCGGGGAATCGGGGCATCGGGGCATCGGGGCATCGGGGCATCGGGGCATCGGGGCATCACGGCATCGGGGCATCACGGCATCGGGGCTTTGGGGCTTTGGGGCATCGGGGCATCGGGGCATCGGGGCATCGGGGCATCGGGGCATCGGGGCATCGGGGCATCGGGAAATCGAGGCATCGGGGCATCGGGGCATCGGGGCATCGGGGCATCGGGGTATCGGGGCATCGGGGCATCGGGGCATCGGGGCATCGGGGCATCGGGGCATCGGGGCATCGGGGCATGGGGGCATAGAAGCATCGTCATCGGCATCGGGGCATCGGGGCATCTGGGCATCTGGGCATCGGGGCATCGGGGCATCGGGGCATCGGGGCATCGGGGCATCGGGGCATCGGGACGTCGGCGCATCGGGACATCGGGGCATCGGGGCATCGGGGCATCGGGGCATCGGGGCATCGGGGCATCGGGGCATCGGGGCATCGGGGCATCGGGGCATCGGGGCATCGGGGCATGGGGGCATCGGGGCATCGGGGCATCGGGGCATCGGGGCATCGGGACATCGGGACGATGGCGCATCGGGACAACGGGGCATCGGGGCATCAGGGCATTGGGGCATAGGGGCAGAGGGCATCGGGGCATCGGGGCATCGGGGCATCGGGGCATCGGGGCATCGGGGCATCGGGGCATCGGGGCATCGGGGCATCGGGGCATCGGGGCATCGGGGCATCAGGGCATCGGGGCATCGGGGCATCGGGGCATCGGGGCATCGGGGCATCGGGGCATCGGGGCATCGGGGCATCGGGGCATGGGGGCATCGGGGCATGGGGGCATCGGGGCATCGGGGCATCGGGACATCGGGACGATGGCGCATCGGGACAACGGGGCATCGGGGCATCAGGGCATTGGGGCATAGGGGCAGAGGGCATCGGGGCATCGGGGCATCGGGGCATCGGGGCATCGGGGCATCGGGGCATCGGGGCATCGGGGCATCGGGGCATCGGGGCATCGGGGCATCGGGGTATCAGGGCATCGGGGCATCGGGGCATCGGGGCATCGGGGCATCGGGGCATCGGGGCATCGGGGCATCGGGGCATCGGGGCATCGGGGCATCGGGGCATGGGGGCATCGGGGCATCGGGGCATCGGGGCATCGGGGCATCGGGACATCGGGACGATGGCGCATCGGGACAACGGGGCATCGGGGCATCAGGGCATTGGGGCATAGGGGCAGAGGGCATCGGGGCATCGGGGCATCGGGGCATCGGGGCATCGGGGCATCGGGGCATCGGGGCATCGGGGCATCGGGGCATCGGGGCATCGGGGCATCGGGGCATCAGGGCATCGGGGCATCGGGGCATCGGGGCATCGGGGCATCGGGGCATCGGGGCATCGGGGCATCGGGGCATCGGGGCATCGGGGTATCGGGGCATCGGGGCATTGAGGCATCGGGGCATCGGGGTATTGGGGCATCGGGGCATCGGGGCATCGGGGCATCACGGCATCGGGGCATCGGGGCATCGGGGCATCGGGGCATCGGGGCATCGGGGCATCGGGGCATCGGGGCATCGGGGCATCCGGGTATCGGGGCATTGGGGCATCGGGGCATCAGGGCATCGGCGCATGGGGCATCGGGGCGTCAGGGCATCGGGGCATGACAGAATCGGGGCATCGGGGCATCGGGGCATCGGGGCATCGGGGCATCTGGGCATCTGGGCATCGGTGCATCGGTGCATCAGTGCATCGGGGCATCGGGGCATCGGGGCTTCGGCATCGGCATCGGCATCGGGGCATCGGG